>OX453256.1:13157715-14589220 GCA_949709985.1 Luffia ferchaultella | reverse complement strand
TTCTGACTTAAGTACACAATATCACTGACACTGTGCTTCGGAGGGCACGTTGAGCAGTCGGTCCCGGACGCTGTCAATAGACGGCGGTCGTTATAGTTCCCAACCCGCAGTGGAGCAGCGTGGTGGACTTCAGCTCCAAGCCCCTCCCTCCTCACCCTGGAGGAGGCCTAAGCCCCTGCAGTGGGGTAAAAATGGGCTGATGATGATGATTCCTCGAAACGGACAACGTTCATTATACGAGCAGTTACAGGTTTGCATATAATTGAATTACGCCTATACAACTGTTGCGAGAAATCCAGTGTAAAGAAGAAAATACTTAAAATAAATAATGTAACTGAATTGCATTGCATTTCAGTGTCATTTCGCTCCATATACTTAATTAGTTTTGTAATTGTAAAACGAGTCGTTAGCTTTGTTCCAAATTTGAATAATGTAATAAGCATAAAAGTTCGATTTGACTAGAAGCCTTCTTCTGCGTTTACTGTCTAACCACTCATACTCTGGCTAGCTCGTGTAAGATGGCGAGTTTTAGTCCGAATTTCAGTGCGCGAAGTCCCCGCGAGCCGGTTTTCACTACCACGAAATTTCCGCGCGCCGGTCTTCAACCCCGCAAAATTTCGTTTGACATTTCCGATATTGTTAAGTGACTTTTAGACTCTATTAAAACCAAACGCTGTTGTCAAGTTTAATTTATCTATGGATAAGAAATACATAGATATAATGCGAGTTATATAAGTACAAGGTCGGCAAAATTACGAACTTTGGACTAATCTGACGCTACTTACGTTATATTGGACACATACTGTTAGCATCATTGAGCTGTTAATAGTTCAATGGAGATGTAACGCTAGATAGAATATTTATACAATGTTAATAATAATAATAACGTATACATCACAACAACGTCTAGACCCCAAACGAAGTATTAGCTTGCGTTTTGGGTACCAAGCGAAGACACCACATACATATAACAACCAAGACCCGGTACCAGTATCAATATTCGTCATATAAATACTGGCCCGACCTGGGATTCGAACCCAGGACCCCCAGCTTCGTAGGCAGGGTCGCTACCCACTAGGCCAAGCGGTCGCGGTTAATTATTTATTACTCGATTATTTACTAAAATATGGAGCATTATACTACAGATGTTCCGAATAAAACATACATCGTTCCAGGTGCGGTTTGAGCTAAGTTGTGTCACACCGCGGGTGGAGACAGTCACCCGCAAAATTTCGCCCCTGTTCACTCGAAGTTTCTATCACATCTCAACGTGCGTTTTTTTTTTGTTGTTAAAAGCACATTGACCTACGAAAGCGAAGTTACATATAAATCATTTAGAATTTCTATGTAAATATGTATAACAAAATAATATATATGTTGTAATAACAGTTACAACATACGTTCCGGATTCGGATATGCCACGCATCTATCACTGATTTACAACATCCGGATATGTCAATATGGTGACGCCATATATCCGGGCCTCTTTTATTGTTATGATAAGCATAATTAACTCTATTATCAGGCCGATCACTCACTTATTATGAATATTATAATGTTATCGTATGACACAATGTTTTTTTAAATTATGAAATTAATTATAAAAAAATATTTTGTACCAGCAGTACCTACGACGGTCAATCTTTTTTTTTGACAGCTACGTTTTTGCTTAAATGCTTTTTGCTTTGCTTAAAGATCTAAAATTATAACTACACAGAAAAAAAAAAGAATTTTGGTGTCAAGAACTATGAGTTGTACTACATTTATTGTAAAGTGGGAATAATCTCGCACATTTTTTTTTACCTATCATTTAAGTACTTACTATAAAATAGGATAATCCATATTATTTACACAGTCTGAATTTGTAAAAGTGGGGACCTATAATTGGCTGTTTGTCACAACATAAATTTTTTATACTTTTGTTATGGCTGTTGGTCCTCCGAATAGATAAATAAATAAATAAAGAAAATATAGTCTTCAATATATACAAATATCGCATATTCATGGACCAATGCAATTTGCATTGATTTAAGACTTCTTTTTTTTTTATGTGTACATAGAAGAAAAAGAATTCTTAAATCAATGCAAATTTCATTGGTCCAAGAATATGCGATATTTGTATATATTGAAGACTATATTTTCTTGACACCAAAATTCTTTTTTTTCTGTGTAACTACATTTTAGACACGAATTTTCACTGTACATAGTGGAGACGATGGGTCCATGGTCCGAGGATGCTGTTGCTTTCTCGGGTAGGTAAGATTGGCGCAAAGCTTCGATTGGTGTCCCTTTGACCCTGGTGATCCTAGCTCTGAGCAAATAATATTTTGTTCAGAGGATCAGACTAGCCATTCAGAGCGGGATTGCTGCTAGCGTTTTCGACACACTGTGCCGTTAATATGCTTAAGTTTGTATAAATAGACATAGTTTTATTTTAATAACAACATTTTACTGAAACATTTTAACATCACCTCTATAAACCAACAGTTATTATTATATTCAGGCGCTGCCGTGACCTTGACAAATATACTATCTGTCAACTACATGTGTTATCTGCGTTGAGATGACATTACTATCGTATTTTTATGACTTACTACTTACTTTATTTTTTAAGGTTCCGTTACCAAATGGCAAAAATAGAACCCTTATTTACTAGTATTTTACTTGGAAACCATAGCACCAAATAAATGTTAAGGCGTAAGTGTAATCTATAGAATCGTCCCTTCACTTCATCAGCCAATTTTTACCCCACTGCAGGGGTTTAGGCCACCCTCAGGGTGAGGGGGAGCTTGGAGCTTAAATTCACCACGCTGCTGCACTGCGGGTTGGGGATTGTAACGACCGCCACGACACGAATCTATAGAATGGTGGAGTGAAATTATAAAAAAAAAACAGATTTTGGTATTATCAACGTGTGGGATACTTATAGATAGGGCTTCAAAAATGATCTTTTTTTTAATTAGATTTTTTTATTGAAATCAATAGTTGTTGAGACGTGTGTTTTTAAAGCCCCCCTTTCTAAAACACTGTATAAGAGCCCCCCACCGCCCATTTAAGTTTTCAACCATGAAATGAAAAATTAAAAAAAAAATGAGTTAGCACAATAAAAAATACTGTCTCTTAAAAAAATTAGAATCTAAAAGTTACGCGAAAATATATTTAATTTCGATTTCGTGATTTTCCAGTCAATGGGGTTTTACAAATTTTTTCTTTAAAATTGGAAATTTAATATTATTTAATATTTTTCATAAAAAAATATGTTTATCTGTTTGACCTGTAATAAATAAAATATGGTGATTTAATTCTCTTTTTGCAGGTGACAGCCCTATCATACTTCGAAGGCTAAATAAAACGGTCCGCTACAGTGGCTGCAGGGTGTGACGCGCTCTAGTAAAGGAGAGCCGTTTCTATTAACTTGATGAAATGCTCGTCTCTATTTGTCGCTGCTCAATCAAATTCTATCAGACCAAAGTTTGCCCCGAGAGCACTGTACAGAGACCTATCTATTATATTGTACTTACCCTTTTTTTGCCTATGATAACATCCCTTACAAATTAAATAACATACGTTACAACTTCAAATATTTGTAAGTATGCACTAATGTCGATCTAGTTTTACGCATATTACTATGAAAATAAATTACTAAGATTTTTTTATTTATTGCAGTCCTGATACACTTCCACGCCAAAAGAAGTCCATTGCGCTCTTGTAAATAAATATAAAACAAGTGTTTGGGAGAGTAGTTTTCACTTGTTCAGTTTATTCCAAATTTTTTGCATATTATATACATACCGTAATCTGTGGGGATCCGAGTATTATTATAGTGTCTTTTGCTCCCCTTGGGGATTGACGCTGGGGATTCAAGTTAAAACACTCTTCACTTGCTGTAACCGTCCTGGATCAAGGTTAACATATCAACCGTATTAGTTGCGGAACACATTCAATAAAACATTTTTAGATTATGGACGTAAAACCTAACTTACTGTTATTATGTTGGTTTTAACAAAAACAAAAATTAATACTTTTAAAGATTACTTACGAAAAAATTAAAATATTCTTATGTTATTCGTAGATAACAATTAAGATTATTTTGGTTTATTTGATATGCCAATTGACAGAAAGTAATCAATAAAAAGACATTTTATTTACTACTAAAGTTATAATTTTATGTTTTTTAATAGAAATATTTGAAAAGTAACAGATATATTCTTTATTTACTGAATCACAATGTGAGTTTAAAAAATCAGGAATAATGATATTTTGTTAAAGTTACAGAATATCTATAGATGTTCTAGAAATCCGTAAAAAAGTCCTGAAACAGAACTGTACTTTAGGCTATAACTTGAATAGAATTACTAAGATAATTCTTCTTCATTATTTGTGTTAATAATACCTTAATCATAGTTACGGAATCAAAAATGTCGGTCAGACTATGTTCATCTAACCAAAAGCATGAAACTTAGTAACAATGCAAAATGTATGAGTAACATATCAGCCGACTTATTGTTGCCATTTCCCTTAACAATGTGTTCCCACAATTGCATTCGCTCAGCTAAAGGGAAAGTTTCGTTCTCCATATTGAAATCTATTACAAAGTAATTCATCCTCTTTACGTCCAAAGGCTCCCAATTATTGGCCGGGCCTGGAAACATTGGTGAACTAAAAAAAAAATTAACTTAAGTTACTTGTTCATATTATAAACAACAGTTAGAAATTAACAAAAATTCTACCAACCCGAATTTTATAAAATTGGTCCACATGTTAACAAGGCGGATTTGTACACTTAAATCATTTTGGGTATAATTTTCGCTATGTCCAAAATCTTCAAGAATGAGGTATGTTTGGTCGCAATGTCCAGCGCCTAAACCTGTCCCATTTGCTTGTTGTTTAGAATTCACATATCTATATTCATATAAGTAAACTGACGTCGAATTGACGGCATGATATTTTGCAGAATCAATAATCCAATAAGCAAACAAACTGTCGGTGAAATAGTCTGTGAAACTTCTGACAGAATTTTCATTTATAGTCTTTCCATCAAAATAAAAAGCTTTTAATAATTTAGCTGCGTTTGCTTCACTTGTAGTGCTATAAGTGTTAAAGAAAGGTGGAAGAGCAGTGACGAAATCTTTATTCATTCCTGCCATTAATTGCTTTCTATTGGGATAATAAAGCAATCCTTCTGCGTTTGTATATCCAGTTAATAGCGGTAACTTTGTGTAATTTCCGCTTTGTAATATTTTATGGGGTAGTGTCCCAATCACAGGTTCATCTACTCCGTCATTATTTTCAAGGCATGGAAAGAATAACGGTATCGATCCTATACCTACAAGTTCTGGATAAGAAAGGTGCAAAAAGTAATTTTCGAGAGCTGTGATGTTGTTGACATCACTTATATTAGCATTTAACGCTAAACTTTGAGCTATTTGTAGACCATTTGGATTCACTGCCCAGGTAGATAAAGCAGATGAGCTTTCCAGGATAACTTTATTGAACAAATTTTTAGCAGCTGGCGACAGCATTAATAATTCTGCTGAAGCGGCACCTGCACTGTACCCCGATACAGTAATATCTTCAGGGTTTCCTCCAAACGCGGCTATATTGCTTTTGACCCATTTAAGAGCGGCTATTTGATCCCTTAAACCGACATTTCCAGGGACTGTTTCAGTATTCAAACATAGAAAACCAAGAGCTCCCAATCGGTAATTCATTGTCACAACGACTATGTCTCTCTCAACTAAATTGTAAGGTAATCTTATATTACCGAATCCTAAAATGAAACTTCCTCCATGTATGATCACGAGAACAGGTTTTAAGGTGCCATTGTTCTCTGGTACAAATACATTAGCAACCAAACAATCCTCCGTGTATTCGACGCCAAGAAGTTCAGCTAGCATTTGGGGACATAAAATGGTATCGTTCGCAGCATTTAGTATGCCTCCCCATCTAGGCGCAGGTAGGGGTGCCTAAAAAAGTAATTATTTTAAGACAAAAAATGTGTATAAAATTTAAATAAAAAAGATTTCTGTATGTAATGTATTTGTGGTATTCAAGGACGTATTGGGATTGTCGTGGAGGTGTCTTCTGGCTAATTTCAGAATTTGTTATATACTTTTTTGATGTTCTGTTGTATCTAATTTGTGTGTGGGTGCGTATGTTTGTGTGTGTGCATGTTTTTCTGTATCCACAGCAAAAGATCCACTACATCCATTGACGACCTCTTAGCCTAGTGGGTAGCTCTAGACTAAGTGGGTAAGTGAGTAGGCACCCTGCCTACCAAGCTGGAGGTCCCGGGTTCGAATCCCAGGTCGGGTCAGTATTTATATGATGAATACTAATACTGGTACCGGGTCTTGGTTGTTATATGTATGTGACGTCTTCGCTTGGTACCCAAAATACAAGCTAACGCTTAGTTTGGGGCCTAGACGTTGTTGTGATGTATACGTCATTATTATTATTATTCGTTCAAGTAATTCAAGTTGTGTTTGTTTTTTATTGTGAATTTTGTTACATCACATTCACACATAGTCTATAATATATTATTATTCTCATCACTGGTTCGTTTTCGCAAGCTCAGAGGAAACTATCAACGATACATTTAATTTTACGGGGGATTTGGAAATGCGAAAACATTGAATCATCAAACTGCGCACTTGATATGTAAAATTAGTGAGTTTTCAAACGACAGACGAGTGATAACAACAAAGATTAAATGTTGAATGAAAAAAATAAGTGTTCATTCGAGTTTTTTTTTAATGGCGCACGTGGAGCGTCATAGGACCTGACAGCATCTTGAAAAAAACTCTAAAAAATTAACCGTACAACGTTGCCTGTTATTATTATTTTTGAATAAAAATGGTTTAACTCTCATATACTGGACATTGGCAGAATTAACATATGTTAAAACTCCATTAACCAGAAGAAGAAGTGTTCACTGAGTGCCAAAATACTATGTGAATTTACGTGGATATACTAGAGGATTAGTTAGTTAGAACTTTCTATGCGTTTTACGGCACGCATAGTAACCGAGATAATCGTAGTAACAATATAACGTGAAGGATGCTGCTGTCAATATTGTTCCTCTATGTGAAACATATATAGTTACCTTAAATTTATTGTTCCCGGTAGGAGCTGTCGCATATGGAATACCGTGAAATTCGTATAAACCTCGAGTAGCATGTTTATGACCTCTTACTGTTCCTTGCTCAAGGGTCACAAGTAATTCTTGTCCGCAAATTAACAAGACATATTGACTCAGTAAAAAAATGCACGTCTTCATTTTGATACAAACTATTTTGAACTGTTAAAACCAATGGATTAGATATTATATGACTTGAATGTTATCAGAACCGTTGTGTTATCTTCAATGTGACAGTTAATTGTTTTAAGCCTCATTTTATGACATGGCTTTATTAATGCAATTGTGAGATGACACAGAAATTGCGAGCTATTCTTAAATGACGCAAAGTAATGAATAAATTAAATTTTTAAATTAAGGAATGATATAAGTTAGATGAATTTGATTAGAAATAAGATTACCCGTTAAATTTTAAACATCGTTATTTTCTAGACATACACTTGAAGAATTAAAAATTGTGTTATGTATGCTTGTATCGAATAAAATCGTAGAAAATTAAAATGAATAACGATGAATAAATTTCACTGAAGTTTACCACGTCAATTAACTTGAGCGATGATAGACTCTTTGATAATATAATGTCCGGATGAACCCTCGCAATATAGTTCCATCAAAAAGGCAGTCTAAATTTTACGCACAGGTGTGTTTGAATCAACGAACAACATACTTTCGCTACGCCATACAAGGCATGTATGAACTGTTCGAATTATAACCGAACAGTTAGGTTATATTTTTATCTACGTTTTTGACGCCACCTCTCTACGCAGACATTACCTATGATTCCTTGTGCAATCTATCAAACACGGAAGTTAATAATTATTGAGCTAAACTACTGTTGTCGTGTCGTGATAGCCCAGAGCGCAACGAACCTGTCTCAAATTTATAAGGCCATGGTTCGAATCCGGGCGTGTACCAATGAGTTTTTCTGACTTAAGTACACAATATCACTGACACCGTGCTTCGGAGGGCACGTTAAGCAGTCGGTCCCGGACGCTGTCAATAGATGGCAGTCGTTACAGTTCCCAACCCGCAGTGGAGCAGCGTGGTGGACTTAAGCTCCGAGCCCCCCTCCTCACCCTGGGGGAGGCCTCAGCCCCTGTAGTGGGGTAAAAATGGGCTGATGATGATGATGAGCTAAACTAATTTATGTGCCGAGGGTGCCATCTGATATTTTATCTAAGTAAATGATGACTTTCTAATTTCGAAGATAGATGTCTCACGGGTATCGTTATGCGACTTTGTCAGCATTTTTAAATCACGCCTATTTTAAATTCACTGACTGTACATCCATTGATCGTTATTTGAACTCCTTGAAATTTGGTTTATGAATATTCGCGCACATTAATGCGAGGCGACAAGGGGCTATTTCAAAAGTCCACTTTCTTCACTTTGTTCTGTCTTTTCATTGAAAATTTCAGAACTTTTCACTCTCGCTAGAGAGAGAGAAGCTGCACGTGATTAGGGTGAGAAGTCAGTTAAATATAATTCTTCGCAATAATTGTGGGATCATTATTATTATGATCCCTCAGAAGCGATAGGTAATTTGCTTTAATTTTGTCGAAACGTCAAGGCAGTGCAATATCCGTCTGCAAAAAAATATTATAAATTGCGGTTTTTAAAGTTTTTCACTTTGAAAATCGAAACACAGGGCCTAATATATTTAAATATCAAATTTCAAAACTGATTGAACGATTTACGTTTTTGTGAATAGAAGTCAAATAGTCCAATGGGCATTGGTCAAAATGTAACACAGTCCAAAAAAATATTTGTACTTTTACGAATAGGTGTCCATATTCAACAGAAATAATATGAAATTTTGGAGTCGTTATAACATACATATAAAAAGGAAACGTGATTAATTAATGCGACGTGCACTACTACATGCAGCCGTCTACAACCATACACACAAATAATAATAATAATAACACACACAATCACAACAACGTCTAGGTCCCAAACTAAGCATTAGCTTGTATTTTTTGGGTACCAAGCGAAGACACCACATACATATAACAACCAAGACCCGGTGCCAGTATTAATATTCATCATATAAATACTGACCCGACCTGGGATTCGAACCCGGGACCTTCAGCTTCGTAGGCAGGGTTGCTGCCCACTAGACTAAGCGGTCGTCGGTATCGTCGTACAAATGCAAGTACTTCAGAGTATTTATATTTTCATAAAAAAAGTAATAAAATGTAATGCCAAAATTTTTAGTCGATGTACATTACCTGTTTAAAATATTATTTTACTTCCTTGGGGATTATCATGATGTCATATTGACTTGACTAACAGAACCACCGAGTGGTGAGAGGATCTAACTGTGGAGTTGAAGGTTCGATTTCCACCCGGAACAAATATTTATATGCATGAACGTGTTTATTTCGTTTCGTGTCTGGGTGTGAAATATTTATATATGTACACATTATAAAGAATATTTAAGTATACATATCAGTTGTCTAGTAACCCATAAGCCCACAAGCATAGTACTTGCTTACTTTGGGACTAGATGGCGCTGTGTGGGATGTCCCATGTATTATTTTTTATTATATTGATTAAGAACTATTAAAATCACCTTAAATAGAACTAGACTATCACATGTCTCAGCCACACAATATAAATTAAACCTGATTTGCGATAGAGAAGCATTAGATTTATAGACCGCCGCGTCCGGAAGCTGTCCCAGGCACGCAATTCGCTGACAGATCGCTAATGTGGGACCAATAATGTCTAAACAGGCTAAATGTATATACCTATTTAACGGAGCAGAAGGTTTATCTGGTAGTTTACTTTGTGAGGAAGTTTAGGATTGATAAGAAACGCGAAAACCTAATTTGAAACTGCTATGATATGGTATTATAGCCTTACAAACGAACACAAACAGGATTTAGCAGAATTCGTCAACTACGTTAAGTAGCGCTAAAATGTCGTAAGTGCCAACCAAATATTTAATTGTTTTATGTTAGAATCCACATTTATATTTCATTCCATTCCACCAGCCCATTATGAACCATAGCAGGGGCTTAGGCCTGCCATCAGGGTGAGGAGGCTTGGAGCTTAATCCACGACGCTGTTCCAGTGCGGGTTGGTGAATTTTAACGTCTGTCGATGGCACCCGGGACCGATGTTATAACGTGCTCTCCGAGGCATGGAGTCAGTGATAGTTATGTACTTAAGTCAGATAAGACTTATTGGTACACGCTCAGATTCGAACCTGTTCGCTGCGCTCGGGCTATCACGACATACATTTATACAACTACAGTCTAATGAACCCCGCATAATCTGTAAACGGTGACCTTTTACTAAATGTTAAAAAAGATAGAAAATAAAGTATCATTCTATTAAGGCTACACATTGCGTTAGTTCAAACTGCGACGCGAGTGCTGTCTAAAATCATGTTTTTCCATATACGAGAGTATGAGAAAGCGATACAGTGCTTTGAAAAAAAACCCACTTGTTTTTATGGTTTTATAAAATATAGTTTAAAATATTTCTACAAGACGTACAATGTTTTATAACGAAATCGACTATGCAAAAAGTTATGAATTTAAATTTGGCTCTAGTGTAATGATTAAGTGATTAATGTATTTAAATAAACTATAGTTATTTAAAAATATGAATAACTAAACTATACGACCTGACCTGACGACCGCTTAGCCTAGTGGGCAGTGACCCTGCCTGCGAAGCTGGAGGTCCCGGGTTCGAATCCCAGGTCGGGTCAATATTTATATGATGAATATTAATACTGGCACCGAGTCTTCGTTGTTATATGTATGTGGTGTCTTCGCTTGGTACCCAAAATACAAGCAAATGCTTAGTTTGGGACCTAGACGTTATTGTGATGGTGTGTGTTATTATTATTATTATTATTATTATACCTTATTATAATTCTTTACCGTTTCCATATAACTTATGTAATTTAATTGCGTATAAATTGTATTAAAATTTGTACTACAAAACAGATATTTCATAACTCACAATTTTATTTGAAATAAAATAAATTATCATATTTTTGTTTTGTTTTATCACGGACCTAGAAGAAAATTCGTTTTGAACCTACGTCAATAAAATAGTGAGTGAAGATTCTTTTTCGTTTGTACGGAAAGTGACCGCCTCCGGTTAGCGCAACCTTAACCTGTTATTTTATGTTTATTTTAGCTATATTTAGCTATCAGTACATATGATTTAATTTAAAATTTTTTAGTCTAAAATTAATATGTTTGTTCACTATGTTTTATACAAAATACAATTATAAAGTTACGACTAGTGTAGGTGCACGTAGATTTAGATTAGACGTTCTCTTTCATTCAATGTTATCTATGGTTGTCTGATATCGGGAAATGGTAACCAAAGAATAAATCAATTTGACAGTAGCGTTTGGTTTCGATCATGTTTTGATAGTCATAAATGTAACTTCACAGTATCGAAGTGTCATTACGTAATTTTGCGGGGTCGAAGACCGGCGCGCGGCGACCTTGCGCACTGAATTTCGGACTAAAACTCGCCATTTTGCACCAGCTAGCTAGAGTATGAGTTGTTAGATGGTAAACGCAGAAGAGGGCTTCTAGTCAATTCGCACTTTTATAATGGTAGGTACCTAAGGTTTAATGTTCATTTGATTAACGCACATACGTCAAAATGACTCGAGTCATATCCTGAGTAACTGTTTGCACATCGTAAATGTTTATGATATATAATACGGACGTTTGTACTTTTACGGTAATGTAACGTTCGAACATTCAAGAACAAACTAATATACCTATATACAATAATACAGTGTAATATGCCTATTGTCAGGACTGGTCCACAAATTTAAAGTCGCTCAGCGCGCTATGGAGCGGGCTATGTTCGGTATTTCCTTGATGGACAAAATCAGGATTACTGAAATCCGTCGAAGAACTAAAGTTGTCGACATAGCCGAAGCGATTAGCAAGCTGAAGTGGCAATGGGCCGGTCACATTTGCCGTAGAACCGACAACCGATGGGGTAGACGAGTTCTCGAGTGGAGGCCACGTATTTTGAAGCGAAGCGTTGGACGCCCCCCGGCCAGGTGGACTGATGACCTGAAGCACCATACCGGGGGTAATTGGATGCGGAAGGCGGAAGACTGTGTGTGGTGGCGAGCCTTGGGAGAGGCCTATATCCTGCAGTGGAGAGACACGGGCTGATGATGATGATGCCTATTGTCAAATCCGCACTTTCTCAATATTACATATGTATATATTTTCGCAATATTATATACATATAATATTGAGGAATTCCTGATTTGACAATAGATATGCTCTTTATTTATTATAAACGTCGTCTTTATTTATTATATGTGTCGCGATAGCCCGAGCGCAGCGAACCTCTTTCAAATTTAGAAGGCCGTGTAGCCGTGGTTCGAATCCGGGAGTGTGCCAGTTTTTCTGACTTAAGTATATAATTATCACTGATTCCGTGCCTCGGAGAGCACGTTAAGCAGTCGGTCCCGGTTGCCGTCAATAGATGGCGGTCATTACAATCCACCAACCTGCACTGGACCAGTGTGATGGTTATTTTCTCCAAGCCCTCTCACCCTGGGGGCAGGCCTAAGCCTCTGCAGTGGGGTATATTGGGTTGATGGCGTGGCATATACTTTATATAGTAATACATAATCTAATGTCCATTATGTCCAGTATATGTATGTATTATGTACCTAAAAAAATATTTATGTATGTATATCAGTTACCTAGTACCCATAATACAATCAAGGCAAAGCCTAGATTTAGGAATAGATGGTCGGATGTGAAATGTTCTAGATATTATTATTATAATAATAAGTCATTTATTTTTACACGGACAAACTTTACACAAAAACTTCAAAAATTAAATAATTCCAATTCAGTTTACTAAGCAACAGCCTTTATACTTAGCTAAAGTATGCTTCTTCCACTTGTGCATGATTGGTTATAAATACAGGTGACTTTCCAAGACCTGTGTTACTATTGGCTGATGTAATTTATTTTGTTACGTGTTTGAGTAGACAATACATAAAGGATGCCATTATGTAAGGACTACATTATAATTCAATACCTGTAATTTAAATAAATAAATAAATGTTTATTTATTTTAAATTTAAGATATAATATTATTTATTTAGGAAAGTTTTTCACGCAGTTACATATTGTACCTAACTATTCTATTTAAAATAAAGTTAAGTGCTTATTGTAAAATTCAACATAAATCAGTTATTTGATAGACTTACCGGTTAGCCGAGCGGTTAGAGACCCTAACTGCGAGCCGAGGGTCTTTGGTACGATTCTAGCCCGGGACAAATATTGTGCATGAACATGTCTACTTGTTCCGTGTCTGGGTGTAAAAGTTGCTATGTATATATTATGAAAAATATTTAAGTATGTATATCAGTTGTCTAGTACCCCATATTACAAGCATAATACTTGCTTACTTTGGAATTAGATGACGCAGTGTGGGGTGTTCCAGATATTATTATTATTAGAATGGTACCTTTAGGTATCTACAGTTGTTGTCTACTTCTAAAAAGAAGATAAACAAGTATATAGTAGAGTAACTACGTATTGGATAGATTAACTGGCTCGTTTGTGAGGTACATAAAATGGCAGACGATATAAAAATTTACAAAATCTATGATGAAATTGCGATTTTATGAAAACCGATAATTTATTAATCTGCAGTAAGTTTCCGAAAGTCAGAGAAAGCGCCAGTCACGATTAGGTACAGCCGCCGCGACAAATTGATCGGCCTAAACGTCATCTGCTCCATGAAATCAATTTCGAAGTTCCGTGTTTGGGGGCACACAATTATAACTTTATTCTTTTATGATTTACTTTCCCAAAGTTAGGAAAATTAAAAGGAAATTCTAGAATGGAGAGCGAAAAACATCCCCTTTGCTTAATGATATTATAGATTTAAGCTATTAAGTTTTTCAGTTTTTCACAAAGTAAATTGATTCATTTTAGAAAGTATATTTGAGTACACAACTCTCGTACGCATATTAACGTAAAAAGGTAATTTATACGCTCCTTTATCTGATTTTTCTTCTTTATCGGATTTAACGGATTTTTAGACATTTAGACAATTTTACATTTTCAAAATTGTCTAAATGTCTAAAAACCCGTATATATTTGCAATTAAACACAAAAATTATGAAAATATTACGACCAAAAGGCAAATTATTTCATAAACATTTTCAATATCTATAATTATTTTTATAGTGATTTTTCATGATTACATTAGAACCAACAGTTTTTCGAAGGTCGATTTTAGACTCCGTGTAGGTTTCGTAACTCAATAATTATTAAAACTCAATACTTCAAAAAAATGGACAACCCAACGTTTGCATATTCTATAGGCTTCATACTTTCGATTGGTATATTTGTTAATACACATGTGTGCAATGTTAAATAAATAGTTATTTTTCAATATTTAATTAATCATAGCCTTGCCAGGAATTTTTTAGCCAACCCATTCGCGATGTATTTTCTACGTACTAAATTTGGTAACAAAAAAAATTTTTCTTTGAAACAGATGGGTGAAGGTCGTTATTAATTCGGATCTTAGACTAAAACTGTGAATCTTTATTATTACTGCATATATGAGTTCGTTATTTAATATGTTGGCATTTCAGACTGTAATCGCACCTTATTCTCATCTCGTATGCCGTTGACATGGGCTGGCTCATGGAGACGTCAGCGTTGACAGCCGGACTACAATCCATCATGGTTCGTGCCACACGCTCGAGGTTGTTAGGCTAATAATAACGAATAAGTATACAATTATGTGCCTAAACAAACGTTTACATATTGTTTTAGCTCCAAACTTCTGATAAGATAGTGTATGTGACAAGCAAACTGAGGCAAGCTGTTTGACAAAATAAAAGTTAGTGTGCGTCAAAACAGCACACTTTAGGCTATATTCATCGTATTGTGACGTCTATGCGTAGAAGCAATTCAATGTTTTATAGAAAATACTCGAATGATCACGGGGCTTCGAAAACATATCGACCGCATACATAAATGACTGGAAATTTGAGATAAAAATTATTTGCAATCAAATTATATTTTAGAGACGGCGGCGTGTCAAAAGATTGCTGCCGCTTGAAATTATGTTCTTAGGTAATGTGAATCATTCATATTATAATTTCAAATCATAAGTATATCATTAGACTTTCAAAATCGAATGTTCGACGATAGAAACTGCGAGATGCTGCGGGGTGGGGATTTCAGTGCATATATAATGAGGCTGACGCGGCGTCAAGGGTGAGTTTCATTGGAAGAGTCAAGAATGGACGTACCTGCGAGTGCGATAACAGTTTGTGATTTTGTTAAGAAACAAAGTATAAGTATAACGTAAATAGGTGTTTTCGTGCATCCAAAAATATATAAACTGCTAGTCCGTAGCAGTATTATTTTCATAAAAATAAAAAAATAGATTTATACAGAAATAAATTTTAACAAACATCCAAAACATTTCTAGTTGATAAGTATTACCAATAGACCTAATTATGTAAATACAAAATATAGATTACATTTTCATACTAAATTATTTTTTCTACAGTGTTATTTTATAACGTTTGGTTAGCTGCTTCTCCGCCCGAGATCTTGAGACCGAAACGGGGCGCAGTGTGCGGCGGCCGTAAATGGTGTAATCACCATTCCAAATTCCAAATCAATAACTCTAGTGAGTTATCGGTTTTTTCGGGAAAGGTTTGTGTAGTCATATCTCAATATTTTTCTATTGAACAATACTCGTGTCGTGTCGTGATAGCCCAGAGCGCAACGAACCTGTTTCAAATTGATAAGGCCATAGGGCCATGGTTCGAATCCGGGCGTGTACCAATGAATTTTCTGACTTAAGTACATTAACTTTCACTGATTCCGTGCCTCGGAGATCACGTTAAGCAGTTGGTCCCGGACGCTGTCAATAGATGGCGGGCGATACAATCCCCAACCCGCAGTGGAGCGGCGTGGTGGATTTGAGCACCAACCCCCAACCCCGCCCCCCCCCACTCCTCACCGTAGGGGAGGCCTAAGCCCCTGCAGTGGGGTGGGATGGGCTGGTGATGATAATGAATAATACTAAAAGGGAACAAGACGGTCATCAGTTTTTTACACAGGATCATTACATAAAAATTGTTAAATGATGTGATTGTGATTGGATGGTTGTTAAAATTTCACCTTGTATACTATTTATACTAAAATAACATTCACACTTTTGTTGTCATATAGGTGACGCATAAGCCACCAGTGAGTGAGAACCATTCCATATTCGTGTCTTATTGTTTAACAGTTTTTATAACATTAAATCCTTTGCTACTTATTTCTAAATATTATTATATCGTCAGTGTGGGAGATGTGTCGTGGTACTGCCGCTGGTATAACTATCAGCAGGAGCGAGATCTGTTTTCGAAGTAGTTAAGAACAGAAGGTATTTCTGGCGCTCGTTTTTTGGAGTTCTGTGTACGATTCCTTAAAAAAAAGTGCCCCCAGAACTGTTATGAAAATAGTTCTTTAAAAGGGAAACTCAAGGGGATCCAATGGAATAATAATGAAAAGTTGAGGTTGGAATCGCGCCAGTTAATCGTTGCTCAATTAACCCACTCCCTTATATTCATAATAGTTTAGAAATGTCATGAATGCTTGGCACGTATGTCCTGAAATGCGGTCGAATCACCGACCTTTGTATGTAGCACACTAGAAGGTGCACGTTTGTTAAACTCACCTGCTAGTCAACTATATTTACTTTATTTTATAATCGGTTTATCTGTGTTTCATTCAGTATTTAAATAGTTATGACGGGTAATACACAAAGATCAGCAAAAAAAAAATCTGGTATTAAGGAAATATAGTATTAATTATATACAAATACCACATATTCTTGGACCAATGCAATTTGCATTGATATAAGAATTTTTTTTATGTGTATATTTTCTCGATACCAGAATTCTTTTTTTCTGTATAGACAAAATACAAACATGTAGGTAAGCAATAGCGTGGGCCATATGCAAGCCCCGTCCGTTTATTTCCCTTCCTCAGTCTATGGCTGTAATAAACTTTGGTTCTTGAACTAAGCATTACTCCTCTATTTAACCAATTAAAAACTCGGTGGATCGGATGTACCTGTTACACAGTATCTAAAACAACACTATATTGAGTAATAGTTACATGCAAAACTGTCAGATACTTTGCTAATATTTGCAAATCAATTCGAAAGAAACCGGTGACATCCGTTTCCATACAAATATATTAATAAAACATTTCAAGTCCGATAATTCATCAACATTCAGTAACATATAAGCTGATACTCGTAACACGTGTTATCTAAAACACTATCTATTAAATCAAACGTTGAAAACTTTCTCATTGAAATTTAAATTGTACCCACTAAAAGTTGAAAAATCTCTAATACAGTTAAAATTAATTCTCTACTTTTAGATGCACACTTTAACCTTTATGAAGCCAAAAGCGAAAGCATCGAGTCCGTATCTACACCAAAGTGATGAATATTCGACACTCATCAAATACGCACAACACTAGATGGCGTTCCACTGAAATATGAAATTTCAAAATTTTGTAGCACGAAACGGAAAAATATGACCAGAAGATCCGCTTCATAACAAATTACCGGATCGATCCAGAATTTCTACCACGCTTAACAACACAGTATTGACAACCGCGTTTAACAACCATGCAGAGCGTGGGTAGAGCAGCATGAAAAGATAGTAGTCAAATATTTCTGTATAGACTACACGACGAGCAGGTTGAACGAACCAAAACTGCTAATACTGCTTGTTATGTGCATTGTGACAGTACGCTGGCCATCCTGATTTACAAAATAAATGTGTATTTATATCGGCAGGGGGGTGTTCGTGGGGAGTTTGAGAACGGCAGTTCCCCGAGGCGTCGTTGGTAAATCTTGAGGGGTTCAAATAAATCACTGTTACATTAATACAACGGCAAGCTGCAAAAACACCGTTTCGTAACACGAAAGGATTACTTTGTTCGGTACACACATCTATAATTATAGTTACTTTTTACCTTTTATCTTTTGTGTTTGACTCGTGCTCGATGAATTATTACGTAAGAAGCTCGTACGCGAATGGGGGATTAAGTGGACGTAATTTCTTAGTATTTCAAACTTCGATTGTATTAATATTTATATTTACATTTAGTGTTCAAATCTGGGGGCACGGCCGTGCCCCCACCAAGTCGAGCGAAAAAGCGTCACGGCCGTACCATCCTTTTCTCGAAGCAATTCAGACCATTTTCGACCCCCTGTAACTTCGTTGTGGATAAAACTAGAAGACTGAAATTTTCAGTAACCATGCAGGCATATTATATAAGCATATTTTCAAATTTCATTCAATTGGAACCAGTATTTTTAAGAAATTATAACGGGTCAAATTTCTTCAAATTTGGAATATAAGTAGTGTTTGGTATATGAATCAAGGAAAAACTAAAAAATCTAGAAAAGACCGCAAAAAAAAAATTAAGCCCATACAGCCAAGTCTTCAGTTAAATTTTTCAATATTGGCTTTATTCGTAACGATGTTTTATTACGGCAGTTATTATTATATTGCGTGCGAAGCCGCGGGTTTAAGCTAGTCCCATATAAATATAGGCGCATGGTAGTGCCCCTGCCAAATCGATCAAAAAATGGGTATTCCCGTCATGAAAACACGTGTATTAAATTATTTATTAATGCAAAAAACGTACCTACGTGCGTATTCGTACTTATTACGAGTGCGTAAAGTTGTATAATATATCTTAGAAAAACTATATACATATAGATATACATATATACAATAAGTAGAAGGTACCGAAAAGGAAAAAAATAGAACTGTCTACAAAATACAAAAAGAAATGAGATCCCATCAAAAACAATACTTGTCAAAAAAACCAAGTCTCGCAAATCAGTTGTTCTGCGGTAAAAAGTTGTGAGATCCATGTAATACCAAGTCGGTTATTAATTTATTCGGTTATAAATATATTGAGACTTGGCCATCGCCTGAAAACACGTGTAAATTCAATCGCCTGAAAACACATGTAAATTCAATTATTTAGTGCGATCGTGTTTTCCCTGATTATGCTTGCGCGGTTCTATTGTACAGGGAAAACAGGACTTGCGGGGCAGTCGTGATGCACATCCCTCAGGTGGCGTTTCCACGTGAAATGCTAAAAAGGTCATGGTTATGCCTACACAGTTAGAAATTGTTACGCATTCTCTAACGTGCATGATGGCCTTAACACATCAAATGACACGATGTAGACATTTTTTTTCTGTGAATTACTTCTAGCTATCAATGTTAGGAACATTTTAGAGGAAAGAAATTTACTGCAGCGTATATAGACTCCGCAAAACCAATTTGAACTGTGGATCGAACGTGCACTGAAATTGGGATTGTGAATCCGGGTCTGCGGACCGTCGTCATCGGCTATTTTGATTACAAACCGGCAACTTATACACCAGCACTGGTGTTTAGGTGGTTGCACGGCATTATCGAAATACTACTTTTGCTATATAATTTACGCTGCCGTCAGTTTTGTTACTTTGTGGAAAAAAGGAACTCACCAACGAGGTGTACATTTTTTTATTGTTATTTATTAAAATGTGAAAGGAATATATGATAACACGCGTAAATAATTACGCAACCGAATCGTACTTTAATTTTGAGGGTTCATAGTCAAACCAACAAACCATTTGATGACCGCTTGGCCTAGTAGGTAGCGATCTTACTTACGAAGCTGGAGGTCCCGGGTTCGAATTCCAGGTCGGGTCAGTATTTATATGATGAATATTAAAACTGGTACTGAGTCTTGGTTGTTATATGTACGTGGTGTCTTCGCTTGGTACTCAATACACAAGCTATGCTTAGTTTGGGGCCTAGACGTTGTTGTGATGTATACGTTATTATTACATTATTATTACGTTATTTTCCTTATGTCCATTTGTTTGTCTTCTGTCTATTTTTATTCACATACTCTAACCGTGCATTCCCACATTAAACAGGTTTTCCAGAGATATTAGAAGTATATACTTTTCAACACAAAGGCGATTTGTAAGTAACTCTACTAGTTTACGAGTTATAGTCGATTAACTAATAACACGTAGTTGGGCTGTAGTAAAAAGTTCACTATAACGTTATTAATACTGACTCTTCATACATGGGTACAGTGCTTACATTTTGACTACTACATCTAAATACACACATGTTATCTACACTGACTACGGAACCTACACTGTATGTGATCCGTCACACACTTGACTGGTTTTTAATTAAAGCCTTTTGTCCCGCTGTTATGATACAAAACAAAATCAGGTAATTCGCGTCACGGAGGCTCGCCATATTTAATGAAGATTATCCGAATCAGTCCCAAAAGGATTACGTTAGGTGCGGCAGCTTTATTAAGGTCCTTTTAATTAAATAACACCACGATTATTATCTGAATTAACATATTATAGAAATTGTCATTTATACTACTGAATTACTTCTCATTTGTGTTTTATTATTTATTTTTTTATAAGTAATTTAATTTTAATTTATAGTTTTTAATTAGTTCTTATTATAATAATTATCCATATTATTAATACATTCAATAATAATATTTAAATTAAATACAAAGCCGAGAAAATATTGTGATACTGTCAGCTAAAATTAAAGAGAGTAAATTCTATGACTATAAACTACTAACATGATTGGACAAGCGGATGATTGCAATTGAATTGACACAGTGCTTTCGGTAAAGTGTGAAAAAAACTTGTTATAAACTCAATGGATAACTTTTGTGAAAATAGGTTATATCGCGTTAATAGAAAAAGCTAGGTCGCGTCGTATAAGCTAAATGATATTACATTAAAGTAATTATTCATCTGCAAGTAATAATATGTGTCGTGATAGCCCAGAGCGCAACGAACCTGCCTGAAATTGTAATAAGGCCATAGGGCCATGGTTCGAATCCGGGCGTGTACCAATGAGTTTTTCTGACTTAAGTACATTAACTATCACTGACTCTGTGCCTCGGAGAGCACGTTAAGCAGTCGGTCCCGGACGCTGTCAATAGATGGCGGTCGTTACAAACCCCAACCCGCAGTGGAGTAGCGTGGTGGATTTAAACTCCAAACCCCCTTCTCACCCTGGGCGAGGCCTAAGCCCCTGCAGTGGGGTAAAATGGGTTGATGATGATGATGATTGGGTCTTTAATTACAATGTATCGTTTAAAGATAATATAGTATGGTTTCGTTTGTTTCGTCTATTATACTTATGTTGGACGCATTGTCTTAAACATGTAGTGTTTTATGTCTGGGTACCTACATTCATATTTTACTTAAAACGACTTCTCATTGGTACAAAGACTATTTGTTTAACTAATAGATCAAATTAGCGTCAAGTCCTATCAACGAATACAGTGAATTGCAATACGACGGATGCAACATCTTTTAATCCATATTTCAATTTAAAGTTATTGCTGAGAGCTTTACTTCATAATGATTTTGTAATATAAATTATTGCTTATATATTAAGATTATATTAATATAATCTAATATTATTATATATTAAGAAGATTAGATAATATTATGATTTATTCTGTTGTAGTACATTTTAATAAACGAATTTTATTATTGTGTACTAGGGAAAACAATCTTAAAAAAGACAAACTGAGCTGTACTGAACTATGAATGTACTGTAATTATTATAGGAATATAAATATGGTTCGTAACTATGATCAAAGAATCCTTAATAATTTCCAAACATATTGATTTCATCTCTGTACACTCAAAATTGTTTCTTTTGAAAAAAGTCCACCAGAAATATGCTAGCTGTGCCACGAGCACCAAAGAACAGTCCAATAACTTGCCAGTGTTGTATATTGTATGGTTGTTGGAGGCTCACAATGGGACCGCATATCTGGTCAATCATCGGTCGTAGCATTTTACAATATAATATAAAACACATATTTTTCTAATATAGAGTTATAACATTTTTTTTTCACATCAAAGTAATTCTGCTTTAAGGATAATAGTTTTATTTTTTCTTTATGTCATTTTACTAACTAGTTTGCTGTGTTTTTACAATTAGGCGTTAAACTATATATGTTTATATTTTCGTAACCATTTTTCAGAAAAATTATATTAATATTTATATTTACATTATATTAACATTTAATTAATTAACTTAATAAATGTATTTTTAATCACACGTAGGTATTATCTCCGGCATATTTTTTGTAAATAAAATTACATCCTGAATGTGTAAGATATCAATAACAAATTCAGATGTTTTTATAGTAAGTATTCGCGTCTAACTTGTTCATGCCGCAAGAAACGTATGTTTCGTCACTCTCAAAGGAATAAAAATTTATAGGTTACTTTTCGTTGACCTAGACATATGAAATTTGGCACGTAATACTATAATATACAAGTAGGTGCAGAGAAAAATCTGAAAACTATGCATTTGTAATTAAATCAAATAATAATAAAAAAACTATCTTGTCTCCTAATGACGTTCCGATTCTCGTACTTGAGACTTAAGGGGCCGTCCATTAATCACGTGATCTTTTTGTAAGCATTTTTTAACCCCCCCTCCCCCTTGGTGATACATGGTGAGGTTTAAGAATACCCCCCACCCAGCATCACGTGTATTTTTAGTATCTACAAAAAATCTTAAGTTTTTAAGAATATCTTAGAATATTATCTTAAATACAGGCATAAAGTATAATCTTATTTTGTTCTGAAATTAAGGACCATGATAAAAATGTCTAGACAGAAAGGTTGCAGGTTGTTTTTGATTGGCAAAAAAATAATAATAAACGAATGGTGTACACTACACGCCGCTTTTTAATTTAAAAACCGCGCGTTTGATAAAATAATGAAAAAATAAATACACGTGATATATTACTACACCCCCCTCCCACCCTTGTGATATCTCGTGATTTTTGTCAAACCCCTCCTCCCCCCTTTCAAGCCACACGTGATTAATGGACGGCCCCTAATTTGTAAATTAAATTAGGTTAGTCATGTCTTATTTTAAATGAAAGTTAAATTGTAAATAAAATAAATTTAAGTCTCTGACTTGTTTGAGTCGTATTATTTTTTAGTTACAATTTCTCAAGAAAACAAGTTTAACGCTCTTTTTTCTTGTTAAAAGCACGGTACAGAAGGAAATAATTTGATCTATTTTAATATCTTTGCTGCTACACACTTAACTTTCCTTCCTTTAAGGGTGCCCTTAGCTTGTTTTTATTGTATAGAAAATAGAGAAGATAACATTATCTAGTATGTAGTGAAATGTCGGTTACTTTCTTTTTGTTATTTATACAGATGCAGGCTAAATGAGAAAACATAGAGGCAGTAGCAAGTAATGAGTTGGAATTAAACTTGAAACTGATGCTGTAAAAAACCACAATGGTTTCAAAATACAAATTATTCCTTGGCATATACTGCTCAAACGATAGTAAATCTCATAAAAAACCAATAGATACATCTTTAGATACAAAATCTGAAACATCCTTTATAAGTAACAGATAGATTTATTCTGTCTGTTATTTTACTAAGAATATCTTTTTCAATGATCCGATCCCCACAAGTTACGAGGATTCCCGACCGTTGTC
Organism: Luffia ferchaultella; assembly: GCA_949709985.1. Lineage (NCBI taxonomy): Eukaryota > Metazoa > Arthropoda > Insecta > Lepidoptera > Psychidae > Luffia > Luffia ferchaultella. Next base: position 14,565,475 of record OX453256.1, on the reverse strand, counting down.
AATCCGTCGTGTAGATATTTCACCTTCAAATATAATATTGTAAAATGTTTCTTAGAGCAACAACGTGTGATTCTAGATTATGTTATTCCAAAGTTTTTTATAGAATAGAATAGATATAGATTAGAATTGACGACCGCTTAGCCTAGTGGGTAGCGACCCTGCCTACGAAGCTGTAGGTACCAGGTTCGAATTCCAGGTCGGGTCAGTATTGATATGAAGAATATTGATAGTAGCACCGGGACTTGGTTGTTATATGTACGATGTGTCTTCGCTTGGTACTCAATACACAAGCTAATGCTTAGTTTGGGGCCTAGACGTTGTTGTCATGTATACGTTATTATTATTATTATTAGAATAAATAACGCAGTCAAGTGGTTTGTTAAAAATAAAATTTGTAAAAGTCTAGTTTAAATAATGCAGTCAAGTGGTTTTTTATAAATAAAATTTGTAAAAGTCTTTAGGCTTAGCTTTCACGCGGAAATGAGACCTAAATAACTGAAGTCACGTTTCCCAACAATTTCGCCGTGAAAAGTTTTGAGTTCCAGGAAAGAGCTAATTGAGTTACTATTTTATACCAGGTTTAATCTTATTTAAAACATGTATTTTTCAACTTGGCAATCATGAAGCATGCTCAGAAAAATTTAAAAATTCCGTTATCAAGAAAATATAGTTTTCAATATATACAAATACCGAATATTCTTGGACTTGGATGCATTTTGAATTGATATAAGAATGCTTTTTTTTTCTGTAGAAATAAAAAACAAAATTCTTCTATCAATGCTAATTGCATTGGTCCAAGAATATGCGATATTTGCATTTATTGAAAACTATATGAAAATGAAAATGAAAATGAAAAAAAGTTTATTTTACAGCAGATTAGCGATCTACAATTATTTAAAAAAGCAGTAAAATACATCAGCCATATAGGTTCGCTAATAGCAGAAAAGTTAATTTAACAACAGAAAGTATGTGTCTATAGTCCTCACACTAGGCAGCATGCCTGTATCGTGAGGACCTAATACGGTATATCAATATAACTTAGCTAATGACAATTAGTCGAACTTTTTAAATTAATAATTATTATACTATGTGACTAACAGATCCAAAATACATATTCAGTAAATATATATATATTTATTTATTTGATAAAAACAAAGTTATACAATTATTACATTAAGATTATATATCAAAAACTTGAAAAAAATTCTTTTATACTGGGATCCGTCTTGATGACAGATTTTTTTTTGGGTGTGAGAATATACTTACGGGGCTGTGAAATTGTTTGTTATCCGCGAAGTAAACAAATAAATACCATCAAAATATATTCCTGTACATTTTTTTTGAGATCCCGTGGAAAGCTAAGTCATTATTTTATACCTACCCATTTTCATTTATTTTTAAAACTTGTACCTTTGACCTTGGCTATCACAAAGTACTGTTAGTTTATTATTATATTAATTATTAACCGAAGAGCTATAAATAAATAAAAATTTAAAATAAAAATCTCATCACTGTGTATCCTGATGCCAGTTACTGAGTGTTCAACATTTACTGAGGTTTTGGATATTCTGGCTAGTCTATCAGCCCTCGAAGGGTTGATGCGAAATTTCAGATAATGTTGTATGTTTTATAACTCTACGTTTCATGAAAAACGGGGACAGTAAGGGAATAATCCTTCGATTTGTTTACTGTCGGTCCGAAGGGAAGTGGGATTTTACTTGTTTTGATTTGTCACGTAACTGACGTTCTCCCCCCAGGCTTTTGTATCAATCCCCTCCTCAAATATTGCCACATGATGTCGAATTATTTCGAGTATCAACACAAAACGTTGGGTACTCTTTTGTACATAGAAAATTATTCCAGTCGGTGAGGGTCGTGTTCAATAAACAACAATAATTCCGAATCCGTTCATGTGAATATGTTATTATTGTTTACATTATTAGATAATATGCTCTGTGGCCTCCACTTCATACGCAAGGACCTAAAGTTTCAATAAGTATGTTTTATGTAAAATGATCACACATTATATAAGGATTAGGAAACTTTATGGCATAAAAAGCAAATTTTCTTTCCAGAGAATTGAAGTCTTCCTGTGGGTAAGATATTTTTTGTCTCATAACTTACACGAAACCGTTAGTTCTAGTTGTGCGGTTTTCTAACAAAACTCTAAGTACTAATTGAGTCGAATCACTTGAAATTAATTTTTCAATACATTTGCTATTTGACAACCGCTTAGCCTAGTGGGTGGCGACCCTGCCTACGAAGCTGGAGCTCCCGGGTTCGAATCCAAGGTCGGGTCAGTATTTATATGATGAATACTGATACCGGGTCTTGGTTGTTATATGTATGTGTTGTCTTCGCTTGGTACCCAAAACACAAGCTAATGCTTAGTTTGGGGCCAAGATATTGTTGTGATGTAGACGTTATTATTATTATTATTCCTACGGTCTTTATGACATCAAAACTTGATTCGTTTATGACATCAAAACTTGTTGTATTTTTTTTTTTTTTTTTTTTTTTTTTTTCTGAATAACGGTACAGTCCACAGACGTTCGTCCGTGCCCTTGATATATCTATTTAATTTTCTTCGAGCCAATTTTGTTATCTATTTGCCTCCACTCCGTTTTCATTGTGGTGAGTTTGCCGACTAAAAAACTTATTCTACATAATCTATTTTTTTTTTTTTTTTTTTTTTTTTTTTTTTAATTTTTTTAATTTTTTTTTTTTTTTTATTAATTATTTTTTTTTTTAATAATTTTTTGTTTTTGTCAGATGTTTTCTTTTATCTGACTTGATTTTTTTTTTTTTTTTTTTTTTTTTTTTTTTTTTTTTTTTTTCCCACAACTTTGTTTCAATGTTCTTACAGCCTAAAATGCCTGGTCCCCGCACGCGGCACCAGCTCACCAGTTGACTTGAGAGCCAGCCATCGCCTCGCTCATCCATTTCTGAGGGAACGTTGCGACCCGACTCCCCAGCCACCGCGTGCTTGGACGTTAAGTGAGCGGCATTCCTGCCGTGGACTATGACCTACTTAATTGTCATGGACTTAGATCTATTTTTTTTTTTATACAATTTATATGCTTACTTCTAAGACACGATTATGGGATTTGGGCAAGGGACAAGGATTCCAGCGGTCAGGGAGCTGCGCCTCGCTTGACGCGTACTATTTGCTCCACGATCGCTTCGTCTCCGTTTCTTATTGCCATTTTTAAATTATGGTCTATGATGTTGCTGACCGAAGCAACCTGCGCCTTTGCGACGAATCTGCCGAGCGCGTCGTCGCTATCGTCCGTGTAGTAAGTGCAGCTTGAGGTGTGCCGACTAATCGCAACTACCGCGTGGCGAATGCTCTCGTGCAGTTGCAACTTTTCGGTGGTCCGCACTATAATCACCCGACTGTAAGTCAGGCCTTGCGCCTCGTGGATCGTCAGGATGCGAGACCCATCACCCTTCCCAAATCCCAGCTGTTTTAGGGATTCTTTCTCCATCTGCGTGAATGTCAGATATAGAGTGTTGGGAAGGGCGTTGGGTATCTTCACACCTGTGACTCTCTCGAGTTTTAGCGACCGGACCTGATCTTTGGATGAGTACATACCGCTGTACACTTCGTTCAGCGCGTATGCCACATCCATCGGATTCCTATGCGTGCAGACCAATTCTCTGCTCACACTTACCACACGGGCGGGGCTGGTGTACTCCATCCTGAATAGGTTTTCCCTATCAATGTACGGGAGTTGGTTGATGTCACCAATAAGCATGATTTCAGATACCTCAGACAGCCGCGCTGCCAAGACTATGGCCCCGAAATGGTTCATGAGGGCTTCATCGACAATGAGTCGATTACATCGACCCTTGTCCGCGTCCCTCATACCATTCACGAGCAGCGAGGCCATAGTCCGCACTTTGGATTTTGATGTTGATCCAATGCGCGCGGCTAGTTTTTGTCTGAGTTCTTCCGTAGCTTCTAATGTTGTGGTGACGACAACGTCCCTCTCGACCTCGAAGTTCTGCACTATCCAGGTGGTCTTACCACACCCAGGGACACCGTTGACCCACTCGATTTTGGGCACCGTCCAGGACTCCCAGGACTCTCCGGACTCCGGGGCCCATGGGAACAATCCCGCCTTTAACAGGACTCCGGGTTCCAGCGCGATCTTTGTGCACCGGGCGGTGACCACTATCGGGTCATTGGGAGGGGCTGAGTATTTGGGTACACCCGTTCTCGCAGACTCTTTTGCGTCCAGGGCCACGAAACCACATGTCCAATTGTACGCCACCATATGTTTACTCATCGGCTTCCCACGAAGGGTTTCCGAGGTTTTGTTGTTATATATGGTGGCATCCGCCTCCTCGATTCGCACCTTCAGCAGCCCTTCGTTTCCCCTCCTAAACGCTAGCAGAATGTTCTTACACGTTTGGAGGTTCACTTTTTTTGTTGCTGCTGTCAGTGCCTTGAATTCGAGGAAGGCATTGACCATGTGGTCCCTTGGCCCCTTGGCCGCCATTAGTTGCGGTGGATCGACCTGCCCCATGTCTGCCCTCGTGGGCTTGGTTTTAGCAGCCGTTTGGGTAGTTTTTTCGGCGGCCGCCGTTTTTGGTCTTGCGGCAATTTTTTTGACCTTGTCGGCGGCCGCCCCCGGGATTGTCATTGCTGCCGACACGAACGTTTTGAGGAAGGCTGCTATTTTCCCCGATGACTCGGACTCACCCCCCCGGTGCCATTGCTTCCCTTCTTCTCTTTCCGCAGACCTTCTCTCGGCCATTTTCAGTTGAAGGCGCTCAGAGCCGCTAAGCGTAGACTCCACTGGCTGTCCCCAGCTGTCGATCGAAGATGTCGCCGTTGTGGTAGGGAGGAAACTGAGGTTTGCACCTCGATCCTCGTATACCACTATCTCGTGATTCGCGGCCGCTTTAGTGCAGCCGATGAGATCTGCGACATCTCCTTTCTCCCAGGAGACAACCATTGCATCCACACTGATAATTCGCGGCGCGCTCTCAGCGCCCACAGCCGGCCCCCCCATGCCGGACAGCATCGAGCATGCCTGGGCGAACGCTGTTCTTTCCGCCCAGTCGAATAGCAGGATCGTCTTGTTTCTGACCCTGACTATTCGGCACCTTTCGCCTCCGACTTCTATCTGGGACAGTGTGTCGAAGTGCCTGCGCTTCATGCTCGTTTTGAACGTGCTGCCTTTTATGAGTAGAGCTAGACCGGGAGAGATCGCTACACTCCTCTTCCCTGCAATGGACCAGGAAAAGCTGACCCCGAGCCGCTCGGCGTTGCTGTCCATAAATAGCGCCACCCCCCTGACTTTCAGACCCGGGACCCCACGTTCTCCTTGCATCAACACTTGTTGTAGCGTAGTGTTCTGCGGGGTGATGTCATGGGGTCTGATGTCCTTCGGGTTTCCCTCCGCGTTGGCGTCGGCTGCGTTTTGCGTGTCTATGTTTTTGCCTGGATTTATTGAGCTGTTCCTCTTTGCCGCTATTCTGAATATTTTCTCCGCGTAGTCGAGGAACAGCTGCCTTTTGTTGGAGTTCGTCATCAGCGTGCGGATGGCGGACTCTGTCAGATCCGTGTCCAATTGACTCTCCAGGCTGAGACGGGCCACCTGGAAACGAGGGCACTCCAGAATGACATGCCACACCGATTCCACGACGTCTGCGTCACACTCGCAATCAGGACTGTCTTTCAACTTGAACCTGTGCAAGTATTCCGCTATTCCACCATGTCCCGTCAAGACCTGCACCTGCACCGGCGTCAGTCTGGTCGTTCTCACCACACGGAACGCGTCGTCCACGCGTGGCAAGAAGCTTTTTGTGACCGCACCCGTGCGCGAGGTTTGGTATCTGTCCTGCCACTTGCGGACAGTCTCCTCGCGTATGCATCTCCTGACGCAACTAAGGGGAATTTTGTCGTAGTTTACGGCGCCACATGGTTCCAGAGCCGCCTTCTTCGCCAGTTCGTCGGCTCTCTCGTTTCCCTGTGTACCTATATGTGCTCTCAGCCAGTAGAATCGAACATCTCTCCCCTCCGCTCTGACCTCCCCCAGCACCTCCCGGATCTTCGTAGCAAGCGGGTGGCTTGATTTTGGATCCTTTAGGAGGTCCAAGGACGACCTCGAATCGCTCAAGATGTTGACCATGGCCTCCCCGCTGGCTTGCGCCAGTGAGACAGCCCTGGACAGCGCATAGAGTTCGGATTGGAAGACGGAGCAGGAGGGGTCCAGACTGAAGGTGAGGCTTTTGACTTCCTCCCCATCCCGCCACCAGGTTAGCGCGGCACCCACTTTCCCCTCAACCTTGCTGCCATCGGTGTAGATTTTTGAACCGATGATTTCAAGATCAAGAGTGGCGGGATCCGCGCCATCAAGAAGCTCATATGTGACGTTAATCACTTTTGAAGGGTGGGGACGTTCTAAGTGGTTCACCCTTTTTTCGAGCTCCCTTCCCGGCGGCAGGTAGTCCAACGAGATGTTCTTTTTCGCTTCGTATAAAGCGGCGGATTCCCGCACTCTCAGGTCTAGCGGAAGCAGACCCGACAGCGCTAAAGCAGCCGTCAGCGAGACCGTACGGTAAGATTTGCAGATCTTTTGTGCAAATCCTCTTTGTAGGGAGTCTAACCGGCTTTTGATCTTCAGGAACTCCGTGCTCGAGGCCCAAACGCTCGATGCATATAGCACAATGGGCTCGATCACGGCGACGTAAATGGTCCTGATGATCTCCGGGTTGAGTCCCCAAGTTACCTTAGCCGCGCATGCTAGCCGCTTGTAGATCTCCGCCGCTTTCTTGCATGTGGCTTCCACATGAGGTCCGAATGTGAGCCTATTATCCATCCTGAGGCCCAGCACCTTGATTTCGTTAACGACTTCAAGTTGCCTGCCTTCCATAAACACAACGGGGTCTTCACACCGGAGCTTCCTTGTCAGCACCATAAGCTGGGTCTTATGTGGTGCGAAGCTTAGTTTGTGATCCGTTCCCCATTGTGTCACTTTTTGGATGACACTCCCGGCATTGTCCTGGATTTCGCCAATCGAGTCGCCCGTGAAAACCAACACCACATCGTCCGCAAATGCTTGGCAGTGCACCCCGTCGGCCGAAAGACCCTGCAACAGCGAGTCGAGAATTATATTCCAAAAGGTCGGTCCCCCAATTGAGCCTTGGACACAACCTTTCGTGGTTCTTTTCTCGCATGTCGCTCCAGCGTAGTTCACTGTGATCTTCCGATCGTCGAGGTACGAGCAGACCATCTGGTACAAGTTCCCCGGACATCTCTTTGCCGCGAGTTGGGCCTTGAGGACCGGCCACCAGGCGTTGTCGAAGGCGCCCTCTATATCCAGCGAGACTAGGAGAACGATTTTTTTGTTCTCTACTTCTCTTCTGACGTGTCTCACTAGGTCGTAGAGGGCGTCCTCGGTCCCGCGCTGGGGCATGAACCCGTACTGCCTCGTGTGGAGAGTAGGAAGGATGTGCCACTGTATCCTACCCACCAACAACTTCTCAACTACCTTTCCAAGAACCGATAGAAGACCTATAGGTCTGTAGGACTTGGGATGCGTATAGTCCTCCTTTCCCGGTTTCCGGAGTATGACCACATGTGCGACCTTCCACTGCGCAGGGAAGTGCTTAAGTGCTAGGCACCTATTGGCTATTGCCATAAACACGTCCATGTCGCAGTGAATGGCCGCCGCACAGATGTCTGCGGTCAATCCGTCCGGTCCAGGGGCCTTTTTCGGATTCATCGTCCCCACCACCATCTCTACCTCCGCTGTGGTGAAGGGCGGGTCGTCCTGCGGCAATCCCATTTCTTCTACAGGCGTATTCTCCATGAGGGTCCTCAGATAGGCATGACAAGGTCGGTCGGTCGACACCGAATCATCAGGGTAGAAGGTGGCAGCCAGAAGTTCCGCTGATTGGGAGGGAGAGAGAGTTTGACCTCCTCCCCCTCTCAACAGCACCTCCTCCTGTCTTCCAGCCGCCCTCCCAATAACCCTGTAGATTCCATCCCACATGCTCTCCCTCTTCTGCGTGGTGCAGAAGGTCTTCCAGCTCTGGGTTTGGGCCTCTTCGGCTTTCCTCGCGTATTCTAATTTTGATTCCAGGTATTCGTCAACGACACTTTGCCGCCTGACAGTCGCCGCGTTCCGGATTCTTCTCTTTTTCCGGAGGACGTCCTTTTTCAGGAGGTCCAATTCCTTGGACCACCATGGTGGGACGGCTTTGCCCCTGCGCGCGCCTATCTTTGGGATAGCCTTATTGCAGGCTTCCTGAATGGCACCCGTGTAGACGGAGACAAAGTTTTCCAGATCCTCGGTGGTGGTTATTCCCCGGATATTTTCCGGGGTTACCGCCTTCGATTTGAGGGATTGAGATAGGAGCGAGACGAACCCGGGCCAATCCGCTTTTTTAGTGTTATATCTGCGAGTCGAGTTTGGCTTCCGGTGTTCCAGAGGCCTCTCCAGTCGCAGACTAAACACCACCGCGTTGTGGTCCGAGGTCGTCATCGATCTGTCTACTCTCCACCCCTCTATTCTTCCCAGCAGGGACGGGCTGCAAGCAGTTACATCTACGATGCTTGTGCGCAGCCCGTCCCTACTACGAGCTTCGAAAGTGGGCGTATCACCCGTATTTAGGATCTGGAACCCCATCTCGTCCAGGAAAGCACTGTATGCCGCCCCTCGGGCGTTCTCCGTGCGGCTTCCCCACCAGTGGCTCCATGCGTTGACGTCCCCTGCCAGGACTATGTCTGGAGTGTTCAGCCTTTCGCAGGCTCGTTGTGTGCGCCTCAGGTTGGACCCGATCTCTTGGTCCCCCTCGAAGTAAACGGATATCGCTCCCAACTTCAGGTTTCCCGCCTTAAGCAAGACGGCAACCTCGGTCTCGGTGACCAATTGAGGGTCATGAATTACTTCCAATCGGTCACCGAACACGATGATTGCCGCCTTTACCGGCTTTTTGCGGTCCAGGGTGCACTGGATGACTTTCGTGCCGGGATATTCTTTTAGGGTGCCCTTTGATCCCACGTAGGGTTCCTGTACTAGGGCAACCGATATCCCTTTTTCCCTGGCGGCCTGGAGAAGTTCGGCTGTTGCCAGTTTTGAGCGCTGCAGGTTGGCTTGAACAAAGCGCAACCTGCTTCCGTTCACTTCGCGGGGGTCCGATCCGGTTTCCTCGTGGTCGCCCTTAGCAGTACGAAACCCGCAGCCGCGCTATAGCATCCCATTTCCTCCGCACTGGGCAGAGGGTGCTAAATGCGTCGTGCGTATTTTCAGAGCTCTCCCCGTATTCTTTCGCGCAGTTTTTACATCTAGGAGCCATCCCCTGCAGCCTTATTGGGCATTTCTCCCACGTGTGGGAGTCGCCACAGTGGCTGCAGAGATTGGCTTCCGCTTTGCAAATGGCCCTTGTATGGCCAAACCCCATGCATTTGGTGCATTGCACCAGCGGGGAATGGTCCATGATGGCCACTCTTTGAAGGCCGAGGTATACTTTTTCGGCCTTGACCAACTTTGCGTGGAGACGGGGAGAGGCTTCGAGCACCGGGTGGCACTGGTGCGGGTTTCTTGCCTTTTTCCTGTACCTCACTTTTAGTGTACACTCCTTCAGGTCCAGGTCCTGAAGGAGGTGCTTGTTTTGTGTGAGCAAGTTTTCGATTATGTCGCTGTCCGTGTTAACGGACATGACATCCCGCAGGATCAATTGTGGATTCGCTGGTTTTGCCTCTTCGACCTTCAGCTTTTTAAAACCCTTGATCCTGTTTTTTGCCAGTTCGAGATCCTCCTTCGTGCTGCAGCTCAAAATAACTTTTTGATTTTTCGCCCTCCTTACCCGGTCGAATTTCGCCCCGGACACTTTCGTGTTCAGGGCCTCCCTGATCTTGTCTATTACTTTGTCTCCCGTGTCTTTCGACTCGGTCGACGAGACAATTAGGGTGTGATTCGGTCGGGGGGAAGGCGGAGCAACAATAATTTTTGGAGCTTTGGGGGGGGCTTTTAGGTTTACTAGAGCCATTTCCGCCGCCAGACTTGGGACAGGGGGCGGTGGTGTTTTATCCCTTTTGGCCCACATGGTCTTAATTTCCTTGATATGCTCTTTAATGGGCTGCAGCTCTTCGGCGATCCTTTCCGTGGCCTCGGTCGTTGTCGGTTGCTGGTTTGAAGCAGAGACAGCCTTCTCGATGGAACGGCCGATCTCCGTTGAGAGCTCGGCCACTACCTTTTTGAGGTCTGCCATCTCTGCCTCGATGGCTGTGATGTCCTGTACTTTGTTTGTCCGATTCTCCTCTGCGGCTTTGAGGGCGTTCTCAGTTTTTTCCTGAGCCCTGGACACGCTTCGACGGACCTCGTCCAGCTGCTTGGAGAGAGCGTCCACTTTTGTAGTGGTTTTTTGTATGCTGCTCTCCAGCGTTTTGAGGATGGGTGACCCTTCCTCACCGCTTTTCTGCTGGGCGATGTTTTTTCCCAGCGTGTCCACGGTCTCTTTGAGGTCTCCCACCGCTTTGGAGATGTCGGACGTTTTCTTTTCGGCTTCCCTCGTCTCGTATCCCAGCCAGTCCCGTACGGATTTGGTCTCTTCCAGATTCCTTTTAATATCCGCACGGGCATGGCTGAGCTCAGAGACGAGAGCTTTGTTTAATTCTTGCAGGGCCCGGTTGTGGGCGCGCTCCACCCTGACGAGCTCTTGCGCGTGACGGGTGCGTTCCACCTCTAAGTTGTTCCGGTGCCGCGACCGCGAGTCAGAGAGGGCCAACACAATTTCGTAGAGAGCTTGCAGGGACTCTAGGGCTGCCACTTTGCATTCCCTCTTCATTTTGCCTGCAAGCTCCAGTGCTTCCTTGCCCCTCTGGAGCTGGCTGTTGGCCTCGACCGTCGCCAGGTCCATCGCGACTCCAAGACCGCGCTTTGTTTGGAACATGCTCAGTCTTTTAGTTTCGGTTCGCAGCACCGATGGTGACTGTGAGACTGTCGAACTGAGCGAGTCCGACGCCGCGTCCTCGGTGTCTGTCAGCTCCTGAGGGGTTCCTCCCGACTGCAACCAGTCCTCTACTCTTCCCGCCGCCGCGGCACCAAAAACTCCCTCCAGTTTGTCATTCGTGTTTCTCTCTGTGTCCTCTGTTTGGCGGGACACGCTCGGCGGAGACTTCGCTGCAAGCGGCTCCGATCGCTTTTTCTTTTCTACAGTGGCTATTGACTTTGCAATAGCCCTTTCGCGAAGCGATCGTGGGGCTTTCTTGGGGAATGCGGTCTGTGACCCACTCGCCTTGGGAGAGCTTTCGCTTTTTTTCGGAAGTGGAGGCGTGGCTTGTTGTATTATACTTAACTTATTAAACTTGTTGTATTATACAGTACTAGGTTTTTTTACTTTACACCAATCACAAACGAGCATTCTGTTTGTAACACATGCGTAACCGCGAAAAACAGCCCGCTCCCGCCATTATTGCATTTGAAGTAGGGACCCACCTTCCTAATTTTAATCGCAAATGTATTGAAAAACGTCGTATGATGCTAGTAATAAGTAAGCTGGCTATTCTAGTCATCGGTCTTTATAAGCACGAGGCGAAGCCGAGTATAATATGCAGAACACTTGGATTATAATATGCAGCTTACCGTATTTGCATCTTAATGTACTATTATGGCATATAATAAAAATAATAAAGAACAAAGTTCAATATCGACACACACTTTAAATTATTTTTTTAAAAATAGAATTTTTTTAAAAATCAAATTCAATAATAAAGTTACCTATGCGAAAACACCTTTAATTTCGATTTTGTCATTTTCTATATAACGGTGTTTGATAAACACTGAAAAAAAGTAGTGAAATCATAATTTTTACGACAGATGGCGCTATCGCCACAACAGTTTTTTTAACTATATCAGCATATCAATTCTGAGATTATCACTGCAGGGGCTTAGGCCTCCTCTCGTTATAAAGGTGCTTGGAGCTTAATCCACCGTGCTCTTCCAGTGCACGTTGGTAGATAACTTTTTTAAATAAACTTTAACCATAACTATTACATTTTGAATAAAAATTATAAACCTTTAAACGTGTGACATGTATTGTGTTTAAAAATACGTATTGTTTGATTATGAAAACATTTGAATGCCACCATCTGACATTTGAAGATGTCTCTAAAACGCCAATCTCATGAAAATATCCTATTTTAAATACATTATACAAAAAATACGTAATAATAACATAGGCCAATGTCCTACACATTACACATTGTGAATAATTCTCGAGAATATCACTAGCTTTATTACTTTTGAAGCTGGATTGGGCGTCTTGGTCCTGGACTTTGGCCACTCAAATTAAAACTCACCATAGACTTTAGAAGAATATTAAATATAAATTGACATATATTGTTGAACAATGTACGGAGACTAATATAGAAAGCCCTGAGGGCCAAGTGTGAGTTTTTTACTATTAACTATGTAGTTTGCGTTTTTTATAATTTGTATGGAAACTCGTACAGCACATCTAGCGGTCGTTTTAGGTAACTACGAGTTTCCATACAAATTACGGAAAACGCAAACTACACAGTTAATAGTAAAAGAACTCGCACTTGGCCCTCTGTTCGACGCATCAAATGATACTTCTAGCAGACAAACTACGTAGCCTTTTTTGTAACCCTTTCAAAAGATCGATAAAGCATATCTTGTGTATCATTTACGAAACAAAATTATACATAGTAACGTACGTTTCAAAGATACTCAGTAAGGCTGTAAGTGACAGAGGGTCTCGACCGTCTTCAACTTAAGCGTGTTTGTATACAGAAACACTTCATTTATCGCGACCGGTCATATTTCCAAAACGTTATTGAAGTAAAATCGTAATGGAAAGGTTTTATAGTCATTGTTGTTTTTGATTTCGTTTCAAGAAGTCGTAATAGCCGAGGGGTAGCGAACCCGCTTCTAGTTTAGAAGGCAGTGGTTCGAATACCAGGACAAACAGTCGCAAAACTGCACTACAGAAAATATTTTTTTTAGAAAAACATTTTAAACAGTTTATAATGATATTACCGAATTCACTAGATAAAGGTTCAATAAACAACATACATTTTTTCCGACAGCAAAATTATTAACCACAGTAGTAAAAATCAAATCAGAAAATAGAGTCACAAAATTAATTTAGGTATGTTATAACCTTAACCTCCAAGTTCCCTAATTCCGAAGGGAGGCCTAAGCCCCTGCAGTGGGGTATTGATGGCTGGTGCTGGTGGTAGTTTTCGATTCCCGAAGCCGAAACCAAAGTCGCTGTTTTTCTAACTGTACGCCTCCCTCGCGAGAGAGCGTATTAAATTTAAATAAGTAATATTTGATTCGGTGATATTGATTGCTAGCGTCCTAAGATGTAATATTACAACAAAATTCAATACAACAAAATATTATTAAGTATTAACAATAGTTCGGCTTCCCGAACTCTTGAACCACCAAAGGCTATTGAAGTATCAAAAACGTTTTCTGACACAGGCAAAAATAAGTACTTCACTTCACTTCATCAGCCCATTTTAACCCCACTGCAGGGGCTTAAACCTCCCCCGGGGTGAGGGGGGCTTGAAGCTTAAAACCACCAGGCTGGCCCACAGGTTGGGGATTGTAACGACTGCCATCAATTGACAGCGTGCGGGACCGACTGCTTAACGTGCTTAGCGTGCTCTCCGAGGCACGGATTCAAAAAATAAGTACACTGAGGTCGAATAAGAGTCAAATTCATGACTTTTTATGACAACTGTCTTGTTTTAAAATACAATCGTGTCTCTTACATCCGAACACACACTTCACCCCTACCGAGATTGGCAATCGACTTTCGTACAGAGACGGTGAATACGTTAAAAATAAGGAGAGCTTTTGATTATCGAGGTGTGGTTAAAGTTTAATATTATACCTATTAGTAGGTATGCTTTTAAGAAAAAGGCGACAGATTTATTATCGATAATTAAAAAAAAAATCTTGACTGCAAAACCACTTAACTCAAAAAAAGTTATTAACTGAAAATAGAAAAAAACAAGCCATATTCTATGGGTTTAGTTTGAACAACGTAGAATGCACCATGCTATGTTTTTTATCTGATACTTAAGCAGATGTTAAAATATACCATAAAAACACGATTTGAATAGTATAAAGTGTTGCAGCCGATTCGGCTCTGCACGCCACTCGACAACAGAAGCCAGCGGGCGGCTGTCAGAGCGACACGACGTTTCATCGTTCGGATAATTTACAAGACTTTGAAGATTTAACTTTTAAATTTGCTGTACGTCTATTTGAATTTAAAAATTAAAGGCAAGAATAATAAACCTCAAGTGAAATCGTTTTCTTTGTTTTCAGAGTACGGCAAATCGATGCATTAATTCAAACTTGGTGTACACCATACAAGCATACACGCGAAACTGAACTTTGTAATTATAAATCAAATCAACGCATCAAACAACGGTGTCATGACACGGTCAGCGGGTTCAGGCGAACACAACCAGGAAAATTTTGGAGTTTTTCTTCGGGCATAGACCATTGATCTACAGATCTAATAAAACTGATTCTAATAAACTATTCCTAAAAATATTCAACATATCCTGGTGGTCGTGACCAGAATTTTCAACAGAACATAAGAAAAGACTATTTCGATATCATTTCTATAAAAATCTATTTTATTTAGTATGTATAGATTTATGATATACATTGAAGCGAAATTAGTATAATAGCCGTATTTTAGTAATGAAACGCCTCGAAACGATTTTCGATCAGCATCACAAAAAACGTCTCATACGTAATATTAGTTCAATTTAATTCATTTTAATACTTCTTTATTGAACTGTTTTATTTGTGAATAAATGTTTTCTTCACTTCTTCACTTCATCAGCCCATTTTTGCCCCTCTGCAGGGGCTTAGGCCTCCCCCAGAATGAGGAGGGTGGCTTGGAGCTTAAATCCACCACGCTGCTCTACTGCGGGTTGGGGATTGTAACGACCGCCATCTACTGACAGCGTCCGGGACCGACTGCTTAACGTGCTCTCCGAAGCACGGAATCAGTGATAGTTATGTACTTAAGTCAGAAAAACTCATTGGTACACGCCCGGATTCGAACCATGGCCCTGTGGGGCCTTATAAATTTGAGACAGGTTCGTTGCGCTTTGGGCTATCACGACAATAAATGTTTTGACTTTTCGTTATTTTACGGTTTTTTTCTGAGAAAACTTTGAGCCACTAAAGCTCTTTCTTCTGTCAATTTTCTACCTACAATCTTCCATTAATCACTGAAGCTGTCTAATGCGTTTGTTTTAGTCTAGCTTAAATAAAAACGCTAACTCAGATTCGACCTACGTAACGTTTAGAAGTTAAACTATTATCGGCAGTTCTTTTATCGATTTCCTCAAAACGGAACGGCAATAACGCAAAGAGGGCCAGACTCTTCCGCGAGCGTATACGCAATAAATTATTGTGGTCGGTCCTTTTTCCCTACAGGAATATTCCATTGGAGTTATTCCCGCTATCATAAATTCCAAGGGATTTTTATTCAATCGAGCCATTTAGCCTGCGCCGAACGTTAGAGACCAAAACGGACAATTTGTGCACTCATAAAATTTTACAGCTATATCCGTCCACACGTTTACTAGAAGGTTTGTGTCGTTTTTATAGCCTTTCCAATAGTATGTAGATGCACGATTTGGAACGACGAATAATATACCGATTTTTCCTAATTTAATGTCTTTTTAGGGTTCCGTAGCGAAATAGCAAAAAATCCTTTTAATTTTAGCCTGTCTGTCTGTCACAGCTTTGCTCAAAGATTATTGGCACTGATATAGATGAAATTCGGAAGGTAGATGTTATCTATAAACCAGTATTCACTGGTGTAGTGAAATTACTAAAAAAAAAAAGTTTTATTTGGGTAAGTTGCCATTCTGTAGGACCTATATAGATTGTTCTTGTAAAATTATGTAGGTATTAAATAACTTTTTTAAATTTTAGTCAATAGTTTTGAGATATGCCCTAAAGTCCAAAAAAGTCCTTCCTTTAACTTTTCAAACGAAGGGTGGAGTTTTAAAAAAATATATAGTACAACTTAAACAACACTTTCAATGCAAATTGGTTTGAATATAATCTAAAATTCGGAGTGAGTAGTTTTTGATATATATTTCTTTTTAAACTTTTTATTTGAATTTTAACTACAAACGTCAATCCTAACCACAGTCGGTTTTTTATTTTAAGAATAACAACAAATATTCAATTTCAGGATGATGTCAAAACAAGATATAATATTGAAACCGGTGACGATTTTTTAATTTTTTAATTTTAATGTTAATGGTAAAGTCAGGTAAGTTTGGATTAAGATAAAGATGAGATAAATTCAAGATTGGATTAGACTTATTTTCGATAAAATATACTAAAAGTTTTACTTTATTTACACGAATATTATCATAGAGTAAATAAATTTGACAGCAGCGTTTGGTTTTAGTAGAGTCAGAAATAAAATGTCACTTCACAATATCTAAACTGTCAAACACAATTTCATGAGGGTTAAGGAGGGCGCGCGGGGATCTCGCGGACTGAAACCGGACTGAAACTCGCCATCTCTCCAAATGGTTATACCAGCTTGCTAGAGTATGAGTGGTTAAACGGTAAACGCAGAAGAGAGCGTTTAGTATCCCTAGCGAACAGCAGCTATTTCACCCGGACTACATGTTTGTACCTACATGTCGTTATCACTTAAACACTTCTTATCAGGGTAGGAATGGTAGGAAGAAGATCCATTTTATATTGTACACTTTTACATTTATCAGTTTTTTCTCTTCGATTGTCATTTCAAAACTAAAATGAAAATACTGCGATAAATAAGCTCATATTAAGAAAAATCTTATATTTTGAAATCGCTGACAGGCACTTCTATTTTATTTCTATCTATAAATACAAAGTTACCTAGTTTATTTTCCGAGAAGTTCCATGTCTACCAATGAAAGCACCTTCAAAATCGGTTCAACCGTTTTGGAGATTGACCCAAACAACAAATCAGACAGACATAATAATATAATAATGATAATAATGCATGGGACTTCCCACACAACGCCATCTAGTCCCAAAGTAAGCAAGTATTAGCTTGTGTTATGGGTTACTAGACAACTGGTCGATTCTGAATGTTACTGTATTTAAAAAAAAAATCTAGTTCTGGATATTACCTCCTACACACAAACAAACTAACAAACTTTACCTCTATATAACATTATACAGACAGCTAATATCTCAATAAAAAGTTTGCCCTATAAAGCCCGGATAATACGGATAAGTAGGAACAAAACACTGCATTACTCTTTACTTAAACAGTATATAATTTTTGTACAATGATCTTTGGGTTCCAAGTAAAAAACAACATTTATCATCTTTTAATATTTCATAGTATGGTCATTTAAAAATTTTTCCTCCCAATTTAATTATAGTTTGACCGAAACCGCTGTACCGCGCCTTAGGTATGTGCGCGGCGGGGAGGGAGGCAGATATGCTCTGTCAGTCCGTCGTCAACGCTTAGGAGCTGCTAACCCTCTTCGCCGCGAACACAGTGGCGTGTGATGGGTTCAGAGCAGGGTTACGCCAACACGACATGTGAAGTTTCAGTTTTCAAATGATTGTGGTGGAATCTTGTTATCAGAGGGTCGCCCGCACCGTGATACCTACCACAAAATCTATAAAAAAATATATAGATTTTGTGGTAGTAACAAATATATAAAATATAAAAAATATATTTATAAAAACATTAAGAATCAGTTTATTAAATCAATGCGTCTTTTCATTTTGAAAATTCGTCAATGATTTCATTATAAAATAAACCTGACCCAGACCTGAAATATTGCGTAAATATGTGTGGATTCGTTTGTAAAAATCATTGTTTATAAAAGCTAATTGGTTTATAAAGCAAGAGATAGGTACCTAAGTTTTGTATGATTTTAATTACCTACTTACTTTGTCACTGTGCAATGACTGCGAAATACATTTCTTTCAGTCCATTGAAATCCTCCAAAATTTCCATTTCGGTATTTTACACTTTAACTTCACCTAATTCACAGTTACTTTAATACAACTTTAAAACATAAAACACACCAAATCGCAATGAATGCAATGCAATGAACACAGACAATAATTGAAAACAATAATGAAGTTAGTTTAGCCGCAGAATTCCCAAAGTTCTGCCTGCAGTCTAATTACGTTCGAATTTCACTTTCGTTATGCCAGGCTTATTTTAGAGTATAAAATCCAGTAGGTACTGACCGATGATGATCGAAACGTAAGAGGGATAGATACCATTCATCACTACATGTAAGAAGAAGACAGACATAAAAGCCGTATGTTATTTGTCTTGCCTCACGGCGTGTTCGCAGCGTGTCAGTTGGCGTCGGTATGTCGTGATCGGGAAAGAGAGGGAGGCCGGTGATAGGGTATTAAGATAGGTCAGTAACAGTCAGTAATAGCGCGCCATTGTATTATATGAGCGCGCGGGAAATTCAAACACTCTCACTTGTACTCTTGCGTTTTTCATCATTATTGTAGGAAAATTTAAGGTATGCATGGCTTTTTGGCGTTAAAGGAAAACACGCGCCTGCGCGCACATACCTACCTAAGGCGCGGTACAGCGGTTTCGGTCAAACTGTAGTACTCAAGAACACTCCAACACAATTAAAAATTGTCTTCCAACAGCTATTTTGGTTATAATCACATCAGTAAAAAATGTTTTGTGATTTCTTCTGGCGTCTTATCACTATAATTTTTTTTGGTCCTATACCAATAAAAAATATACACGAGCACGGACAGTGATGTCAATAAACTCTATATTTCTGCGAATTTTTTCTCTTAGAGTTGCACTGCAGTTCCCTCCCATGTCCACTCAATACATAAACTTACAGGCTCATAAACATGCTTCTTTGTTCCTTGAATAGCCTATTCTCGATTATTCAAGAACGTGACTGTTTGAACCCGAACCGTAGTTCTAGAACGTTCACGTTTTTGTTTTCCAAAATTTCTCCAATTTTTCAAGTTTATGCTAGTGCCCTAAATATTTCCGAAATAAAAAGTTATCCACTGTGTTTTCTTAAAAGTCTTCAATCCGCCAGTGAAAATCCCCACAAAATTGATTCAACCGTTTCGGAAATTTCCCGAACAAACAAACGGAAAGACAGTTCAAAATCACAGACAGACACTTCTGTTTTATTTGTTTGCATACATCAGCATATCTCCATGATTAAAGTACTTGGGAACCGCAAAACGATCTCGGAAATCGATTGAGACGTTCACGATTCTTAGCACGATGTGTGCCGGAAGTCTTTGAAGTCATATCCGGACGATCGCAGGCCGTGTGCCGACAGAATGCATAATTAGGGTATTTTAGACTATTCTAAAGATATTGAAAAATGACACTCGGTTTTCTATTGCTCTAGTAGGCAATACGTGACGAATACAGCATTAAATCATTCCTTCGGCACCACACAGCTAACGCTCGGAAGCCCATCGTTACATGCTATTCCGTTAGACGCTCACCTTGGATTCGCAGAGACCATATCGTTCAGGTTATGTTTTTTGTTGCGCTCTTTACGTCCACAGTCGTCATAATATCATAGACTGGGTACGCACATTATGACTAGCGACCGCCCGCAGCTTCGCCTGCATAGACTACACATTCCTGTTTACGTGATCTATTATTAACATTCGAGATGGTTTCAGTGTACTTTTTGCTTAGGTATATAAATTTTGGTTATATACTCTGGTTGATTATTAATTTGGTTGGTTATTTGGTTATTAACTCAGAAACACGTCGTTACTTATTTATGATTAGCAGTCGTGCCCGGATCCGCTCGGGTGGATTACGCAAACGTTCCCCATCGCGTTCTCCCTCCCCTCCCCTTTCCTACTCCTCCACTCCTAGTGTCCTAGCTCCATTTCTACGTAACTAACGTATTTAATTTGATAAGGATTTATATCATGTTTAAAAAACACCTTCGCAAATAGTGCATTTGATGTTAGAATAAATTTGATTGCCATAAAAAAGGTTATAATAAACCAACCTTAAAAGATACACATATGCTGTCACGGACTTTTGGTTAGAACTTTCAAAGGGGAACAATCCCGTCATACGTGATTTTTGCTTAACATCAACCGTTTACGCAGCACACGCAACGGAAGCTCTCAAAAAGAATATTTTTTCCCATTTTAGCAACATTTTTCGTTGGTGCTCCGCTCCTGTTGGTCGTAGCTGATATAATAATAGCCTATATATAGCCTTCCTCAATAAATGAACTATCTAACACATTAAAAAAAATTGAATTCGAACCAGTAGTTCTTGAGATTAGCGCGTTCAAACAAACAAACTCTTCAGCTTTATAATATTATAAGTATATAAGTATTAATAGAACCATTGAGGTTTCGTGTTTTAACAGCTGGTACGTTCATTTTAATTAAATTTAACAATACAAAACTACACGTATAAGTTACATGTTGGAGGTTTTATGTTACGCCCTAGTGTGTACACAGCTTTATTTCTAATACTGTACTGTTCTAATTTTTCTTAGTATGTCTGTTTCCAATATGTATGTGTTAAATAAACATTTTTTTTTTGTTTTTATATATTTAATTATGATAATTTTAATATTATCTCATGCCGGCATTCTTTCTACACATTTCGTACGAGTCTATAATGCCGGCATTATTTATACACATTGTCGCTATCATATATATTTTTAATTATTTAAGAAAAGTTTACTAAAAACAAAATACTAAAATATATCATCCTTTTATACAGTTCAAGGACCTGTAAATTGAGAATAAGAAACTTTGCATAGACTAAGTGCTTCAGTGGATTTTCGATCTTGAAGCAATTTCGATCAAAAGCTTTTCTACTTTGTACGCACGAACGTCTTTGAATAGCTTTTGGGTCAAGCCAAAC
Organism: Luffia ferchaultella; assembly: GCA_949709985.1. Lineage (NCBI taxonomy): Eukaryota > Metazoa > Arthropoda > Insecta > Lepidoptera > Psychidae > Luffia > Luffia ferchaultella. Next base: position 14,544,562 of record OX453256.1, on the reverse strand, counting down.
TTTTTTAACCATAACGTTAGAGCACAGTAAAAAAATCAGTACTCTAATTGTCCACAAAGAGATGGTAAATTCCTGAAGACACCTATTCCGTATTCCACTGCCAACAACTCAGATGATCTATCAAGGAATTATTCAATTGCTATACTGTTCATCGCTGCAAAATCAAATAATGATAAGGGTCTAAATTCCCTTTATTAAAAAAAAAAAAATTAAAAAAAAATTATCATTCCATGTAATGTCTATTATGAATGAAAATTAAATGAAAATTATGATGAAAATTTTTAATTTCAAATCCAAATATAAATAAAAGAAATACAAACAAAATCCACAGTGTTTCTAATTCAAAATCCTTAAAGCAATTTCATAATTTTCACAAACGCATCTGTACACAAATACGTATCAAATTTTAGTAATCTTTGAATACCTTTTTCACTGTGGTGTTAGTGCAATTGACGCAGCTCGTAAATCAATACTGTGCTTGGAGGAAACATGACTAATGAAAGCTTAAGTTTAGTCGCTTTCGCTGTGGTAATTTTAGTTAGCAAAATAAATTCAGAAGTAGGTCAGCTACTACAATGCATAATGGAATATAGCAAGTCAATGAGGAAGTTGATCTGTATCAATCGATCGCAAAATTAGCGGCATGATATGAGGTTAACTTATCCACAAAACGTAAGGCAACCTTAAATTGACAAAACCGAGTAATAAAAACTCTAGACTACCTGTCATTGAACAACCAATGAAGCATTTCAATGGCGCCCGTGTAAATATATATGCGTGGAACTTCGTAGTATACTATTGCCGCGTGCGTACATAGCCAGCTGACTTACTAGGGTGCATCAGGAATTAGTTCGTGATGCTACATCCGGGTATTCCTAGGTTCATGGACAAAATTAAAACAACAGTCCCGACTGGTCAACGAATCTTAACGATTATTGCTCTACGGTCACAATACCGCCTGACTGGCTGATTGGCCTAATAGAAAGAGACCCTAACTGCATAACTAAAGATGGCCGTCTCGATTTCCGCCCGGGACGAATATTTGTGTGCATGAACATGTCTATTTGTTTCGTGTCTGGATGTAAAAGTATCTACATATGTATTTATTATAAAGAATATTCAGTATGTAGGTATATCAGTTGTCTTGTATCACAATACAAGCATAATACTTGTTTGCTTTGGCACAAGATGGCGCTGTGAGATGTCCCACGTATTGTTCTTATTATAATTCTTATTATATTCAACGACCGCTCGGCCTAGTGGGTAGCGACCTTGCCTACGAAACTGGAGGTCCCGGGTTGGAATCCCAGGTCGGGTCAGTATTTATATGATGAATATTGATGCTGGTACCGGGTCATGGTTGTTATATGTATGTGTTGTCTTCGCTTAGTACCTAAAAGAAAGCTAATACTTAGTTTGGGGCCTAGACGTTCATTGTTATGATGTATACGTTATTATTATTATTATTATAAATAACTCTTTATATTTAATTCCTACCGACCACTTCTTCCGTAACTTGTTCTAATTTTTTCACGGAAATAAATTCGATTCCTGAAAAGCGTTAGAAATTGCTTTTACGAACTTTGTTGAGTCCTTCTCCCGAGAGTCGTATCGTAAAGTCATCTATTACATGGCAAAAGTACACACAGATAATTATTGTTATTAAAATAATACTTTTTTTCCTTAGTACTTTCAAGTTCTCTTTTTTCCTATATCAAACGGAAATTTCATGCTTCAACTTCTAACATTAATACTCCAATTTTTTTATTTTGCACAATTTATTTATTAGAGATTTTAACAGTAAACAGTTATAATGCTAATAAACATTTCAAATGTAAATATCTTTTCCTTTTCCTAAAAAAATATTTAAAAAAACATGATAGATCTCGTGTTCCAGATTACCTACCGACAATGCCTGTAATCAAACTTGGAGTTACTGGTTCCTTACATTTTATATTCTGTCGACGTCCTACATACCGTCGAAGAGGATTTCTAGTTCGATGACGCGTCATCAAACTAGAAATCCTCTTAAATTCCATCTAGACTTAAAGCTTATACACTGAAGAAGATCGGAGCTTTGGAGGAATTCCTATAAAACCGCACTTAATTGAAGCATCTAATTCGATGTAAGATATTTTGTTACCTTGGGCAGACAAATAACGAAAAGAAACTGTGTATACATTCGTTTTTAAATTCCTTTATTTGTAAAATTGATTACTACGTTGCAGTCCTCAGTAAATTAAAAAATTCAATCTTTGAAATCATGTATAAATAAAATCGTAGTGTCTGTCTGTTTGGGCCGGTTTCGGGCTAATATCCGAAATGACTGAACTATTTATTAAGACTTCAGGAGCACATATTTCAACAACTATTGACTTAAATAAACTCCAAATTACATAAAAATTTAAATGCTTTTTCTAGGGTGGGTGATGGCCACAACTTAAATACAAGACGTAAGCATATGTTATCAATTCCCAGGTTCAGGCTCTCAAAGGTTAATAATTCTTTCATGGGAAATTGTATCCGTTTTTATAATAAAATTCCTAAAGAAATGTTAGACTTGAATTCTAATCAATTTATAAAGCGAGTTAAAGTCCAACTCATGAAAAAAAGCTTACTATTGTATTAGCGAGTATTTAAATGATAAGTGCGCATGGACATCATTGTAATAGTTGTAAGCACTTTAAATTAAAAAAAAAAAAAAAACAGTTAAGAAAAACATATATTTTAATAAAATAAACAGGGACGAGTTTCTTGCCGGTTCTTCTCCTCCTAGTTTTTGAACCGGTACCTAATCAATTTATCATGACTTTCAATAAGTGTGCGTAAACATCTTATATTGAATTAATTTAAAAATTTAATAAAAATTAAAAAAAAAAAAAGAATTATTTTATTAAATAATATACTCTAAATTAAAATGTAAATTAAAAAATACCTACAAATTAAAAATACTATCTAAATAATGATAAACGAGAAAATTTTAAAGAGACAACGGGTTCAGGGTGCCAAAGTTACTTGCCGCGTTGCCACGCTGTATTGCGACACTGATCCTCAGAACAAGGTATTCTTTGTTCAAAGGATCCCCAGTCAACGGACGTAGCGCGGCATAGTGAACAAGTAATTTGGCATCCTTGGACCAGGGAGCCATCGTCTCGACAGCAAAAGAAATGAAATGGTAATAATTGATTTGTTCATTCCAGAAATAGAGTGCCTTTCTCGCGTAAATTTTCGAAATTATAGAAATAATGAATACCACGCGGACATAATCGTGGGCGGCCGCTAGCATAGAAATAAAATTTTTAATTTTTCCTTCGTGATTGAATTCATTTGTTTAGTGTCATCTAGGTAGGTTCTGGAGTTACGATACAATCGATTTTCTTTGAAGCAATCACCCTGAATTTATACTACCCAAAATTTTATATTCTATATAATACGGAATATGATTCGCTACGATGATGTGTGGATAAGCGCTTTTGCAATCTCGGAAAGGACGGAAGGAATTTGGCTAAAGATTAGTGCGGATTTATTGTTAAAAGCTTTTGTTAAACGTTTAGCTACAAACAAAAGGAAAAAGTAATCCAATCCAGTATGTATTTTTGGAGGATCAAGAAAAATAAAATTGTTAATATATTTTTGAATATACAGATTATGAATATATTTTATCCAAAGCTTTAATCAGATAAAAGTTTTATTTTGGCTCGAATCATCTGTTAAAAACAACCGAAATGTTTTCGAAAATTATTCTTTTTCGTTGTGCTCACTCCCTATTATACTGTGAATATCTTGGCTGAGGGAAATCTTTCTTTTCTTTGCTAAGGTTTGCTAAGTGCATTCCTCAATTCGACCACGGACCCTTGTTGTCAGTAATTTCCGGAACATCACTTCCGGGAAGTAGGCAATAGGTACTATCGTTTATACGTATACGAATAGCTTCTATTGATATGTGTGGACGTTGTGATTTTCTCTGTTTATATAATTATATTTCTTCTTCCGCAAAGTATAAATATTTTCTTTATGAATTAACATCGCAGCTGTCTTTCCGTCTACGAGTTCACCCGCTCGGAGTACACATTTATATGTATTGAGAATGTGAAGGCTCGCGACACGACGTGGTAATCCAGAAAATATTGCTAAAATCTATGCGACAGGAACTGTGCCTTTTTCGTAATAGAAAGTCATTTTTGTAACTCACGCATGTCATGCTTATAAAATTTTTCTATACAAAAAAGCACATGGATTCATTACTCCGTTGCTACGTGAAAGAAAGACAAACCAACGAACACATTATCACATTTATAATTTTATTAAAGGTAAAATCAATAATAATAAAATTCTAATTCGTCAGTACTATAGAGCTTAAAGCTTAAAACACAGAAGAAAACATAACTTCTGTAAATGAAAGATAAATTGTATACATAGTTGTATACGAGATTCGATCAACATTTAAAACAAATAAATGTATAAAATTAATTTCTGGCACCTTGTCGATGTATTTTTTATAATTTAATCTAAAAAAAATTCTCTGTAGCTATTGCGATTATTCAAGTATATAAATCTTAAAGCAAGACGATTGTATATTAAATTTAAAAATAAATCGACATCAAGCGTCAAATGCATAAAATATTCGAATTAGATTATTGAAATTTCATATTTTATTTTCCTCAAAAAAGTCAACTTTGTAGAAAAATTTGATTACCAACGACCACTCTACGCCGACTACATTAAATCTCACGTCTTGTGATACCTATCTATGTTTTCATCAAATAATATTCCAGTATATTAAGCATGAAAATAAGAAAAATAAGAGAGAATAAGAAATGGTCATAATAAGACAAGTCAACCCTTACGGTGCATTATTAGCGCGCTTTCCCGGAAGCGAGGAGGCGTCGGCTCGCTCGTTTGTTCGCGTCATAACGGAAATGCGTAATCGTTTGTCTTCTTCTAGAACATTCACCGTCTAGCTCCATATCCGTCCACAGGTAGTTTTAAGGCGGCTCACGATAAAATTATTAGATGTTTTTCTTGACACATCTTTCGTAAAACGATATTCTTGTCGTAACTTGCTAATATATTTTATTGTTTGACCGATGGGTCGATTGGTCAGTGACCTTGATTGCAAAACCAAAAAACGCGGGTTCTATCTATAGGCTATATTTTAATTTAAATTGTTTTTTAATTACCACCTAAATATAATGATTCTGTTTCTCTCTGGAATTAGTCACAAAAACATCGAAGTATCTTAATTAAATAGAAGCATTACGGCAGGCTGCGTATGCGCAAAGCATTTCTTAGCCGCACAGATCAGTGACACGTCTGTGGTAAGTACTGTATGTGACTAATGTGGCACTCGTCCCACGCTCTTCCTTCTTAAACTATGAGTATTTTGTTACTAATAATTGATCATTGTCAAACTTTGATCACCTCTTCTAAGAACTGGATACACAATCGCATACAAAATAAAAAAAAAATCGTACAGACAGGTCAAACTTTATGATCGCCAAAAGAAAGTAGTACTCGTAGCAAGATATAACTGTTGTTAATACAATATAAACCTTACTATATCAGTCCATATACTGCGGGAGATCAAGCTTCCTCTCGGGTTGAGGGTATTGAAGCTCAATCTGTTGGGCTGCTCCAGTGCGGATTAGTGGATTTTAACGACTGCCATCTGATGATGGCTACCGGGACCGACAGCTTTAAGTGCTTTCCGAGGCACGGAGTCAGTGACAGTTATGTATCTACTCAGAAAAAAGTAATTGGTACATGCCGATTTCTAAAATTCGAACCACGACCTTTTAAAAAAGAAACGGGCTTGCCACTACTCGCCTATCGCGACAAAATATAAACTTTATTACTTTGTATTCAAGGCCTAAACAAAAAATACGACAATATCTAAAAACAACATCTAAAATATACAACTTGCCTATAATATGCAGTCAGATATTTTAAGGTACGTTTTTAAATCACGGCCTCTGTGTCTAGTTTCTCTTATAAAATTTAAATGCAAATTAAAATAATTATTTATTTCTAAACTCACCTGAAGCCATTTCACCCTCGTAATATTTTCTTCGGTGACCGTCAAAGCTCTTCTTTCGCCAGCTTTGAACGTATCATCATAATACAAATACTCGGTGAAAGTCAAGCCACTGGTCGTGTATTGCTGAGTAAAGTACACCGATATAGTACCGTTCACTTTTGTGTTCTCTATGATCCATCTACACTTGATCGGCAAAGGAAACGGGTCGGGGAAGTTTGGGGTCTGAATGACCCCCGTGGGGCCGTAGTAGTGACCGCCGCAGGGTTGAGGCCCTTGGTGCTCGCGGTCATTCTCTTGTGTGACCACGTCAGCGGCCAGTGAAGTCATCAGGGTTAAAATTAACCACTGCATTGTTGGTCTGAAACAAAAAAATTATATACTTTTATTTTTGGTAGAAATTTATAAAATATATAAAACTATTTAAATGTTATTTCTTCATAGTAGCAAATTGTATAATATTATCTTAAGAATAATTTATTTTAACTGTACCATGTAACTGTACCTGTGGAATTATATTGAAAGAAGTGACAGAATATCGACTAATAAAATATTAAAAATATGAAAAAATAAATTAAGAAACATTTGAAATCATACAAGATTATATTAAATTTAACTTATAATTTTTATTAATTAATGAGTATTATGGTCTGTATTGTATTCGAACCGCGTAAACACGTTCGAATCTCAGGTCGGGTCAGTATTGATATGAAGAATATTGATACTAACACCGGGTGTTGGTTGTTATATGTATGTGTTGTCTTCGCTTGGTACCCAAAACACAAGCTAATGCTTAGTTTGGGGCCAAGACGTTGTTGTGATGTAGACGTTTTTTAATTTATATGATTAATTATATATACTTAGCTGTTTGAATCACTACATTAAATAGATTAGAAAAACGTACTGAATTGTTATCTCTTTGCTCATTTATGTATACAAGAAAAAGATATTTGTAACTGAAGTGTATATTGGAAAATTGAAAATAAATTCTAGAATGTCCCCCTGAAAAAAGAAAGAGTTAAAAGTTTTTACCCTAGAGTGCGATCTTGTTTTTAATTAAAATTGGTTTTTTCGTAGTTATAACGGATTAGGTTCCTTTTACAATTTATTCGGCTATAAATTGGTCATTTTGCGTGATTTCCTCTTGAGTCACGATTCTGAAAAATCCGAATAAATAGAAATTACTACCTTAACACATAGTACGTATTTACTATAAAATTGTCATTACTGGCTAAGGTCAACTGGTTCAAGAGTTATAGTATATAACCAAACAAGTTGATGCGCAGTTGACATTCTTATTGTTGGCTTGGTTACGAAACCTTATTTTATACGTGACCCGCTCACTTGACCAATTTTTAAGTTATAATGTTGAGCCATTGTTTAAACTATGGCCAGCTGTTACATTGTAAAACTTGTTGATTATTACTATTGTTTATAATAAATATATATTTATTATTTAATATTATTTATTATTATTTACATTATATAATAATTACATACGTCTGAATTTTAGAAGGCATTTAGTGAAAATAACAAATTTCATATCGATTACAAGGCGATGATGTTGAATTTTATGTTCATATATTGAGTAAAACTACTTTAATTTTTTTTGTCCAATCTGCCCGATCGCAGAACTAGTATAGAAAGTAAAGCAGAAATAGTAGTACTAATTGGACTAACTCCTTATCGGAGGGCGGGTGGAGGGGGTATTATTAATTATTTTGAAAACAAATAATACAGGAAGCAAGAAAATTGGTATAAGTTATAGCCCGTCAGATGCGACGGGGATACATAATCTTTAATAAGTTAATTGCAAACGCCAAGTAAATAACCTGTCTGTCGTAATGTAATTATTCATTTTTTACCGTGCCGGTGCGGTGAGCTTTAGCTAGAGCTTCCAGTGCCCATGGTTTCGACTTGTATGCAAAATTACTCCTTTAAAATAAAACTATTGTGATTATATCACATAGCGCATCCTATCGAATCGGGTACGTATTAAATTTATACTTTTATACGCACTGAGTAACTTATATGCTTTTTCTTTACAAGTGATTTTAAAAAAATTTAAAACGAAAAGCGGTTTAATTTATTGCCAAAAATTTTCAAGTCAAGAAATGTATGTCATTAGATAATAAAGTTTAGGTGCTTTTTAGACACCTATATGTCAAAGGTTGTTATTTTTTGAATTTTTACTTATATTAATTCCAGCATTGGCCGTAGTCATCTCAACAGATGTCCCAGACATGTCATATAATAATAATAATAACGTATACATCTCAACAACGTCTAGGCCCCAAACTAAGCATTAGCTTGTGTTTTGAGTACCAAGCAAAGACACTACATACACAAAACAACCAAGACCCGTACCATATTAATATTCATCATATACATACTGACCCGACCTGGTATTCGAACCCGTGACCCCTAGCTTCGTAAGTAGGGTTGCTACCCGCTAGGCCAAGCAATCGTCAAATACATAATATATATACTTCGGTATATATATATAATAGCATGAATTCCTGTGGATGACCATGTCAGTGCAGTTTCTAACTAATTATTAAATGACCTGTCGTGATAGCCCAGAGCGCAACGAACCTGTCTCAAATTTATAAGGCCCCATAGGGCCATGATTCGAATCCGGGCGTGTACCAATGAGTTTTTCTGACTTAAGTACACAATATCACTGACACCGTGCTTCGGAGGGCACGTTAAGCAGTCGGTCCCGGACGCTGTCAATAGATGGCGGTCGTTACAGTTCCCAACCCGCAGTGGAGCAGCGTGGTGGACTTAAGCTCCAAGCCCCCCTCCTCACCCTGGGGGAGGCCTAAGCCCCTGCAGTGGGGTAAAAATAGGCTGATGATGATGATTAAATGACCTAAATGTGCATGTGAGCAATTGTAAAAAATTAAAGTACGTGATGCCAATGCTCAATATTCTAATATCTGCTGATACTATAGAAAAACAGGTTTTACATTGTTTTCATCAAAGATCGTACGTTACTAAAATTTGGCAGTTGATTAATAAATCACCTGGCCTATGAGCGAAATAAATTACCATCCATTCATACATACTTCACACCAATACACGTACTTCTTAAATACATTACACTTCCTTTCGCTTCGCCGTTGTCGGGTAAAAAGCGAAGTCACACTAGTTACAAATTAATAAAAAATCCCTGAGTATAAAATAAAAGAAAATTTAATATAAGTTTTTTATAATACTTCCAATATTTTTTTATAATCAGTAAAAAGATATAAATAAAGAAAAAATTATTAACGGGAAACATCGAGACAGAATAACTGGATTTTCGCAGAAGCAACTAAGAAGCAGATTTTGTTTTTTTTTTTATTCTTATTTCACTCAGAAAAATGGCGTGTCCGTGATGAAATTCCGTCGGATAGACCTTAATTTCTGCGACCTAATTAAGAAATTCGGTGACCGACGGTGAAAAATTAAAAATGAAATCATGAACAAAGCGACACCGAAGACTTATAATATTTACGCAAATACGAGTTTGAAACTTATCTATACTAATATTATAAAGCTGAAGAGTTTGTTTGTTTGTTTGTTTGTTTGTTTGTTTGTTTGTTTGTTTGTTTGTTTGAACGCGCAAATCTCAGGAACTACTGGTTCGAATTAAAAAATTCTTTTTGTGTTGGATAGCCTATTTATTGAGAAAGGCTATAGGCTATATGTATAAAATAATACTATTTGTCTGTCTGTCTATTCGAATAAATCTCCAAAATGGCTAAACTGATTTTGATGAAACTTCACAGATATGGAAAGAAAGTGGTCAAAAGTAATATACACTACTCTTTGTATGTCTGTATGTACGTCCATCTGTCTATTCGAGCTAATCTCCAAAACGGCTAAACAGATTTTGATGAAATTTCACGGGTATGAAAAGGAGGTGGTCAAAAGTGACATACGCTACTTTTTGTCCGTCTGTCTGTCTGTACGTCTATGTGTCTATTCGAGCTATCTCCAAAACGGCTGAACAGATTTTAATAAAACTTTGCAGACGTGAAAGAAGGTTGTCAAGAGTGACATCAGTTACTTTTTGTGGCTGTCTGTCGTTTGTCCTCACGATCTATCAGCGTAGATAAAGCTGAAAATACTAAGTCCCCAGACTTTTGCCGAAATTTGGAATTGTGGTTTATTTTATGACGTGAGTATTAATTTTTTAAGAAAGGAATATTTGGAAATTTCAAATTTAAGGAGGGAGGGATGGAGGGGCTTTGTATGAGAGTCTTTGTTTTTTAAAGTTAGAAACAAAAATTTTAACATAAATAAATAATGACGTGTTTCAGGGTTTTTGGATTTCTACATTTTAAGGGTGGGAAACGTGAGGTGAAAAGTATGTGAGTATCGGTTTTCTTAACGCTGTCAATAGATGGCGATCGTTACAATCCCCAACCCGCAGTGAAGTAGCGTGGTGGATTTAAGCTCCAAAACCCCCTCCTCAACCTGGGGGAGGCCTAAGCCCCTGCAGTGGAGTAAAATGGGCTGATGATGATTGGTTTTCTTAAAGGAGTGGGGAGAATGAAGATTGAAAGTTAAATGGGTGTACCCAATATTAGTTTCAGCAAAAGTACGTATAAACCGTTTCGAATGTTAATGCTACCTAAAACTGGAATGTGTAGTCTACGCAAGCGAAGCTGCGGGTGGTCGCTAGTTATGTATAACAGTCAAAAAAAATCTGCGTATGCTACTGATTCAAAAAGCAACGCCACAACTTGTCATGTGGTGTCATCGAGCTAAAAAATGAATATCTCCATTGAATACGCAGAAGCGTCACCAGCGCTGCATTGTTTCGTTTCAAAAAGTGGGGTCATCCCCACTTTCATGTGTGGACGTAGACACCACCTGCATGGCATCATCTTCTCTTCCCATTTTCACTTCAGCATGAGGTTTCAAACTCTCAAAGTTTAATACACACGTGTAGTTCATGGATTCTGTGTTACTTATGGACGAATGAATTGTATGTATGTTTGATGTATATAAAATGATGGGAAAATTGCGATCAAACTCCAGACTCCCTGTCCTTGAACAGCCGATGAAGCACTGCAATGGCGGCCGCGTATGTTTATGTATATTATGTATATGTTATGTATGTATATGTATGTTATGTATGTATGTATGTCAACTTCACTGAGTACGGGCTCTTGGTAAACATGCTATGGTATGAACATGCTTGCGCAGACTCGTACGTACATAACAAGCTGACCGTAAAAGTGGGAATTGACTAGAAGCCCTCTTCGGCGTTTATCGTTTAACCACTCATACTCTAACTAGCTGGTGCAATATGGTGAGTTTCAGTCCGCGAAGTCTCAATCCCGCGAAATCCCCGCATGCCGGTAATGACCCCGCGTTTGACGTTTTTGATACTGTGAAGTGACATTTCTGACTCTATTAAAACCAAACGCTGCTGTCAAATTTATTTACTCTACGAAGCTGACAAACTAAGGCTAACACCAGAAATTAGTTTGCGATGCCACATTCGGGTGTTTTTAGTTTTGCTTGCAGAAGATACCTTAGAACGGAAATATTCATGTCCGTTCGGTTGTTGATCCACGTGGACCCTCTGTGACGCGTAAACAGAACATACAGGACGCTATTATCTTTACTTCCATATTTTAATTTTATAATATTACCTTCACTTCACTTCATCAGCCCATTTTTTACCCCACTGTAAGGGCTTAGGCCTCCCCCAGGGAGAGGGGGCTTGGAGCTTAAATCCACCACGCTGCTCCACTGCGGGTTGGGGATTCTAACGAGCGCCATCTATTGCCGCCGATATAATATTATGCTACTTTTTTTATTTGGATATATTGTTGTCTATGACTATGATACAAATAAATATGTTTATAGCATAGAGCTTAAGCCGCCGCAAGAACCCGCATTACAGTTTAACCGTATTCTTTGTATACCTGCTTAGGGTTGTGGAAACAACTAAACAAAAGTTGCACCGTATTAGCTCGAGCGTACGGGAGTAGGTCTAATGAAAGGAAACCGCAGGGCTGCCACAGAACGGAACCTGTGTTTTTAAAAGGCATTTACAGGCGAGCAACGCGATTTAAAATATTTCGCATGCTCGGATTTAGTGATGTGCTGAATGCAAATATTCGTCGATTCGACGACGATTCGAAATTATAGAAGTAAACGATTGAGTAATGGAAAGAAAGTGCATTGAATTAACAGTATTTTGCAAATAAGAAAAATTATGTATAATACTACGAAAATAATACAAAAAAGGGGGAATCACGTTTGTCTATTATCTTTGATTTCACAATCGAGCCTTGTCAATCCTTTGCCTTCCCTTGTTTCTATCTTCGTTCTTTTTTTTCGCTTTTCGCTTTTCACTAATTCACCTGTTCTTTACATGTTTTATGAAAATCAGTCTCATAGTTTTGTGGATATATTTCTATGTACAGACAACCGAAGGATACTCTCTTTTAAAATATCGATTAAAAATCTTCCTTAAACTGCGTCCTTTTGAAAAAATTCGAGATGCAAAATGATCAAATTTCTTCAAAAGGAAGCAGTTTAAGGAAGATTTTTAATCGATATTTTAAAAAAGAGTATCCTTCGGTTGTCTGTATATGTGAGCTACGTGTGAAAAAAATTATATTATTTATATTTACGTGGTCCTCGTTCTTTTACAGTTTTAAGTTTCTCGTCGAAGCTACAGAGGTAACTTAATATTCAACGAAATTTTCAGCAATTTTTTACAAGCGAGCGGATTGACGGAGACTAATACTGATAAAGATAGAATAGAAAAAATACTATGTCCTAAAAAAAATGTCTACTAATTTAAAATTTTAGTGAGATTTTAGTTACTTTAGAAGACGATGCTGCATTCTATTTCAGGGTTAAATTTTTATGTTCTGCATGGTAGTAACCTTCTACGGCAGTAACCGAAGAAAATGTGAAAAATTGCACTTTATTAGTAAAGAAGGCATTAATTCGTTCTTATTAAACAACAATAACATAAATATTTACGACTTAACTAATACAAATAAAATTTCATTGCTTTTTTATCGCGACAACGTGTCTACTTCAACACAACACACAGGACTAATTTTGCACTTGCTGCAAGGATTTCAGTCGATGGAACATCCTCATATTCTTCAGTCCTCACTACCAGTGTTTTCTGTTTCTCCAGTGTATTTCCCATACTAAAAGAACAAATTTAAAACACTCAGTATGAAAAAACCATGATGCTATGATTGCAGTAGCAGAGTTTTCCGAGACCCGCGAAAATTATTTTTTTCTATGGTAATAAGAAAACTTTAAAAGTAGTATAAATATAAACAAACAAACGTCCGTGTATATTTCGTTTTACTAAAATAGAAGAAGGTTTTCTTGAAAAAATATTTATTATGCTTGCGTTCTTCTTTATATTATTTTGCTCGTACAAGGCGATTGTTGCATCACTATCTGAAATTACCACAGTCATTTATTCTACTCTCATATTACCTACGTTTTTTTAATTTGCACCCAGGGAAATGAGAATTTTCTCATTTTACGTTTTCCTAAAACGACCCTTTCATTTCGTCACGAAACGAATAGAGACTTCAACGACCAAAAATATTTCTTTTTATGAAGTTTTTTTAATCTGTCATTAAAACCCTGTACCTATTAAAATTTTGATTCTTTGTGTGAATACTCTTTAATACTTTAGAAATTTGTAAATGCCCTCATTAAAAGATGTTAGAAAGCTGACTAATTATTTATTTGAAGAGAAAATAATTTATAAATGTACCTGAATGTTTAGCGCGATTTCGAAAAATAAGAACTTTAATTTATAAGGGAGTCCAAGGTAGCAATGGGAGCTCAATGTACTTTATTGAAAGTAATTTTTTTCATTACTACAATTTTAACCATATTATTCTAGATTATTCTATTGTTCTAGATTAAACATGATATTGTAAGACTGGTCATTTAAGCCCTACAAATTAGAAAAACCGGTCAAGTGCGAGACTCACTCGCGAAGATTTGGGTTTCGCATGTTATAAATCATTGCCTTATATATTACAAGTTTTTGAATATCATTCATATTTAGGCCAGAAGTATCCCAGCTCTTTCGTACAAATAAGCTACAATAGTAATAACCACTAGATGTTACATCTGTGAAAAATTATATGTATTAATAATATTGTGATGTTTTTGTCTTCTATAAATTAGCTTTAGTGATAGAAATTGACTTGAGTGTTATAACAACAATGCCAAATGGGTTCAGTCAGCGGGGCTTGAACTTTTAGATCGAGCGGTTGTGAATAATATTGTGAGAAATCCAAGAGGTTATTTTTTCCCAAACGAAAATACAATTCATAAATTAATACTTTTAATTCTTATGGTATCTAATTATGATAAGATAAGATAAATTTATTTCTGCATGAAAATTTGCTTAATTTACATTTTAAACCTAAATAATTAAGGTTAGCGTATGTATATATTAAGTAGTACAATGTAGTTATGTAGAACAATGAAGGATGATTCTTACTAAAATTAATATTATGACTTAAAAATTAATGCCTGCAGTATCTATCTTAATAATTCTCTGGATTATAAAATATGGTAGGAGCGAGAGGAGAAGGTATGCTCGTAGCACAGACAAGTCAACCTTATAGACCACGCTTTGACAGGGAGTAGCAGTCGCCAAGACTATGTAGTGACACTACATAACTACGTCGCTAGTGAGCCGTCAGTTGGAAGCACGTCGGAAGCCATTAAATTGTCAATTTTGAAGGAGCCAATGAAAACTAGCCGACCTCTCCCCGCACCCCGCCACTTTTTGGCGATTTCGTTTTCGTACTGTCGTTTATTAAAGCGTGGTCTATAGGTTGACTGGTCTGTGGCTCGTAGCCACACAAAAATTTGTAATCACATGCTACCGCTCTACAAAGCGAATTGGTCGGTGTGTAAGCGTACCGCAGTAAAGGGCGGACTTCCACGCAGATAGAAATGTATTTACCGAAGCTCACCGGGATGCGACATAAGCGATAGATTTTAGTACATTATGACAGATATTCGCTACTGTCATGTTCATGTCATGGACGTTGGGGTCACGATCCTCAACCCTGAGGAAACGACCAAGAAGAAGACTGTCATGTTACCTCCCTTCACAGTGTGGCGTTGTCACGTCGGTGTGCCAGCAGCGTCGAGGTGGAAATGTATGGTAGTTAATTTGTAGCAGCAGTGACTGAAATAAATATGGACATGGTGGGTACTTCCTATTACTACTATAGGTGACTACTCTAGGGCCTTAAGACTGTGGATGAAACAAAAAGCTGCCATTTTGATTAACGAATCGTAATGTGATTATTACATTTTTCAAATTTTATTAAATTAATCCGTCTATTGTCTGAAATTTTATATTTTTAGGTGTTTAAATAGTGATAAAATATATTACTAATAATAATTCCTGTAACATCCGATACAGCGCCATCTAGTCCCAATGTAAGTAAGTATTATGCTTGTACTGTGGATACTAACAACTATTATAATACATACATATTATTAGTTAAAGTGTATGGTAAAAAAAATATTTTAGTACCACTAGAAGTGACTATCTCTTACAACACAGGGAGTCCTAGTGTGAGAGATACGGCACCTAATAATAAGTTTATTGTTAGTGTAACATGCACTGCTTTCTCCTTTTTATGGTAAATAAATTTCATTTCAATATATACATATTTTTTCTGCTAACCACTTAGTCAATTGGTCAGTCTATATCTGAATCGACTATATAGGTATTGACTAAAAAATTACAAGAGTAAAAAATTAAAAACCGATGAATGGGCCAGAGTAATCTACTTTCACTTCATTTCACTTCATCAGCCCATTTTTACCTGAGTGCTTGCTGACTGCGCCTGACTGCTGCCCCCCCCCCCCCCCTCACAAATATTTTCTGTTTCCCGTGGCAATTTTGATACTTAGAATTTTCAATTAGGTTTTTCTGTAATTCTTATGGAATTCCCATAAACGATGAATTCCACGGGACAGCAAAGATGTCGATGAAGCGAAAGAGGCATGTAAGTACCGTACCAAGTGAGATCTATAGTCTCTGCCTGTCCTCCAAGTTTTCGTTTGGTTCTTTACTAACTATAAAACTATGCGAAATATCACTTCTCTGCGTCGAACGAGCTCTGGGACGTAAACACAAAAATGTTTCCATAAGTGTTCTTCTGTACACCGAAAAACATCAATAACCTTTATGTGTAAAATCAACGTTCCACTCGTAGCGTTCTGAAGCGAAATACCACATTGCCCTTTTCACTTAGCCAGCCAACGGTCCGTGGCAAACAAAGTATTCGTTGTTTTCTCTAATGAAAAGCTCTTCACTTATTTTTACCCGTAGTTGGGAATTTTTACGCAGCGTTGTTTCAGTGACGAGGGACCGAGAAATCACTTTTGACCGGACCTGTACCAGTACAAACTATGGATTATAGGTACTATACCTACCCATAATATATATTTAACCTTTTTTCTCTATTGTAAAAGGTAGAAGAGCGTGTAATAATATATAATACATGGGACTTTCCACACAGCGCCATCTAGTCCCAAAGTAAGCAAGTATTATGCTTGTGTTATGGGTTACTAGACAACTGATATATATACTTAAATACTTTTTTTTTCTTTTAATAATATATACATAGATAAATATTATACACCCAGACCCGAAACGAAATAAACATGTTCATGCACACAAATATTTGTCCCGGGCGGAAATCGAACCCGCGACCGTTGGCTCCGCAGTTAGGGTCTCTAACCACTCGGCCATTCGGTCGTCAAATAATAATAATTTTAAAAGATTTATTGTTGCGTGTTGCCGACATGTCGAGTGTAGTTCGAATGAACAACACTCATCACGTCTAGACAAGGCTATAAGGTAGGTAGGTACTTAGGTATGTTATTTTCTGTAACGGTGGTGTGTCCTAGCATGAGGATTTTTGTTTATTTATTTATTTTGTTTTCAGGTTACTCCCAGTATAATATAACAGCAAGTTCTTTTTTCATACGATTGACGACCGCTTAGCCTAGTGGGTAGCGACCTTGCCTACGAAGCTGGAGGTCCCGGGTTCGAATCCCAGGTCGGGTCAGTATTTATATGATGAATATTGATACTGGTACCGGGTCTTGATTGTTATATGTATGTGGTGTCTTCGCAAAAATATTTATATGTGTATATATTATAAAGAATATTTAAGTATGTATATCAGTTGTCTAGTAACCCATAACACAAGCATAATACTTGCTTACTTTGGGACTAGATGGCGCTGTGTGGGAAGTCCCATGTATTATTATTATTTATTTCGGTATCCAACACTTTATTGCAAAATATATCTACATATGTCAAAGTCCACTCTTATAACATCTGCAAACCACTATGAACATGCCAATCAGCTTTTTTTGGTCTTTAAGTCTGATTGTGTCTTCGTTGTCACAACTCACTTCGAACTGCTGACTTGACTCAATTGCGTCCACCTATCAGACACGGCTTGTTACGTGTATTTTATATACCTATTCGATGTTTCAAAAGTTCTGGTGCTTTCCAAAATACTCAAATAGAAATTTAGACATTGCTTGTTTATCACCGTGCTTTCTGAAATAAACTAAGAATATGTGAATACCAGCAATCGAAGTCGAGTATGGCAAATAAGATAGGTAATCCATTTATAGATATTTCATTTTCACCCTTCTGACCACGCACTAATATCTCGTAGTACTTTTATATGTTATTGACATAATAAATATCACATGAGCCGAATTTGGATGCCATCCATGCCATGCCATCAGCCCATTAATGCCCCACTGCAGGGGCTTAGGCCTCCCCTCAGGATGAGGAGGCTTGAAGCAAACCGGGACCGATGACTTAATGTGCTCTCCGAGGCACAGTCATTGATAGTTATGTACATAAGTTAGAAAAAACTCATTTGTACATGCCCTGGGATTCGATCATTTAAACAAGAAACGGCCTCGCTACCACTCGGCTATCACGATATTGCATGGGTCTATGGCTCTCCAAAAATTATACAGATGTTAAAATTTCAAGAGAGATTAATTGTCTATGACCCAGTTTACGCATAATTTTTTTTAAAAGTAATTTTTCACATAAATATAATATATATATCATATTTAATTTGATATATTTTGTTTTGGATCTACTATTATCAGGAATAACTATTTTTATCGCCCATATTAGATATACTGAGCCGTCAGCCATCATCTTTAACCATAGGATACATAAATTGGACAGCAGCGTTTGGTTTTAATAGAGTTAGAAATGTCACTTCCTAGTATCGAAAATGTCAAACCGAAAATGTTAAGACCGGTGCGTGAGAATTTCGCAGGGGTGAAGACCGGCGCGCGGGGACCTCGCGTACTGAAACCCGCCATCTTGCACAAGCTAGCTAGAGTATGAGTGGTTAGACGGTAACGCAAAGAGGGCTTCAGTCATTCCTTACTTTTATGTCTTTGACCTTCGACGCAATAATAGGGATGTTATAAGTTTGCATCCTTTTTCTTAATCTGTAAGGCATCGTCGTTTCCAAGCGGATGAACCTATTTCAAAGCGATTTCTTTGCTTGTTTATATAATAATATAATAATATAATCATAAAAATCAGTGAATATTCAATAGATTTTTTTTTTGGTCCCTTATGAAGGTCATTTAAAAAAATATTGGTTGTTACTTTCTATGTTACTTTATTCTTCATGTATTCGTGAAACAATAAATATGCTTGATTGAAGTTCTCCCTTTTACTCTTCTTTTTTAATGAAATAAAGTCATTTTCAGTACGTCAGAAAATCATGGAACCACGAGGCCTATGGATTTTTTCCAATTCACATGCAGGCCCAAGCCTTAATGTATTGCAAATTAAAAAAATATATCTAAGTAGCTACTCTGAAATTTTGTGAGAAAATAGATAAAGACTTACGCGTGAATTCTACTGGCCGTTTATTAGGCATCCGTACCCAAAGGGTACCATCATCATCATTTCAGCCTTTACCTGTCCACTGTTGAACATAAGCTTCAACACGCCACGTGACGCGATCCTCCGCTTGTTGTAAAGGGTACCAACGGGAACTCTATTATTAAGGCTACGCTGTCCGTTCGTCTGTTACAAGGCTGTATATGTCGTCTGAACCTTAATAGGTAGATACTTGAAATTTTCACAGGGTGTGTATTACTATGTTTCTTATAACAAAAAATAATAAAAATAAAATAAAGTTAAAAATTAAAGGGCATTCCTATACACGGAACGTGTTTTTTTTTTTCAAATTATCCTGTGGTACAGAACCCTTCGTGTGCGAATCCGACTTGCAATTGACCATTTGTTTTACACAATGTTCGTTTATTCGCGGACAGAGCTGCAAACGCAGCTTGTATTTTATAAAGCTACAGTGATCTTGGCGAAGGCATTAGACGAGATGAAATGCGGTGAAACTCCCGCGTCATCTCCGCCTCATTTATTAGGCGGTTAAACATTTATGTCCGAGTCGAAACTGTATGTTTAATAAAACTGTAATAGACAAATTCACAGAACGACGCCCGTAAAATTTATTTTATTTACAATTTTTTTTTTATTTTCTGTATGTGTAATCCATGTAAACGACTGTTTTTGTTTCCTGAATAAATTAAAAAAAAAAAAAATTCAAAGTGACCATAACAAGTGGTAATCCTTTGTAAGAACTCCGAGGTAATGTTTACGGTTTATACTGAAAATTATTTAAAACAAATTAGGAAGCAAACTCCATTTTCCTAGAATTATTAACTAAGATATTAAATAAATATTAAATATAAGTAATTAATTTTGTTGATATTTTGCGTCAATTTGTTTTGTGTGAAAGTGTTTGGTAAACGAAATTTAAAATTGTGTAAAAAAGAGATATTTCTAAAAAACCAGAATTTGAATGCAATGGGTCGTATGAACCTTACTTTGAATGTACTAGCAGACTAGAAAGCGGATGCTTAACTTAAGTTTGAACTTAAGGTCTCGAAGTCGATAAATTTTGTCAACTTTGGTTTAGAAATGTCATTATAGGATAAAATATATATACTTTTGCTAATCGTGGGCATTGTGGTTATTAAATCAAAAATAAACAATGTGGCACCATTGTGAGTTACCGTAAACACGTCTGGCAATTCGCATAAAATATTATGTACAATGTATTTATTTAAAAGAATCTTATAAATATAAGTTATTAAATCAAACAAAAACATATAAAAATTTAAACAAACCATCAAAATGGAATAGTATTTTTGCATTTCCCAAGATAATAATCATATGCTTGTACAACGAAATCTCCCATCAGGCCACACGAACTAGCACGAGGGTGGTAGTACGTATTGGTGGGTACCTTCTGAACTTTGATCACAGTTATTTTTATTATCATCATCATCAGCCCGTGTCTCTCCACTTTCCAAATATAGGCTTCTCCTAAAGTTCGCCACCACACACGGTCCTCCACTTTTCGCATCCAATTACCCCCGGTATGGTGTTCCAGGTCACCTGTTCACCTGACCACAGTTATTATACTCCCAGTCCATTAGTGCCATAAAGCTTTACCGTCTTATCGCTATATAAGTAGGTAAATAAAATCTGGAAAAACAAATTTTATAGTATGCCTTCCACATTTATGCAAATGAAGGTGAAACAAATTTTCTTTACCTACTACTTGTCTGTTACAATAAGTTTTAATTGTCATATTTATGTATTGTTTTGGTATATATTGTTGTGGTAAGTATAGATATATGTATCTTATTTATGTAGCTTGATTTATTCTATCAGTTAGTACATCATAACTATTTTCATTTTCTCAAGTTTCTACCAATCCATCTAAAGGTTGTCTGGAAGAGATTGCTTTTAGCGATAAAACCGCCCATTGTACCAAACGTAGTTATAAGAGATATGTTATTTATTCTTTTTCTAATAACTTTTAGTGTATAATAAAGAATATTATTATTATTATTACTTCAAGTGAGGTTTCATTGAGGTATCTTAATATTATTACGAGGCTCTTTGATGATCCCTTACTTAAATATTCGGCTTTGAAGTGGCCATTTCACGATACCAGTTATGTGTTCCCATTATAACTTTTAAACCATTGCATTGTTATGAAAAATCTGAGGAAATTCGGAATATTACCGAGTACATTCAGTGGAACAAAAGAAAAAATTACATATCCAATTTTAACTGCAGCGTTTGGTTATAATAGAGATATAAATGTCAATTCACAGTATCGAAGTGACATTACGCAATTTTGCGGGGTTGGCGGGGATTTCTCGGGGGTGAAGAGCGGCGTGCAAAGACCTTGCGCACTGGAACTCGGACTAAAGCTGGCCATCTTACACGAGCTAGCTAGAGTATGAGTGGTTAGACGGTAAACGCAGTAGAGGGCTCGTAGTCAGTTTGTACTTTTACGTATAATACAGTCTTTCGGTTTAATGGTCTAATTTGAAAATACAAAAGTATTAGCTGACAGCATGTTTTTTTCTTCTTTAATTTGTGTTAATTTTCTACTAAGAAAAACGAATTGTAAGGTCGATTTTACTTTTATTCGTAAATATACGAATATTTTTTGCCTATTTATGGTGTACATTTAGTTGTAATTTCGATTTTTGAAAATAAAAAACAAGTATGGCTTTACAAATTCAAGACGATGGAGAAGAACTTGCCTCTGAATTGAAACTATCCAAGTCAAAGCGTTTCATAGGACAGAGACCACACCTGGTATAAGTAAAGATAATCTTCAGAACTGTTTCATGGAATTTCAGAGCCATTATAATTTTTCATTTGTATCCAAAATATTTTATAGCGTCACAGCCATGCCAGTTTTGCTATTTCACTAATTGGGTTCCAGTGTCCACTAATATTACAATTTACAATGAATTTAAAAGTATAATACAATGATCATTTAATTTATATAATTTTTTAATTTATATATAATTACAACTTTTGTCAAAAAAATAACTAGGTAAATGGAACTGACCCTAACAAGAAAGCCCAAAACGCAACTATTCCTGCCCAAAAAAACCCATTGCGCCGGTGGTGTTACCGCGCTGTATGTATGGAAATGCGCTGCGCAAAGAAGCCGGAACGCCTGTCCAGACCCCACTCTTTCATACGGTAACCTATATGATGGACAAATGTATTCGCCTCTGAACACCAAGGTCCGGCCGTCTCGATGGCGACCAGCAGGAAGTCATAAGTCGATTCCGAAATAACATATTTAACACGTATGTTAATACAATTAAAATTTTTAGTTAGTTTTGTTAGTTTTTACTTTTCGTTCCTATAATAGCCTCTTTTCCAAAAATGACGTCGTATTGTTGCTCTGATACGGAAACGACACCCTGAGAAGAGTCAGTTCAGTCGAGTAATGGCTGACCCCCATAATAAAATACAAGAAATACGAAAAAGAAAAAAATATACGTCAGAGGAAATTACGTTTCCTCTAACGTAATTATGATGACGGATAGTTTTTGTCTCTACGGTTTCCTCGTATTTATATGATCTCAAAAGCTCAAAACGCAACGAACCTGTTTCCTCAAATTTATAAGGCCATAGGGCCATGGTTCGAATCCGGGCGTGTACCAATGAGTTTTTCTGACTTAAGTACATAACCATCACTGACTCCGTGCTTTGGAGAGCACGTTAAGCAGTCGGTCCCGGACGCTGTCAATAGGTGGCGGTCGTTACAATCCTCAACCCGCAGTGGAGCAGCATGGTGGATTTAAGCTCCAAGCCCCCCCCTTATCACGGGGGAGGTCTAAGCCCCTGCAGTGGGGCAAAAATGGGATGAAGAAGTGCTTTAATCAATCAATTGCTTTAAGTACCGATGGTAAACCATCATATTTTTCGAAGAACACTTTTCTCAGTGTGGACAAACTAACAAATAAATAAACCAATACGTTTTCTCTTATTTATATTAGTTAGGATAATCGAAAGTAATTAGCAACCCTTTGAAGTGCCCAGTAATTATTTTCTCGTTTAGTTGCGGATAACGATTTAAAACTTATCCTAAACTCTAACCAGTTAAACCCATTTAATATTCAGAATTCACGATCGAACACTTTGAGCACAAACTCGGGCGCAAAGTGCTGTGATTCGACCGCTTCCCAATTTGGACCCGAGGATCCCAAAAGGATAACCTTCGTACTTTTATTCATAAACTTGCCGACCACCGTTTGTCTTTTGAGCGACGTCCTAGAAACTTCCACTATCTACACGTAAACGGACCGAAAAATCTGTTTGTATGTTGTATTTATTATTGAGATAAAAGGGTCTAGGGTCTAGGGACGATCTAAATAGCGTGTTATTTATGTTTTTGTCGCTTTTATTTTCCTATTTATTTATTGTGTTTAAGGTTTACTCGTCTATTGTTGATATGTAATATTTATTTTAAATGATATTGCCTTTTTCCTCCTACATTCACGTGAAAAAAAAAACAGTAAAAGCTTCTATTCAAGATGATATCTAACATATAGCAACAGAGCAAAAAATTAAAATATATATAACTCTATCTTCGTGCAAATCTATTTCAAGGAGGAATAGCTAAATGGAAAGAAAAATACATCACCAAAAAAATTTCTGAGAGTAAATATCTCGTTTCTACGGTCAAACAGAATCCGACAGGGGAGTTGACGCGTTAAAATTACTATTTCGTACACATAAAGGAGTACATATGTACGTCTTATCTTATACAAGGAAAAGAAGAAAATTTGCAAGTTTTGAATATTTTCTTCGTTAGGCAAAATGGAAAAATATGCGGACAAAAAGGCAGATAATACAAACATGTAGTCCACCACAGGTGGACCACAGGTAGCCACTAGCTTTAGACGCATTATGTGCCTTAATAATAGTAAAATTTTAAAAAGATGCCAGATATATTTGTGAGAGTACGGGCAGTGCAGTACAATTGAGATAAGTTTAAAATTCGAGTTTCGTAAATAAGCAACATAATAAATTCTTGAAGTGAAACTTCTTTCATTCTACTTACATTTCATATTTAGTTAATATAAGACCGTGGTCGAATCTCAGGGTATGTACCGATGAGTTTTTTCAAACTCATGTACATACTATCACTGACTGTGCCTCGGAGAGCACGTTAAGCCGTCGGTCCCCGGTTGCTTTCAACAGATGGCAGTTAATCCGTCAATCCGTACTGAAGCGGCGTCGTGGATTAAGCTCCAAATCTAACCTACCCTAACAAAAGCCCTTGCTGTGGGGCATCAATGGTATGGTGTGGTATAACAATAGGGTATATAACAACAAGACTTAAGGGTATATTTGACAATAACAGTATTTAGTCGGAGAGCTCGTTGCTGATTGTACTTACAGTATATTCAGGGAGCTTACTCAGAAAAAGAAATGAAACACCCATTTAAAATTTATATTTTTGGACCTGACAATCACGAAACTTGAGGATCAACTGTATTGTGAGATTACTTGTTAGCTGTGGTTAGATAAATAAATTATTAAAAGATAATCAAAACAATTTTTTTATGACAATGTACTCGTATCACAACGCTACGTGATTACCAAGTGCAAAACTGAACGTTTTGAATAAAATAAATTTGTGTTTAGAATGGCTGACTTGGTTTATTTTTGGAATTTTAAAACTTTTTGCGACGAAAACGTAAAAATTTACTAATTTTTTACAGGAATATTTTAATAGCTTACAAATTTACTCCACACAATTTCAACATCCTAAACTTCATAAACCAATAAAATATGTTTTCATAATGAAAATAATATTCTTTCGAAATAAGTACCTAATATTCTTCTTCGGACCATAAAAGTAAGAATTGACTAGAAGCTCTCTTCTACCCTTACCTTATTACCACTCATTCTTCAGCTAGCTCGTGTAAGGCGGATAACAAGAAGAACGCCTGGTTCACAATAAAACATTTTACGCCGTCGTTCGTTGTTAGCGAGTATCGATTATATATATTTGCTGTCCTATCCAGAAACATTTATATAGACTTGATTCAGTTAAAATAGTTTTACCGTTATTCATAGGCAATTAAGTTTCTAAGAAAAAGTTTCCAATTTCTGAATTGCCCAGTTTAATACTCATAGTACAAATGCTGGTGCCAATTTTTGTGGGTATGCGCTTTATTTATCGTGTATTGTTTCTGTACAAACTTTGTATTCGATTTTATAAGAATGTTTGTCATTGTATGCTTTATATTATTGTATTTAATGAGTATTTGTGTTAAATTCTAGATTTCTAGAAAAAAGCAGTTTGAGCTATTCGTTGTACTAGCACAGTCGAAGAGTCGATTTCTTTGCAGGTAATTAGTCATATAGCAGCCTTGAGCACTAACCATTCCGGTATCAGAACCAGTTATCAAGCTCGATTCATTTATTTCTATTTAATTAAACAATGTTAGCAAACACGGACAAAGCGCTTGATCTATCCGATAGTTCGTTTGATACTGAATCTTCATTCGTCCACCTCTGCCGCCGGCATGAAGTGTGTTCAGGTCCGCTCGGGACAATTGACATGTCGTTCGGCCATACTTGGGGTTGCCGCAATAAGATGTGCTTCGATGGGTTCGTTTTTGACGGTTATGTCGTTTCGAAGGCCGCTATTAAACACATTACATAGACGTAAATGTTCGAATAGTATATTGACAAAATAAATCACCCGTTTTGGGTTACATTGTGTATACAATCATCATCATCATCATCATCAGCCCATTTTTACCCCACTGCAGGGGCTTAGGCCTCCCCCAGGGTGAGGAGGGGGGCTTGGAGCTTAAGTCCACCACGCTGCTCCACTGAGGGTTGGGAACTGTAACGACCGCCATCTATTGACAGCGTCCGGGACCGACTGCTTAACGTGCCCTCCGAAGCACGGTGTCAGTGATATTGTGTACTTAAGTCAGAAAACTCATTGGTACACGCCCGGATTCGAACCATGGCCCGATGGGGCCAAATTTGAGACAGGCTCGTTGCGCTCTGGGCTATCACGACATGTGTATACAATAGTACATGTTATTTTATTTCCGCAAACAACGACGACGTCCCGCGCCACCGCCTTGACAAATTGTCCCAAAATGCTTCTTTAAAACAAGGGACATTGTACAAAATATATTGTGTCACCACGAACCGCAGAACAAAATCATAAACAACTGTTATTCGGGACCGTTTCGTGGATATTTTATGTAAGAAAAAAAATTGTCGTTCCAAAGGTTATATACTCTCAAATATTTCATTTGGCTTGGGGAAATTCTTACTAAAGTTCTTATGACGGCGGAAGTCTATTTGTTTTAAAGGGTTTTCTCGGAACTCGCAACTCAATTACGCGTCAACAGTTCGGAAATGTGAATCGAATTGAAGTATTTATGTGTAATAAACACCAGTTAACATGTGAGAAATATGTTATATTAATTGTGAATATTTCTGAATACGTTTGGGTTGTGTCTGAACCGTCTGATCATTTGCCATTATTCAATTGTTTGAAATGTTAAATAAATTGTAATATAATATCTGTACTAAAATATCTACACTGATCTACAGATCTTCATTTTTACAAGGATTTATGCTCGCATTTTTTCATTTTTTTTGGAAGGGAAAAATATTTTATCGCTATAAAACTTAGCAGTATTCGTGGTCTTTTTCAATTCTACACCGAGCGACCTCGAACCGGCATGTTTTATTTCTATGTTGCTAAAATGTGATCTGAATCAACGCTGTTGTAAACCTTTTTAATGTAATTTTTCAAGTTTTGTGGGTAATGTTTTATTTAACTGCATGCTTGTCTGTTACCTTTTCAGGACAATAGAGACTTTAACGGATTTTGGTAAAGACATCCTGTGAAAGGACAAAAACTAATTATTTAAGCGGAAAATGTGCGATCACGACTAAACTGCTAAGCAGATTTTAATTAAATTACATAAGGAAGATTATCGTGGAGAAAACTGTGTTGTTACATTTCAAATGCACCAACTCCAAAAACTGGGAATGGTAGATTTTTTTTTTCAAATCTGAATAAATACCATTTCGGCTCTGGGTTAACCACTTTAAAGTGTAATCTGATTAGTCTATCAGAATAATATTTCTTTGGAAGTGTGAAAATGCAACAAGTCTACTGAACTTAGTTCAGTTTGCTTAAATCAACACCTTGCCGTTAACCTTTTCCTCGCCTTATTTGGAGGCATTATTGGTATTTCTTCCACGGTTTTTCATAGAAAATTACAACAAAAATATACTTCCAACAAAAATAAAAATTACAACAAAAACATTTAAAAAATTATGACTCGGGTGCGACTCTACCTTTTTTGCAAAAGATATATAAAAAATAATAAAACCTTATTAATTATTAAAATCGATTTAGGTGCATTTTGAAATATATCGACCCAAATAAAGCAATGAATTTTTGTAAATTCTCACTTATTTCTACAATCACTCATCACATTACATTCGCAGTTGTGAAAGTAGACCTTTTAGAATCGATGAGAGGGTTCGATTCTAAGCGGGTTTGGTGACGGTGGCTATGGCTGTAAGTGGGTTTTAGTGAGTTGCGAAAATGTTAGACGTTACGGAATTTTCATTAACAATGTTCGAGTCTTTTCTAGAAAAGTTTCAGAATTTTCTAAAAAGTTCCACAATGCTCTGGAACGTCTTTTAGTGTTCCCGGTACAAACTCGTAATCTACGCGGACAAAGCAATAGGCAGAAAGCTAGTATTATATATTACAAGTTAATTATATGTTAAAAAAAATATAATTTTGTGTCACGTTGAAACATAAACAACATTGACTGATTGGTCGAGTGGTTAAAGACGGGAATATTTAAATATGTATATCAGTTGTCTGGTACCCATAATACTAGCTTATCTTAGTTTGGAACTAGATGGCGCTGTGTAGGATGTTCCTGGTATTAATAATATTATTATTTAGCTCACCTATTACATTATGTTTACATAATTTTGTCAACATAAGCAAGTGAAGTTGCTTACCAAACTTTTCATATACCGCATACAAACATTTGACGACCGCTTAGCCTAGTGGGTAGTGACCCTGCCTACGAAGCTGGAGGTCCCGGGTTAGAATCCCAGGTCGGGTCAGTATTTATATGATGAATATCGATACTGGTACCGGGTCTTGGTTGTTATATGTATTTGGTGTCTTCGCTTGGTACCCAAAACACAAGCTAATGCTTAGTTTGGGGCCTAGACGTTGTTGTGTTGTATACGTTACTAAAATATACGAAATCTATACGAAAAAATCTTATACAAGGCTAAACAAGCGACGACGACCGATATGTTTTGTCATTGAAAATGACTATCAGATCCATTTCACGGGAGACACATTTTTAGCCATAACTCCGAGGGTATGGGGTCTAGCTAAGATTTTAAGGTCTTAAAAGATCAATAATTTAGTTGTGCATCGTATGACACTTTGGACATCGTATAATAATTTTGGAAATCGGTTTTGTAATTTTTGAAAAAAATTGGAAAATGTAAAAAAAATCGGAATTTTTTTGGATTTTTTTTTTACCAAATCCAAAATATTTCGAGAACGGCGACATATCGAAAATAAAAAAAAATAGTATCTCAGCCATTAACGTATCTACGGTTTGAGACCAAGTTTTTGGAAATCGGTTGGTAATTGTAAGAGAAATTATTTCCGAAAGATGAGATTATTTGGTCGATCGCTGGTGTTTGCGGATATATGTTACTATATTTCAGAGGGTATTCGTCGGATTGCTTCGATGTGTTTGTTATACAAAAGGTTAGAAGGCGTCGGTAGCTACACTTTGAGACCAAAATTTTGGAAATCGGTTGGAAATCGAACAAGAAATTTGACATCACATGTTAGAATTTATGGACGATCGGGAACTTGTTAACATTACGGTCATCGCTTTTCGGCCTGTATTCGTTCGAATGCTTCATTATCGAGTTCAAAACGTTTAAGGATATCAGAGGCTGCAGTTTATATAATGCCACGATATCGTGGCAATAAAATGAAATAATCTGTGAAAATCGGATTTGAGTAGGTTCATTTTCTATTAAACCGATGGTTGCGGGGACAGCAAGATCTGTGGATTTTTCGTTGTCAAATATCGCAATAGAACGTATTTTAAATAGGCGTGAAAACAACAATGGAAAAAATCTATCCGGAACGGAACAAAAGCGAGTGCTGCGGGCTGATGAAGTCCCATCTTTCGCCGGATGTGTCTTTAAATAAACATGAGTAGGTAGCGCACTGGCTTGAACGTGAATATGTAAATGCGCTATACATTTGAGTCCATGGGCGTAGGTCGAAAGGTTGCCTGTAACTAGTAATTCTTCAGGGAATATCTGCGTACTCGTGCCCAAAAGCAAAAGGTCGTCAATATAATTTTAAGATATTCAAATGTATATTAGTTCTATTTCTGTAAGAATTGTGTATTTTCAAGCGATGACGATTCGAATTACTTGCGCGTATTATTCAAAATTTTCAAGTCTATAACAACAGATATATATAACAACACTATGCTTCACAGCGGCGCTTAGGCCTTCAGTCTGTATAAGGGTGCTTGCGGAGTTTAATCAAACACGCTGCTCCAGTGCGGATTGATGAATTGTAAGGACTTCTATCTGATGATGACAACCGAGACCGACGGCTTAAATTACTATGCGAGGCACGAAGTCAGTTATAGACTGGGAAAAGTACTATAGTGAATTCTGATTTTATTATGATAGTTTCACTATCAGTAGAGCATTTGATGAACGAGATCATCATAAATACGAGGAAACTGAAGAAGAAAAACTACACGTCATCATAATTACGTTACAGGAACCATAATTTCCACTGACGCATATTTTTTTCTTGTTCGTATTTCTCGTTTTTTAGTATGCTGGTCATCCATTGCTCGACCATTTTTCTCAGGGTAATATGTTGTACTTAAGTCAGAAAAACTCATACATACTTATTTCTGGGATTTGAACCACGGTTTTATAAATAAGATGCGGGCTCTCCACCACACGACTATCACATACAGACAACACAGAACACCTCCAATATCTGTCAATTTAAATGTGGCAGGATTTTGGAAAAAATTAGAATTTCGAAGTTATGATGAAATCACACAGTGAAATTAAAAAAATAAAGCGTTCACTCTCTAAACGGTGTGGCCCCAAAAATTTACAATTTCTTTATTTAATTTTTGAATTGGGTCTTCTATTAAACGTACCACATATACCTACAGATAATATAGTTCATTCCGTGCCGTTACAATTCAGTTACAAAACACATGTATAAAACTAGAGTTAACTATTTAGGTCATCATCATCATCAGCCCATTTTACCCCACTGAAGGGGCTTAGGCCTCCCCCAGGGTGAAGAGGGGGTTTGGAGCTTAAATCCACCACGCTACTCCACTGCGGGTTGGGGATTGTAACTATTTAGGTACCCAGTAAATATTATGAAAAAAACAATATACCTATACGTTTCGCGAGCTTTTATCTAGTATGACAAAATAAGATTTAATTAAGCAGTCTGCCTTGTATGCTGTTCTGCTGTCAGTTGGTTGTCGTGACACGTTTCCCGTGTCACGAGCTCGTGACGTGCGACGTCTAATACGGTGAAATATATTAGTTTTTTTGTTCTAACGTTATTCAGTTTTTTCTTGACGCTGCTGTGATCCCATACATCGAAAACGAGTTTGCGAGACAGTACCGCATGCGGCTAGATCCAAAAACCGATTGGCGCGAAAAAATCATATGATATTCAGATCAACAATAACTAGATTTATGCGTTTTTAATTTTTTAAATAATGATAATAATAATACTTGGGGCATCCCATACAGCGGCATCTTATCCGTCAAAGCTTGTATTATGTGTACCAAAAAACGGACTAAATATTCTTTATGATTTACTAGCGACTCGTCCCCGCTTCGCACGGGTAGCAGAGGATATAAGCCGTAGTGTTTTTTCTGCGTAGTTTCCTACCAGCTTGTTGCGTCGAACATGTGGATTGGATTTTATTAGATTCAAATGTAACTTAAATTCATCCTACTTTGAGTATTTTTAATGTATTTTAATTTCAATTCTATAAATATTTGATAAACTAAAGAATAAATACGTAAAAACAAACTACAATAATTATCTGTATACAACATTGATAACTTCAGCCTAACCACGCCGCGCGGCCATATTTTTCTTGTGCTATATCAAAATATTAAAAAAATTAAAAAGGTATTATAAGGTTTATTGGGTGTAATTGTAAACGCCGTTTGTATGGAAATTTGCCAGGACACACCCCTCCTTTATTTGAAACCATAAAGAAAGAACGTCTATACGCAATTGCAAAGACACCAAATTGATATATGTAACTATATGTGAATATATTTTGTATGGGACTCAGGAAGTGAACAATATATAATAATAATAACTGGGCGTCTCACACATGGCCTTAGTTCCAAACTAGTCTCAGAGAGTCTGTATTAAGGGTACTAGACAACCGATACATAAATACCTAAATATAGATCATAGAATAACTATCATTGTACAAAGTATAAAATCTTTGCACTTTCTTCTTCTTCATCAGCCCATTTTGACCCCACTGCAGGGGCTTAGGCCTCCCCAGGGTGAGGAGCTTGGAGCTTAAATCCACCACGCTGCTCCACTGCGGGTTGGGGGCTGTAACGACCGCCATCTATTGACAGCGTCCGGGACCGACTGCTTAACGTGCCCTCCGAAGCACGGTTTCAGTGATAGTTGTGTACTTAAGTCAGAAAAACTCATTGGTACACGCCCGGATACGAACCATGGCTCTATGGGGCCTTATAAATTTGAGACAGGTTCGTTGCGCTTTGGGCTATCACGACACTCATCATATTTAAGCCATCTTTGCCCATTAGTGGTCTATTTTTAAAATGCGTGTCTTGTGGAAATCAATTCTTAGACATAAAATAAAATGAACATAAAAACTCGCTATACCGCAGAGGCACTTCCATTTCTTAGTCGAATATATTGGAACGTGGTTAGCAAAGAACATTCCAAGGCGTGTTTTGAACGCATCCACATCCGCCACACGCGTCCGCAATGACATTTACAAACGTCTATTATATAGGTCGAGAGGTGACTGTTTGATTTTCTGAATAGCATACAAAGTCAATAAATCACCCATAAACACTTTAGGGGCGTTGCGAAGTAAACATTACTTAATTATTTAAAATTAACTTAACATACGCGTAACAAATCCACGTCGTGTACAAGAAATAAAATTAGAATTTTAATTTAAGCCTCATTTATGTTGAAATCAAAGTAAGAAAAGTATTATTCTTTAACAAATATTTTCATCATCATCATCAGCCTGTGTCTCTCCACTGCAGGATATAGACCTCTCCTAAGGCTCGCCACCACACACGGTCCTACGCCTTTCGCGTCCAACCACCCCCGGTATGGTGCTTCAGGTCATCTGTCCACCTGGCCGGGGGGCGTCCAACGCTTCGCATTCCGGTACGTGGCCTCCATTCGAGAACTCTTCTACCCTATCGGTTATCAGTTCTACGGCAAATTTGACCGGCCCATTGCCACTTCAGCTTGCTGATCGCTTCGGCTATGTCGACAACTTTAGTTCTTTGACGGATTTCAGTGTTTCTGATTTTATCCATCAAAGAAACACCGAGCATAGCCCGCTCCATAGCACGCTGAGCGACTTTAAATTTGTGGATCAGTCCTGCCGTGGGAGTCCATGTTTCGGCACCGTACGTCATTGTAGGTAGGACGCATTTGTTGAAGACCTTGGTATAGTATAAATTTTTTATAAAATTTGCAGTGCCCTTACAGGGTCATGTGAGCATTGTGTATTAAGTCTTATATTACGCATTGTATCACGTGAAGCAATAAAGAATTATGAATTATGAATTATGAATTACGTAAATGTTATGTTTGAAAAATTCGCAATGGCCTTGCTCTGTCTGAACTGTATGTACATCGCTGTCCTACTCTGTTGATCTCATGTTGATCTATTCTCTTATATTGGGTCTTCTCCTAAGTAAAAAGAAGCAGTTCATCATGTTTCGTTTCATAAGAATACATAATATGGAGACAGTTTTGACGATATTTATTGTGAACCACTCGTACATTCGCTTTTGAATGGTATATTTCGATATTAGGCAATGGAGAAATTCCGTAATGAAAATTATATATTATGTTGGTGCATTTTATTGAAATATACACTGAAACTGATACACTTATCAATGAAATGTAATTTCAAAATGAAAAGTAAATAACATAGAAATTTAATTTTAAACTTGGCATATTTATATAATAATATAATTATATTATATACACAATGTATAAGGGCGATGACGTCACGTCCGCCACTCTATCGCATAGAATGAAAATTTATTCAAAGCCCAACTTTTAGTCTTATAACTATGTAAGTTTTCGAGTTATCTCAATATTTCTTTCGAAGTTTTGTTTAATTTTGCTTTAGTTATTATTTTAATTCATAAAAAAATTCACTAACGTCCTGTTACGTATACAATTCAAGATCTTAACTGCAATCACAATGGAAGCAAAAAATATTGCAGACAACATTAACGGTTATAGGTACACAAAATTGTTACATTTATTGTCATATTAAAATATTATACTATTTACTAACAATCATAAAATGAAGTTTTTGATTAAGTTCGGCGACATAGAAAATTCGACGTTCGTCTCTCCTACTATTAGAATAGTAAGCAAAAGATCAAAATTCGACGTTGAATATAAAAACAGCGTATCATTTTGCCGTTTATTCGTTGTAATAAAAGTCAACTCTTCAGTCATACATGCTGAAAATTTTCCTGTAAAACAGTGAAACATTTCGATTTTCCTCATAAATGGTCGTTAAACATAATGAACATGGATGTACACAATAAAAACTCCTCTCGGATTCCTTAACACAAGACAAAGAGAGGTTTTAATGAAATACGAGTCTGAACCGAGTTTCGAGAAACGCCTCATTTCACGCGTACACCTATTGTGCTCCAAAACGCGTGTGGGTTTTTGAAATTTTCAGTGACTTGCATATATAGCTTCGAATACGAATTAACAATACAGAATAAATAACTCCTATTACGAGTAATATCAAATTTCTAACGCGGTGATCGATTCTCAAATCGAGAAATCAATCTGGGATCGATTCAACCTACGTCGCGATTGACCTCCACCACCATCACGTGACCTCAGTAGTCTATAATTCTATACCATACTATCAGCCCATTAATGCCTCACTGCAGGGGCTTAGGCCTCCTCTTGGTATGGAGCCTATTCCACCACACTACTCCAGTGTGGGTTGGTGGATTTTAACTGGTATAGTCAGCCATCTATTGTTGGCAACCCGGAACGGCGGCTTGACGTGCTCTCCGAGGCTAGTCAGTGATAGTTATGTGCATAAATAAGTTTGAAAAAACTCAATGGGTTCATGCCCTTGGATTCGGATCACGGCCTTCTAAACAAGAAGCAAGCTCGCTACTACTAGGCTATCACGACCTGTCACTTATTTATTTACTCCGTATTTATTAAAATTACCAATGCTATTAGAACTTACATAATTTTTATGTTCGACTCGTCACTCCTTCGGATTTCGAGGGATATTGAAGATATAGATTTGACTGACCGGTTGGCTGAGTGGTTAGAGACCCTAACTGCGGAGCCGAGAGTCGCGGGTTCGATCCCCGCCCGGGACAAATATTTGTGTGCATGAACATGCCTATTTGTTCCGTGTCTGGGTGTAAAAGTATCTATATATGTATATATTATATAAAAAAAAGAATATTTAAGTATATATATCAGTTGTCTAGTACCCTCTAATACAAGCATAATACTTGCTTACTTGCTTACTTTGGGACTAGATGGCGCTGTGTGGGATGTCCCAGATATTATTATTATTATTATATTATTATAGATTAAGTTGAAATTAAACTAAGTTGCTATTGCAATACCTTTCAATAAATATAATTCTAAAGTTTGCTAATACACTATTAAACTTGTAGAGAAATATACAGGTTGAGATTTTAGTCACCAGGAATTTTTTTTCTAGATGTTAGGTATCACCAACAGACCTCATTACGTAAATAAAAATATAGGTCAAATATTCATAATCAATAATTATATCCTAAAATTTTTTTAACAAAATTTGGCTTCTTTCTACTTACATACGAAAGGGCGGGGCATGGGGCATGTGGGCGGGGCGCGTGCACGTGCACTGGCACCCTCGTGACTAGTAATATTGGTAGTTTTGAGAAAGGTTTACGTAGTTGCAACTGAATATTTTCCTATTGAACGATACTAAAAAGGAACAAGACGGCCAACGGATTTTTATCAAAGATCAATATATTAAAATTTGGCTGGTCATTAAAACCTCACCCTGTATTCGTTTTAAACATAGAACTCCATGACAGTCATATGTTATAGTCTAACATAAAAGTACGAATTGACTAGAAGCCCTCTTCTGCGTTTACCGTCTAACCCCTCATACTCTAGCTAGCTGGTGCAAAATGGCGACTTCCAGTCCACGAGGTCCCCACTCGCTGGTCTCCACCCCCGCGAAATTTCTTTTGACATTTTCGACACTGTGAACCGACATTTATGACTCTATTAAAACCAAACGCTGCCGTCAAATTTATTTACTTTATGTAGTCAAAAACAAACAGGTAGAAATCACGAGGCTGTGATAGACGTACAAGTATATAGGCAGACATAGCGACAGTTGGTATAATAAATTCACATCTGACTACATGACACTATGAAATAGGTCCAGAAACGTTTTCATAACTGAATAAAATTACGATAAAAAAAAGATCTAGATGTTAATACTACAGCTTGGATAAATATACCGTGTAATGGCCTATTTGTCGACCGATACACATTCTTGTGACATATTGTACTGTATACAAAAAAGTAACGGCCATTAGCAGTCCAGGAGCCGAGAGAGCAATTTTTTAAGCAGCGGAACTGAAGTAAATAACGACAATATTGTGCGTCCTCGAAATAATATATGTTGCGACCTGGTTCTGGGCGTAAATATTCAGTATTCAGACGTCGACGTTTGACAAATTCCTATCATTAGTTTGGTTTTACAAAGAACAGTGGATTCGCTCAATAACTCTTAGGGGGTTTCTCGACATCTTCGCGCCAGTGACACCCTAGTGATCTTGGCTGCTTCGATGAAGTCGTTGGAGCTTTCGGGCTAACGACACGCGTCCTTATTCTGCTTCAGGCGGTTGTTCAGTGGGTGCAACTCTCACATACACCGCGCGCTCGGGCACGCGGAAACTGTAGAGTTTAATCCGCCTTCCCACCGCAAGACTAAAAAAAAATGGCGGGTTTCATCGCGAGGTCTCGGTGCGCTGGTCTTCACCCCCGCGAACTTGCGTTTGACATTGTTGATACTGTAAAGTGACATTTATGACTCTTTTGAAACCAAACGCTGCAAAAAAAGAGTGAACAATAAGCGCCAAAAAAATTTACTTGATGTGAGTAGTATGGAAGGCGCAAGAACTTTACTACCTTGAAATATGTTGTGAGTCAATGTGACGGATTAGAAGTGACAGTCGAGTCAGTGTCAAAGTGATGTGTAGATTTCGAAATCACGAGGGCGCCAATTATTCGAGTGCCTAAATAGGTCATTCACCTGAGGTAAACACTCTGCTTTTCAGTACGAACATGAGTAAAGTAAGAAAAAACGCGTTAAATCCATATCTGAATCTGATGAACTCATTTTATAGAAATATCTGTATAAGTAACTAATCAGCACTTGACAAAAGCACTGAAGATGGAATTGCCGCTTTCTCGCCTTTTTTATGTTTTTTTTTTATGGCATTCTATCAGTCAATATTTTTTATTATTGATAATGGTAAATATTTACATCAAATCTCTGTAAATTAAATGTTAATTTAGTTAAAAGTAAGTTATAGGTATAAAGTCATACTACAAAATTGTTGATAATATTTTTTAATTACAATTTTACACTGCGATTCCACAAAGTTGTTAAAAAGTTGGGACATGGCTTGCATAATTTTTTTTTTTTTTAATTTTTTGACAGCAGGGAAAATCGTTTCCAAGGGACGAAAAGTACTATTTTCATCCCACTGATTAGGTAACTTCAAGCGTACTTTCCGAGTATGAAGTAATGAAAATAAATTTGATAGCAGCGTTTAGTTTTAATTGAGTCATAAATGTCACTACACAGTAATGAAAATGTTAAAAGCAATTTCGCGGGGGTGAAGACCGGTACGCAGGGACCTCGCGGACTGAATTTCGCCATCTTACACAAGCTAGCTAGAGTATGAGTTGTTGACAGTAAACGCAGAAAAGGGCTTGTAGTCAAGTCGTACTTTTAAGGTGGCCATTAAGGTTAGTGTCTTTAGTTTATGGTAAAAAGTTGGGTAGCAAAATAAAGATAGAAAGAACTTGCATTGCGTTTTACTGACATAATCTCTGTAGCAAAGTAGTTGAATATTTCACAATTTCCCAAAGGAAATACGCAGGTAATCTTGTTTCTTGCAGAGAACTCTGTTCGTATATATGAAGAGAATTATCCGACTTTTGATCCTAATTAAGTTAAAAGAAAATGGAAACGTATAATTAAAAAATCTTGAAAAATACTCTGAGTCATCACACTAATTAATGATACGCTGGATTGAAATGAACTCTTGGTGTAATTTTTTTTGCGGCATCCATTTCCAATTTAACATATCTTCAAGTGGACTGTTAAAAAGTCAGTACTTCTAGACAAATGATATGTCTTATTCTATTTCTGAATAATTCCTGGTGCTCAGTATCCCTTTTAATTCTTTATTGCCGACATAACCGAGGTTTCAATAAAGATTGATAAGCGATGGTGAAATTACTACGGATTCGGGTTCATTAGTTTTTTTTTTGCGCATTTTTATTTTTGATGATAAAAGATATTTTTCTCATTCGAATTAGCGGTTGATGTTAGTAAAAAACCTGCCAGGTGCGAGTCGCACGCGCATCCTTCACTTTGAGAAGAATTAGAAATTTTAAAATTTCAGTAATACGTATATTAAGTATTAACTTAGCTTCACCGATTGCAACAATGTTTTGAATTTTTTATTTAACTGTGTTCTATGATACGAGATTATAATAGAGCAAAATTAAATTAGCCTAATGGTCATATTGATTCACAAGAAACACCGTATATGTAAATGAGGAGGAGAAATATATTATTTTTATTTTCAATCTCCCAAAGCACCATTTTACTGATGTAAACAAAGCCAATAAAAGCAATGATGATTTTTACGTCTATTAAACTCTCTTTATCCTGACGATTTAGAACATTATGCTATACAAAATTTTTTGGTTGGTTAGATGGGAACGCACAGACAGTAAATAAATAAATAAAAATAATAATAATATCTGGGACATCCCACACAGCGCCATCTAGTCCCAAAGTAAGCAAGTATTACACTTCTATTAACTATACTAGATAACTGATACATATATATTATAGTTTCCAGTGAGACGTTATTTTTAAACAAAAATTGAAACGGAGTGTATAGGGTTATTCCAAACTATAATAAACAAAATGTGTAACATGAAATCTTGAACATCAGAATTTGTATCGCCCTTACTGAGTCTTTTAATTTATTTCTAATTCAAAATAAATTCAACGAAATCTAATCAAAGTTGATACAACACTATCTTATGCGTACGTAGAGAATTCACGAAAACGGAAATTCTGAACGTTCGTTTAAATCAAAAATGATGATTTCAAAGCCGTGTTTACTCCAAGGAAATGAATTCAATATGTCTGAATTCCCAATAAGACAGTAACGGGTGGGCCCCCCGGGAACGACCTATCTGCAACATTCTCGCCGTTTGTTCTCTGCATTTACATACAACAGGGCTCTGATGTTTTTTTCACATACATACGTAATATGACTTCTTTATCAATGATAGGAATATTGACAGGGACATTTTGAAATCTGAAGCTTGAATTTTGGTATTAAGTAATCCTATAGGAAATTTACGATACAATCCATTCTAAAGATATTGTATTCCATTCCATTCCATTCCACCAGCCCAATGTTCTCCACTGTAGGGGCTTAGACTTCCCCCCAGGGTTAAGTGGCTTGGAGCTTAATACACCACACTGATCCAGTGCAGGTTGGTGGATTTTAACGACTGCCATCTGTTGATGGCGACCGGGACCGACGGCATAACGTGCTCTCCGAGGTACGGAGTCAGTGAAAGTTATGTAAGTCAGAAAAAACTCATTGATACGCACTCGGATCCGAACCACGGCCGCACGACCTTTTAAACTCGTAACAGGTTCGCTGCGCTCGGGCTATCACGACACATATATTGTTTAATTTATTATAACTATAAAATTTTATGTTTTAAAATGTAAAATTTTGGGATCTTTTTCAACGATGCATACAAAAATTGCTTAGTCTGGCAAAGCATGTTAAAATCAATCAACCCGTCATAACTTTTGAATGACTGAACATATTTACATCCAATATAGACATTTTATAAACCAGATAAGAAATAATTCGACATGGCTCATTTAAATTCATTTTAGTACAGTAAAACAAAAATTACAATATGAATCACATAATATTTCTACGACGAGTATACCTGCTAAACAAAAAGTTTAAAAAAAAATTAATATTAATGAAAAATGGATTTAAACGTGTTTTTCTCGGTAACCGTTAGTTTACGCTATCCGTTTGTTTGAAACTTTTTGGTTAGTTCCATAAATTCTACCCGCTCTATAAGTTTGGACTACGTTCAGCCGAACACCCATATATAAGAAGAGTGCACGTACTGGTTTTGTATTTTAAGTAGTTTATAGTAAATTGTAACAAAATAAATATATCCATTTAAGTCTAATCGTTGATGGAGGGGTAGGTTTAATTTGTTAGCAATAAATATAATTTTATTAAATAAATAAATTAAATTTAAATACATTTTTAAAATAAATAAATAAAATACGTAAAATTACAACATTCTAAATCATAACCGATCACACACAAAAACTACTGCGGCAGCGCGTAGCTTTTTTTTTTTTCGTTTTAAGGTTGATTTAAATTGAGTGGCTTTTAAATAATTAAAAAACAAGATCCAAAAATAACTGTTTTTGAATCCTCAATTCAAAAACTAATATTTAAAAAGATAGGGATCGCTAAGTAACCTTACTACCAAATTCCTACTTTTTATAACGTCACAATAAAATATAGGTGCTTAGGTGTTTTGCTACTTAAATAAATAAACCTGGATTTATTTCTCAGATTTTTTAAATTACTTTTTTTGTTTGTTTGTCTATCTAGCAAAGTGTAACAGAATATGTTTGGCAACGGAAAAAAATCCGAGTCCAATTTAATATTTGTGGTATATTGTGATACAGTGTTGAAGCTATTTTTCGGGACGCTCATCCAGGGAGCGACGTCCCCGCATCCGCCGCACCGCATCCCTCGGGAGCTGCAACTCTAGACAATATATACAAAGTTTTCTCTGTGATTGAATTAAATCGTTTTTGTTTTTTGCCACCGCATTTTCAACTTTAACCTTTTGGCTTCAAAAGAAGAGTATTATTGTAGTGCATTTGAAAATTTAATATTAAAACATACGTCTTTGATGACTCATATTTATGTGTTATGACGTCATACCATATCAGCTCATTATGCTCCACTGCAGGGGCATACATCTTCTTTAGGGACGAGAGTGCTTGGAGCTTAATCCATCGCACTGCTCCAGTGCGGGAGGCGTATGACATCATCATCATCATTCACTCCATTTTATCAACCCATTTTTACCCCACTGCAGGGGCTTAGACCTCCCCCAGGGTGAGGAGGGGGCTTGGAGCTTAAGTCCACCAAGCTGCTCCACTGCGGGTTGGGAACTGTAACGACCGCCATCTATTGACAATTAACAGCGTCCGAGACCGATTGCTTAACGTGCCCTCCGAAGCACGGTGTCAGTGATATTGTGTACTTAAGTCAGAAAAACTCATTGGTACACGCCCGGATTCGAACCATGGCCCTATGGGGCCTCATAAATTTGAGACAGGTTCGTTGCGCTCTGGGCTATCACGACTCCCCATCATCGTATGACATCATAGACTTATGAAATTATAACAGAAATATAATGTAATATTTTCTCCCTTCAGTGCGGCAGTGTTATTGCTTTTATGACGCAGCTGAACGATGAACGATTCGGGACGTGTTAGATCCACTGCCAATTTTAAGAACGTATTCTACGTTATAAACCTTTTCTGACGCGATGCCAAGCTTTCGTTGCATTACTCTAAAAACATTTTATTTAAAAACGGTGGTTTGCACCAGAAATAATTACATAGAAATACTAAGCTCACTAGCTTTGGCTTTGATAATTACATTATTATCATCACATGGAGCGTCTCAACTAATTGCAGTGAAAAACAATTTAACGAAAGTTTTTCCCTTTTTTTTCTTAGGAACAGTAAGTTTATAAATAAATACCTACCGACGGTCAATCGTATGATATTAAGGAGGGTGATGCACTACTGTAAGTTTGTTAATAAGCTAATTACTATTAATAGTGACTAGAAAAATTAACTACATGTAACGCTGAGGACAGGATTCGAACCTGCGCGGGTATGACCCATTGGATTTCAAGTCCAACTCCTTAACCACTCGGACACCTCAGCTATACAGAATACATCAAAATTATTGATATATCTACTATTGCAGTCTGTTACAGTTCCAATCAAACTTTATGGCGGATGTGAACATAGGCACAAGTCGCGTCGCAGTAACCAGTTTTAGGTGTAGCGGGACGCAGTGGAGCGAGGGGTATATGACTGTACCTGCGCAAGCACGCTTATAGCGTTGTATTCATATCCACCTTAAAGTTTGTGCCGAACTATAATAAGCTAATTATTCCTAATAGTGATTTGAAAAAAATTTACGACATGTAACGCTGAGGACAGGATTCGAACCTGCGCGGGTATGACCCATTGGATTTCAAGTCCAACTCCTTAACCACTCGGACACCTCAGCTATATGTAATACATTAAAATTATCAATGTGTATCAGTAATAATACCTATATGTCATAACTTTAACATTAATTAATTATTGTTTTCACCATTGTTTGTTTTAATTCGGTACGATATAAATTGTATTCCATTTAACTGAATTCACTTGATTACGCTATTGTTCTCGTTTAAAATAAAACGTGTCGTGATAGCTGAATGGAGCGAGTCCGCTTCTTGTTTAGAAGGCCGTGGTTCGAATCCTAGGACATATACCAATGAGTTTTTCTAACTTATGTACACAACTGTCACTGAATCTGTGCCTCGGAGAGCACGTTAAGCCGTCGCGTCGGTCCTGGTTGTCATCAATAGATGGCATTTGTTAAAATCCATCAACCCGCACTGGGACAACGTGGTGGATTAACCTCCAAACTCATCTCGGGGGCCTATGTCCCTGCACGGGGCATTAATGGGCTGATAGTATTGTAAATAAAACGTAAATTCATTGGGGTTCCGTAGCCAAATGGCAAAAAAGGAATCCTTATAGTTTCGCCATGTCCGTCCGTCCGTCTCTTTGCTGTAACGGTTATTTTCTTCCTAAACAAATTGTGATGAATCTATATAGGTACAAATACCTACTTAATATTTACTTAATATTTACAAGCAATGCCTTAGCTGAAC
This sequence comes from Luffia ferchaultella, assembly GCA_949709985.1. Taxonomy (NCBI): domain Eukaryota; kingdom Metazoa; phylum Arthropoda; class Insecta; order Lepidoptera; family Psychidae; genus Luffia; species Luffia ferchaultella. The sequence goes on along the minus strand of OX453256.1, from coordinate 14,501,866 downwards.
TCGCAGTGCCCGACGTAGGTGTCAATTGTAGCGACCTTCAGTCCTTGATGACTCTTTATCTCAGGGTTTAAAGTTCGTGAGCTGACTGAGAACGGTCCCGTACAATCCAACCAAACTAATGTATCGTTACTAAGCCCTATAAGGATGTTCCTTGGGTTCATTGAAATTAAACAACGGACGTATGTACAACTAAACACTATAATATTATAATGATCACACACATATATAACAAAGGTTATGATTTACTAGAAACTATCGTAGATTGTAAATTCAGCAAATACAAAAAAAAATATAATGATAAAAGTGTTCTTCTAAGATATTTGTATTACATTAAATTTAATTTTAATAGCCAAACTACAACTTGGCATAAGAAATCTAATTAGAGACCATACTACAAGGATCTGGGTACCCTTTTAAACGATTATTTACAAGACGGATTGCTTGCTCGTTACATAAATTAGTCTTCCGCGATCATGTCTCTGGTACAATGTTTTAGGCCAATCTCTTCAGCAATTCCAGTTTCATTACTTTATGACCTGAGGTAAGTATTTGCTGACTCCATATGCATTAGTGAATAAAGTGTTCATACCTCCAAGAGTCCTGTTATGCGTCTTAACAAGGTTTCCGCATTACTGGCTGGACTTGGCAACAAGCCAAGCTAACTTTCGTTTCGATATATACGAACACCTTTGACGGATTCACTGGTTTATAGGTACACGGTATCACTTTATGACGCCACACTCCGACAAGAAATTTATATCTTCGAAACATATCCAATAGTAACGAATAGATATGGCTAGTTACTGATATGACGGTAATGTGCTGTAGCCATGCTGTAGCTAATTTCTAACAACCAAATTGCAAACGAGCCAAAATGCACGTAGACAGTTATACTTTAATGTGAACACTAGACTGAGCTAATGAGGACTAAGTACATAGTATTTGCACTGCATCTAGGCATAAAGAAAAACTGTTCAAATCCAATGCTATCGAAGAGCCATTCTTGTCGCTGCTGCTTTCCAAGTGTCCTGTCCTGGTTTCGTTCGTAGGCCAGCACCCCGGTACCGACCTTAAAGGTAGTTTTGCTTCTCTGAGATGATTCGTGGTCCAAAACCATCCATCAAGCATAATCTTCCATTAGCCTAAATTAATCAGATAAATGTATTATATTTTATTCAAAAGTAATGTTGTTTACATTGATGTAAAATTGTAGATAGCTCCAAGAGTTACGGAGTATTTTAAAACAACCAATAGTTCCGTATGGAGTTAATCAGACTAAATCAGTTTTTTTCATTCGTCCGTTCCACACCGACATCTCAAGATTTTCTATCTAATGACCTAATGCCGTAAAGTCGCGATAGCCCGAGCGCAGCGAACCTGTTTCAAGCCGTGTGGCCATAGTACGAATCCGGACGTGTACCAATGAGTTTTTCTGAGTTAAGTACATAACTATCACTGACTGCATGCCTCGGAGAGCACGTTAAGCAGTAGATCCCGGTTGCTGTCAATAGATGGCGGTCGTTACAAACCACCAACCCGAACTGGAGCAGAGCGGTGCATTTAAGCTCCAAGCCCCCTCAACCTGGAGGGAGGCCTAAGCCCCTGGAGTAAGGTATAATGGGCTGATGAAAAAAAAACTATATGGACCTAAAATGTGTTCGTGTAGATGTTCATTCTTTTTATTTAGTGTTTTTTTCCAAGTGTAACCCAATTCAGAATTTTTAGTGAAATATAGAACTAAGTATTTTTAGTTGAAGCTAGGAATACGCAAAATATTTTTAAGGCAAAGTTATTTTTAGGCAACCGGCAACATTTTCTAGGCATATTTTATGCATGTATTTTACAGATATGTATATTTCAAAAATTATTCCGTTTTTATATTCCCTAGAAAGTTGATTCCATTTCATGTTATTCTGCTAAAATATACGAATTTTGAATTAAAAACAATGTTTATTTAGGCACAAAAAATAATATATTCACGAGTGTAATATTTATCTAAAGCCAGCTCGCTCGAGAGATTCGCGTTTGCTAATAAAAATTCGTAGTTTTTAATTTAATACAAAACGTCTATTAGGTATATGTTCCTGTATTATGACCGAATTATTTTACTTATTCAATGATCTATTTTGAGTCGTATTTCCTTTTTACGTATTAACTATTACAGTCTGTATAAAACTGATCTCAAAAACTCAATTACCCATGTGTTTGAAAAATAAGGGGATGTCATGAAGTTGCTTAAGCATGTTTTCAATGACCGAAAGATTTAGTTAAAGAACTGAAGAATATTTTTTTTCCAGACTCATACACTTGTGTTTTGGAGGGACCTCATGGTTTTTTATAGGTACTATCTATACCTTATTTACGAGTATTTGCAAAAAATCTAGGTACCTCCTTAGTTTTTAAATATGATGTTTTCTAAATTATTTATTGTACTGTTTAAAAAAATTATATATTTAAAAAGGTGTCTTAGGGGCATACTAATAAAAAAAAATAAAAAACATTAGAAGGGGCGATGTAAATCGTATTCCAGAAGCCCTATGAAATCTATCAAAAATTATATTTTAGCTCCTATATATATTTGTGCTCTAGTGACACAGACTCCACATCCGAATAACCCGAATTCTCGAATCATAGTTAATTTCCTTCAGGCTCATAGAAGATTTTTAATTTTAATCGTATATTATATATTTAAATTATTTTTTAATCATAATACAATAATATTATAATATGATTTTAATCATATTTTTCAAAGTTTATACAGATCCGTTACTTTTGAAGTTAAATTGCCTGAAAATTGAAATTTGGCCTTCGAACCACAAAGTTCTCATGTCGTGATTCAAGATTTTTTATTATCTAGATTTAAACGTGAAAAAATGTCAAACGATCACCTTCACCAGAAAATATTATTTCATAACCTATAATTATTATCTTAGCGGTGCTGTGATTCCTAGGGCACGTGGTCGTATACCTCTCATTTCGAGTACATTGTTCAAAGAGCTTACAAAATGTTGGAGTTTCTTCACAGAAGCACTAAATCTTACAAAAAAAAATTTTTATCGATGAACATTTTATATTTTGCTTATGTGAGAAGTATAATGGAATACGCCTCGCCTGTCTGACCTGCCTCCTATTTATGTGACTCATGTTGCCCGATTGGAGTCTGTGCAAAGCGGTTTTACACATCGTTTAAATTATCGCCTTAGACGAGAGGGAGACTACGCTAGCAGACTTAACTTCTTTCACCTGCTGTCTCTGGAGGACATGCGCATTGTCGCCGATATGAAGCTTCTATATGCTGTGGTAAGATCAATGGTGGCCTGTCCTAGACAGACAGCGCGGATGGGTTTTTGGGCTAGCACAGTGCGTACGAGAAAAGCGCGCTTTTTAATTGCCGGTACGACGCATACAAATTACGCCGAACACTCAGTTATTATAGACAAACATAAGAAGGGACTTTCAGGGATCTTGATATATTTTTCCTTAGTCGCAATAAATTTATTAATCTTGTCTGTAATCGTCTGCCCTTCTCTCAAAGCACTGGCCAGTGAGCAGAGTACACAAACATGCATGCATGCACATCACAGACAAGTCAACCTTATAGACCACGCTTTGACAGGGAGTAGCATTCGCCAAGGCTATGTAGTGACACTACATAACTACGTCACTAGTGAGCCGTCAGTTGGAAGCACGTCGGAAGCCATTAAATTGTCAATTTTGAACGAGCCAATGAAAACTAGCCGACCTCTCCCCGCACCCCGCCACTTTTTGGCGATTTCGTTTTCGTACTGACGTTTATTAAAGCGTGGTCTAAAGGTTGACTGGTCTGTGATGCGCATTCACACTTCCCTACACACACACGAATGCACTCCCAAACACGCACTCCCATGCACACGCACGCTGTTTTTGTTTTTGTGTTTTAACATTTATAGAAATTTAACCTTTAAGGTGGTAAAATAGTTAAAATCGGTACTTAACCTATTGGTTGGATCAAACCTTTATATCGTTCAAATCAACGTTTAATAGTTTGTGTGTTGTCAACAGTGTGATTGAAAAAGTATATATTATTCTAAATATTTAACAAATTCATTGATTCATTTTCAATTAAGTTGTTTTGAACAGAATGTTTGCAAATTTTTACATATTCACGATTTTCCGTTACCAACTAACAAAATTTTATGATCATTGAAATAAATATGAGGTCGTGATAGCCGTGTGGTGGCGAGCTCGTTTCTTGTTTAGAAGATTGTGTTGCGAATTCTAGGGCATGTACCAATGAGTTTTTTCTTATTTAAGTATGTAATAAAAGCACATTAAGCCGTCAGTCCAGGCTGCCGTCACCAGATGGCAGTCGTTAAAGTCCGCCAATCCGCAGTGGTGGATTAAGCTCCAAGCACTCTCATTCCATGCGAAGGCTTGAGCCCTTGCAGTAAAGCACATGATTATGGTAATAAGGTTGATACTCGAAAATACTATGGGACTCTAAGTTGATATGTGTCCACACTCTTTTGGCCGTTTTTTTTTTTTAAATATATTAGGTACTAAAACTTGGTATTTTTATAAGTGCCAATAAATTTTACATCCGTTTTTTCGGACCGCACAGCGTTTTTTTAGATCTCCTAAGCACTTATAGTCAAAAAAATTTCAGTTTCAGCTAGATTTCTATAGACACTGAAAAAAGAATTAAAGACGGCATTGTAATAATAATAATAATAATAACACATACAATCACAACAACGTCTAGGTCCCAAACTAAGCATTAGCTTGTATTTTGGGTACCAAGCGAAGACACAAGCGAATTAAATATTAAGTGATACAAGAAACGATACAAAGATTACAACTAGACTGATCAAATAGTGTGACGCAATGCAATCAAAACGTATGTGCGCAAGAGTTTGTCGTTATGTACACAGCTGATTAGAGATGAAATTCTTTGTAATCATACAAAGGTTTGTAGCAACAATTCCGCAGCTGAGGTGTCCGAGTGGTTAAGGAGTTGGACTTGAAATCCAATGGGTCATACCCGCGCAGGTTCGAATCCTGTCCTCAGCGTTAAATGCAGTTCTATTTTTAAATCACTATTAACTATAATTAGCTTTAACAAAGCTTACTGTAGTACCTTCAATCACCACCAGAGCTCCACTAGAAATGTAAGTACAATTAATCATATTTTTTAAAAGAGTTATCAGTAATAACGTAACTGTAAATTTTTACATCATAATATAATAATAATAATAATAATAATAATTATAATATTATTGTAATTTTATAATAATAAAAAAAAATTACAATTATTATTTTAATAATTATAATACTAATAATAATAAAAAAATTATATATTATCGGGTGCTAGCCCCATAGTCATTTTTAAATTTTTACATGTTACCTAATTATATATTAATTAGGTATTAAATTTAAACGGGACAAAGTAATACGTCATGATTTAGGAGCCAGTTTTGATAAATTATATTGTACCTGCGCATATCAAATCTTCGATCAATCAATCAAAGTCAATCAAATGAATCAAGTCGTGATAGCCCAGAGCGCAACGAACCTGTCTCAAATTTATAAGGCCATAGTGCCATAGTTCGAATCCGGGCGTGTAGTTTTTCTGACTTATGTACATTAACTATCACTGACTCCGTGCCTCGGAGAGCACGTTAAGCAGTCGGTCCCGGACGCTGTCAATAGATGGCGGTCGTTACAAACCCCAACCCGCAGTGGAGTAGCGTCGTGGATTTAAGCTCCAACCCCAACCCCCCCTCGCCCTGGGGGAGGCCTAAGCCCCTGCAGTGGGGTAAAATGGGCTGATAATGATGATATCAAATCTGAAACTAACTAAATAAAAAATAAGTAATATGACAAGAGATTTTTGTACGGACGGGTTTAAACTCATTACATGATATAACATAATTTACATTATGTCAATCGTTATATAGTGTAATTATCAACATGGAGCATATATTTAGAAACGAAATACCAGACTCAGTGATTAGACAGACTATAACGTCAATATCATAGTTTTAAACAAACATTTTGTTAAATTATACACGTGGAATATTATTACAGGTTTTTTTTTTCTAGTACGAATTTCACATGTGCGTCACTCAAAATTATACTTCACAGCGAATGTTTCAAAACATCAACTGGCTCATATTTGGTCTACGGCGTATATTTTTTTGCTCACATTTTTATTGTTACGATGCAGTATCTCAAAATCTAAAGTATGCTCGAACGCAGCTATGATCTCCGGCTAATATTTAACACATACGCGCGCGCAAGACTTTGTCGTTATGTTCACTCGCAGCTGTTTTAACATTAAATTCTTTGTGAGCGTACAAAAATTTGCGCCTTTCAATTCTCAGCTGAGGTGTCCGAGTGGTTAAGGAGTTGGACTTGAAATCCAATGGGTCATACCCGCGCAGGTTCGAATCCTGTCCTCAGCGATTTTTTTTTTATATTTTTTTTTCCAAAATCTATTATTTTATAATTAAGCAAAAAATACATTCATTAGGAGATCCACACGCGTAAATAATGTAGTTTTTAATGAAATTGATATTTTTGGCTTGTTGTCTCAGTACAAGTATAAAAGATAAATTGTTTTTAGTTTAGATAATATTAGTGCTTTAATCTCATAAATAAGCACATGAAATATTAATTAATTAGGGAGATTATGCCTTAAATGTAAATTTTTTTTGTTATTTTTTTTATGTATTATTATTATTATTATTTTATTATTAGATTATATACTCATCAGCTCTCATATTAATTTGCTGTTATTGTAAATAGGTATTGTGGATATGTATTTCTTATCATTATAAAAGGAAAGTACTTTTCTGCAGGCTGAGTCTGTAGCATCTTTAAAGATCAGAATTTGTGTAATTGAAACTCCAGGTCAGTACAGTGCCAAGTAAAAACTTAATATTGTTTGTGTGTAACTGAATAAAATTAAAAAAATAACATAAACCTGTCTAGAGTTTTTTTTTATCGAAATTGCTTAAATGTTATATGAACGCATTTTAGGACACCGTTCCACAATTCACGCTAATGGGGTTCCAAGGTTCCAACCACAAAGCATAGTATAGATGGCGCCAGTGCGCAACCCGATTGCTGTCATGTCGAGCGACTAAGTGCCAATGATTTCGTTAGTGTTTTTTGTAGTTTTTTAGTCCTCATTGTTAAATCCTGCTGATTCACGACTATATAATGTACTTATTCAACATAGGATTCATAGGATTTGAAATTTAAATTAAAAAAAAGGTGCAATTCAGTCTGGAAGGAAAGCGGACTGTTGGAGACAAAAAATATTATTCATAGATACAACATAATTAAGTTATAAATCGTGGTCATGTCGTCATGTCAAAAATTTGCCCTCTGTGGGGAGAAATTGGCAGTTAGGATCCCCATTTGCAGCTGATACTTTATAAACATATGAGTATGCAGTTATGATATCAGAAATCTAGCATTTATGTAGTAATTTATTCCACTTCTACCAGCCCATTAATGCCTCACTCCAAGGACTTAGGCCTCCCCCCAGGGTGAGGGAGATTGAAGCTTAATCCACCATGCTGCTCCAATGCGGGTTGGTGGATTGCAACGATTGCCATCTGCTGATGATAACCCGGACCGACAGGTTAACGTGCTCTCCGAGACACGGAGTCAGTAATAATAATAATAATAATAATAACACACACAATCACAACAACGTCTAGGTCCCAAACTAAGCATTAGCTTGTATTTTGGGTACCAAGCGAAGACACCACATACATGTAACAACCAAGACCCGGTGCCAGTATTAATATTCATCATATAAATACTGACCCGACCTGGGATTCGAACCCGGGACCTCCAGCTTCGCAGGCAGGGTCGCTGCCCACTAGGCTAAGCGGTCGTCAGTGATAGTTATGTAATATACTTAACTCAGGTATTTATCATCAGATATCAATGCCGAAAACTGTATTAGCATAACGTTAATATAACATATCCCTTACTTAATAAACCTCGTTTCAGCATAACCAACGTTGAGTTAACATCGGCTTTTAATAATAATTGATTTCCGAGCCTTCTACACCTTTGGCACGGCACGTAGCTCTCGGGACGATCCGCTTTCCCGAAATAGGGTCCCGGGGGAGTTCCAAACCACATTTTCACTTACCTTAACCATACCATAATATTCCCGGTAACGTACCAAAATAAATTCTTCATTAGTTATTATAACTAAACACATCGACATCGGTATTATATGAGATATGGTAACCTCATATTAATTACCTGACCAAAACTGTTCGTTTACACAAACAAAGATGTTAAACTTTGTGTGATCGAACATATCTATTTGTTTCGTGTCTGGGTGTAAAATGTCGTGATAGCCCAGAGCGCAACGAGCCTGTCTCAAATTTATAAGGCCCCATCGGGCCATGGTTCGAATCCGGGTGTGAACCAATGAGTTTTTCTGACTTTAAAGTACACATTATCACTGACACCGTGCTTCGGAGGGCACGTTAAGCAGTCGGTCCCGGACGCTGTCAATAGATGGCGGTCGTTACAGTTCCCAACCCGCAGTGGAGCAGCGTGGTGGACTTAAGCTCCAAGCCCCCCTCCTCACCCTGGGGGAGGCCTAAGCCCCTGCAGTGGGGTACAAATGGGCTGATGATGATGATGTAAAATGATCTGGGTGATATTTAAGTAAGTACATGTTTTCTAGTACCAATATTTGTCTAGCTCTGCTTAGTTTGACCGTAGAGCCGTAGGGTCGTTAGGTTACCGTTTGTGCGAATACCTGGGATATCCCACGCAGCGCCATCTAGTCCCAAAGTAAGCGGGTTTGATATGAAATCCCGAAAGTTCAAAATCTCGAATTCATAATACCCAATTTTCACGAACCCGAAAATTAAAAATCCCGAAATCTTTCCACGCGAGTAATACAAATATTATTAAATACCGCTGGTGCTTCATAATTTTGGTACAGTGGTTAGAAACATAGACGACCGCTTAGCCTAGTGGGCAGCGACCCTGCCTGCGAAGCTGGAGGTCCCGGGTTCGAATCCCAGATCGGGTCAGTATTTATATTTTGAATATTAATACTGGCACCGGGTCTGGTTGTTACATGTATGTGGTGTCTTCGTTTGGTACCCAAAATACAAGCTAATGCTTAGTTTGGGACCTAGACGTTGTTGTGATTGTGTGTGTTATTATTATTAAAAAAAAAAAAAACAATTGGAAAAGTGGGTGATAAAAATATGGGTGTTAAAAATATTTCAATTTAAACACTTAATGTTCGTTTTATTGGTAATTTTTAGAGTTTCGGAATTATGAACTTTGGGGATTATGAACATTCGGGATTTTGAACGTTCGGGATTTCGAATCAAACCCAAGTAAGCATTTATTATGCTTGTATTATGGGGCACTAGACAACTGGTAAACATACATAAATATTCTTTATTTTACAATAAATACATATATATATATATACTTTTTACACCCAGACACGGAACAAATAGACAGGTTCGTGCATACTAATATTTGCTTCGGGCGGGAATCAAACCGGCGACTCTTGGATTCGCAGTTAGGGCTTCTAACCACTCGGCCAGTATGTCAGGAAAATTAATAGACCACAATAGACCCATGAAATGTTTACAAAAAAAAAGTAATTAAAAACTGGATCATGATTATAAAAAACCGTGTGTTTTGGAAAAATTCAATATTTATGTATGAGATAACCTTAAATGTCATTAAAATTCTTATCACCAACTTCTTTTTTGTTGTGTGCTAATTTTAAATAATAAACATTTATATTTATGAGAGTGTTATTATAATAAATTATATGAGCGACGTATGAATGAGTTTCAAGAGAAATTACCTACTTCTAGAATGTCAGGAGATTCGTGCTGTGGTACCTTTCTTTTCGCCAAATTTCACGAATGTACATCAACGGGAAGCACCCTATAACTTTAGATTTACTTGCGAGTGTCGAAATATGCGGCGTATTTTTCGTTTGTGTTGACTTAGACATTTAATTTTTAAACTTGAGTTTTTGATATTAATTTCAACTTGACACCTCTACGCGTTTCTAAGAATATCCATATTTGAGAATGAAAAAATTGATTTTTTTACAGCCTTAAGATACCGGTCGACTTCAATATTGTTAACAATTTCAACTTGATACCTCTACGCGTTTTTGTTTTGAGAAAAAGGGTAGTTATTTAAAAAAAAATATCGTATGTTATATAACTACTACGATTTTATCTATAATAACTCACCACAAGCATCGGTCGTCGAGCGACGCGTAGTAAAAGCTTTAGTGGTAGTATTTATCTAAAAGATAATGATTTGTTCAAATGACATTGTCTCTACTTGAATCAACTTATAGTAACGTAAAAATAACTTGAATCAACTGCATATGCTGTAGTGGTGATTGTGATTTCAAAGCTCCAGCTCAATTGGGAATGCCAGTGAGTTAGTCAGTCAATAAGTGGAATCCCGACATTGTGATTTTTGGATACTTTTGAACTGTTAACAAAACTAATTTTCGAACTCTAAAACTTACTATTGTTACAAATCCAATATGTCTCACACCATGCGTCATCCATTGTCTATTCGTCTGCCAGTCAGAGCATTTTAGTTCTCAAACTAAATAAGATACGACAATGACGAGGAAATAATTTAGATGCAAGTATTATTACGCTGCGAGGGTTTGGCTAATGTTTGGTTTGAATCATTTTCTGATTCACTATTTTCAATCTACCTAGTGGGGGGTCGTCCCATTCTACGATGTTCGGTTCGTAGTCGCCACTCGAGAACTTTTCTTCTTCAGCGGTAATCGGTATCGTGAGCGATGTAGCCTGACTACTGCCACTTGAACTTGCTAATTCTGTGAACGATATCCGTAACTCCTGTTCTTCTGCGCATTCCTTCGTTACGAATTCTATTTGGCAGATAAACTTCGAATGTGCTTTTTCCATAGTACGTGAACTGACTCTGAGCTTATTAATGAAGCCAACATTTGAAGTTCACATCTCATTTCTTTAAAGCAGCACTAATAGTTGCTAAGTTAATAGTTGAACTCTTCGTTTGTTGAAGTTGGACTTACTAAATCAGACAATTTCGCCGAAGTAAATGTATTCTTGTCTATTTTCAATTTTCAACCCACTTGTTGGGAATCCCCACTGAAGTTTCTAAGCGTGGCGCCGACTTATTTGAGCAATAGGCTAGTTACCTAATTTTTAAAAATAATTTTATATGAAAGAGTTTTTGTTTAAATGTCCTATTAGACAGAGAGGGCAATATCGCACGGCGTACCTGTGTGTGACGTCAGGCTATTTGAAATAATATCATTTTGCAAGAAAGAGACAGAGTTAAAAAATGAATAGCTTGTAATTTCCATATTTCTCAACCGAATATAATTTTACTTATCAACTTTGTTATCGTATAAAGTCTATTTTTATACTTTATATATTAGAAGGTAATCGCTAGTATGTGTTCTCAATTAATGTTGAATGCATCCTTCCAAAAAGTTTCAGAAAAATCATGTCCCTTTTTCACATCTCTTTATAGTTGAATAAGTATAGTGCTGTCGTTTTGTACTCCTCCAGAGATTTAGACAGAATCGAAGGCGTTCGAGCATAGTTATTCACAGACGCTAAGCGTGGCGACCGATAATATTCCTGGCACTTCGGAACGTGTGGATGCGGTCTATAGTACTTAAAGACTTTTACAATCAGATTCGTTCGAGTGGCTGGATGTCGTCGAACCTGCGCGTGAAATAGTTCGTTGTGTCCTTCGAAAACAACTTAAAAGCGTGACTCAGAAGTATATAGGTCTGCAGTTCTTCCACGAGTTATTGTCTGAGACTGACGTCCGGGATATCCTTTGTACTGATAACAGGTGCCTGTTACAGTACTTGTTGTCTTACCTGTAGCCGCACCTCTTACCGTAAGTATCACCATGTCTATCATTGTACCTGTTACTATTACTATAAAGTGCAAGTATCCTACATTATTAGGATACCACCTAGGGCAAATACTAGTTCAGACAAATCCAGCTACTTAGCCCAAAACACAACATGGCTATCTTATTTAGCTGAGGAGTCACTATGGCCACCTTCCGCCCCCATCATCAGACTTTGAACACTATCCAAAGCTACAGTACTCGTTTAAAAAATCGCAACGAGCCCAAACACGACGACGTTATCTAGTTTAGTTGCAAGTTTAAGCACTTGTGAAAAGTTAAGCATAATAAAGCCATAGTTTAATTTTTAATAGCTTTAAACTTGGTGCTCTAGTGACTACGTCAGGAAGTCTTTTGTGAGCATGGTCTATCTCAGTTGACTAGAACAGAGTTCTAACTTTTAAAACTATTAACCGTATCAAGTTGTAATTTAGTACGTGCACTAGAAAAGGGAGTTGTAACACGCTCGTAGTTCAGGTGTAAATAACAAAGAATTTTATTAATGTAGTAGTTACAATCAAACTTTATAACGGATCCGAAAGTAGGCACAAGTCGCGTCGCAATAAACAGTTTTAGGTGTAGCGGGACGGCAGTGGAGCTAGGGGTATATGACTGTACCTGCGCGAGTCCGCTCTCAAAGGGGTGTATTCAGATTCGCCATCAAGTTTGACGCGATATGTAACGACGCGAGATTAAAGATTTTTTTTGGATATTATAATGTAATTATTAAGTATGTTTAGCATTTTAAACAATAATATAAATTATTTTGTTAAGACTCGGGCGGACTTATTTTATTCAATACTATAAACTTGCAAGAAAATAAAAGCTCTGAAGTTCTATGAAAAAGTCCTGAAAATAGATAGACTAAATTTATATCGGATAGTGGTTTTCGTTCAATATGCAAAGTTAGAGTTTAAACGGAATTTTATCTGAAATAGGAATTATTTTCGTTAGCTAACAGATTTTAGGGTTCCATAGTTCGACTAGGTACCCCTATGTTTGTATGTCACCAGTTTATTCATGAATGAAAACTAGTTGTATATGTGTCAAATCAATAACATTATTTTTATATTATTTTATATGAAAGAGTTTTCTAAATCTACCATAATAACAGTGAAAGAATTTAAAAAAATAAATCATTATTAACAAAGTTAGGAATTTTTAAAATGTCGTGTTAGAAAGAGAGAACAATACCACACGGCGTACCTATGTGTGATGTCAGGCCATTTAAAATAATATTAAATATCGTTTTGCAAGAAAGAGACAGAGATAAAATTTTATAAGCTTATAATTTCCATATTCTTCAACGGAATATAATTTTGTTTATAAATTTTGTTATCTTATAAAGTCTATTTCACATTTTCTTGATAAATATATTTATTAGTAGTCGAGTACCGTATTATGGACACTTACTTCTCAAATTTTGTCCCAGAAAATACGATTAAAAATAGCGACGACTAATAAAATTTGGGTTATAATTGGGATTTACCATATTGTTTAGATCTTCATATAAGGCGAATTCGAAAAACAAATTGTCAGATGGCGACAGTTAAGTCGACTCGACAGTTCGTATTGAAAGACCAGAGGTAATTATGAAGGAAGAAAGTCAAAGTGATGTCATTAAGATTAAACGTTGACATTAATGGATTGTGTCGTGATAGCCTGAGCGCATCAAACCTGTTCGAAGTTTAAAAGGTGGTGCGGCCGTGGTTCGAATTCGGGCGTGTACCGATGAGTTTTTTCTGACTTACTCTTAAGTAAGTTAAGTACTCGTACATAACTATTATTGACTTCGTGCCTCGGAGAGCACGTTAAGCTGTCGGTCCCGGGTGCCATCAACAGATGGTAGTCGTTAAAGAAAACCACCACTGGAGCAGCGTGGTGGATTAAGTGCCAAGTCCCCTCGCCCTGGGAAGAGGCCTAAACAACTGCAGTGGGGTTTAATGGACTGGTGGAATAGAATCTACTAGATTTATTTTGCAGTAAAACTTTGTCACCTGAAACTCGCGATTACAGTACAGTTACGTCACCAACTTTACTTTAATCGTATCATCCACCAGACTACAATTTCATATAACTACCTACTAAAAATAACAAGGTTCTTTCAGCATCCCGGATGCAGCATTATGTAACAATATAAGTTGATGAAGCCCACCGATTCAGCCATTGTTTTTCAGATAACGGCCGAGGTGGCCGTTTAACTCTGGCCCTCTTCGCTGTATTTACTCTATAAATTAAACAAACCAAACTTTGTCGAAAATTCCTGAAATTGTATTTTCTCTGTCGGATGCCTTCCTTCCCTTGCGTATGCAATTACAAACTTTTTTCATAAAACTTACAACTAACGTAAGCTTTTTACATGAAAGAAGAAATTGAGGATTTAACGTCGGAGAAAAGGAAAATGATATAGGTGTATTTTTCGTTTAACACTTAACTAAAATAAGACATAGAAAAAATATTGTTTTATAAGACAAGGGTTATAATCCTTATAACACGTTACACGGAACGCCTATAGTAAACAATTTATTTTAAAATTATTTATCACTGAATGTTGGGCGTATACCACCACCAAATGGCAACCATGGACTGATTCGCCCAGTGGTTAGAATTAGAGACCCTAACTGGTAACCAAGGGTCTCGGGTTTGATTTCCGCCCGGGAAAAATATTTGTGCTCGTGAACATGTTTATTTATTCCGTGTCTGGGCGTAAAAGTATATATATATATATATATTATAAAGAATATTTTGGTATTTATTTTCATAGGAATGGCGTTAACGATTGCCCCCTATCAAACCTTGACCGATTGGCGCAAAAAAATAATGGTATTCAGATCAGCAAAAACTAGGTTCATACATTTTTAATTTTTAAAATAAATTGATACGTCATAAGACAAAAAAAAAAACTTTAATGCACTAGATTTTTTTTCCAAATTGTTTCATTTTTCACAAATGTTCAACATGAAACTAATTTGATTTTCAGATGTTATAAAAAATAAAAAAATGTCAAAAAAATGAATTACTTAACCGCATTTAAGTTTTTTTCCTCTTACGATGTATCAAAATATTTAAAAATTGAAAACGTATGAACCTGGTTTTTGTTGATTTGAATAATATATAATTTTTTTGCGGCAATCGGTTAAGGTTTAATGAGGTCTAGCTGTTCAAACCGTTCGTATGGAAATTTAACATTACACACTCCTCTTAATACCCGGTAATACAAAAATAACGCTTTGGTTAGTTTGGGACTAGATGGCGCTGTGTATTATTATTAAGTATTATTAACGTTACCATCAACAGAGAGCAGTCGTTAAAATCCACTAACCCGCACTGGAGCAGCATGGTGTATTAATCTACAAGCCCCCTCAACCCGAGGGGAGGCTAAGCCCTTACAGTGGGGCATTAGTGGGCTGATGGTATGGTGGTACCGTATTATTAACGTGTTGTTAGCACACTCAAAACAGAATGGCAGTAAACTACGTGTGTAATATATTATATTCGACTACTACAAATACGAAAAGTTTAAAGACGATATACAGGTCAAGGACTTCGAACAAATCGCTGCAATTCCGAACAGACCCGAGCGAGTCTAGACGAGTTTCGTTAATCACATTTGATGCTTCGGTTATATCCCGGTTCTCGCTAAAATTAGAGGGAGAGGAGAAGAACTACGCAAAGAAAGAAAAGAAAGAAAGAAAGTTTTACGGAAAACTACGGAAGTCGACTACGGAAGATGTTTTTCGATTGTATTTGTAATGTCTATTTCTGCGGCGGGTGCTGTGAGCTAAACGGTTTGATGGATTTCAACATTCGAAGCGCCTTTAGATTCGTATTACGACTGCTGTTCATGAGCGACGAAAAATTTTCTGATTTTTGTATGATATCCGCTCCCGAGCGCGAATGAGTTGTCGCGCTCAAAGCTTACCTCTGCGTCGTCTGCATAAGCTATGGTCCGCATTTCCTGCCCGATATCGCTTCTATGGCAGACGGCGCCGGCGTTTATTAATGTAGTCCTTTGGTCAGCCGTCATTTTTGTCTTCAAATTCGAGCTTAACATACGTTACGTGCATAATGTAGAAATTGCAAGTTACCTTCGCGACTTGAAGTTTCGAAGCTACGATGTTACAGATAGACACACAGACAAATACACACGTACAGACATAGGCCTTACTTACTTACTTGTGTACTTACTTACTTATGACACCTCTCGTTTTCGAAGTCGAGGGGTAATAAACCAAAATTGAACATTCCCCCCTTTACATGAAATTCCAAATAAAACTGCTTTCAATTTTCGCGGAAAGACGGAAAACATTCCTAGCTTACTAAGGTAGCCTCCTTACATGAAGTGGTCTTGTTCGAATCCTACCCAAATTTTGGGTCGGATTTAAAAAAGATATTATTATTGTACGGAACCCTCTCTATGCGAGTCCGAGTCGGGTTTAATCGATTCTTCGATTACTACGAGAATATTTTAAACAAATAAGAATACGTTACCAACAGTGCTGTCATGCTTAAGTACATAACTATCACTGACTCCGTGCCTCAGAGAGCACGTTAAGCAGTCGGTCCCGGTCGCCGTTATTAGATGGCAGTCGTTACAATCCCCAACCCGCAGTGGAGCAGCGTGGTGGATTTAAGCTCCAAGCCTCCCCTTCTCACTCTGGGGAGGCCTAAGCCCCTGCAGTGGGGTAAAAATGGGCTGATGAAGTGAAGTGAAGGTGTGCTGTCATGAAGCTTTAGACACATTTGATTATGTATTTCTTTATGAAATTATTGCTAAAAATGTGCATTAAAATTTGCATTGAAATGTGCATTAAATACTCTTAAATATATTTTTTCTGTTAAAGACGCGTAATTAGTATTGTATTTTATTATACTTAATACCGTCGAGTGTTAACTTTGCGAATAAACTGAAATTTTGCGTCAGAATTATAATCGTAATCGTCTTGATAAGTCTTTCGTATAAACCGCTGAGCCATTTCACTGCGACCGAAACAATTTGTTTTACAATGAATATAGACATAAAAAAAAATAGACCTTACTAACATTTTAGCAGTTAATCAGCTACACCAAATAATTTTAATATTACATATCAAATAATAAAAATTAATCAATAAGTATATTTGGATATCATATTCATTTTACAGAAAAGAGCTGTTAGGGCGATTTACAAATTAAATCCTCACGAATCCTTGAGAGAGATATTTAAAGAAATTAATATTTTAACGTTACCATCTCTTTATATCTATGAAAATTTGTTATTTGTGAAAAAAAAAATTAAACAGTCATAAATTAAATTCAGATGTTCACCAGATCAGTACAAGAAATAAAGATAAAATTGCAATTCATAGATATAGACTTGCAAAGGTGAGCAAATCTTTTCTGGGCAACTCCATAAGATTCTACAACAAAATTCCACATTCCATTACTTCCATGAATTATGTAAGGTTTAAATCACATGCAAGAAAAGTGTTAATGTCTAAAGCATACTATAAAGTATCAGATTATATTGCAGACAAAGAAATTTGGAAATGAAATTTGCTGTATCACGAGACAAGGACGTATGTTCTGTCTGTTCGTATTTATTCTGGTCTCATATTTGTTACTATTAATTATTTGTTGTATTATGGTTACATTATGTTAAATGCTGAATATTGAACTATATCTTTATTGTTGAACTTTAGTGTGACATTGTTATTTGTATTTACAGTATTATTAGTATTATTAATGTTCATTCAATTAGCATTTTACTGCATTGTTTACTCGGTCAGTTCAATGTTATATATTTTTTTTTGTTAGTGTTACTATTTCATGTAACCGTTGTGTGATCATTGTAATGTACATTCATGACATTCATAAGAGCCCTAGCAGGACCTAAATTGAATAAGTTGAATAAAATAAAAAATAAAATAAAAAAATATATTTCTAGGGCATTTTTAAATTAATAAAACAAGAAAAAAATATAACTAATCTATATTAATAAAACTGTAGTGTCTGTCTGTCTGTTCCTGCTAATCTCCGAAACGGCTGAACCGATTTCAATAAAACTTTGCAGACGGACATAAGCTACTTTTTGTGTGTCTATCTGTCCGTCTGTTTGTCTGTCTATCCGTCTGTCTGTCTATTCGAGCTAAACTTTAAAACGTTTAAACCAATTTTAATGAAACTTCACAGACGTGAAAAGACGGCTTTGAGGAGTGACATACGCTGCTTTTTGTTTGTTTGTCTGTCTGTCTATATATATGTTCGAGCTAAACTTTTAAAGATTTTAATGAAACTATGCAGACATTAAAAATAGGTTGCCAGGAGTGATATAAGTAACTTTTTATCCGTGTGGTTGTCTGTCTGTCTTTTTGTTTCTACTTATCTCCAAAACAACTAACCCATTTCTATGAATATTCGCAGACATAAGAAGGAGGTTATTACAAGTGACATAAGTTGGTTTTTGTCTCTGTGTTTGTCCGTTTGTTTATTGGGGCTAATTGTCGAAGCGGTTTATCCGATTTTACTAAAATTTTGCCAGCATAAAGAGGGCGTTGTCAGGAGTGAAAATCAATTTTTTTATACATATAAAAGATTCTAGTGTCTGTTAGTCTGTCTGTCTGTTCCGGTTGATCTCCAAAACGGCTGACTGATTTTGGAGCTACTTGTGGGATAGCTATTCTTCATGCTAAAATGGCTAAATGGATTTTTATGAAATTAGGTATTGAGATTTTTAGGTGGTTATGTTTCAGAATGTACTAGAAAGTGCTGTAATGTTCTGGAGCATCGCGTTCCTTTACCTGTCCCGGTACAACTGTGTAGTCACGCGAGCGAAGCCGCAGGCAGAAAGCTAGTATTAATTGTATATTCATCAAGAAAATGTAAAAATAGACTTTATGCGATAACAAAATTTATAAACAAATTATATTTGGTTGAAGAATACCAAAATTATAAGCTATTAAAATTTTATCGTTGTCTCTTTCTTGCAAAACGACATTTAACATTATTTTAAATGACCTTAAGTCATAGGCTAGCACAACGTGCGGTATTGCCCTCTCCGTCTAAGAAGACATTTTAAACATTCAAAGCTTTGTTTATAAGAAAACTTTTTTATATGAAATCATTTTAAAAAAATAGTCACCTAATAGCTTATTATTTAATCATTTAAAAAATAAAACTTTAATTTGACGTTCTAATATTAACTATCTATAGAAATAACTAATATTAAATAAATAACTAGATACTTATAACTAATCCAAACAATACAGCACACCTCCCAACAATTCCCGCCCAAAAGTGCCCATCACGCTGGAGGCGTTACCGCACTAAATGGCCAGCGAAATACGCTGAGCAAAAACAAAGCTGCAACGTCTATCCAGCCAGACCCCTCTGTTTCAGACGGCAGCCTATTCGATGGACAAATGTTCTCGCCTTCGAACACCAAGATCCGGCTGTCTCAATGGCGACACGCTCGAAATCATAAGCCGATTTCAAAATGGCATATTTCGCGTGCTTTTTCCCTGCGGTCACCTCAGCCGTTGATCCAGGTGGAACGTTGAGTGCCTCTATGATCTGAAGGGGCAAATGTGTTGACATGAGTCACATCCCAAAGAAGACAAGAGGACGAGATACTATGCAAACAAGTCATCACTGATTTAATGGAACAGGCCGCAGACGTTGACCTTGTTCGGGTTCGAGCGGTATCCAGACCGGAATCCGGAGCTTGGTTGGATGCTTTGCTTTCAACTCATCTAGGAAGGCTGTTAGATGGGGATAGGTCAGCGCTCGCTCTTAAGTTGGGCTGCCTGATTTGTGAACCGCACCAGTGTGTCTGTGGGTCATCGGTGGGAACAGACGGACGCCACGGCCTTTCTTGTTCCAGGAGCGCTGGACGGTTCTACTGGTACCAGGCAATAAATGAAATAATATGGCGAACGGTCATTTCTGCCGGTGTGACTAGTGTTCTGGAGCCGCCTGGATTATGTCGTACGGGCGGGAAGCGGCCGGGTGGTCTGACACTGATCCTATGGCGAAAGGGACGGTGCCTTCTTTTTTTATACTCCTATGAATATACCTTGCATATACTCTTATTTACAAACGAATTGGTGTTGTCAAATTAATTTACTCTATATATCTATCTAACACAAAACTAACAAAGTGCTAAAATAAAAATATTAAGCAATTGCGTCATACAATACAATATTAATCACGTAGTTCCTCTGATAAACAAATCAACGGATCTCCTGCTTTCGCACGAACTTCTTACGACATTGGAAATGAACCTAACGGAATAAAGTAAACACACATTTTTTTCGAAATAAATTTTTTTCGCAAAAAAAATAACACAACTGTATCTGAATAAGCTTAAAACTTCGAAATATAATATTCTATACGACATTTCGATCGAACATTAGTACGAAACGTAACACCGGCGCATATCCGACTTCCAACTAAAGGCACCTAAAACCACTACTTTCGGTCGTCCGATTCTAACAATTTTAGTCTCAATCGATCCCCCGTCTAATTACCCCGAGCTGTTTTTTTATTTTTTTCTTATTCGGACCTAGTTCTCGAGATATCAGGCTCCCAAAATGAAAATCGGGGAAAAAAATTCCAATTATTTTTCGTTTTTTGCCGATAATTTTTTTGTTTTTGAACTTTTCCCAAATTGTCTTTTGCCATTTTGTAGAGCTCGCCAAGGTGCGTCTTTTGACACTACGTTCATTTCGATACCTCGAAAACTCTTCGTGCAATCAGCTTGTCTCACAAAACTCCTAAATGACCCCCTATACTCCAACGAAATGAAAGCCATTTCCAATGACAACATTTCCAATGACAAAAAACGATCAACTGTGGGGTCCTCATAGTGTTTCATATCATATAAATCAACGCATCATCTATAGGACGGAGAAAATAATAAAAAGGGAGAAAATACGATTTTCGTATATGTTCTTTAACACTTTTAAGCTTAGTATCTATTATCTTCACGAGCCTTTTTATTTTGTTTATCACATAAAACGAATAACTTCTAAAATGCCCCAAAAATCAGTCCCTATAACGAGAAGTGACCGAATCTGTACATCTGAGCTGAAAAAATGGAACCGTCATAAAACCACTCTAGTGTCTGCCTGTCCGTCTGTCACAACCTATTGTCACCGAGCCTACTCAATGAAATAAGTTGAATCCTAGTACACTTATGGGAGTTTGGTGACCCAATCATGGCCGTATAGTGTTAATGAACAAAGTATTAATTCGGGATGTTTTCTTTTAAATTTCCAAATACGTATTTTGAAAGGAAGTACACGAAAATTGATCATCCCGTATCCTTTCTATCCTATCTTTAATTTTAAACAACTAAATGTAAAATATTGACAAAAATACAGAACATAGGTCACTTTATTTTACAGGAAAATCCAAACGATAAACGAATTTACATTTTAAGGGTTCATTGTGATGGTAAATTGGCTTCTACTAGCTTAACTAGATACATCGAGTTCGGCACTTTGAATTTGTTTACGTGAGTACATTTTATTACATACACATGGTGACGAGGGTATTATGATGAAGTCGGACGGTGGGTACTGGAGTTTCTTGATGGCTACAACTAAGCAAGACATGGTGACAAATTTATATTGTTAACATTACATTCATAAAATTAATTTCTTTTAAGTTTTATTTATAAAAGCTACATGGTAAACAGCCAATGAAACGAGGAAGTTTTTAAAATTGATTTTAGTGGAAAAAAATTAATCCAAATATATTTGTATGTGAGATAGGGTTGTCTTTCAGCTAAATGGAAATATTTATCTCAATTACTTAAGGTCACTATAGTCTAAAATATGTCCAAATTCGTAGTTACGTGAAAAGTTACGCCAAAAATTAAAATTCGTAAACAACAAAAAATCGCGTACGTAAGATGCGAATGGTTCGGGAATCTATCCTTGGGGTGCTCTGCTTCTATACTTCCGCTTTGCACAATTTTTCGGGACAGCCTGTATATGATTTACTATATCTTTGGGAAATTTTGCATGGTAGGACACATGCTTATTTTCTTTTTTGCGTTTGTCATTTAACATCGAAGAAAATAGTGATTTTTTTTTAATATTGGTTTTTCATAACGTACCTATTTATAAATAGTAGAAAGTATTTCATATACTATGTTCATATATATTTCATATATTAACAGAATTAATTCTACATAAATGCCGTGTCTCATACTTGAAAACGAATGAAAGTCCGAGTACAGACGATTTTCACACACGACGATTATAAATAGGCATTCCACTAAATTCGTCTTCGCTACGCTATGTTAAAACGTCAAGTGAGCATTTCTCTTTTGTTCAGTGTATGTTTTTTGCTCACATTTTTGTGGGTACGACACGGTATCTTGTTTTTTCGTTAATCTAAGGTTTTGTGTTAATTAAATTACTGATCGATCCCACAAGCTTATGATTCCATTAACACTACCTCACCCAATGTAGAAGATAAATGTCCTCAAAGTGTAATTAATTTACTGTTACTGTTTCATTAAATCCGTTCACAGGTCGAAGCCGCAAGCATTTGAGTAATCACCGGATCGCATAATCAGTGTGTGGCGCTTTACACTTTGGTAATTCAGGCTTAGCATGAACCGGCGCATGGCGTCGAGAAATCTTTAGATATGTATATTTGACTAATATTGAAAATATTATATTTATTAAGAAAATATAAAAATGAACTTTAACAATCGCAAAATTTATAAACAAAATTATATTTGGTTAAAGAGTTCGGAACTTGTGTGTTATTAAAAGTCTATCTCTGTCTCTTTCTTGAGAATAGAAGTTAAACAGTATTTCAAACGAACTGACGTCACACCGTGCAGTATTGCTTCTCTGTCTAACAGAACATTTTAAACGTTTATAACTTTGTTATAATTTTTTTATTTCATTATTAGTAAACATTTACAAAAGTTATTCATTCGAAATAATTAAAAAAAAACAGTCAAAAACAAAAAAAAAACTATTGTGAAGTTCTATTATCAATTAGACCAAAACTTGCAGTATTGCTTCTCTGTCTAACAGAACATTTTAAACGTTTATAACTTTGTTATAATTTTTTTATTTCATTATTAGTAAACATTTACAAAAGTTATTCATTCGAAATAATTAAAAAAAAACAGTCAAAAACAAAAAACAAACTATTGTGAAGTTCTATTATCAATTAGACCAAAACTTCAGATAACATTTTAATGATATAGCGTTACCTTATCACAACTTTACGAATAAACTTCGTGGAATTTATATAATATTTTATAAGTTTAAAGTAACATGTAACCTAATTAAATCATAATTTTAATTCTTCATTTAACCAAAAAATTTGGAAGCACACAAAATTTTCCCTTTTTCAAGCAAACGATTTTTACTCGTACCTTCTTCTTATTTGTGAAATGAATTTTCAATACATTTGCTATTAATACGGTCTTTATGACATCGAAACTTGAACGTAATGTTGTATTTTATAGTACTAGGCCTTTTTACTTTACACCAATCACAAACGAGAATTCTGTTTGTAACGCATGCTTAAACCACAAAAAGCAAACCGCTTCCGCCCTTAGCTCCCGCCCTTGTTACATTTGAAGTATCTACCTAATTGTAATCGCAAATGTATTGAAAAACGTCGTATGATGCTCGTACTCAGTAAGCTGGCTATTATAGTCATCGGCTTACCGTACTTGCATCATAATGTACTATTAACAGCTCTACAACAATCCCAGAGCTTCTAGCACATATAACCCTATCGGCTGATCATTTAGTTTGCAAAACCGATAACTGCTGGTGAAGAAAAAGCGGCGACTACGAACAGGACGTCGTCGCTTTAGAATGGGTCGGCCCACCCTAGGTGGACTCACGAAATATAAAGCTGTAACCCCCGTTGGTTACAGGTGACTTAAGTACCGTAAGTCGAGGGCATCTAAGGGCAGTTCAATGGCCAGCAGTAGACGCCTAGCATCTGAGACAACTTTAAACTAGTATTTTAAAGACAGCGGCGAGGTGCGGCGAGACATTTCTTTGTTTTACTCCCTGTATATATTTTTTTACATACACGACACGATTCAAATACTAGCGCCAATGCGCAGTACGGTATTTTAATCGTCACGAACCAGGTGGTGTTGTCAGGCGGCATTAGGGCGTTCAGATCAAAATTTTTCGAATTTAAATTATACTCAAATTTTGCGTCATTTCTTATAACTAAATTGCAAAAATATAAAACAAAACAAAAAGATTTTGATCTCGAAGATTTTACAAAGTCGCACGCTTCGATCGCTAACCGACGCGAGCACAGCGGGGGCAGCGGAGATTGTACGCTACTATGGAAGAAGTCAGCAGGTCGCTCTCCGAGTGATGTCACGTTTCTTGGTTAGGAGCATTCGTGGGACCGGTATACGGCTTTCTGGGGAGCGAACTGCGTCTATCAACATTTGGACACTATCAGTGAACTCTAGGGCTATGGTTCGAATCCAGGCATGTAGAAAAGAGTTTTTCTAACTTAAGTAAATAACTATCACTGACTCCGTGCCTCGGAGAGCACGTTAAGCAGTCGGTCCCGGACGCTGTCAATAGATGGCAGTCGTTACAATCCCCAACCCGCAGTGGAGCAGCGTGGTGGATTTAAGCTCCAAGCCCGCACTCACCCTAGGGGAGGCCTAAGCCCCTGCAGTGGGGTAAAAATGGGCTGATGAAGTAAAGTGAACTCGAAGCGGCCTAACAGTTGGTTCGTCATAAATTAAGGCGGATGTTCTTAGTGAAAAAGTTTTCTTCATTTTCAAAGTGCAGGAGAACCGATGCATTTATTCATACTTGGCGTGTATACCATCAAATTATAAACACGAACTGAACTTTATAATTATCAATAAAATAAGTGAATACAGTGAACCGTTATCATCACAACGGTCAGCGGGTCCAGACGCGATCATACAACGCCACGGAACTTCGAGCGGGCTGGCAAAAGGCGGTACAAACTTATACCCCTACACTGCATACAAAAATCCAACACTCAAAATTTCGTCAAAAAATACATTGAATATAATTGTTCATATTTTTAATTAGTAGGTAAACTTTATTTTGTTAATTAAGGCACCCTACTGATTTTGCAATCTGAAAACCAAAAAAGGTTTTTTTCAGGTCATATTTCTCAATAACCATTAAGATATTCGATATTTTTTTAATACACGATCATACATTACCTATTTATCTAGTAAGTCTATGAAATTTCATTTAGATAACAACATAATATAAATAAATAAAAAATAAATTCAACCGAATGTTTATGGGTAACGAAACATCAGATTTTCCAATGTTTTTTTAGCGAACTGGTATTTGTGAGTGTAGGACAAGGTATCTTATTTATTCAATTAGTATTGTAAAAAAAATGTTTTTGAAATGTGTAAAAAATTTCAAGAAATAGATTATAAACCTATATACATGCTCCCTGCGTTCAATTGTGTTCGTGGACTAGTCGACGACAGAAAATCAACAGGAGCTCTTAATGTGTCATAGCTTCAGATTATATACTCATGTTTCCTCCCGCAACCTTATACGTTTGACCATCTCGATTCACTACAACTTGTAACTAACACCGCTGCTGTCATCGGCGGTCTATCGCAAAACCGCAAAGGCTATCTCTGTACTAACAACAAATGAGAGTGCTGGTATTGGTTAGCTCTGAATGGGCCTACGAAAACTTTAATCATACAGTAAATAAATTTGAGTAAATGAATTAATTTGGGATATTAAGTAGGTACCAATATATATCTTTTATTCATATAACAAATTTTAATTATTTTCTTCTGTAGAGAAATCAGCATTGCAGCAACAAACTAGTTATCACACACATGGATTTTTATTTGAATGTTTCCATACTTAATAAAATAACTATAAATAATTTGTCAAAAGAAAATCTTAATACAAAATTGCCGTTTAATGAATTTAAAAATTAAACTAGAAATTACAATGAAAAAGTATTCATTAAATTTAATAAAAATAGGTAATTACTTTTTTTACGCGCTTCTGCAACCTCATAAAGAGATCATGAATGTCTATGCAATAGAATTCTAAAGACCAGGGTCCTAACGATTTTCTATTGCTTCTAGGGAACTAGGATTTTTCCATGAAAAAAATTGTTCGATTTGCGGAAAAAGTTGTAGTTGGCAGGTCTATGGGTATGAAATAAAAGCCAATAAATAGCTTATTTTAAATATATGCGTGTATTACTAGCGACCACCCGCGGCTCCGCCCACGTGGACTACGCGTTTACGTTATTTTAGCATGAAGAATAGCTATCCCACAGGAACCGTGTATTTTTCCGGGATGAAATATTTTCTTTAACAATAATCACGTATACATCACAACAACGTCTAGGCCCCAAACTTAGCATTAGCTTGTGTTTTGGGTACCAAGCGAAGACACCACATAAAATAAATAATAAAAATAGTTTATTCACGTTAACACTTATGTTACATTTGTGTACAATGGCCAGAACCATCCCAGTAAGCATGTTAAATGCTTGTAGTAGGAGGCTCTGCTCTTCCCACAGGTAATACATTTATTTTGCACACAGAGAGTATATAATAAATGAAAATAAACTATTTATTACATTTTATACTAATAATGAAAACAAAATGAATATATGTGTGTGTTTGTGTAAAATGAATATATGTGTGTGTTTGTGTGTGTGTGTGTGTGTGTGTGTGTGTGTGTGTGTCAGTTATTTGTGCATTGATACGATTTTAAAATTAGGGGTTTATTATCATTTATATCATATTAAAAACCTAAAATGAGTATTTGAATAATAGGTCCTCTGTCTCACAATATCCAATTGTTTCAAGTTTTTCGATCGATGTTTTTTTGCATTCGTAGTATTGAAAGTTATATATATTGTATTTGTCGTGTAGCTTATTATAGAGGTAAGCAGAATGGGCTTGAAACTGACGCCTAGCAAAAAGGGTTCTACAAGGAGGCGTAGGAGCCACTTTACATTGTCTTCTACGTATTTGTATGTTAGGTGTGTAAGGTAAGGTTTTATGTTATTTAAGTGTTGCATGGATAATATAAAGTTTTCTAACTGATAATATTTTGTAATTTCGATATAGTTCGTCTGTAGGAAATCTAAATGGTTTAAAAAACATTGTCCTTATCAGATATCTATGGACCCTCTCCGCTTCAAGAATTTAGTTTTTGAAGCACTGCCCCATATACATATACAATAGCCTATAACTGATTGCGCCAGTGCAATGTATATACGCTTTAAGAGGTCAAGAGGGGTGACGTGTCTTAGCTTTTTAAAGACCCATACAAAATTATGGATCCTATCATTTATGCTGTCAATTTACTGATGCCAAGACAGTCGGTAGTCCAAATTCACTCCAAGATATTTAGTGGAACTAACGCTTTCAATCACATCGCATCGGCAATGTATCGTGTTGAGTAGCAGTATTAATATTCATCATATAAATACTGACCCGACCTGGCATTCGAATCAGGAACCTCTAGCTTCGTAGGCAGGGTCTCTACCCACTAGGCTAAGCGGTCATCGAAATATATATGTATTACTAGCGACTAAACTGATAGCGAGTGATAGTTTTATCAGCTCAGAACATTGGTGAATGAACAAATCCACCCATGTGCTTATCCAGAACTATCTGTGCGGATATCACCACGCTACTCCACCCAGAGTCAGCTCAATTGACCAGGACCGGCGTTCACCACACCACTGGCGCCATTATTTCGACTCAGCCCAACAATCAAGTTGTCCCAGACGAGCCAACTTAAATCAGTACATCATTCAATTTGCAACTTAAAGTCGTAATGTGAAGCTATGACCACACTTAACTTATATGTAAGTACGAGATTAAAGTCAATATAATAATATAATAATAATAATAACACATACAATCACAACAACGTCTAGGTCCCAAACTAAGCATTAGCTTGTATTTTGGGTACCAAGCGAAGACACCACAATGAAAAGGTATTTGCCTCAAATCTCAATGATCTTTCCCTTTGTTAATTCAAACTGCTGTGCCCAATCCGGGTTCACGTTTAGATCATAGGTTGAAATTGTATCCTAAGCTAACACTTATAATTATGTACGTACATGAATGCAATAAAAAATAAACGATTCGTGTGAAATGGCTTTTCTATATATCATCATCATCATCCTCCTGCCCTTATACCACTCTAGGTGGGGTCGGCACAACATGTGTTCTTCTTCCATTCATCTCTGTCAGTCGTCATCTATATAATATATAGGTGAGAAATCTATACGAAAGAGATTTCAGGAGACGAGTAGTGTTCCGAATAAATTTACATATCTTTTAGGGTTCCTTACGTAAAGGGTACCCAAACGGAAACCCTATTATTGCGGCTCCGCTGTCTGTCAATCCCTTCGTCAGTCCGTCTGTCAGAAAGTTAAATAGTTTTAACCGTATTAGGTAGGCACTAGAAATTTTCACAGTGTGTTTTACCATGGCCGCTATAATAACAAAAAATAAAAATAAAATATTGAAGGGGGTCCCTATACAAGAAACGTGTTTTTTTTTTTGACGTTTTTGGTGATTTAATGATCGGTGGTTGTGAGAATATTGCTTACACATTAAACCTTTATGAAGTATGTACCACTATAACCGGTATAAGAACAAATAATAAAATTAAAATCAAGTTAAATATTAAAGTTGGTCCCTATACAAGAAACGCGTCCAACTCGCACTTGGCCGGTTTTAAGTCGTCGTCAGTTTACAGTGGTTTACAGCATAGAAGGACAATGCGTTCTTTTATGCAGTAAACCACTGTCTAATCAATGGACTAGAAGCCGTCTTCTGCGTTTACCGTCTTACGACTCATACTCTAGTTGCGAACTGAAACTCGCCATCTTGCACCAACTGGTGCAAGATGGCGAGTTTCAGTTCGCAAGGTCCCGGTCGCCGGTCTTCACCTCCCGAAATTGCGTTTGACATTTTCTATACTGCGAAGTCACATTTATAACTCTATTAAAGCCAAACGCTGCTGTCAAATTCACTTCCTCTATGGTGTACTTACAGCTTCCATAATACACTTTAAACTTTACACATCCGATATAAGATATTATCGGATCTCGCTGCGGTAATGAACACAAAGGAATAATTTGGTAAGTGAGGTCGGATGTAAACCTTCCCAACACAACCGCTCTTACCGCATAGAGCTTAGCTAGCCCCTAATCTAGTCCGCCAAGACGTTCGGGCTTACCTCGCATATTCGAGATGTGGGCAAACAGTTGGGAATGGAGTAGCTTCTAATAATTATTAAGGGGGAGTTTGTATGAATTTTGATATGGCGAAATTCTATTTTATAAAAGAAATAGAAATCAGAAGAGACTTTTGTGGTAACCGATCGAAAGCTCGAACCCTCGTTTATAAGACGGTATACTTGACAACCGTCGAACGTGTCGGTCGTGCGAGCTTGACCGTCCACTACTATCTAATTCGACGGACCGGAAGAAGTCCGCGTCTACTGAGATTGGAATTTTAAGACAAAACCAACTCAAGCTAAAACATTATTCTTCTTAAAATATGTAATTCTAAATCATTTGTACAACGCTTCTTGGGAGTAGGTATATTTTTATACTGGACTTATTGTCTGTTTTGTGTTACTCTATGTATGGGTCAATTAGAATCTTTGAATTTAAATATAACCGAACCGTGTTTTGATTCTGCTTACTACTTACTGACTACAATAGTGAAATTCTGAAAAATTTTATTCCAAATAAAATATGTTTCTCATTCTCAAGATATTTTTTTTTTTTAAATAAATTCAAAGTTTAATTTTAATACATCGTCACAAATAGTCAAGTGTGCACTAGGAAGTTCTTCTGCGCATTTTTATCAAGACGACAGCCAAGTTGAAGTGAAGTCGCAAACTTCACTTCAACTTCCGCTGTAAGATGACATAATAGCAAATTTTACTTTGTAGTTATTGTTGTTATGTGGAATAAACGTGAGGACTGTGTTGTGAAGTTTTGTTGTCATACAGGGTTTCGCGAGATTGTAATAATAATAATAATAAAATATCTGGGATATCCCACACAGCGCCATCTAGTCCCAAAGTAAGCAAATATTATGTTTGTATTATAGGATACTAGACAACTGATATTCATACTTAAATATGCTTTTTTTTAAAATAATATATGCTAATATATATACTTTTGAACGCAGACACGGAACAAATAGACATGTTCATGCACACAAATATTTGTCTCGGGCGGGAATCGAACCCGCGACCCTCGGCTCAGCAGTCAGGGTCTCTAACCACTCGGAAAACCGGTCAGTCAACATCAGTTAGGTTATAACAATAAAGGTTTCGTGTAATAATAATAATAATTTCGATTCCTATATTAACGCTGCGCAAGCTTAGAAGTGTCCACAATACGGTACTTAACTAATATTAAGTATATTATATTTGTCAACAACATGTAGAAATAGACTTTATACGATAAAAAAATTCTTAAATAAAATTATGTTCGGTTAAGGAACATGGAAATTATAAGATATTAAAATTTTATTTCTGTCTCTTTCTTGCGAAACGATATTTAACGTTATTTTAAATGGCCTGACGTCACACATGGGTACGTCGTGCGGTATTGCCCTCTCTGTCTAACGGGACACTTTAAACATTCATAACTTTGTTAATGATGATTTATTTTTTAAAATTCTTTCAATGTTATGATATATTTAAAAAACTCTTTAATATAAAACAATTTAAAAAAAATAGTCAACCAGTCTATTGCAGACAAATCGCTCAAGCGCTATTCCACTGCTAGCGGTCTCTTCATAGCATCAACTTACTAGCACGTTGTGTCAATGTGACCATTTAATTTCATTTATTATTTCTATTGAATAGAGTATCGAATAATTAGTTTCATTCCCAGAAATATCAATTTATTTAATTAGAAATCAACTAATAATCCCCTTATAAAAATAATATAATAATATATGTCCAGCCAGATACCTTCATTCACTGCATTATTGCGTACACTGTCAGATCAAAGACTGTCGCTGTTCAAATATGGCTATCACCAGAGAGTGTCAATTACAGGACGTCTCGACCTCAACGCCTCGGGCATCCCCTTGTCTATGGTCACTTCGTGTTGGGTGTAGGTACACTATTATCAACCGACTTCAAAAAGGGAAGCAATTCGAGTGTTTTTTCTTGTGTGTTTGGTAGGTACTCGATGTCGATTTTTTTGTTATTGAATATCCTATATCTAGAGGTTGGTTTCGTTTAAATTATAAGAAAATATTCTAACACTAAGGAATTTCGTTTAATTTTATTTCACCCGTTTCCCTTTAAACGACTTTAATTTAAATAAAATTTTACATATAAGTGAATTCAAATTTATGAAGGTCAATATTAAGTCAACCTAGAACTGATCTGATGATGGAAATGGTAGGACGTCGAGGGAAATCACTGAACGCTGTACAGCATCTACCTTGTGTTTAGGCTCATTTGATTAGTTTTGACGTACCTAATATTTCATCTGTGTTTTGACTGTCATTGAGAAGGCCGCAGCCACGAATACAATGGAAGGGGAAGCGGGGCGGGGGCAGTAAGAGAGTTTGTACGCATTTGTATGGAACTATCATTTTTTTCTGCTATTCCTCCGCTTCCACTGCATTGCATTAATGGCTGACATAATATTACAGTTTGGATGGTGATAAAAATTCACTATAGTTGTACACGGTCCGCTTACTTTTGTGACGAATTCTCACTTAACTCCATATTCCTAAAAAAAATTTTTCAAAGGCTTTATTTATTTTTATTTGAATGAAATTAGGCCTATACCTAACTATCGTGACTTTCAATCTATAATAATGAAAATTTCTACAACTACATATGTATAACAAACTATTACAACGAATATAGAACACAATATAAAGTGAATGATTTGGCACCGACTTTATAAACAATATAGATACCGCTCATTGAAGGTCTTTAAAAAAATATCATTTCTAATTTTTCATTTAATTTTGTACACGGTGTGTTTGTCTAAACATAGTTCAAACTTATAGAGAATATAAAGCTTACCGATCTAAACAAAAAGGTTCAAAATAAAAGGAAAGATGTCATAAAAAAACTTAAAATATGTTTTCTCGGTAACCGTTAGTTTGCACAATCTGCTCCCTTGAAACTGTTGGGTTTGGTAAACGTTCTACAAGTTTGAACTACGTTCAGCCGAATTTAACACCCCGTATACAGACAAAGTCTTGAAATCTATGTTTTTGTAAGAATGACATTTTTCAGTCTGTGTTTTAATTAAGTCGTCTAAAAATATAATACTTAAGGTTCGAACTTGGCAAAAATTTTTGTAGTTTATTTCACGATTCGTTAATTACGAGTAACTTAAGGGTTGCTTATGTTGGATACAGGCTAATAGTTTGTTTTGCATGCTCTTTGATCTAGCAACCGGAATGATCTGTCCACTTAAAACTGGGTAAACAAGGAATGGACTCACCAGGAATACAGATGTGCACATAGGGAGCGGCGTTTTTCGACCCGATACTTTAAATCCTAAAGACCATAGTCGTCGAATAGTGTGTTCTGCCAGTGATATATTGCAGAAGAAAGCTTCAATAATTGTATGCATGTATATATTATAAAATATCTTCAATACACTTGCTATTAATACGGTCTTTATGACATCGAAACTTGTACCGTGATGTCGTATTTTACACTATTAGGCCTTTTTACTTTACACCAATCACAAACGAGCATTCTGTTTGTGACCCATACTTACACCGCGAAAAGCAACCTGCTCGCGCCGTTAGCTCCGCCATTATTACATTTGAAGTATTATTTTAATCGTGAATATATTGAAAAACATCTTATGATTCTTGTACTCAGTAAGCTGGCTATTATATTCTCGATCTATAATAAGCACTTAGCTTCGCCTCGTGCCTATAACCACCTAGACTATAATATGCAGCTTGCCGTATTTGCATCATAATGTATACTATTAAATATGCCCTGAGATAAATGTTAACTCGTATTTATGAATTCGATCATCAATTGCTCTACTGATGGTGACCCACCTATAAATGATAATTGAAGCTTTTGCTACTTTTAGCTGATTTATGCGAATTATGTCATATAAAATATCCAATAACCATCATCTCTAAATCATAAATGGACATTAATTTTATATATTATTTTCAAATAGTTATTTACATGTGATTAAGGGTTTTTAAATGAAACTTGTTTATTTATAATTTAGTGATAATATGTAATTTACATTTTGAGTACTAAATTGATCTGTATGTTTCACGGTTTCACCTTAAACTTTATTTTTATTTATTTATAAGTGCGTCCTTTCTCATGTAAGTGAATTTGTATATTCTTAATGAGAAATAAATATCTTAAACCTTTAATTTATTGAACGTTATTTTAATTATAGACATACCTTTAAACCATTTAGCCAGAGTAAGAGTTTACTTTGAGGAATCCTTCTCTATTTCTGCTTACATTCAATAGAAGTGTCATCACCAAACAAAACTATCTCGGTGATCGGCGATTTGAGTGAAGTAGTGTAAAAAGAAATAAATAAGTAATTGTCAGTGTCCAAGTAATGTGTGGATTGCATTTCGTGACCATAACCGATATGCAATCCACACGTCACTTATACACTGACTATTGCTTATTTATTTCCTGTTCACACTACTTCACGATTACTTATTTAAAATTATGCATTTGAAAACTGTTGCAAAATTAAATTAAATGTAAACGATTGCCAAGTTTTACACAGAACGGAGCCGTATAATGTAGTACCAAAAACAGCACATGCGTAGGTTTTTTTCCCTTCGTAACTTATTACCATAATTAAATGCGTATTCGCGGAAAGACATGTTAAGAGTAATATGTGTCTTATGTAAAGACACGAGTGGGTGAGCCGGCTGTCTTTCAGGAATGTGTCTGAAGCCTGCCAATTATAGAACGTCTTCACTTACCACCCTCGCTCCGGCGGCGCTTCGGGCATCCTTTTCGTAGTATATGCCGCTATTGAGTTCAAAAGTTTGTAATGTATTTTTTAATGTAAGCTTGAATGTATTGAAAGGCGATGATCCCACTTCGTTGTAGTGAGGTTAGTTAAAAGTAAAATTAATTCAAATTTGGCTAATAAACTAGGACTAATAAGTTGTCGACTCTGACTGTCCAATATATATTCCATTCCATTCCATCAGCCCTTTTTTATACTGGTACTTAAATCCACCACGCTGCTCCAATGCGGGTTGGCGGATGGTAACGATCGCTATCTATTGACAGCAACCGGGACCGACTGCTTAACGTGCTCTCTGAGGCACGGAGTCATGGATAGTTAATGTACTTCAGATAGAAAAAACTCATTGATAAACGCCAGGATTCGAACCACGGCCACATGGCCTTATACAATTGAAACAGGTTCGCTGTGCTCGGGCTATTACGACACAATAGCCAATATATACCCAATATGTATGCAAAATTTAATTTACTTACATTGATAAACGTAACAGATACGAACGTGTAACAGACAGGATAGACGGACAGATGGATAGACGAACAGCACCAAAATAAAAGGATTCGGTTTTCGCTTAAAGCTCCAGAACCCTAAAATAAATTAGGGAAGAAAAGGCATATTTTGGGTCTAGCCAAGGCTTGACCTGAGCAAGCTCTTGTCGATCACCTTCGGAGCAGGTACTGAAGAGTGCTTCGTGCCACCGACCGCTGGCCGCAGCGTGCCCGCGCGCCTCCCTCGCGTCCCACTCCGTTGGGCGTGGGGAACGCGAACAGTGAAATGGGGTACAAATACAAATAGACACGAAAAGTTAACCAGACCTCCGAAGGGTCAAGTCTTGGCTAGACCCAAAATACGCGTTTTCTTCCCTTTAGGGGGAAAACGCTTCTATTTTTACGACCACATGGAGCCCCGAAACATTTCGCTTTCATCAAATTTCACCTCAAGTTGGTTAACGAACTTTGTCAACATATTGTTCTAGTCCAGTTCTATATCATACCCAAGTGTTTTAAAATAAAGTCAATGATAAATAAAATATCACAGATGCTTTTTAGAAAAATCACTCTTCTTCTAGTTCGCTGGTGTATCTTTGACAAGTTTCAGTTCGTTTTCGATCCGCGAGGTCCCCGTGCGCCAGCCTTCAGCTCCGCGAAATTGTTTTTGATAGTTTCGATACTGTGAAGTGACATTTCTGACTCTATTAAAACCAAACACTGCTGTCAAATTTATTCACAAGTTCATAACAACAATGCGCTCGAGCGCTAAAACATGTTGCGCTGCGCTATGTTTAAAGTTTGGTTTCTATTTCATAAAAAGTATCAGGACAGACGTCCAGTGGGGAATGAATACTCATTTAAACTCGGACATGTTGGCGAAGTGCACCTGAATGACTTTAATAGACTTATTTGTTTATATCATGCCTCAGTAAAATTGGTAAAATCAGTGACACCTAAAATTTTAATAAAAATTTGTAATCGTTTCTATTCTTGGTATAAAAGGCAATTTTACTAATAGAATTCAGTCATATTAAAATTTTACTAATCATTAGTCGCAGTGCAATAGTAATATAAAAAAAAAATATTAAGTTTTTCTGTGTTGTGGTTAAAAATTAGCTCATAGACAATTAAGTCTACTGTATCAGTCGAACCGCGAAGCTTAGTTGAAAGTAAAATTAATAAAACTTTTCATACTATCCAATTTCAATTCGGATTTGTTTAAACTCTAAGCATTGATTAGTCGATTGGTTAAAGATCTTAACTGAGGAAGGTCACGGGTTCGATTTCCGCTCGTGATAAATATTTCCGTGCATAAACATGATTGTTCCGTGTAGGGTGCGAAATTTCCATTTGAAAAATATCGTAGTATGTATATCAGTTGTCTTGTACCCGTAATACAGGCTCTGCCTACTTTGGGACTAGATGGTCATGTTTTATATGTCCCAAGTATTAATATTAAATAATATTAATAACATTTTGGACAAAATTATAATATTACAGAAATTGACTTGAATGTCAATCATAGAAACCACTGCAGACAGAAGTTTCAATTCGTCTCATCGAGCTGAGTGAATTATATCAATAGAGTACGCATCCAACGGAATAATTTATTAGTCAACTAAACATCGCATCTCTAACAAATTTATGGCCAAATATGAAGGTCAAGGGCCGCTGTGATTTTAGACTTCTTCGGATCGCACTTACTTAACCCTCCTACTAAATCCGTTTGGTTTCTATTCGAATAAATGAGTAAACTAATTTTATGTTCCCATACAAAACTTGTCATTGATTAATGAAATTCTGAAATAAATCATAATTTCAAAGAAGCGCTGCGACGGGACGTATGCCGGACATGCGTAAATGGCAGTTGCACAGATCGGTGGCAAATACAGTATTGCTAGAATGTAATTCTCCCTCGACACCGAGTTATGGATTCGATGGCTAATCTCCTTTAGCACGAGTCGATTTTTTATACCAAAAGCTCAAACGAATATCGGCGCTGATACCAAAGTAGCGCCATATTAATAGAAGGTCGAGTGATAAATTATAATACTCATATGAAGGAATAATTATTTCATAAATCACTTTGGGGATTAAATAAGTGTCTGCTGGCGACAGATGTGTCTTGATCCGAAGGCTTCGTTTATATTAAAGACCCGACGACACTCGAAAACGTATGCAGACACCAACACTCCACGGAGTGAATTATACCAAGCATTCATAGACTGATGACACACACGGGTAGGAAGTTTCGCTTCGTTATGGTGATATTAGGGTATTAAGCCGGCATATTAGAGGAATTCGGGACACAGTTTGATTTGGCTGAATTGAAAGGTCAGATGATATTAAGGCAACCACGTATAAAGGATTCAATCACTCCGTTTTATACGATTAGATATTCCATTAAAGTTTCTATCTAACTAATAGTCGGGGAGGTGAGCGACAAAAATTGAAACCATTTCGTAAGGCGCTTTTTTTTACAAAAAGTCACATTTGTCATAAACTCTAACGAAACTAGTAGACTGACGGGCAGGCTATGAGTCTCTTTGCTATAAATGTGACATAATGTAAACAAAATCAGTCATAAGCATGATGTGACGCGAAACTATAAGATTTTCCACTACCAAAAAGTGCTAAAGAAGTTTTCACCTCAAAAACAGCCTTTCGAAAATGGTTGTCTTTTTTACAGTCACCTCTCGAATTATAACTTTAATTACCCACGATAGGGTGGAGATGTTATATGCGTTTGGGGGTTAGAGGTTGTGTATTTGTCTGGCACCATTTTCGTCAAAAACTATACTCAACGGATTACAATGGTGTGTTTTGTTTTAAATAGGTACCTACGAGTATCTCAGAGCAAGTGTTTATACATATTTTACGGATACAAGTCACGAATGTGTTTATCTAAAATGGTTGGGTTTTGGATGTGTTTCTTCTTTGTATTACGTAGTTATTACTACAGAAAAGGTTTTTAAATTTGTTTTGTAGTTATAGCCACCAGGGGCGCTGCAGTTGAATCATTTTTCTAATACGGCTATGTCAATTTTGATCCAGTTTTTGTATTATATGAGTACATTCTTAGATATAAATTTCACAGGTTATGGGCCACCACGGGGCGCTGAACTAGATGTGTTTCTTTAAAACTGTTAGGTTGATTTAGATGGGATTTTTCCATTATATTGGTACTGCTTCAGAGCACGTTTAGATTATTTACGGCTATAAGTAGCGCTATGGTGATATGTTTATTCAAAAAAGCTTTTTACAATCATCATCATCTGGTTATAAACATTATACTGTTGCGCATAGGCCTATTGATCTTAAAAAAAAAAAAAACTAAAAATAGGCCGTACTTTTTTTTAAGCGAGTGAATTAAATAATTCATTATTTCACTGAAAAAAGTGGATAACGAAACTAGTTGTGTTACCCTGAAAATAGCAAAACTTTGATAATTTTTAAACAAAGTTAGTTAAAATGCAAACTGGTTGGTAAGCTGGTAAAACTGAGTTTGTTATGTTGTCGCAATTTTTAAGTAACTAGTAATAAATTTTTTCGTTACTTATAACTAAAAACTTTTTTCTGTGTACTAAATGGCGTTACGTCGTAGGTTTTTGTTAAAATTTCCCTTTTTTAAGTATTTTAATAATACCTCGTCGAATATACGAAAATGTATTCTGAATGTAAAACCAAATTGAAAACCCTATTGTGACGCCAAAATTCAAATCAGTTCTCGAACTCGAAGTGATTGCGTACCCAACGAGCAACAAATAAATTTAATCTCATATATCTAGGTTTGATTTAGCTTTATAAACCTCTATTTTATACGTTAATCCTCAAATATCAAAGTAATAATTTTTTTATTTTGTGTGCTTAGTTGGCAGCATCGAAATAAAATTTTTCTCAATGAAACTTGTAAACAATATTTTTGCAGTTTTAGTTTTTCGTCGTCTGAAATAATTGCATTCAAAGGTAAAATATTAACGTCAATCTGTCATTAAATATCACAATTCATTTTGAATTTCACTTTATATGATATTTTAATAAAGATTTCATGTTAGAAACAGAAAAATAAAATTTTGTTTTAACGCATATCTAAATATAAATATATTTTTTTAGTAATTTTAAAAGGCGTTGTTTAAACGATATTAAAGAAGTTGTACGAAAATCGAGCATTAACCCCTTATTTCCGAAACTAAGGCTTCCGAAACTAAATTTCCCGA
This sequence comes from Luffia ferchaultella, assembly GCA_949709985.1. Taxonomy (NCBI): domain Eukaryota; kingdom Metazoa; phylum Arthropoda; class Insecta; order Lepidoptera; family Psychidae; genus Luffia; species Luffia ferchaultella. Next base: position 14,463,177 of record OX453256.1, on the reverse strand, counting down.
AGCCTAAAATTTTGAGAAAAAATACGGAAAATAGGGCTTGACTCATAGTTCAAAAGAAATTCTTAAGGAAAATCCATTCTTTGATTTCCTGTGGAAAATGGAAAATATAATGTTGTAATTTCATCGAGGTCTAATAAGTCAAATTAGACTAGTGATTACTATGGTATCTTAGCTTACTTGTACTAAAGAGTCAGGTACAAAGCGTAGTCAAAGTTTGAGTCTGTTTCAAGAAAGCAGTTGGTAATACGATGATTTATAGTACAAAAATCTCTCCACGTAAGTTCAACTCGTTCTCTCGTTGGCTTTTTTTCTTTTTGTTCACATCCCGCAAACAAATGCCAACAAATGCTTAACACAAAGGAAATAAGTGAATCAGCTCCGGTTTTGAACGCTAATGTTGTTTCTCATTTTGATTCCATTAGTACCATATTCAATATATCAACCCAAAAAAAATAAAATAATAAAGCTGTATATGTAAATTTTATAAAGATTATTTATTTATAATCCTTTGTCTGGTATTCATAGTACAAGCAAAGTACTTGAAGCATGCGGCTCCAATTAAGTAAGTCATCTTCAGATGATTTAGCGCGAGACACACGTGTAGAGATGTAGACATCGCATAGCTACGAACATATATCAAATCTATTAGACACACGTAAACTTCTGTGACATTTTAATGCCTTTTTTTTAAAATTAACTAAACCTTTTTGTCTGCTCTCCCGACGCTAGCGGGAGTGATCGTCGGGAAGCGTCCTCTGCTCCACCGCGCCGCTTCTTCCTACTTGTGTTGCCTATTTATCGCGAAGATCTTCTACTATTAGAACCTTAACCTATTTTGGTACAAGCTTTGGTTAGTTTGGAACTAGATGGCGCTGCGTGGGATTTGCCAGGTATTATTATGCCCCACTGCAGGGGCTTAGGTCTCCTCTTATATTGAGGGTGGATTTTAACAACTGCCATCTGATGATGACAACAGGACCGACGACGGCTTAACGTTCTCTCCGAGGCACGGAATCAATGATAATTATGTATTTAAGTCAGAAAAAAAAAAAATATTAGTACATGCTCTGAGATTCGAACCACGAACTGAATATTTCGTATTTGGATAATATATAATATTTCTGAAAGAATACATAAAAAAGACACGCTTGACCGTTTTACAATCGTAACAAGTCAGTCCACGACAGTAATCCGTTCTGCGGTCTCTATATTTACTACCGTTAAAGGAAAGCTAAATGAATTCCAATTGGCTCTCCACGCGACTAGAATATTAAAGTCCACGATGTGATGTAGCTTTTGCAAAAGCAGATGCAGGGAAGGGTCGTTTCAGCATCCGTATTATTTAAAGTAATAGTGTTATTATGTCTGTCTGTCTGTCTGATTGTTTTTTGAGGTCCAAACGTATCTTCGGTGCCTTAATGGGACTATGAAATGCTTACTAATATTATTTATAAACGCAAAAGTTTGTATGTATGGATGTTTGTTACTCTTTCACACAAAAACTACTGAATGGAACTTAATGAACCTTTATAAAAATATAGCTTATACCTGAGAATAACACATAGGCTATAATATATATGCATACTAGCTTTCCGCCCATGGCTCCGCTCGTGGGGACTACACAGTTGTACTGGGACCGCTATAATTTTGTATGATATAGTTTATAAGCTGAAGAGCGCCATAAGCTACTTTTACCCCAAAAAAAGGATCCCGGTACAACTGTGTAGTCCACTCGAGCGGAGCCGCGGGCGGAAAGCTAGTGTATTATATATCGCATAAAGGCGATGGGATTAGACCTACATTTCGAATCTATTTTCATATTTTTTTCCAATAAAATAAATTAATGTATCCCTTTTTCTTAACATAAAAAAACAATATTGTACTTTTCTTAATTATTTTTATCCAAAAATTTATTAATGAAACATCCCTGTGGCGTTAAATGGACAGATGTTGACTATTTCCATTATCTTAGACTAAATAAAGTCATAGTATTTTTTATTGATTCTTGAGGATTACAATTGCATTTGACATAGTGACATCTTTTTATTTCTTTTTTTTTATACATTTTTATCTAAATATCTTTTTATTTAGTTTTAGCTTTGGTGTTTTACTATGGAACGCAACATAATAGACTGAACCGTCCTGATGACGTCACAGGGACTATTTCAAAGTGAGATATTTTTTTATAAATATATGGCAAATTCGTAAACAGATAAAAAATATTTCGATAGATTACTCTAAAACCTTATTCCTTTCGATTTTGATGACCATCAGCGCAACCTTAAAATTTTGGTTCTAGCTCATTTAATCACTAAGGGTCGGGATTTCAGTTCTCACTTATTCTAGGGATAACGTTAAGTGAAGCTTAATTGTATTGAATTTTGAAAATTAACCTTCACTTAACGTTTAAGTGAGAACTGAAATACTGGCCCTTAGACACATTGTTGTGTGACATGAATGTTTTAATAAAGCTATCAAATCTTAAGCCAGCCCCAACAAAACTATTCCCATTTACCACATAAATAGGCATTACAATCGAGCACCACAATTTCGTGAACTCCAAATCGAGTGGAAGGTTATATTAAATAGATCGCATATGCAACTGCATCTGGGCTTGAACAATATACAGTTTTGATACCATCGGTTGAATTCTTAATACTTTGGATTCTTATCTGATGCATATTTGAGATATAAACAAATAAAACAAGAATTTTATGTACTGATACTGGTCAGCGAGTATACGGAAGTTATTTTATCCTACCAAACCGAAGTTCGCAACCACCGAACTTGCGCTATAGACTACTAAATTAAAAGCTGCATGTACGTGAAATTCAGAATTAAATCCGTCCTTTCCCTATCACTAAAAGTGATAACATCATCATCATCATCATCAGCCCATTTTTACCCCACTGCAGGGGCTTAGGCCTCCCCCGAGTGAAGAGGGGGGCTTGGAACTTAAGTCCACCACGCTGCTCCACTGCGGGTTGGGAACTGTAACGACCGCCATCTAATGACAGCGTCCGGGACCGACTGATTAACGTGCCCTCCGAAGCACGGTGTCAGTGATATTGTGTACTTAAGTCAGAAAAACTCAGTACACGCCCGGATTCGAACCATGGCCTTATGGGGCCTTATAAATTTAAGACAGGTTCGTTGCGCTCTGGGCTATCACGACATAACAACAAAGTGATAACTCGGGTCTGTATTATTTTATCATACTCGTATGATGTCATAGACTCGTTCCCCACAACCGGATTTTCAACGAATAATTTTATAGAAGAAGAAATATTTCGGTCATGGAAAAAAAATTATCTTCGGAACGGTCATATCTACGAAATTGCTGAAATATCACATATCAGCGTGTGCTTTGGCAACGAAAATTACTACTACAACTTTAAGGGTTTGGTGTGATTAAACTGACAGCAGAAAATAATAGATTGGCCTACTTGGATTCACGAAAAAGCGTTCCGTTTTTGAAAAGGGAAAGAAGTGACGGGAGCTTTACAAGTATAATTCAATAGTTCGAATACAAACGATTCTACAATTGATTTATTAGCACTTAATATGATTAACTTTCAAAACATTTCAATTGTTGGCAGGCGTGAACTTGACGGACGTCCACTACCGGACGCCTGATATACGCTATAGATCTCCAAATGAATATTCTTAGGCCTTTTGTAAACAACAACGGTTAGCGGCAGTATCGATTGCTATTACTTTTTAGATCGTAAAAATACTCCAGTTTATTTTTTCCATTGAAAATGCTTCGAATTTCCATTCGAATGCTTCAGTACCTCAATTATTAAGATAGAGAAATAGAAATGGCATTGAAAAAAGAATTTAATAAATGAACTGCAATACTACAATTTTTAAGGGCAATAAGTTTTTTTTTAATTAAAAAAACAAGAATTTTAGACTGATGTTTTTGGGCCTTTTTTAAAACGAATATGGTATAGAGTTTAGTGATGTTATGGAGCTCCATAATCGTAAACGAATCTGATATAAAAGTTTTGAATAATTACGGATAGGGGCGCCGAGTCTAAACAGAGAACTGTCTAAATGAAAAGTTTTTGTTTTTGCCTGAATTGACACACTAGATTACATTAATTTTATATTTTATAATTTTTTTCTAAATCCGTATTTGAAATTATCCGAAACTAACGTATAATCCGAAACAATTTCATATACGTAACCGTATACGAAACCGGTATAAATATAATATTAATATCCGTATCCAGATTCGAAATTTCGTATCCGTAACATCCCTGATAGAGTTTTGATAAAAATCACTCTGACGTATTAAATTAGCTATCTTTTAAGCCTATAAAATAATATTTAAAAATTATTTTGTTGTTACTTTCCTTGTTACTTTATTCTTCATGTACCTATTCATGAAACAATAAAAATGGTCGATTGAAGTTCTCTCTTTGTCAGGGCTTTTTGTTTTTAAGTGTCTTAATAAAATACAGTCATTTTCAATACGCCAGAAAATCATGAAAGCACGATATCTGGGAACTTTTAAAAGTTATTTTCGTGAATCTAATGAGTCACAACAGTAGCGGAGGGTAGCCGTAGTGCTTTTTCATCTTAGTTTTTCTTGCTCTTGTTATATTTTTATAGTTGTCAAATTATTTCAAACATTTTCACAGGGAAATGTGCTCATTAAATTCAAGATTTCGCTTTGCATTCTGATATTTGTAGGATTTAGAAGGGCGCAGTTCCCTAAGGTGGTAAAATGGTGGTAAAGGTGAAATCCCGAAATAACACCAATGGAAATTTTTTTAATATAGCATTAACAACCAATGATATAAATATGTAATCTGTATCGGATCTTTTTTTTATTTTTAACTAATCAGTTTATGTCAGAATCACATTCAAAATGTATTTTTCAGAAAAGGTAGAAAATCTGGGTATCCAAAAGTGTTAAAGTTATTTTAGATTATAAAAAAATTGCTGTAAAATTAAAAATAATGACTGGTTAAAAAACATTAAATTTTTATAAAATAAAAATTGTTACATAAATACAATAAAATAATTACAAAAATGAAAACGGTGTTAAATCCTTTTTAATATTCGATTGTCTGTTTTTAAATTTCTTTATGTCGCTAAAACTAATAATAATACCTGAGACATCTCATACAGCGCCATCTAGTCCCAAACTATGCAAAGCTTGTGTTATGGGTACCAGACAACTGATATACAAACTTAAATATTCTTTATAATTTATACATATATAGATATTTTACACCCAGATACGCAACAAATAGATATGTGCATGCACACAAATATTCGTCTCGGGCGGGAATCGAATATACTGTTTTTCCAGTTTAAAACGAATCAAATTATTTTTATCAGACTACAATAAAAGTGAATATAGTATAAGAATAATAATAACGTATACATCACAACAATGTCTACGCCCCAAACAAAGCATTAGCTTGTGTTTTCAGTACCAAGCCAAGACACCATAAACAACAACCATGACCCGGTAAATACTGACCCGACCTGGGATTCAAACCCAGGACTTTCAGATTCGTAAGCGGGCTCGTTACCCACTAACTAAGCGGTCGTCTAAATAAATTTTCCACTATCTTTTTACTCTCAGAATTCATTGGACACAATAATTTCAAAAGACTCACGTTAGATCCACAAAAGCTGCGAAAGCTTATGTGTAAGTTCTAGCGCGCACGTAAGTACACTCGCTCATATTTTTTATACTCGTAAACTCCAGCAATTTCAAGCCATATTACACCTCGATGATGGAATATAAAGGAAAACTTCCGCAGCATCCAGCCAATAGTCGGGCGATGTCGTTTATAAAACGGCATTACCGTTCGACAATTTGACGATTGGCGCGATCCATCACGGCTCACGAGGCCCGTCCCTTCTAACGCCCGTGTAACGGAGTGAAATATTTATCAATGGCGTCGTGTCGTGGCAGCTTTCGATATTACTTTAAATAGATCATGTACCCTATATTAAACTTTACCAGTATGTAGATCAAAAAGCCGCGGGTTCATATCCATATATGTTCCGTGTCTGAGTGTAAAATGTCTGTATGTGTGTGTATTACAAAGATATTAAGTATGTATATCGGTTAGTACCGATAATACAAGCTTTGTCTGTTTGGGACTAGTTGAACGTGTTATACTACCCATGAGTCATTATCCATGAGTGAAATTTCATCAAAATTGATGGAAATATCACAACGATAATGCAAAAGGCATACAGTAAATTAATTTGACAGCTGCTTTTGGTTTCAATAGTCATAAATGTCAATTCACAGTATCAAAGTGACATTACGCAATTTTGCGGGGTTGAAGACTGGCGGCGCGGTGATTTCACTGAGGTACAAACCGGCGCGTAAGGATCTTGCGCACTGAAATTCGGACTAAAACTTGTCAGCTTGCACCAGCTAGCTAGAGTATGAGTGGTTAGACGGTAAACGCAAAAGATCGCTTCTAGTCAATTCGTATTTTTATGGCAAAAAGTTTATAATTACTAAAAGCTGTTATTATAATAGTTAAATCGCGTTCATGGACGAAAACAGCTATAATTATTTGTACGTAAAAGCATTTATAATAATAATAATACATGGAACTTCCCATACAGCGTCATCTAGTCCCAAAGTAACCAAGTATTATGCTTGTGTTATGGGTTACTAGACAACTGATATACATACTTAAATATTCTTTATAATATATACATATATAAATATTTGCGAAGACACCACACACATATAACAACCAAGACCCGGTACCAGTATCAATATTCATCATATTAATACTGACCCGACCTGGGATTCGAACCCTGGACTTCCAGGGTCGCTACCCACTAGGCTAAGCGGTCGTCAAATAATCCCGTAGATTAATGGAACAAATTATACTAATACCAAGTTAAATTGATATGTACTGACTGAAAACAATTAGGTATTGTATCGAATTGTCAGATTACTCGGTAACCAGTTAGTTATACGCAAATTGCCCCAAAATATGGTATTTCAAATCCAAACTAATTTTGGCTTAATGCTTTGGTCTCGGTGAAAGCAATTCACGAGTTATTGAATCAACCGATTTGTAATTATGTTCAATAACACAATAAGTCTGCTTATTCTATTGACACATTCGAGGTTGCTCGAGGTTAAGTTTAACTAAGTTATTTACAATTACGCATTAATTTTCATACACCCGTTGTTAATAATTATACACGTTCTTAATTACTGGTGTTTACATTTAATTAAATTATGTCGTGATAGCCAAGTAGTAGCCAGCCCGCTACTCGTTTAGAAAGCCATGGTTCGAATCCCAGGGCATGTACCAATGAGTTTTTTATAACTTACTAGTGACCGCCCGCAGCTTCGCTTGCGTAGACTACAAATTTCTGTTATAGGTACTATTAACGTTCGAGATGGTTTATACGTACTTTTTGCTGGAACCAATTTTGGTCACACCCATTCAAACTTTTAATCTTCATTCCCCTCCCACCCTTTAAAAAACCGATACAATTTTTCATCTCCCGTTTCCCACTCTTAAAGTGTGGAAATCTAAAAACCCTGAAACACGTCATTATTTAAGTCCCTCCATTCGCATCCTTAAGTTTGAAATTTCTAAAAAAGCCTTTCTTAACTTCTCACGTTATAAAATAAACTTATGTTCCAAATTTAAGCTTCCTAGACTTAGTACTTTCGGTTGTACGTTGCTAGATCAGTGAGGACAAACGACAGACAGATAGACAGACAGAGAAACACAAAAAGTAGCTTATGACACTCTTGACAACCTTCTTTCACGTCTGCAAAGTTTCATTAAAATCTGTTCAGCCGTATTGGAAATTAGCTCGAATAGATAAAATTGAATTGAATAGACACATAGACGTAAAGACAAACAGACGGACAAAAAATAGCTAATGTCAAATATTTTGACAACCTTCTTTCCCGTCTGCAAAGTTTCCTTAAAATCTGTTTAGCCGTTTTGGAGATTAGCTCAAATAGACAGATACACGTACAGACAGACACACGGACAAAAAGCAACATTTGTTAGTTTTGACGACCTTTTTTTCATATTCATTGATGTTTCATTTATATCGGTTTAGACATATGGACGTACTGACAGACATACAAAAAGTTCTGTATGTCACATATGGAAAGGGTGTACTCAAAAGATAACTCTCCGCTAGAATCAGGCTATCAAAGGAAAAAGATATTTTTAAAATCCGACTGGTAGTTTCAGAAATTAACACATTCAAACAAACAAACAAACAAACAAACAAACAAACAAACGGACGAACGAACGAACGAACCAACCAACCAACAAACAAACAAACAAACAATCAATCAATAAAGCAATCAATCACGCAATCAATCAAACAATCAATCAATCAATCAAAAAATCAATCAATCACGCAATCAATCAATCAATCTATCTATCAAACAAACAAACAAACAAACAAACTCTTCAGCTTTATAATATGTATTTCTATTATATAGATTAATAGATTATGAGATAAGAAAATAAGATATTACTAAAAACCGTATCAAAGTCTATTGGTTTAGAAGTAAAAAGTTAACGAACAGAGGCAGACAGCGAATTTATTTTTTCCCGCTATAGTTTTTAAATTTCAATAAAAACTCTTAAGATATTAATTTAAATTGTATGATGTAAAGGGCAATTATAATATGCATTAAATGCTTAAGACAACTAACGTATTTAATTTGATAAGGATTAATATCACGTTTAAAAAACATCTTCGCAAATAGTACATTATGTTGAACAAATTTGATTATCATAAAAAAGGTTATAGTAAGTTAACCTTAAGAGATACACATATGCTGTCGCCGATTTTTGGTTAGAACTTTTAAAGGGGAACAATTCCGTAATACATTATTATTAGTTAACATCAACCGTTTACGCAGCGCGCGCGACGAAAGCACTCAAAAGGAATAATTTTTCCCGTTTTTGCAACATTTTTCTTTGATGCTCCACTCCTATTGGTCGTAGCGTAATGTAGTATAGCCTATAGCCTTCCTCGATAAATGGACTATCCAACAAAAAAATAATTTTTCATTTCGAACCAGTAGTTCCTAAAATTTGCGCGTTCAAACAAACAAACAAACAAACAAACAAACAAACTCTTCAGCTTTATAATATTAGTATAGATGTACAAAACTGTTACTAACTCTGTGCGCCGGATAGCACATTAAGCTATCGATCCCGGTAGCCGTCAATAGATAGCAGTCGTTGTAATCCACCAACCCGCGTTAGAGCAGGCTGGTGGATTAAGCTTCAAGCTTCCTTATTCCGATGGGCAGCCAAGTCACTGCAGTGAGGCATTAACGGGCTGATAGTATGCTACATTTAATTTGTCCAAACTATTGCAAACATAAGTTTCCCGAGGGACAAAGTTGAAAATACCTGTTGTCTTTTTAACTTGATATTTGATGAAATGATTTATGAATTCGTTTTCGGTACATGTTGGTAGTAAAAGGATACGTTCGTAAAACCATTAATTTTGTAGGACAACAGTTTTTCCGTGTACGTTATAAAATTTCTTGAAAATTGGAGTAAAAATAACTGTAAGTTATAAAGCTTGGCCAATTATCTATTCGACATATTTTACACTTGCATCCTTTATTAGCTACCATGATAAAGAATTTTCATAAATAGAAAAGTTGGGCGTTTCGTTATAACGAAGCTACATATGAATATTAAGCCTGCTAATAATCATTTTTAATCACAATCAAACTAGAGGTCCCGGGTTCGAATCTCGGTCGGCTCAGTATTTTATATGATGAATATTGATACTGGCACCGGGTCTTGGTTGTTGTATGTATGTGGTGTCTTCGCTTAGCACCTAAAACACAAGCTAATGCTTAGTTTGGGGCCTAGACGTTTTTGTAATGTATACGTTATTATTATTATTTTCTAAAAAGGACGTGGGATCCTAGACTATAAGCAACGAGATTCATGAAAACATGCGAGCAATGTCATAAAAAAAACTAGTTATCATTTCTTAGATAGTAAAAAAATAAACGCAGAGAGGCGGGAGACAACTAGTAATCTCATTTCATATTTGATATTTGATATCAACAAAGCCTGATTTTTACCCTAGCGAACCCTAGAGCGGATTCTCAAAAACACGCCGAACGCCAGTACAGCGCCTTTACCACAGATATGTGTTACCTTCAAGAAACTCTGGGCCATATATCGTATCTCGCAAAGAGCTTGTTGACAGCTTATTATGATGTATTGAGACGCGCGTAGCGACTACGATGTTTCAAGTAGTACCAAAGTCAATTCCAATATTTCTGTATTAAAAATAATATATTACGGAAACCGTACAGGGTTGGAATACGTATATTTATGTATAGAACAAAAGTTTAGTTACCATTCCTTTCTAATTTTAGCAATTCTATTAAATAACTAAAAGTTATATAAAAGGAAAGTAAGAAATAACGAATTTATTCTTATTGTCAAAATCAGTTTTTATTTGATTTTCGTCGTTTTATCCTTGAAGTGAAATGAAAATTGTAATTTGTTAAATGACTTATTGACTTATTCAATAGCCAGAGACATATTTTTCTTTACATATAATATTTATTACGGTTGGCGAAATTAAATTTTCTTTTCAATCACTTGTATATTTCAAAAATAATATTGCAATTGATATCATACAGTTATTTACTGCCGACGACCGCTTAGCTTAGTGGGTAGCGACCCTGTCTATGAAGCTGGAGGTCCCGGGTCCGAATTCCAGGTCAGGTCTATATTCATATGATGAATATTAATACTGGTACCGGGTCTTGGTTGTTATATGTATGTGGTGTCTTCGCTTTGTACCCAAGATACAAGCTAACGCTTAGTTTGGGGCCTAGACGTTGTTGTGATGTATACGTATGTTATGTTATGTTATTTCAATCATAAAATAATATATATTTTTTTAGAATATTAGTAGAATTTAATTGCTGAAAAAAATATTTGAAAACGTGCGCCTCGGAACGATTTTACCTTAACGTAATTTTAATAAAACGAATATACTTGTATTTTAATTAACGTTTTTCAATATTTTTAAGGCGTAGTGTCTAAAATATCTACTTAAATGATAAGATATTTTTTTAAACCATAAATTGTAAAGCTTTTTAAAATGAAAAATAATAATATTTTTATTAATAATAAATAAAAAATAAATAAGCTATATTGTCAAGTCATTTTGTATCAGAGCTATATACTCGCCAAAAGTTGTTTAAAGTTAGACACTTTGTGTGTGTCCTCAGGTTCCATATGCTCTTTGAGGTATTTAAACTAAATTTCTCTGATTTATTTCGAACAATTGTATCCTTCTTTATATCATTCAGAAGACAAACGAATCGGTGTTTTTTAAACATAAAAAACAAAAGTAAAAATTTACAGGAGAGAGAAAATATGGTATAACTTTAGTTATAGAGAAGCAAAGATGTTTTAAAGAATCTAATAACACACACAATGTTAAAGACATTTTGCAGTATTTATGTATTTTTATTTTGGTGTTTAACATAGATTAATTGTTTTTCTTCTTTGCAGATTTGTTTGTTTTTACACTTAAAACGTTGGGTACAAGTACTGTGTTTTTACACCAAATTTAATATTACTTTTTTTATTTTTGTGAAAATATGGCTAAATAAAACAGTACATCAGATAAAAATAAATGCTTCGTAATCAAGTATTTTTAGTAAAAGTTTATTTTCTACTGATGCTTTTAGTGTTATAACAATAATTCGTATCTTAGTTTTTTTTTTTTAAATAAGCTCAATGTTAGCGTAGGGTTCAAATAATGAACGTAAAAAAAGACTTGAAATTACACAAAAAAAAGAATAAAGTGGATTTTGGAAAGATTGTCACTTGTGGAATTTCAACAATTACCGATGCAAATGATATTTGAATCCATAGTTTTAAAACACCTGATTAATTCTAAGATTTATTGGCGTTTTCCAAAAAATGTCAAAATATTTACGTTTTATTTCACTATCCTATACCCTTTACATTGCCAAAAAATCTACTTAATATAAATCCAGAATAATCCACATGTTACCTTCGTTGCTATCACTCACTTTAACCTGACTAACTTTTTGGTTCTCAACTGCACCTTGAGTTTATATACAAAGATTCAGACGTTCTAGCTCTTTCCCGAGAACTTCCACGAAATCACTCACGACGAATTAATTTCATGGCCTTTTTTTTTGTCGTATTTTCTAGAATAGAACTAATAATGAAGAATAAAGAGGAAACGTCAATATAATAATGTCAACAATATTTATTTTAAAAATATGCTAAACATTGTAATTTTTCTATCACCTGTGAATTCTTAATATTTGTTGAAGTTTCAAAGAATTTTCAAGGAATATCGAATGTCTTACGGTGAAGCGTTGATAGAAATATTTCTCAGAGCTAATGCCGACATCCGGCAGCCGCTAGGCTCACGACAGTGACAAATGTCATGAAGACGTCCGCCTCAAGGGATGTTTTATATTCAGGCGGCTCGTACCGTGACCAACCGATGCGAATAACCTAATGCTAACTTCTATAAAAACCTGCGACGACGGTTATTATGTATGTTTGTCTTTCAATCACTGAACTTAGCACAATGTTTTCAAGATTGTTTTTCATTTATTTTCCTATAAATGATAAACCATCGCTCCGTATTAATATGCACAAAATATATAATGTAAAATTGTTAATTGAGATTGTGCAGGAAGGTAAGTTTTATTCCAAGGGAATTCCACAGGAACTGAATTGCTTCTCAATTTATCTCCAATAGTTCAATATTGCAGATAAATTACAATAACCTACGAACTTTTAAATCGTTACCATTTCATCCCTTTTGCTGTCGAGACGATGGGTCCCTGGTCCAAGGATACCAAATCACTTGTGTGTCGCGCTGTGTCTGTTGACGGGGGATCCTTTGAGCAAGGAATACTTTGTTCAGAGGATCAGTGTCGCAATACAGCGCGGCAACGCGGCAAACATCCTTAGTACCCTGAACCCATCGTCTCTTTAAATAATTATCATTTATCATAATTAACATAGTATTTTTTAATTTGTAAATACTTTTAGTTTTACATAGACAATATATAAGTTACTATTACGATTATATTACTCTTAAATAATATATCCTACACCTAAGGATATAGTAACGGTATAAAGATTCATTTTTAACACACCACATAGATCTAGAAGAACACAAAAAATTCATACATTCTCTACCAACCATATCAAAGGAGATAACTTGAATTATCTCCTTTGAACTATTTCTGTACAAATACACGAGTAGAATTTTCGTTCGCACGCTATAAAAATAAAAAAATTTAAAACCAACGACGAAAAAAATAAGTACCTACAAAGATATTATAAAAAAGTGATCTTTTAAAATAAGCTAAATAATTGAATAAGTGTTTTTTACCATAAAAACTTAAGGCAATAGAAAGGTTTCGCTTAACCGTTACGCGTGACTAAACTTAAAAGGTACCTATACAGTTTATGCGCGCACGACGGTTAATCAAAATAAATTTTATTGTATTTGGATAATAATAATACCTGTGATATCTAACAGACGTGTCGTGATAGCCCAGAGCGCAACGAACCTGTCTCAAATTTATAAGGCCCCATAGTGACATGGTTCGAATCCGGGCGTGTACCAATGAGTTTTTCTGACTTAAGTACATTAACTATCACTGACTCCGTGCCTCGGAGAGCACGTTAAGCAGTCAGTCCCGGACGCTGTCAATAGATGACGGTCGTTACAATCCCCAACCCATAGTGGAGTAGCGTGGTGGATTTAAGCTCCCCTCCTCACCCTGGGGGAGGCCTAAGCTCCTGCAGTGGGGTAAAATGGGATGCTGATGATCTAACAAACGGCCGTTTACCCCCAAACTACGCAGAGCCTGTATTACGGGTACTATAAGGTAATGGAATAATAATTTCACTCTTTTCAGAAGATCGTCGTTTCCATTTAAAAATGTACCGTTTTTTGTAAATTTCATAGCTTGGCAGGTAATTAAAAAGCTGCCTTACACATCTACCGCAGCGCCCTCTTAGTAGTGTAAAACCATAAAAGTTCTCTACAAAATTTAATTAATGCATATCTGTGATATTTGACTTGGATTTGATAAAACGTTGAAGAGTTCTCCCGTGAGAAGACAATCATGGCTACGTTATCAGATTATGGTGATAATGATGGTTAACTATTCGAATTCAACTTACATACAAAGTTTCACGTTCATGCTACTAACCGCTGAGAAGTTCACTCCTGAGAAAGCTAGCCTTGCTGCATCATCAGTTCACAGTAAAAATAATGGTTGGTTATGTGAATCCAACGTATATACAACGATTCGTGTGCACTAACCTTTAAGGAGTGCATTCGAGAGGAGACAATTCTGGATGCAGCATCAGGTCATGTTTATCATTTTAACGTATTGGCATCGAAGTAACATATGTATCCCAAATTTCAGCTCAATCTAACACCGAGATGTTGGTCAAATTTAACTTGTAAGATTCGATTACAGACAGACAGACAGACAGACACCAGGACAGGTGAAAGGAAATAAAAGCTTCTAAAAAGGAAACTGACAAAGGTTAAATAAACACAAACTATTTAACAAAAAATTTAATTGACTAAATAACTATTTTTTTAAGCGAAATACAAAACTTTTTAGTAGTTATTTATTTATTCGGAAAAACAACAGTTACAGAAAACAAAAAATACTGACATCAAAACATATAAAGGTAATATAAAATCATCTTAAATTTATAAGGCCCCATAGGGCCATGGTTCGAATCCGGATGTGTACCAATGAGTTTTTCTGACTTAAGTACACAATATCACTGACACCGTGCTTCGGAGGGCACGTTAAGCAGTCGGTCCCGGACGCTGTCAATAGATGGCGGTCGTTACAGTTCCCAACCCGCAGTGGAGCAGCGTGGTGGACTTAAGCTCCAAGCCCCCCTCCTCATCCCTGGGGGAGGCCTAAGCCCCTGCAGTGGGGTAAAAATGGGCTGATGATGATGATGATGAAAACCATCTGCAACCTGTAGGTTTTTCACTAAAAAATTTTGGTTGAAAACAAACTGGAGCGTCTAGACGTAACAAAAAGTTAAAAAACCAACCAATGTCTACTTACATCAGAATAGTTTAAAATTAAGTTATATTTATTTATTATTATTAGCATTCCATGTCATTAGTGTCGTGCTAGGCCAAAGCGCAACGAACCTGTCTCAAATTTATAAGGCCAAAGGGCCATGGTTTGAATCCGGGCGTATACCAATGAGTTTTTCTGACTTAAGTACATAATTATCACTGACTCTGGGCCTTGGAGAGCACGTTAAGCAGTCGGTCCTGGACGCTGTCAATAGATGGCGGTCGTTACAATCCCCAACCTGCAGCGGAGCAGCGTAGTGGATTTAGTAAGCTCCAAGCCCCCTCACCCTGGGGGAGACCTAAGCCTCTGCAGAGGGGTAAAAATGGGCTGATGAAGTGAAGTATTCCATGTTGTGATAACAGAGTGGTAATGAGCCTGCTTCTTGTTAACAAGGCCATCACTGACTCCGTGCCTCGGAAATAACGTTAAATCGTCGGTTCTGGTTGCCATCAATAGATGGCAGTCGTTAAAATCCACCAACCCGCACTGGAGCGGCGTTAGGTATTAAGCTTTAAGCCCCTTCACCCCGAGGAGAGGGTTGAGCCTTTGCACCTTTTCAGCAAAGATATCGGAAATAAGTCCACACAGAAAATGACACGAATTGGGTTTTAAGTGAACTGTAACATCAAATACAGTTAGGCAGACCTTTGAACATTATAAACAGCAGGCACGTACACACCCATTTGACCCTTAACAAAGGCATCGGTACGTTGAAAAATATCGCTGTTGTACTAACACGGATGCCAGAAGACTCGAGTGTCTCACTAAAGTGGTATAAACTCTATCTCGAGGCGCGCCTGCGAAAAATAGCTGGCTATAAAACGATAGCCCGTTCGTCCAAGATGACCTTAAATAAAGCTCCTTGTGTAATATGAAATCCTATGGGGTTTCCAACACCGCCAACTATCAAGCTTTAATATTATATTCTAAAAGAATAGAGACCGCTTAAAACGATGAATTGTAAACACAGTTTGTACGTGACTTATCACTTTTGAGTGGAGGGATAAGAAAATACAGCTCACTAAGGTTCACCAGGATTCTGAAGTATGTCGTATAACTTCCTAGTAGCAATGATGAGTGGCGCTGGGAAAATTTCAAAATTTTCATTTGTTGCACACTTGTTTAATTTTCATTGGGCCTCTGGTTAATGCGAGTAGTGTTTGGAAAATTAAAACAGTAAAGATTTTTCGAAAATGAAAAAGTAAATGAATCGCTGTCAAAAAATAAATATAATTACTATTTGTTCTAAAATAGTTGGGTTGGTTTTAATTCGAAACCAAGCCAACTATTTAAAAAAAAACCGTTTTCAACAGCCGCGTTCCCTGACGACAGAACAGAAAAGTATGTTTAAGGACCTCCTCTGAAGTGATACCTATGTAATGCAAAAATCAACGGATCTCCTGCTTTCGCACGAACTTCTTACGACATTGGAAATGAACCTAACGGAGTAAAGTAAACACACATATTTTGGATAATATTTTTCGAAATAATTTTTTTTCGCGAAAAAAATAACACAACGGTATCTGAATAAGCTTAAAACTTCGAAACCGAATTAGTACGAAATGTAATACCGACGCATATCTGACTTCCAACTAAGGGCACCCTTAACCACTACTTCCGGTTGTTCGATTCTAACAATTTTAGTCTCAATTGACCTCCCGTCTAATTACCCCGAGCTATCTTGAAATATCGGGCTCCTAAAATGAAAATCGGGGAAAAAAATTGTGATTTTTTTCGTTTTTTCCCGATAATTTTTTTGTTTTGAACTTTTTCCAATTTGTCTTCTGCCATCTTGTAGAGCTCGCCGAGCTGCGTCTTTCGCCACTACGTTCATCTCGATATCTCGAAAACTCTTCGTGCCATCTGCATGTCTCACAAAACTCCTAAATGACCCCTATACTCCAACGAAATGAAAGTCATTTCCAATGACAAAACTGGGCAAAAGCGATTCGGATGCGCGCATCAAGGTTTTCGTATTATTAAACAAAATATTTGTGTTATGTAGTTACAAAAAAGTGTGTTTTCTCCTTGCTTAAATATCAACAATTGTGAAAGAAAAAGTGTTTTTTTTGGTCACAGCTTACAAACTACAATGAGATTTGGCGTTTTCAGTATTTGTTGCTTAAGTACAGTGTAATTATTATTATGGTAAAGAATAAACAAATTCCAAATTTCTAACCAGTTTAATTTTTAAAATACACTCCATAACAAAAAATGTTCTAAAACTTATGAATTTGACGACCCCCCATTTCTTTATTTTACAAAATAAAAGATATTAAAAATATATTTGTACTCCACTCATGAGTCCTAGACAATAGAAATTCTAGTTCAGCTCTCTTTTCATGTGTAGGAACCCTGAAAAATTATTTGATTAAAATTCTGGTTCTATATTTTACAACAACAACTTTATATAAGTACAAAATATCGGACTTTGAAGTCACGAGCAAGATATTCGTGACATACAGACAGACGGACTGACGTACAGACAGAAAAATTGCAGAGTGACAGAAATAGGGCTTCGTTTTGCCCTTTGGATACGGAACTCCAAAAAAAAAACTGCATCAGAATCCCAGCCGTTTCAGAGAAACACATCTACTGTAATGCCCCTTGGTGGCCTTTATCCGGAAAACGTGTTTAATAACTTGAGAGGTGATACCTATGTAATAGGAAAAATTGTATCAAAATCGGCCCAGCTGTTTTAGTAAAACGCATCTGCAGCAGCGCCCCCTGGTTTATTATAACCGTAAGTCCACTTACTATACCCTATTCTGAAGTAATGCCTACGTAATACAAAAAACCGCTTCAAAATCATAATCATCAAAATAAAACATTATTAGCTTGAATTATATTCAAAATAAACAGAAAAAATATATCACGGAAATGTTTAGCCGAAATGGCTTTTATTATTTTTCTATCCTTAATTTGATGAGCCCTGCCCTGCCCATTAATGCCATGCTGTAGGGGCTTAGGCCTCTCCTCGGGACGAGGGAGCTTGAAGCTTGGCACCACGCTGCTCCAGTACGGGTTGGTGGACTTTAATGACTACTATCTTATGGTGGCAACCAAGACGAGACACTGGTCAGTGATAGTTGTGTATATAAGTAAGAAAAACCTCATTGGTACATGCCCTGGGGTTCGAATCACGTCCATCTAAATAAGAAACGGGCTCGCTATCACTTGACTATCTCGATACACACTATCTCCAGAATAAGAAAATTTTATTATCTATTTCTATATATGACTGATCAATCGGCCGAGTGGTTAGATATCCTAACTGCGGAGCCAAGGGTTGCGCGTTCGATTCCCGCGCATGACAAATATTTGCGTCCGTGAACATGTCTATTTGTTCCGTATCTGAATGTAAAATATCTATATATTAGCTATATTCGGTAGACGTTTTAAGAGTTCCAATGCCAGCGGAATACTATAACGTAGTTCGATTTATTTCGATTATTATCGATATCGATTTCATAGATTCAGCAATTTTTCAATTAAGGAATACTTAAAAAATTGCAAAATTTAATGATTTTGAAATTGAAGGCAAAGAATGAAATTCGCGAAATCTTTATGATTTCTGGGATTCAAAAAATATCAAATGAAAGGTACGTAAGGTAGGTAAAGTACAATCATTAATATGTAAAAAAAAATCACACTGTGTAATACGGCATATTTCATCCGAAATTTATATATATTTTTAAATCTTTGATTTTGTTATTTCAGTCAGTAGTGTAAGCAGTAGTTACATTCGTTAAGCTTTTCAAGACGCAAATAAACTTTCGGTCGAGTGATTGTGCTTGGAAGTTGGGGGAACGGGAAATTACTTAGAGAAGTGTTCCTAAGAGCGTGATATAGAGGAAATTTTGATTTTTGTAAGTACTCTAATGTGTTTCGAGCATCCGATTTCTTATTATTATGGCATAATGAGCAGCAATGTTTAGGGTCCTATTCCGAGCTCGGTGGACAGAGAACGATTTTATAACGCTTAGAGAATAAAAATCGTTTTATTAAATATAGCATCGAGTTACATTTCTAATTCATCACTTCACTTCATCAGTCCATTTTTACCACACTACAGGGGCTTAGGCCTCCCCCGGGGTGAGGCTTGGAGGTTAAATCCACCACGCTACTCCACTGCGGGTCGGGGATTGTAACGACCGCCATCTATTGACAGCGCCCGGGACCGACTGCTTAACGTGCTCTCCGAGGCACGGAGTCAGTGATAGTTACGTACTTAAGTCAGAAAAACTCATTGGTAGACGTCCGGATTCGAACCATGGCCCTATGGCCTTATATAAATTTGAGACAGGTTCGTTGCGCTTTGGGCTATCACGACATTGCTAATTAAGAATGTTTAAATTTTAAGTAGAATAAGATTTTTAATTTTTTGGATGCTTTTAAACATGGCACTAATAGTGGTAATAATGGCTTTAGCACAGTACAAGAATAAAAACACAAATATTTGCTTCTTATAGCAAAACACAATAAACTAGTTCATGAAATCACAATGACAGGAGCCGAACAAAGAAGTAATAATAATAATAACACCTGAGACATCCCACACAGCGCCATCTAGTCCTGAACTAAGCAAAGCTTGTGTTATGGGTACCAGACGACTGATATACATACTTAAATATCCTTTTTTTAATGATATACATATATAGATATTTTAGACCCAGAAATGGAACAAATAGACAAGAATATTTGTCCCGGGCGGGAATCGAACCTGCGACCATTGACTCCGCAGTTAGGGTCTCTAACCACTCGACCAAGCGGTCAGCGGTCATAACTAGTACTTACTATGTTTGAATATTTTACGTTAAGTCAGTAACAAAATGATACGTGATTTTCACCATTAGGTATTTCTATTTTACTTCGCTATATTAATATCTCGAATAAACACCAGAACTCAAATTAATTTGTTATACGTTTGAAGACAAATAAATGGGCATTGTTCAAAATTTTGCAATATTATATAAAAAAATTATTAAAAACGTCCTTATTATATATATAATAAGATATAAAAATAAAACGTGAAACATTTATGTGATATCACTACAACATACAGAAGCATCGCAGCTAAAATTAGTAGTAGTGGTATTATTGGCTATCACTTTGTACAGTTCCAATCAACCTTTATGGCGGATGTGAACATAGGCACAAGTCGCGTCGCAGTAACCAGTTTTAGATCTAGCGGGACGCAGTGGAGCGAGGGGCATATGACTGAACCTGCGCAAGCGTGCATGAAGCGTTGTGTTCCGATCCGCCATAAAGTTTGATTGGAACACAATCGATTATTCCATGAAAATCCAAACATAAAATTTAAAAGTACTAAAACACTCCAGATTGTCAAATATTTTCATTGAAAAATATTAAAATTTAATGTAAAATTTTTTCGTCACTATCCATTCTGTGGCTCCCATAAGTTAACCTTTTGACTTGTCATCAATCATTATCAATCTGTAGTCTCTGTCAATTAAATGGCTAGTTATGTTCAATCTGACCCAATTGGGTTAACGTGTAGAGTGTGTATATGATATTACTAACGAATTTGTTTTCGTGGGGCGGGTGAAATGTTTGCTTACGCCTTTGTTTAAAAAATAAAATTTCACCCCAAAGCAATCTTACAATAGCACCGCACCAAATAACTTCACACGAACACGTAAAGAAAAGGAAAATGTTCGGAATTAAAAGCGTGAAAGCTTAAACTGGTAAATTGCGCTGCGGTGGTGGACGGAAGGAAATAAAAGGAAATGGTCGAATAACAGGCGAGAAACATTTAGTGATCTTAGCTTTAGGACTATTAATCGAGGAACGTTTAAGGTTTATTAAGAACTCCCTAATTTTTGTTGAAATAAAAACTGTTAAGGGCGAGACGATACTTATGAGATTAGCGTTCCGTACGAATTGAATTTTAAAGTTATTAAAAAAAATTAAATAAACTATCACTTTTCAAAGTAACTTTTAGAGATTTTTTTTTTAAATTTTGTTCCAGAAAAAACAGGAAAACTAACGAATACGAATTAAATTCTCTAGAACGTTCAAATTTTCGAATGTATTATAACGCACGCTATAAAACATTATTTTTTTTTGTAATGAAAATTACCAAGTATGTGGCCATGAAAATAGAAACTCGTATTGCATTTTACGGTAACTTGTTCCACATATCAACCGCTCTATTAGCAAGATGGTCTCATAGAATTGGTTGTAGCTAATGTGTAATAAAAGTTCAAGGACACAGTATACGAAAATTTATTAAAAGAGCCATACTACTGACGTTGCGTTCGTCATCAGCCCATTTTTACCCCACTGCAGGGGCTTAGGCCTCCCCCAGGGTGAAAAGGGGGGCTTGGAGCTTAGGTCCACCACGCTGCTCCACTGCGGGTTGGGAACTGTCACGACCGCCATTGACAGCGTTCGGGACCGACTGCTTAACGTGCCCTCCGAAGCACGGTGTCAGTGATATTGTGTACTTAAGTCAGAAAAACTCATTGGTACACGCCCGGATTCGAACCACGGCCCTATGGGGCCTTATAAATTTGAGACAGGTTCGTTGCGCTCTGGGCTATCACGACACTGACTACTGACGTTCATACATCCCTAATTTAATAGACGTAAATAATAAAAATTTGAATTTTATGACACGAAGAATGAGTTAATTTTCATGAGACATAAAGTTGGAAACAAAGGCCTTTTATGCTCTTTACCTTCATCAGAATTTTAATATTCAAGAAAAAAAAATGTCCAGTTTACCTGTAACCATTCCCGAGTTACGATTAAAAAAAAACAGCCAAATCACCAAATGCGTCAAGTCGAACTGCGCACAGTAAAGAGTTCGGTGGCCGGAATAAACTTTCATATTTAACATTCATATAATAAGTTTAAAAATAAATATTTCCGAAACTATCTAATAAAAAACCAATTAAAAAAATTCTATATATATGTAAATGTTATTTAGATTATTTAAGTATTTATATTTAGTTGTCTGGTATCCATATAGTACAAGCTTTGCTTAGTTTGGAACTAGATGGCGCTATTTGAGATGTCCGAGGTATTATAATTAAATATTTCTAACTAGTTTTTGTCCAAAACGTTTTTCAGTTATATTAGCTCCATTTTTTTCAGAATTTTACAATTTGTAATACAAACCTACGAATTTTTATATTTTTTTCCTCCTATGTATTTTTGGTAGATAACGAAGATTAGATAGAGAGGGAAAGGGTTTAAACAAGTTTTATTTTTCCTTACATAGGGGGAGAGGTGGGTCAAAAAGTAGTAAAAATTGTCTTATGTAATTAATGAACAGCCCCTAAGTCAATGAAAGTAGCTGTTAAATGTATAATTTGTACACAATCTATTTAATAAATGATAAAATTTTCAACCTGTTTTAAACCAGCACGCATTGTTTAATAACCGGAAAACCGTGTTCAAATATATCACATATAAATATATATTAAAATATTGTAACTCCGCACAGTTACAAAAAAAAGGTTTTTACAAAAGCTCATTCATATCTTCAAGAAAAGTGTGTTTACATTTTTCGTATCGCGTCTCTCTCGAGCAAATAGATAGATTTATGCCAGTAAACAAAATTATTCACGCCCATTATTTCACGAATACGGATCACCGCAAAAAAATTTAATACCTTTTTGTTTTAGATAAAATTTGCACGCACAACTGTTTCACTTAAAGTTATTGTCTAATAATAAGGTAAAATATAAGCTAATGAAATATATCCCATTTTTATTTTGTTGACATGAAAATATCCATGCGTACGTTACAATACTAACGGGTAGTTAATAGAACTTTTTTATGTGAAAAAATATTGTACAATTTAACACTCAAAAATACGAGTCTACGCGTAAATAAAATAAATAAATAAATAATAAATTTATTTAGGAACTATAAAAATTCGCAAACTGTTTAAAACCTAAAAACTAAAACACGAAAAGAAATGGTATATCAACAAAAAGATAACCATGACAATGAAATAACTGAAGTACTTAGGTAAATATAACATCAAATGGGCCCTAGTCCCCACACTAGGACTCCCTGTGTCGTGGGGACCAATCTCTTCCATGTAACAAAAGGTAACAATCAGTTGTTACCAATTGTTACCAATTGTTACCAATTGTTACCAATTGTTACCAACGAAAGTCTTACAAAATACTTTGTCACATAAAAAAAGTTACATCA
This sequence comes from Luffia ferchaultella, assembly GCA_949709985.1. Lineage (NCBI taxonomy): Eukaryota > Metazoa > Arthropoda > Insecta > Lepidoptera > Psychidae > Luffia > Luffia ferchaultella. The sequence continues at coordinate 14,439,821 of OX453256.1, read as the reverse complement.
GCTACACAATGGTTCAACACAACGGTAACAATGGTTCACCTACTGATCATTTTTATATTAAGCGGTGAAATTAAAATAAAAATAAAATGCTCAAATAATATATGCTTACGTGCGTGTGACTCAACAGACTACATACTCTCGCCATACTAACCACGTATAAAACCGTTTCTGTGTTCGTGAACAATACCAGTTTTTATGCGTTTAACTTTGAAAGTTACAGATTTTCGTACGTATTCATCCTTTACTCCCTTAGGGATAAAATTAAAAAAATGCTCGAAACAAATCTAATGTCCAAATTTCTGGTGATTTTCTTGGGCAAAAAGTATAAGAAACTTTATAAAAAACAAGGCAAAAAGTATATTTCTAAGAAACTTTATAAAAAACAAGCTTTTATTACATTATTATAAAACAGTGACATCAGAAGTTAAAAATATTTATTAGTTTTTAAAACTCAAAATTAGAGCTTTATAAAGTTTCTAAAAAGTTCTTTAAACAAAGTAGGTACATCGTCCTGAAAACTATGACAATGAGTACATAATATCTATTGTGCGTAATATATTTTTTAAATTCGTGTCTTTAGTCGTAATATCGAGTCCGTTTCTTGCTTAGAAGACCGTGTTTCCAATCCCAGGGCATGTACCAATGAGTTTTTTTTAACTTATGTAAGTATATAACTATCACTAATTCAATATATACCTTGGAGAGCACGTTAAGCCGTCGGTCCCGATTGCCACCAATAGATAGCAGTCGTTAAATAAATCTACCGCACTGGAGCAGTGTGGTAGATTAAGCTCCAAGTCCCTTAGCCTAGAGAGGAGGCCTAAGCCCTTGCAGTAGGGTATCAATTAGCTTATGGTATGGTATGGTATATTTTATTAATGGCAATGAATGTGTTTATATCTTGAAAGCACATACTTATATTTAGAGTATTGACATGAAAAATACATATGGATGCTCAATGACTTATATAAGACAGCGAATTCAGTGAGAAAAGAGAAAGCGCCTTTGGAATTGCCAATAGGAAACTGAGCGGAGAATCTTGTCTCGCCTGTAATTGCATTACATTAATAGATGTAATTTACAACGGTCGCTCTGTATGCGGAACCACCAAGTTGATTTGAGCAAAAGGGAAAATTTCCCTTACAATTATTGGAAAAACGTCATCGAATAATAATTCTGATTGAAAAAATATTACTTTTTGACGTCGCAAATGGATTCTGAGAAAAAATTGAAAATCTATCTTTTGGTCATTCGTCATTTCTTTAAATTAAAACGGATTTTTTTTTCTTTAAAGAACTTCTTTTGATAACGGTGAAAATCACACAAAAAAAAGATTTCATAATAAAAGCTTTTTATCTTCATACGAAACTTCTCTGATTTTCACCCCCAAGTTGAAATATTATCGGGGTACTTTTAATGTCTTAATATTTAGAAAAATATGTTCTGGTTTAAAAGCTTTAAGCTAATACACAAGTAGTTATTTTTTTTTTTACGTTTCAGGATTTCATAGTCAGACATCGAACTTTTTACAATAAGTATTATAATTAATTTAATGAAATAATAAAATCTTAAAATTTGTGAGACGAGTCTGCAGCTAGAAATAATTTTAAGCAAAAGTATGGAATCACGCTTATCTTTCATTTAAAATTATTTCAGACAGCAAGACGTTGCAATATAACCCATATGTTGTATTGCTGTATTATCCATATTAGCTAATGCAATAATTTAAATATTCTTTTATTGGACGTGTGGTTTTTCTTCTACACAATAGAATATCCAATAGAAATCAATTTACTGCATGGATCCTTGATTTCGTAGCTAATATTTATGTTGAAATAATCCACTTATTGAGAAAGTTTTATAAATCGATCGATTTTGTGTTACTTTGATGATTAGCGTTTAAATGTAAATAACAAGTTAAGGGTGGGTAAGGGTGAAGGGTGAAGTTAAGGGTAAGGATGATGTGCAGACAGTGCATATCGATGACAAATAATTCTGAATGCAATTTTAAACATAAACTTGTTTCCTATATTCTTCATCAGCCCATTTTTACCCCACTGCAGGGACTTAGGCCAGCCCAGGTTTAGGGTGGGTTTGTAGCTTAAATCCACCACGCTGCTCCACTGCGGGTAAGGAATTGTAACGACCGTCATCTATTGACAGCGCCCTTGACCGATTGCTTAACGTGCTTTCCGAGGCACGGAGTCAGCATAGTTATGTACTTAAATCAGAAAAACTCATTGGTACACGCCCGGATTCGAACTATGGCTCTATGGCCTTATAAATTTGAGACAGGTTCGTTGCGCTTTGGGCTTTCCCGGGCTATTCCCTAGGGTAAAAAAAAATGAATAATCTGATTCTTATATTGTTACAGTCAACTATTTACTGTTCGTAAGTGATCGTAGATTAATTGGTCAGTTAGTATATTTCAACTTGTGTTAACTAACTATTTAGTTAACTCAACTAGTGTACTAGTTTATATAAAATCTACCCATAGAGTAAATAAATTTGACAGCAGCGTTTGGTTTTAATGGAATCAGAAATGACACTTCACTGTATCAAAAATGGCAAACGCAATGCCGCGCAGGTGAAGGTCGGCGCGCGGAGTCCTCGCGGACTAAATTCGGACTGAAACTCGCCATCCTACACGTGGTAACTAGAGTGTGAGTGGTTAAACGGTAAGCGCAGAAAAAGGCTTCTAATCAATTCGTATTTTTATACATATACCATATCGAAATACCATGAATACATACCTACTACTGTATATACATAAAAGAAAATATCCTGGCTGTCTGACGGGCCGAGCCGAAACCGCTTAATCTAATTAGATGAAAGGAGAGCAGGTTTATTCTGTGATGTAAGCGGCTACAAAAAAAAGAGGATTTTACTGAATTCACCCTTAAGGGTTTTATATAGGAGGTTTATATTTATATAACAATCCGTCATTATTGAAGTTACATCCGTCGAAATTAGTAATTAGTTTCAAAATTAACCTTTTTCGTCTTAAATATTACAACAGCTCCAGGCATGGGTATTTTCTATTCGTAAGTTATCTCAACATAGCGGAAAGAAAAAAAGTTCAGGCTGTAGTTCTATCAGCAGGGCTCACGTGATAGTTGTACACGAACAACACAAAATTACACACGTATTGTGCGTTTTTAAAGCACAAATTCATAGATCAAAAAGGATGTCAAAGTTTGTATGATAAAAATTTAAATAATTATAAAAATTTGAGACGTTCGTTGCGTCAATATGCTAATATCCTGTACTAAAGTAATGATCGAACACGTATATTATTAATTTTTTTTTTAATGAATCTTCTAAATGGGTGTAAAGAGATGTGCTTTTAGACCATGCACGAATCTTTTCAGAATCTGTGGGGTGGAATTTATTTACTTCGTTAATTCTGTAGTTTAGATTATCGTTGGAAGACTTTGAGGGTTTGGGCCATAACAGAAAGTGTACAAAAAATTGCTTAATTTGTAATTTTTTAGTGTTACATAATAATAATATTAAATAACTAAGTGGGTTATAGCGGATTTCCCACTTTAGTCCTATAAAGGCTGGAAAATGCGAGAAAAAATTATTAAAAAAAGGAGGAAGTGAAGGGAAAAGGGAACGAAGATAAAGAAGTAAACATTGATCATGGCGAAAAAGGATCGCTTTGTATGTAAAAGTATGTACTAATATGGCATAATGGCGAGAACAAGCACGTTTAAAATAAACACATTACCATATCAGCTCATTGTGCCCCACTGCAGGGGCTTAGGCCTCCCCTCCGGATGAGGGTACTTGGAGATGTATTAATCCACCAAGCTGCTTCAATGCGGTCGGTGGATTTTAGCGACTGCTATCTGATGATGGCAACCGGGACCGACTTTACGTGCTCTCCGAAGCACGGAGTCAGTGATAGTTATACTATTCTTAATTTAGACGAAACTCATTGATACATGCCGCTTTCTGGGGATCCAAACCATGACCTTCTAAACCAGAAGCGGGCTCTCCACCACTCGGCTATCAGTCCACATTACCTGATTTAAATTGATATTTTTTAACGTATACCCACTTACGTCGTAACCATAGCTGCTTACGGATCAAATCCGGCTAATATTTTGCTTCGGTTACGCTCAGTGAGTCTTCGGTGACACTGCGTGTCAGTTATACACAATTATTTCCCGAGCTTATTTCAAACAAAATGCAATTAAGGTTATGACGTGTCTACGTACGTTATCATCATTGTCGCGGTTTGTAATACCTATTGTATATATATTTATATATATTTTATTATAGGGACATAGAGTAATAAAGTAGAATAGTATAAAGTAAAGTTTTGATGCAAGAACTAAATTTTATACTTTCAGTTGTGTGCTTCTTAAGTTAGCCACAAAACGGTCGCAGTAACATAATTTCATAAAAGCTTTGCGGCAGGAGCTTTGACGGACGTTCGCAATAGTGCACACGCGTCGCACTTCAGAGCCGCACAGTTATGATACAAAAATAGCCAAGAGTGCGGTGTATGTTTTCACTATGGTATCAGCAAAACTCGACTGTGCGGGGGTGAGAACGTACGCAGGGATTGTGTTTTGCGACAGTAAAAAAAACTCACTTTATATTCCCATATGAAAATATACTGTCGTGAGATGGTCCTAGAAGCCATGAGTGACAAGTAACAACTGCCGTCATATTACCCATCAACAGTAAATTATAGATAAAAAGTTCATATAACCGATTTGATGCTTTTAACAACAGGCGTGCGGCCACAGTTTGTGGTTATGCCGTGGGGTAAATAATATCGTAGGAGTGGTTTCTACTAGTACTACGCTGTGTGCGCTGTAGTAGGTTTAGCAACTTTAAGCATTTAGCTTTGGAGCAGCGTGGTGGATTTAAGCTCCAAGCCCCCTAATCTTGAAGGGAAGCCTAAGCCTGCAGTGGGGTATAAAAAGGGCTGATGGAATGGAATGGAAGCTTTTAGCTTACTAACTAGCGGTTAGATAGTTTAGGTGCTAGAAGGAACGTAGCTACGTCACTCGTGTGAGTGCAATGTAGAAATGCAATTAGCGCACCCCGGCGCCGCCATCGCGCGTCGCCACGCAAGCGATCTTAAATACTTCTGCGTTGACAGCTTACTAGCGTAGCTATTTGCGTACTGAGTTTCTAGGGTATGACATTTATTAATTATGCAGAGTATTTATACGCCACATGTCTAAACTACAGGTCTTTACGAACTACCAGTTTTTATTTGAATGTAATATTTTGATAGAATGTATATGCAAAAGCTGTGTAAAAGCTAGTTTATAAGGCAATCCTTGTAATAATAATAATAACACACACAATCAGAACAACGTCTAGGTCCTAAACTAAGCATTAGCTTGTATTTTGGGTACCAAGCGAAGACATCACATACATATACCAAGACCCGGTGCCAGTATTAATATTCGTATTGTAAATTCGTAAGTTCGTCAAAATGTCAGAAAAATCAATAACTGTAATTTTAATAAATAACAAACTATTACAATAATTATAATAATACAATTAAAGTACGCGAAAATAAATTCTTTTATAAAAAGTATTCATTTGACATCCTAACGACTACTTCGATGTCCGTTTACTTCAGTCGATTGCTAATTAAATCGGTCATCGCTTATTATCGATTCGGGATCTATAACGATTTAATGCATGTAAAATAGACTGTAATCCGAGCATGACACTTTAGTAATTTCGAAAAAAAGAGTTTCCTAACAAAAAAGTAAGAAAAAAAAGTGTTGTGGTGTAATCCGTACGGTCAGGAGTATTTTATGACCATTATACTATCTAATAGTTCTCTGATCATACTCTGTATAATGAATTAAGGTGATAAAATCAATCTTTCAGTGTCAATTTGTCTCGTCGAACACTATCAATATTGTTAATATAAGGGTATTGACCGGTTAAACTAAAGTCCAAATCGGTGACCCCAATGTCGAAACATTTTCCGATAATTTTTCACCGTCATTTATTTCTATTCAAAACCAATATTTATGCTAGCTCAGTACACGTGACATCGCACGGCCCAAATACTTTGGACTCTCGAATGAAATCAAATGTTTTCTGATTGGCCAAAACACAAAATTGTCGAAACACGTCAATCCAATCAGATAGCTCGATGAAACGATGCATTAAACGATGCATGTTAAATCATGTAAAATAACTTGTAATTACACAAATCCTCACCAGTAGAGAAACACCGCACTCAGGTACGCAAGTCCTTGTCCAGACTTGTGTTTTATAATATTGTGAATAGTTTTGTAACAAAGTTTATTAAATTTATTTTATTAGTAAATTCATTTTTGTTTTACTACAACATCTACTGGTCGGCTAGACGCGGATGAGGACACTTCAACCTTCCCTTCTTTCAAATAGTAATAGAGTCAGACAGATGTCAACTTTCCAAGGAAGTCCAACCCCAACCCCATATTAATACCATTGGTGTGCTTTTCCTGTATCTATAATAAGCAAGAAAGTGTCGATACCTATAATAAGCAACAGCGTCGATACCTATAATAAGAAACAGCGTCGATACCTATAATAAGCAACAGCGTCGATACCTATAATAAGCAACAGCGTCGATACCTATAATAAGCAATTGAATGTCGATACCTATAATAAGCAACAGAGTGTCGATACCTATAATAAGCAACAGAGTGTCGATACCTATAATAAGCAACAGAGTTTCGATACCTAAAATAAGCAATAGAATGTCGATACCTATAATAAGCAAGAAAGTATCGATACCTATAATAAGCAATAGAATGTCGATACCTTACCATAACCTGTTATAATATTACAAAATATTTGTTCCTGTCCGTTTCTTTGTGTCACACAACCGACCTCGTTCCGTACGCAGTGTTGTTGTACATAATAAATTCGCTGTACGTAATTATACTAGAAAACATTTTGCTTTAAAAAATACCTTTATTTATCTGCGTATGAAATACTAGTTGTTATTATTTTGACACCTATCTTTTTTCAAAAGTTCAAATTTGTATGCCGAATTTGTACTTAAAAGAACTTTTAAGATAGGGATCATAAAGTATTCTTTACCATTCGAAAAAAATGGGGAGGTCTCCAGCACCCCAGTTTGGGAGTTTCCCAAAACTATCTTTATTAATTCTACACTGAATTTATTCCAGTTAAAGTCAACACAATGTATATAAGTCTTCAATCAAACTGTTTTGGTCCAATTTGAATGATTAGCACGATTAGGCCTTGTGACAGGCAATTGAATTTGAGATGCGTCTAATTGGTGTTTCATGTGATATGCAATCTAGAATCCTATTCGAAATTGAAATTATCGGTTTTCTCATGGAAAATAATTCTCTGTATCTACTTCAGAATTTGAAATCAATTTAATGGAAACCATCTGGAAACCAGCGCCTATCCAATACTTCGAGAGCCAACAATTCAATTCTTTTGACATGTTCATTCACGTGTACTTTTCTCTACAAATAAAAAATTCAATTACTTAATTTCGCTTGATACAATATGATTATGGTACCTATGCCTAAATATTCTTAAGCGTTCCAAATATGTTGATAATTAAAGCGGTTTTCTAATCTGTTGAATTGAGTTATCTAAATCACGCTGTAGAAATCATTGCTATAAAGAGGTGAACTCGATAATAAGTAATTAAAACTTGGTTAACTACTATACAATATACAACTGCAATACTACAATACAATACAATTTTACAGAAACTACAATTAAATAAAAAAATCCTTAGAACTTTTAGTATTAAAATTTGAAATTTCAGAATGCTTAAATTAAAATTATCAACATCAATCCGGTTTTCACATCTATCCACATCGTGTTCCACCACTTTCGGTATATAAAGGACCATATAAACGTCCATATAATTGTTGCTCGGAGTGTCGATGGATTCACATCCATCAGATTGATGTTGATAATTTTAATTTAAACATTGTGAAATTTCAATTTTCAATGCTAAAAGATCTAAGTTTTCACTTCTATTGGCAGTCCCTATAACTGCCATTTTTTTTTCGACCGTCTGAAGATATTGTCAGGGTCAAGGAACTAAACAAATTTGGAAAACGGATTTTAAAAATAACCCTAATTCCATGGCAATATTTTTTTGTAAATTTCTAATAATAATATCGAATGACATGAAATTATAGACAATCATTTTGCAAAAAATAGCAAAGCACATGTTTTATTTTTCACAATTTAAATTAATAAATAATGGTTTTTAAATAATACATTTTTAAATAAAATAAAATATTTAATGGAATGAAAGTCGGAGCCTTTTTTATCATTTTAAACTAAAGATTTTAATAATATTAGGTAATAAACTATAATTTTTAATTTCAAAATCCAGGATAAAAATATGAATGAACAACTAGAAATATGTTTTACCACGGTAGTTAGAAAACATCTAAGCCACTGTGAAATACTAATTGCGTGATGCATTGCAGAGGTAAAATATTAGAAAATAAATAATATAAAATTTTTAAAAGCCTTATTTATTTTATATTAAAAATAAAATTTTTAATATAAACTAAATACGGAGAATCAAAATAATTTTCTGTTATTTATTTTTCATCTTAAAAATAAAAAAAAAAAATTTTTATTTAGTACTTACTTTTGTACTGCGCAACAATCCTACAATTAAATGAGCATGCCCTCTCTACCAAAAAGTGCCCAACGCGGCTAAAGAAGTTTTCACTTCAATAAATGAACAGCTTAGCGTGCGTGACCAATACAAATAAATACCTTTTATAAAGCTAGCATAACCGTTTGCTATTAGGACAACGCGAAAAGATGTAGCCGGAAGGAGGGAGTATGGTGTAGTGGACACCGCACGTACGCTTAGATACTTATATATGTAAATTATTATAGTGATTTCATAGATATTAGTTAGGCAATGTGGTAGGACTACACACGTATCTACGAGCATAGGGCACATCGAATAGGTGAACGCACCAAATCATTGGCGTAGAAACCGAAACTCAATTAACGTCGCGTCGTCGTTCCCCTTGAACAACCGACCTTGTGAATATTGTAACGCGTTCGCGACGCCGACGACGTGCGAGTGATTATTCTGTTGACGCAGTTCCACGGTTGACGTTGCTGCGGCTAAGGTTTATACGTGGAAGTTTATATGTGTAACGTGTAACGCTAATACTCGATCCTGTCAATATTATTGCTATAATATAAATTACCTATATTAATGAAAACAATATACCTTATTGGTTATTTATAGATCAGTCAAGTGCGAGTCGGACTAGCAGTCGAAATCTCAAATTGACAGTTTCACAAAAAATTGTCAGTGACTTCGTTTTTCCTCAGGGCAGCCGTCTAAATCATTATGTGGAAATACCTACTATGTTTGAAAGTAATAAGGTGAACGTCTTACTTGACGATCGGGCGTCTATGCCAAAAAAATGCGATATGAAAAGCATGTACCTACTTTTGATAGCTTCGTGTGCCTAAAGTTTAAAGAATAGAAAAATAATAGTTACATAATCGTAAAGGTCGATCCAACATCTACCACAAAATACATAAGTGGCCCCATTCCTACACCCTGCGATGACGTCATAGACAGCACCAGGGAGCACAGAAAATGAAGTGTCACAAAGTCGCCGCTCAGTTAAATGCGAGAGAGCTTCGAAACTATTTAACGCATTTGGACGAAATAATTGTGTTTTGAAGAATAAAGTACATTCTTTTTTTAATTAATTTATTAAGCGAATTTACAAGATACATACTGTATATACATATATAAATTACAATATAACTAATATGAAAGAAATAAACAAAATAAATGTAAATGTATCCTACACCAATTTTCACAAATAGCTAAGGGAAAAAGAGCAAAGGAAAGAAAAAATAATTTTAAGATTCACCCTTGACATCACCCTTGAGATGTGGTGCTGGAGGCGCTTGCTGAGAATAAAATGGACTGCTCACCGCACTAACGTCTCCATCTTAAAAAGCTTCGCATCAAACAAAGACTTTCGTCGATTGTGTAAATGCAAATCTTTGAGATGTTTGGATTTATCATACGTAACGAAAGGTCACTGGAACGCTTGGTGGTGCAAGGAAGAGTAGATGGTCAACGTTCCCGTGGCCGATCACCTACTAGATGGACAGACCTCATTAAATCATCGTCGAAGTGTTCCCTTATTGAGTGTACAAGCAATGCCATGAATAGAGAAAGATGGAGAAATCTCGCAAAGAACGCAACCAATCTATCAGACAATCCATGACCACGACCACTCCGTTATGAGTGTACGACTGAGAAGAAGAAGAATAATTTTAAAAGTGCATGATTAAGATTTTTTAAAATATTTTTCTAATTACGGTCACTACTTTCTTCATCGCCCGTTTCCGGCTTGACGTTGATTTTTGGGACACACGATATTAATAGATACTCTGCATTTTAAAACTATAAAAAAATCAACGGATCTCCTGCTTTCGCACTAACTCCTTACGACATTGGAAATGAACCTAACGGAATAAAGTAAACACACATATTTTGGATAATATTTTTCGAAATAAATTTTCTTCGCAAAAAAAAATAACACAACTGTATCTGTACAAACTTAAAACTTCGAAATATAACATTCTATACGAACTTTCGATCGAACAACCCGAATTAGTACGAAATGTAACACCGACGCATATCCGACTTCCAACTAAGGGCACCCTTAACCACTACTTACGGTTGTCCGATTCTAACAATTTTAGTCTCAATCGATCCCTCATCTAATTACCCCGAGCTGTTTTTTTATTTTTTTCTTATTCGGATCTAGTTCTCAAAATATCGGGCTCCCAAAATGAAAATCGGGGAAAAAATTGCGATTTTTTTCGTTTTTTGCCGATATTTTTTTCGTTTTTGAACTTTTTCCAAATTGTCTTTTGCCATCTTGTAGAGCTCACCGAGCTGCGTCTTTTACACCACGTTCATCTCGATATCTCAAAAACTCTTCGTGCAATCTGCCTGTCTCACAAAACTCCCAAATGACCCCCTATACTCCAACGAAATGAAAGTCATTTCCAATGACAATTAAGGATTTTATTAAATTGTCTATTTAAAAAAATTAATAAAATACGTAAACTGGTTTACGTAGCCGGGTTACAAAGTAATATTCGTATGTATTGCAGCATGAATGTAAAAAAATGTACTAATAAATAATGAGACGCTGTCTATGGTAACAATGGACGTAATTTATATATTGACGACTGCTTAGCATAGTGGGTAGCGACCCTGCCTGCAAAGCTGGACGTCCCGGGTTCGAATCCCAGGTCGGGTCAGTATTCATATGATGAATATTGATACTGGTACCGGGTCTTGGTTGTTATATGTATGTGGTGTCTTCGCTTGGTACCCAAAATACAAGCTAATGCTTAGTTTTGGGCCTAGACATTATTGTGATGTATACGTCAATAAAAAAAAAATTGTTGTTTGATTTTAGGCACAGGATAAGTGTAAGACACTGTTTAATAAGTACACTATTATGATTTTTTATGAACAAAGCTTGCTGACAGACGATTACCTACCGAATTCTATTACCTACTAATAGTAATTTAAGAATTTTTTAAAATATGAAGTACATATGAATCCGTTTAGAAAAACATTCACAATCCAATATAAAAAGATCTAAAAATATTTTTTTTTTTAAATAGCAAACATTTTCCAATTTTAAGAGCCCAAAATTGTAAATGTCCTTTGAAATATAAACATTCCTTTACTCGCAGCGAGATATTCTAATTCAGTGTGTTCTTGCTATAAAATTTTAATTACGACCTGAAACTTTCAAAGAGCCCTAGCGTACACTTAATAGGAGAATCCGTGATTAAAAAAAAATAAAAGCTCAAGCCAAGAAAACGTGGCTGGTTAAAGGGAAACTCCTCGAAAAGAGTCGGCGCGGTTAAAGAACAACGAACAAAGTTAAACTGGAGCCGTGAACAAACTGCGGCAAGACAATCCTGCGCTATACGCCTTGAGCTTCAGCACTGAACACAAATGGATTCATTAAGTTGATTATTTGCATAAAGTACTTCACAGTGTAAACGGTCTAATCCCGCCGAGTGCACCGCCAAAAAAAGAAGTTACATTAAAATGTCTCGAGTTACATGTAGTATCGGTTTCGCTTGCGTAACAAACGGATTTTAGTAATTTACCGAAATTTAAATTTTTATTAACCCATCAGTTGTTTATTTATACATTTTAATATTAATTAACAAAATAATTCCTTTTTTTGCATGAGTTTGTTATAATAGTCGAAGTGAGCTTGGGCTTTAAAATATCCATCAAGTTGTATCTAATTTAATTCCTTAAAAATTATTCTATTCTGATAACCATAGAAATACTATATTTACCTTTAACCTTTGATAGTTTTAATTTGGAAATTACGATCATCTTTGAAATAAATTAGAATTTTTCGAGTTGAAATGTCATCCATGTCATCAGGTCGAGTTTTAGTTTTTTTTTAATGGAAATTCGTTTATTAGTTTCCGAATCGCCTACAATTTTATGACTAAGTGTTAAAAGTAACGTAGCTACATTTTCACACATTCGCATGTAAAATGTAAAATACTAGTAACAGTTGTGCCGTAGGTTCGATACAAAATTGCCGATAAATTTGAAACTTAATATCAAAAATTAAGCCAAATAAAAATAAGTTCACATCGATATAATGGTCGTTGAAGTATTATTGTTAGAAAGAATTTGATGGCTAAATCAGCAAATAGAGAAATGCATCTCTCTGTAAACCTCTATGATATTCTTATTGATATGAAAATCGAATTTGGACACAACAGTTCGATTGTTTTTGTCCTTGATTTACGTTTCATGTAATTGATTGAAATAAAAGCTCACCTTAAAAACTTCAAAAGAAGAAGGCTTTATCTATTATTTTATGTCTTGTTACTTGAAATTTTTTTGTTGTCTTAAAAGGTAAGCTTTCAAATGTCATCTTGTGAACCCCTCATTCTTTTTCTAGGCGAAATATTGTTCACGTACTATATATAAATTAGATTAATAACCATTGCTAAGGACACTCCTTCGGCACCCGGCACCCTAAATTCGGTCCTGGCAATTTTTAACTAAAATTGTTAAATTAATTTAAACACATTAAAATTGAATTAATTATTTATATTGGAAATATAAAAAAAATAGACGGATTCAATAATTTATATAAAAAAAAATGAAGAGTTCTGACAAAAATAAAACTTTATAAAAACCATTAAAACAACAATATTGGTGTCGGAATGTACCTTGGAAGTTATACGCTTTGAAATATGCAATAACTTTTGGACAAAAATGTGAAAACAGTTATTCTAATAATTAAAAAAAAAATAGTTTTAATTAAAAATAACCTGAACCCAAACCAGGGTGCCAACCCCCTTAGTAAAGTTTATTAATATATTTTATAGGGAAAAAAATGATGAGTTCACAAGGCAGACCGGCATGTTGTATTATTTTACAAATATTTTAAATCAACTTTATTCAATATTCAAATTCATAAAACAATAGTAAATAATAATTAATAAAAATTGGTAAAAACAATTAGTATTTTATTGAAAGTTTACAAAAAATACACTATAAAAAACGTTTTCAATTTTTCCTTCAAAATGTTACATATTTCCATTTAACAACTATTTGAAACTACAATAAATCAACTACCGGTCTCTATTACTTCTTTTCCTGTAAATAGAGTCTCTCGACCCTATATTTCTAGCCTAAAAATTTCGGGTTCATATAAAAATGGCATAAACCATTTTACACCAGGAAACCGTAATCCTGCTGGAGTGGTAGGGCGAGATCCCGAGTCCCGACATCTACCCGCGTACGTCCAGGGAGGATAAATATTCACAGAATAAACAATAAAAAAAAGGGAGGCTCCCAAAATGTCGGGAGTCGCATACAAATAGCTTATAACTAGGTTGCATATTCTCGGCGGCTCGAAATGACTGAGATAGCTTCATATAAAAAAATATGCTACGTATCATTCTTGTTTGAGATATTAAGGGAGTGTCACCGATAAACTGGCGAATAAGTTATTCGTTTAGTCAATGAAGTACGAACATAGATTCATACCGTAGATTTGCTTTATCAGCTATAAAATGTATTGGGAAACTTTGGTATGTTATGTGACATTTAAACATACGAGTCATATAAGAGAAGGACATGCAGTTTTTTTTACGGTTCCGTACCCAAAGGGTAAAACGGGACCCTATTGCTAAGACTCCGCTGTCCGTCCGTATGTCTGTCTGTCTGTCTGTCCGTCTGTCACCAGGCTATATCTCATGAACCCCGATAGTTAGACAGTTGAAATTTTCACAGATGATATATTTCTGTTGCCGCTATAACAATAAATACTAAAAAACAGAATGAAATAAATATTTAAGGGTCTCCCACACAGAACGTGATTTTTTTGCTCGTTTTTGCACTATATCAATATCGGCAACAGGAAGACGCTTGAAATATACATTGAATATTTAGTTATAGATTCACTTTAAAAATAAACAATTGAATTAAAATAAAACAAATATTTAAATCTGATTATTTAATCCCGTACAACGAAAGTGATTTTTTTTTGCTAGTTTTCGTTCGATTTCGTTTTTGTACAGAAACATAGCTATGCATTTAGACGTCAAAGGGATAAATTATTGCTCAATGAAAAAATTCATCTTTGTAATCATTACGTAAAACTAACTTTCCACCCACGGCTTTGTTCATGTGGACCTTACGTTTGTATTAGGACCGCCAAAGCGCAACCGTTCTGTTTTAGACTAACAATGCAGTGCTTGTGCCTGGTATCTTTTAAATTTATCATGAAATTGTTGTTCCATCCTAATTTGTCTCACAACTTAAGCACATTATTGTAAATTTAAGTGATCAATATTTGCTGAAAATCAGCCACAAGTTCAGGAAGAGCTAGTTTTGCCATTCCATGAGCCCATTGTACACCATTGCAAGGGCTTAGGCCCCAGGGTGAAGAAGCTTGGAGCTTAAATCCGACACGCTACTCCAATGTGGGTTGGTGGATTGTAACGACCGTCATCTATTGACAGCGACCGGGACCGATTGCGTGCCAATAACCGAATGCATGAAGTCAGTGATAGTATTATTAGTAGTATCGAACCACGGCCACACAGCCTTGTAAATTTGAAACAGATTCGCTGCGCTCGAGCTATTTTGGCGCTATATAGTTAGAAAATTTAGAACTAGTCAGAAAAATAGATTATTAACAAAGGCAGCAAAATAGTAAGTATATTTACGGCCAGGGTGATATATTGAATCCAGAGCGTAGCAAAGAGTCCTATAATAGAATTCCGAGCGTTCGAGCGTAGCGAGAGATTTAAAGTAGAATCCTGACAACTCTGGTTAGTAAAATAATGGTAAACTCAAGAGAAATGAAGAAGAAGCCGATGCTGTACTTATGCTGCGAAGTTGAATAGGTACCAAACTGTAGGGACATTGTTTCGGAGAAGCTCCACTACATGCTACTCTTTTTCCAGATCGAAATATTTTTAAATAATAAGAATATAAACTAGTACAATCAGTATGCAATAGCATAAGGCTGCCAAAACATTATTTCGAAAATAAGGTTTTTCGCCAATGTTATTACAATTTTTATTACCAAATGTGGAATATAATCGAGCTTTCTAGCATTACAATTAATATATTACAAATAATTTAATAACAATTAGATATATAGATAATGGACCATCCATTATCTATATATTTAATCCTCGCTAAATCAAGAATGTGCTGAATATTTCACCGTCGTTAGAAATATACAATTTTACCCCCGTCGTCATCGCCGTTAAAAAACGATTTATTAGAGCTTTTTTTAAATGTCTATTTACAGTCGTTTATCGTCTAGTCGTTACTGATATAAATACATACGTCATCTGCTCATCAGCAGATCACAAATTATGGATGTACCTGAAAACAAATATGCTGTTTAATATAAAAATAATAATAATAACGTACACATGACAACAACGTCTAGGCCCCAAACTAAGAATTAGCTTGCATTTTGGGTACCAAGCGAAGACACCACATACATATAACAACCAAGCCGGCACCAGTATCAATATTCATCATATAAATACTGACCCGACCTGGGATTCGAACCTATATTCGAACCGAACTATAAAAACTAGCAACAAGTTATAGTCTAGAGGATTTCGTTTCAGATCTTAAAATTGTTACCTAAAAATAAATAAGAAGTTATTTAATCTGATTCGAAGTTACTTGAAAAATGTAATACATTTAATTTTTTGGCTATACGGAAAGGAGTTGTGAAAGCATTGTTTTTTTTTAATATTAAACAAAAATGAATTACCCACTTTGTATGCGATTCCTACCCAAGTGCGGTCACTCAGCAACATGGTCATAAAAATATGAAAATCCCTTATGATGAATTATCCCCGTCAGTTTTTAAATAAGTAATAATATTTATCTATTTATGTATATATTATAAAGAATATTTAAGTATGTATATCAGTTAACTGGTAATACAGTGATATATGATACACGATTTGCTTAGCTTGCGACTAGATGGCGTTGTGTAGCATGTCCGAGATATTATTATTATCGTTTTACGAGTATGCTGTAGAATGCTTAACCCTTCATTATATGGACATGAATTATATTATTTACAAAACATTGATGTACCAATATAACTAGATGGGCTGTTCGCGTTCTAAAGTGTCCGCGCAGAATGTCATCCAAAACGCAATAAGTCTTCCAACCGACTTTTAGTCAATGTAATGGCTTAGCGCCAAATAAACGTGCGCAATGTCGACTTGTGTCATGAAAATTTGTAAAACTACTCGTCAAAGACGCAAAAAAGAGCTGAATATTGTATTTTCGATAAGTAAACATTTAAATTTAACATTAGCTTATGCCTGCGGACGGTTATTTAATTTAATGAAAATTCAAAAATTCAATTAAAAATTCCAAATTCAAAATTCAATTTTTCAAAAATGCGAAAATTAAATTAAGTAAAAATTAAATTTTTTAATTTAATGTGAACATTATCACGATTTAATTTATTATTTAATTTATTATTTATTTAATTTAACAGTGTAATACGTCCGACCGGTAATAAGTATTCGTAAGGACTGACCCAACCCGATGCGACACGCGCGGTGGCCGCGCGGTGCGGCTGGTCCGAAGTAGTCTATTCTTAAACGTCTTATATTAGAATTCTTCTCAATGAATATATGTCATAAGCGTTACGAATATAGCTCAATTTCCATGCTTCATGAAAGAAAAATAATTCCGTCCGAAGAAGTGAATTCTAAAAGGTTTTATATTAGAATTTCATAATGCGAATATACGTCATAAGTGTTACGAATAGAGCACAATTTTTTTGATTTATGAAACAAAAGCTATATATGTATAAGGTAACAAACTGTAATACGCTACATTACGGCACAATACGGATGGTTTTGTTTCGCCTTTACACAGGCGACTTCGCATCCTGTTAAAAATGGAAGATCATTGATATAAAATCATTTTTTTTTAAATCTTCTTTCTAACAATAATTAATTATGAAATTAATTATTGATATACGAATATGTCAATAATTAATTAAGAAATTAATTATTGTTAAAGCATAATATGTCTAGAATATGACATTTTACCCTATAGAGAGACAAATACTTCAATACTTTTTACATTACTTCATTAACGATAATTATGGAAATTTCTCCTTGAACTAGATGACATTAGTTTGCTGCTATTAAAATTAAAAAAAAAATAAAATAAAATAAACACAAAAGGTACCTATAAAAACCAATTATTTCTACTACCAAGTTAGTTATTAAGTTGTTGTTAAACTTTGACCGAAACCGCTGTACCGTGCCTTAGGTATGTGCTCGGCGAAAAGGGAAGGCAGCTCCTAATCGTTGACGACGGACTGACAGAGCAGAACTGCCTCCCTCCGCGCCACGCACATACAGACATTTTGGACAAACTATAAACCAAGTATGGAAACAAAACACTAAAAGAATTACGGTGACTTAGAGTCCGTACCACCAAAGAAGTCCCGCGGCAAAAATATGAACTATATTTGAAGTGGTTGGTTATCTGTGTTTGAGCGTATGAGAATTTCCTCGAATGTGAATTTAATTGTCTATATACGTTTAAAAAGTGGTTGAAATGCCTAAAGTCCTGCGAAGTGCGACGCGGAAAAATAATACTCAAAGTGAAAGAGTTTATGGAATGCGCAAACGCACCGCGGCTACGGGGCAGCTTCTTTGGTGACGAGGACTCTACTTGCTCGCCCATGGAGATATACAAATGCTTTTAGATAAAATAATATTGTGGTTTGAATCCTACCAAAATAGGCATTGTAGGCATTGTAGCTGCATCTCTATTGATGAGTGAAATATAGGCATTCATTTTTGCTTCAGTCAGTCTGCTATCTGGACTAATATTAAAATTAATTTCGTTTATTATTTAGGTATTTTTATTAAACAAAATATATATAGAATATAGACTTAATTTTTTTGTACGTATACATTAGAGTCTACTGTTGTCTTCTCTCTCTAATAGGAAATCAGGAATACTCATAACTCCATTTTTTATTCGATGTCCATAAAAAGAATTAGTAAACTAAAGTGGCACTGGGCCGCCATTTAGTTCGCAGAACTGACAAACTATTCATAATCACTGACGGCCCCACACTAAGTGGACTGAAGACTTAATAAAAGTGGTGTGCAGCTCTTCATTACAGCTGGCTCAAGATCTTATGTGGTGGATGGGTATGAGAAGTCCTATATCCAGCTCGGATGGTCGATGGCTGAAATGATTGTGATGGTGATTCATTATGGAAATGTATTCATTTAAAACAATTTAAATAATGTCTACTATCCTCTTAATAAAATAAAATGTAAGACATGTAAAATCTTAATGGTTCTGTTACATTTTTTGGAGCGCGGCCAACAGATGTTTTACGTTGAAATTTAAAAAAAAAATCAAAAATATGTTACATCATCGAGCTACAAGTAATTGCGCCAACTTTTACGCCGAAAGAAGTCTCCCTTCGAAATAAAAAAAATAATAATGGAAGTTTTGCCGTATATTAATTTAATATTACACTGCACACATTCCGTAAAACTTTATACATATAATTTTTTAGGGTTCCGTAGCCAAATGGCAAAAAAGGAATCCTTACAATTTCGCCATGTCCGTCCGTCCGTTTGTCTGTCTGTCTGTGGTTTTCTCGGAAACTATAGGCTCACGCTTTCCTCTGCAGACCTTATTCTCTTCACAATCGATACTAAAAGTCAAAAGTTCACTGTAATAAAATAAGTAATAAAAATTGTCTCTAGCTACAAGTGCACTCATGTTATTATTTTCCGGATTAACCAGAGAGGATCGAGCGCCTTCTAAATAACTAACGAAATAAAAATGAAATATATTTATACAATATTCTTAGATTACATAATAATTACGATTAAGGTTTAAGTTCGATTGATGCCGCATTCGTTTTATTATATTGTATGGTGGTACCGAACCCATCGTGTACGAGTCCGATTCGCACTTAGCCAGTTTTTTTGTACACAATTTCATCTTTTTACTTTCACTAAATATATGTGTGTATTAGCATATTTATGTACTATCAATTTGTACTGATTTTCATTTCTATCGACAGCATCATAGTCTGTTTCATTAATAATAATAATAATAATAATAATAATAATAATAATAATAATAACACATACAATCACAACAACGTCTAGGTCCCAAACTAAACATTTGCTTGTATTTTGGGTACCAAGCGAAGACACCACATACATATAACAACCAAGACCCGGTGCCAGTATTAATATTCATCATATAAATACTGCCCCGACCTGGGATTCGAACCCGGGACCTCCAGCTTCGCAGGCAGGGTCGCTGCCCACTAGGCTAAGCGGTCGTCGATATACTATCAATTTGTACTATTTTTCATTTCTATCGACAGCATCATAGTCTGTTTCATTAAAAGGGTTAATAAAAATTTATAAGTGTTAAGTATACTTGGCTAAAGCAATTATGTCAACATTCGAAATCCATTTAAATTTCAGAAGAAGAGCCAAGTTTTAAGCGTGGTCATTAATTAGTCTCCGTGAGAACTTACTTAAACATTAAGTCAAATTAATTGGAGTGGGATTCGAGGTCAGGGGTTACGGTACACGTCCCTGTTCCGCTACATTTCGGGAGTCACTTTGTTGTTTTGTTACGGGTTCCTAAACAAAGCAAGCCGTTATGGTAGTTTAGTGACACATGAAGATCGTTGTGATGTGCCAAAATATTATTTAAATGCCCCTTTTTTAGAATTATTACTACTTCAAAAAGATAAATACAAACCTATTTATATTCTCACATGTGTCTTCTCAGAGACCGTTTAATATAGAATTTTGAATTTAGCACAATAATAACCATTACCAACCCATTACGGAATTAATCTATTCCATCAGCCCGTTATACCCCATTGCAGGGTCTAAGGTTTCCCCCCATGGTGAGAGGACTTGGAGCTTAATCCACCACGCTGCTCCAGTGGGTACGGGTAGGCGAATTATTGTAACGACTGCCATCTATTGAGAGCAACCGGGACCGACTGCTTAACGTACTCTCCGAGGCACGGAGTCAGGGATATATATGTAAGTTAAGTATTAAGTAATAAAAACTCATTGGTACATTGATTCGAACCACGGCCACACGGCCTTATAGATTTGAAACGGTTCGCTGCGCTCGGGCTATCACGACACGAACGAATCTATACTCTTGGACAAAATAACCACCCACCTAAATATCCCTTAAAATTTCGACAAATCTTATATAATTTTATTTTAATTTTCAATTTTATTTTAGCCATTTTTTGTTTAATTGGTTGTTTGTTTACCTATTGCATTATTAATTTATAAACAAAAAGTATTTTCGCCATGGATGTATAAACGAGTTATCACAGCGAGTATAACTGTATCTAACTCTGTTCGTTGGTCGAGTATCTTTTATCAATCGAGTCATTATTTATTCATGCGCTGAAGTGGACTCGATAAACTAGAACATTATCTATTTTTCATACGATTTTGTTATCCGTTATCCGTTACTTTATAAGTTTCTTCCTTTTAATTGTCCCTAATAGTGTAATGGTCTACACCTTACAATTCCACTATTGCATAACTATATCATTAAATGTCTTATATTTGTGTTTAATCAGTTTATATTGTGTGATTAAATTGAATATCCATCGAAAATCTTTACTGTTATATCTCACGGTAAGCTCTCGAAGACGAATCTGATAATAGCCTATAATCTAAGCTTCAGTATATTATTATAATTCAGTGAAAGTTCGAGTATCGTGATAGTATAAACCTGTCTCAGGGCCATAGGGCCATGGTTCGAATCCGGGCGTGTACTAATGAGTTTTTTTTTAACTTAAGTACTTAACTACCACCGACTTCGTGCCTCGGAGAGCACGTTAAACAGTCGGTCCCGGGCGCTGTCAATAGATGACGGTCATTACAATCCCCAACCTACAGTGGAGCAGCGTAGTGGATTTAAGCTCCAATCCCCTTCACCCAGGGCGAGCCCTAAACCCCTGCAGTAGGTAAAAATGGGCTGATGAAGTGAAATGAAGAAAATTCTATCGGAATCCCTTCAGAGGTATTTTTACGTTGTGCTCCAACAAACAAAGACTTAAATTCTAAAGTTTTTTTTGGCTTCTGGATCTAAACGACGCCAAAAAAAAAACAGAACTTTCAAAAACGTTCCAATGATATCGATATCACAAACCTGTTGTTTATTTTCATTAGACATTTGGTTATATTGGAAGCATTGGTCACGTCACGAGATATGAGATGAATAAAATTTATTGAACAAATTAAAAAAAAAAACAACTTTGGTGTACTCTGAAACAACATTTTCATTTGTAAATTTATGCCAATTAATTCAATGGACATTTATCGTTGTTTAGAAACGGATAAAAATGTGCTTCTCTTTTTTATCAAACCTCTATAAATTTTCATGAGCGATTTTTTTCGAATTACCCTAACAGCGGAAAACACGTTTTAAAGGGCACTTAATTTTGTGTCCAATGCTCCGTTTTTTTGCAATTCTCTTTTCCCACCAGTCTCGCTGCGGACTAGTCGAATACTTCTATCTCAGTAAGTTATTTACGTTTACCAGGATCTAAACTCTTATTTGGCCGCATATTAAATAATTTTTAGCACCTTTTTATTCGAACAGGATATTTTTGATAACATATACTCCATTAAAACAGAGTTAAAAGTTATATTATTTTCGACGTTTATCTGGACTTTGCTATTTCATCACGAAAGATTGAGTTTATAAAGAAAAAGTGCGCGAACTCGGCTGCTAAATAGAATGCAAATGGCAGCCAACGTGGCGACCGTTTTTGTTGCTCATAACAAAAAAATTCATTCTAAATTCAAACGATTTATATGTTGTTTATTTATAATTAAGGATTATGTTCTGTCATCTTCAGTTTTTAATGACCTCTTTGACGATGTCAGTCCACCGTAGTGATATTCCACCCCTAATAGATTTAATTTTTCCACCTGGTCGTACGACGTGTCACTCGACCACTCGATCCGATCTTTCTTTTCCAGCGGTTATAACTTTGATCCTCTAACGAATTGAAAGTAAATGCGCTAATAGCCACTGAACTACACACTAATAGAACTGACGCCGCGAACCAAATGTTTGCGCCAAGCGTTGTTGCCGCCCGGCATCATCACTCTAATCACTCGGCTAATTCAGTCACTCGCCTATGCTCATCGCGACCGCGTGCCAAAAGTGGGATTGAACAACAACTCAAAAATGCCATCGTGGGTATTAAAAACGTGTAAAAATCAATCAACTGCAAAGAAAAAAGATAGTGGCATAACTTATCGTCGATAATTAAACAAAACAAAACTAAAACCATCTAAAACAAATTTTTGTATCTACATTATTTTCTACCGTTGCCGCCATACTTGTTTTAACTACAAGTAATGTATAATACCTAGTTTATACTTGTATAATACTTGAATTTCTGTGTATTTTAGTAGGAACGAACCAAGCTTATCACGTATAAGACATGTACAATACTACAGTGTATTATACTTAGTAGAAAAATCAATGTGGTAGAAACAAGATGATAGTGCCTCGCGCACAGTTTTGTTCCTACTGTCTGTTCTACTAGTATTTAACTCAGTGCTTCTAACGTGAACTCATGCTGTTTCATCTAACGACATTGTTCGGTAAATAGGTAATTCGCAATAGACATAACGGGACTGAAAATTTCTATCGCTAAATCAAACGAAGCTGCTTTCACGAGTTGCACAATTGTGAAAAGAATGTCTGAAATAACAACTTGAAGTAAATTTATTTTAAATTAACGTTAAATTGTCAGGCTAATGCCCCGAATTTATAAAATTATTGTACCCTTTAAATGATATATTCTTGCTTGAAATTGCTTGAATTAGGCATAAAATCGACAAGTTTCTGAGACCGATAACTTTTAGGTAAAATTGATTTCTGTAAAAATTTCGTAACATTACACGTTTAATAAACGACATAAATGGCGCTTATTTAAAATTTATCACTACAACGAGTTAGGCTGATTATTAGGCTTTTAAAATAAATCCAAGCAAGGCTGTCTCCATAGGTTGCTGAATGAACTTGAGCTCTTTTTATAGACTCACAGTAAAATACACTTTTATGCAGATGACAGAAAAACTAGAGTACTGTGGAGTTGTAAAACTTTCAAAAGTAACGTTTTCACGGAGATTTCTTTTAATACAGAAACGATTGTATACCATACCGTGATGTATATTGTTAGCAGTCCGTGTGGTTTTGTTAGTACTCTAAAATCATTATGTTACAGTTCCAATCAAGCTTTATGGCGGATGTGAACATAGGCACAAGTCGCGTCGCAGTAACCAGTTTTAGGTGTAGTGGGACGCAGTGGAGCGAGGGGCGTATGAGTGAACCTGCGCGTTGTATGTCGATCCGCCATAAAGTTTGATTTGAACTATACTGCACCATCGCTTTGCGGTTTCTTGATACTTAGTTATTTATCTAACTTTGTTCTCATTTGCCTGATTGCAAAGCATCTCGTTATAAACAATATTTGCCCATCAAGTAAACTATATTTTGCCACCGATCTATACGGTTGTGAAGTTAGTCTGTTAGTAATAAATCCAAAGAAGTGCCATTTCGGCGAAAAACATGACGAACTTGTGCGAATGGGCATGCGCATTGTACTCCACGGCCGCACAGATCGGTGGTAAGTTTTGTGCTTAAATAAATATCGTAATATTTCTATAAATATACGAAATCTCTGTAACTAGGATGTTTATAGAAATTTCGAAGTTCTGGCTTTATACATATCTAGTCCCAACTCAAATGAGATTATAATTTAAAAACAAACCAAGATTAAAATGCCTATCAACGTCGTAATCACATAAGAGTTTGTTTGGGCGTTCACGCGTACAGCCCGTTCTTAAATGAAAAGCTTTTTACTTTTCATTTGGCGTGTAATGAAGTGACAGGTATTCATTCAGTTCCGTTAATTATGACGGACGACTTGAAAGTTTTAGAATCGACCTCTTAAAGTTTAGTTTCAATAAAAAGTTCTCTCAAACGTAGGACAGTCAGAATAAATTAGAATCAATTTAACTAATTGTTTGAGTTTCCTGCAACGCTAAACGGAACCACGACCTCAAAAACTCATTAAGAATTTTGTGTAACTTCTACGTTCTCGTTCCATGTCTGAAGATTTTCAATTGGCGATAAATTTATCTGTTTTGAAAGTAAACCTTTCCTAAATACAATTACATAATAAGGGATGTTTCACGCTTTTTGTTTGTAATAAAACTACGTCGGAAATCTATAACAAATCGTTACAATTTCATTAAATACATACAATGTAAATAGTTAAAAGTTTTAGTTAGGAATGTTGACCCCTATCGAAGTCCTTTCCATCGGTACACTAAATTTAACTTTCTGTCTCGCCAGCTCTGAGATAATTTATAATCTAAGGTCACACTTATTTTCATCTCTTTAGTGGTTGCAATAAAAAATCGATAATGTACTTGTTTAATCGATATTAAAGTAGTAAAATAAATAGTAATTAAAATACTTTCCGGTACGGGATCGGTAGTGAAGCAGTTCGAGCTACGTTTTAAAATACACAAATTTATTAAAATTAAACTGAAATATAAAATAAAATACGATTTCAAAAATTTTGTTATCTACAAAAGGCTTTAAAGCTCTTATATAAAACGAAGAGTCATATTGTACATTTTTATTTCATGAAAAATTTAACGTAAACTATAACAATAATAATAATATTTTTTATTGTCCACCAAAAGTTATTAGAAAAAGAATAAATAACATATCTCTTATAACTCCGTTTGGTACAATGGGCGGTTTTATCGCTAAAAGTAATCTCTTCCAGACAACCTTTAGATGGATTGCTAGAAACTTGAAAAAATAAAAATAGTTATGATAAAAAAATAAATTAAGCTACCTAAATAAGATACATATATCTATACCACAACAATATATATCAACTATGGTGCCTAGTAAAAGTTTCAACCTTAACAATTTATTGTACAAGGGATAAAACTTTTAATAGCCGCTTTTGGTTGATGACTAAGTGTATTTGAACAGATCTATAAAGAAGAATCGATCGACAAAGACCAAGTCATTTTCATATTAGGCTTTTGAAGCCAAACAACAAAAATGGAACCTTTATAATTTCGACACGTGTCCGTCTGTCTGTCTCCAATATAAATAAATCTCCATAATCTTCCAACTTATTCTAATGAATTTTTACAGCCATTGCTACAGGCAGAGTTCAGTATGCATTGTTTATCAGTTCATACACGAAATGCTATAGAATTCGGTGCGGGGAAAATAAAACTTTAATATTTAGAGGCCGATCTCCATACATTGAACTGAAGAATGAAACATTTTTCTTTGTTATTTTTATTTTTTAGGGTTACAATGTGCTAGAAGTTTCCAAGAAGCTCCCAAAGTTATGACCACTTGGAAAAATAATTAGTAGAATACAGAAATCAGATTAAATATTACGCTATTATATATTAATAGGTAAAATGCAATGTACAGATTATGACTATCAGTTACAGAAATTTATTTTAATAAGAGTTCCATTCCATTCCACCAGACCATTATGCCCCACTGCAAGGGCTTAGGCCTCTCTACAGGGTGAGCTTGGCTTGGAGCTTAATCCACCACGCTGGTCCATTGTGGGTTGGTGGATTTAAACGATCTCCATCTCTTGATGGCACCCGGGACCAACGGCTTAACGTGGTCTCTGAGGCAGGGAGTAAATATTATATTTGAAAAATAGTGTTTCATTAAAATTAGAATTTTCCCTTAAATCCCATTATTTTGTTGTCAACTTAGTTGTATGTATTTGTACAACTACGAATAATGCTGTTATGATAGATAAGCTGTTCATCGTCATAACAGGTAAACGGTAACAGGTACGCACATACAAATACATACATACAACATTAGGGTCATCACACTGATATTTTCAAAAGCAGTTCTTTAATGAAACATGTAAGGTGTTATATGAAATAGAACAGTTGTACAAAAAACTAAACAAAAATGTGATGGTAGTTTGAAAAGCATAACACAAACACAAACGAATATTTAAACAGAAGAGTAGGATTTGTTAAGTTGTAATTAAAATTGCAATTAAACGAAATAATAATATAAATGTAGCGAGTAACATTAACTTGAACATCAAACGGGCGCCGCTCGGAGCGGTTTCAAAAGTTTTCAACTGAACCCTAAATGAAAGGGGCACAAAGACTCTTCATTACAAAGACATAAGTACACAGGGCCGACAACAAAGCCTGGAGGGGACCTCTACATTGTTTAAGAAATTAATTGAAATTTTATAGAACAAATTAATTTAGTTAAACTTGAATGAATGACTCATTTACTACATTGTATAAATTTAATTACTTATTTTTATCATCCTTCTATGTCAATTAATTAGACATAAATATATCTGTATCTAGAGGTGCATGGAATGAATGTCATTGAAAAAAATACGCCAGGGTATTTGAAGTGTAGGTATTCGCTAAATTGAGAAACAGTACATATATGCCAATATTATATTTAACTATATTTAATATGTACAAATCTGTTCCTTAAAAAAATAGTAAGTAGGTTCAACCAGAGTAGGTTTCACCAACAGAACCTTATCATTTAATAAACATATACACTCTTGACAGCTAGGATACTATTAATCTGATGTTAGCCAATTAACAACAATTAATTTATATTTAGATCACTATATAGGTGTGTAGGTAGTTTCTTAATTTAGAGAGTATATTATAATTTATTTTATTTTTATCGTAAAAGTATTTTAATATACGGGAGGATTCAGACGGCTCAGTTACTCGAGAACTTAAAGATGGCAAGGTGCACTTGAGTTGCCGTTTTAATCTCCATAATGAACCGAGCAATTAGATACAATTAAAATTTTAAGATGGATTACTTATAAAGATAATAATAAACATAGATAACGCCGCTTTCTCAATGCGTACTCATATATCACAACGTATATATCGGTTGACACTATAGCTATGTATTGGTCAAACATTCAAGCGAAAACAAAGAAAAGGTATGAAAAGGACTGTAAGAACTATGGAGTTATGTGACATTTCGTCACAAAAATTAGAGAACCATGTCCATAGAAGTAGCGAAACGCGTCCGCCCCGCTCCTCACTAGAACGTGAGCACTCTATCGACAGGGCGACCGCTCATACCCCGCCAGTAGTGTATGCCATCTGTGGTCCTTAGTCGGTAAATGACCGATAGCAAGTATTTCATCGCGAAAATGTCGAATTTTGCAGTATAAAAACAAACACGTCCAAAGACAAAAAACAATATAGAGTGATGTAACTTTTCATGTGTAAGTATAAATTTGTACGATTGGAATTGGAAACGTGTCTCAGCCCCCCCCCCCCCCCCCCCCCCCGCTGAATGGAACGCTCGGTTTCGTACAGTAAATGTCTTACCGTACCTCTAGTGGGGAGGCGGCGCTGAGCTTCGCTATCTCTATGGTTATGCCCAACTTATATTGTGATGTCGCATCCAGTAATAATATATCAATGTACGTATCCCATTCCCGCAGTCGTACCATTTCCTATACTCCACTTATTAAACTGTACATACTGCTATACCCTTCGCAACACAAAGCTTTGTTGGTTATTCGTTTTGAATCTTGATTAGTTTCGTTTGTTTCGTTGCGTCGTTACTGCTTAAAGAAAGGATATACAAAAAATAAACAGTGAGACATAATGTTCACATTTGTTCTACATGTTTGTATATCGACTAACCGATTGGCCGAATGGTTAAAGACCCCGATTGCGGAGCAAATGGTCGCGAGTTCGATTACCGCCCGTAACAAATATTATGTAATAATAATAAATATTTGACGACTGCTTAGCCTAGTGGGTAGCTACCCTGCCTACGGGGCTAGACGTCCCGGGTTCGAATCCCAGGTCGGGTCAGTATTAATATGATGAATATTGATACTGGTACCGGGTCTTGGTTGTTATATATAAAAAAAAAATATTTATATAAGTATATATTATAAATAATATTTAAGTATGTATATCAGTTGTCTAGTAACCATAACACAAGCATAATACTTGCTTACTTTGGGACTAGATGGCGCTGTGTGGGAAGTCCCATGTATTATATGGGACATCTCACACAGTGCCATCTAGTCCCAAAGTAAGCAAGTATTATGCTTGTATTATGGGGTACTACACAACTGATATATAAATACTTAAATATTTTTCTTTTATAATATATACATATATACATATTTTACACGCAAACATGGAACAACTAGACATGTTCATGCACACAATATTTGTCCCGGGCGGGAATCGAAGCCGCAACCCTCGGCTTCGCAGTTAGGGTCTCTAACCACTCGGCCATCCGGTCAGTAAAGTATGCTTATTTGTTCCGTGTCTGAGTGTAATATTTAGGTACGTATATCAGTTGCCTAGTACCCCATAATACAAGCATAATACTTGCTTACTTTAGGACTAGATGGCGCTGTGTGGGATGTCCCAAACATTATTATTGTATTACATCGTAATTCAAATCAATCACTTCTTCATAGGTTAAGGAGGAGTTATGGGGGTATTCCACCAAGTATCAGTTATTATCTCTAGTTAACTAAACTGTAGATATCTTTAACAGAAGGATAAACGGCACTTTTATCCCGATGCTTTTCCACCAAAAACTTACTGTGATATTTAACCCACAATTAGTAAAGTAGAGGTCCGTGTTGCTTGTACCATAAATTAAATCAATCAAATAAATATCAGTATATGTTATTAGTAGACTTCGTGATTAAAGTTAACCTTCTTAAAACTATAATTTGTAAGTGAATATTACTTTGTTTTTTATAAGTTGCAACCCTGGATTCGCCAATGAGGAGAAACTGCAAATTATTCCTACTAGATGGCGTTATAATTAATATATTAAAGATGAATGAACATATTATTTGAAAATAGGTAGGTAACGCAACCACAAATTATACAAAAGTACGCAACCAGCTGATTCGATTATAAAATCGGTGGATTCGCCATATTGTTTTTATTCATCTGTCAGTTAACAGTTATCATGCACTTACGCCAGTTTGACCGGTTGACGGGTTAACTGTGTCTTTAGCTGGAGGTTAACAGTATCCGTATGTCGTGGAAAAGAAATCTGCGAGATAACCGGTAGATTGGAAAACTGACGCTTTAACTGAAGGTGGTAGAAGACCCTCATAATTTGTTTCTCTTTTGTAGATAAAATATAGTTACCGTTCGCGACAGCTGAGCTTGGCCGCGCTGCGACATTTATTCAAAGTATTAGTGTGAAATAATAATAATAATAACGTATACATGACGACGATGTGTCGTGATAGCCCAGAGCGGTGTCGTGATAGCCCAGAGCGCAACGAACCTGTCTCAAATTTATAAGGCCATGGTTCGAATCCGGGCGTGTACCAATGAGTTTTTCTGACTTAAGTACACAATATCACTGACACCGTGCTTCGGAGGGCCCGTTAAGCAGTCGGTCCCGGACGCTGTCAATAGATGGCGGTCGTTACAGTTCCCAACCCGCAGTGGAGCAGCGTGGTGGACTTAAGCTCCAAGCCCCTCCTCACCCTGGGGGAGGCCTAAGCCCCTGCAGTGGGGTAAAATGGGCTGATGATGATGATGATGATGATACATGACGACAGCGTCTAGGCCCCAAACTAAGCATTAGCTTGTGTTTTGGGTATCAAGCGAAGACACCACATACATATAACAACCAAGACCCGGTATCAGTATTAATATTCATCATATAAATACTGACCCGACCTGGGATTCGAACCCCGTACCTCCAGCTTCGTAGGCAGGGTCGCTACCCACTAAGCTAAGCGGTCGTCATAACTTACATACATACATTACATAACTAACATAACTTTTCAAAGTATAGACAATAACACGTATAAGCTTAAAACTATATGGGTTAAATGTATAAGAATTGAATAAACGTCGGTCTTTCGAGTGTTTTTATCATCGAAACTAAGTAAAAAATCCCTCAAATAGATAGATAAATAGGAAATTTTTTCATTTATTGATATAGCCAGCCAAGGCACTTCATCTTGTGACTACGTCATGACGTAAAGAAGAGCCCAACAAACAAACATGACTCTAGCATTTATAATATTTCGGAAATCGAAAACATTTCATACTTTAATTTCTACTGGAACGATTTTGTATAGTGTGTGAATTGTGTTGTTTTTTAATGGAGTGCAATGCTACGTCCCTTACGTTCCCTTGTTTTTTCAGCCGCTTCGGAAATAATTTTTTAATAATTTTTTAATTATTTTGTGTTTTCGGTCATTCTTTTTTTTAGCATTTATCGACTGCCTTCGTACAGCGATGGAATAGCACTCTTTTTACAATGTAAGAGGTCCCAAAAGCTGATTTATTCTGTCGATAGGCGTTGGAAAATAATGTTCTTTCTGACATGTGTACCAGTAGAGAGGTATTAAGTTACACCCCTAAGTGTCTGCGAGTGCCGTTGAAAATTCTTGTTTGTATGTGTCAACGCAATACTGTTATTGTTAGTAACAACTGACACTTTGAAGCATGTCAACATTTTCCACCAATCGCTAAAGTTATGAGACTCATAAATAATAATAATAGAACACATCTCTAATCAAGATAATAATTCCATTCCATTCCACCAGCCCTTTTTATACACCTCTGCAGGGGCCTAGGCCTCTCCTCAAGATGAGTGATGATGAATGCGAGTTGGCGGAACATCAGATATGTTGAAGATAATAATGCCAGAAGTGTAATTAGAATAAAAAATTTATCCATAATTTAATTTACTACATTATTTCCATAGAGTAATAAAAATTTACAACAGCGTTTGCCTTTAATCATGGAACTAATGTTTTAGTAGAGTCATAAATGTCACTTCACAGTATCGAAAATTTCAGACATAAATTCGCGGGGGTGAACCCCGGCGCGCGGGAGACCTTGTCTGTAAATGTTTCAGTAAACATGCCATCTTACACGAGTTTAATAGACTCATAAATATCACTTCACAGTATCGAAAATGTCAACCGCAAATTCGCGGGGGTGAAGACCGGCGCGCGTAGGACCTTGCCTACTGAAACATGCCATCTTACACGAGTTCAATAGAATCATAAATGTCATTTCACAGTATCGAAAATGTCAACCGCAAATTCGCGGGGGTGAAGACCGGCGCGCGAGGGACCTTGCCTTCTGAAACATGCCATCTTACACGAGTTCAATAAAATCATAAATGTCACTTCACAGTATCGAAAATGTCAACCGTAAATTCGCGGAGATGAAGACCGGTGCGCGGGGACCTTGCCTACTGAAACATGCCATCTTACACGAGTTTAATAAAATCATAAATGTCACTTCACATTATCGAAAATTTTAACCGTAAATTCGCGGGGGTGAAGACCGGCGCGCGTGGGACCTTGCCTACTCAAACATGCCATCTTACACGAATTTAATAGAATCATAAACGTCACTTCACAGTATCGAAAATGTCATCCGTAATTTCGCGGGGGTGAAGACCGGCGGGCGGGGACCTCGCGAACTGAAACTCGTCATCTTACACGAGCTAGCTAGAGTATGAGTGGTTAGACGGTAAACGCAGAAGAGGGCTTCTAGTCAATTCTTACTTTTATGATTATTTCACTTAAAAACGGACGTGCCGAATGAAATTGATTTATTCGGATAAAACGTTGGATAATTAATCATATTAGAATCTATACGTCTTTAATGTAAAATACTAAATATAAAGGTTTTGTTCAACCGTAAAAGTACGAATTGAGTAGAAGCCCTCTTCTGCGTTTACCGTCTAACCACCTAGCCGGTGTATGATGGCGAGTTTTAGTCCGAGTTTCAGTGCGCAAGGTCCCCACGCACCGCTCTTCACCCCCGAGAAACCCCCGCGCGCCGGTTTCAACCCCCCGAAAATGCGAAATGTCACTTCGATACTGCGAATTGACATTTATGACTATTAAAACGAAACGCTGCTGTCAAATCAATTTACTCTACGTGTTCAACACTTTCATACGTTTTGTTTAAATGTTGATAAAGAACTGAAATCCATTGCAAGGCTAGCGCTTTTCCAATGGCAAAAAAAATATAACTTTAGCCTACTGGTTAGAGACCCTAACTCCGGAGCCAAGGGTCGCGGGTTTGATTCCCGCCTGGGACAAATATTTGTGTGCATGAACATGTCTATTTGTTCCGTGTCTGGGTGTAAAAGTATCTTTATATGTATATACTAGCTTCCCGCCCGCGGCTCCGCTCGCGTGGACTACAAAGTTGTACCGGGAACTCTTTTTCCGGAAAAAGTAGTCTGGTCACTTTCTAGCTTATAAACTATATCTATGCAAAAAATCATGGCGGTCCCGGTACAATTGTGTAGTTCACGCGAGCGGAGCCGCGGGTGGAAAGCTAGTTTGAAAATAAAATATAGCCCATGTTACTCCCTGATAAAGTGGCTTTCTATAGGTGAAAGAATTTTTAAAATCAGTATACAACTGTGTAGTCCACGCGAGCGGAGCCGCGGGCGGAAAGCTAGTGTCTTTATAAATAATAGCCTATGCTTTACTCTGATGTATAAGCTATATTACTTAAAGTTTAATTAAAACCCTTTCAGTAGTTTTTGCGTGAAAAAGCGACAAACATCCAAACGTCCATACATACAAAATTTAGCGTTTATAATATTTGAAAGGATATTATATTAGGATACTGAGTAGCTGTCAAACAATGTATCACGCACCGGCGCCATCTACTTAAAATGTTGGTTTGTCCTGAATTTTTCCTGAATTTTCTTTGCTATAAACCTCACGGAGCCCGAGACCTTTCCAACGAATGCAAAACCGTGGAAATCGGTTCATGCGTTCTGGAGTTATAGCGTCAGGAAGGAAAACCCGACTTATTTTTATATAGTAGATTATAACGAATATTTAATTATATTTATATCAATTGTGTAGTACCCCATAATACATGCATAATACTTGTTTACTTTGGGACGAGGTGGCGCTGTGTGGGATGTCCCACGTATTATTATGTGAAGTCTGTTGGCAATGATGGAACGATGGAACTGAACGCAGTAAATACTAAAAGGTTCAGAATAAAAAAAAATTTTAAAATAACATTCAAATATAAATAAAAAGATGGGGATTTTATATTGTTTAAATTTTAAAATAAATTATAATTATTTATATTAATTTATCATGTTTTACATTTTAAAAACTTAATGATGACGACATTAAAATTTCAAAGTTAAAATATTAAATATATGTTGTAAAATAATAAAATTATTTTATGTATTGTTTTGGATTAGAAATCACATTATATTTAAATTAATAATGCATACATACTCTTAGCAATGTAACTTCATGTACATTTTGTCTTCCTTTTGTACGCGTGCATGTTTTAAATCCTTTGTGCAGCCGATGTCACTATGTTTATACAATAAAATGGTATACATGTGATATAAATATATTAAGTAAAAATACATATACACGATATCCAGACGTTTTCGCATGAGGTTCAGAGGTCAGGCAGGCGCTACCCTGCGCCCGGATTAAACAAATAAAGCCAAACCTAATCGCCATAATCCGGGTTTAGTTCGCACCGGACGTAAAATATACGTACATGCGGGCGAACTAACACTTTGTCCGTATTCATTGTTTTTGACGCAACGGGCGCTCCCGAAAGTTGGGATTGTCAGTAAGAATATATGATGAAGATATATTTCGTTATGGCATACGCTTCAATCATGTGAAGTGTTTTGACTGACTGGTCGGTTAGAGACCCTAACTGCGAAGCCAAGGGTCCCTGGATCGATTCACACGCGGGACAAATATCTGTGTGTATGAATATGTGAATTTATTCACATTCAAAACCACAATAATAAAACAAAACATATTAGATAACATGATCCCAGATATTATTACTCCGAAAATCCGTAATAATCATAACATTTTGAAAACAATAGAAAACAAGCTGTCGGACGGCAATGTAAAAGGAGCTAGTAAACTTTTATTTTCAAGCGACTCCATGGCCACGGACTCTGCTGAGACACTCGCAGCCCTACGCGACAAACACCCGCAGCCACCCGCCTCTGCGCTCCTCACAAAATTGCCTAATTCTGAACTTCCAAAAAACCTCAACGTGGACGATGAAGCTGTGATAAACAGTATACGTTCCTTCCCCAATGGATCAGCCGGCGGCTTGGACGGTTTAACCCCTCAACATTTAAAAGACCTTACGGGTCCTTTAGTGGGGGATGCGGGGCGTTCTCTTCTTACTGAACTTACTAATTTAGTGAATATTATGTTGGCAGGACGGGTAGTTGAAGAGATCACCCCCATCCTCTACGGAGCGAACCTCGTGGCCCTATCTAAGAAGGACGGGGGTGTCCGTCCAATCGCCGTCGGTAGTACCTTCCGTCGTTTGGCATCAAAATTATGTTGCCGAGTTTTACATGAAAAACTTACAAATAAGTTTGAGCCACGGCAGCTCGGTTTCGGTTCCAAAGGTGGTTGCGAGGCGGCGGTGCATGCGGCGCGTTCTTTTTTAGTCAATAATTTGGATTACGAGGTATTCATAAAAATTGATGTTAAAAATGCGTTTAATTCAGTCGACAGGGGTGCCTTACTGAAAGAAATTCGAAATGAAATACCAGAAATATTTGATTATGTTTGGCAATGTTATGGCACTCCATCAAAATTATTATTTGGAGATAACGAAATTACTTCAGCTGTAGGCTGCCAGCAAGGAGACCCGCTCGGCCCGGTCATTTTCAGTTTGGCTATTAACCCGATCATTCGTAGTTTAAATTCAAAATTTAATTTGTGGTTTCTTGATGATGGCTCCCTGAGTGGAAGAGCGACGACAGTACTGGATGACCTTAAGATAATCATACATCGTTTTTCAGATATCGGTCTGACATTAAATTTTAACAAGTGTGAGATATACATTCCGGATACAGTACACATTAGTAATCGTTCAGAAATTTTGAATAAATTCAATGTTATCACTCCAAATATCATCGTTCTCACCAGATCAAACCTAACTCTTCTCGGCGCACCAATATTTGACGACGCTCTCCCACCCATAGTAAATAAAAAATTAGAACTTTTTGGTAATTCGTGTGAACGGCTTTTTAAGATTAAGCCACACATGGCAATATATATTCTCGGCTCTGCCTATTTACTCCACAGTTTCTGTACTTGCTTCGCTGTTGCCCTCTATGGAAATTCCCTTTGGTTACTGCACAGGTTGACAACACATTAAGATATACAGTCAGCAAAATTTTAAATTTAAAATTTGATGATCGCTCATGGAGACAAGCAATATTGCCAATTAAATTTGGTGGTTGGGGTATCCGCTCTTCGGCAAGTGTAGCACTCCCGGCTTTCCTATCCTCCACTTATAGCACGGCTACCCTCATCGGCAGGATCTTAAATATACCACGCCTAGCCGATGTTGAGGTGACTGGCTTGGCGGAGGCTTGGACAGTTTGGATTGCGGCTTTCCCCGGGGAAAAGATGCCTAGCGAGGTAGGTACACAAAATTCGTGGGACCTACCAGCAGTCAAAGCCGTACATGCCGATCTCATCGACCGGTCCCCTGACGATGCTTATCGAGCGAGACTCCTTGCTGTGTCTGAAAAGGAATCGGGTCACTGGCTACACGCACTCCCATCCAAAAACATCGGTACAATTTTGGATCCCGTTTCACTGCGCATCGCTGTGTGTTTGCGGTTAGGCGCAGAAGTGTGCGAGCCTCATCAATGCCCATGTGGCCGTGGTGTGGACCGGCTGGGTCGCCACGGACTTTCGTGTCTCAAAAGCGCTGGTCGTATCTACCGCCACGGAGCCATTAATGACTTGATCCGCCGGGCTCTTGTGACAGCATCTATCCCCTCATCTTTAGAGCCGAAAGGTTTGTTCAGGGACGATGGCAAGAGACCCGACGGAGCAACGTTGGTGCCTTGGTGCCTGGGCCGTGCTTTGATTTGGGATGCCACATGTGTGGATACTCTGGCTCCGTCCCATGTCCGGGCCACGGCCCAGAGTGCTGGCGCGGCGGCCGACCAGGCCCAATTATGTAAACGTCGCAAATACTCGGGGTTGATTCCTCACTACGAGTTTGCGGCGTTTGCAGTAGAGACACTCGGTCCGTGGTCGTCTGATACGAAAAAATTCGTAAAAGATTTGTCCACCCGTCTGGTCAGCACTGCTGGCGATCCCAGAGCAGGTGCCTATTTCGCACAGCAACTGAGCATCGCTGTGCAGCGCGGAAACAGTGCAAGCGTAATGGAATCGATGCCACATGGGACCAACTTGGACGATATTTTTATGTTGTAAATATTGTAAATATTGTTAATTAGTTCTTAGATTTATTTGTATGTATTAATCTTTATTCAGTTTATTGTAATGCAAATAATAAATATTTATTCCATGTCTGAATATAACATATCTATATATGTATATAATTCAAAGAATTTTTATGTATACATATAAGTTGTCTACTACCCTATAATACAAGCATAACAGCGCTTACTTTGAGACTAGATGGCGCTGAGTGAAGTTATGAAACGATGATTCAAATAGTAAAGAATTGCAACGTAGACACACATCTGAAACACGCCGCATCATTGACTAAATGTAACGCACGAACTGCCATGTCATGTATGCCGCGAGGTATAAAAATTTCAGATGTGTCACAAGATTATTTAAAAATGTATTAAATGTGATACCAGATAAAAAAGTTCTGAGGATGCAATTTGTGGGGACAAGTTTGTTACGTCTAATTAATGAAACGAACTGTCTAAGACCTTATACGCGCTAGCGGTTTGCGGAGTGGTTGGCGGGCGGACATCCGCCAGTGTTGATTATTTGTATGAAACCTCCCCGGTTCATTACGCATTACAACAATGACGGAGCGGTTTCCGCGGCGGGCGAAGTAGAGCGGGCGGGTGGATGGCGATGTCCGCCGCGGCTCCCACTGATCCGCCCCGCCTGTTCAGTTTTGCGCTCGGCGGCGGACGTATAAGATTATTTGGAGTGCTGTCGCAGCTTTCTATGTATTGTAAATAATACATGCTACGTCTATGGTGTCTATTTTAAACTGACAAAACACCTGCCCAAACCGCGGGAAGACCAGCGGATGGCGGTTTAGCGGATTCGCGCCCCGCCACCCGTCCCGCTAGTGCATATAAGGCCTAAAGCATTGGTGTTCATCCCGCAGCCCTTCTCATGTAATATTGCGGTTAAACTTAGACTATTACGTGTATAATAAAGGTAACTACTCGTTTATGTATAAAGCTTTGTTCATGGAAAATAGAGTCAGAAAAGAATATATAGAATTCTGGAAAATTATCCCAGATAATTTAAAAACTATAAAATACTGTGGTTTTTTGATTCTACATATAACTGCGAGGCTTCTTATTCAACAATGAAATACGCAAAAAATGAATATCGGAACCGTCTCTCTGACTACCATCTGGATAATATATTAAGAGATGCGAACATTAGTGAATCAGTGAAAACCTAAATGTATCGTACGTATGATGTTGGTTTACCGTAAAAAAATATAAAAAACCTGACATCAAAAATCACACTAATTGTGCCAAAATCAATATCTTTGTTTAATTTTGAATTGAATACATCTTATTTATACTGTAAATGTATACACTCGGTTCTCCGCACGGAAACGACGTAAATATCCGTAATAATTCGCCACAATTAGAATATCTATCTATGAAGATCCAATACTCTCACGACGATCATCGTTCATTCAATTAACACAGTTTCATAGTTCAAAAAGTTGTCGGTGCGATGTAAGCGACAGTTGAGAAGACCTTTCCCAACGGACAAAACTTAAAATAAGGAACTTACTACATATTTAGCATCTTAATTAAAATTTCATTAAAATTATTGATTAAAATACGCAATAATTAAATTGCATTTAAAATAAACCTTTCAAAGGTAACAAAGTGGAGGTTGTCATTATTGTATTACTGATTTTTTTTTTTAAATTTGTAATTAACAAATATACCAAAATTATTTTTATAAGTTACTAACTACACTGTAAGCTTAAATGACTGAATATAAAATTATGGCTTTTGTTTGACATTCTTAAAATTAATATAGCAAAACACAAAAATTTCCCGCTTAAATACGTGCATAGAAAACTTTACAGTACTTGCCACCGATATGTGCAGCTCTGAAGTTAGTCACAAAAGCGTTGCGTCATTATTTCATAAAGCTTTGGCGGACCTGCGCAATAGAGCTGCGTATCATAAGATTTCAGAGCCGCATAAATTGGTTGCAATTTTAGTACTGTTGACGTAAAGTACAATTTAAGTCTAGCTTCTCGAGGCGGTAGGTAGGCAGAGAAGTGGCAATACACTTCCACTCGGTACGGTCTTTAAATACCTATTTCGCTTCAAACGCAAAAATATATAAAGTATTTAAAATTAACATACACACATGATGTTAAACCTTGTTAATCTTGTCGAACTTTGAATTATAAAATATCTTGCACAACGCTAATATAATTATATAATATTATAATTTTTTTAAAATTAAATGAAATAATTATCAATAACAACCCGTGCCTCGAAGAGCACGTTAAACAGTCGGTCCCGGACGCTGTCAATAGATAGCGGTCGTTACAATCCCCGACCCGCATTGGAGCAGCGTGGTGGATTTGAGCTCCAAGCCCTCCCTCGCCCCAAGGAAGGCCTAAGGCCCTGCAGTAGGGTAAAAATGGGCTGATGAAGATGTAGAATTATCAATAAAAGACAGTTTATCTTATTATACAACAAATATGCTTCACTTTAATATTTATGTAGATTGAAAACCAACTAAAGCGAATTATTTTAAAACTATATAAGACTGCAATTTAGTACGGACTTGTGTACCAACACGTATCTTAAAGGCGTTTAACCGACGTGAAGATGCGACACTAAAGACTAGTTCTTGGCTACTTAGTTACAGAAAATGGTGGTCGTGAGACAACATTCATTCCTGGCTGGCGGTCTCAGCGAAGGAGCCAAGCTCATTACACTGATTACGCACACAAAGTGATTGCGAGATGGCGCCTCTATATCACCTCTGGTTAAGTTAGTATAATAAGTTTTATCTCAGGCGACGGCGGGCGTCATGGATCGTCGTTAGTGGGGACGCGGACGTTATTTTTTAGACAAAATTCCGTGGTGGAAATCGTACTTTTGTACAGATATATTTTTTAAGACGGGACGGTGATAGTATATGCTTTTGGGTTAAAAGCTTGTATATTTGCTTGTGGGTGTGTGTGTTTTACCATTTTCGTTAAAAAATACTGAAAAATATTGAAAATACAGTTTTTTATGTTACTTAATTTTATTATTACTTACCTCATAGTAGATTCATAATGTCTTTTACAGTTTTGGCCAGATGTACAAATGGCTGCATGCAGTTTATGGTTTTTGCATAAGATAAATATTACCTAAAAGTTGTTAGACATATTTTACGGTTACAGGCCACTGGAGGGTGCTGAAGAAGACGTGTATGTTTAAAATACGGCTAGACCAAAATTTCGATACATCTTTCATTTTACATAATTATATCTGCAGATAAAAAACTTTAACATGAATGACGGTTATAGCCCACCAGAGGGTGTTTTAGTAGGTGTTTCTATAAAACAGGTGGACTGATTTGCGCATCACGCATTTAATAATACTTCAGACCAGATTTTTATAGATTAGTTTGCGGTAGTAAGCCGCCAGGGGCGCTACGTAAATGTATTCACTGAAAACTGTTTTTTCATTATCATCGCTATTAGGTTTACTAATTTTTAAAATGAAATTCATACGTAAATTATTAATACTAAAAAAAAAAAACCCGAATCCAAAATCACTTAATTGAAAAGAAAAAAGTTATTAACTAAAATGAGAACAACAAGGTGTATTCTAAAGAATTTGGTTTGAACTACGTAGAATGATTTTGTCCGATACCTACTTAAACAGATATTAAAATGTACTATCAAATAAAAACTATTTTCTTTACGGCATGTCGTTAAAATCTGCCAAGCCGCACTGGAGCAGCGTGGTGGATTAAGCTCCAAGCCCTTCCACCCTGAGAGGAAGCCTAAGCCCATGCAGTGGGGCATAATGGACTGGTGGAATTGAATGCATGTCATACGCCAGGTACATCGAATGAGCGCACGTGTTTATTTTCGTACGAATGGCGGCAACGGCCGCGAAATATGTTCAGATAGTTCACGAATATTGGTGTTTTGTTTTTTTGACAGTGGTGCTACGATTTGCCGTAAATTCTGATAAGTACTTTTACTCATTCTATAGAATGAGTGAAATATACTATCATCTAAAAATCTCTTGCAGCTACGAACAATCTACAGTTGATATTTTTTTCTATAAATGGATGCACTCAATATAATCGACATCTTCGGCATCAAATGTAGTAATGTGTAATAAGCCAAAATAACGTCTTCTTCGTTCGACGACATTCTCACAAATGATTGTAAACGTACGCTAGCAATACGCTTCGTGGACAGAGTCGAGTACGCTGGGCTGTTATTTACACATAAAGACCACAACCCAATATATTTTAGTTACTGGTTTTCTTTGTATGGTTAACTTACTTTCGTATTTAACGACTTGCTAATGAAATTTTTTTATATGTAACGACATTAACATATGAGTTTGTTCAAAATACTATCCCTAGTAGTATTTTGTGTTGGCGTATACATGGGCCACAATACTAAAAACAGTTGGCCAACGTTTACTTTTGGCACCTCTTGAATGGGAAGGACCAATTATCAAGGCCCTACTGTTGGTTACTAACTATCATCCAACCATATAAATTACCTACATATAATTATGCTTCTTTACCAGCGGTGTTCAGGGACTGAAATAATACAAGAAAATAAATTTTAGTTATTTATTGCACACCATAATCACAATACAATTATGTAACTCTTGAACTCAGAGTTAAACAGTTACTACATCTGTAAGTCTTCATATCAATGATGCACGAATATGACATTTTTTAATGAGC
The DNA here is from genome assembly GCA_949709985.1 of Luffia ferchaultella. Classification (NCBI taxonomy): domain Eukaryota; kingdom Metazoa; phylum Arthropoda; class Insecta; order Lepidoptera; family Psychidae; genus Luffia; species Luffia ferchaultella. The sequence continues at coordinate 14,398,128 of OX453256.1, read as the reverse complement.
CAGTTAGACTTGTAAATAAATTTTTATTAAATTTAAATAGAGTTCTTGGGTATTATACGTTATAACACTATTTATAATTATTATAGATACGTTTCATTTGTTTTTATTGTTTTCATTAATGACAAAGTGTCATATTTACAAAAGGTGTCAAAGTGTATTTTCTTCATCAAAATTTTGAAAAAGTACATAGCATTTTTTATCTAAAACAGAAGAACATATAGATTTTTTTTTGTTTTATGAACTTTATGTTTAGCTTACAACTTTGTAAAGACTTTTCATAATAAGAGTCTTTGTGTATAAAAGATTCACATCCCATTTCATAACCTGCAAATTATTAGATAGTTTTTCAATAGATTTTATTATCACATTGTCATCGTTCTTAGGAAAGAAAGAAAGAAAAAAATCATTTATTTGGCTATACAACTTAAACAATGTATAAAACTATAAACTAACGTAATATCATCAATACAAGAAGAAAAAGTCTTGTTTTATATACATACTAGCGACCGCCCGCAGCTTCGCTTGCATAGACTACACATTCCTGTTTTAGGTAGTATTAACATTCAAAATGGTTTATACGTACTTTTTGCTAAAACTAATATTGGGCACACCCATTCAAACTTTCAATCTTCATTCTCCCCACTCCTTTGAGAAAACCGATACTCCCATAATTTTCACCCCCCGTTTCCCACCCTTAAAATGTGGAAATCCAAAAACCCTGAAACACGTCATTATTTATTTATGTTAAAATTTTTATGTTTCTAACTTTAAAGAACAAAGACTCTCATACAAAGCCCCTCCATCCCTCCCTCCTTAAATTTGAAATTTCGATATATTTCTTTCTTAAAAAATTAATACGTTGTAAAATAAACCCCTGTTCCCAATTTCGGCTTCCTAGACTTAGTAGTTTCGGCGTTATCTACGCTGATAGATCAGTGAGGACAAACGACAGACAGCCACAAAAAGTAACTGATGTCACTCTTGACAACCTTCTCTCACGTCTGCAAGGTTTCATTAAAATCGGTTTTGGAGATTAGCTCGAATAGACACATAGACGTACAGAAAGACAGACGGACAAAAAGTAGCGCGTGTCATTTTTGACCACCTTCTTTTCATACCCGTGAAATTTCATTAAAATCTGTAAACCGTTTTAGAGATTAGCTCGAAGAGACAGATGGACGTACATACAGACATACAAAAAGTAGTGTATGTCATTTTTTACCACTTCCTTTCCACATCTGAGAAGTTTCCTTAAAATCGGTTTTGCCGTTTTGGAGATTTGCTCGAATAGACAGACAGACAGGTAGTATTATTTTATACATGTAGCCTATTGCCTTCCTCAATAAATAAACTATCCAACACAAAAAGAATTTTTCAATTTGAACCAGTAGTTCCTGAGGTTTGCGCGTTCAAACAAACAAACAAACAAACAAACAAATCTTCAGCTTTATAATATTAGTATAGATAAGAACTCAGCATAGCCAAAATTGGACTCCACTCAGTATAAGCTACAGGAATGGATCCTGCAGCACTGGTTTTCTGTGGAACCCAAATGTCGTGTCGACCAGCGCTGAGACTGAGGTTCGAATGGGCGGAGGTAAATCATTCCAGCACTTTGTGGCAGAGAAACGGAAACTACCACGAAAGGCAGCTGTTTTGTGTTTCTGGTATATTAGGCGAACCGCATTTCTTATGGGACACTCGGACAATTTGATTTTTTCGTAAAAATACTTGGGTTGGTGTGTTTTAGTACTATATATAGCATGAATCAATGCACACACAACACATATTATCCAAAAATATTTTCCTTATTTAATTTTTTTGGTGGCAACCAACTTTTGTGACCTTCCGTGAGTCTTTTTTAATTCACCCAATCTTTTTGATACTTTTTGCAAAGGGTTATGAGATCGAACCATTTTTTTTTTATTTTACGCATATGGTTTTTAAAAGGAAAGCAAAGAAATTATTTAATGTACCAAAATTCTCAACATCTGCTATTAAACGTAGTAAATTATAGAAGTTATATACTAAAAGTTCTTTATGATAATATATCACAGCATTACTAATAAAACAATTATTATCATTATCATCAGCCCATTTTACCCCACTGCAGGGGCTTAGACCTCCCCCAGGGAGAGGAGGGGGTTTGGAGCTTAAATCCACCACGCCACTCTACGGCGGGTTGCGGATTGTAACGGCCGCCATCTATTGACAGCGTCTGGGACCGACTGCTTAACGTGCTCTCCGAGGCACGGAGTCAGTGATAGTTAATGTACTTAAGTCAGAAAAACTCATTGGTACACGCCAGGATTCGAACCATGGCTCTATGGCCTTATAAATTTGAAACAGGTTCGTTGCGCTCTGGGCTATCACGACAATAAAACAATGCAATAAGCTATTCGCATAATTCCGCCATTCAGATTCCATACACAGATCAGAGTACAATATATATACTGCACAATGTAGTATTAAAAAAATGTTGATATAAATGTTTTGGTAAAATATTTTTGAGTACCACTGGGCGAAAATACAATAAAAAGGATCGGAAATTCAGTGGTCTTCCAAAACATAAACAAACCTTTATTAGAATGTCCTTCTCCTGTTCCCGCGTTCTCCATCCCTATCTTTGGCAAACCTGAACCAGCTTGTTACAATTACTTGAATAGACGTTTCGTTTTCTGTTTCTGCGATCTTATTCTTACTTACTGCACTTAAAAAAAATTTAGAATGCAATAACTTAAACTTATTTAAGAATAAGTGATAATAAGTAATTTTATTAAATCAAAAAGTATTTGCCATGGAAGATTGACAGATTTTGCCAAATACAAAACTAAATGTGCGTTTGTTCTCTAGCCAAACTCGGACTCCACATATATTTAATAAGACCCTGTAGCAGTATTCATATTCCTCATATACCTAAATACTGGCTCATAGGTAGCGACTTCATAGATAGAGACGGTGACCAAACGTTCATCTTATAATAATAATAATAATAATAATAATAATTATTATTATTATTATTATTATTATAATAATAATAATAATAATAATTATTATTATTATTATTATTATTATTATTATATTTTTTTTTTTTTTTTAATTTCAAGTGGGCCTTTATTAATATTATTTAAATATGAAATCTTTTTAACGATTTTATACAGGTAATTAATATGTAATTAGATAATTACAAATTAATATGTAATAAAAATAAAGATAATTCAATCAAAACTTACAAATTATTATAATTATAATAATAATAATAATAATAATAATAATTTATTTTGTCAATAACACCATTTAGGTATACAAAATTGAGATAGGCATAGAACACAATGCAAAACTATTTTTACAATAAAATTATTTACAATAAAAACTGTTCACGATAGAATTATTTACAATATTATATGTCAAAAAATTTTCTGATTGAATAATAAGAATTACTCAGTAAATACTCTTTTAGTTTCCTTTGAAATGTATTTATATTATTACTGTCAGTGATGACTAATAATAATAACACACACAATCACAACAACGTCTAGGTCCTAAACTAAGCATTAGCTTGTATTTTGGGTACCAAGCGAAGACACCACATACATATAACAACCAAGACCCGGTGCCAGTATTAATATTCATCATATAAATACTGACCCGACCTGGGATTCGAACCCGGGACCTCCAGCTTCGCAGGCAGGGACTACTTTAATATTACACACCTATAATGACTTTCATTAAAACAAGTTTCTTCGAGGTGTTTGTTATTTTTGCCCGTCCAATTGCAACTTGATGCAAAACAATTTGTAAACAATCTCTCCGAAATTCTCTTTGTAATTATTCCTGTTTCATGTTCTCCTATGTAGCTTAATTGATCCGAAAAATAAAACAGTAATTAACCCTTAAAATAAATTAAAAAATTGTGATTTCAAAATACCATTATCTCATTATTTTTTTCTTTTTTTGTAACCAATGGTCTAAAGCATTTAGATCTTGAACACATTTTTAAGATTAAGCTCCAATCCCCTCACTCTGGGGAGGCCTAAGCCCCTGCAGTAGGACATTAATGGCTGGTGGAAGTGGATGTGTAAAACTCTGAGACATATAAAAAAAATCCGTTGAAGGAGTAAATCTGAGCGTAAGTTGACTCATTAATTACACTTGGAGAAAATTCACTTGAACATTAAGTGGGATTAATCGTAGTACACTTGGATTACAACTTTGTAAGCCGAATTTAATCTTGGAAGTTATGGAGGGACGTGATTGTTCTTTGCGGTGAGAAAATACAATTTTTTTTTTAAATCTAAACAGAATAAAAGAAAATTTAAATTTAAATTTTAGTCTTACGCAATTTACAAAAATTTATCACTTTACATTTTACAAACTTTAATCATTCTGTTTAGATTTAAAAATAAAAAATTGTAGCTCTATAAGTGAGATTGGTTCTTTTACGATTTAGCTCAGAAATGTTAATTTTAACCCGGTTCAGTTAAAATACGTTTTGTTCTCGTCTTTCGGTTGGGATGCTATGATAGATAGAGAGAGATAACATGTACCCCATCAAAAACGTTCCTGTAAAGAATTGTACGACGACCGCTTAGCCCAGTGGGTAGCGACCCTGCCTATGAAATTGGAGGTCCCAGGTTCGAATCCCAGGTCGGGTCAGTATTTATATGATGAATATTGATACTGGTACCGGGTCTTGGTTGTTATATGTATGTGGTGTCTTTGCTTGGTACCCAAAACACAAGCTAATGCTTAGTTTGGGACCTAGACGTTGTTGTGATGTCTACGTTAATTACATAAAATAAATAAATACGTCTGCGGCTGACAGTCAATACAATGAAGTTAGCAGATTAAGTTGTGAAAGTACGTAATTTAGTTCTTTATTTGGCCAACTTGAAATTGTAAGTCTGCGGGGTCCCTTACTTAATAGTATACTCTACGATTTAGTTGGTGAACTTGAAATTATAAGTCTGCGGGTACCCTTATCTCACAGTACAATATATTCTTATGTTTCGTGACGATCAAGACCAAAAGATAAAAGTTTAAAAAAAATAATTAAACAGTGTCATTTATAACTATTAGAAAATCTAATTTACAGATTGTTCGTTATTAACATTTTACCTGTGGAGTTTTCATCATCATCATCATCATCATCATCATCATCATCATCAGCCCATTTTTACCCCACTGCAGGGGTTTAGGCCTCCCCCAGGGTGAGGAGGGGGGCTTGGAGCTTAAGTCCACGACGCTGCTCCACTGCGGGTTGGGAACTGTAACGACCGCCATCTATTAACAGCGTCCGGGACCGACTGCTTAACGTGTCCTCCGAAGCACGGTGTCAGTGATATTGTGTACTTAAGTCAGAAAAACTCATTGGTACATTGGCGTCGTGATAGCCCAGAGCGCAACGAACCTGACTCAAATTTATAAGGCCCCATAGGGCCATGGTTCGAACCCGGGCGTGTGGAGTTTTACGATACTTCAACCTTTACATAGAGAAAATTATGATTTATTCAACATAGTATTAAAGTATTTATTTATCGTTGCGCTACTATAATAGGAGAAGGAATGTCGTGATAGCCTAAAGCGTAACGAACCTGTCTCAAATTTAGAAGGCCATAAAGCCATGGTTCGAATCCGGGCGTGTACCAAACAGTTTTTCTGCCTTAAGTACATTACTATCACTGACTCCGTGCCTCGGAGAGCACGTTAAGCAGTCGGTCCCAGACGCTGTCAATAGATAGCGGTCGTTATAATCCCCAACGCGCAGTGGAGCAGCGTGGTGGATTTAAACTCCAAGTCCCCCTCACCTCGGGGGAGGCCTAAGCCCCTGCAGTGGGGTAAAAATGGGCTGATGAAGTGAAGTGAAGAAGTGAAGAATAGGACAAGAGCAGTAAGAAGAAAATTAGTAGGAAGGGTGGTTTCTCAAAATATAAGCAATATTTCGTAAACTAGTTAACGTGATAGTTTCCTAGAAATTTTACACCATGTAGGTACACAGTAATACGAATTTTTAAATCTTCTTGAGTTGATCCAAGAGTGAGAATGTAATTCACGCAGAATAGCTACTTTAAAGCAGAATTTTTCGTGAACGGTATCTAATTATGAAAAACTACCTGATTAACGTCATTTGATTTTTAAATAGATATTATTCAAAGCTCATACACCTCAGCTTTTTTTTATGTTTAAATACACACTTTTAAAGCGGTTACGAATTCTTAGATACGTTCCAAATTTAAACTCTTTAAGTAATACGAAAAAAATGCATCAAAACTCCAGCTGTTTTAGAGAAACACATTTTCTATGGGGCCCTCGAGTGGCCTTTATTCATCTCTGATAAGATACCTACATAATACCTATAAAAAATTGAATCGAAATCGGTCCAGTGGTTTCATAAAAAATGGGAACAGACAGACACAAATACACAACCTCTTGCCCCAAATGCATACACCGTCTTCGTCACGTCGTCGTGGGTAAAAAAAAAATGAACGGATCTCCTGCTTTCGCACGAACTTCTTACGACATTGGAAATGTACTTAACGGAATAAAGTAAACACACATATTTTGGATAATATTTTTCGAAATAAATTTTTTCCCAAAAAAAAATAACTATGAATAAGCGTAAAACCTCGAAATATAACATTCTATACGACATTTCGATCGAACAAACCGAATTAGTACGAAATGTAACACCGACGCATATCTGATATCCAAGTAAGGGTACCAAATCAAATCAAATCAAATCAAAATATCTTTATTTCGTAGTTATGTAACATAATCTTGAAATACGTCATAAGAGTGAATTTTATTACTTTGTGGAAGAACGTGACCACAAAGGCGCATTCCAAAATGCTGGTTCCTCTCAGAAGAATGCGCAAGAAACTGAGGGACGCTTTTTTTAACAAAATTATTACAAATAAATTTTTACAATAAGTGCTTAAAGAATAATATTATTGAAACAAACCGATAGGTGAGCGGCTTACACCCATGGATTTTTATCATCTAAGTAGTCTAATACTTTATAATAAGCTTTTGCATAAAGCTTTCGTTTTAGTGTAGTTTTAAACTTATTAAGGGGTAGATCTTGAATGTCTCTCTGAACTCTGTTACTTAAGTACGACCTCAGAAGGTCGAGCGCACGGTCTTTAACACCATAATGACACAATTTCCCGACCAATGTATCATGTTGGACACAATCAAAAGCCTTGGAAAGATCACAGAAGATACCTATTGCATCTCCAGAGCCCTCCCAGGCCTCAAAGATGTGCTGAATCAGTTCAACACCAGCATCGGTTGTTGAACGGCCCCGGGTGAAACCAAACTGTTTGCGATGCATTAAATTATTCAAGTTAAAATGTGAAAGTAACTGACCCATTAATATTTTTTCGAAAATTTTACTTAACGTTGGTAGTATCGAAATAGGCCGGAAATTAGTAGGGTCAGATGTACTACCGGCTTTAAATAATGGAATGATTTTACTGTGTTTCATTAGGTCGGGAAAAACGCCATGATCTATACACTTATTAAATAAATAAGCAAGATGAGGTGAGATGCAATCAATGATTGAGCTTATAATTTTAACTGAAAGGCCATGAAGGTCCGCAGTATTTTTCATTTCTAATGATTTGAATACTTTAATAATGACTGTAGGGTCCACGTGAGAAAACTTAAAATCAACCATGCACTCACTGACATTTTGCTTGAGTAATGATTCGGCAAGAGCGGGAGAAGAGTTTAAGGACTTGGTAGTCGACACTGGAACATCAGAGAAAAATTTCTCGAAAGCTTCGGCTACTTCTAAATTTGATGTTAAAATATTATCATCAATTTTAAGTTTAAAATCATTATTGCGTGCTTTTACTTTTCCAGTTTCGCTGTTCACAATTTGCCAAGTCGTTTTTGTAATATTCGAGCTATTTTTTATTTTACCATAAATATGATTTGCTTTAGCTATAGCACAAGCGCGTTTAAACATTTTTGAATAATTCCGAACATAATTTCTAAAATAATCACTTTTGTTATATGATCTTTCTTCATAAAGTTCATACAACTTAAGCCTAACTTCATGGATTTCCGCCGTTGCCCAATCACTGAATCGTAACGAATTATTAATTTGTATGGTTTTGGATTTAAACACATTGTCGTATACATTTTTTGTGATATCAAACAATACACTATATGACTCATTAATATCATCATAATATTTTAAGTATGGTAAACTCGCTAATATGCTTTTTCTATAATTGTCAAGCCGGGTCTCATTGACTGGTATACATTTTATTTTGTTTTTAGTCACTTGTAATTCACCTAAATTAAAAACAGCCATTTGACCACAATGATCTGATGCTAATTTATTAATTATGGCTTTATCACAAGGTTCAGCATTAGTAAAAATATTGTCAATACATGTTGCTGTGGTAGAGGTAATTCTTGTAGGCTCAGTAAAGAGGTTCACCAGATCAGAACACCGAAATAGCGATTTGAGCCTACTACTTAGTACACAATTTGAATCTAGTAGATCTATATTGAAATCTCCACAGACAATAACATCCTTGCCTTTATTTCTTATTTTAAACAGTGCCTCATCCATTTTCTTTTCAAACAAATCGTATGATGAGGCTGGGGGTCTATACACGCTTATTACAACAAGCCGCTCAAGCTCTATACAGGCTATTTCAATTGTTCGTTCAACAGATAGGCTCACAACGTCAACACGTTCTTTAAACTTAATTGTATTACGAGCAAGTATTAAAGAGCCACCGTGTATCGATTTTACTCTGCTGAACGAACTTGCTACCTGGTGGTTTTTGAATCCAAACATAAACTGGTGACTTTTGAGCCAATGCTCGGTAATACATAAAATATCAATATTATTATGATTCAAAAACAATTCCAGTTCGAGTTCCTTACTCCGCATGCCCTGAATGTTTTGATGCACCAGGTTAAGCTTACAATTTTTGTCTTTACAGTTATATTTACGATCACAGGCGGGCATTTGTTTTGGAAATTTTTTGCTTAAAATTATGTTGCCAGAGTTACTCCCTATTGTCTTATTAACTAATTTAAACTATTTGGAACGGATTCCAATGTCTCAATGTTAAAATTATTTTTATGCTCAATAGAAGCAGTCGTTTTAGTAGCCAGTAAGCTGGCTGGTAAGCTGGTATACCTTAACCACTACTTCCGGTTGTCTGATTCTAACAATTTTAGTCCCAATCGATCCCCCGTCTAATTACTCCGAGCTGTATTTTTTTTTTTTCTTAATCGGACCTAGTTCTCGAGATATCGGGCTCCCAAAATGAAAATTGGGGAAAAAAATTGCGATTTTTTTCGTTTTTTGCCGATAATTATTTTGTTTTTGATCTTTTTCCAAATTGTCTTTTTCCGACTTGTCGGTTGCGATCTTGTAGAGCTCGCCGAGCTGCGTCTTTTGACACCAAGTTCATCCCGATATCTTGAGAACTCTTCGTCCAATCTGCCTGTCTCACAAAACTCCCAAATGATCCCCTATACTCCGAAGAAATGAAAGTCATTTCCAATGACAAAAACTGTAAAAATTGAAGGGATTGTTTTTGGAGAGAGCGAATAATAAGATTTTTTGGGTAATAAAGCCCTTGAAGGGAGACTTATAAGGCGGCTTGTGTCTCGCAGCCGGATTGAACAAATGAACTACGAGGAATATGTCAAGGGATTATCATCGACATGATTTGTTCGTTGTCAAATTATTTCGGGCTACTAGACTTTATTCTACTATTCCACACAAATCTAATTTTTATTAATATCTTCTTACTAGATACTCTGTAATCAGAAATACGCAAAAGTCTTAGGAAGTCTTGATTTACGTAATTTTCCTAAATTTTTATATGAAAATGTAAATTGGTCACAATCTACTTTTTCTATTTAATCCGTTTGTAATCGGAAAACCCAAACATGTGGGATTTTCGATGCAATAATCATGTTTTCCGAATATCCTGTTATTTTTGATGACAATTATTTTCGTACAAAATCTGTAGGAGTCTTTTTGAGTTGTTGTAAGCTAAACAAATTTAATTGCTTCCTAGACTGGCCGGAAACGTAATGCGACATAATTACGGGACTCAATATTACGACTCATATTACGCTTGTTTAGCCTTAGCCTTACTGTAACTAAACTAACTGATTTAGCTGAAATATATCATAGACAATAATAACTAAGCCTGCGCCCAACAGTTGGTTGTTTATAACTACATGACGACGTCAATTAAAAAAGTAATCTGTCTATATCATAATCAGTATTTTATATGTATATCTATCCCCAATGTACCCAATCCCCAATCCGCAGTGGAGCAGCGTGGTGGATTCAAGCTCCAAGCCCCCCTCACCCCCGGGGAGGCCTAAGCCCTGCACTGGGGTAAAATGGGCTGATGAAGTGAAGTGAAGTGAAATGAAGATGTATTTCTATTAAACTCTTAAATTATCACAAAAGAGTGTAAACTATTGTAAAAATTTAGTGTAATTTGTGGCAAATTTACTAAAAAAAAAAATGCTTCAAATTGAAGCAATCTCATTGTAACGACGAAATTTTTCTTGTATGCGAATTAACAAACAAGGAAATCAAAAAATCTTTAACACAAACTATGTTTTGATATCTATGGTAATTCTGAACTCGGTTTAAGATCAAAACTAACTGACTAACATTAAAATCGATTGTATCTGGCAACAGAGTTTGATATTGCGAATTGGATGCAATAGACTGTTTGCTTGCGAACGTTAACTGGAGATGAAATTGAATGCTGCAATCGGGCGAATCGTTGGCCTCGGGTTTTGATCGCACTCCTTCTGTTTAGGCAAATAGCCGCAAACGATTAAATTTACACTTATAAAGATTTCTATTCCTTGTCATTTATCTAAGTCGGGCTAAGTAGTTTTTCAGGCGATTCTTGTCACACTTGATAACACAATATGACATGGTAGCGGCGTGGTAAATTTAAGCCCCAAGCCCCCTCGTTTCGATGGGGGGCCTAAGCCCCTGCAGTGGGGTATACAAAGGGCTGATGAAAAAGGCCTCAAATGTGATCATCATCAAATCTACTCTTTTGTCTTTCTATCCCTTTAGAAATATTTAAAAAGTTAAGCTTCTCTCAAAAATGCCGTCTGACGGAAAAAAACCGTACAAGTGCGAGTATGAATCGCGCCCTGAAGGTTCTGTACTGTAAAATAACGTACTTATCGCTACTCACCTCAGATGACACATCAATGAATACATAATATAATACAAAACCAATTTTTTTGCTGACCGAATTTTATAATTCTTGTTCACCGGGAGGCGTATATCGAAACGTTACTTGAATACGTGCCCGTCGGCTAAGACGAACTGAGTTAACATTTTCAACCGATAAACACTGCTGCTCCATTACGTCTCAGAGGGTGATTTACTGCAGTAGGATTTCAAGTCAAGTTTGTCAACGTGAGAGTGATACTAAGGGAAGGCTATGATTTTATATAAGTTTCCTGGTTAAAAGATATAAATAGGATGTAGGATGAAAAATAAAGCGAATAGAGTACGACAAAAGAAGAGTTTAATAAGCAATGAAGAAATTATTTAGTGTTTTTTGGCACATGGTCGTCGGTTATTGTTAATATTGACTGTAACTGGCTTACGCTAAAGTCAATACGGGATAGACAGATAGAACAGATTCTTGTATTTAAGATTTTTGTACTTACTTTTAGATACTACTTTTAATTTTTTTTTTTTTAAATAAGTCAAACTTTTAATTTATTTTAAGTTTTTGCTACGAAAACTTGAACTAAATACTCGTGGAAAAGACTTTACCAAAGGAGTCAGCGAAATAGCTTTACGGATAATGCTCTGTGTTGGCCAAGAACAGGCCTGCAGTCCTCGGGTTCCAATCCTTGAAGTCTCCTGATTTTATTAGCCTTCTAACACTTCGCCGAAAGCGGTTAACTATTTAGAAATTTTCGCCTGGATATAACAGACAAAAGTGCTAAAGCACGCAATCGTAACCCAACGTCCTTCAAAAGAGTTCGCGCAATCACTTACAGTTTATATGTATCTTCACAACTTTAGCCTGCCAGGACCAGGTGTTTACTTTTTTTTTTCCACTTTTTAGGGAACGGTGTTTTCGAAGTTGGCTTTTAGTTGTATAACATTTCATTCCACGGAGAGTTAAACGTAGGTACGTTTTCGGATACTTTTTTTAGGAACTACACAGAAAAAAAATCTGTTATCAAGAAAATATATAGTCTTCAATATATACATATACCGGGTATTCTTGGACCAATGCAATTTGCATTGATTTAAGAATTAGTTTTTTTCTGTGTACACATTAAAAAAAAAGAATTCTCATATCAATGCAAATTGCATTGGTCCAAGACTATGCGGTATTTCTATATATTGAAGACTATATTTTCTTGTTAACAGAAATCTTTTCTTTCTGTGTACGAATGAAATTGTAATTGTAAAATTGTAAGCAAAATAGATAATTTTAGATATATCGTTACAAAAGGACTGAACTTAAAATTTTAAGAGTAAAAAAAGCTTAGTGAAATGTAATGACTGAAATAGATCGAAAACATAGTTAATAATGACAATAATGTTTACAAATTTTCCAGTGAAAATAAAATTTTGCTAATTTCAAATTAAAACCATGGATGTTCATAAAGAAAAAGCGTTGTAACAACAAAAATGTAAGCAAAAAAATATACTTACCACGTAGTCCAAATATACACCAGTTGATGTTTTGTACTTTTGTACTTTGGGACTAGATGGCGCTGTGTGGGATGTCCCATGTATTATTATTATTATTATTTGCTGTGAAGTTGAATGCTGTACCTACTTGAATGAATGAAGGACCTACATGTAAAATTCGTACTATAATATTATTATTGTTATAAATATATATAATAATAATATATCCTGAGTGTGTTTGCTGTACGGTGGGACTCCCCGATGTTAATGAGGTGGATGCGGCTTCACGCTGATAAGTCGTGAAATTATCTCCATTTTATATTATTCATTTTATTTTTATTCCAATTTTATTTTATTTTGTTTTTTGTTTTTTTTGTCTCATTGTCTTTTAATGTATTTAATTTTATTTGATTATGCATTAACATTAGTTTTGATAATATTGTTACTAAGTAAATAATTGATAATGAATATTAATACTGGTACCGGGTCTTGGTTGTTATATGTACGTAGTGTCTTCGCTTGGTACCCAAAATACAAGCAAATGCTTAGTTTGGGACCTAGACGTTGTTGTGATTGTGTGTGTTATTATTATTATTATATAAGTATGAACCCTAGAGTCTGAAATAAATGCTTATTATTATTATAAAAGAAAAAAAGATTATAGAATTACATATCTTGTGTACTTTAACAAAATATATGTGAAAAACAGTGTTAATGACGTCTGTCTATCACTGGGTCTAACATTTTACTCACATTATCTATCGTTTCGAAGTATGAAAAGCGCCAACCTAATATTATGGTATCTAAGATTAAAACCTACTGCAACATACATATTAATTTTTTTACTAGAATAAAAACCCACTGACCTTCCTTCTGAAACGCCAAATACCTGGAACGTTCCACACAGCGCTATCCAGTCCCAAAGTAAGCAATACATTTATTAGTATTAACTACAAATTGGGTTTCGACTAATTAACCTCAATTATTTGCTCTAAGAAGGGAAGTTTTAGCAAGATTTTCAGGAGAATGAGAAGGCCGTATGCTTAATATTTTAGATAAGCCGGCGAGTTACCGAATTGGCGCCATTCCAAACGCTTTCGAACGTTCCAACTTGCGTTACATATATTGCCTTTAAGTCAAAGATTTTTATTACAGAAACATAAATACAATATAGGCCGTGTTATATATACAAACACTCAAAGTATATGTGTTGAATACCTTTATATTATTATACTCGTAGTACCTACTGCTTTTTATCGCTTTTTACCCGAATCCGCGACGCAAATGACAATAATTAATAATTTTTTTAATGTGTGTACTTATCAGTTTATATATATTTATGTATGTATGTTCTTTCATACATCGATGTACCGATATGACTAGATGGGGTGTCCGCGTTCTAAAGTGTCCGTGCAGAAAGTCATCCAAAACGCAATAAGGCCTCCAACCGGCTTTTAGTCAATGTAATGGCTTAGCGCCGAATAAACGTGCGCAATGTCGAATTGTGTCGTGAAAATTTGAAAAACCACTCGTCAAAGACGCAAAAAAGAGCTGAATATTGTATTTTCGGTACGTAAACATTTAAATTTAACATCAGTTTATGCCTGCGGACGGTTACTCAATTGTTTTTTAATTTAATGTTAACATTGTCAAGATTTAGTTCTCGTCCCATTTTCGTAAACATTGTGATACGTCCGACCCGTAATAAGTATTCGTAGGGACTGACCCGACCCGATGCGACACGCGTGGTGGCCGCGCGGTGCGGCTGGTCCGAAGAAGTCTATTCTTAAACGTCTTATATTAGAATTCTTCTCAACGAATATATGTCATAAGCGTTACGAATAGAGCTCAATTTTTATGCTTCATGAAAGGAAAATAATTCCGTCCGAAGAAGTGTATTCTAAAAGGTTTTATATTAGAATTTCATAATGCGAATATATGTCATAAGTGATAATAGAGCACAATTTTCTTGATTCATGTAACAAAAGGTAACAAACTGTAATACGCTACATTACGGCACAATATTGACGGTTTTGTTTCGCCTTTACAAAGGCGACTTCCCATCCTGTTAAAAATTGAAGATCATTGCCTAGCTAGCGCTCGAGTTCTCTGGAAACGAAGCACGTGGGCCAATTTTGATTTCACGACAATCGATTTGTCTTAATCTTGTGTCACCAAAAACATGACAGTAATCAAATGTCGATTTTACGACAACCAGACGCCATATTACTATTGTGAGAAAGAAAAGAATTAATTCAATGAACTATTTCCAGTGGGGTATCATTGAAAGGGTCATTAAGCTAATTTTAACGTTTCTCAAATGAATTTTCTTTTTTGATGACCATTTGAGATCTTCAACGAATTCAAAACCGTTCAAACTTTTTTTTTAAATATGATGACTGTGGAAATTGGTGTGTTGTGAAAATTTAGAACAGGAGACAGCTTCTTATATATAGACATCAGAGATACATGTAGGTGATATTTAATTTATTTACACAAAAACAAGTATTACTGTTTGAAAAGCTAAAGAGGGAAATATGTATTTAAACATGTATGTGTAAAGCAATAAGATTTTTCGATTATTTTGTTGAAACTAGACGACATCTTAAAATCCCCAACCTGCAGTGGAGCAGCACGGTGGATTTAAACTCCAAGCCTCCCTCACCTCGAGGGAGGCCTAAGCCTCTGCAGTGGGGTAAAAATGGGCTGATGAAGTGAAGATGACGACATCTAGCGTTCGTAAGCTTCCTTTCAATTCTAGTGGGGATTCTTTTTACTGCGCGTCTACACAATATATTCTCATACCGATGAAATATATAAATTTCTACATTTACCAGTGGGATCGATTTCACAATCTCCACTCAATAACTTTGCTTAATAAAGATAACCGTAGTTTTGCACTCTTCTTAACTCAAGTTAGCATCCAATACGGTATCGTAAGTGGTTCTATCAGAGCGTAGTTACGTAACAATGAGCCGTCAACGCCAATATTAGATAAGTATGCCCCGAAGCAATCGGAAACTTACTGAAAGTTACGCGAAATACCACTTATCTCCCCGCTAACCAAAATCAACAGTATTGTATAACAGGTTCTTTAATATTATTAGGCGTTTACTAACAAAACTGTTTTTGTATAAGTATTGAAAAATCTTACAAAATTATTTATAAATCTATACCTATTTATTTATTTTGTCACAAATATAGTACGTATAACATAGTTGTGCTATGTAGGAAAACATAAATTAAATCATTTTTTTTTTAAATTAATTGTAAAGACCTTAATTGGGTAGATGACTGCGCGGCGTACCTACTTAGTTGTGACCTCAGGCCATTTAAAATAATGTTAAATTTCGTTTTGCAATAAAGAGATATATTAAAAATTTTAATAGCTTATAAATTCCATATTCGTCTACCGAATATAATTTCGCTTGTGAATTTTCTTATCATATAAAGTCTATTTTTTAATTTTCTCGATAAATATATTTTTAATATTAGTCACATACTCTATTCTCACAAAATAGCACACACTCTCTTCTTAGATATGTCAGTCCTATCAGTAAACACATCCAGCTGATGATTTGCATCTAGAATTCATCAGCTCTAATGTGGCCATTGCTCATCATCATCATCAGCCCATTTTTACCCCACTGCAGGGGCTTAGGCCTCCCCCAGGGTGAGGAGGGGGAGCTTGGAGCTTAAATCCACCGTGCTGCTCCACTGCGGGTTGAGGACTGTAAGGACCGCCATCTATTGACAGCGTCCGGGACCGACTGCTCAACGTGCCCTCCGAAGCACGGTGTCAGTGATAGGTATTGCTATTGGTAAGTTACGGAAATACAGTTAGTTGAAAGAGTAAGTTTACAGTCTATTACTGAAAAAAAATAAGCTTTCAATGCTTGTTACGACTCGTAGCTTGTATACTCGTAACTATCACAGACTCCGTGCCGCGCAGAGCACGTTAAGCAGACAGTCCTAGTCCCTGTAAATAGATAACGGTCGTTACAATCCGCCAACCCGCATTGGAGCAGCGTGGTGAATTTCAGCTCCAAGCCCCATCTTGAGAGGAGGCCTAAGCCTTTGCGGGTGGGGTATAAAAAGGGCTGATGGAATGGAATGTATCTATTATTCGAGTGATGCATGTACGTATCCTAGATTTTTTTGGCACACATTGTAGCCTATACCAGAACATACGAAGAAACAATACGATTTTTTTTTCTTAACATAACAATTTGGGAATCGAGTGAAACTAGTAAGTATCCTATTTTAAATATATACTCGTATATACATATTATAACACTTTTATGCTACCATTTCTGTATTTTATTACTTTATCAAATTTATCAACACTAGAATCGTAAAAGAGACGTTCCTTTAATATTAGTGGGATGATGTCGCTTGTGTGCTCTGTCGTGACATCCGGCACCCTCCTGATTGTATACGCCCACCCCCTCCTTTTCGCTGTCCGCAATCAATTTGCCGATATTTGAGCATACCAGTCTACTAATAGAAGCGGTCGGTCTCCCGCCCCGAAACTTATTTGAATAATTTCCATTAGCCGATGATTTAGTAGAAATTTCCTACCAATCTGTAATATCAACAGATAAAATGTTAAGCTGTTTTGTGGCTTCTGTTGTTTTAGTAAATTGAAGTTGTTTCGTTTCATGCGACAACAAATAATGAATTTAGAGTATTCCATTGAATTTATTGTAAAACATATAATTTAATATTTGCATGGAAACCTATACATACAAATTGTGATTATATTGTAGATAGTTATGGATTTGTGTATAAAAAAAAACATTTATTTAAAGTATTTATCTGTTTAGATTTATCTGTAACGAATTTTAATGGAATTAACAGTAGCGTAAAAAAGAGCTTTAGACAGTCGATTCATGAAATTTCTTTCTAACGTCGAAACCGTTCACTTAGAAATATGTAATTGGGAAGATTTCCCAAAAATTACACATTTATGTAATTAATTAATTGATTTATGTAAAGCCGTATATGAAAGCATTACAGATTTTACCGATGAAAAAGTTAAAGGAGGATTTATAGATAAAAATACGCTTTCATAAAATAAAATATTCAAATTTGTTTTTACATCATAAATAATGAACGCAACGTTGAAAAATTCACAAAGAACAAAGAGTGCTTTTTAATTTCATAAACCAGTAAGTACTGTTGTATAAACTGTTTACGTTTTTAATCAAACTTCGGCAACAGTCGCAGAACTTGGTAAGCGCGAAAATGTTCACGAAATTCAATTCCGCGAATACAGATTAAAAATACACAATGACCTTTGTAATTGTTGATAGAACGAAATCTGACTGAGTGGAGTCGAAATATCAGCCATCAATTTGGGCTTTGAAACGACAGTGTGTCGCTGGGTCGAACAATAAAATCGGGTAGGCTCCGCCTGGGCGGATGGGGAATCCTTTGTTTAATTTTCTGGGCCCGAATAATTGTCGAGCAACTTGTGGCCAGTCGTAAAACGAATCATGAAACGCGGGAGCTGTACCGATAGCAATATTGGGCTTAATTTAAACAATTTCCGACAATGTGTTTAAAGAAAAAGATGACTAATATGCTTACGGTCAAACCACAGACCAGTCAACCTGTAGACCACGCTTTAATAAACGTCAGTACGAAAACGAAATCGCCAAAAAGTGGCGGGGTGCGGGAAGAAGTCAGCTAGTTTTCATTGGTTCGTTCAAAATTGACAATTTAATGGCTTCCGACCTGACCGCTCAGAAGAGACGTAGTTATGTAGTGTCACTACTTAGCCTTGGCGAATGCTACTCCCTGTCAAAGCGTGGTCTATAAGGTTGACTTGTCTGTGGGTCAAACACACACGGATAGTTCTGTAACAGTAAAATTACAAAATAAATAGACATGTTGCATTTTCAATGTAAAGTACATTGGCCAATAAGCGCGTCCTCTTCAACTACATTATGTATCAAACGATATTTCACACACTAGAATATGATGACTATATTTTTAGAACTTCAGGAAAATACCGATTATTACCTCAGATATAACAAATGAAAGTTTGTGTTTTTACGACACGCTGTGACGTCACTCGGTGTCGCTACATAGAGATTGATTGTAACCGAGAGACGTCATGGCACGATTTACTTTAAAAATTTGTATCTTCGACATTTTTGTAGACATCAATAAAATTCTTTTACTGATTAGTTTCTCTTAATAAGTATAAAATATTTCTATAAAATGCAAAAGCACAAGAAGCACTCATTGCTGGAAAGAAAAAAACGTAAGTATATTTCAAGTTACGTGCAAATTTTCTTGCTTTTATTGCTGCAACTACTAAAGGTTGATCTGGCGCATGTTTCCACTTGATTGAACCTTAAAATGAAATTTATTTGCTTAAACCGTAGGTGATAAATTTGTGTATACTATTTGGCTACGTTGAATGCTGTTTGTGTATAGCTTTGATTTTTTATGTTCCAAGATAA
The DNA here is from genome assembly GCA_949709985.1 of Luffia ferchaultella. NCBI lineage: Eukaryota > Metazoa > Arthropoda > Insecta > Lepidoptera > Psychidae > Luffia > Luffia ferchaultella. The sequence goes on along the minus strand of OX453256.1, from coordinate 14,378,970 downwards.
AGTCTTTGCGATACAGCAACAAAATGATGGGCCAACTTTTAGTATACGTTAGTGTGTGTCACTCTCGCCAAACCATACTAATCATATCTGATGTTCATCAATTATAACCGAACAATTAGGTGGTATTTATATGGACGTTCTTTGACACCGACTCTCTATCTAGATATAATATAAATAATCATAGGTTGTCAGCGGTAATATCATTTTTATTTCGTAACTTATTCGTTTAGTTTACGACGAAGAATTTTTCTTATAATAATAATATTTTGAAGTAATTTCGCGACAAATATTCTCACATGCTTTTACTGACCCTATCCTATCTACAACGAAATTAGCTTAACACGTGAACACAAAGATAGAATGTCATGAAATGAAAATGTATTCACAATATACGGCAGTATAATTAATTTGTCTTCGTCTGATTGGAATGAAATTTAAAAAAAAAATAAAAATATTTACCTTTTAGATATTTGATGCATAAACGTGTTTTCAATTCAAAGATGCAAACAGAAAAAATACCAGGAAATGCTTATTAAATAATTGTTTAATATTGTATGATTAAAATGTTTGAATTTATATATGACTAGCAGCCGCTTATGGTTTCGTCTGCATAGATACATATTTTCAATGTTTTTAACCAGTTTTTTTGTATTTTCCCTTGATAATGAGACGTTTAAAGTAAAAATCCTATATTTTGACACAGGTGCTAAGTTATCTTCACAGCTAAGGATCTAACCGGATAAGTATAGGTATGCTAGCCCTGATAGAAAGTCCAATCTGGTCCAATCACTTATTTATATATTTATTATTATTATTTTTATCATATTTTTATTGCCACAACGCGGTATCTTTATAAATCTATGACTGAAATATGACAAAAAAAAAACCACTACACCATGTGAGAATTTAGATATTTATAATGATACATTACTCTGTGTTAGTTTTGTTTGTTTACTTTTTCCAAACACGTCTAAACAATCATTTCCCACATCCAATGCTGATAAATTTTCTCCAAGAAAATTATGAGCTTTGCATTAACTAGTCACCTATTATTTTTTTTTAATAAGTTGTTTTTTTTAACCAAGTTACTTAAAGTTTTATTATCATTTTGGCACCAGCCAATCCCAACATAGAATCACCACCGCGGTCAGTGGTCACACAAATTAAGTTATTATCATTCACTATACCATGAACATATTTAGCTGAACAATAGGTACCTCTTATTTATTTATATTGTCCTGGTACTTACACTGTACTCAAATAATAATAATACATGGGACATCTCACACAGCGCCGTCTAATCCCAAAGTAAGCAAGTATTATGCTTGTGTTATGGGTTAATAGACAACTGATATACATACGTAATAAATATATATATTTTTTATAATATACTATACAGATATTTTCTACCCAAACACGGGACAAATAGACATGTTCACAAATATATACCTACTTGAAAACTATTTTTATTACTAAAAACACAAAAACAATAATAATAATAAAAAATAAAACTAATCCAATAATCCACCCCTCGTCGCCCCCGACGCAAATGTGCCCATGACGCTCATCGCATTGCCGCGCTGAATTGCAATGGCAATTCTTTGCACCAGGAAGGTACCGGATCGGGGGTCGAGTCCCCTTTCTTTAAGACGACGGTAGATGCTCGCGACGAAACGTTTGGCTTCACATGTTCACGCACACAAATATTTGTCCCGGGTGGGATTCGAACCCGTGACACTTGGTTCCGCAGTTAGTGTTAACCACTCGGTCAATCGGTCATTCATACATACAAATTGAAAAGAAAAAATACTATTGAAAATTTCGGAAGCGTCTTTACAAAGGTCTTCGAAGGACTAAAAAGATGAAAAGTAACGATGTTACTTAAGGAAGTGCGACTTATGAAAATAAGTTACTTGGAAAATGACAATTTTATAAAAATGGCAAAACGGATCTGAGCAGTTCCAAACTGGTGGTAGCTTCAGACCATTGAAAAGTTCTTGGAATTAAGTAAAAACTGGTTTTTTTTTAGTGGTTAGGTTATGAAATTACATTGAGTTTTCCAAATGTCACGTTACCAAAAATAAACTCTAAAACGATATAAATGCAGGGCGACTTTTTCCAAAACTCGCTAAATAAATTCCAGGCTATATATATCACCTAAGGTCTCCATTTTTGAAAAAATTGATATGAAGTACGTAGTTTTAATTTTCACATTTAAATTTTATACCCGATAGAATTATCGACACAGCGTCGCTACTGCCTATTTACATAATATACCTTGTGGAGACATGTCATAGAGTTTCGATCGGGTATAGTTTGTACGCTGCTTTTCTAACGTCCCGATTCCAAAATATACCTGAATCGGAGTGCCATTATCAGGTATATTTAGCACTTAGCGTTCCCTTATTACTCAATACTAAATATACATCATAATGATATTGGTTGGGTATAATTTGTACATGCTACGCATAAATTTTCATCTCCTAAACATACCTGAGTAGAGGTCTCGTTAGCCGGCTAAAATCATTAGGTTAGGTTTGTTTACGTCAATGTGAGAAGCGAAGCGGAGCGGAGCGACGAGCCATTCAGAAGCCTATTCATCAATTTAGAATTAGTTTTGTTTAAGTTAATGGTCTATTTAGAAATCTGTTGATCAATTCCGAAAACAAAACTAATTCGAAATTGATGAATAGGCTTCTGAATGGCTCGTTGCTCCGCTCCGCTTCGTTCCTCACAATGACATAACCTAACCTAATCAATTAAAAAAAATAGACTATTAACTTTAAATACATAAACAAGTGGCGATGTAACGACGCAGCGCATCGCGTTATACTCGGGTATATTAAGGAGCGCGCTTGTTTTTCAACTGTCTACTAATATTCCCGTGAACGTAATTGGGTATATTCAGGAGCGCTCCACTTCACTTCAACGTTCCTAAATGTACCCGAGATGGACTGGGACCCTATGTCTTGTAGAGATACATTTACAAGTGCTCACCTCATCGTTTCATCTCCTGACTATACCCGAAGTCGACCCTGTTCGTGGCGTCACCGGCGTCCCCACAAAGTATATTATGTATATACGCGTCACTAATAAGTCAAATATAAATATTATGTATGAAAAAAGTGCGACTGTATGTGTAACGAGGACGGGATTTACTATGGGTACCTATCTACTTGCTTATTTTGTTACTGGATGCCGCTATGTAGAATTTTCCAGTTATTATTTCCTCAAAATTTTAGTAGTGAGTGATACTAAAAGAAAACTAAGTATTTCACTATTTTCACCAATGATCATGGTAGGTATTACAGTTCGGTAGGTGACGAAAAAATCACTCGGTCTATGGTTGTGCAATAAACACAAAAGAAAGGTAAAGGTATGTAGCGCCTTCTAATCGAAGTTTAATATGTTAAAACCAAATCAACTACAAGTCTGTAAGTAAAACGTTTGTAACATACGGATATACAGACAGACAAACACAACGTATAGACACGGTGAAACTACGAAGGTTCTATGCAACAGCAAAAAGCAAATAAATTAAGTGTACTAAGGTTGTTTTTTCATAGATATTAAACAAGTTACGGCAGCTCGAGAAAATTACATGATGTATTAGCTTATTTACATGATTTATTACTCGTCAGGCTTAAATTTCGCTTTGAGGTGTTGAAAGTGCTTACATCTAGGAAATTAGGTACATTGTGTTCACAACACAATTTCCTAAACATATATTTCGAAAGATGAACAACAAATTTACATGCAAAAGTAACATTAAACAATATAGGTATACGCTGTGCTCGAATACTAACAAAGCTAATTCTCATAAAGACAGGATATTTAAGCCACATAGTTACCGTGAATGTTGAGATGTACTGTTGTATGCTGACAACACAGACAAGTCAACCTTATTGACAGGGAGTAGCATTCGCCAAGGCTATGTAGTGACACTACATAACTACGTCTCTTGTGAGCGGTCAGTTGGAAGCACGTCGGAAGCCATTAAATTGTCAGTTTTGAACTAGCCGACCTCTCCCCGTAACCCGCCACTTTTTGGCGATTTCGTTTTCGTACTGACGTTTACTAAAGCGTGGTCTAGAGGTTAACTGGTCTGTGGCTGACAATCACCAATTTCGTTGGTGTAAGAGCGAAGTATTTTAGTATATTTACTATTACGTGAATATTTAATAGTACATTATGATGCTAGTACGGTAAGCTGCGTATTACAGTCGAGCTGTTTATAGACACGAGGCGAAACCGAGTGCTTATAATCAACCGATGACTATAATAGCCAGCTTACTGAGTACGAGCACCATACGACGTTTTTCAATACATTTGCGATTAAAATTAGGTAGATACTTCAAATGTAATAATGGCGGGAAATAAGGGCGCCAGCGGGTTGCTTTTCGCGGTTTACGTATGCGTTACAAACAGAATCCTCGTTTGTGATTGGTGTAAAGTAAAAAGGCCTAGTAGTGTAAAATACAACATTACAGTACAAATTTCGATGTCATAAAGACCGTATTAATACAAATGTATTGAAAAACACATAAGGGTTCTGGGTAGCTCGTTGCTCCACTCCTCTTTGCTCTTTACTTTGACATAAACAAACTTAACTTAATACATTCATTTAAAAATAAATGGATTTTTTTCTAAGATTAACTAATTCAAAGTGTTGTCGTAACATTCCATTATGTACGACCGAAACCAAAAGAAGAAAAAAAACGGACTTTCTCGCGCAAGTCAACCATGTTAGACTACGTTGAACTAAACATTAAAAAAATTTAAAAAAAAATACTTTAACATTCATCCCCTTTCGATATTTCAAATTATCGTGCCGTGTTTGTCTTAAAAGATTTTTCAAAAGGGGTGACCTCCTTTTAAAAAAGCCTCTTTGCATTTGAAAAAAAAGTGGGAGAGTTTTCGATCATTCTTGTTACCTAAATTTTTTAAAGTATTATTTAATTGCACAAAAAATTAAATGTTAATGAACCTATTTTTGGAGTTTACTTACCTACATTGTTTTTGTATTATTCAATCTGAATATATTCCACTTAAAGTCAACACACAGTATGTCAATAGACAAATAAAAATGTATAAACAGATTTATTTTATTTATTTTATATATTTTATTTATTTTAATTATTTTATTTATTTTATCTATTTACATATGAACCAACAGTTGTACACAAATTAAAATAGCTAGCAGGGACTAGTTAACAGCCAACTATTTACAGGTTCCCACTGATAAAAATAACATGAAAAGGAAAAACTTCCTCCCGTCTTCACTCAGCTAACAACCCAACAATTTATGATGAACAATTATTATGATTACAAATGTCGCCGGTTACCTTTGGCTTTTGCGTATGTTTACAATTTTACAAATATTTCGGTTTACTTAGCTTAAGTGTGTGATAGCCCAGAGCGCAACGAACCTGTCTCAAATTTATAAGGCCCATGGTTCGAATCCGGGCGTGTACCAATGAGTTTTCTGACTTAAGTGCACAATATCACTGACACCGTGCTTCGGAGGGCACGCTAAACAGTCGGTCCCGGACGCTGTCAATAGATGGCGGTCGTTACAGTTCCAAACCCGCAGTGGAGCAGCGTGGTGGACTTAATCTCCAAGCCCCCCTCCTCACCCTGGGGGAGGCCTAAGCCCCTGCAGTGGGGTAAAAATGGGCTGATGATGATGATGATGATGATGACTTAGCTTAATAGCTGATATGGTATTGGTATTGTTTCCTTGTAAAATAAATTTATTGTAAAGATATGATTGCCAAACCTAAGCAGGACAAAAAGACGGCAATAGTGTCAACAGTATACGAATACATGCACTAGGCCCTATACTTTGGTCTGGTAAAGTTTTAGATTTAATATTCAAAACTATCGGTTTCCATAAGACTTGGCCGCAGCTGAACTTGGAACGTGACCTCATCATACTCCTTTAGCGCGAAATACATCAAATATTCAAAAATATATTGGCACATATATTTTTCACGTTATTCTAGTTGTATCTATACGGAAGTATTTGTATTTTGACCAAATGTCAGTGTAGACAATGAGTTTTTATAGAAATTTAACGAAAACCTCTGCTATCGGGAGTATTCAGGTATCTTCCACAAATATTGTTTCACGTTGAAAATTGCACATGTTTCAGAATTTTCTCTCGTACTCGAGCTATATTGAAGATGAAAATTAGATAAATAAACAAAAAAAGGAAAAACCGACTTCAAAATCATCTGAGTTGGCACCGACTTCGTTAACTATATGCCGCCTATTAATGCTCCTTTCTTTAAAGTGAAAATTTTATTTTTAACTTTTTAGTTTATTTTTTTGAAGTCGGTTTTTACTTTTTTTTGTAAAGTTTATTTTATTTTTCAATTTTTAGATGTACACATTTGTAACTTATTTGTATTTAGTATAAATGGGGCTTCTAAACGCGCTACTCAAATGAGACAGCGCTGCGATTACGCAACTTCAATTCAGTGTCAAATTGACGTATCAGCATGTCTAGTGAGTAGTGGTATTCCTATGTAAAACTTCAATCTTAATTAAGTATTATTTTTGTGCGAATTGAACATTTTGACATATTGAACCGCATGAAGTAAACCCAACAAAAGGTAATTGCTGTAAATCGTCGAAGAATTCCCTCGAATGTCTACGGTCTCCATCATCAGACCTGTAATGGCCCTTATAACCCATATAACTGAAAAGTTCTCATCAATAGAAGTGACTTAAGTCCAAACACTAGGCAATTGTAGTAAATCGTTGAGGAGTTCCCTCGACTGTGTATGGTCCCCATCATCAGACCGGAAATGGCACTTATAACCCATATAGGTGCAAAGTTCTCATCAATAGAAATGAATCAAGTCCAAACACCAAGTAATTACTGTAAATCGTTGAAGAATTCACTCGATTGTCTTTCGGCTCCATCATCACATCGATGCCCGTCCTTCATTAAATAGTAATAGTGGTAGTATTTCATAAAAATATTTAAAATACGATACTTTAAAGTACCATTTTCGAAGATTCCCCTCGATTTTACTGAGATGCCATCATCAGACCCTGGTTTCCTTATCATGGTACCACTCTGGGAATACCTCCTTTCCAACAAAAAAATTATCTGATTCGGTTCACAAACTATGAAGTTATCCCTGAACACACATAAAAAAAACATTTATACGGTCGAATTGAGAAACTTCCTTCTTTTTTGAAGTCGTTTAATAAAAAAATAGACCCTTATTGTAGAGTCTTAATATTTCGAAAAATCCGAAAAACTCATTCTCCTACAATGAAGTTAATTAAAATACAACGATCTTGGAACTTAGAAATACTCAGCCATAGCATCGCGTATTAACTACCAATGCACTCCAAGTGAATCAGCTACCTTGTTATGTACGCAAGGGTCAATTTGAAAACACTCTTACCACTACCGACCGCCATTGCCCTGCGAAGTTCCAATCACACATACTTACGCGGCCGTCATTGCAGTGCTTCATTGGTTGTTAATTTTTAAACGAAAAATATATTTTAGGGTTCCATACCTCGAAAGCAAAACGAACCCTTATAAGATTCGTCTGTCTGTCGGTCAAAGCTTTTCTCTGGTACGCGTAGAGTTAATGTGGCGGTGAATAATAAACTGGTGTACAACACGGAACCCTTGAGGCATGAATCTGATTTGCAGTTGATCGCTTTTTTTTTAATATTTAGATAGTTGGAGTAATTGTACGTCAATAATACATATAATATTATTTGGTAAATAAGCGTTATTATTATTATTATACTTACCTACTTTTGTAATAAACACAATTTTCTCTTTGTATGATGAAAATAACGACAGCCAGTTTATACACTTATAAGTGATGTTATTAAAACTTTGAAAGAAGAAAAAGGTAAAATGTTCCTATATGGATTTTAATCTCGTTTACTTTCTATCCTACCTTTCTCTCTATATCAGTTAGTTCGTATGCAAAGTCAAATTGAATTTTTCCCAAAGGATGAATATTCCACTATCGGCGCGTAGGAAAAATAGTAGAAGAGGCGAATTCGAAAAGCTGTTACTCGTAAGTGGAAATCGACTAGTGTGTGTTTAGTTATGTATATTTTGTAGCATTTAGACAGATCAATTTAGTTTAACGATATAAAAGTGTGGTTGTGAAATTAATACATATAAAAGTTCAATACAAGAACGCACGATTGACAGCATCCCTCTTCATTCAGATGATAACTTTATTTATTATTGATTTTATTAAATGTCTTTTTCCATTTCATCATATGCAACGGTGTCATTTTCACAATATCTAAACATTCTCACATGGTTATTGACCGCGAATCGCATGCGATAACACTTTGAGTAACGGTGAAAATGCTTTAATTTACAAAAACAAAAATTTATTTAATTTGATTTGGATTTTTTTTGTTTTTTGTTTATTTGGGATAAGAAGCTGATCGTTAGTAACCCATATCAAGCTGTTTTGAAACACATCTTGTATACTTGAAAACCACTAGCGCCGAACGTCTGGCAGTCTGGCACCCGCCGTGAGTCGCGGCGTAATGTATTGAGATTACTTAAAATGACGGCTGCGCACGGTGCATAGTTTTAAAGAAATTCAAAAAAATATTAGGCGTGGGGGCCGCCCCACCCCCACGAAACCGTTTAAGGGTTAAAACGGATGCTTGCATTGCAATCTATTTGTCCTATATTTCAGTTCAAAGGAAAATTTATGACCACGAATTATTTAAAAAATGGCGAGGCAGAAAAATAAGTTTAGGGTATTAAAGTTAACTAAGGGTCGGGTCATACGTGCACACAAAATTGCTAAATTATGAAAATCCAAACGAAACAAAGTTGTTCCGAATGTAGAAATGGCTCATTTTGGCCCAATAGATTTTACTTGGGAACAAAATCAAGCCAATGCACAGTTTGGGATTTGGCCTTATTTGCCGTCATCTCCTTTTATGTATTTTTTGGAAAGATAACACTCAGACGAATTGAATCCTATTGAATCTCCGCTTGCAGTCTCTGCTATAGTATAGATGGCGCTGTGTGATAAGTTCCAAATGTTATCATAATTATTTTGAATACCGTTACGGAAAAATGTTCATTTCAATATTCATGATTAGAAGGTAAATGATTTTTTTTATTATTATTAGTGCTGTTGTATTATAGAAATCACAATACGTTATTCTAAAAAACCAATAGTCTAAAGTTTCATTCATTCATATAAATGGTTTCATTTCAATTTAAAATAAATGGTAGGCAAATACCAGTTTTCTTAAAAGTCGAATAAAATAGGTTGGAAACGCGAAATAAGCATCAAAGATGGCATCTTATTGAAATCCACGGACTTCATTTAAACTGAGTTGAATAGGAATGAAAGTTCAGTAGTCAAAGGTAGTCCGTATGGCTAAAAGATACTAATGGAGAGCGCAAACTTACATTAGATTCTAAAAGGCCATCTAGATAATTGTAACCATTTTATTCTGCTGATACAAATAGGTAGTTGTACATACCTGGCTTTACTTACTCTAACTCAGAAGGGAAAAAACAAGAATAGCCATTAACATATTCTTGTTGACTACTATTTAACTTTCAGATTTAACTCCATAAATTTTAAAAATTATTAAAAATGTAATTCGGAAAAACTGATCTTTTTAGGCCCACACACTTAGTTATGTATTCAGTTTTAGACGAAGCCCATTCAAACCATTAGGAAACATGAAGTTGTTTGGAAGAGCATTTTGATAACTGAAGTGAAGGCACCATCTGCATATAAAATACTGTGTATGATCCATTGGCCCATTCAGAGATTAATATTACATCAGATTTAACAGGATTGCGTAGTGGCAAATTTCTATACGAACGGCGTTAACAGTTGTACCCCATTAAACCTTAACCGAATGGCATGAAACAATTATACTGTATTCAAATCAACAAAAACTTGATTCGTGTGTTTTTAAACTTTTAAATGTTTTGATAAATGATTAATCAAGATTTTTTTTAAAATCTTTCATTTTTTACATCATTTTCAACATGAAACTAATTGCATCTTATCAATATACATAATTTTTTTTTTTAATTTCCCAACTTGAAATTGAAAATGCAATTCATTTCATGCTGAACTTGTGGGGAAAAACAAAACAATTTCCAAAAAAATATCCCGCGCATTTAGATATTTTTTTTGTTATGATATATCAAAATATTTTAAAAATTCAAAACATATGTACAAACCTAGTTTTTGTTGCTCTGATTGCCATATTATTTCGCGGCAATCGGTTATGGTTCAATGGAGTGTAATCGTTAACGCCGTTTATATGGAAATTTGCCACTACACAATCTTCATAACGTCAAAGTTTCATTATTATAATACCAAAAATTGCATTAAAGATGTTCTTTGAAAAAGTCACTCGATCTTAAATAATTTCAAAGGAGATTGTCCGAAATCAAATCAGACAGACACGAAAATGGTTTCGCAGTTTCTGTGAGTGGATTCGCGACTGAATTCCCTTTAGACTTTAGCCCTCTGGCTATACCGGTGGGTAGCGGAGTTGAGCGAAAGCGAATTAGGAGGAATGGAGGAAGAAGGTGCGTAGACAGGATTAAAATCGCCTAGATACACAGCTTAGATATAAGGTTAACTTTGATGTATTGCAAAAGGTTATCTGGCACTGCCTGTTAGAAGCAGGACCCAACCTAGGGAGGAGGGGGACAATCCGGGCAAATGCCAGAAGGGGCGGCAAAATTGAAGGCAGGTGCACGGTGAGAAAAATCTTATAAAAATTACAGTGCTGAGAATTGTAAGTAAACGAAGTTCAAAATTCGAATATAGTACTATTTATACAATATATTGTTACAAAATTATACAAAGAAATTGCAATGCGGGGTGTGCACTTTTGTTTGATGAAACGATTTTACCGTGCCGTCGCATAAATTCTCAATGGTCATAATATTTTGACACTCGTATATAAATCAAATTTCTATATAGTACTTCCCGTTGACCTAGAATCACGATATTTGACAAGGTCTCACAGCATTAGTAATGGAAACAATCCGAAAATCGATAATTTGTGGTAATGTTACTTAATTTTTTTTTGTGTTTATTGAGTATTTTTAAATTTATTTTAAATCCCATGTGGCGAATAATAGCGATAAATGTCACAAAGCTGAAGAGTTATTTGTTTTTAATTTGAACGCTCTAATCACTTGAAAAATAAGTCAGTCAAAATTGAAAAATTGTTTTTGTATTAATTAGCAATTGACTTTTAATAGCCCAATTCTTGAGCAAGATTATAATAAAATCTATAATACAATATACCGGTTGTTCGGCTAAACGAAGTCGAAACTTATAAAACGTGTGGAGTTTACTTAACAAAAAGTTTCAAGTGAGCAGTTAACTCAAACTAACGGTTACCGAAAAAAAGATGTTTTAAGTTTCGCTTTAAAAAAAATTTTAAAATTATGTCAAATGTATTGTTAAATTCGGTAAGCTCTATATAATAACTATTAATAATAATAATAACTAATAATATCGAAATAATCTCAGTGGTGGTAATGGTGGTGCAGGAAGATTGTTCAATAAATATATTAATATCAATGCTAAGTACGTGTGGTTCCAATAACTGAGAAGCTAAACTTAATAGACAGATTGATCCTTTATCCTGCACTGGTTCGTAATGCAAATCCATAATTATGTTTATTTATTATTATTATTATTTAATTATTATATTATTATTATATTATTATTATTTATTAATATTTTAAATCGCTCTTCACTACTTCACAACCACCAAGCTTCACGTCATTCCCGCCTTCGGTATGACTGACCCTGAATACGTCGTGCAAATTCGGTAATACGGAAGCAGCGATGGCATGAATTCGAAATATACTGTAAATTATTCGATAAGACGAAGAAGATTCGGATGACGTGGATGTAAAATTAAATTTGCATTACATGTTTGTTTCTTAATCCTCTGTACTTCAGAGACTCAGTGGAATCAGTTTAAATTATAACTTGGAGAGAAACGCAAGAAAATATTGCCTAAGTCCTATCCAAGTGATTTTCATGATAGTCGGATTTTTTTCATCATCATCATCATCAGCCTTTTTTTTACCCCACTGCAGGGGCTTAGGCCTTCCCCAGGGTAAGGTGGGGGGGGGGGCTTGGAGCTTAAGTCCACCACGCTGCTCCACTGCGGGTTGGGAACTGTAACGACCGCCATCTATTGACAGCGTCCGGGACCGAGCTTAACGTGCCCTCCAAAGCACGGTGTCAGTGATATTGTGTACTTAAGTCAGAAAAACTCATTGGTACACGCCCGGATTCGAACCATTGCCTTATGGGGCCTTATAAATTTGAGACAGGTTCATTGCGCTTTGAGTTATCACGACAAATATAATATATCTGTTTTTTAATCGTTCGATAGCATTTATTCTGTGAAAACCCAATTTACTGTTATCCTCACTGTTATACGTAACCCCTTATGGTAAATAATAATTTTTATCTATTTAAATGTACTTTCCATTTAAAAAAATCGTTTAAGTGGTTCCTCAGATATAAGCGTTCAAACGTAGAAGTAGACAAAAAATTTAAACTGTATATTTTTACAAGGTGATTTTCACTCGTAGTGTATACATTATATCTAAATATATATTAGGTGAAATTGTAATATATATTATACAAACAATTTCACGAATTTAAGCTTTCCGAGAAAAACAACTAAATTGGTAATTCTAATTCTCCTATGTGATTATTGTCGTCGACCAATTTACATAATGAGATGGCAGTTGAGATATATTCTTACAAATATATTCTACAAAGAGCAATATTTTTCTTTAGTGGCCCTACGCGCCGGGTCCTTAAAATTGATCTCCTGCCTACTTCAGTCGTTATCTGTTAGAAAAATGGCAAACTTCTGTCAATTTTGATTCAGAACATATTATGTGATTATTAAATGATCCATCAACAAAAAGCAACATATGTTTGAGGCTGCGGCAAATCGAAAGAACTTTTAAATCTATTATAAAACTACAGCATTATTAGCATTATTTAAAAAAAAATAGTAGCCCTAGACGGGATAGTAAACCACCCATAAATCTAAAAAATGTGAACACTTTTTTTTACTAAACGTATAAGATTTTTTTTTAATTTCTAAACTATCTTGGAAATAAATTTACTTATTTGGCGAGGATACCTATTTTACAAAATTATTGCTTTAGATTTTTATTTCATAAAATATAACAACGACATGAAATTTCTGACCAGTACGTGCCAAGGGAATAAGTAATCGAAGAATGCCTTCATTCATGTAAAGAAAGTGTAACCGTGGCCCCAGTTAGCGAAAAAAGTTTCACATTCGGATACCTGCGCCAAATGTCAGGATGTTGTTAGAGACGATGTCCTGCCCACAAACGTGTGAAGAGGTAGTCTGTCAAGGTCTAGGATCCTCGGTAATGACCTTAAGGTCATTAAGGAAAGTATTATATATATATATATAAATTAAGGAAAATATCCATTTTACTATGATATTATATGTTTAACAGACATGTGTGGGGTATTTAATTATAGAGAACTACAGTGAAAGTTTATGAAGAGCCTAGAAAAGCCAGATTGAGTTCAACTCAACTAGAGTAAATTTTTGATAAGCATTTATTCACTCGAGGTTTTACAAAGTTTTACAATATAACCAAAAATATTTTTTTTAATGGGCACAATAGTTTTTGAGTTTAAATAAATATACACACACACAAAAATACAAATCTTTCCTCTTTATAATATTAGTGTCGATTATTAAATTTCCTGAATATTCAGAATTACTATGGTATTCATTAAAGTTTCATGGAAATGGTTTAGTCGTTTTGAAGATTAGCCGGAACAAAAAGACAGACAGACAACCACACGTACAAAAAGTTACCTATATCACTCTTGACAACCTATTTTTAATGTCTGCATAGTTTTATTAAAATCGTTAAAAGTATAGCTCGAACATACATATAGACAGACAGACAGACAAACAAAAAGTAGCGTATGTCACTCCTCACACCCGTTTTTTCACGCCTGCAAAGTTTCAATAAAATTAAATATTTTTTTAAATATTTTAGAGTTTAGCTCGAACGGACAAAGAAACGGCCGGACAGACAAACAAAAAGTATTGTATGTCACTCCTAACAATCTTCTAATCACATTTGTAAAGTATCATTGTAATCAGTTCATCTTTTTCGGAGATCAGTTCGAACAAACAGACGGACGGACAAATAGACAGATAAACAAAAAGTATAGTATTTCACTCCTGATAATCTTTTTATCATATATGTAGAGTTTCATTGAAATCGGTTTATCCGTTTTTGAGATCAGCTCAAACATACAGACAGACCGACAGACAAAAAGTGATCTATGTCACTCCCGATAACGCCCTCTGCACGTCAGCAAAGTTTCATTTAAATCTGTTCAGCCGTTTTGGAAATTAGCCAGAACAGACGTACATATAGACAGACGGATAGGCAGACAAACAAGAAGCAGCCTATGTCATCTCCCATAATTCCCACTGTACGTCTGCCAAGTTTCATTGAAATCAATTTGACCGTTTCGGAGATCAGCTCAAATATACAGATAGATGGACAGACAGACACACAAAAAGTAGTTTGTGTCACCCCCGACAATGCCCTCTGCACGTTTGCCAAGTTTCATTGAAATCAGTTAAGCGTTTCAGAGATCAGCTCGAACAGACAGGCAGACAGACAGACAGACAGACAGACAGACAAAAAGCAACCTATGTCACCTCCGATAATGCCCTCTGCACGTCTGCCAAGTTCAATTGAAATTGGTTCAGCCGTTTCGGAGATCAGCTCAAATATACAGATAGATGGACAGACAGACACACAAAAAGTAGTTTATATCACCCCCAATAATGCCCTCTGCACGTCTGCGAAGTTTCATTAAAATTGGTTCCGCCGTTTTAGAGATCAGCTCGAACAGACAGACAGACGGACGGACAGACAGACAAATAAAAAGTAACCTATGTCATCCGCGATAATGCCCTCTGCACGTCTGCAAAATTTCATTGAAATCGGTTCAGCGGTTTCGGAGATTAGCCAGAGCAGACAAACAGATTGACAGACACTACAATTTTATTAATATAGATAAAAAGGTTGAATGTTTTTTTCTGTGAGGATGCGTGCGAAAAGCAATTGAGACAAAATTGTAAATGCTAAAAGCACGAACGTCGTCGTTGAATCGTTGCATCATAAATCATTGAGAATTACGCCCCTGGGGGGTGATTCTCAAACCGTTTGACTTTATGTATCATGAGACAAAATCATTAAAAACATTTTTTCCTTCGAGACAACGTAATTCTATATTGTGAAAAGTCGTATGTCTTATATACTTTAAAGAATCGTAATTTATTATATGATTTTTAATAAATAGAATTACGTTACCGCTAGAAGGAAAATATTTTTCTTCAATATTTTCTCATGTGACATAAAGTCAAGCGCCCCAAGAATCACTCCCCTAGGCACCTTTGGAGTCGACATGTTTCGTTTTAGTGTTCCATTATGCACACTGCATCATAACTAGTCAAATATAGTTTTCAAAACGATAGTTGTTTGCACGAAAATATTTCGCTTCTGAGGGATTATTAATTTAGTTTCCAAAGGTACGTAACATATTACTATCAACGAAAAATTATTTTATTGTTTTCCACCTGAAAAAGGAAATGATAAATGCGGGAAAGAAATAATACAAAAAAAGGAACGGAAGCATAAAATAAAAAAGTAATAAACATTGACATAAAAAAACTACTTGCGAATACTATTATACTCACGCACAAAGCCTGGTAAGTTACATATAGGTAATTTTGATAAAATTTGTCATTATATACCCATTATCTCTTTCGATGCCTTCTCGGTGCAGTTAAACTACTTCGTAACTAAAAGTGCCAGAGCATCCCATTTGAAGTCGACACTCCGTAAATTGCATGAATAATGCAACTCATGCAAAGCAGTGGCAGTGTTTTAAACGAAAAGATAAAATCAAAACAATTTATTATAAGTAAGAAAATAATTACTCCTAAAATTTTCAAACCATAGAAATAACCATAGAACTAGCTAGCAATATTGCAAGTTTGACATCAATTCAATTTACCTGAATTATATATTATATTATTATATTAATTATAAATTAAATTGACACATAATATCTAAGATCTAAGACTTCATAAGTGAAGAAAATATTTACGTCGGATTTTTTCGGCCTCACGTCCGGTGACAAATACATATATTCTGTGTGATTTATGTCAACCTGGCTCTTTTGCCGTTCATATAATTAGTTTCTAGATGCGAATACCTATTAATAGCTATGTTTAAGTAAATTTTTATATTACTAAATGTATAAATGCTGTTGGTATTCCAAATAAAACAAAATAAATAAATAAGCCAAGAGCTGCTAGTAATGAAAAAAAAAATTAAAAATATTTTATTTACAATGGGTTTGGCAATAGCATTTGACACTATATGCAAAAAACTTTTTATTTTGGGATAGGTCGCCATACATGTAACTGAAATACGAAAAAATAAAATTCATCGTATATTAACGCGAGAGGTACCAAACGATAGGTCTTAAAAAAATATATTAAGGTTTCAAAACTTTTTTATCTAAGTCAACAGTTGTTGAGATATGCACTCCTATAGTCCTAATTTTTGTAAGGATCATGGGTCCCCTCCCCCCCACCCCCAGCAGCTAAACCGTTGTTTTTGGATATGTGGGAAAAAATCTATGACAGGAGTATATATAACGTAGTTAAAAGGAAAACTATCACAGCTAACTAGACTGTATTATTTAACGAGTAATAGAGTAACTTATAAAATGTACTTTCATAAGTAAAAATTTTGTAAAAATTCCATAGAAAATGACAGATTGTGTGTTATTTGCATCCCTTTGCAGAGCTTATTCTCTTCATAATCGATACTAAAAGCCAAAGGTTCACTGTAATAAAATAAGTAATAAAAATTGTGTCTAGCTATCAGTGCGCTCGTGTTATTACTTTTCGGATTAGCCAGAGAGGATCGAGCGCCTTCTAAATAACTAACGAAATAAAAATGAAATATATTTATACAATAATTCTTAAATTACATAATAATAACGGTTAATGGTTAAGTTCGATTAACGTCGCGCTCGTTTTTTTTTATATTGTATGGTGGTACGGAACCCTTCGTGTGCGAGTCCGATTCGCACTTGACCGGTTTTTTTTTTTATATAAGTTTGACATAAATAAAGCATTAAACGCTTATTAAACGTCAGGCAGCCAAGAATTTTTTTTTCTGCTACACGAAATATTTTTTTAAATAATGATGTACATTGACGAAAGTTGATTTTACTGCATATTATTATTGTTTAATGTGAACTGTTTATTATGAAACGTATCCTCTATGACAAGACTACTGTAAATAATAACAGTACGTGTGACATTTCATAGGTAACTTGTATAAATAGGTACTTAGATATTTTTTATAATACATTCATACTCGTATTACAAATGTATTTTGCACCCAGGCACGAACGAAATTTTCATGCCCATAAATATTTGTCCGGAGCGGGAATCGAACCCGCGACGTTTGGTTCTGCAGTTATTGTCTCTAACCAGTCGATCAAACGGTCAATCAATAATTCTTGCATTTTTCACTCATTGCCGTCCGGTTTATTAAAGCAAATTAAAACATCTTAACATAGGCAGTGATAAATAAGTAGCTTTTTTTTTTAATAATAACACGTATTCCACAAAAAAAAAATCACAGATTAAGGGGATAGTCTTTCTCTAAGCGGCTTCGATTTGGCATCTCTATTCCGTTCCAATCCCGTTTCCTCGACCCGTTCCTGAGTGACAGAGATGGCAAGAGTAAATTCGGAAAAATGCCTTCAAAATACTCATCGAAACAGCTTGCGGGCCGTGTTTTCCACAATTGAAATGAATATATTTTAAAATCAAAATTTACAGCGTTATTAAGAAAGGCCGTGTCTAGGGCGGTTCGTTATCCTTTTTTTTCGTTATCGAATTTACGAACTATCATTTTTAGACCAAAAAATTCGAAGAAAATCATGTTTTTATAAAATTTATTTTGAAACAATTAAACGAGACATCGAAAAAAGCATAAACCATATATCAGGGTTTTCTCTATTGCATACATTTTTTCTGTACAAATCAGTTAATAGATTGAGCGAGGGACAGACGGGCTGAACCCTCTTTTTTGTATGGAAAGCTTATCACCTTAGTTTTACCACCGATCTGAAATTTCGGTGCATTGTCTAAAAAACTTAGCTGTTCTGTTTGTTTTGATGAGATGTGCTTCCAACTCTCGCACTTAGCAAATCCATTCCAGAAATTTCCAAGGTTTTCCATGCAACTAAGCAGAGTGGTTATCAAAGGAAGTTCTAAATTACAGCGAAGTAACGTTGCGCGCCATTCTATTATATATTTCTACCGTACAATTTGGTACGGTGCAATACGCAAATTGAACGTAGACCGCATTTAGCTTGCGGCTGCTTGATGTTTAATAGCTCCATGGGTGAAATGGAATTGATATTTTAAATTTTCATTTTGTTCATTTGAATGCTTGACGCAAACAAAAATAGGCTTTCGAATACAAATAATAAGCAAAAACAAAACATGGAAAACGGTAAACTTATTTTACAAGGTTTATAAAGCTCTAGAGTCTTTCTTCCCGTGACCTTAATATGTGTGTGTGTGTGTGTGTGTGTGTGTGTGTGTGTAAGTTCGCTAGATATTTCTTTGGTATGCCTTACAGCCTAAACAGTTTGATAGATTTAAACATATGAGGGGTCGTTAGGTTCAAAATATAAAAGGAATATAGCTTGTGTTTCTTTTTTCAGTTAAGTCATTTTACAGTCGAGGTTTTTTAAAATTATTTATTAAATCATTATCGGATGAAACGAAGATTGAAAGTTTCAAATAATAAATACAAAGTCTTTACATGTGTGTACGTCATATTCGATTTAGTTAGCATTTTACACGTGACATGACCAACGTAATATAACATGAGTCACACTAGTCGTAATCAAGGAACCAAAATTACATCATCATCTCTATACCACGCGGGCCATGGTTCGAATCCGAGCTTGTACCAATGAGTTACTGTCACTGACTCTGTGCCTAAGAGAGCACGTTAAGCAGTCGGTCCCGGACGCTGTCAATAGATGGCGGTCGTTACAATCCCCAACCCGCAGTGGAGCATCGTGGTGGATTTAAGCTCCAAGTCCCCCTCACCCTGGGGGAGGCCTAAGCCCCTGCAGTGAGGTAAAAAAATGGGCTGATGAAGTGAAGTGAAGTGAAGTGATACCACGCGAATGCTGGCAATCGTAAGCTGTACTGGATGCACAACATTTAAATTGCACGGCTTTCGCTTGGCTTTTATAAAATATACCAACGAAATTGAATGTTAAATCATTTATTGTCACTTTTGGCAACGGAATCGACTCCAAACATGCCAGGCGTACATTATCGAAAAAGTATAAAACAGCAGTAAAATGATGCACGATCTGTCAACTTTATTGTTTACAAACTATCGGGGTTCGCTTCATTTCACCCTCCGGTGGACGTGTTCGCCGATTTCAATGAAATACGTTCCGTTTTACGTTAAAACCGTTGTTTTATAGTTGAAAGTTGTGGCTTACAAATTGTTTTTTGATTGTTTAACTTAACTGTCATGTCCAAAGTAATTTAGGGAGGCCGTGTTTCAGATATTTGAACAATATCGAATTTCAGAATTTAATTTTTATTTTACATTGGGAATTGTAGAAGCCATGAAAGTTAATTATGATTACAAACTAACTTCTTTCAGCCACTGGGTGCCTCGGAGAGCACGTTAAGCCGTCGGGTCCGGCTAAAATCCACCAACCCGCACTGGAGCAGCGTAGTCGATTAAGCTCCATGCTCAAGCCTCCGCAGTGGGGCATTAATGGGCTGATGGTATGGTAATGTTGTTTTAACGCATTGTTAAGTTATTACCCACTATAAATAATAAATGACCGTATTTTTTAATAGCGTTGACTTAAAGTTCGATTCTTTTAGAGCTCCCAAGGGCCGTAGATTTAAGTATTTGGTATTAAGTTCAACTTAATACTCGTTCCTGAGAAAAACAGTTTTGACAGATAGACAGATAGAAGCACAGACAAGTCAACCTTATAGACCACGCTTTGACAGGGAGTAGCATTCGCCAAGGCTATGTAGTGACACTACATAACTACGTCACTAGTGAGCCGTCACTTGGAAGCACGTCGGAAGTCATGACATTGTCAATTTTGAACGAGCCAATGAAAACTAGCCGACCTCTCCCCGCACCCCGCCACTTTTTGGCGATTTCGTTTTCGTACTGACGTTTATTAAAGCGTGGTCTAAAGGTTGACTGGTCTGTGGATAGAAGTGACCCTATAAGGATTCTTTTTTTCTTTTGAATTACGAAACCCTAAAAAGTAGATAATCCAACTCGAAATCCTTTTGTTATTTTTTGCTGAAGTAGGAGCTTCCATATTATGCAAGAATTTTCAAATCGAGTGCGGTGAGTGCGAGTGTATTTGATGGGCGTGTACCGTACTTGAATCTGCGACTCTGACTCAACTTTTGTAAAAAATGCATTTCCAATAAATGTTATATCCAGAATTTTCGTTTATACCTTTTTACTCTTGTTGCTGTTCGGCTCAGGATGAAAGCAGCGTGTGGCACCTATTCAGATGAACCACGATTTCATCTGAATAAATGCTTATAGTCTTCTAAGCAAAAACAAATAGAACAGGGTCCACAGGCGGCTGATCAGTCAATTAAATTTTACCTAACGTATCTATACTAATATTATAAAGCTGAGGAGTTTGTTTGTTTGTTTGTTTGTTTGAACGCGTAAATCTCAGGAACTACTGGTTCGAATTAAAAAATTCTTTTTGTGTTGGATAGTCTATTTATTGAGGAAGGCTATAGGCATATGTATAAAATAATACTATCTGTCTGTCTGTCCATTTGAGCAAATCTCCAAAACGGCTAAACTTATTTCGATGAAACTTCACAGATATGCAAAGGATGTGGTCAAAAGTGACATGCACTACTTTTTGTATGTCTGTATGTACGTCCATCTGTCTATTCGAGCTAATCTCCAAAACAGTTAAACCGACTTTAATGAAATTTCACTGGTATGAAAATGAGGGTGGTCAAAAGTGACATACGCTACTTTTTGTCCGTCTGTTTGTCTGTACGTGTATGTGTCTATTCAAGCTAATCTTCAAAACGGCTTAACAGATTTTAATGAAACTTTGCAGACGTGAAAAACGGTTGTTAAGAGTGACATCGGCTACTTTTTGTGTCTGTCTGTCGTTTGTCTTCACTGATCTATCAACGTAGATAAAGCCGAAACTACTAAGTCTAGGAAGCCGAAATTTGGAACAGTGGTTTATTTTATAACGTATCAATTTTCTATGAAAGGAATATTTGGAAATTTCAAATTTAAGGAGGGAGGGACGGAATGGCTTTGTATGAGCCTTTGTTCTTTAAAGTTAGAAACATAAAAATTTCGACATAAATAAATAGTGATGTCTTTCAGGGTTTTTGGATTTCCACATTTATAGGGTGGGAAACGGGAGGTGAAAAGTATGGGAGTATCGGTTTTCCTAAAGGAGTGGGGAGAATGAAGATTGAAAGTTTGAATGGGTGTACCTAATATTAGTTTCAGCAAAAAGTATGTATAAACCATTTCGAAAGTTAATACTACCTAAAACAGGAACGTGTAGTCTACGCAAGCGAAGCTGCGGGCGGTCGCTAGTTCTATATACAAGTGTCATGTCAATGTCAAATATACAAGTTATATTAGCCAGTATTTGTTCACAATAAGTATAATGAACTCAAGATAGTTAAGCAAAACTTAAAATTAAACTTACACTCAAGTTCTATGCAAAAACCGGCAGGGTCGTCTAGCAAAAAACGTACCTGTAACAGAAAGGAAACGATGTAAACTGTACCTACATTCACACCACTTCACCGATTAACGATAGGTACCGACTATATAGTTTTTATAACATAATAGCTTTTTGTTTACGTGGAAGATCGGAATCTGGTCGGAAGTTGGTGACGTACGGCATGGGCGGTGGCGATCCACAAGTAGTGTGATGTATTCAGCTACTACAACCCTCTCAAGGACATCTCATCGCTGTAAGCGAACTGGCAACGCGAACTTAGTAATAATCTTTTACAACAGAATAATTTAATTTAATTTTCAATAAAATCTACGATTAATTTCATAGTTTTATTTTAAACTTATAGCCTAGTCACCACCACCAGGTCTAAGTCTAGAAAGTCTAAAATATGAACAAAATACGTAATCTTTTGTATAGAAAAGATTCGTCCGTTACAGCTTACATTCAACGAACGTACCTATTACATATATTAAGTAAATTATACGTAAAATAACCGAACTTCTAAAGCTCCCATCGTCCGTAACAAAATATTTAATCAAAGGTCATATTGAGAGCAACATTCCTTGAACTGTTCTAACGAACTTCCTCTACCAAGTTGCACGAGGCCGAGGCATTGGAGAGCAATCTATCCACTCGGAGAAAAATTCTACAACAAATATTGTTAACCTTTACAATATACAATGTGCCCTTTTATGAAGTACACAAACGATACGGAGTGGAAATATGCTGCAATTTTTACTAAAAAATATTTAATAAAAATCTTAAAAATTTGGTGTTTTTTTTACAGACTTTTACATGGCTGCAGACAGTAATGTGTATACGTCACAAAAATATGAATTCACTAGAAGCGCTATTCTGCGCTTAGCGTCTAACCACTCTTTTATTTAGCTGGTGTATCTTTGGTAAATTTCAGTCCGGTTCCAGTACGCGAAGTCCCGGCGCGCCAGCCTTCATCCCCGCGAAATTACGTTTGACAGTTTCGATACAGTGAAATAACAATTCTGACACTATTAAAACCGAACGCTGCTATTTACTCTAATAGTGTATGTAATATAAATAACTACGCAGAGGCAACACTGTCGGCACTCCGCGTGGGTATTACTCTTGCAGTTAGGCATAACGCAAACGGATAAAACAATGAAGTAAGAAGTTAGATTTATAAAATCAGAGAAAGTCAGAGTGTTATATAGGCCGACAACACTATAAATTGCGGCGCCTATGTCGTTACAACGCGCAAGGGAGTAAGTGTCGCCCAATCTCGATACATGTAACTCGATTCAAGCGAATAACGTCGCTCGTTGGTGTAATAGTTCAGGACGATCTAAACACATCGAGCGACCATCAATCGACCTTGTGCATATATCTTCAAGATTTATAGACGATCTACGAAAACGAATGCTTGCATTGTTTAAAATTCGTTAAAGTTGGTATTACACCCGCGCTATCGATGTCGTATCCATCGAACGCCACCTAGAGTACAAAGCCTCTCGGTGACGTCATAAAAAAGAAGAAAATGTTCGCCGCATGACAATTTTTTTATTTAAAAACTAGCTGCTAATAACCAAAAATAGCTAATAACCATAAAACCTATTTAGAAACCTGTTTTGGAATGTTATCTATCTAAACACAAAATTTCATATAAATCAGTAGAGCCGTTTCCGAGATAGCCTATATATAAGAGTAAAGAATATGATTTTTGAATGCACCTTGTTCGACTGGTACGAACAATTGGTATGGGAAAATAAAGTTGTTTGTTTTTATTTTATCGTAGTTTTTCCTTGCAATTTCTTCACATTTTCTGATCTTTT
This sequence comes from Luffia ferchaultella, assembly GCA_949709985.1. NCBI lineage: Eukaryota > Metazoa > Arthropoda > Insecta > Lepidoptera > Psychidae > Luffia > Luffia ferchaultella. The sequence continues at coordinate 14,355,200 of OX453256.1, read as the reverse complement.
AAACCTTCCTTGGATTTCCAGAAATATTTTAAAACCAAAATTTGCCAAACCGGTCCAGCCGTTTTTGAGTTTTAGCGAGACATGTAAAAAGCTTCATTTCATTTTTATACATAAGATTAATTAATTGTGGTAAAAGTTAAACATTATAATGTATTTATTAGAGGCAGGTGGTTTCGTCTATAGTATAATTTTTTTTGTCTATAGTTATGTAGTTAGCTTTTAGCTAGGAGCGCTTTATACGAAACAATTCATAGTATCTATATTACGCGCTGACAGAATCTGATTAGAAGCTACGTAACGTTTACTTTTTGTAGTGTTTTCTTATATACTCACTGATGCCACCTGCTGAATACTTACCCTCTCATGTCACGGCCAGCTCAGCGGCGACATGAGGCATCAGCAATGGTCCCAACACCGCTTGAGTGTCAATGTAATGATAGGCATCGAATGAGGGTTCATGGATAACCTATCAATACTAGAAAAACTTTTTAGTCCTTGCTTGGGTCATCAAATTGAAAATTTTGGATTTACATAAATTAGGTAATGTTTAAGATAAAGATTATAAAATTGAACATGTTTGTAGAGCAAAATCTCTTTATCCTAACGATTATTTAAATAAAAATTAACGGTCGTGTACCAATGTGTACCTATGTGCACGTAAGACGTCTTCTTCATGATGCCAGCTCGCGGTGGCGACGAGATAATTGCGTGCCAACACGGAGTCTCCGATGCTGCACTCCAAGATTGGATGTTCCTTAGCTGGAATTCCATCGCATACTCGTAGGCGCCCGAGATGATGCGATTTGCTACCGCAGCCCTCGCTCTTCGATAGGCTTTTTTAATTGGTAATGATTGACGTCTCACAAATAAGATATCTTTTTTATAATATTCGAGAGTAAGACCAAACTAAAATAAAAACCAAACCGTAGTCACAAAATGTTGAGAAACCATTATCAGACGGTGAATGCAACTTTCAATAGGTAATTACGTAATAATTTTTATAACTACGCAATCACTATTTATTGAAATGGCTTTTACACAAAATTAAAATCCGTAAATCCGTCGGTAAATATACGTATTTTAGGGAACAATCGCATTTGTATTGTCATACAATATGAACAAATATAACATTTTGCAAGGAACATTTCACAGTATTATTTGGTATTATTTATGAATGATTTCATTCAACAAATGGCTTTTAATACTTGCTATAATGACATAGTAAATTACACTGTTTTACCAGAAAGTGAGTGTAAAAACAACATCGGTCACCTCCCATACTACTTACTACCTTGAACCTCATACCCAGGGTAGTTGTATAAAAATATAAATGGTGGATTTGATAATTATTGGTTTAGTAAAATTGATCATATATTAATATTTACGATACGAAGCCAGAATTAATGAATATCGTATAATAATACCTCAGACATGGCTGTATAGGCATAGTTTCTTTGCATTTTTATCAGTGGGAGAAAGAATATGACTGCGCTATGCTCTATAGGTCATCAATAGCATGTGTTCTGACTCCATCACTGACTCCGTGCTTTGGAGAGCACGTTAAGCAGTCGGTCCCGGACGCTGTCAATAGATGGCGGTCGTTACAGTCCCCAACCCGCAGCAGCGTGGTGGATTTGAGCTCCAAGCCCCCCCTCCTCACCCTGGGGGAGGCCTAAGCCCCTGGAGTGGGGTAAAAATGGGCTGATGAAGTGAAGTGAAGTGAAGAAGCATGTGTTCTGTTGTAGTATCACAGATCAGTTGGTATGAATTGGTATGAATCTCAGGTATGAATGAATGATCGGATCTGTGGTATCGGATGGTATGTAGATACCGTAGTAGATACGTATGTTTTTTTTTTAGAGTTAGAGACTATTCTCATATATTCTGGTTCTGTACTATTTAATTAAGTAGGTACTAAATTGTGGTGATGTTTATGATTTAATCAAATAGACAAATTTTTAGTAAACTAGTCCACTTTTATTTCAAAAGCCCTTTTCGTTTCTCACAGTAGGTCGTTTAGTAGGTATACTACAACAGTTAATAACTTTTGCGGGAATTTATTCGAGATTTTTTTCAAAAGGAGCGGATAATTTCACATTGATTGCTGACCAACATAATCATAACAAAAATAAAATTCTATTTAAGTTTTGAGATTATTATTATACTTACAGAACTGATTTTCTTATTTAACATATTTTGAGGTTATATTTGCGGGATAGTGTGCAGTGCCTTTGCATAAAATAAACTTAATTTATATGAATTAAATAAATATTAATTAATACGAATAAGGTAGCGAGCGGTTAGTAAATTTATATAGGTACCTAGGTATATTCTCGAAATGTACTAAATACCCTTTTATTTGATATCCAACACGGCATATATAGAATAATAAAAATACCTGGGACTTCGCACACAGCGCCATCTAGTCCCAACTAAGCAAAGCTTGTGTTATGGGTACCAGAGAATTGATATACATACTTAATTTTTTTTTAATAATATACACATATTTAGATACTTTTACACAAAGACCCGGAACAAATAGACATGTTCATCCACACAAATATTTGTCCAAAAAAGGCCAAAAAATACCAAGTAAGAAAGATGTATTACTGTGGTCACACTGCAGTTAATCAACACTATGGATTAACAGCCAATATACCCACGTTCCCTTTTGTTTACAGAATTATTGCCTTCATAAACCGTTAAAATTAGTTTTTTTTTTAATTTTCTGGCTTTTATTTTTTACGGTGATTAGTTAATTAAACTAAGTAATTTTTGAGCTATTTTGTGTACAGAAGGAATTCGTATACATTTCAAGGTCAGGTCCATTTTGACCATCATTGTTTCATTTGTTTAGCAGCGTTTTTAGCTTCATTTAGACACTTAAAAATAATGAAAAGTATTGTGCCTTCGGGCACAATAATACCAAAGTGTATATCCGAGCGTAATAAAACTCGCCTTTCATTATCAGTATAGGAACAAAGGTTTTTTTTTGCAAAAGCCAGTGTTTATAAAGCATGACGTGTACACACACAATTGACGTGTAGTACATGGTGTACTATAAATCTATGAATGTTCATAAAGATATCGTGTTGTGACAACAAAATATGAACGGAAAAACATACGCCGTAAACCAAAATTTACACCTGTTGAATTTTGAACTATTGTTGTGAAGTATATTTTGTGTCTGTGTAAAATTCGCACTAGAAAATGAAATAAAAATTCTGAAATTACATATCATTTGTAATTTAGCAAAATTTTTGATAAAAACGATGATAATGATGGTCTGTCTAATCACTAAGTCAACATTTTGTTCCCGTTTTTGATTGTGAAAAATATGAGATGGTCCATTCTGTTTACTATGCTATCTAAGGTCTACCTAAAAATATTTATTTATACTGCGAATTTGTTATATATTCGGAGACGGGTGAAATGAAAGGCACCTAAATGCCCACTGAATGTATTCGGGCGTATATCACAACTACCCACTAATCTATCTACCCAACAATTTACCCCAATAAAATCGTTATAATGTAACTTAATAATATAGTACTAATTCAATAATCAAAATATAAACAATCAAATTTTTACGTCAAGTTCTAGCTCAAATGATCGGTGTATCGGGTGGTGTACTTTCTTCCGAATCCTCGCCGGGCAGGTACTTAAAGTCACCGTCGTCCTCGACAATGCTACTGCTCATATCCTCACCCCCACCAGCGACCGCCCTCTCTGAGCTCAAATAAAGTAGACTTTCCCACGCTGGCGCTGGTGATGCAGAAAGATCTTCATCGTGTGCGGTTGATGGCGTATTATTGTGTAGATGAATGGTACACCGCCGCCCCTGCTGCTACTTGGGGATCTCGTGGTAGGGGACCCTGTCGTTTTCACCCCTGCTACTGAGGTCTCGTCATCGTCATCTGAACAGTCCTGTACACCACTATCTAATTGTCCACTACCCTTTTTCATTTGATTCAGACTAAAAAAGAAAAAGTGGGGTTTGATCGCAAATTAAAAAGGTGAGTAGAATCGATACTAGAAGTACGAGTGTTTGAAATGTATGAAAAGAAAATTGTTAATTAAAATCCCAAACCACTCCAACCCTCACCTTACTTGTTACTAACCTAGTTCGGTATAATGAACTGCGTAAAAGGCGCGTATATATTCTGGAATCCGGTATCCTGACCGTCCGTTCCGGGAGTTTTTGTATCACATAATAGCATCGTAGTAAATGAAGGAATTATTTGTCGGTACCTTCGCCTCGTAAATCTCGTGAAAAATACGAGGAAATTACGAGTAGCGACAAATTGGCGCTGACGCTCGGCAGAGAATGCAGGCGCTCTCAGATATTTTATTATGTTTTGCCGCAACGGTTTTCAATGATTATAACTACACTAGCGACCCGCCCCGGCTTCGCACGGGTAGCAGAGCGTATAAGCCGTTGTATTTTTTCTGTCGTAATGTCATATCAGCTTGTTGCGTCTTACATGTGGATTGGATTTATTTAGATTTAAATGTAAAGTAAGTTCATCCTACTTGGAGTATTTTTAAAGTATTTTATTTTATTAATATTTTAAAAAGTAGAGAATATAATATACATATAACCTAACCTAACCACGCGTGTCGCGTCGTTTCATATAGCTGGCCGACGCGGCGCAGTAGCCGGCTGGTCGGGCGATATATATATTTCGCGATAGCTTCTAAGATATCAATTTAAAGTGTATGGTATTAAGACAATCATAATGTGCATGAAATGATAAATAATTGATATTTATTACATGAATTTGATAAATATTAATACTGTATCCGTATAAATTGCTTTCCAATTACCTCATCATATGACACCATTTTTTTAACACAAAAATAGGTATAGTAAGCTATCCATAAAAGATAGACATATGCCATTGCCAACTTTTCTTTAGTCCTACAAAAGAGAAACAATTCCTCCATACCTTGTTTTGTTATATCTCAAAGGGTTTAGGCAGCGTTTTCGATGAAAGCTCCCAGCTGGCTTGATTTTTTCCGACTTCTTCAACAATAATCGTCATATTTGAATTAATATGCACAAAATATTAATAAATTATACACGTAAACTTTTATCCATTGGTGTCACCCATATGCCAATACGTTCGGTAGTTTTTGAGTTTATCGCGTTCAGACAGACAGACAGACAGACAGACGCGGCGGAGGACTTTATTTTATAATATGTAGTGATACAGCATATTTTTGGACCAATGCAATTTGCATTGATATAAGAATTCTTTTTGTTTTGTGTACACTACCCTTTAGTCCATATTTTTATGGTATTGACATTTCAATATTTACAGGACTACGTATGCTGGGGTCGCAGGCCTCTGTATTTTTGATAATAGTTTCAATTTAATATCTTTATCCATTTTTAAGAAAAAGGATATTAGTTAAAAGAGAAAGAGACACAGAGTGATCCTATAAATTTTCCTCAATTAACCAGTTGGTTTTTCTAATAGGTAGGTATACGTTTGATTAAAACTGTATTGTTCAACGAAACTAAAATTCACACTAACATGTTGCTAACACGTTATTGGAAATAGCATGTTGAATTCAAAACATTGTTTTCATTATTTAACACTAATAGAAGAATGTATTTTAATACATCAGAATGTTTGCAGCTGTTTATCGATTTATCGAATATCAATCAACTTTTACAAAAAGCTTTTCTAATCTTCAACGAGAAGCTTCAAACTTGACAGAGCAAGAACTTCAAAGAAATTCATTTCCGAAGAGGATCGTTGTTTAGTTGTAGGTACTTGTCAATAAATATACAACAATAAATATCAGTGTGTGAGCGAGGTTCAAAAGGTACAATGGTATATAAATGTAGCGTTTCCCTCATCGTTGGAGGGTCACACTGAAAGGCCACACCAAACGAAACTTTTTTCTAATTAGAGCATATTTGACGACCGCTTAGTCTAGCGGGTAGCGACGCTGCCCATGAAGCTGGAGGTCCCGGGTTCGAATCCCAGGGCGGGTCAGTATTTATATGATGAATGTTGATACTGGTACCGGGTCTTAGTTGTTATATGTATGTGGTGTTTTCGCTTGGTAATTAAAACACAAGCTAATACTTAGTTTGGGGCCTAGACGTTGTTGTCATGTATACGTTATTATTATTATTGTTTTAGCATTATTGGGAAAAAAATGTCTGCTTTTTAAAATTAACTGTCTATTTAATCATTGCGAAATAATACCTATAAAGTGTACTCCACGTGGCGAATGTAGGTTAGTATATATGAAACATTTTTGAGAGATTAATCTCTTATAATTTAGATGAGTTGAATACACGAAATAATAGAATCGTATATTTAAAGTTAAACCTTTTTATTCAAATAAAATACAATAACTTTCGTAAAATATGTAAAATAATCACTACCAAACATTATGTGTTGATGCAGCGTTCGTATGTCAAACGTCACCAAGTCAGGCTCCGAGTGCGATTACGCCCTGTGCGAGGACTTTCGTATCCTTGCCGAGTTCTTCTTTGCATAACCAGTGTAAAAGAACAGATCGTGCCGCTGAATCCAAAATTGTATCAGGAGTGCATTGCCCAAAAGTAAGCAGCTATTGAAAACTAAAATAAGAAGTGTTTTCAAAAGAACAGAAATATTTCTTAGAAACAACATAAATCAACATATTACTCGTATAAACTGTATACATAATTTGTTTGTGAACGTGGGTTATGAAGAGAGCGTATGCCAATTATATATATGAAATATTCGTCGTGGCCAATTAATTACTTCCGTGCATAGGCATTTTGTGTCAAAACGTTAAAGTACCGTGTGGTACAGCTAGCAGCAATTGTATTTTAATTTTAATATCTTGTACGATGTAAAAAACTAAACTAAATTAAATGGCACTTTTGCTATTTGTTTTAACAACTTCATATTCTTATGATTGCCTAGTTAATCACCTGAAAAATTGAAAATAAAATATATAAGATTTTGTCCATATTTATTTTGTTATACATTATGTATGTAAACTTAATCATTTTTACTGAAACGCATGCTACTAAAGAGTGTCGTGGTAGTTCTAGCGCAGCAAACCTGTTTCGAGTTTAGAAGGCTGTGTGAACGTAGTTCGAATCCGGGCGTGTACGAATGAGCTTTAAAAGCAACGAGCGCGTTTTTAGCGTTCCTCAAAAGGAAAAAAACGGGACCCTTATAGGATCACTTTGTTGTCCATCTGTCTGTCTGTCTGTCAAGATCCTTTTTCTCAGGAACGCGTGGAAGTATCAAGCTGGAATTCATATCAAATACTCAAGCCTGCCGTCCCTTGGAGCTTAGAAAAAATCAAACTTCTAAGCCAACGCAATCAAAGGATACAGACGTTTATGCTGAAAATTTTCAATACTCGCAAAAGAATCAAAACCTACACGGTACTTCCCGTAAACTCAGAATCTTGAAAACATCTTGTAGCACAGACAAAGGAAAAATTGTTAAAAGTATAAATTTTTAGTTACATCATATAATAAACATATTTTTAACAATTTTAAACTTACTACGCTTTTCCTCATGAACGCGTAGATGTATTAAATGGAAATTCATATCAAATACTCAGGTCTATAATACCTTGAAGCTGTAACAAAATCGAACGTACTTTTACTTATATACCTACAGGTTTGTACGGAGCCCTCGGTGCGCGAGTACGACTCGCACTTGGCCGGTTTTTTATATTAAAGGCAGTTTCTTTCAGTTACAGTTCCATTCTATCAATATATGGCCAGTGCTAAGATGTCCATACATTAATGTGTTTTGATATAAGTATAGAAGAAAATTGAAACAAAACAGGACAAGAAAGAAAGCTTCGTAGTAAAGTATTAACTGAATCATTTTGCCTGTTGATCCCAAAAAAGGTTTTCGTAAAGTTGCGCCCATGGAGTGTGGAATGTTTTTAATTCTTTTACCAACTGCTACAAAAGTACCTACGATATTCTCGAATAATCTTATAATAGTATCTGGGACATCTCACACGCGGTCCTAGTCCCAAAGTAGGCAGAGCTTGTATTATGGGAACAAGACAAATGATATATATACTTTTTATAATAGAAACATATTTCGATAAATATTATATCTGACGGCAGCGGTATCTCCGTCCACTAAACCAATCGGTCAGCCGTATATCAGTCAACCGTCAATCGAAATGTGTAAATTGAAGTTCCAAAGAGAGGCTAGATATTTGTCAGTTCTTAGAGTTAAACTAAAAATATTTGAGAGATAAAAAAAATAATTTATATAGATTATTGTCTTGATTGGATGCAGAATGCAATGTAGGTCTAAGAGAATAGTTTTCTATGTAAATATAATATAATAATATCTGGGATATCCCACACAGCGCCATCTAGTCCCAAAGTAAGCAAGTATTATGTTTGTATAATGGAGTACTGAACAATTAATATATATACTTAACAGTAGATTGTTACACAAGGGGAAAAGGGACCTATTTAGACACGAGATGGTTTGGCGCACGAGCGTAGCGAGGGAGCTAATAGTTCGAGTGCCTAGATAGGTCTTTCACCCGTGGTAAACATACTGCTTTTCATTACGAATATGAGGAAAGTAAAAAAAAGCGTTGAATCTATATCTGAATCTGTTGAACTCATTTTACAGAAATATCTGTCTATGTAACTAATCAGCTCTTGATAAAACAAATGAAGCTCGAATTGTCGCTATCTCGCCTTTTTTATGTTTTTTTTTTCTGTTGCATTCTACTCAGCCAGTATTTTTATCATTGATGATGGTAAATATTTACTTCAACATAAATTAAATATTAATTTAGTTAAAAGTAAATTAAAAGTATAAAGTCATACTACAAACTTGTTAATATTAATATTTTTAAATACAATTTTACGCCTCGATTTCACAGACTTGTGTTAAAAATTGGGACATGGCTTGCATAGTTTTTTTTTTTTTAATTTATTTGACAGCAGGGAAAATCGTTTCCCAGGAGCGCAAATTACTAATTTCATCCCACTGATTAGGCGTACTTTCCGAGTATAAGTAATGAAAATATATTTTTTTTATAATTATACATATATAGATAGATACCTTTACACCCAGACACGGAACTAATGGTAATGCACACAAATATTTGTCTCGGGCGAGAATCGAACCCGCGACTCCTTGGCGGATGTTAGGGTTTGTCACCACTCGGGCAAAGGGTCAGTCAAATATTCACATTTTTCATACATTTAAAACATACATCACATGTCGAGTTTTAGGCAAATAATACGACATTTTCAGTGTAAGATTTCGGATTTTAGTATACTTAAGCGAAAAATCAAATAGTTTTTACATTTCACATGTACTCATATCATAGACAAACGGGAACAGAATTATTAACTAAACATTTACATAGGTATACTAACAGTTTGCGTTATGCATGCTTGGCATTGATTTAGTACCGAACGACAAAAAAAAATTGAATGACCTACGTACATTACTAATTGACAAGTAAATTACATAATGAAATGCAACCAGATTGCAGTATGAATTTATTTCGAATTCTATCACAACCGTTAACTATTTCATGGCTGACAACTTTTATGTTACATTATCTGAGAATTAAAAAAAAAAAGTTTACTACGCAATTTATTCACATTGTTCGTACGGACACAACCACTAGTTTACTACGTTTCTCATGTACAGCACACACAATTTGCATAATGCAAACAAATATTTCTTTATACGCGGACGGTCCCAAGTAAATCAGTCTGAACGACATGAAAACGTATCGAATGCGCCGATCTTAATTGAAGCCGAGGTCCCGGCTCACGCCTCCACGGCACTTATTGCCTCTCCTACACAGCTTTCAGTATCATAATCATGAAAGTTTTTCGTCGATAACTTTGTTTCTATTTGTCTTATACTGTCCAATACTATACCTAGCGATTATCCGATAGGTTGTATAATGACAGTCAATGGAAAGGAATAACACCAATTTCTTTAATTAATAATAAAACTAAGCTTGTATTATGGGTACCAGAAAACTGATATACATACTTGAATATTCTTTATGATATATAAATATAGATATTTCATACCCAGACAGACAACATATATACATGTTCAGCCACACAAATATTTCTCCCGGGCGGGAATCGAACCCGCAATTTTTGGCTTCGCAGTTAGGGTATCTAACCACTCGGTCAGTCGATACTAGCTTCGATTTCGTCCACACTATTTATTTAGAATATAGTTTGTTTTTCTCTTTTCAGTTAAATGATTTTGCAGTTGTGTTTTTTTACCTTTATTTTCACATACAGACGATGGACTTTATCTGAAAATAAAGATATAAACTGTTGTCGTTTATTATATCCTCGTTTACATCACAACTCACTTTTGTAGTTCTCTCATCTAACTCAAATTCAAAAAAGCTTTTATTCAATATAAGATGTTTACACACACTTATTGAAAGTCAAAATGAATTGATTAGGTACCGGTTCCAAAACTAGAAGGAGAAGAACCGGCAAGAAACTCCTCCCTGTTTATTATGTTTAAATATGTTTCTCTTTATTCATCATTTTTTTTTTAATTTAAAATACAGAAACTAACATATCTCGTATTCTGCCATCCACAGCGCTGGTGAAGATCGTGGACGCCGACGGGTGCTTGCGCGACACAGGAGTCCTGTTCGATAATGGCAGTACCTCCAACTTTACCAGCAGTCGGTTCTGCAGAAAATTGGGTCTGGTGCGACGTGTCACGAGCTGCACCATCATCAATAATCAGCAATCTTAATATGCAGTCTTGTGACTTTGCTATTCAGTCACTTTCCAGAAATTACGAAATTGATTTAAAATGTTTTGTATTTGCCCAAATTACCAAACTGATTCATGGATTTCATTCATGGACATCAGTAATATATTTCTTTCACCGATTATTGAATTGGCCGATCCTTTATTTAATACTTCGTCAGGAATAGATATTAATTAAGGCAAAAATATTTTGGAATGTCTTATGTTCTAATTTCATCAACCTTGGCAAGCGTCATCCTAAATTGTAACAAACAAAATTAGGTTGGTTGGTTACACGTTCATTTCATATTTGAAAAAATGGCAGTACTAATCAGAAAGGTATTTGTTATTTCACTCCAAATGGTGAGACACAACTCACCCACTTCTGGGAACTAGATTCAGTAGAGTCAAAACACGCGTTATCACGGGAAGACCTCATGAAAAGCTTTAAAAGGAACTCTAGGCGTGACAACAAAGGTCGTTTCATTGTTACAATACCGTTAAAAAGTCACCTGACGCTTATATACACGTACTTCTAACGCTATGCTACTTATTTACACTTTGGAAAATAATTCACTTAAGAAAACTCTTAAAAACGAGTGATTTGAATGACTTTTCATGTAGATAATTCAGGAATCGTTTTTTTTTTAAATATACTTTTATATTACATTAATTTCAAATACAAAATAAAACTGATTAATTAAACTCAAAATAACAAAAACAGTTTTATTGTCACATTCTATGGTCGCAGTTCATTTTACGAGTGAAAGTTTTTCACAATCAACAGTTATATATAGAGAACGGCCACCAAAAATTTTATCACCAGGCCAGCGCGAAGATAACAGCCCAGAGGCATTCACTCAATAACATATAGGACGTAAAAATAATATTGCGTTTCAGCGAAATGTACATAGATGTAACCGATTTATGGGAGTAATTTTCTTTTCTTCCTGATTTCATGGAATCCGAAATGATACGCGTACATTGTTCCTCTTGTCAAGTGTCAAATTTGAATCACGTTTTATATTTCTATCTTGTATTCACAAATCATTATATCTTTATATTTTGTAAAAATGGTATATTAAATGAAAATAAAGAATAGAATATTTTAATAAAGAGGTAATAACTAACGGAAAATCGAGGACATCTCAAAAACTTGTACTAAATGTATTTTGTTTCTACATTTCCCTTCAAAGTGTTTGTTAAGCGTTATTTCCTTGACACTAACGACCGCTTAGCCTAGTGGGTAGCGATCCTGCGTACGAAGCTGGAGGTCCCGGGTTCGAATCCCAGGTCGGGCCAGTATTTATATGACGAATATTGATACTGGTACCGGGTCTTGGTTGTTATATGTATGTTGTGTCTTCGCTTGGTACCTAAAACACAAGCTAATGCTTAGTTTGGGGCCTAGACGTTGTTGTGATGTATACGTTATTATTATTTTTCAGATTTTTTGATGACTCGGTTGAAAAATTACTGAAGGACAAACACATTGTTAGAGGCATTGTATAAATTTTGCAACGTCGATCACACATTTTTGTATTTACAGCAATAGTGTCTTTATTCAACAAAAAAAATGTGAAATATTTTAGAGACGTAATAACAGAAATATTAATAGAAAACGTGAAACAGTAATGTGACGTCACTATTACATACAGCGGTCGACGGCCATATAAAACTTCTTAGCTATAATTAGTAGGACATCAGTAGCTATAAATTTTAACAGTCGATTATTTCTTGAAAATTTATGTACTTATAAATTTAAAAAAAAAATTATATACTCCAGATTGTCTACATTTTCATGGGAAATCGTTCAAATATAATGTCAATTTTTTTGGTAAATACCCATTACGTTAAGAGCTTATTTCTCGCTAAATATTCACCGAAATGAAAAAGTCATTTAAAAACTTTAAATAAATTTTAAAGATCTGTTCAACTGCATCCTACAAGTTGGGCGCAAAAAAAAAACTTTTATCCTTAGTTCAATGTATGGAGAAATACCCCTAAATGATGTAAATTACTTTAAATAATTATTGTGTAGCGAAACATTTGTGAAAAATGGCGGAAGTATGAGTCTGTGACAGATATGATTAGATTACGCCACGAACACCGGTCAACATAGTTGATTTGTCGACATAGCCGAAACGATCAGCAAGCTGAAGTTGCAATGAGCCGGTCACATTTGCCGTAGGACCGATAACCGATGTGGTAGACTAGTTCTTGAGTGGAGGCCACGTACCGGGAAGCGAAGCGTTGGAAGCCCCGCGGCCAGGTGGACAAATGACCTAAAGCACCATACCGCAGGTAATTAGATGCGGAAGGCGAAGGATCGTGTGTGATGACAAGCCTTGGGAGAGACCTTTATTTTACAGTGAAGAGACACGGGCTGATGATGATGATGATGACGACGAACAGCGGTCAAGTGCGTGTCAGGTCACATACGGTAGAGTTCTGTAGCCATGCCAATAATAAAAACTTAAAACCAAATATCATTAGTTTTCCAGAGTTAAACTACGTTGATCATTAATTATCTATTAACTTGTTCTAAATCGTAAACAATGGTTTACCTTAGCCTAGACAGTCTAAGTCAGGCATACTATGTAGTATTATTACTGATTGATAATGGTATGATAATGATACATAACATGGTGTTAAGGAGTTAGAGAGAGCAAGGCATGCAGCCAGTATAAAAAAGCCCCTTGAAGGGAGTAATCGGCCAGCGAGCTTTACCGCAATTTTTAAGACTCATCAACATAAAAGTAGAAATAATATACAATAGTAATACTGGAACAAACGCCTATTCAACTGGACTTTCTGCTTGTTCTGGTTATTATGCCTACTTCTATGCCAATGAGTCATAAAACTGCGGTAAAGCTCGCTGATCGATCACCTCCATAAAAATTCAAATATTTCGTAAACGGAACGTAACTTTGAAAAAGCATCAGAGATACTCATAATAATTTTAAAATAATTATTCAACGTCAGGTATGTATGTATTTTCCCTCAATTTACGTGTCTCTAGGCGAAAGATTTTAATACACCGTTATTTATGTAATACTTATAAATATGCATAACAATTCCCAATTTCATCTTCACAACCCTAATAGTCTGCGAATAAAACATAATAATAATACCTACGACTTCCCACACAGCCCATCTAATTCCAAACAAAGCAGAGCTTGTATTATGGGTAGATACTTGACAACTGGTATAATATTTAAATATTTTAATATGATATATTATATACTAATATAAGCATTTTCGATTCCTACACAAAACAAATAGACAGGTTCATGCACTCAAATATTTGTTCCGGACAGCAATCGAACCCGCGGCCTTTGCTTCTACAGTTAGGGTCACTGGCCACTCGACCAATCGGTCAGTCAAATGGTTGTGACAAACGGACTGACTGACATGGAGAACCCATATGGGTTCGTTGTTAGACTATGGAACATTAATAAGAATAAGTGATTTAAATTATGATGTCTTAAAGATAATTTGTATGTCCTAAATCAGTTCAGTCTAACCGACTGATTGGCCGAGTGGTTAGAGTCGCTAACTGCGGAGCCAAGGGTCACGGGTTCGATTATTTGTCCCGGGCGGGACACGGAACAAATAGACATGTTCAAGCACACAAATATTTGTCCCGGGCGGGATTTGTGTGATTGAACATGTCTATTTGTTCCATGTCTGAGTATAAAATATCTATATATGTAAATATTATAAAGAATATTTAAGTATGCATATCAGCTGTCTGCTACCCATAATACAAGCTTTGCTTAATTTCGGACTAGATGGCGCTGTGTGGGATGTCCTAGGTGTTATTATTAATATTACTATTCTTACAAACACTAACTACAAAATTCTTAACAGATCAACAGTATGTTGCTTGAAGGTTTTTTTTAAATTTCATTTTATTGTATGGAATTGAAAACCTATAATAATTTTAATCTAAACTACTTTGTATTTAGTATCTATATATCGTTGACCGACCGGTTGGCCAAGTGGTTAGAGTCCCTAACTGACGATTGCTGGTTCGATTTCTGCCCGAGACAAATATTTGTGTGCATGAACATGTCTATTTGTTCCGTGTCTGGATAGAAAATTATTATATATGTATATAATATATTATATAAAAATCTTTAAGTATGTATACCAGTTGTCGAGTACCCATAATACAAGCATAATACTTATTTACTTTGGGATTAGATGGCGCTGTGGGGGATGTCCCAGGTATTATTAATATTATACTATTGTGGTTCCTTGCTTTTTTTAAGATTATGAAATTTATAATGACACCTATGGATATTTTTATTTAAATATGAATGTTTTCAATAGAAACATAGGCGGGTATTTCTACCACCTACACAAAACAGGGCTGCAGTGATCTTATTTGAAAAATAGGCACTGGAAATTTTATTCCTTTATTACAAGATGTGTATATAACTGTTTTTTTAAATAATTCTAAGACAATTGTTTTAAAATACGTAATTTAAAAATTATATATACCATTAAATCGTACGTTTTCGTGGTATCCGGTGGGTGCGACCACGTTATTTTATTTCGAAAGTCAGACAATATAAAAACGCGTATTAAAATCTATATCAAATTAACGTTTCCTCGTACCTGATACTCTATATTAATAATTAAGATCAAATAACAAATTTTTAATTAAGCGCACGTTATATGGGGAGGTATAGTTGGCCTCAAACTTTATGGCGGATCGGAATACAACGCTCCATGCGTGCTTGGGCAGATACAGTCATATACCCCTCGCTCCACTGCGTCCCGCTACACCTAAAACTGGTTACTGCGACGCGACTTGTGCCTGTGTCTGTCCGTCATAAAGCTTGATTGGAACTATACATGTTTGAGGACCGAAACTTGTCCTTACCGTCTTTTGAAAGAAAATAGTCTATGTATAGATGTTTCATTCACTCTAACGAGTCCCCTCACCCGCAAAAGACGCGCAAGTCTTCCATTGTGCTCGGAGTAATGCCCGTCAATGGAGGTGTTGTTTCATCGACGCAACAAGTGTTATACAAATTTAGTTAAAAAGTGCTGTCCTTCTTGTTTTTTTTTCCTTTTCTAGTCCTTACCAGTTTTAATGTGTCTTTACCATTTATACTATTTAACCTTCTATATTTATTTCAAATCCTTAGGTTCATATAAAAAAAGTTTTCTTTGATAGCCTTGGGGTTTTTCTACCACCCAGTATTTAACTTAAGAATGTTTTATAGGTATATTCATGTCTTTAGCCATTTCTGACGTGTCTTTACCAGTTAATCGTTGCTAAATATTTCTCGAATACTTGAACATAATGCACTCATTATGTTCAAGTATTCGAGAATTATTGGCTTAATAGTTTTGCAAAACACATCTATCATCCATAACGTATACAAATAGCCTGTTTATCTTAAATTATTTACGAAATTGCTAAGGATCCGTATTTCAGAGAAATACCCAGGCCGTATATAAAATATTTTCTTAATAACGTGTTGGTTTTTGTCTGAAAGCCGCTAATGAGAGCGCGTTAATGACTCACGACTCCACCGTTATAACTAAATACTGTTTTTTCGCATAGCATTTTGACAAAATTTCGCAATACTCGCAGATTTTTTTGTTCGCAAATGATAAACTTTTGTTCGTGTGTATTAAATCAATAGCAAATGTGGAACTTTTTTTCACAGATTTTTATAATTTTGACAGATTGGTATATGAACTTAATAACTTAATTATAGTTTTAATGATCCCATGGACTCCTCGTTTCGGAAGGGAATGTTAGATTGATTGCTAAATGTAGAAATACTCTGCCCGCTGACCAGACAGACAGTTCGCGGTTCGTGCCCTCATTGGAGCATTAATTTTTCAAGCGTCAAACATGCGTCGGTCATTCGCTGAAAACGTTTGAGTATTTCCTTCACACTTCTTGAGAGCCACTACTCGTAAAGCAGCTTCGTAACCTAAGGCTGGTCAGCAAAATACAAATGTTAAGTTGAAATCCTGGTACCATTTACCTATTTTATTAAACGTGGACCTCACGTTTGTACTGGGACCTCTAAAAGAACTTTTGAGTATAGCCACGGAAGAATAACAAACACGAAGATATGTTTTCCGTAGTAAAAATTATTAATTAATTAATTATTTATAATTTTTTGTCCTTTCCTTTGATTATGTAATCTGTAGATGTACCTTTGCAATAGAATGTCAACAAAAATGAAACACTAACTTTTACATATTTGTGTGTGTGACTCAACAGACCACATACTCTCGCTACGTCATACTAACCATGTACAAATCATCTCTACTTGAATTACAATCGAACATTTAGGTGATATTTTTGTCTACGTTTTTTGACGCTGGCTCTCTATCTATATCCTCTATCTCTATCCATTATATAATCAAAGTTCCTTTTTCAGGGTTCAAGCCATTTTTTTTTAAATAGGTTTAGCCGTGAAAATGTTTATTAATACGTATTATAGTATGGATCGACTACATCGCATGACGTCACAGTCACGACATTCTCATGGTTTCCCATGACACTAGATTCTCATGTAACTTTTAACGTGGAGCGAGCGTTGTTCTTGAAATTGGATGTTACTGGAAAGTCTGGTAAATCCGATTCCATCTCAAGCAAAGCCATCGTCAACCACTTGTATTGCTTAAGTGCGACCATTGGGAGGCCGCAATTAAGGTTTTAACACAAGCTAGAATAGACCGACTAGCTTGGTGGTTTTATCGTTGTCTTGGCCCTGTAAAAGGGACGTAAACATTAATTTCACCCCTCGCACGACCAGATTAGTGACACTATAAGACTGTGTACTATACTATACACTCCAAAGGGTGAATGACTTGAATGTGTACAAGTTATACGCAAACATACGTAAATGTGAATGTCACTTGGATTTTCGCTGTCCAACCCTGCCACTGTTTATGTTGCAATTCTTGCCGCCTAAATGCTTGTACGACACCAAAAGTTAGTGTCTGCTATTTTATACTCACTATTGTATGTTATTGAGTTTCGACGACACTCTTGCAAGTTTTGGTAGAGGTATATTTAGATGTATTTCAGAACGTGTTAAATTTCAGTGCTGTTTGCTTTTATAAATTTTTAAGCCGCTCTCCTGGAAGAAAAGGAATAAATAAATATAAAGAACATCGCTTAGGATGTTTATAAAATTGTCTTTGGGTTACGAAATTAAAAATTTAATTTCTTAAAATAATTTAATAATAATTTATTTTGTAAATAAATTATTATAAGTAAATAAAAACAGTAAAAAATAAAGTACCTAAATAAGTAAAGTACTAATTAGTGTTTAATTTGGTATAAGCTTTTATTTTTAATTAGTAAAAAATAAATAATAAAAAATTATTCCAACAATCGCCATACTTAGTAATAGTATCTGCGACATCCTACACGGCGCTATATCGTCTCAACCTAAACACAGCTTGTATTATGGATACTAGACAACTAATATACGTACTTAATATATTATTTCAATACACTTGCTATTAATACAATCTTTATGACATCGAAACTTGTACACGACGAGTTTCAGGACGAGTGTCACCTCTCCTGTTGTGTTCCTGTATGATTTTCTCCTCTTTGTTTTACTGTAGAGTTTCTTTCATGTACGTAGACCAACCACTTAGTTTTGACCTTTACTAAATTCAAAATCGAATTTAGAATGATCTGAACGTAATAACTTTAGTAATCGTTCTAAGGGAATGATCGACAGGCATGACAGATGTCTGGTCATGCAACGATGAAGAAACAAAAGTAAAGTGATTTAGATATAAATTTTTAAAAATTAGCCCGTTATCAATATATTGTAGTAAAATTAGTGTGCAAAACTCTCAACAATTTTCATGTCTGTATAAATAACAACGAAACGTCATTATTTAGACTGTCGTTATATTATGATTTTCATAAATTAATCGAAGCACTCTTGGTTGGTTGTTGGTTGTTATGTGTATGTGGTGTTTTCGCTTGGTACCCAAAACACAAGCTAATGCTTAGTTTGGGACCTAGACGTTGTTGTTCATGTATACATTATTATTATATTGAAAAAACCGAGCAATTTCATCAGGCCAGCTTTAAATTTGGAATGTAGCATTGAATTATCACCTACGACATACACTTAACTGATGATCACTGGTGGCGAGATCGGTAACTTAATGCTAAATGGATTTCTTATCAATATATGTCGATGAACAAGCCACTATTGTAAGTCGCTAAGATACACAACACGTATTAATATGACAACAGACGTGCAGCTGTAGGTTGTGCAGCGGACGTGCAGCTATAGGTTGCTGTACCTACTGGGAGAAACTCTCCTTATACTTCGTACGGAAATTTATATCAACCAGGTTGGTAGAAAGTATTGCGCTTTTCGCATAAAACTACAAATTAACTAGAAGCCTTCTTCTGCGCTTACGTCTAACCACTCATACTCTAGCTAGCTGCTGTGTACCCGTTTTAAGATGGCGAGTTACCCCACCCCCTCGAAATTGTGTTTGCTATTTTCGATACCGTGAAGTGACATTTCTGACTCTATTAAAACCAAACGCTGCTGTCAAATTTAATTAATCTATGGCTTTTCTTGTCCACATTTGAAATTATATTCTAAAATTATCGTACTAATGGAACTCGTATGAAATAAGTGTATCTCAATACAAATGTTGTTGACAATTTAGTGTAGCGACCCAGTTATTTGAACGTCCGAAAATCGCTTAGTAAATGGCTGAACAAAGTATATTTTCATTTCTAATAAACATAATGGCACAACACCCGGAAATCTCTTACTCTAATGTGACAAGAGCAAATGACCTAAATGTGTCGTCATGCAAATCCTTAAACTGTATGAAATGGTGCAGAGCAAATATTTCCAAAAGCTTAAAAAATGCCTTTTCCAAGTCGCTTAGGCGAATGAATCACAAGAATTTTTATATGTAGGAGTCATAAAAAAGAATAATTTCATTTTTTATAATTTAAAACAGTAGCTACCGCCTGCGATGTCGTCCGAATAGGGAATATTAGTGTAATTTTTGGGCTGTCATTTCGTTAATAGAAAAGTTGTTAGATAAAGTATTTATTATATACGATACATACATTAATAATCAAACAACTCAAGAAAAAAGCTTACTATTGTATTAGCGAGTATTTAAATGATAAGTGCGCATGGACATCATTGTAGTAGTTGCAAGCACTTTAAATTGTAAAAAAAAAAAAAACAACAATGAAGTAAAACATATATTTAAATAAAATAAACAGGGAGGAGTTTCTTGCCGGTTCTTCTCCTTCTAGTTTTTGAACCGGTACCTAATCAATTTACTTTGACTTTCAATAAGTGTGTGTAAAAATCTTATATTGAATAAAAACTTTTTGAATTGAATTTGAATGTGAATCATAAATTAAATGGAGGTATATGGTACATAAAATAATCATAGTTTTCAACTTCAAACTTGATTATGGAAAATATATACTTCTTATTCTATATATAAATATTATTAAAGAGCGATTTTAAAACGAACATTAAAGGAGTTCTGATAAGTTTATGCTTTATTTATTTTCTAAACTAAATCATCTGATTATATTCAAACTACATAGGTACGGAATAATTTAAACCCTAAATGAATAGAATTAATTAACGACTGACCGATTGGCTGAGCGGTTAGAAATCCTAACTGCTGCGGAGACAAGGTTCGCTGGTTCGATTCCTGCCCCGGAATTAATATTTGTATTCATGAACATTTCTATTTGTTACGTGTCTGGGGGTAAAAAGTATCTTACGTATTATACTATAATATGAACAATTCTTGTATATATATATATATGCCTATATATATATATATATATATATATATATATATATATATATATATATATATATTTAGGCTATTTCGAAAACGGTTCTAACGATTTGGATGAAATTTTGCATTTAAATAGGTATCACTTACGAATAGATAATTAAATAAGTTGTACAGTTATACGCCACCGAGGTCGCTGCAATAAGTACAGTTCCAATCAAACCTTATAGCGGATGTGAACATAGGCACAAATCGCGTCGCAGTAACCAGTTTTAGGTGTAGCGGGACGCAGTGGAGCGAGGGGCATATGACTGAACCTGCGCAAGCACGCACAAAGCGCTGTATTCCGATCGGCCATAAAGTTTGATTTGAACTATACGTTTCTCTAAGACTGCTGGGAGGATCTCAACGCGGTTTTTTGCGTTATGTAGATATCACTAAAAAACAAATTCCTAGATAAGATTTGCGATCACGGGTCACTAGGGGGCGCTGCAATCGTTTCTCTGAAACGGCTGGGAGGATCTCTACGAGTTTTTTTGCGTTCCATATCACTTAAAAGTAAAGCAAGTCTAAATGTGCAAACACGATTTTTTAAAAATCAGAGCGAGGCTCGGTCGTCCGATTTTTATACAATTAATTAGTCTGACCGATTGATTGGTTTAGAAGTTAAAGACCTTAACTGCTGACCCAAAGGTGGCGGGTTTGACTTACAAATATTTATGCACATGGACGTGTCTATTTGTTCCGTGTCTTGGTATGAAATCCATAACAACCTATTTTGCTCCACTGCAGGGGCTTAAGCCTCCTCTCGGGATAAGAGTGCTTAGATCTTAATCCACTACGCTGTTCCAGTGCGGGTTGGTGGATTTTAACCTGGACCGACAGCTTGACGTGCTCTTCGAAGCTCAGAATCAGAGATAGTTATGTACTTAAATCAGAAAAAACTAATTGGTACCTATATGCCCTGGGATTCGAACCATGATCTTCTAAACAAGAAGCGGGCTCGCCACCACACGGCTATCACGACCACTATCTATTTATAAAATATAGTATGGATTTCATTTTTAGTACTCATAATACAGACTCTGCCTACTTTAGGACTAGGTGGCTGTGTATGTGATGTTTCAAGTGCTATTATTATTATAATTAGCAAACGATATTTACAGCAATGTCACTCGTTTAATATTTTCTGTAATTATCAATTTCTCAATAAATAATGGGAAAAGCATTGACTTGAAATGATCTAATAAACGTTTCTGTTGACACAACAATGTAATATTGTTTATTAAAATTTTGAATGTTCGATCATTTGAATAAAAGGGCGGCCCATATTTTCGGAAGTAATTTTATTTTGCCTGTTGTTTTGTCCGTAAACAAACACAGATGGGGCGCGGTAGATACAAAACAATTCTATTCTCCTCGTTTTCATTTCACACGCTGAATGCTTTCGCAAATTTCTAATCACTTGCAACCTTATTATTCAATGAAGGGATGATAATACTAAAAAAAATTGTATCCATGGAATTTTTTTTTTTTTATTTCAAAACAACTTGTTCTGTGAACTGATTTGAAAAACCGAGTTAATGGGTCTGTCTTCTTGTTAAGGAAAATATAATTTTGAAATCACCCAAAATATTAAATTATAACTTCTGTTCAGTTACACCAGGTGATTCCTTCATGACCTACCAAGTTTTAATATTTAGGTAAATAATGTTTATTTAACTTACGTATTTTTTAGTACAAAGATATTGAGACATTGCGCCACAAAATTATCGAATTACCGAGCGCCATTGGACAGGTCCGCTTTCCGCTACGCCCGCGGTCATACCTATCTCAAAGTAGGTTAAGATTCTATAAGTAGAACATCTTTGCGATAAATAGGCGACACAAGTGGAAAGAAGCGGTGCGGCGGGGTAGAGGACGCTTCCCGACGATTATTACAGCGAGAAAAAATTTTTAATTAGTTTTAAAAAAGGTACTAAAATGTAACAGAAGTTTACGTGTGTTTAATAGATTTGATATAAATTCGAAGTTACGAAAAAAAAAAGATATTTGTTCGCAGCTACGCTATGTCGACATCCCTACACATATGTCTCGCGCTAAATATTAGTAAGCCGGCGTTATTAGCGAAGATGACTTATTTACTTGGGGCCGCGCGCTCCAAGCACTTTGCTTCTTCCATGCGTAGTATTAAGTTTGACTTGAGAACTACGGTAAAACAATAATTCTTTCAGGAAAAATAGCTGCTTTAATTAGAACATTTTTCTCATCTATTTTTTTTTAAATATAGTGTTTAAATGATACTGCCCTGTATTTTGATAAATAATTATATTATACAATTATGACTGACCGGTTGGCCGAGTGGTTAGACAACCTAACTGCGGAGCCGAGGGTCGCGGGTTCAATCCCCGCCCGGGACAAATATTTGTGTGCATGAACATGTCTATTTGTTCCGTGTCTGGATGTAAAAGTATCTATATATGTATACATTATAAAAAAAGGATATTTAAGTATATATATAAGTTGTCTTGTACCTACCCCATAATACAAGTATAATATTTGCTTACTTTGGGACGAGATGGCGTTGTGTGGGAAGTTCCAGATATTATTATATACAAAATAAGCAAATGTTTTCCATTCTTATATCCCCTGAAATCGTTCAAATGGAAAATACCAATAAATAATAATATAATAATAGCCGTAATACGGGTCGTTTAATTTTTTTTGGAAAATCGTTTCCAACACAAAAGACGGAGCTGACAATGAGATTTTCTTAAGCTTGATTTACTTTGTTGATGCTTCAATATACCGTATTCTACTGTCAAAAGATTATTTTCCCAAATAAACCTAACAACATATTAATTGGGAACAAATAATCTACTTTTGTTATTTGTTACATTTTATGAACCAAAACATAAACATAAATAAAAACCAAAATCATTTTGTTTTTAAGTTCGATTAATTAGTAATATACCTAAATGTTATCAATATAAAAATAATAATTAATTTGTTGTGTTTATTATGGAGTTGCTAACAATTTTTGAGATCAGATTTCAGATTTTTTTCAGATATATCCACAGATTCTGAGTTTTTAAATTTTGGTTTAGCAACACTGGCTGCATAAGGCATGCCGTAACTTCGTTCGTCCCCATAGATCGCTGATTGTTCGGTATGATCCGTTGAATTCATTATTCTTCTTGCATAAACTATTTAGTTCTTTTGTTGGTTTTGGCCTTTGTGGTTTAAATACCTTTTGTTTTAAATCTGCAAAATGACGTGGTAAAGCTTGATCGTGCTATTGTAGTATTTTGTTTCCAAAAATTTTATTTTTTATGGCGACTCTGCCATCGCGCTAACGAAAAGTTATTATGTAACGTAAGTTTTTTTCGAAATCGGCCGTTTTTGCCAAATATCGGCCGTCACCAGAACAACTTTCGGACTTTTTAGAAAAAATCAAGTACAGTGCTTTTGTGTGACGTATAGAGGATATCTCCTTTCGGTACGAGATAATGCGTCGAGAAATTTTATCGCGGTGTGCATGCTAACCCTGCTGGTAATGGTCGTCGCCACTCTTCTCGTACTCGCTGCCATAATCACCACTTTGCCAGCACGAAGATGACACCGGTGAAAGGAAACATATGACGCATTACCATTACATTAGACGACGATGACTTAGCCTAGTGGGTAGCGACCCTGCCTACGAAGCTGGAGGTCCCGGGTTCGAATCCCAGGTCGGGTCAGTATTTATATGAAGAATATTGATACTGGTACCGGGTCTTGGTTGTTATATGTATGTGGTGTCTTCGCTTGGTACCCAAAATACAAGCTAATGCTTAGTTTGGGGCCTAGACGTTAATGTAATGTATACGTCATTATTATTAGAAGAAGAAGAAGAAGGAAAGCGACGAGCAGTGAAACTAGACAGTCATATTGTGTCAGTACCATTTTCAATGGTGGCTAGCGAGTACAGTCTACGTTATTTTTTTTATTACTGAGTGAGTCATTTGTATTCATTGGAAAAACTAACTTTAATATATGCGTTCTTTCATATAATCTACATTATTAGCTGCATCCAGCACCTTTTCTTGACCAACTGTCACTTTATAGCTCACAGTATTTAGGCCTCCGACAGAGCGACTCTTATGTCGGTCGCGTACGTCAGCGCTTCTTATGATATGAAATACAACAACACAGAGGTCCGCTGACGATCAGAAGCGCGTTTCGTATGAAGTTCGGTCACCGACATCAGCGTCGCTCTGTTGGGGGCCTTAATATATTCGTATAGAATATAGAATAGAATAGACATATCATCAGAACCATGGCCTGATGCTAATACTCATGAGTGATATCTTTTAATAATAATAATATCTGGGACATACCACACAGCGCCATCTAGTCCCAAAGTAAGCAAGTATTATGCTTGTATTATGGGGTACTAGACAACTGATATATTTTATTTTATTTTTTATTTATTAGAGACAAACAGTCTTTTACATAACTTACATATAAATATTTAATTTCTTATAGACATAGAGCCTCATATCTTATTACATAAAATAATATAAAAAATAGAAATAAAAGTGCATCCAACAAAAAATTTACGGTTACATCACGCATATAAACTAAATATAATAAAATAGTGTAAAACGAATTAAACAGTTAGGTAATACTGACTGCTATTCCCAATCGACAAAACAGTCAAGACCAGTTTCTTTATATTAACTAAAGTGCAGTTGAAAATATCGATATCACATAATTGATTATTATACAACCGGCAAGCACGCCCCAAGAAACTATTATTAGCGTAAAATGTTCTACAATTTGTAACTAAAAAAAAAACTTTTTGACGGCAACTTCTCTCCCGTCGGCGAGGAACACGAAAGAAAAAAATATCCAACAACGAGGGGACATCCACAAAGTTATTAACTATTTTGTAATAATAATATAATAATAATAACACACACAATCACAACAACGTCTAGGTCCCAAACTAAGCATCAGCTTGTATTTTGGGTACCAAGCGAAGACACCATACACATATAACAACCAAGACCCAGTGCCAGTATTAATATTCATCATATAAATACTGACCCGATCTGGGATTCGAACCCGGGACCTCCAGCTTCGCAGGCAGGGTCGCTGCCCACTAGGCTAAGCGGTCGTCAAAGTATTACAGCGTCAACACAGTCACGACGATGCTCAAGTGGCTGGATACTATGTCTATTAGCGGATGTTTCATAATCACTATAGTGAAAACCTGTTCTATTAGTCAAGGGACTTAACGAATATCCACTGGATCCGCTCCAGCCTACTTTCGTGGATGTCATACAAGGGATGTCAGACAGCGCATGCGAATTCAAGATGACTGCGAACATACCTGTTGTACAAAATTTTGTAGGTAGCAGGATTTCTGAACGGTTTGGCCACACGAAGTATAAAACCAAGCTGCTTATATGATTTTCCTACAATTTTATCGATGTGTGGGACAAATGTTAATTTAGAGTCCGTGATATATATACTTAAATATTCTTTTTTTTTAGTATACACATATATAGATACTTTTACACCAAGTCACGGAACAAATAGACATGTTCATGCACACAAATATTTGTCCCAGGCGGGGATCGAACCCGCGACCCTAGGCTCCGCAGTTAGGGTCTCTAACCACTCGTCCAACCGGTCAGTCGTCATTAGTTGAACGATTGATGTAATAAACATCACATTGCATTTTAAAGTATATACCTACTATTTTGTGAATCAATTGACAATTGAGTAAAATTAACATTTATTTCAATTTCATGATAATTCATTTCTAGTAAATTAGAAATTTTAGAAAACATAAAAATTTTAAGTTATCTACAAAAGTTTATTTCTTATAATCGTAAGGAATACACCAGCTGTAGAAAACAATCTCTGTGAATCTATAGTAGCTGCTTTGATACAGGTACAAATACTTTTGGGCCAATTTTTTCAAGTTAGGATGAAGTCGGTGGTTAAGTTATACCTACATTATTTTTATTAGATCTTGTTTGCCAGTGATAAATGTCAGTGTCTGTGGCAAACGCCAAAAATATGCAAGACGGCTGGCGTTAGAGTGGCGCCTGCGCAAACGTCGATGATGTCGTGCATCCCTTAGCGCCGGCTGTACACACACGCCGAGCGGAGGCGAGAGCCAGAGACAGTAGTTTTACGGTAAAATATTTAATGAAAAATAAATTACTGTATGTAATGTCGTGATAGCCTTGTGGTCTCGAGCCCGTTTCTTATTTAGAAGGTCGTGGTTTGAATCCCAGGGCGTGTACCAACGAGTTTTTTATGACTTAAGTACGCAACTATCATTGACTCTGTGCCTCAGAGAGCACGTTAAGCTGCCGGTCCCGGTTAAAATCCACCGATCCGCACTGGACCGGTGTATTGTAAGCTCCGAGTATCCTCATTCCGAGGGGAAGCATATTTAACTGATATATAACTGAAATTTTAACGAACTTTTACTGAAAACGGGTAGAACGGTCGAACGCTCAGTATATACGTAATACTCTTGACAGAAATGTGAAAGTGACGTTGTGGTAATGTCTGATAGAAAAGTCAAGGCGATAGCTATGTGACATGGTTAAAATAGGAAGAATAGGTACAGTTGCCAGGAGATTTCAAACTGGCTGCTGAATTTTATGAAATTAAATTAATATTGTCGCACAAGGAACCCGCGAAGTCGTAAAATAAATAAATGAATAAAAATGAATAGCTACGGATCCAATTAAGGGACCGCAAACAGTCAGCAACAGGAGCCGTTCGTTGCCCGAGAGATCAATACCAACATTACAGAATCACCCTCTTGTGACCATAAACACGTCTATAAAACATATTTTCATTTTTACGACGTACATTAGGTTTTTACAGGAATATATTTATCGTAAAAAAGCTATTAGCAAAGTATAAAGCTTGATATTAGCTTTAAGTGAGGTTCAACAGTTTATTTACATCAGAGTAGGTATATTGAATTCATTATAACCTATAGGTACCTACAACTCATTACAATACTGTCTGGTCAAGACCTATTGATTTTATAGGATTAAAGGTAAGATCTTAATCTACATGATAAACGTAGGTAAAATGAAACCCTTTCTTGAATTTTTTTTACAGATTTCGTACTTATCTCAACTATTGTAGGACAATGAAAATAAAAATCAAAAATAAAAACAAAACACTTTTATGTCAGACAATTTTATTAATTTTTTCGAAACAAGTTATAGACCAATTTTCAATAATTTGATACCATACGATGCCTCGCGAGCTCTTTTTTTATCTATTTATTTTAGTTTATTTTTATAACTTTCTGGAATATAACCGAATCTCACTCTCCGGGGCTACTGATTTGATAATCAGTCAATAAACCCGACACCTGTTGTCAGCCCACAATTTTCGACCGATTCCGAAATTTATTTATCCAAACGGTACACAATCTAACTGCCTATACAGGGTGAGGTTTTAATGACTAGCCAAATTTTAATCATTGGCCGTCTTGTTCCTTTTTAGTGTCATTCAATAGGAAAATATTCAGTAAACCTTTCCCAAAACTACCAATATTACTAGTCACCGTTCACGAGGACGCCAGTGCACGTGCACGCGCCCCGCCCACATGCCCCATGCTCTGCCCTTTCGCTCTGCACTCGCAGTACTAGCACCATCGATAATACTAGCACGACGCGTAAAAAAATACGGACCGATTTTAGGAAATTATAAATTTCGGAAATACACGGAATGTGAAGGAATTACACTCCCCCACAAAACTATCTGATAAATATTTTCAATGTTAAAATAATTAAGTACTTGGGTCTCAACTTACGTTTCGAATTCAAAGATTTTCAAGTGATTGTTTTTCATGTTTTTGATTATACATTTATTTAAGAAAAAAAAATTTTGTTAGCTCGATAGAATTTTTACATAAAAAAGAATTTTATTGTTATTTGTCTCCAAATATTATAGTATTATTATGCATGGTAATAAATAACACAATAAGAAACGAAACGAAATTCTCTAGCAACCAATAATCTTATTTAAGACGTTTTATTTTCAAATTTACATTGATGTAAAATTCATATTAATTAATATTTAATACAAAAAAAATTATTTTAAATGCATAAAAGCAAGCTATGATAAAAATATTTCACAATCTTATTCTCTTTCTTCCATTTTCGTACCGTCGCTTAACGCCTCTCTTTCTAATTTTGGCGAGGCTCGGGCCTTAAACTACTGCAGCCGAACAAATACGTTATCATACTGAAAATGGTAGTGACTTGTGTAAAAATTTCCAGAATGTTATCACTATACACAAAAACAAATTCGTTGTAATTTTTTTGTATTCCACTGTATACATATTCTTGGTAAAACCAACTCCCGAAGTTCCAAATCCAGTGAGGGAATTGGGCATAAATGACGCGGTATTGGAATATACGAGCGCACGCGAATCAAACACTGTCATTCCCGCGTTTTTCTTCATTATTTGTGAAAAGCTTTGGCTTTGTGGCCTAATTAATTTCATATAAATTAATGCAAAAATATTACTACGCGTTTCAATTTATATCTGAAAATAACTTCAAAATTAATTAAAAAACCATAATCTGACAAAATTGATATTTTAACGCTTTTTGGTAACGATAGATATTTTTATTATTTTTTTCCGCATAACAATTAATTGAAAAATAGCATACCTTACTTTGACCGGTTATATATAGTTCGCCTCAAACTTTATGGCGGATCGGAATACAACTATATATCCGTGCTTGCGCAGGTACAGTCGTATACCCCTTGCTCCACTGCACCCCGCTACACCTAAAATTTGTTACTGCGACGTGACTTGTGCCTATGTTTGCATCCGCCATAAAGTTTGATTGGAACTGCATCTTACCTTACCTTAATGTCGTGATAGCCCAAAGCGAAACGAACCTGTCTCAAGTTTATAAGGCCATAGGGCCATGATTCGAATCCGGGCGTGTACCAATGAGTTTTTTCTGACTCAAGTACATTAACTATCACTGACTCCGTGCCTCGGAGAGAACGTTATGCAGTCGGTCCCGGGCGCTGTCAATAGATGGCGGTTGTTACAATCCCCAACCCGCAGTGGAGCAGCGTGGTGGATTTAAGCTCCACCCAGGGGGAAACCTAAGGCCCTGCAATGGGGTGAAAATGGGCTGCTGAAGAAGTACCTTACCTGTTTTGTGTTTTCCTCTCATATGAGTTTGAAAGAAAAATAGGTATAACGGACTACGATCGCAAATTCATAAAATCTATGTGAATAGCTATTAGTCAATTAATACTAGTCATTAATACGTGATAATTATCGGAAGAAAAACAACTTCCTAAAACCCCAAAACTTTATGAACGACCAAACAACATTAATTCTGTAAAAAAATATGTATTATTGCTGCAGTTAAACCCGTAAATACTCTAGACATAAATATTTGCGTTCCACCTTCAAGCGGATTAAGTCTATTTTCCGATAAGTATCCTTTGAACTTAACCGTTGTGTACAAAGAAATTTATTATCGTACGTACAACGAAACCAAAAACGAGTTAACAATGTACCATAATAAAAAATAAAGATTAAGTGGGAATCGGTCGGCCTTATGTCGAAGGTTCCGAATGAAGTGTATTTGACAAAAGATTATCTTAAGCAAGGCGTACTTTTTTGGGTTTTCATACTAAAATTGTATAAATTTTTGAACTTATTATTTTATACTCCGGAGAAAATTAACCGGTCACCTTAACTTTCTTCAAATTTCGATGATTCTTAAACAATTTTATATTCATTTTTAATTGTGATTTAGCCATTAATTTGTTTAATTAGTTGTTAGTTTGCCTATTGAATTATTAATTTATGAACAAAAATTTAATATTATAATTTTTATTTTATTACGTTTTTATTTTGTATTTATATTATGTGTTATTTGTATTTATTTTTATATGTATCAATATATTTTAAAAATTAGAATATTATATTTATATAAAAAAAACATATAAACCTAGTTTTTGCTGATCTGAATATAATTTTTTGCGCCAATCCGTTAAGGTTTAATGGGGTGCAACTATGAACTGGTTTTAGTTTATTGCCGCGAAAAACCGGTAATGATTCATCAAGGACATTATATATAATATAATGATATTAGGCTACCTACAATTACCTATGACTTACCTACTACCTACGCGTTAAAATCAACTAACAATACGATAACAATAATTGTATTTGAAGAAAAGCTTTTGAACCTTTCTATTGACGCGTTCTTTTAAATGTTGAAAGAATTTTATAGCGATATAATTTTACGTCCTGACGTTCTTCATTTTTGTTTGCTTTTTATGTCTTCGAATATTTTTACTGTAAACACAGCATCTTTTATCTGGAACACTTATTTTAAAACAGGCGTAATTAAAAAGCAGTTTCGAAAACAAGCGACGAGAGCCACTCCATTAATTTCCATAATCTGTCTAATCAAGCCTCTTTAAAAACATTGCCAACACAAAATCGATAGCTCGTTCGGGGGTATCTTCAACGTTTTCACTTACAATATATAATAAGACCTATTAGAAAAATCCGTCTATCAATCAATAAACATACTACCTATAATAACGTATATCTCAATTATGTCTTCGTGATAATATTTATGTAAAAACAATCGGCTAAGTGCGAGTCGGATTCGCAAACGAAGGGTTCCGTACCACCGTACAATATAAAAAACACGTTTCTTGTAACCCCCTTTAATTTTTAACTTTATTTCATCATCATCATCATCATCAGCCCGTGTCTCTCCACTGCAGGATATAGGCCTCTCCCAAGGCTCGCCACAACACACGGTCCTCCGCCTTTCGCATCCAACTACCCCCGGTATGGCGCTTCAGGTCATCTGTCCACCTGGCCGGGGGGCGTCCAACGCTTCGCTTTCCGGTACGTGGCCTCCATTCGAGAACTCGTCTACCCCATCGGTTATCAGTTCTACGGCAAATATGACCGGCCTGTTGCCACTTCAGCCTGCTGATCGCTTCGGCTATGTCGACAACTTTAGTTCTTTGACGGATTTCAGTGTTTCTGATTTTATCCATCAAAGAAACACCGAGCATAGCCCGCTCCATAGCACGCTGAGCGACTTTGAATTTATGGATCAGTCCTGCCGTGAGAGTCCACGTTTCGGCACCGTACGTCATTGTAGGTAGGACGCATTGGTTGAAGACTTTGGTCTTCAGACATTATGGTAGTGGCGACGAGAACACTTTATTTAATTTTTTATTATTTTTTGTTATAGCGATCATAGTGATAAATACTTCTAGAAAAGTTCAAATGTCTGCGTATTATGGTTCAGACGATACACCTCTGACAGACGGACGGACAGTACAGCCTTAGTTCCGTTCGCACCTTACTAACTTAGGTTACCGTTATATATATAATCTAATAACGTATACATCAAAACAACGTCTAGGCCCAAACTAAGCATTACCTTGTGTTTTGGATACCAAGCGAAGACACCACATACATATAACAACCAAGACCCGGTACCAGTATCAATATTCATCATATAAATATTGACCCGACCTGGGATTCGAACCCGGGACCTCCAGCTTCGTAGACAGAGGCGCTACCCACTAAGCTAAGCGGTCGTCGTTGATGTCAGTTGATGAATATTGAATAATTTGAATTAATAATGATAAACAATACTATGTCGTGATAGCCCAGAGCGCAACGAACCTGTCTCAAATTTATACGGCCCTATAGGGCCATGGTTCGTATCCGGGCGTGTACCAATGAGTTTTTCTGACTTAAGTACACAATATCACTGACACCGTGCTTCGGAGGGCACGTTAAGCAGTCGGTCCCGGACGCTGTCAATAGATGGCGGTCGTTACAGTTCCCAACCCGCAGTGGAGCAGCGTGGTGGACTTAAGCTCCAAGCCCCCCTCCTCCCCCTGGGAGAAGCCTAAGCCCCTGCAGTGGGGTAAAAATGGGCTGATGATGATGATGATGATGAAACAATACTATTATTGGTTACTAGATAACTTTGTTGCGCATCTTATATATTTATTTATTTTTACACAAAATAATACTTTGCAGAGATATTGCAATTGAAAAAATAAAGTCATTTTTATATACTAGTATAATATGTATTGTGTAAAAAACTTGCACTTTTTTAGCGTTTATTCGTCACGTCTTTACAAATATATGTGCAGGCACATATATGTTTTCCACAAGTGTCATATAGAAAACAAACACCTGAAATCCCGATACCTACACCCCAGTATTTTCATGTTTTTAGTTCCACATGGAACCTCTGCAACTCGCTAGTTCCATTTATTTCCATTTGAGGAATTAATGGGACTATTCCAAACTTTTTAGTATGTATTCTCATTTGATCAGCATAAAGGAAAAATTAGATTATTCAATTTATATAAAGTCAATTTATGTATTTATTCTTATCAAGTAATTAAAGAAATGGAAATAGATAAAAATTTGTTATTAACTAAATTAATATAGAACTAAATAATTGTAGCAGTTTCATATTAAAAAAAATGTCGGGTTATAGAATAATTTAAAATTATATGGAACTATTGGGAGAAAATAACATTTTTTTAGTTTACAGTAGTTTCATGTGGAACTAACAACATGGTAGTAGTGGGATGTACTCGAAATCCGTTTAATTCTGAGCATAAATTAAACCGAAATTGCGGCCCAGATCTTAACGTTCCAGGTTATCATTTTAATAAAAAATTAAGTTCACATATACGTATCTAAATTACTGAGCGCCTGAAAAACGTATACGCATCGTCCTTGGCTCGTTGAACTTTCCTCACAAATTACGTACATCCCTTATCTCACCACGAAACAGGTTCCTAACTTTAAGAACGCACGAGGGCGTGTGAAATTATATAACAACCGTTTCGTTAACTACTTGTGACTTCGAAAATAAAAGTTCGACGTTTGTTTTTTCTGTTTAATTTCTAGAAATTTCATTGTATAGCGAAATTGCTAAACTAGTAGAATCAACTTGTTGTCTGTCTGTGACTACAACACAAATGCGCATGCAATAATCCAACTAATATTATAGGTAAACGCAAAAGTTTGTATGAAAGTTTGTATTTGTTGCTCTTTCATGCAAAAATTACTGAATGGATTTTAATGAAACTTTACAGTAATATAGCCTACACATCAGAATACCATATAGGTTATAATTTATAAAGATACTAGCTACCTGTCCGCGGCTTCATTCGCGTGGACTACACAGTTATAAACTGATTTTAAAAATTCTTTCACTCACATTAACAATGAGTAACACAGGCTATATTTTATTCTCAAACTAACTTTACGTATGCGGCTCCGCTCGCGTGGACTACACAGTTGTACCGAGACCGCTATAATTCTTCGCATGTATATAGTTTATATAAGCTGAAAAGTGACATAGGCTAGTTTTTATTCCGGAAAAAGGGGCCACGGTACAACTGTGTAGTCCACGCGAGCGGAGCCGTGGGCGGAAAGTTATATTATTATAAAAATGTAAAATTTGAATGTTTGTTATATTATGTTATGTATATTTTCTTGATAACAGATTTTTTTCTGTGTAGATGATATTTTGGCAACGTAGAAAGACGAGAACTGTGCTTCGTGTTTGTTTGATCCCATACCAGCATAAAAATACGTTGAACACAAATTATAAACTAAGGAATTTTAAATTAAAAAAACTAAAAATACCTATATTCAAATTGTACAGTTTGTTTATAATTGACAATTTACAATATTTTCAATATGCACTATTCTACAGGATAACACATAAAGATTCTATATTTATTATCCTCCTCAGCTTGTTTTGCTATACAAATAACGCACTTTAAACAAAAGCACATCAATCGCTTAACTTAATTCCCGAGCACTTTCGTTTTAGCAAATCATGTTATGCAAATTATTTGCTACACTAAATGCCAACTATATATCGTCTAGTTTTACAAATAGCAGTTGCGTTTCGCGCCTATTCACATCCATAAACACGAAGGCTGAGCATATTTCCTCTTTTATGGAAGCGTAAACTGAGGGGCTGCTGAAAACTACTGAATTTCAGCCAGCAAAACTCGAAACGTCTTTTAGCATGTTTGCACTTGTAAAATACGTCGTCGTTCTGTCTGTCTGTACGTCTGCAATCCAAATGGTTACCTATTTTAATTTATTTATTTTATTTAATATTATTTATTTCAGACATATAAGTAAAAGTTTTAGTGTAATTTCTCCACCTATGGCATATGTAACGCCTTTCCTACAAGACATGTGTGGGAACGAGTATTTATACCATTAATCAACCGAAAACCGATAGTGCTGTATGAACATTTTATTTTATACATTTTTTAATTTTTCTCCGGCACGTGACGACAATAATTTAAATTACTTTTAGAAAGGCTTTTTCTATTTGGTCAGTCGATATTTTATTGACTGGATTGAAGTTTTTATTTAGCAAAATGTAATAAAAGATATTTATTGAAAATTGTTGTAGCCAAGTGGTATTTTTTTCTAGGGAGACAGATCTGCTATCAGTCCGTCGTCAACGCTTAGGAGCTACCTTCCCTTCTCGCCGCGCACATAAAATAACGTCATATTATAATATATAAAATAGCTATAGTTAATTGATTAAAAGCGGGTCCAGACGTGTGTAATAATGTAACGTGTAATGTAACTTGTAAGGTAACGCGATTAGTATGGACGGCACACGAGCGCGACATGAAATTGTTACTGTTTCTCAGGGCAAAGATGCCGAACAGAAAAGTCGCGATCGCGGATCCAGTTTTTATATACTTGTATTTAAAGTGGACAATATAAAACTTTACGAGTATGTCACCCACGTATTTCGATTATTTATTAACTTTGATTGGGTCCAAAATTTCAAAATTGAACATATCAATGAGAACTTCAATATCAGCACAAGATAGATTGGCATACATTTATCAATTATAATGATTGTTCATCACTCCACATGATTAACGTTCATACGATAGGACCGTTCCAAATGACGTCCAAATGTACACTGCGAGCGCCTTTGTTTGTGTTCGCGACAAAATCCGACCGCCGACGGATCGACGCGAGCGCCGAACCGACCATTATAAGTGTAATGTTCGCAATGACGTCCACACGAAAATTCGCATTATCTTACATGTAAGGGGCCGTCCATTAATCACGTATCTTTTTTAAAGCATTTTCTAACCCCCCCTCCCCCTTAGTGATTCATGGTGAGGTTTAAGACTACCCCCCCCTCCCCCACCCAACTTCACTATTTTTAGTATCTACAAAAAATCTTAAATTTTTTAGAATATTATTTTAAATACAAGTGTAAAGTATAATCTTATTTTATTCTGAAACTAGCGACCGCCCGCAGCTTCGCTTGCGTAGACTACGAATTCCTGTTATAGGTACTATTAACGTTTGAGATGGTTTATACGTACTTTTTGCTGGAACCAATTTTAGTTACACCCATTCAAACTTTCAATCTTCATTCCCCTTCCACCCTTTAAAAAAACCGATACAATTTTTCATCTCCCGTTTCCCACCCTTAAAATGTGGAAATCTAAAAACCCTGAAACACGTCATTATTTGAGTCCCTCCATTCCCATCCTTAAGTTTGAAATTTCTAAAAAAGCCTTTCTTAACTTAATGCTCACGTTATAAAATAAACCTATGTTCCAAATTTAAGCTTCCTAGACTTAGTAGTTTTGGTTGTAGTAGTTGATAGATCAGTGTGGACAAACGACAGACAGATAGACAGAAAGTTGCTTAGAAACACAAAAGTTGCTTATGACACTCACAATCTTCTTTCACGTCTGCAAAGTTTCATTAAAATCTGTTCAGCCGTAGTGGAAATTAGTTCAAATAGATAAAATTGAATTGAATAGACACATAGACGTACAGACAAACAGACGGACAAAAAGTAGCTAATGTCAAATCTCTTGACAACCTTCTTTCCCGTCTGCAAAGTTTCCTTAAAATCTGTTTAGCCGTTTTGGAGATTAGCTCAAATAGACAGATACACGTACAGACAGACAGACGGACAAAAAGTAACATTTGTTAGTTTTGACGACCTTACACGTACAGACAGACAGACGGACAAAAAGTAACATTTGTTAGTTTTGACGACCTTCTTTTCATACTTGTGATGTTTCATTAAAATTGGTTTAGACAGATGGACGTACAAACAGACATACAAAAAGTTCTGTATGTCACTTTTGACTACATCCTTTCCATATGTGTAAAGTTTCATCAAAATCGGTTAAGCTGTTTTAGCCGAAACCTATTTGCTCGAATAGACAGACAGTTCGTTTTCATATATATAGCCTATAACCCTCCGTTAGATTCAGGCTATCAAAGGCAAAAAAAAATTCTAAACCGACTGGTAGTTTCAGAGATTAGCGCATTCAAACGAACAAACAAACTCTTCAGCTTTATAATAAGTATTTCTATTATATAGATTAATAGATTATAAGATAATAAGAAAATAAGATAATACTGAAAACCATATCAAAGTCTATTGCGTGGTTTGGAAGTAAAAAGTTAACGAACAGAGGCAGACAGCGAATTTATTTTCTCCCGCTATAGTTTTCATATTTCGATAAAAACTGCTAAGATATTAATTTAAATTGTGTGGTGTAAAGGGCAATTATAATATGCATGAAATGCTTAAGACAACTAACGTATTTAATTTGATAAGGATTAATATTATGTTTAAAAAACATCTTCGCAAATAGTACATAATGTTAGAACAAATTTGATTGTCATAAAAAAGGTTATAGTAAGTTAACCTTAAAAGATACACATATGCTGTTGCGGACTTTTGGTTAGAACTTTTAAAGGGGAACAATTCCGTAATACATGATTTTTGGTTAACATCAACCGTTTACGCAGCGCGCGCGACGGAAACTCTCAAAAGGAATAATTTTTCCCGTTTTTGCAACATTTTTCATTGATGCTCCACTCCTATTGGTCGTAGCGTGATGTAGTATAGCCTATAGCCTTCCTCGATAAATCTACTATCCAACACATCTATAATTTTTCAATTTGAACCAGTAGTTCCTGAGATTTGCGCGTTCAAACAAACAAACAAACAAACAAACAAACAAACAAACAAACAAACAAACTCTTCAGCTTTATAATATTAGTATAGATTAAGGACCATGATAAAAACGCCTTACACTATATTTACACTACACGCCGCTATTCGATTTAGAAATCGCTCGTTTGAAAAAATAATGAAAAAATAAATACACGTGATATCTTACCACACCCCCGTCTCCCCTTGTGACATTTCGTGATTTTTGTCAAAGCCCTCCCCCCCCCCCTTTCAAGCCTCACGTGATTAATGGACGGCCCCTAACATTACATACGTCTGGACCCACCTTAATACAGCCTCAGCAATCACTTTATCTAAATTTTGTAGCTATTATATTAAAATGGTTATATAGTTACTTAGTACACAATAATAGCTAGATTAATTACTTTGGCTGTAACAGAATATACATTATGTAAACAGTTAATTATTTAAATACGTGCGTTATATAGATACTCTTCAAAACGAAATTTTAATCCTAGTTATTTAGAACGTCAGGATACGTTAATAATAATTAATTAGTAACTAAAAACCCTACCTTGACATGGGTCGAGGCTTGAGCTGAAACCTAGTTTGTGGTGATTTACACACAAACTCCTTTACACGAAAACAGTAATTACTAGGTACTAAATCTTCATAAAACTACATAACTGATTGGCGGCCAAAAGGTACCAAGAGTTAGGATTTTCATTAATCCAAGGTGGAATACGAAGCCATTCGATATCTGCCTCGGTAACTTAAAACTTTTTGAAACTTTGATAGATCTTTAATTAACAGTTGGGATTTGTTGAAGGTCATTTAACGGATTGTTCATTTATGCAGTGAGTGATTTATTTACTATATATCAAAAGTTCTATCGCGTATTTAATCTGCAGGACTAGAAAAATAAACTTTCAAGTCTAGATTAGACTTGAAAGTTTATTTTTTAAGATATATATATATATATATATATATCTTCCACGAACACAGTTGCGTCCTTCAATACGCAAATGTTGATATAATCCTGCATCCACCGTGCTACTGCAATAGATGGCCCCATAAGTTACAAAATAAGATTATAAGAGTTGCATAAATGCGTCCATATACAGATGCAGTAGCGCGGTGGATGCAGGATTATATGAACATTTGCGTATTGAAGGACGCAACTATGTTCGTGGGATATATATATACTATAAACGATAGCAAAATTATATTCGGTTGATAAATATGGAAGTTATAACCTATTAAAGTTTTATCTGTCTGTTTCTTGTAAAACAAAATTTAAACATTATTTTAAATAGCCTGACGTCACAGCTATGACTACGATTTCGAAATGAAGACTTTTTCTTAAACTCATATTAATATGTTTGCTCTTAAAAATAAACTGCCCCAGCCAACGGTTTAATATGCTTACCACGCTAATCCGATGCATGTTGGGATGTGATTTTACGTAATTTTTGTTATAATTTTTGATACAAAGTAAACGTATAAAGTGACACGCCTGTTTCTAGATTTTGCGTTTGCTATCGTTTGTCTCAAAAAGTTAAAACAATTAACATGTATTTAATGGCTATGACAGCTATAACAGTATTGCTAATTACTACCAACGAAGTATTCGACGACGAGCACAAACCGGTATATAACCAATGAGAAATAATAATAATAACACATACAATCACAACAACGTCTAGGTCGCAAACTAAGCATTAGCTTGTATTTTGGGTACCACATACATATAACAATAATGACGACCGCTTAGCCTAGTGGGTAGTGACCCTGCCTACGAAGCTGGAGGTCCCGGGTTTGAATCCCAGGTCGGGTCAGTATTTATATGACGAATATTGATACTGGTACCGGGTCTTGGTTGTTATATGTGTGTGGTGTCTTTGCAAAAATATTTATATATGTATATATTATAAAGAATATTTAAGTATGTATATCAGTTGTCTAGTAACCCATAACACAAGCATAATACTTGCTTACTTTGGGACTAGATGACGCTGTGTGGGAAGTCCCATGTATTATTATGTATTATTATTATTATTATAAGACCCGGTACCAGTATTAATATTCATCATATGAAAACCGACCCGACCTGGGATTCGAACCCGGGACCTCCAGCTTCGCAGGCAGGGTCGCTGCCCACTAGGCTGAGCGGTCGTCAAATAAAATATCTGTATTGTCTGGAAAAACACTAAGAAAACAATTACTTATCGTCCGTGTGAATAATCATTATTTATCCCGATTTGGGTTGATTAATAAACTTTTTCACCAAAGAAAATATCTAAGAAACGATCTATATCGACAACAACAGAATTGATGAACAACCGCTGACAACAGAAACACATGTAGAATATACATTAATATTAACCAATGAACTAACTGGTTAGAGACCCCAACTGCGAAGCCAAGGGTAGCGGGTTCGATTCCCGCCCGGGACAAATATTTATGTGCATAAACATATCTGTTTGTTCCATGGCTGGGTCTAAAATATCTATATATGTGTGTATTATAAAGAGTATTTAAGTATATGTATAACAGTTGTCTGATACCCATAATATCCCAGGTATTATTATTATTATAACTACGTATTTCATGTTGAGATTGTTGTATAACAATTTCATCAAATTTCAAATGAAACGTAAAATATGTGTCGTAGATTAAAAAAATTTCAAATGCAAATTCTGTATAAGATTTCTTAAGTAAAAACTGGAAAAACAACGAAGGACTTCAAAGAAATGCATACGCTGTCAAACTGACCGGGAGATGTGAAAAGTCGTGTATTAATACTAACTTTCTAAGAAATATGCGTTTATTTAGGTATTGATCCTGCGAAGGCAAGTTTACATCGTGCGCTAATCACAACGTTCTTCGTAATAACCAAAATGTTGAACAAATAATACGAATAAACTGCAGATCATTTCATTTGGCCAAGCAAAGCGACGTGGGCGCACGACAAACAGTGCGTGCCGTAAGAGTAAGACGGAAAATACGTTTACATCTGCGCGCAAGCGAGACATCAATCACATTGTGTACTTTTAATTTTACCAATAATATTATTTCAATCAAAGGGATTAAATAGCAAAAAATATATACTAAATGTATCAACCTATATTAGTAAGTATTACTACCAATTCTATGGACTTAGTATTTTTGCTGGATTTTTGGGTCAAGTGTTTTCTAATAATATTTTAGTGATTTTTTTCTATCGTACGGAATAAACGTAAATTTATCTTAGAAATAGCCAATAAACTAAATTTTAATTTACATTCTCTAAACGCATACAATTATTGAAACAATATTTTAAGTAATATCTTTGAGCAACAACAGTACTTTTATGTAACACTGGCTCTTAAGCCGCTACCATACCACCACTGTTGTCAAATTAATTTACTTTAAGCATACCGATTACCACCATACCATGAGCATTGACCAAACATTTTCAAATTACGAGTACATTTGCATACTTATGAAAAAATAGACAGTACAATATTTTAAATAATTGTTAAAAATTTATAGGTGATGGCGTCACTGCTACGCATTGCACTTGTTTGTATGGCCGCATATAGTATAGACTGACTATAGACCACAGACCAGTCAACCTATAGACCACGCTCTAATAAACGTCAGTACGAAAACGAAATCGCCAAAAAGTGGCGGGGTGCGGGGAGAGGTCAGCTAGTTTTCATTGGCTCGTCCAAATTTGACAATTTAATGGCTTCCAACGTGCTTCCAACTGACGGCTCACTAGTGACGTAGTTATGTAGTGTCACTACATAGCCTTGGCGAATGCTACTCCCTGTCAAAGCTGGTCTATAATGGTCTATAATGTTGACTTGTCTGTGCTATAGACATATAGACTGACGTCACATTAATGTTTCACGTTTTCCTTTTATGTTTATGTTATTACGCTTCCATGTTGCAAAATTTTGAACAATGCTCATTGCATAAATGGCAGCTTATTCGGAATCAGTAGTGGCAGCAGAAGTGGGAACTGAAAAAAA
Organism: Luffia ferchaultella; assembly: GCA_949709985.1. Lineage (NCBI taxonomy): Eukaryota > Metazoa > Arthropoda > Insecta > Lepidoptera > Psychidae > Luffia > Luffia ferchaultella. The sequence goes on along the minus strand of OX453256.1, from coordinate 14,313,528 downwards.
TAACTGGCCAACATCAGACCATAATACAACCTACCATAGTCAATGCAAACGTCTAGTGTGAAAAACAAAATCCAATTTATTGAATTATTACGGGTCGGGGAATACGAACAGCCAGCGCCTCGTACCCTAGTATCGAGCCGATTTACCTGTTCAAACGTAGTTTCATTATAACCTACCTATTCGTTTCATACCTTTGTGTGATTTTCGATTGTTAATTATACATATGGGACGTTAATTAAATGTTTACTGTCTCGAGACATGCTAATAGTTTTGGCTTTGGTTTCGCACTGTTTTAAATTATAAAAAGGATGTGTACCTAATGAAAATAAAAAGTATAAAGATTTTGTAGGTTTTAAACTTCAAGAATTTGTAATTGTGTTTAATGAACTGAAAAAAAAAATCCACACGGTTGGCTATTAAATCTTGAAATATACATAGTTTATAAATAAATGCCAATATTTAGAGTTAAAATTTTGAACCTACCTAGCTGTTTACCCTTTTGTTACCTACTGACATATACTTCAAGACTGCACAGTTAAGACTGAAATGTTAGCAAGTTATAGGGGAAAAATAAAAAATGTAAATTCGACTTTAATTATACGAAAGAGGGTTGGCAGCGGAAGGAGTAGTAGAGAAAGGGTGGGTTTTAGATGAAGTTAGTTTACTTCGGGCAATGAAGCTGAATTCCGCTTGCTCCTCTATTAAAAAAGTTGAAGTACTTAACGGAAACGATGCTACCGAACCTGTTATTCGTGCTTATTCTCATACTCTTTGACCTTTGGTTTCTTATTTAAAAAAAAGGCCATAAACCGGCGGCAGCAGCAAGTAAATTGGTTGTATTACAGAAGTGAAAAATCAGATACTTATTTGAGAACATATTAAACAAACGTATTATAATGATTAAATGTGTAGTGTATTTAAAAATGATGCACAATAACAGTATCGTAACATCTTAAATTAATTCAATATGTTTTTTTATTCTACATCTGAAAATCCATAATTTTTCCGGGAAATAACGAAGATATATTAAGTATTCCCTTTTCGACTTCCGATATTATGATTCTATAGATATAATTAGTCTTCTTTTTCATGGCTAGTTCTGAAAGGATACAATGAATACAGTGCTAGTGTAAGAATCCCAAGCTACTTTTTCATGGAAATAATTTTTTTTCAACCTAGTTACATACCTTTAGAAAGTTTATTTTTGCGAAGTACAAAAAATTTGCAATTTCTTTTTAATATATTTGGAATATATTTTTAATATATTTGACGACCGCTTAGCCTAGTGGGTAGCGACCCTGCCTGCGAAGCTAGAGGTCCCGGGTTCGAATCCCAGGTCGGGTCAGTATTTATATGATAAATATAAATACCGGTACCGGTACCGGATCTTGGTTGTTATATGTATGTGGTGTCTTCGCTTGGTACCCAAAACACAGGCTAATACTTAGTTTGGGGCCTAGACGTTGTTGTGGTGTATACGTATGTTACATTACGTTATATTATATATATGGCGTATAATATTGTAGCGTATGTGTCTGGCTGTTTATCAAACTGGCCATACACAACATTGCATGTTAAGTATTTTAGATCTAGAATGTCAATTTAAATAATAGATTTGGATAGAGAAATAGAAATAAAGGGGAGTCGAATTCGCGGGGCCGAACAATACTAATTGTTACGCGATTAGTGAATCTAAAAATAATGTAATATTTTATACTCGTTAATAATAAAAGTTAAACGTGAAGTTCAGTCATTCTAGTGGTATTTTTACGCTCCCAATAGGAACGATTCCTACAATATGACGTGGTGCGTCATTTATCACGTTAGATCCACTGTTTAGGCGGGACACCATGTCACTTTTCTCACAGCCGGGCGCAGAGTTACGTTTAGCATGAGACAGGTATCTTAGGGGTTGAAGGAAAAGTTCACACAAGTCACTTTATTACCCTTGACACAGTATATGAAATACAGAAAAGTTAAAAATAAACGTTAAGGAAATAACAGGCACCCGTGGGGAGCAGGAAGGTGCGGGGGGTCTTAACGGTTTTTTTTATCCGGAGGGCTCCACGTTTAATTACGATGATCGCGACTCACTGATTGAATATTTGAATATCGTCGGTCGGCGCGGGCCGACCGTTTTATCGAGAAATCTCTTTCCGCGCATGCGGGAGGGGATCGCTCCGTTTTGCTTTAACTCGTGTAACGAGCGGGAATCCGTCCACGGGAGGTCCTACTTGGCAAACGACGACCGGAAGACGGCGTACTCGCTACAAATATTAATTAGTAGTACAGTTCCAATCAAGCTTTATGGCGGATGTGAACATAGACACAAGTCGCGTCGCAGTAACCAGTTTTAGGTGTAGCGGGACGCAGTGGAGCGAGGGGCATATGACTGAACCTGCGCAAGCACGCATAAAGCGTTGTATTCCGATCCGCCATAAAGTTTGATTGGAACTATAACAGTAAGTTAAATGTTGACACAAATTTCTTGGAAACGATACTAAATAATTTTTGTAGTACATACAATGATAAGCATTATTTTTACAAATTATATACTACAGGGCAAATAAAACAAATGAATCCTGAATGGAAAGTACAGTAAATATTAAACATAGCTTTAAATTATAAGATATTTTATATTATTTTTAAAGAATTTTACATTCATTCTATTAAAAAAATAAATATTTTGTCTAAGCTAGGAATCTAACGGACGGATATTTAAAAAAAAAATTCTGATTTTATTACAACAATCAATACAATTATGCAAAGGGATCAAATCTCTTCAATAAACATTTTTATGATTTAGTCTATCGATTAGCGTCCTAAAACCTTAAAAATGTTGTCGGACAAGTGAATTTACAAAATTCTACTAGTGCAGAGTGTTTTGTGTGTGAAAATATAGTTTCCTTTGAGTAAAATTTGCTATCTTTAATATTTACGACACTTTTCCTTCAGGGCCATTCATTTGAATCCAGTCGCGTGCATACCATAGAGACATCAAGGTACTGCTGACTGCTGACCCTGTAAACTGGAGACCACAAGCAGATAATCATTAATTATTACTGATGGTCGAATATCACTTGCTATCAGATATAAAATGGGGGGCTTTTACAAACGGCCGGTTTATTGATTACGATCCTTGCTCTTTTATTATGCCAACAAATTAAAATGTTTTATGAATTGATTTAGTTCTTACAACTGATTGCGATTCTTAAAACGGTTGGGTAATCGGTTGTTCTAGACGTCTGTGGCTTCTACGAATTATTACATACTCAGATTACATTCTGTGGAATTCGGTTATTTTTTGTTTGTCATTGAAAATGACTATCAAATCCATTTCACGGGAGACGCATTTTTAGCCATAACTCCAAGGGCATGGGGTCTAGCCAAGATTTTAAGCTCTCAAAAGATCAATAATTTAGTTGCACGTCGTATGACACTAAAATTTTGGAAATCGGTTTGGTAGTTTTCGGAAAAAATTGAAAAATGTAAAAAAATCGTGATTTTTTCGGATTTTTTTTTACTAAATCAAAAATATTTCGAGAACGGGGACCGATATCGAAAATAAAAAAAATTTTTCCTCGGCCATTAACGTAGCTACGGTTTGAGACCAAGTTTTTGGAAATCGGTTGGTAATTGTAAGTGAAATTATTTCCGAAAGATGAGATTTTTTGGTCGATCGCTGGTGTTTGCGGATATAAGTTACTATATTTCAGAGATTATTCGTTGGATCGCTTCAAAGTATTATACAAAAGGTTAGAAGGCATTGATAGCTACAGTTTGAGACCAAAATTTTGGAAATCGGTTGGAAATCGAACAAGAAATTTGACATCACATGTTAGATTTTATGGACGATCGGGAACTTGTTAACATTACGGTCATCGCCTTTCGGCCTGTATTCGTTCGAATGCTTCATTATCGAGTTCAAAACGTTTAAGGATATCAGAGGCTGCAGTTTGAATCGTGGTAATGCCACGATTTCGTCAAAATAAAATAATCTGTGAAAATCGGATTTGAGTAGGTTCATTTTCAATGAAACCGATGGTTGCGGGGACTGCAAGATCTGTGGATTTTTGTTTGTGTAGGTAGATAGTGTAGTGATTGTTTTGTTAGTGAATTGTTTTTGTTTTGTTTTAATCACCGGTTTTAATATAAAAATAATGGAGAGTTTCACATGTGAGGTTAGTAACGGATCTGTTTGTTTAATGAAAGTTTAAAGTACAGACAAATTCAATATGTTTTATTATACAGATAAATTGAAAATTTTTAACCCTCGACCAGTTCTTAATTTAAAACTAACCCAAAAAACAGCCATGATAATGAGAAAATTTAATAATAAATATTACGTAAATTATAAATGGTAACCGATTGCGTTCATACCAATAACCTATTATCTTTTTTTTTTGCTTATTTTTCGACAGTACCTACCTAGGTACTTCAAAGACTGGAATTATAATGGCTACGTAGATTTGCATAATTTTACGAACGCGGCTAAAAATCATGATCGGTCCTAAACTCGTATTTAAAAAAGATAGGAGTATCGATTTAACATATAAATGAAAAAGGCGTTATACTTTCATTAAGCGTATAATTGAGACCAAAGCGATTTCATCAGAGTGCCGACTTTATAATGCCGCTTTGTTAATCCGGTAATTGATTTGTTTAGTAATGTATCAGTTGATTGCTGGATATATAAGGTGGCTAGCAAGGATTCGGCATGACTTGCATATTTACCAAGAAAACAGAAGAACAAGCCGAACAAACATGAAATGTAAAAAAATACAATTTAATTTGTGCATTTCCATTCATGCGTTAATATAATTGTACTTTGCGTAGGTACTTATCCAATAATGTACTTGTCTGTTCCTGAAGATCTCTCTATAAGGCTCTGTAGCATACAAAATTCAAGGGAATTAGAAAATAAAACGCAAGAAGGGAAGTGCAGGCAGTGTGGCACCTTTAATTTTTTTAGGACTGCCTACCCTATGAAAAACTTTAATACACGCCACTGTTTGAATCGTACTGTATCCATGAAAATCCCATATTTAAAATTAGCTTTTATATATAAAAAAGAATACTGAACTTAGAATTTAAAAATAATCTTTAACATTTAAATCTCAAAATTACCTATATAGCTATTAAACTATGAAATATGTATTAAAAAAGCTTTATTTCAAATAGAAAGTTTCAAAGCTTACTTCGGTCAAAACAATATGTAGGTACACTATACTTACTTATGACGTGTGACGTCTCAAGTTTTATAAACTTATGTTTCATATTTTAGTACTAGGTAACTATACTTTAGTTAGAGACTCGAATTCTGATGATTTTATTTTAAGGTTAGTCTTTTTATACAAAAAATTGTTTTGATAAAACTTATATATTGATATATTTATTTGTATTGTATGTAATATGAGAACATATGTAAGTGTTTAGTCCCCAGAAGTTAGTTTTTTAGTGGCATGCATGTCCCTGGCCATCCAACACATCAGCATATTGAGCTTGGATAGTTGATAACTCGCGACATGGTTTTCCCCATGCCAGGTCCCTACCTCACTTACCCCAGCTTATGCCACAGAGTGGGTTTACGAGAAGCCATGAATTTTTATAAAGACATAAATTTTTAGTATGTATAATGTAATCTTATTTATGAGGTAAATGTGAGGTATATGGTTATGCATTGTAAACATATATTTCTTCCTAACATGCCTTATTCCAGTTTCAACTTAAAGTTAAGTATATAAATTAAGTAAACGTCAACCGTCAACCAACCATAATAACTGAATGATTTGTATAAATTATGATTGACGTAGTCGATTGTACGAACAAATCGCATGGCAATGAATTGATTGATCGATTTATTGAATGAGGCATATATAAATTGGGTGAAATAAATTGTTGAAAACCGAATTAAACCGTAAAATTTATTTTATATGTTCTTTAGTGCTTTATAGAAAATCACAAAGATTTTGGATCAATAGCAACATAGTCCGTATGATGAATTGAAAGAATGGCATCCTTGGTTTTACAAGCTATTCCAATAGGCCATCCGTTCCATTCTGCCCCACTGCAGGAGGTTAAGCCTCCTCCAGGGTGAAGGGGCTTGGAGCTTAACCCACCACGCTGCTCCAGTGTGGGTTCGTGGATTTTAACGACTAGGCCATACATTCAAAAAATTATATGAAAGTTTCAAGTAAAAGGAACGATAACGAAAACTCAAGCACCCAACCGTTAGGCTTCAACAAAACGTTAGGAAACGCCTATCTCTTCACAGACGGGACCGTTAAAATTTATAGCTCGTACAGTAAATCACTGTTACGCATCACGACTTAATGGTACGTAACCGTTGATGTGTTCTTTTTAACATATCACGTACCTGTTGCTATTTTTCAGTTTGCCCTGTCTCGTTTATCCTAATGAATAATTTCGGTAATGCGTTGATTTATTACCTTTAGCTTTTAACGGCTCTTAAACAGTTTTCAGTTCTTCGTCTCGAAGGGGTAACAATGGATAAATAATGTAACTTATTTGCCCGTCTATTACAAGTGTATAAATCCATACAGTACAAGATCCCGAACTATCTTGTGAACTCCTCATTCATTTCCAAAGTGCAATATTGCTAAGGATGGCTGGGGCACCATAAATTCGGTCCAAGCTATTTTTAAGCGACTTCAAAAAAGAAGGAGGTTACTCAATTCGACCGTATATGTTTTTTTTTTATGTGTGTTCAGGGATAACTTCGTTGTTTATGAACCGAATTGGATGATTTTTTTTTTGTGAAAGGGAGATATCTCCGGAGTGGTACCATGATAAGGAAACCAGGATCTGATGATGGCATCTCAGAGAAATCAAGGACAACCTTCGAAAATCGTATTTTAAAGTATCGTATTCTAAGTATTTTGATAAAGTACAACTACTAGTACTATTTAATGAAGGTCGGGAGTCGATCTGATGATGGAGCTGAAAGACAGTCGAGGGAACTCCTCAACGACTTACAGCAGTTACCTGGTGTTTGGACTTGATTCATTTCTATTAATGAGAACTTTGCACCCATATCGATTATAAGTACCAATACAGGTCTGATGATGGAGAACATACACAGTCCAAAGAACTCCTTAACGATTTATCGCAATTACCTGGTGTTTGGACTTGATTCATTTCTATTGATGAGACCTTTGCACCCATATAGATTATAAGTGCCATTACAGGTCTGATGATGGAGACCATACACAATCGAGGGAACTCCTCAACGATTTACAGCAATTACCTAGTGTTTGGACTTAATTTATTTCTATTAATGAGAACTTTGCACCCAAATGGGTTATTTTTTTTAAATTTATTTAGAAACAAACAGTCATTTACATCTATGTTCATACAAAAATAACTTAATATAGACCTAGAGTTTCCTATATAATTAATATAAATAACTGGTCCACCTACTCGACAGAAAAAAAAAAATAAACTGACCTTAATCTTTATCCCCTTCAGTAAATGCCGACTTAATACATTTTTAAAGACAGCTAAGGAATTACTAAAAATATCAACATTGCCAAACCTTTGATTGTAAACTTCACACGCACGTCTAACAAATGAATTTCGGGTATGTCTACTTTTTGATGTATTTATAGAAAATAGGTTCATCTTTCGACAACTTCTTTCTCGCTTACGAGGTACTCTAAAAGAAATTCTGGATAAAAGTGCTGGAGCATCAATGTGATTGTTTAAAATCTTGTATAGTAAATTTACATCAACAAAGACGCGTCGATCTGAAAGCAATTCTATTCTGTACAGCTCAGCGCTAGACTGATAATCTGTGTATGTATTTCCACATCTGTAATCTAATTGCTTAACAAATTTTTTCTGAATATTTTCTAGTCTATCTATGTGAATATTATACTGGGGGCACCAAACAGAACAACCGAACTCTAGACGACTTCGAACATAACTGTTATATAACAATTTATAAGTGGAAGGGTTTTTAAATACCTTCCCAATTCGCAATGTGAAACCTAACTGTTTATTTATATGCCATACCAAGAGCTCTATCAATATGCTGATATTATAAGTACCATTACAGGTCTTATGATGGAGACCATACACAGTCGAAGGAACTCCTTAACGATTACAGCAATTACCTGGTGTTTGGACTTAATTCATTTCTATTAATGAGAACTTTGCACCCATATGGGTTATAAGTACCATTACAGATCTAATGATGGAGACCATACACAATCGAGGGAACTCCTTAACGATTTACAGCAATTACCTGGTGTTTGGACTTAATTCATTTCTATTGAAGAGAACTTTGCACTCATATGGGTTATAAGTGCCATTACAGGTCTGATGATGAAGACCATAAACAGTCGAGCAGTCGAGGGAATTCCTCAACGATTTACAGCAGTTACCTTTTGTTGGGCTTACTTCATACGGTTCAATATGCCAAAATGTTCAGTTCGCACAAAAATAATAATTAAGATTGAAGTTTTACATAGGAATACCACTGCCTACTAGGCATGCTGATGCGTCAATTTGACACTAAATTTACGTTGCGTAATCGCGGTGCTGTCTCATTTGAGTAGCGCGTTTAGAAACCCCATTTATACTAAATACAAATAAGTTACAGATGCGTTCAACTAAAAATTTAAAAATAAAATAATTAAAAAAAAAAATAAAAACCGACTTCAAAAACATAAACTAAAAAGTTAAAAATAAAATTATCACTTTAAAGAAAGGAGCATTAACAGGCGGCATATAGTTAATCGGTGCCAACTCAGACACTTTAAATGGGTATTTACCAGGTAATAACAATTACAACAATGATATATTTATAACTATAACAAAAATAGAACACAATTTAAAGTGTCTGAGTGAGTAGGCACCGACTTCATTAACTATATGCCGCCTGTTAATGCTCCTTTCTTTTAAGTGTAAATTTTATTTTAAACTTTTTAGTTTATGTTTTTGAAGTCGGTTTTTATTTTATTTTTTTTATTATTTTTAATTAAAATTATATATATTTTTTTTAATAATTAGGACAACCTTTCCCCTACCTATATAATTTTGTACTAAAAGTTATTGCATGCTCCAAAACGTGTAGCTTACAAGGTATACGTATATTCCAAAATTAGCAAAAGTATTGATTATTAATAGGAAACGAAATTTGATTTTTAATAGAACTCTTTAATAATTTTTTTAATAATTTTTGAATACAATTTTTTTATCATTCAAATTTGGTTACTTTCATTTTCATATGTAGAAATTTAGATAATTATAGTCATATAAATATAATCATAGACCGAATTTAGAGTGCCAACCTCCTTAGTAACATTTATTAATATATCTACCGGGTCTTGGTTGTTATATGTATGTGTTGTTTGCGCTTGGTACCCAAACCACAAGCTAATGCTTAGTTTAGGGCCTAGACGTTGTTGTGATGTATACGTTATTATTATTATATTTTTAAATACGTTTGCTATTAATACGGTCTTTATGACATTGAAACATGTACCGTAATGTTGTATTTTACAGTACTAGGCCTTTTCACTTTACACCAATCACAAACGAGCATTCTGTTTGTGACGAATGCGTAAACCGAGAAAAGCAACCCGCCTGCGCCCTTAGCTCCCACCATTATTACATTTGAAGTATCGACCTAATTTTAATCGCAAATGCATTGAAAAAGGTCGTTGAGTAAACCTTAGTTTACCCGGGCTTACTTAGAAATATACAAAGACTTTGGGTAATGTCCGAATAATGATGGAAATAAATTTTAATTCGGGATCTACCCATACTCACTTAGGTCTACCCAATGCTGGCTGGATAATGTTAGGTGTTGCATCAAAATTTATTTGTCTGTGAAAGGGTTGAATTGTTTTTAATATGCTAACGAACAAAATTTGGAAATAATTTTGTTAAAAATACAAATGAAGCCAAATCGAAAACTATTTTGCAATACCTGCGATTGAAGTGATTTGATTTGTGTTCTCATAACGCAACACCTAACATTACTCAGCCAGCATTGGGTAGACCTAGGTGAGTATGGATAAAACCCGAATTAAAGTTCTCAGGTAATTCTAAGTAAACCCGGGTAAACCTAGGTTTACTCAATCTTCTAGCATTACTCATAACTTATACACACAAACAAAATATATAAGTCAGCCAACCTGTACGTTCTTTAGTATGAATTCATCTCAGAAACAACACAGTTAAATTTTTACGATTGAAAGCTACGGTTGGTCTTTCACGCAACTTTTCCAATCAACCGTTAACTTCATGCGTCGATGCTTTTAATAACTGACTTTTGTTTACATCAACATGTTTTATGCTCCAATATAATGTTTTATTTCCTTCTTACTGTTACGATAACAAGATTGCCAAGTTTGTCACACAGTTTTGGCACAATTTTAATTATAAAATTGACAGAACTTTTTCAGGTTTTTTTTTTTAGTGTCGGTTCATCCCCAAGCAACAATCAGGTTTTATTACGAAAGCTCTGGAAAGTTCCGTGAAGGTGGTCAAAGTGTTTGCCGTACAAGCTTGTTCTATAAAGGCGAGATATATGTACCATATATACATTTTTACATAACTTTTTATAAAGAACCTTTTTGCTGCTTGAGGATGTACTGACACTAAAAAACCTACTTAATAAATTCCTGTAAATTTTTTAACTAAAGGTGTGTTTTCGCGCTGTCAGTTAGCCTAGGCACTACACATTAACCCATTAGGGTTAGGTCTAAGGTCACGAGCATTTGAATGACAGGAACAATTAATTGATAATGATTGATGACAAGTCATCTATTTTCTATTGGACCAACATACAGCGCAAAATCACCTCTCTCGTAACGTTTGCTTTCCCTGCGGTAACTGCGCCGTAAGGAAGAGGTCTTTCGGTGCTGTCAATTGGTCATCTGTTGTCTATTGGACCATTAGATAGCGTGAAATCACCCCTTCTATACCGAACACCTACCACGGAGAAAGCCAACGCTATGCAGTATTGATAATTTTATAATTTTCATTATTTTGTATTAACATTTTACGCAATATTATTTCCAGAAATAAAATTTGTTATTTATATAAGGGTTAGAAATTAATGGGAATATACTTCCTAGGAAAGTTGACATCTGTCTGACTCTATTACTTGTAAAAAGAAGGGAAGGTTGTCGTGTTCTTAGCCGCGCCTCGCCGACCAGTAAAAGGTTACAGTAAAGCAAAAATTAAATCGTAGATAGAATAAATTTAATAAACTTTATACAAAAGCTATTTACAATATTATAGAACACAAGTGTGGACAATAACTTGCGTACCTGAGTGCGGTGCGGTGGCAATTCTACTCGTGAGGATTCGTTTAAATACAAGATATTTTATACGATTCAACATGCGTCGTTTCGCTCCCTGATTGGCTTGACGTGTTTCGACAATTTGGTGTTTTGGCCAATCAGAAAACATTTGGTGTCATTCGAGAGTCCAAAGTATTTGGGTCGTGCGATGTCACGTGTCCTGAGCCAGCATAAATATTGTTTTTAAATAAAAATAAATGACGGGGAAAAATGATCGGAAATTGTTGCGACATTGGGGTCACCGATTTGGACTTTAGTATAAGCGGTAAATACCCTTATATTTATAACTATATACCAGCCCATTATGTCCCACTGCAGGGGCTTAGGTCTCCTCACGCTGATCCAGTGCGAGTCGGTGGATTTCAATCACTCCCATCTGGTCCCATCTGGTTGTCGTCACCGCCGTCACTTAACGTGCTCTCCGAGGCACGGAGTCAGTGATAATTATGTAGGTAGGTACATAAGTCAGAAAAAACTCATTGGTACATGCTCGTTTCTGGGATTCGAAACACGACCTTCTAAACAAGAAGCAGGCTCGCCACCACTCGGTTATCACAACACATATACCAATTTTAACTATAAATGATTTATTACGCCTTTACAAGTGCAACAATATTAATATTCTTTGATAAGTAGTAATTAAAATATTTGATATGCATAAGAACTCAAAACACGCCTCAACTGCCGTTTCTCAAGTATTATTCTGATTTAGAAAATTGGAAAAATTAATTCATTTTTCGTATTATCTGTCATTTTTAGATAGAATTTAACAAAAAATTGTTTTCTTTTTTTCTTCTAAACTTTTTATAGACATTGAAATGAGAAGGATTCGAGAATAGTATGTATAACATAATTTCAGTAACTGTTCGATTAATATTTTAAATTAATAAAACTTAAAAAAAAAGTCTTAACCATTCGAACAAAATATATTTAATTCGTAACACATAACAACATATCTTTTTAGAAGTTCAAAGCTGTAATAGAAGTACTTACTACGGACACACGTTATACATACCTCTTTGAGTTACGGTTCATTAAAAAACGTCTCACTTATCTTACGTGTACAAAAGCATTTTCTCCGATTTATCTTTTTTTTTTTGAAACAGCGTCGCCTTGTTCATAAGATTTTCAGTGGGAAGAAGCATTGAACTCTCAGATTATATAAATTAATGGGGGTGCCCTTTTCGCGCGGTATTGTCGACATACATTTCTGTGGCCTTAGTGATTAATTGTGAAGCGTGTTTTTGTGGGGCCATGGGAACACTGAGCACGTGATTAATTTGTTGGATTAGAACGAAACACACCAATGAAAATTCGGATCAGCTGCGATATTCGCCAGATAATGCTCGGCGTCGCGGTCTTATCTTGGCGTTTGCATCGAGGCCTTTTTATCGTTCTGTTTAGTTTATTTATGTCAAAATTTGAGATGTTAATAGATGACACAAGTATTTATCATGCAGGAGATTAACAAATTCTCGGAGTTGTCAATATTAAAGTAAGAATAAAATAATACAACGTTTATTCGACTGAACACCTGTTAAGCGGTGATTCAACTGGAATATACTTATTTTTCATATTCATGCACATGTGTCTCAAAACGCGTTACCATGGTCGCCACACTGTAGAAGTGTTAATCATACAGCATCTTTGCGCGCGCGTCACAGTAAGACAGTGCGGCGCGCTCTCACACGCAGCTCACAGGGCTGCAAAGAGTTGCTGATTTAACATAACCTATATAATATCAATTTATTATTTATAATTATTTACATTTACGAACATACTCTACCGAGACCGGTAACCGTAGAGGGTGCGACTCTTGAAGTAGTGCAAGACTATGTCTATTTAGGACAGACTGTCCAGTTAGGCAAACACAACTTCAACAAAGAGGCCGACCGAAGAATTCAGCTGGGCTAAGCTGCTTTCGGGAAGCTCTGTCGTCGGTTCTCCTCGCCACTACCACAATTTCTGAAGTCCTGCCTACAATGACATACGGTGCCGAAACAGGGACTCTCACGGCAGGACTGGTCCACAAATTAAAAGTCGCTCAGAGCGGTATGGAGCGGGCTATGCTCGGTATTTCCTTGATGGACAAAATCAGGAATACTGAAATCCGTCAAAGAACTAAAGTTGTCGACATAGCCGAAGTGATTAGCAAGCTGAAGTGGCAATGGGCCGGTCACATTTGCCGTAGAACCGACAACCGATGGGGTAGACGGGTTCTCGAGTGGAGGCCACGTATTGGGAAGCGAAGCGTTGGACGCCCCCCGGCCAGGTGGACTGATGATTTGAAGCACCATACCGGGGGTAATTAGTTGCGGAAGGCGGAGGACCGTGTGTGGCGGCGAGCCTTGGGAGAGGCCTGTATCCTGCAGTGGAGAGACACGGGCTGATGATGATGATTTATAATTATTTAAATTAGGAACAATTTCTTTAATCAGTAATTTAATACGTTTAAAAGTATTACCGAATCACTTCCAATGACGTCATCAATCCATACTACTTAGTATGTAAGAGCGTACGTTGATAAATTTGTATATTTATTTTCCTGTAGAGTATTTGCAAGCGAAATAGACGTTGAAAGAAATGCCGTGCATTACACTGATCGCTCACATAGAACCCGGTTCCACGGAATATTAAAAACAATAACCATCGAGAAACTTTATGATGGTATCGAAGAAACGAGAAATTATAAATTCGACAGATAACCACATCGAAATGTCTGGAGTGCGGCCAGAAGTCCAATGCCAGCTACTAAGTGCAGCGTTAGCATTTTACTGCGCCTCTTGTAGAACTAATCGTCTTGAAAACCTCTTCGAGTGCACGCAATCGTAGCGTTGTCTGTAAACGACTGGTTTTGTTCTGGTTGTTAGCTTTCAGTCCCCGGCTTTGCCTGAATACGTTTTTAATAATGTAATCGTAATGAACTTTAGAAAGCTCCGTGAGCTGGACACTCGATCAGAGATTACCAGATTGATCTTGTTTTGTTTACACGTAACCAGGGTAAATAGTTTTTGGTTTGGACCCGGAACGGGTAGCTCAGGTGCAAAAAGCAATATCATTGTTTAAATAATTAATTAAATTAATATAGTACATTATTACTAACTTTAATAGACGTATTATACAAAGAAAGGTCAGACTTTACGCATCGGTTCCTAAAACTCATTTACATTATATTGTCATTTTAGTGTCGACATTCCGTGTCTGCATATCTACATCATCATCATCATCATCAGCCCATTTTTACCCCACTGCAGGGGCTTGGGCCTCCCCCAGGGTGAGGAGGGGGGCTTGGAGCTTAAGTCCACCACGCTGCTCCACTGCGGGTTGGGAACTGTAACGACCACCATCTATTGACAGCGTCCGGGACCGACTGCTTAACGTGCCCTCCGAAGCACGGTGTCAGTGATATTGTGTACTTAAGTCAGAAAAACTCATTGGTACACGCCCGGATTCGAACCATGGCCCTGTGGGGCCTTATAAATTTAAGACAGGTTCGTTGCGCTCTGGGCTATCACGACGCACATATCTACGACTTTTGCAAAAAAAAAAAATACCTGGAAGAAGCGAGAAATGAATAATAGAAACTAAAAAAGTATTTTTTTTTTTAAATTTTGTCCGTTTTTTGGTTTGAGCGTTTGTACGCGCTACATGGAAAAGCCATTCATTGAATTCAAAATCTACTTTCAATAAAATATGAAACGTTACTTACATTTGGTGTATATTTCATCAAAATCGACTTACAGAACGAAAAGTTATTCAATTTTAATATTTAGTTAGAAATCTCATAGCATAGGCGCCGCAGCGACTCGTCACGGGGTTACGGGGTAGGGTGTCGCAGAGATATCAAGCCTAATATATACGTAGATAAGTCATTATCGAATCAAGTCATCTACATAATTAATAAACACCAAAACAATTGTGTAAATTATTTAATCATACTATCGAACTGACAAACAGAGTTACGTTGCGGTTTATAACCGCCTGAAATAGACTTAAGTCCACGCAGACGAAGTCGCGTGCATAGCTAGTGACTCATAAAGCCTGTTATGATAAAAAAAGACTTTCCTGTGATAACCGAAATTAGGCCAAATCCATTTTCAAAGCTCCCGAATGTGTTTATTAAACAATTTTAGTGAAATCTATTTCGCTGCCTATCAATTATGTTACGAGTGTATAAGCATATGAAAACAAATATCTAAAGGCAAAATTTGAGCCCTATCTAAAACATCGAAACTTTATAAACAAACAAACAAGTAATATAATATTATTAATTAATACTTAATATGTAAATACCGTGTAAATATGTAAAAATTACTATGGGGCTACTTTACAACCATAAAGTAAATAAATTTGACAGCAGCGTTTGGTTTTAGTAGAGTCAGAAATGTCTCTTCATAGTATGAAAAATATTAAACGCAATTTCGCGGAAGTAAAGGACCTCGCGCACTGAAACCGGACTGAACCTTGCCAAAGAAACACCAGCAAACTAGAAGAAGAGTGGTTAGAATGCTTCTAGTCAATTTGTAATTTAATGTTTACAACAATGAATTATTGAATAACTTCGTGCATAAAATTACCTCAAGATATAGAGACCTTATCATATTATTTGGAAAGAGAAGGGAAATATTTCCACTAGTCATCGTAAAAATGTAACTACACACATTTGGACCAAATCCACATAACTAATAGTAGTGATTCTTGTAGTCTTTTTTTTTCAGAAAGTGAATAAATTGTATCGAGTAGGGTGTATATAGCGGGGCCAGAGCAGTTTATGATTTGGACTCACCCGCGAGACTTGGAAAACGTCCAGCGAAATACCGCCCGCATCGTAAAGTTGTCATACCGAGTACAAAAACCTATCTTCGGTGGCGATTTCAGGGAGGAAATTTTAACGGATATTTTTTATGGGCTTCTGTGGGTTTAGACATAGGTTGGTTATATGATTAAACTGTTTCTTTGCAGTTTGAGCAAAAATAAGATTTTACAAATTTAACTTTGCGCATCTTTCCTCTTTAGAGGATAATATGTATTTATGATATGTATGCACAGACAAGTCAACCTTATAGACCACGCTTTGACAGGGAGTAGCATTCGCCAAGGCTATGTAGTGACACTACATAACTACGTCTCTTGTGAGCGGTCAGTTAGAAGCACGTCGGAAGCCATTAAATTGTCAATTTTGAACGAGCCAATGAAAACTAGCCGACTTCTCCCCGCACCCCGCCACTTTTTGGCGATTTCGTTTTCGTACTGACGTTTATTAAAGCGTGGTCTATAGGTTGACTGGTCTGTGTATGTATGTAACAATCTTTAATATAGGTCGTACGTATTAACTGACCGATTGATTGAGTGGTTAGAGACACTAACTGCAGAACCGAAGGTAGCGAGTTCGATTCCTGCCCGCAAATATTTATGTACATGAACATGTCTATTTCTTCCGTGTTTAGGTGTAAAATATCTATATACTATGTATAACGACCGCTTAGCCTAGTGGGTAGCGACCCTGCCTACGAAGCTGGAGGTCCCGATTCGAATCCCAGGTCCGGTCAGTATTAATATGATGAATATTGATACTGGTACCGGGTCTTGGTTGTTATATGTGTGTAGTGTCATCGCAAAAATATTTATATATGTATATATTATAACGAATATTTTAGTATGTATATCAGTTGTCTAGTAACCCATAACGCAAGCATAATACTTGCTTATTTTTGGACTAGATGACGCTGTGTTGGAATTCCCATGTATTATTATTATTATTACTTGCATTTAAACTATGTAGTCTTCGCAAAAATATTTATATATGTATATATTATAGAGAATATTTAAGTAAATATGTCAGTTGTCTAGTAACCCATAACACAAGCATAATACTAGCTTACTTTGGGACTAGATGACGCTGTTTGGGAAGTCCCATGAATTTTTTATTTATTTATTTAAATATATTATAAATAATATGAAGTACGTATATCAGTTGTAATTACCTATAATACAAACATAAGCTTGCTTACTTTGGGACTAAATGGCGCCGTATGGGACGTCCCAGGTATTATTAGTATTTTTATATGTATGCTAACAACGGTTACACGCTGACAAAATATTGTTTTCGTGATTTCAATATACCATTGTATGAAAGCTTCATAGACTTCAACTACCTTCCAAATTAGTCTCTAAGTAAAATGGTTGTGACAAACAGACAGACCTGTTTGGCTTCGGAACCCTAAAAAGCTGCGCGTAGGTATTACCTATATCATATATACTGAAACCAAGATTAAACTTTTCTCTCAAAAACGTATAATCTTACATACCGCACACGTACTTATGGAAAATAGTAATTTTTTGCTTAGTCGTTATATTAAACGACTTGGCTGAGTGGTTAGAGACCCTAATTACGGAGCCAAGGGCAGCGGGTTCGAGTCCCGCCCGGGACAAATATTTGTGTACATTTACATGTTTATTTCGGTCCGGGTCTGGGTGTAAAATATATATGTATACCTATTATAAAAAAAAAGAATATTGAAGTATTTATATCAGTTGTCTAGTAACAATAACACAAGCATAATACTTTGGGACTAGATGGCGCTGTGTGGAATGTCCCATGTATTATTATTATTATATTTAATTTTGAAAATGGCTCGCTATTCTTGTACCAAATTATTTCGACTTTGCTATTAAGAATTTAGAAGTCTGTTATCACTGGGTCAAACCAATAGATTTAAGTACAAAACGAAAAAATAATAATGTAATTTTATGACCCAGTTCATAGCCAATTTTTTTTTTATTTTAATTATTTATTAAAAAGTGCTCACAAAGGTAATTAATTACAATAATACCTGTGACATCCCACACATCGCTTGTCCCAAACTAAGCAAAGCTTGTGTTATGGGTACCAGACATGTACATACTTCAATATTCTTCATAATATATACATATATAAATATTACACACCCAGACACGGAACAAATAGACATTTTCGTGCAGAAAAATATTTTTCCCGGGCAGGAATGTAGGTGAACATCTCATTCATCGTAAATTCAACATAAGAAACAAACTGTATCCAAAAATAACATGTGGAAATGTATATTATATAAGCTCTAACCGAAATTGAAAAGAAATACATATTTATACAATTTAAGGATAGAAATATATACAAATAATAAATCATTATTAACTCGCAGGCTAGATATAAAGCCAAGAAGAATTGTGCGGAAAGGCGGTCAGAACGCAATTTTATATAGTTACTGAGCGAATGTCCGCAAGCTGAACTTCGTTAATAAGTTTGGGCCGTTGATACAAATTTTATTTTAACATTTATTTATTTCAAACCACTTATAAATAAGTAAGCAAATGGATATTTGCCTGATCGATACATACTATATTTTTTTTGCATTCGAGATGGATAGAAAAAAAGTAAACCCAGTAACCTAAATTATTTTTAATTTTTTGACATTATTTCATTTTTACACTGAGAAAACTGTTTTTCAAACATTTATCAATAGAGCAATAGATGACCGAGATCATCATAAATACGAATAACACGAGGAGGCGAAATACACGTCATTGCTGATTAATCAATTAAATGAAATAATTAATTAATCAATAATTAATTAATTAAATTATCTTCATTATGGAATCATGTTAAGAGGATGGTACAATGCTCTACTGGTGGTAAACATTTTTCCCAGTGAACGAACGCATTAAAAAAAATCTGAAAAATACTTCTTATTTAGTTCCATAAAAAAATATTCTATGTATTTGGTAATTAAAATACTCGTTTCTTTAATTTATTTGTTTTTTTAAGGTTTTTTGATTAAATGGAATATGATGGATCAATACATTCAATAAACTTAGCCTAGTGAGTAGCGACCCTGCCTACGAAGCTGGAGGTCCCGGTTCGAATCCCAGGTCCGATCAGTATTAATATGATGAATATTGATACTGCTACCGGGTCTTGGTTGTTATATGTGTGTAGTGTCATCGCAAAAATATTTATATATGTATATATTATAAAGAATATTTAAGTATGTATATCAGTTGTCTAGTAACCCATAACGCAAGCATAATACTTGCTTACTTTAGGACTAGATGACGCTGTGTGGGAAGTCCCATGTATTATTATTATTACTTGCATTTAAACTATGTAGTCATTATGCATTTAATACATAATACATAATATATGTGACCATATTAGTAATCCAATAGCAAAGTAGGGCATAATTCTTTTAGCTTTCTCTCTTATATAAAACACATTCGATCATAATTAGAAAATCTACTGACGACGTTTAGGAAAATGATGCTGTTAAAAAGAAGCGCTTCGTAACACAATGGCTTATTTAAAAAAAAAAAACTTTTGAAGTACGAACCTGGCTCGCAATTGAAGACTTTTAGATAACATATTACACGGATAATTGTAAGAATATAACAAGCATGACAATAATTTCCTTTGTACTAGCTAGACCACAGAACGCACGAGTCCTTATGCAAGAGCTGTATTAAAAGTTCCCATCTACCGGACGGAAGAAAAACTTAAAATACTTTAATGAAGTCGTTCCAACTTAAAATACCAACATCTCCAATTTCAAGTTGTTCTGGTTGTAAATTCATTCTTGTAGGGTTTTCTCTAATCGAAATACAGGAAAGTAGGGCTTGAGAGATATAGTCGAGTACTCCATCTTGTTCTATTACTGAATGAAGGCGCAATGTAGAATAGCGTAGTGGCAAATTGAAAACTGCCTCGATGGATCATCTGAGTGGATCATAAATGATCCATTCAACTCTTGATTCTGGACTTATCCAAATCGAACTTGCAAGTTCGAAGATTGTGGCGGTTGAGGAGCATAGCAAAGCATCCACTATAGCCTAATATTTAATTATTAAATGCAAGACAGATATTATCAAGCTGTAGATCTGTTAAGAATGTAAACCTTTCGACGTAAAAAATTAAAAAAAAAAAACATTAACTAAATGAATATTAAAAGGGGGTTTTTCAAAAAGCCTGAAATAAGTAAAAAATGAAAACAATGAAAAAGATGTTAACTAACCGTAGTGCGTGGCCCATAGACAACATTGATAAACTTTAGTTATTGTACCTATGACATCTATATAGGTAGCTACGTGTAGCACATCAAAATCGATCCAGCCGTTTTAGATTACCACATCTACTGCAGTCTCCCCTAGTAGTTTATTGCCGTACAATTCGTTTAGGAATCTGCACTGGAGGAGTATATTTGTAATGCAGAAAACCGAATCAAAAGCGGTCCAATCGTTTTAAGGGAAAATTGTAACAGACAAACACGCAAATTCACAAACGTATAAACCGTCTCAGTTCCGTCGTGGGTAAAAACTGAAGCTGCAGATAATTCCCATGCGCAGATGAATCCCAATACTCATAACAAATTATTGATTTTAGCAGGATTAAAAAAACAAAACCCAAAAAAGACTAAATTTGGACATCTGACAACCCTGTATTTGCTAAAGAGAAAATTCCACTGTACTCGTTGAAGGCAGTTCGGTGTAATAACACTGAATATAAAACTAATGACAATGTCTCTTAATAAAACCTTAGGATATCTTCTCCGTGTGAAAGGTTCATAATGTTGACATAAAATAAAAGTTTAAGACATACGCATCCAACCGCGGTTATTCATAAAATTATATGTAAAAATGATCGTATTAACTTTTATTATATATCTTGATAGAGCCACGCGTTACAATGACAACAAAAAAAAATGAGGCAAATTTTATATGCTTGTTTTGTAACTAAACGATCACATACTCCTGAGCCATACTAACTGTTTTTGTGTGCGTGATTTATAACCTAACGATTAGGTGATATTTTTATTTACGTTTTATGACGCTGAATCTCCATCTAGAGATGTATATAAACAAAGTTATTAACTTAAAAGAAATTAATTTAGTCATTAAAGCACTCAGTACAAAATTGAAATACTATGAAAAATTATTTTTGTTTGCGTGAACTTAGTGAAACTTTGAAATACAGAATAATGATGTAAATCAATAAATATCGAATATATCTTTAATTGGATAGTTAATCTTGTAATAAACAGCTTGTTTCATTTATATTTTTTAGCTCACTCTACTGCAGCTGTTGTGGATCCATCATATGCCAGAGGGCTAAGGTTCAGTCGGCTACACGCAAAGGCTTTCAATTTTATTTACCCACGCGCCGGACAATAAAAAATTGCCCACTTAGAGGAGACCTTTTTTTGAACGTAAATCTTACGTGTAGTTCCCTCCCCCCTCCCGCGTCCAACGCCCAATTCGTTTCAGGAATTTTTAATTTTACTCCGCAAGATAAATACTTCTGTACCTTTTTGATTCAAAGGTCTACAACATACGCATGTGAAAATAATATCTACTTCGATTCGAAAACTACGTTTTATGCGCATAAATTTACATGAAAAAATTGGCTGATATTTTTCATGATTAGGTATTCAAATTTATCCGTTTGGATTTTTGTTTCCTTAAACATCGTTGAACAACTGGTTATATTATTCCACATAAAAAAATCAAAGAAAAGCTCTGCATTTTCAAATTTTAGTTCAGTTTGTGATGTTTCAGTGATTTTTGTAAATTTTTAATCAACAGAATGTGTATTGAAGCAACTTTCGAGTAATAAAAGTACGCAGCATAACCAATGAAGACAGAATTATAATAATAATAATAATACCTGGAACATCCCACACAGTGTCATCTAGTCCCAAAGTAAGCAAAAATAATTCTTGTATTATGAGATATTATACAATTGATAAACATACTTAAATATTCTTTTTATAATGTATACATATATACATACTTTTTACACCCAAACACGGAACAAATGGACATGTTCATGCATACAAATATTTTTCTGGGCGGGAATCAAACCCGTGACCCTCGGCTCCGCAGTTAGGGTTTCTATCCACTCGGCTAATCGGTCAATCAGTGCGAGAGTGATAATAATTTCTGAAATATTTACCTTAATTTATAACACATAGCTTTTGAAATACGTCTGACCCTAGACAATCGTTCGAAAACTGCGGACTTTTTCTCGACATTAGGTATTATCTAAAAACTCCGTTTAAAACAAACAGGAAGTAAATTTTACATTAAAATATTTTCCCCGAAAAAATTATCGATACACCGTGGTTACTGAGTCAAACATAAATATTGTAACGCTGGCTAGTTATAAGCCAGAAGTTCGAATAAAATACATAATTTGAATTTGAATAAATTCAAATTATGTATGTGTTAGGAACACGAGCCCGGGATAGCTCGGCCTGGTTTTTTAGACAGAGATAATTCGGGGGTGTACTAAGATCGCGAAGTGTTATACGAATATATGTTTTATTGTGTTATTGTAATCGCGTTTACGAAAGTGTCGAAATACAAAGTCTTTTCCTTCCAGCATTCATATCTTTCATTTCAGCTCTGTAAGCTACGTACCCAAACAAACATAATAGAAGAATAAAATACATATCAAGAGAGATATAAAAATATACTCTCTACAATATACATGAAAAAGGTGCAACCACGGGCATAGCTAGAAGAAGTATTCTGCCGGCGACCGCTGACCGACACAATGTTCAGTCACCCGTGCACCGCCACAGTAATTCAATAACTTTGTGGTGTTTTATCTCAATATCTTAGTACTGATTGTTATTTTAGTATCATCACAAAAGATCATAATATTATATTTGGCTGGTAAAGGAAAAGTCACCTGGTATAAAAAATATCTGAAAAATCTTAAAACCAACATATTTTCGATGAAGACTTTATATAGTATTGTATAATATATTGTCTTCATACGGCGGCAATGTCGTGATAGCACAGAGCACAACGAACCTGTCTTAAATTTATAAGGCCCCACGCGGCCATGGTTCGAATCCAGGCGTGTACCAATGAGTTTTTCTGACTTAAGTACAAAATATCACTGACACCGTGCTTCGGAGGGCACGTTAAGCAGTCGGTCCCGCACGCTGTCAATAGATGGCGGTCGTTACAGTTCTTAACCCGCAGTGGAGCAGCGTGGTGGGTTTAAGCTTCAAGCCGCCCTCCTCACCCTGGGAGAGGCCTAAGCCCCTGCAGTGGGGTAAAAATGGGCTGATGATGATGATGATGATACGGCGGCTGGTCATCGGCGCGGCGGTGGTTGACAATGGCAAACGAGGGGAACGACCAATGTTGACATAAATTATTATGTTATTTACCGTGTACCGGTGACCACCAGCCGTACAAAGCAATGTAAACCGTAAGAAGTCGTTATTTTTAAAAAACAAATCGATATTCACGTTTTTCTATATACACCCACAAGGAATGATTCTTTAAACGAAGGTTTTAATATGCAAACCAACAACAAACAGAAATACAGAAGTGCCTCATTTGTTGGCGTAAGGCTTGCTATGCAAACGCCCGAAGCGACGTCACCGTAGATATTATGCTGCCGCTAAACTTGAATACATATAAATCACTTTATCACGACGTGGCTGCAGTAAATATTCTTGTGCTCCATTGTTAAGGTTGCGCTAACCGGTCATTTCCCCATACAAACTGCGAAGGGTGAAATGGCTCACGTCCAAAATCCAGCTGGTTATTGATTCATTTCATCTTTGACTAGGTTTTTATTTAAACAAACCATTTTTGTTTTGTTAATGATAATTGTTGTAAAAATTGTAAATTTTGAAACATCTTATTTGTAGCACAAATTTCATCATTATGGATTTCAATAAATTTTATAAGTTATATAAACTGCAAAGCACTTTTATTGGAGATGTATAGTTTAATTATATTATATGATATATTAACTTAAGTTTGTTTAAATACATTCATTATTTTGTTCGAAATAACACTAAAGTCAAAAATCGATTCATAACTTTTTGAGTAAGTACACGTTTTTAATATAAATTTTTTTTGGGTCTCACAAAAATATTGTTTAATGTTTACGCACTGTTACGATTTCTCTGACTTGTACATGAAATGACAAGATTTTAGACCACGTCCTCTTCGCAATTTGAGCGAACGGAGTGCATACCCTTAATATCTCTGATAGGTATACCACAAGGGGTGCTTTGAGACACTGATTTTAATAATAAAAATAATGAAAATTCATGCACTTTGGCAGATATCTTGGGACTAATTGAGAACTAACTTGATTTCAATGAAATAAATACACAGAATAAATGTCCGCAGACAAACTATGTATGAACTTGTGTATTGGTTCTATAGGAATTAAGGTGACAATTTCAAAAAGATATTAATTGACACAATAATTTAGGTCAAACGATAGCAACAATCGTTATTGACAGATACTATTGTGTCTGTTGTCGCCTAACCGAAATCCACCCGTCATACAAAGGTAATATTATCCAGAAAAAGTGGTTAATTTTAAACAAATCTTGTCATTTAAAAACAACAATTCCAAGTAATATTATAACTATTTTTTATTTATATTTGTTAAAATTTTTACTAATATTTAAAACGAACTGTCTAATATATCGACTGTTCATTTTAGACTTTCGTTTTTTATTTATTAGCCTAAACACTATCATCTGGTCAAGGAATTTGGACATTTTGTGTTTGCCAACCAAAGATTTAAAAAAAATGTTTTCACTACACAAAATCCGTCACGAGAACTCACAGAAGACGCTATATTGACTAAAAATGAACCGCGAGTCCGTTTCATTGCGAACTCTCCATCGTAAGTTAACGCAAGCTTTGTAAAGCTTAACGTAACCGCTCGAGCACGTGCCGAGCTTTCGCACGTCGAATGGGAAAGTGTTCAAAAAACATAACTCCACCTTAATGTTTTCCTTTATCGGCCGAGAGGCATACAGTTCCTGAATCTAGTAAAAGGAAAAGGAAAGTATTGAATGAGCGATTTTGCATTGTTTTGCTTAATGCTTTTTTTAGAGGTGATTGTTTTAAAGATTTAATACTGATTCTGTACTAACGATTCTGTCACAGGAAATGCCTACATACTCTAGCTTTCTGCATCAAAAAAATTTTACTGTGCTCGCGATTTCGTCCACGTGGATAGAATCTACTCAGCCGGTTATAAAACATGATATGACTGTCCCCCGCGACACACCGCCCCGCAGTACAGGGCACGCGTAACGCGGCGCGGGCGCGTGTTGCTATAGAGTTTCTAATTAAATTAATGAATTTATATCTTATGTTTCTGTGGGTCGATGTTCGTGAAATGAACACTAAATGTTATTTAAAATAAAGATTTAGGATGTTTTACAGTGATTAGATTTTCAATCAAATGAATGGCTTTTACGTAATGCGCGGAGAAACGAATAAACAAACCGAGAAAGAAAACGAAAATTACAATTTTTCTAACTATCTCTTATATATTTTTGGCGTCACCCAGTAATTTTTTTTTGAAAAAACCGGTAATGTACAGACAGAGAAAATCTATAATTTTATTAAATGTATAGAGATTACTTTTTACAATTTTATGTATTTTCTGATGTTAACATTTTTCTTGCATTAGAAAGATTTATAAGATCGAATATTAATTTATGGTTATTAAAATTCCATCCAAAAACAGCAAATATTTGTTTAATATTTTGAAAATTTCAAAGATTATAAATTTCTCTTTATCCTATGACCCTATGATCCTATGACCATTATAGTTTTTCATTAGTCAGTAGTCCGGTTAATTTCGGCGAATACGTGACAGACAGCCGCGTCGTAATCCTCCGTTGACGGTCGTTGAGTGGGAGAAAAAATGGGTATTCCCATAGTGGAGTAAAACAAAGGACCCGAGAAGCGAGCTAACAGAGACTAATGAAAAGCTCGACGCGACGCGACCTCGAGCCGACACAGCCCGTGTTTATTTCAAAAAGCTATTGAAATCACAAACGGCATAAGTTTTTGTACGTTTCGCTCGCTATATTGAAGCCGGCTACATAAATAAGTAACTTCTACAATTGGGGATGTGAGCCATATTTCATTATAAAGAGATGATTAAAAATTCCGACTACGGCGTAACACAAAGACAGCAAACTGTCAAAGAAGGTTTAACATGTGAGGAAATAATTTCGGAAATATATGAAAATTTGCTCTTGTCCGCGTCCGCGCAACCGCGGTGTCCGCAATCCGGCGATGACACTTCGAGCCTTTTCACACGTGCCGAGTGCCGGGTACCCGGTGGCGAAGTATATGAGCATGTAGGTAGCTTTCATACGTACCGAGGCGTAATTTACCGGGCAGGCCCATACACTTTGCCACCGGGTACACGACTCCGGCTACCCGGCATCCGGCACATGTAAAAAGGCTCTTTCACTTCTACTTATTCCTTTTTTTTTTACTTTATTGCAAAAGGTAATGTTTTTTTCGAGTGTATGTATGTATGTTTGCATGCCTATTTCTTTGGCATCTGCAATCTTAAAAATTTAATTGATTTTCGCTTAAGAACACCACAAAATTATTTTGGGCATTGGTTTGTCTTCGTATGCAATAATCGTGAATAAATCAAATTACATTGTCTAGTCCCATGGTAAAGTGCTTTTCCAGCGTTCCTTGGCCGGTTAAAATGCTTATAGATTGTCCATATCGGTATGTCTGTTTGCCAATCAAAAAAATTAAGGTTTTTCGCCTATACGAAAAATTAGGATGAAAAAACTTTTTTTTGTCTTTCACTCTGTCTGTATGTATGTCACAACCATTTTATTTATTCCGAAACTATTAAAACTAAAGGACTGACATTTCACAAATCAATTCGTAACCGAGAATTGAATGTGTATCCAAAATGTGGAAAATACATTCTAATAATGTACGGTTCGGTACACTCTAAAAAAATGTTAAAAAAGTTTACCTTAAATAAATAACTCCTTAAATAGACCTTTTAATTAAAATGAGCTTTAAATGATGGTTTGTCAAAACTCCTCAAGTTCCTTTTTTTTTATACGAAATATTCAACTCTACCTCTACCTTTTTACATATGTATATATCATATCACAACAACGTCTAGGCCCTAAACTAAGCATTAGGTTCTGTTTTGGGTACCAAGCGAAGACACCACATACATATAACAACCAAGACCCGGTACCAGTATCAATATTTATCATATATATACTGACCCAACCTGGGATTCGAACCCGGGACCTCCAGCTTCGTAGGCAGGGTCGCTACCTACTAGGCTAAGCGGTCGTCAACTCGTTACGTGAGTTACATGTCACTAATTTTTAAACCACCTCTTAAAAATTTGAATCAATAGATATACACGTATGAACTTAATAAAAAAGTAAATTATTATTACCACCTAAAGTCAATTGGTTCCCGAGTTATATCCGATCACGAATTGACTAGAAGCCCTCTTCTGCGTTTACCGTCTAACCACTCATACTCTAGCCAGCTGGTGTAAGATGGCGAGTTTCAGTCGGCCAGGTCCCCGCGCGCTGGTCTTCACCTCCGCGAAATTGCGTTTGACATTGGCGATACTGTAAAGTGACATTTCTGACTCTGTTAAAACTGAACGCTACTCTGATTCGGACTCGCAAACTAAGAGTTCCGTAATTACCAAACAAAAATTTAATTTTCTAATCGCCAAAAAATATTTTTTATTGTGATATAATTACAAATTAACGATTTTCCGATTTTTCTTTTGCTTATGCTGAAAGACTTTGATTCTTGCCCAATTTTGAGTCAAAGAAAAGTAGATACCTCACGTTTCGATTTACGTGGTAAATTTCAAAATATCCAGGATAAATGTTTTATTTTATTTCATTGTGTTCACTTAGAAGCATGATTCAATATCAAGCCCGTGTCTCTCCACTCCAGGATATACGGATCTCCCAAGGCTCTCCACCACACACAGTTCTCCGCCTTTCGCATCCAAACTAAGGGTGGCCTATGCTAAAATATGCTATAATATATTTATGCCAGAAGTATGCCAAATGTTACAATATATTTATTTTAATTAATCATTTATTCCGAATCTTCATGCATTATATATACCTATTATTGGAATAATAATATTATAATAATAATATTATAATAATAATACCCGGGACAGCTCACACAGCGCCACCTAGTCCCAAACTAAGCAAGGCTTGTATTAAGGGTATAGATATTACACCTTAGAAGTATTTTTATTTAGCATCTTGCGTTGGTACATATAAATGGCACGTGTTCAGTCATAAATATGTTCTTTTGTTTGGATTTCATTAAATTTACCTACCTGTGAAAATACTCTTTCGGGTTGTGTGTTTGATATCGGAAATTCGGAACACGCATTAAACATTTGGAAAAATTACGTTCTTTTGTTTGTTGGCTGTATACCTACTATCTACTAAATTCCAAAATTCTTCACTGTTAATTACTGTATCACCAGATTTGCCTGTCGTCAGTTCTTAAACTTTGGGGCTAAAGTTTAATTGACTATATTCCTCGCCAATCAGTTCTTTCTAAGAATACGAGTTTATTTTATATTAGAAGACATATTTAAACCGGAATGTTGTCATATAAATCATAAAAGTTTTGCCATACATAATAATGAATCATTGCCAATTTATTTATCACAATTGTACCAAAATATGCTAATATTAATTCATCATCATCATCAGCCCGTGTCTGTCCACTGCAGGATGTAGGCCTCTCCCAAGGCTCGCCGCCACACACGGTCCTCCGCCTTCCGCATCCAATTACCTCCGGTATGGTGCTTCAGGTCTTCAGTCTACCTGGCCGAGGGGCGTCCAACGCTTCGCTTCCCGGTACGTGGCCTTCACTCGAGAACTCGTCTTCCCCATCGGTTGTCGGTTCTACGGCAAATGTGACCAGCTTATTGCCACTTCAGCTTGCTAATGAGTTCGGCTATGTCGACAACTTTAGTTCTTGCGCTGAGCGACTTTAAATTTGTCGACCAGTCCTGTCGTGAGAGTACATATTTCGGCAGTGTATGTCATTGTATATAAATTAGAATGCTAAGCTAAAAGTATTCCAAGGAGGAAAAAAAAAATGCTAAACTAGCATCAAATATACTAAAAACGGTAACACGTCTATGTATCTTTACATGTGGACGTGCCGTGTTTTCAAGGCCGTAAAATGCCGCTTTGTGCCATTACTACAAGCAACAAAAACAAGCGTCACATTCATAAAGTAAATATATCTGACAGCAGCGTTTGGTTTTAATAGAGTCACAAAAGTTTCTTCACATGCAGTATCATGTTATATATATAATATTTAATATAAAGCTCCGGTAAATGTTTGACTTAAATAAGTATAGCACTTATATAAAATACAATAGAAACAGTCTTACATATTAACAACCAAAACTACAAATCTTGTCATTAAAAGAAAAAAAAATCCTACCTGTATAATTACAAACAACATAGCAACACAAACCAGTCAAGTCCAATCTATTGTGAAAATACAACACGCCGTCATTACAAACACATCCAACATAAACCTATTCACCTACTACTTACGGGTTTGTCGATTGGCGGTGTGAGTTGAGTACCTGTTGTATTGTTGCTGTAAACATGTATCGTGATAGCCCAGAGCGCAACGAACCTATCTCAAATTTATAAGGCCATGGTTCGAATCCGGGCGTGTACCAATGAGTTTTTCTGACTTAAGTACACAATATCACTGACACCGTGCTTCGGAGGGCACGTTAAGCAGTCGGTCCCGGACGCTGTCAATAGATGGCGGTCGTTACAGTTCCATACCCGCAGTGGAGCAGCGTGGTGGACTTAAGCTCCAAGCCCCCCTCCTCACCCTGGGGGAGGCCTAAGCCCCTGCAGTGGGGTAAAAATGGGCTGATGATGATGATAATGATGAAACATGTACTGTTTTAGTAATGTATTTTGTGTAAATTATTATTATTATTTTTTTTTGTATAATGACTGCATTTTATAGTGTAAGAACGAGTCATCGCGGTGTACGCACAAAACAGTTATGGCTTTTAGTGCACCGTCCTCATGTGAAATATTAACATTGTTTTTGTCAAATAATTATTAAATAAAAAATAAATAAATAAAATATAGAAACCGTCAAATGCAATTTCGTGGGGGTGAAGGCTGGCGTGCGGGGACCATCTCGTCAATAGGGTACACCGGCTAGCTAGAGTATGAGTAGCTAGACGGTAAGCCCAGCAGAGGGCTTCTAGCCAATTCGTATTTTTATGGTCGTACTGTAAATAATATACTGCAATATATTGTCTAATTTATGTAGAAAATTCCATTCACTGGATGACTTATCCTAAAAACCTAATAAAATAGTTTCCTAGAAACCTAGTAAGAAAGTTTCGAATCTCACTGTATTTGAATACAAGCGACATTACGGTGTTTACAATGGTGGTATTTTACATCCATTGTAAATGTAGCCGCCATCAGCAAGCCTACGCTTCCACTTCCACCAGCGCCATTATGCCCCACCGCAGGGGCTTAGGCCTCCCTCCAGGGTGAGGGGAATTGGAGTTTAATGCACCACGCTGCTCCAGTGTGGTTGGTGAATTTTAACGACTGCCATGTGTTGATGGCAACCGGGACCGACAGATTAACGTGCTCTCCGAGGCACGGAGTCAGTGATAGTTATCGGAAAAGCTCATTGGTACACGACCAGACTAGAACCACGGCCAAACGGCCTTCTGAACTAGAAATAGGTTCGCTGCGCTCGGGCTATCACGACACTACGCTATGCTAACGGCCTTCAAAATTAATTTTAAAAATGAAACTAATCAGTATTAACCTAGTTTACGTGCCGAGGATCCGGTAACATTCTTTCACACGATATACGAGAATTTTATATAACAAGTGATTTGATTACATATTCGTAGAGCGAAGCAATAGTGACGGTTGCCGTCAATAGAGCAGTCGTCAAAATCCAACAACCCGCATTGGAGCAGCGTGGTGGATTAAGCTCCAAGCTTCATATCCCGAGTGGATGCCGAAGCCCTTGCATTAGGGCAGTAATGGGCTGATGTATGTATAGTATTTATGTAATAAAGGCGGAACGGAGCATGTAAACTATTTTCACAGGTGACTAGTTTTTTTGTCAGCCGACTCCCACATTGCCTGATTGCATCATAACTTTTATGGATGTATAGATGGATGGTGGATGGATGGATGGATGGATGTATCATCCATAATGAGTGTATCTATATTGTAAGTTTTTTAAAACCACACAAATATACGTAAATATACATAAGTAGGTTTGACGACAAATCTGTAACTTTTTAAATTTTTAAACTTTATTATTAATGTAGAATCCCTATGTAAATGGCCATGTTTAATAGTTTTGAAATAATATCATTAACACCTACCTATAGAAAAACGGTACCTATAGAATACATGATAGTCGATTTATTAACTTTTTTTTTTCTTTATTTACATTTTAGGGTACCCTGTACTTTTCACCAAAACTTTACACAATTTGATATATAGCCTAATTGCAGACAGTTGTATTTAGTATTTTTGGCGACAGTTTATCAAAATACCTGCGACAGACAGAATAACACCAGAGTGATCCCAAAATGATACTTTTTCCTCAACTTTAAGACAAGACCCTGAAAAAACATTTTCGTAACGAAATCGATTTTTTACAGCTGAAGCATAAAAGAAAAAGTAATAAAATTATATATATTTTTATTCCCAGGCAAAATACTCTTTGTTAGTGTAGTTTCGCTTGGTGGGTTAAAAATACAGGAAAAACGCATAAAAACACTGTAACTCCCGAACCATCGACAAAAAAAGGAGATGTGAGATTTTCTTGAATTCCCACAATATAATAACGTGTTCGCAGCTTACTTAAGAAAGTCGAGCAATACTAGTGGCTATCATACCATCGGTTTGCCTACCATTTCCTCAAATATTTGCGTGCATGAACATAATGTCTATTTGTTTCGTGTTGAGTGTAAAAAGTATCTATATATTATAAAAAAAAGAATATTTTAGTCTGTACACCAGTTGTATAGTACCCCATAATACAAGCGTGATACTTGCTTATTTTGGGACTAGATGGGAATGTGTGGGACATACCAGGTATTACCATTAACGTATTATACCCACACCTTCAGTGACACAAGATAACCCAAAACTTTGGAATCTTGCCAATACGAGATGGTTTTCATTCCAAAAGAACCTGTTCTGAAAGTCCTCTTTTTTAAACGACTTCAAAAAAAAAGGCTTCTCAATTCGACCGTATAATGTATATATATATATATATCATCATCATCAACCCATTTTGGAGGAGGGGGGCTTGGAGCTTAAGTCCACCACGCTGCTCCACTGCGGGTAGGGAACTGTAACGACCGCCATCTATTGACAGCGTTTGGGACCGATTGCTTAACGTGCCCTCCGAAGCACGGTGTCAGTGATATTGTGTACTTAAGTCAGAAAAACTCATTGGTACACGCCCGGATTCGAACCATGGCCCTATGGGGCCTTATACATTTTGAGACAGGTTCGTTGCGCTTTGGACTATCATAAGCATGATAAGGAAACCAGGATCTGATGATGGCATCTCAGAGAAATCGAGGGGAGCCTTCGAAAATAGTATTTTAAAGTATCGTATTCTAAGTATTTTTAAGTATTTTATAAAGTACTACTATTTAATGAAGGTCGGGAGTCGATCTCATGATGGAGCCGAAAGACAGTCGAGAGAACTCCTAAACGATATACAGCAATTACCTGGTATTTGGACTTAATTAATTTCTATTGATTAGAACTTTGCACCCATATGGGTTATAAATGAATAAATAAATAATAAAACAATAATAATAATAATAATAACACACACAATCAAAACAACGTCTAGGTCCCAAACTAAGCATTCATCATATAAATCCTGACCCGACCTGGGATTCGAACCCGGGACGAAACGAAAAATAATAATAAAAATCACCCATCGAAAACGATGACGCTGGTTTTTATTTAAATAAGAAATAAACTAATTTTTAGATTTATTTTAAGGGCGATGTTATTGCTTGAAATGTACCAAACTATTATGTTGTGAGACTTTTGTTCTATCCCTAAGATTATACACTCCGGAAAGTGAAAAAGAATGAAACGCAATGAAGTGTCGCAACGCGAAATAAACTCTGCTCGTCTCTCGCCGTTATTAATGACGGCTCTTCGTTGATAATAAACGAACAATGTAAACGACTCTTTTTGCTTAACTCAGACATTTTACTTGGGAACTGACGTTTCTAGGTTCCTCGATATTCGTCTTTAGGGACATACAACCTTTACGGAAAATTTCAAAGTTTCAATAATCTAGAATAGTCTTTCCAGTGTAATATATTTTTACTCCTTCTTTTTGTAAAGATACACTTTTAATTTATAAAAATCTTGTCTTTCATACAACAGCATAAAATCTTATCTATATGTTTACATCATCGTTTCATATAAATATACTATATGTGGTCATTTGCGACTCCAAAATAGACGAAAATACGTAACTACAGGTGAATTTATGAATAATAATACTTTGAACAATCCACGCAGCGCCATCTAGTTCCAAACTAAGCAAAGCTTGTACTATGGATACCAGACAACTGATATAAATTCTTAAATAATATTTATAATATATGCATTCATAGATATTTTACACTCAGACACGGAACAAATACACATGTTCATGCACACAAATATTTGTCCCGGGCGGGAAACGAATCCGCGACCTTTGGTTCCGCAGTTAGGGCCCCTAACCAGTCGGCCAACCGGTCATCATAATACACAATAAGTATTATATTATTTGAACCGAATTTTGCATTTGATA
Organism: Luffia ferchaultella; assembly: GCA_949709985.1. Classification (NCBI taxonomy): domain Eukaryota; kingdom Metazoa; phylum Arthropoda; class Insecta; order Lepidoptera; family Psychidae; genus Luffia; species Luffia ferchaultella. The sequence continues at coordinate 14,279,467 of OX453256.1, read as the reverse complement.
AGTTAAAAAAATCGCCTACCTATGTATTACACATGCTGTATCTTACAAGTGATAAACTATTGACTAACTAGTATGAAAAAGATTGTGAAAGTAAATAATATGAAATTGAAAAGAAATCGACATAATTTTTTTCATGGTTACTGTACTGTGGGATACAGGCTAACACAATAAAGTCTCGGCCATGTGCTCAGTTACATCGTTTGACCTATATTTTTATGCTAACTTCACACTAGCTGCACTGAGGCAATGCGAGTATTAACCATAAATAGTCGGTATTTCATAGAAAAATTATGTCGATATTTTTCAACTCCTTTTATGTAAATTTTTTTTTTAAACTTTTGTAAATCAATGCTTTATTATTTGTGTCAATTTAGTCCCACATGAACTATACAGGATGTATAATATAAACATTATAGATATCGTACGATTATTAATCTACATTGGTCTATGTGCCTAATTAAATTACACGGGTGCCGCGAAATAACGCACCGAAGCCGCACACGTTAGTTCCTACACGCCCTACACGCACTCACGAATGAGATACACGTTAAAAATAATTTCATTAATGTTTTTTTTATAGTAGAATCGTTTTTGTACCATTTTACGGCACAAGATATACCATTGACCGGCAAGATTTTGCTGTAAATACATGCTTTCGTCCATTGATCACGTGAGGCTCGAAAAGGGCGAGCGAGGAGAAGGGTGTTCGACAAATATCACGAAATATCACAAGGAGGGAGGGTGTAGTGAGATATCACATGTATTTGTTTTGTCATTGAACGCATGATTTCTTAATAACCGAAAAGCGGCGTGTGAGCTCAAGCCATGTACCAGTACAATTATATGTTTTTCATATCATTACAGGTATCCTTTATTATTTTTATACCAGTTAAAAACAATCAGCAACCTTAATATCTGTTCGGACGTTTTTATCACAGTCCTTATTTTTCCAGAATTAATTAGATTATACTTACCTTGTCTTTAAAGATAATATTCTGAAATTTTTAAGATACTTTATACTAAAAAAATACACGTGATAGGGGGGGGGGTATTCTTGCCACGTATCACCAAGGGGGGAGGGGTTAAAATTTTTTTTAATCTCTCCAAACCTCTTTTTTTCTCAATCTATGATATTAATCAATTTTCGTACAACCGTTCGTATAATCGACAAAGATAAATTGTAGCGAAGAGTAATGACGGCGAATACAACGGGCGTGTAATTAAAACTTTCTTCTACTTAATTACAATTCAGTCCATGAAAATTCGTAATTGCAATTTGGTCTTCTATAGTATGTACAGAACGAACTTCTCTGTATATTCGGAAGGTATTTTTTAATAACTTTTATACTATAGATAACTTTATCGAAATTTTGGGAACAAATCAAGATGTAAATTGTTTAATAGACGAATGTAGTAAGTCGACCAACATGTTATAAGACACGTTTTCGATAAGATTTTGTTTGTAGGTCTAAAAGGTTCATGGCTGTCACTATGTGAATTTAATATTAATAAGTAATATTGTAACAAATTATTTGGAGGGAGTATCGGTATATAGTACTTCTCCGTTACTGATATCGTATATCGACACATCCCCATCACTAATTTTCGCTAGAAGGTTATATGAAAACAAAAGCTAATGGAAAGAGCTACGACCGAGTCTAGGTGATAATGATAAATATAGGTACATAACTACGTATAGATCGGTTGCCACCATAGCTAGGTATACGCCAAATTTCATTCAAATAAAAGTAAAAAAAAGGCTATAAATGAAACTACTAGCATTATGGAGTAATGTGACAAATTGTCACATAACATAACATTACATTAATAATATATTAAGAAATGTATTTACTTTATTTATTTATTTTGTATTTTGTCATTGGAAATGACTTTCATTTCGTTGGAGTATAGCGGCTCATTTGGGAGTTTTGTGAGACAGGCAGATTGCACAAAGAGTTTTCGAGATATCGGGATGAACGTGGTGTCAAAAGACGCAACTCGGCGAGCTCTACAAGATGGCAGAAGACAATTTGGAAAAAGTTCAAAAACAAAAAAAATATCGGCAAAAAACAAAAAAAAATGCAATTTTTTTCCCCGATTTTCATTTTGGGAGCCCGATATCTCGAGAACTAGGCCCCAATAAGAAAAAAAATAAAAAAAACGGCTCGGGGTAATTAGACGGGGAATCGATTGAGACTAAAATTGTTAAAATCGGACAACCGGAAGTAGTGGTTAAGGGTGCCCTTAAGTGGAAGTCGGATATGCGTCGGAGTTACATTTCGTACTAATTCGGTTTGTTCGATCGAAATGTCGTATAGAATGTTATATTTCAAAGTTTTGAGCTTATTCAGATACGCGTAATTTTTTTTTTGCGAAAAAAGTTTATTTCGAAAAATATTATCCAAAATATGTGTGTTTACTTTATTCCGTTAGATTCATTTCTAATGTCGTAAGAAGTTCGTGCGAAAGCAGGAGCTCCGTTGATTTTTTTTACTTACTTATTACACATTTAAATGTATGCTTAATAATTACGATGTTTTGACAAAAATAGAAAAGTTTTTTTCTCTCATAATCTAAACCATACACAATTATCTTACTGCACTGCTCCTGAAAATAATATAGAGTACCCTAATATAGTGTACGTCATACCATATATGTGTAACCAGATTTTTATCTATTCAAAAGTGAAAATTTTATTATAATCGATTCTGTAGTTCTTGAGTTAAGGACTTACCTACAGCCAAACAAACACAACAAAATGAAAAATGTTATTTTTGAGTAATTTAATCTTTTCCAATTTTAAGTCCCAATATTTATTTGAACTCGTACCTATAGGAATCATTCCGTTTTGTATCAATGTGATAGCAGTATATACCATATTCAACTATAACAATGAAAAAAGTAGGTACAGTAATAAACAACATACCTATTTTTCGCTTCTTTATTAAATCCAGTACACCATTTTCATCATCTGCAATACAAATAAATACAATGAAAAAATTTAATTTCTTTTTAAGTTTAATATAAGACGAACAAAGTAATTATGAAATGTGAAACCAATCGGAAAAATAACGAATTATTTTGTAACTGATGTCATACGAGCAGATATTTTTATTATATTAATAGAAATGCTTTGCTTTATAAATGGCCTAAACTCCGACAATTCATCCCGCGCGTCTCATCCCGCAATAAACCATTTTCGTCATATACGTAAAATAGGGTTATCACCAAAAAAAAAAACGAAATTTGAATCAACGTATTTTATTAAATGCAGGTCAAACAGATAAACATATTTTTCGCAAAATAAATAATTGATATATTTTTTAAATAATTACTTAAATATTAATATAACAAGTAGTTGTCTTTAATGAACTTAATTTTATGTTCAATTAGTTACCTACGTCCAAATATCCCTGTTCTATGATCATTTACTTTCCAAATTTTAATATTTATGTTCTTTGGTAAAAAAATAGTAGTAGGTAATACGTGTTTTTTTTAGTATAATTCACTAGTAAAATATTATTAATAATAATAATAATAATCTTTATTTTAAAGAAAGTTACAAAAGATTTTTATGATAAACTGACGCAATACTTAATGAATACATTTTTAAATAATTTGCATCTGTGCCTGTACTAAAATTTAAAAAAAAACCTGTATCTCAGACAACAGCGCTCTTTCTCTTTTACGTAGCCAAATTTACGAATTATCTAACAATATCATAAATCTAACAATTCAAGATACTAACACACTAATATACTGTAAAAGATTAAAAGAGTAAAATAGTTAACATGTAGTCCTCTCTATGTTTTTAATGTCTGTGTTTGAGTGTGTGTGAGAGGGTGTGTGGAATTTGAAGTTAATGTATGTACAATAAGACCAATCACCAAATAATAATAAAAATTCTGTTTTTGTTAAGATTGGACTTTAAGTATATTTTCACTCTCGATTAAGATATAACTCCATAAATTTATCGCATTTCTGTCTAGATGCGAGGGCGACCGACTAAAGATTGCGTCCTTCGGCAGCCGCCGGCGGAACACTCCTGCCCACTTTACCCGGAGTCGTCTCTTCCTCGTGTATAGTATTTGTATTTTACTTTAGGTTCTGGCTCTGCGTGTATATTCTGGCCTCTTGGGGCGAGCAAAAATAATCTGGTTACCAGGACCTTAGGCGATTACTGCAAGCGGCCGTCTCACAAACGTACATTTACCTATAAGATAAAACGTATAAGATAGAGAAAAAAAGAGAGAGCCTTTGGGAAGAAACAAGAACATGATAGGTAATCTCTAAATCAAAAACCGAATATTTTAATAAAAACAGTTTTGATTCCCGACGTATCCTTGATGGTATTCTTGGATGGATTAATCTACGTGATTGATTTGCATATACAACCTCAAAGGAGAAAAGATTTGCCTTTTTGTTTGCTGATGGATAATTTTCTTTGAGATATTTAATTTTTAATTAAAAATGTATAGTTGTCGTGATAGCCGAGTGGTAGAGAGGCCGCTTCTTGTTTAGAAGACCGTGATTCGATATACCAATGAGTTTTTTTCTAACTTAAGTGCATAACTAATAGTATGTGCCTAGGGGAGCACGTCAAGCCGTCGGTCTTGGTTGCCATTAATATATGGCAGTCGTTAAAATCCACTACCCCGCATTGGACCAGGCTGGTGGATTAAGCTCCAAGCCCCATCATCCCGAGGGGAGGCCTCTGCAGTAGAGCATTAATGGCCTGATAGTATGGTATGGTAAATATTTATTTTAAAATTAAACTTTTTAAAAGAAATGTTTAAATGTTAGGTTCATTTAGTATAATATAAAAACACCTGGTGTATAACTTGCCGGTTTGTAGACGAATCGGCTGACGATTGCCATCCGTGAACCCCGCGCACCCGCCTTAAGAATGGGCGGGACGCGTGGACGTCCATACAAGGGCTCTTAAACGATTACGTCGTTAATTACGCATATTAATCTAGATTTTTTAGTCGGTCGGGCTGCACCTTCTGTGTAGAAATCCCAACCAGACCGGTGCGCAGGTGTCTGTATGCAGATTCGGCCCTCACTAAATTAAAAAAAAAAGTCTCACTTGAGTTAAAACTAAGTTTGTATAGATAGAGCCAAAAACGTCGAAATTTCTGTAAAGCTCCTTATTACAGAAATATCGTAAAAAAAACTAGATTAATATGCGTACTAACGATGCCGATGTAATCGGTTGAGAGCGTTTACATGGACGTTCACGCTTCCCGCCCCTTCTTTATACCTTTCACATGCGCCATTTTGGTTCACGTTCTTGCGTCAGCGAAAATTATGGTTCCTGTGACGTAATTATGAAGACGCGTAGTTTTTGTCCTCGGTTTCCTCGTATTTATGATGATCTCGATCATTAATTTGTTCTGCTGATAATGAAACCATCATAATAAAAACTGAATTTTCGATAGTACTTTTTTCAATGTGTATTTAATGAGATACACTTTAGGAATTAATTATTTGAAACATCTACGGAAATGAAAAACATTACAGTCCAAATGTAACCTTTAGTAATAGTTCGCCTCAAACTTTATGGCGGATCGGAATACAACGCAATAAGCGCGCTTGCGCAGGTACAGTCATATACCCCTCGCTCCACTGCATCCCGCTACACCTAAAACTGGTTACTGCGACGCGACTTTTGACTATGTTCACATCCGCCGTAAAGTTTGATTGGAACTGTACATTACTGTTTCCCCGTAAGTCATGGAATATTACCTTCGTAACATATTTTTGATTACATTTCCTTCAGCATAGATTCCTCCAATAACAAATTATTGAAATGGTAAACATGTTTGTATATGTTTATGAATTTCAATATTTTCGTCGAGTGCGCCTCCGATTGGCCTGTGGGATGCTTTCTTCATATTTCTACAGCACGAAAACTTATAATGCTTAATAAAAATTCCAGTTATTCGAATATTTTTCCTCTCTCGAGAATCGAAATTAAATTATTTCTATAGGTACGTATTTTTCTTTCAGGATAAAACAAACATTTGTTTATTTATTAAAATACTAGGTATTGTTCGCGACTGTGTCCACGTCGTATAGGTAATTTTGGCGGCTTGATTATTACTAATCTATACATAAATACGCGAAGAAAAACTTTAGACCCCTTTTTTACCATACTACGCGCACGGAGGAGTGTCAGATTTGGTGTAGTTAAAGTTTATGTGGAGTAGGAGTGCAGAAAACTAAAATTTATATACGGGATGAATTTTTGAGATACGACTACGTGGTTAAATCCTAAACTATGAGAAATAGAGAAAAGTGTACAAAAGATTAGTGAACTCGATTTTTGAGAAAACAAACATCGTGCTATTTACAGTTTTCAAAAATCTGTTACTTTAACAGGGAGTGATACCCCTTGATATGATATTCCTTATGTTAATACGTGAAGGGAAAACTTTATACTCCTTTTCAAGTATATTGTGGGTACGGAGGAGTATGAGGTTTGGTATAGGTAAAATTTATATAGAAAAGGAGTACTAAAAGCTAAAATCTATATATATCTAATATGCTTTACAAATACTGTCAATCATACAAGTTTAATAGTCTGTCGTTTGATGCAGTTTGAATTGACTAACTCTCGCCTATTTATTAAAATGGTGGTTTAAAAAAGTAAATACGGTCGAACTTCGACCGCCAGGTGACCTCTAGTAATAATAATTACCTGCGACTTCTCACGCATAGCCATCTAGTCCTAATCTAGGCAATCTTAGTTATGGTCTAGACGATTGATATACATAGGATTTTTTTTATAAGACAGGTGTAAATATTTTATATCTAGACAAGGAACATACACAGACATGTGCTTGTACACGAAAATTTGCTCATGCGGGAATCTTTATTAGAACCTTTAGTTTTACAATTAGGGTTTCTAAACACTCGACCAACCAGTCGGTCAATAATATGATTCGAGTTGTATTAAGTTAGATTACTTAGTTGAGCCGTTATTGAAAGTGACGATGCCGCACCGACTTAAAAAACAGTAGGTAGTATGTATTATTAATTTCCGGCGAATTTGGTCATATTTTTTAATGCTGACAACACTGGCGTATGACGACGTCTTATCCATCCGGTCTTTACCTTTCACCGTTATTTGCATATTATCGTATGTTGACATTTTAGTCTGTTTTGTTATTGTTTTGTCTGAATATTCAGTTTTAAGTTCATATTGCTGGATATAATTAATATAAACACGCCTAGGATGCCTATAGAAGATTAGGTATGTGAAGTTCGAATTTAGGCTGTTCAATGGTTGCCAGGTTCAAAAAAAATCGTTTTATATACCTAATGCGGTAACTGTAAGTACAATGCAAAGTACTGGTAGGTTTAAGTGTTTTAAGTCTGGAAATTTTAACGTGAAAGATGCAGGTGACAAACGCAATTATAATAATAATACTTGCGCCATTCCACACAACGTCATCTAGTCCCAAACTAAGCAAAGCTTGTATTATGGATACCAGACAAGTGATATACATATTTAAATATTCTTTATGATATATAGACATGTTCAAGCACACAAATATTTGTCCCGGTCGAGAATCGAACCCGCGATCCTTGGCTCGGCGTGGCTAACCACTCGGCCATTCGGTCAGTCAAAATTATATATATTATATTACCTACATAGGCATAGGTATACAAGTAGGTATCGCACTGTGTGCAGTAAGTAAGAAGCTAATGAGCCCAACCTTGAGATATAGGCGAAGATCTTGTAGCGAAACAAAAAAATACAATCAAATTGAAAATCTCCATTTTTGGAAAGGTTAAAAACAGCTTTGGTTGTTTTTGAGTTCTTAAATTGAGTTAAATACAAACAGACAGAAAAAATAAACATTCTTGTTTTGTGTTAAGAATTGGCAAATTAATTGTCGATTACAATAGTAACAAGATCTTGTGAACCAGACGAATTATTGTTCATGTACTGTAAAATATATTAATAAACAATACTAAGGAGGGTTGGCACCCTAAATTCTGTTTTTAATTAAAATTATTAAATTTTTTTAAAATAATTAAGAAAACTGTTTTCCCATATACATTTTTGTACCAAAAGTTATTGCGTGCTTCAAAACGTGTAACTTCCAAGCTTAAATCCGACAGCAACAAAAGTATTAATTTTATTACTATAATTATAGTTCTAATGGGGAACAAAGTACGATTTTTATCAGGGTTCTTAAATTATTTTCATTAATTTTTTAATCCGTTAATTTTTTTATAATTCTAATATAATTACATTTATTTTTATTTTCATATGATGAAATTAAATTAACAGTTTCATTTAAAAAATAGCCTGGACTGAATTCAAGGTGCCAACCTTCATTAAATGTATATTAATGTATTTTAAATGTAGTATATGAACAATATTTCCTCTGCCCTGGCAAAAGATCGAGGGGTACACAAGATAGAACGGGATCTTAGCCCACAATAAATCCAACACTATATTTCGTATACAGATATCATTTCGTGACAGTTTTATAGTAATATACCTACAAAAATAGAAATATTACAACAACGAATAAGAAATTCATTTCTCTTCTTGTTATAGCAGTTTCCTGTACGGACCAAAGAGCGCAGACATTTAATTTTCTTCGTATATAGGACGCCAACATCGGAAATTGAATGCATTGGTTCATAATCGAAGCAAACAACTGAACAAATGTGAATAAAGTTTTCCAACTTTAAACGTTGACAATTTTTGTACATATTTTCGAAATGTCTTCAGTAAATAAAAACTATTTTATGTAAAAACCTTTTTTAAAACAACCTTTCATTAAAGAACTAATTACGCGCGAACTAGCAATGCACCCCTATACATAGGCCGTCGAGAGAATGCGTTTCTGACAGTTCGTAATCGGCATAGTAATCGGATGGTTGATGTGAATTTGTACCGTCGGACGACTCCCATTTTCAAATATTATTATCGTTTACATGCTCGAATGACACAAAATTAAATTAAAAATTATATTATTACGTCAACTCACAACAAATATGACGTTATAGCTATAAATATTATGTGTCATAAACGCATTCTCTCGACGGCCGATGTATAGAATGTCACCTTGCCATGTAAGCACGCATTATCTTACAGTTATACCAACGTACCTTTACCAACCGCGAGTCAGTGACGAGTACGCTGTAAAGTTTTACCTGCGTAAGGCTGATTGAAGCAGGGTCGGCCTATTTATATAGGCGAACTAGGTGACAGTTTAGGACGTTCGTATTGTATCGTATCGTAGACGTTCAGAGGGGAGCGGCAATCGGCGGCATCAAAATTGAAAAATAATAGAGTAAATTTTTTTTTCTTCCGTTTACTAACCTACTTTTATAACTATGTTTTTATAGATCTTTCTAGATCATGACATGCAGAATAATTCAAAACTGTTCTAAAACACATCTAGAACTCTATCTAAGTCAATTAAAAATGACAGCATAAAAGCTTTCGATAGACACATGACTTGATTGTTACCTATATGATAATACCTAGAACATCTCACCCACGCCACGGCCGCATAATCCAAAAATAGGCACAGCTTGTATTATGGGTACACTACTGATATACATACATATATTTTTCATATAGATATTTCACATCCAGTCACGAAACAAAAGACATATTCATTGATACAAATATTTGTCCCGTGCGGGAATAGAACCCGTGACGTTTTAGTTCTGCAGTTAGAGTCTCTAACCACTAAACCAATCGGGCAGTAAATATATAATTCATATTGTCGTTTCTCTGCCCATTTACCAGAACTCACGACGTATTTTTAGTTATCACCGAACCACTTCGTATTTATTTATGCTTTATTTACTCTGTATCTTATGAATTAATATTTAGATAAGTCCTATTTACATTCAAATAAAAGCTTCTGAGAAATGAGACAAGTAAAACAACATATTCACTATTGTTTTCGGTACTAAGTAAATACTTGTAAGAAGGCGAGCTGAGAAATTCTCATTGTTCTTAAAAGGAAAAAACCGGCAAGTGCGAGTCGGACTCGCACACGAAGAGTTCCGTACCCCATACAATAAAAAAAAATACTTTCCTTGTATGCGGACCCCTTCAATTTTTTTTTCATTTTTCATCATTATTTCAGCTTTTGTCTATCCATTGCTGAACATAAGCCACCTCCATAGCACGCCACGCGACGCGATCCTCCGCTTGCTGCTTCCAACGGCGACCTGCCGCCTTCTTCAAGTCATCGGTCCATCGAGTCTGGGGGCGCCCGACGCTACGCTTTCCCGTGCGTGGTCTCCACTCGAGAACATTTTTGCCCCATATTAATTTTTTACTTTATTTTATTTTCATTATTTTCTGTTATCGTGGCCCTAGTAATACAACTGTGAAAATTTCAAGTGTCTATCTATTTCCAGAAAATACAGCTCCGTAACAGACGGATGGACGGACGGACAGCGGTGGTAACCTTTGGCCACAGAACCCAAAAAAGGCAGAAGTATTAGATTCGAGTGGTTTTCTTTTCTTATATAGATAAATAGAGTGAATGATCTAAAGGGCCGTTTTCGCAAAATTCGTTTTCCATTAAACTTCTTTGCGTTATACCACATCTATAAATACATTACAATATCATCATCATCATCATCATCATCATCATCAGCCCGTGTCTCTCCACTGCAGGATATAGGCCTCTCCCAAGGCTTGCCACCACACACGGTCCTCCGCCTTCCGCATCCAATTACCCCCGGTATGGTGCTTCAGATCATCAGTCCACCTGGCCGGGGGGCGTCCAACGCTTCGCTTCCCAATACGTGGCCTCCACGCGAGAACCCGTCTATCCCATCGGTTGTCGGTTTTACGGCAAATGTGACCGGCCCATTGTCACTTCAGCTTGCTAATCACTTCGGCTATGTCGACAACTTTAGTTCTTCGACGGATTTCAGTATTCCTGATTTTGTCCATCAAGGAAATACCGAGCATAGCCCGCTCCATAGCGCGCTGAGCGACATTAAATTTGCGGACCAGTCCTGCCGTGAGAGTCCTTGTTTCGGCTCCGTATTATAATATTGTTGTAGAGTAATATAATAATAATAGTGTTTTAACTATAAATGTAGAGTCTATTAAACGGCTTGTGAAACTGCTCAATATTCTTTGACATTAGTTATAGTATACAAACGTCAACAGGGTATTAGTCACTCACCGAGATTTTCAAAGTGAGAACGTGTTTTTTTTTTAAAGTTATTTATTAAATTGCTTCTAAAAGTGTATAAAAATGGAGTTTTCGAGCTCATTTCTTTGTGTGAAGAATGTTGTCAACAGCTCAGACACGCTATCACAATAATTTTATAAGGAACCAACATGCGCGATGTCGAGCATTCTTCATAAAAATATTATAGACGTATACCTATATGAAATATTATATTATATTAATTAATTATATTATATTATATTAATTCGAATAAAATATTTTCATAAGTCAGTGGGTATTTCCATGAATATATGTTTGAATGTGTTTGCTATGTTTGAAAGTCTAATTAATTTTTTTGTAATAAAACGAAATAATGTCCAATTTTTTAATATTGTTTTTGTCAAACAAGGTACCTAATTTGCGTACTCGCATCTTTCAACAAGTATATTCAATAAAATAAAACTAGTAAGAAGATAACACAGAAATCTGTTTACAATACACACCAGAGAAATGATTAAAATTATTATCTTACGTAGGTCAATATTTCTATTGATTTAGTATTCTTCCAAGCTCTATATACAGGTGAGGTTTTAATGACCAGCCAAATTTTAATATAATGAACTTTGGTAGAAAACCGATAGCCGTCTTGTTTCCTTTTAGTATCGTTCAATAGAAAAATATTGAGACATGACTACACAAACCTTTCCCGAAAAAACCAATAACTCTAGTCACCATTCATACCCGCCGCCCCATTCCGTTTCAAGGCCTCGGGCGCATACGTTTACTATAGCGTTAAGAAGGCAACCAAACGTTATAAAATAACACTGTACATAAAATAATTTATTATGAAAATGTAAGCCATATTTTTTATTTACGCAATAAGGTCTATTGGTGATACCTAACATCTAGAAAAATTTTGGCCGGTTACTAAAATCTTATCTAGTATATGTTGTGTGTAGCTTTTTTTAATAAAATAAAGAAAGAAAATAGTTTGTACGACTCTGAAACAATTTCACAACTGATCAAAACAAATCAAGCATCAAATCAATGCTTGAGCCCATAGATATATAGACGGTAAATAGTTTTTCTTTTTAATGCATTGTGTTACTTCTATGTATTAGAATGGTACAACATCGATATTCCGTCATACGAAACCAAATATTTAATCTGGGAGCAAACGCGATAGTAGACAAAAAACGAAAGTCACTCGCACTCGCATGTATATACTCGCACCATTCGCACTCCTTTATTTAGTTCTGTAAAACGACCGCTAGGGGCGCTGTACTAATTTCCATACAAATTACGAACAACGTATGTGACAGAATTTCATACGTCGAACGAGGTGGCGCCCTAAGGCACCGCCCGTCAAAGGTAACAACGCATCGAAGCATCCTCAATGCGTCCAGTCGTTCTCGACGGAATATAGCTTGAGGATGTCGTTTAGTCAGTCGAGCTGCACTTTCTGTGTTGTCTTCCCAACCAGACATTATCTGCGCGGTTGGTCGGATGCGCAGGTGTCTGTATGCAGATTCGGCCTTCACTAAATAAATAAAAAAGTATATGACAGTCATAGTAAACAAATTTCGAAGCCACTAACTCGTACTTGGGCCTCAGGCGAGAAAATTGTTGTCTATGGCTCTTTGTTCGTTCTTGTCGAATGGATATATGTATGTAAACGCATTATTGAAGAGTTATTAATAAATTATAATATGTTGGTAGATACGTGAACCCACGATGATTTTAGATACATTTAAAAAAACAGCATATTACTGAATAAATTATTGTTCATAAATTTCAATCAGGATTACATTGAGTATTTTTGTCTTTTTGTATACTTTCTTCACTTCACTTAATCAGCCCATTTTTACCCCACTGCAGGGGTTTAGGCCTCCCCCAGGGTGAGGAGGGGGGACTTGGAGCTTAAATCCACCACCCTGCTCCACTGCAGGTTGGCGACTGTAACGACCGCCATCTATTGACAGCGTCCGGGACCGACTACTTAACGTGCTCTCCGTAGCACGGAGTCAGTGATAGTTATGTACTTAAGTCTGAAAAACTCACGGTTAGACGCCCGGATTCGAACCACGGCCCTATGGGGCCTTATAAATTTGAGACAGGTTCGTTGCGCTATGGGCTATCACGACACTTTGTGTACTTTCGGATTTTTATTATTACAGAATTATTGAAAAGTTTATAATTTTATATACTACTAGCTTTCCGCCCGCGGGCTACGCTCGCGTGGACTACACAGTTGTACCGGGACAGGTACAGGAACGCGACGCTCCAGAAAATTGTAGCACTTTCTAGAAGATTCTGAAACTTAACTACCTAAGAAATCTTTATGTCTAATTTCGTAAAAATCCGTTCAGCTATTTTAGTATGAAGAATAGTTATCCCCAAAGTCAGTCCCAAAATCAGTAAGACGTTTTGGAGATTAACTGGCACAGACAAACAGACTAACAGACTAACAGAATTGTTTTTCACTCCTGACAACGCTCTCTTTATATTTGCAAAATATAACTAAAATCGGATCAGCTATTTCGACAATTAGGCCTAACAAACAGACAGATAAAGAAAAAGTGGTGTATGTCATTCCTGATAATCTTTTTATCATATCTGTAAAGTTTCATTAAAATCGGTTCGGCTGTTTCATAGATTAGCTCGAATAGACGGACAGACAGACATATAAAAAAATTTGGTCATGTGGTCACATAGATCTCGTCAAAACATAAAGTATGAATACCAGCACGATAGGTCTGCGATTGATGGTTTCGAAAATATAAGCATTTAAAAATGTGGTCACGTGGTCATATAGATCTCGTCAAAACATCAAGTTTTAGTACCAAACCGATAGGTCTGAAATTGGTGGTTTCGAAAATATAAGAATTTAAAAATGTGGTCACGTGGTCACATAAATCTCGTCAAAGTATCAAGTTTGAGTGCCAACACGATAGGTCTGCGATTGATAGTTTCGAAAATATAAGCTTTTAAAAATTTGGTCACGTGGTCACTTAAATTTCGGATTATGGACAATATATTTCTGTGACTCGTAGGTTCGGAGATAGGTATTAACTTACTGTTGTATTATATTTAATTAAGTACAATATTATTCGTGCAAATAAAGAAATAAAGTTTGCAATGGCGGCATACGTTCTGTGTACTATAGTGATAAAACAACAATCAATAATTTTTTTTATAAATAAATTTCACTCGAATGCAACGCGACAGTCTTGTTTGGCAAGGACTTTTTAAACTATGGCTTAAAAGGTACGCCTCCCCTCCCGCGCTTACCTCACAATTGCTCTGTCTAGAGGCCTGCGCCGAACCTCTGCATATATTTCCTCTGTGGTTTAATGCTTCCTATCTCATTTTCTCACTGACAAACAAACAAAAAGCAGCCTATGTCACCCCTGTTAATACCCTCTGCACGTCTGCCAAGTTTCATTGAAATTGGTTAAGCCGTTTCTGAGATCAGCTCAAACAGACAGACAGATGGACAGAGAGACGGACAAAAAGCAACCTGTGTCACACATGACAATACCCTCTGTACGTCTGCCAAGTTTCAATGAAATCGGTTCAGCCGTTTCGGAGATCAACTCAAACAGACAGACTGACGAACAAACAGACAGACAAAAAGTAGCCTATGTCACTCACGGTAATGCCCTCTGCATGACTGCAAAGTTTCATTGAAATCGGTTTAGCCGTTTCGGAGATTAGCCGGAACAGACAGACAGACAGACAGACAGACAGACACTTCAATTTTATTAATATAGATAGATATTCACTTGCGTTCGAAACATTCAGTGTTTTACTATACAACCCTAATTTGCCAAAAAATATTACGAGAAAAAAATTCATCCTTAAAAACAAATACGTGTTAAGTGTCAGTTAACGTGAAATGTTCGTAAAACCTTATCATATTACGAGCTCTCATAATACGGGGACAAATAAAAGTGGGATATTTTGTTTTCTTCGCGTTGTATGAGGTCTGGGCGTATAATTTTAATAAAATTATGCCGCGCCATTAGAGGGCCCGCGTTAAGGCGAAATACCCCCACTAATTAAAATATTTCCAGGGCGCGCATGAAAAGAATGCGCGCCAGAATCCTTACATTAACTCGCAAATTGAGATGTTCATCATTGAATTTGTAGAATATATTAGTATATATTATATTTTTTAACTATTTTGTTACAAAGCAAATTCAATATAACAGCTTACATGACAGAATTTTCTCACTTCTCTCTCGATTTTTTAATAGACAATCAAAACAAACGATAGAGTTCAATACAGATTTGAATATCGTAGGTGACGACCGCTTAGCCTAGTGGGTAGCGACACTGCCTACGAAGCTGGAGGTCCCGGGTTCGAATCCCAGGTCGGGTCAGAATTTATATGATGAATATTGATACTGGTACCGGGTCTTGATGGTTATATGTATGTGGTGTCTTCGCTTGGTACCCAAAACACAAGCTAATACTTAGTTTGTGGCCTAGACGTTGTTGTCATGTATACGTTATTATATTATTATTTGCTTATATGACACCAACAATGTGTAAAATGACGACATTAAATTAGGTTACCTATAAAATATAATTTACCAAATTTACTAAAATCAACTTTCCAGCTTTCGTTGTAGGTATTTATATAACAATATAGATAAAGCATGCTACATGGATACACAGTACATTAAAATATATGTAATGTCTTCTAAATGTTAAAATGAATAATAATAGGTACATTGTTTATTAGTAGTATATGATTTAAAAAAAAAATAGTAGATACTTTTGGACTTTCAGATGTTAACAAGATATATACAATTTAATGTTTTTAAAGTCTAGCAGCTAAATTTAAATATGGTTTGTATGTTAAACAAAAACCAGGTGATTTCGAAACTTCCATTCATGTATGACTTATTGTTTATTATATGACGTAAAATGACGAAATATGAACGATATTTATATCACGTATGTATGGTATAACGGCAGTATGCCATTACGTCTTCATCTCGTCATTGGCGTCTGAGAGGAAGCGCATCAGTTAGAAACATTGTGAGGTTTTACTCGTAGTTTGAAATTCAATCTAACTACGATTTTAAAATACCCATAAATTGGATTTAATTAGTATTTGCCAATTTTGGCAATTTTTTAAATTTTAAAATAAGCGTACTTTTACAAATTTATTAAAGGGAATACATAAAAATCGGATTTCCCACTACGGAATTATCTATCTACTGAGCCTTCTTACTTTTACTTGTGCTTGACCTTGACCTTGGGAGACCTTGCTTTTTCCCAAATGTTATAATTCTAAGTCAACGGAGACTACCGTATAGGTTTTGATTTACATTGTGAAATTCAAAATAAGCGGCATAAATAACCGTATTTTTTTATTGCATTGATTTAAAAGCTTGATTTTTTTAAACAAGTTCAAGAGACCGTTGACTTAAGTATTTGTTTTTAATATAAACTTGATACCTTTACGCGTTCCTAAGGAAAAGGATCTTGAAAGACAGACATACTGATTCTAATAGAGTGCCTTTCTCCTTTTGAGGTACGGAACCCTAAAAGTACGGATTATAGGCAGGCGCGGGTCTTCCTTGAAAGCCAAAAAGCCATGCATGTCTAAAATTTTCCATAAAAAACACAGAAATGAGAGTTAGAAGAAGTGAAAGTATTTGAATTTCGCGCCAGCTTGTAATGGCTGCGCTATTTCGACCTATCACGACACGGGACCGAGTGACCTCGCCGAATTCGGACGACACGGCCCCGCGAATGCCAGAAATAGATGGCTTTTCTGTTTTTCTCTTTCTTACTCGTAGGGATATATGGCATCCATCCCTCTCACGTTTTTGTCGTATTACATTGATATTTATCGAAATACCATACGTGTCTTAAGCCAGGCTTACAAAGTGAAGTTCGCGCGTGTTATTAACTGAGATGAGACAGTTTGATGTAAACACCTAACTTCATTCAATTGCTTTGCTGTGTTGTTATCTGCTGTTAAAATTGTGTTAAATTCATTGTGATAAAATAAATTTGTGATGAAATGGAAATTTCGGAGAATAGCAATGGATTGAAGTGTGTATCGCAGTTATTGCATAATAACAAGATAAGTAATTTAACCTATACAGAATGTAAATTCTTAGTCGATAGGATAAGTAACCGAAAACGTAATTTTAGTAGAATAATTTACAAAACTAATTGGATAGTTGGTTGTTCCCACTTAAACAGTTTTTATTGTTGGTATTGTAGGTATTTTATTTTCATTAGATTTAAATACTCTTTGGACCAAATTAAGTGGCTATAAATATCTTAATAACATCCATAACTCTATTAAAAAACATGAAATATCACAAAATCATTTGAATTCTACTATAAAATTTCATTCTTTTGGTAAACAAATACCTAATGTTCTTTCAAATTTTAATTGATTTATTATACTTATGAAACAGCGCCATCTCTGTTAATATGGATAAAACTAGATAAACCAAATATCAATAATTATTTAATAGTTCCACCAAATGCCCGCGCTCATATATACAAGTTCCCACGAGATGGAGTGGAGCTTCAAAATACGTTTCCTGAAAAATTTGATGAATTATATTCCCTAGTTTATGACTTTATGAGACTTGCGCTGCTCCAAAACTAAAACGAAAACGTGGGGTCGATTGCATTAAAACTTATTACAAGCGCATTTTTTTTTTAATAATAGATAACGTATCTGCCGAGATTCGTACTCGTTACAGCGATATTAATAAATTAGTTTTCTTGCATCTAATGGAGCCGTCAAAATTTGAATATTATAATAATTGTTTTCCATTACAAGAATTTGACTCGTTAACTCAACATTACGGGCATTTTTTTGATTTAGAAAGATTAAAGCGTCAATTAATTTGTCTATACTCTACCGCAGAACTTAAAAATTTACATGTGTTCAAGTTGCTGGATTTTTTAAACGATAATGGTTTAACAGATTCGTTTGGTGATATTGTTAAATTAGCTCACTTGATAATTACTATTCCGACGAGCACAGCCTCGGCTGAAAGATCGTTTTCGGCACTGAAAAGAATCCACACCTATTTACGCAATACTTCCGGTCAGGAACGAACTTCCAATCTTTCTATTATCGCGATAGAAAAGGAATTACTTTTAGAACTGAAACGATCAGGTTTATTTTATAATGAAGTCATTGATGAGTTTTTAAAGACGGAAAGACGCATTGATTTAATATACAAATAATGTTTTTTTTTTCTTCTTACACATCAGTTCATTGCAATAGCGAAAAATCTACTGTTTTTTTTAATCATTTGTTAACAGCAGCAGTTACAGCCTTCAAAACCAACACGGCTTTTTTCAAAGCCACTACATGTATGATTTTGTGGTATCGTGCTTAAAACTGCCATTAAATACATGCTTGTGGTGAGCTTAGAATAATTAACGGCGGCGGGCGCGGCGGCGCGGCAGGGGGCGCTTTGAAGATTCCACCAAAATGATTTTAAACTTCACATGTCGTGTTGGCGTAGCCATGTTCCGAACCCACCACACGCCACTGATTATAGGGCTGCACACATAGTTCACAGAAAAACCTTCTCTATAACTTTATAATACATAAATCAAAAGATACTAAAGAAAATATACGAAAATTGAGCAACGTACCCTACCTACTGATCCTAATATTTAAAAAAATACGGATTAAAGGGCCTTATTTATAATTTATAGGCAAACCTTTCCTGTAGCATACATACTTCAAAATATAATTAAAAAAATATATGAAAATCCAACATCACGCCCCCTTCCTTATCCACCAAACTGATAACTCAGTCAGAAATTTTTATTTAATGCAGAATATTGTATATTTTTCAGGGTTTACACATAAACGTAAATTAAAATCTGAAGTCGTTAAATTTACCACGGAAAACGGAAACATCCGTGAAGAGAAAATTAATAGAAATTCAAAAGATTTCACTAAAATCTGATAAGTTCATTTGGCCTAGTGGTTATTATATGGGTGCCTGTTTATATGAAGGAGTCGGGTTCAAATTCTAATCTAAATTTGGGTCAATTCGGTCAAAAAAAAAACATAGTAATACGATGATTTATAAGGCGGAATCTCTCCACGCGAGTTCGACGCGCACTTGACCGGTTTTAAAAAATTGTTTGATTAAGAAGATAATTCGTTTAGGGAAAATTCGATCGGCAAAAGGTAAGTTAATTATATGAGCGGTAGAAGGTAATAAAAATCCTCGACCTTTTTAAAGATTCGTAGTAGTAATTTTATTATATAGCCACCACTTGGGGGCGTTCAAGTATTACGTATCGCAATTTTTGAAGATTTTTGGCCCTTCCTGCCCCCCATGTAACGCGTCGTAGCGTTTTTCTCTACCCCCTTTCCCTTCCTAAACGTTACGTAACACGCAAGTGCTCATTTTTTTTTACGCAAATTTGGCACAGTAGCGTTGGTAAGTCAGCATGAGAGCCTTTATAGGGCAAGAACAGCTGGTGATGCAAATCTCCCTCGTTTGAGAACATTACAATATTAACTCACTTTAATTAAACTGACAACAGCAATGTGTTCTTGCGTAAACCCAAACGAATACTGACAATAATAAAAAAATTACGTGCAATACAGTCGAGGGATTCCCCGTAAAACAAAAACGAAAAGAGTTGCCAACTTGGGAGAACAAAATGATAATTACTTATAATATTTACATTCGAGGAATTCCCCGTAAACCATAATCAAAAAGGGTTGCCAACTTGGGAGATTTTAGTACTTAGTAGCCTAATTTTTTATTTAAATAAACAATTACGTAATGGATTGTTCGAACCCCCTCTCGCCCCTGTAACACATCATAACGTTTTACAAGAACCCCCTCCCCCGAAATTGCGTTATGTAGTACTTGAACGCCCCCCTGTTTCGCTTTAAGGGAAATGATAATTTTATACATTTTCCTGCCGTCAACAGGAGCTAAAATATTGACTGAGGCACATTCGGAATTTTAAATTCTATTGAAGTACAAAGACATAATTATAGCATAATGTTCAAGACCGGACATTCGAGCAAATCCTTTGTCGTGCAAGTTTCTGTCAATTGCCACAAACTGTTTTAAAACCGCTGTTGCTTTTTCTGTGAATCAACGGAAACCTGTGTAGAACTTTTTTCATAAGTAAATTCCATGTACAAAATCACGTTTTTTTTAAGGATCAGGTCGAAATAAACGAAATTAAATAAATAGATAAATTCTAGATACAAATATTTTTTAATTGTAAAGGGCCATCTTTAATGAGTACAAAGTATATCGATACCTAGACAGTGATACACAATATTGTAGTTAATAAAAACATAACTTCTTAGTAAATACATTGTATTTATTTTTCACATAATCTTATACAAATTTATAAGTTTTCCAGTAGGTAGTCTTCCATCACTACGTTTATATGTAAAATATATCTGAATATATTTACTCTAGTATTTATATTGCAATTTATGTACTAATGTTTGAATATGATATATTTATAGTAAAACTATCTATAACAAGAGTAATGAATTACTTTTAAAGTAAAAACGAATTAAAAATTAAAATTAACTACTTAGAAAACTATACATTATAATCTATAATTATAAAGTCTATATATACAATCTAAAAAGATAAAAATAGCCAGTCTCTGTCGAACCCGACGCAAAAGTTTCCATAACCCTCGCGGCATTACCGCGTTGGATCGCTATGGCGAGCCTATGCACCAGAAACAACCCAGTGCGGGGGTCACACCTCCTTTTCTTAAGTCGGCGATGGATGCTTCTAATTAAATTTCTGGCCTCGAAGCTCCAACAGCCAGTCGTCTTCACAGCAAAAGGAACGAAGATATAGGATTGTGCCGAGATTGCATATTTATTGTTTTTCAGAGAGTCAAGGACTCAGCGATTACTGTTTACTTTATTGGAGTACCAATCTTAGAACATTTGATGAAGTTTAGTATAATTCTGGTGATATCCCTAACGTACTCAAAGAGTGTTTGTCTTACTAATAAACCGATTAAGATTTTTATTCCAACAAAAAGATTAAAATATTAGATTACAAGAGCAGTCGTCATATTTATATTATTAAATTTACATTAATTATATTAAATGTACCCACATTTCAAAAGGATTAGGCAGCGTTTTCGATGAAAATTCCCAGCTGGCTTGATTTTTTTCCGACTTCTTCAACAATAATCGTCATATTTCAACAAATTAATAATTTAATAAAAAAATAATCGTCATATTTCAACAAAACATTAATAAATTATATACGTAAACCTTCCTCTTGAATTACTCTGTCCATTGGTGTCATTAATATGCCAATCCGTTTGGTAGTTTTCGAGTTTATCGCGTTCAGGCAGACAGACAGACAGACGCGGCGGGGGACTTTTTTTTATAATATGTAGTGATTATCATGACATTTATAATAGTTGAAATAATCGTGTTCATTGTTGCTCCGCATTTATTTGTGTGTTTGATAATATAATTTTAAGTACCTTAAGATTTCTGAACACATTCTTTTAGTACAAAGTCATATATTCGAAATTATATTTTTTAAGGTATCCATTCATATTTGTAGTCCTATGTCTCATATGCGTATATATAAATTACGTTTCGTTTTATTGATATTATATTGAGATTCTTCTGGCCGGTCATCATAGTTAATTAAGACGACGTTTTATTTTTACTTTTGTTAAGGAGAAACCTCTCTCGTAAAATTGACGACGAAGAACCATCTTGAATCTTTTTAATATATTTTCATACCTGTAATCACGTTTAAATTCATAGCGTTCATAGAATATGCTTTAGATTTTTTTTAGTCGCCATTTGTGAGGTTTCTTGGTCTGGATGACCTAGAAAATAAAGCTCTAATTGTCTTGGTTTAATGATGGAAGAGATTTGATCAAGACAAGAGTAGGTACGGCTTTCCAAAACTACCACCCTAGACATATTACTAATAATTTAGAGGGGGGTGAGACGAGCATACAAAACCAACTTTCAGAATTTTTAGAAATGCGGTAATACGAAAAAAAAACAAAAATAAAAAATAAAATACATACCCGTTACAAAGACATTTTTGTCATTCCTTGAACTTAGAACACTAACACAAAGTTATTTTTAAACTACGTATATACACTAAAAATTATCAAAAGTAAACAACACTATAATACATTATATACAGATTTAACGGCGTCCACAAGCGCAATAAACGGATCAAGTTTTTCACGTAACACTCTGCGTCGCCATAAGTATTCTAGTATACTGTCAGCGAAATTTTCTCGATGATTGTAATTGTCTTTTCCAAAAAATCGTTTAACAACTCGCCACTGAGATTCAATTCTTTGTGTATGCGTGCCATCAGTTGCAACAAACGGATTATCGGGATCACTATGATTTACTTTATTATGAGTATACCCGTAATCTGCTAAGCAATCGTATGCACGCCAACAATCAGTGTGAATGATTGAACCTTCAGCGACATGTTTTTTGATAAGTGGAACGAGAACGTCTGCACTGCGTACATTATCATCACATATCTCCAGCCTCAGATCTTCGCTACCATCCTCTATCATGCCGAGAATCCAATGGCCTTCAATTCGGCGACCTTTATTATATTTTCGTTTGCCGAACTTGGATTCGTCGATTTGCACAACCTTTCCGGGTCCACCAATTTTCCCTCGTCGTTCTTCTACTGTTAATTGGTACAATACAATGCACTCGCGACAGTAATTGTACCAATCACAAATTGTTCTGTCCGACAAACATTGTTCACTCGAACGATCAATGTCTTCACGTTTAACGTCATTGTAATTAAATTGATGAGCAAAACAATACATGAGGTAAAATACTCGTGGCAATGAAATGTGCACTTCTTCAAACCACGTGCCGTAAGCTCTACTAATGCATCCACCTTTAGTTTTGCACTGTCCCTTAGTACATCTAAAATGCCCAACAATATTATTTTGTGTATAAATAACACGCATAGGTACTCGATGGTACCGGCACAACATAACAGTTTTAAGAAGTCCTTTTTCTTCTGCAAATGCCACACATTGTTCCCTGGTTCCTAATTCCCGCCCTAATTTTAAAATGTTCCACATTGATATTACTTCACAGGAATACAAGTTGCGCTTAGTGTATTGTTCATTATCTACATCAGACGCACTTGTAGACGTAGAAGCCATTTTATTAAAAACTTAATATTACTAATAAACTTATTGAAAATGCAATCTAAGTATATACAAACTACCCTACACTAATGTTACTAAATTAAATACCTATATACAACCGAGAAAAATAGTAATTCAATCTTAAAAATAATTTGGTGGTTTTCATGCCCCAATTTCTTTTAAATTGGCGCGAAATGATCTGATTGAACTAAACGCAAAGATTGAATGAACTGAGTGAGACACTCGACTATAATTGTAATGCTAGGCTTACACATTGACCAAAAGTCTATAACTGACAGTATGGCATGCTCCATAAACCTGTGTGATTAAAGTAAAATGTTATGTCAATAATAACCTTTTTATTAATATGTGAACCTTTTTTCCATAATATTGTATTTTCTTTGATTAAAAAATATGTTTTTGTATAATAATTTTTGTGATTGATTTTTTAGTAGTCTGATTGCCATTTTTGGTTTGTCAAATACTTCGATAATTTTTATTATTAAATATGTCACTTGCATAGCTTGTTATTGCATTCCCTTTCACCCTTCCCACTGACGTAAACGAACCTAAAGCTTAACCTATTGATTGAGAAATAGTGGATCATTAGCATTACTATATTATTATCAATTTATCTTGGCCGGATTTTAAAAGAATAGAATATCTTCTTGGTGGCTCGTCGCTCCACTCCGCTTCGCTCCTCGCATTGACATAGACAAACATAACCTAACCTATTGAATTGAAAAATGATGGACATTTAATCCATCTTGGTCAAACTTTAAATAAATAGAAAAGCTTTTTAGTGGTTTGTCATTCCGCTTTGCTCCTCGCATTAACAAAGAGAAATCTAACCGGTATAGCTTTTCAAAACTACAACCCTAGAAGTATTAATAATAATTTAGGTGATGGTGGGAAGAGGACACAAAACCAACTTCCCGAATTTTTAGAAATGCGGAAATTTAAAAAAAAACCGAAAATAAAAAAATACATACCATTTACCACCAACATGAATTCGCTCTTTGCATTGACATAATCAAAGAGTTGACTATTGAAAGAGGGAATAGACTTCAAAATTAAAATAAATTGAAAACAGTAAATATGTTAAGAGCTTTTAAACCTAACTTTAGTAACAAGTAACAATTCGATTTGCGTGGCGCTCGGCGGCCACTGCCGTGGCACGCTCGCTTCGCTCGCTCGCCTCGCGCGTTTTTTATGTTCCTAGTGGGTTGGAACCATCGATTTTTTGCACAGTTAGCATCGTGCCCATATATTCGATTTTTACTATATTATTTTAACCTAACCACCTTCTTCTTCTTCTTCTTAATTATGGCGTTTTCTGTTTGTACCCATTTCGCCAGTGTCGAGTTGATATTTTTATTACTTTGCTTTGGCTATTACTTTGATTTTTGATTCAGTGTCTAACAACGAAATATGCTGTTTGTATTTTTAATAAAAAATAACAAGAATAGGCAACGTAGTACAGTTATTATGGAGCTTTTTCAAAATATCGCCAGAAACCACGACGTTCTACGTGTGCCATTTTGAAAAAAAACTCCTAACCACATAACTATTGATTGAGAAATGGTACCTAGAAAAGCAACCTGCCTTGACTCAATTTCTTTTTAACATTTTTTTATGTACCAAACTTAAATAGTTGAAACTTATTAGTGACATATTATGACGTAATTTAAGATTATGTTACATAACTACGAAATAAAGATATTTTGATTTGATTTGATTTGAGTGGCTGGCCATTTAGTGTTAGTATCAAGTATTTTTACTGTGAAGGCTATCAAAAATGTCTTAGTAGCAGGTATGTATAACTCATTTTTAATGTCGTTTTTTTTTTCTTATTTCCGCATTACTATAAAATCTAAGTTTATTTAATTTCTTCATCTCGCCCCCCTCTTTCATAATGTTATTTCTTATAAGGTAGATACAATGACTAGACTTTGGCAAATGAATCGTGAACCGAATTAACTGTGTTTTGACTCTTTTTTTTTATGCAATAGAACTGCTGGAACATAAACGGACAAAACAAATTAACGTGACAATTTATTAGCTAGATTCTAGAACTCTCCTATTGACAAAGTGCGACAATCTACTTGCATGCGTATCGAACTGTGGCATTCATATGCTTTGGGTCAAAATGTGAACCTGTCTTTATATTTGCTTTATGAAACTGAACTGAAGTTCACTCAATAGCAATAACAATCAATGTTGTTAATGTTGTTCAATCAATTAACAAGCTAAGAATAATTACGTAAATCATTCTTTTTTTACATTTTTAGATTGCAACTTGCTTCGAAATATTAATAAAAATAATCAGTGCAATTAAACAATTAATTTATTAGAGTGAAACATACTTCGAAATAAAAAAAATAGTGCAACATTTCATCTACGAGTAATACTTGCTACCGGTGCTTATTACAGTAATTGTAAACGTATTGTTCGTGTTAGTAAACTGTAGCAGCATAAAAAAAACGTTTTATAATGGTTTATAGTTTTAAAATTATAATTTTTTAAACCTTAACAGTGAAGACTTAAAGAAAATTAAGTGTTTGAAGCTGGTTTCAAGTGTTTTGAGTTTAAAAGTTATTGAAAATGTCGTAATAGCAAGTATGTAATACTCATTTTTAATTTGTTTTTTTTCTTATTACCGCATTTCTAAAAATTCTAAAAGTTGGTTTATTGTGTTTACCTCGCCCCCCTCTTTCTTATTATTAACATCCCTAGGGTGGTAATTTTGGAAAGCCAACCCCAAGAGTATATTTTTGTTGGAACTATCATAAGAGTTTCAATGTTCAAACTATTTAAGATCGCGACGAAATACTTAGAATGAACGCTTTCAAAAATTACAGGGAACGGAATCACATTGCAAACACATGTATGCCTAATACTTGACAGACTAGACTTAGAATATTAAAGTCAAAGGGACTCAATGCAAATGTCAAATACCTAAAACAGTTTGATTACAGATTCCTAAAAATTACTTCAATCATAGTTTTCGAACATCGATCCAGGTCGTGCGTTTTTTTCCTCCGCTCTTGCTTTTTTCACAAGAAAAACGCTTTTCCAAACGATATTCAACAAACTACTATCTGATTTAAAACACGTTTTTATTAACGAGTTAGTAATATAATTTTGGTTTATCAAGTTAATTTTATAATCAACCAAGAGGGCTACGGTCCGAGATATCGTTATTGTTAAGTTACAATGAGAGTGTTAAATCTGGAGCTTAGTATAACAGCTGGTAAATTTGCATAATCAAGTGTACTTAGGGCACTAAACTAACCGCGGACCCTTCGTTATAAACGATCGTTATCTGTAATGAACGGTTTAATCGTTTCGAAAGTAATGAAGTTAAGATATATACTTTTAAGAATGTTTTCGAATTAAGAGAAAGTTTTTGCATTACACAAATATTTCAATGTATTAATAGAATTATGTGAGATTTTGGTACAAGTATAGAAACAGACGATCTAATTTAAAAAAAAAAATGACACGCCAACTTTTATATACGCGTGTGTGTGACTCAACAGATCATACATACACACATAGCTATATGTCATACTAGCCATAAAGAAATCGTCTCTGTGTGCCTAAATTATAAGTAAGTTTTTACTCGAAAGTTGACGTTCACAAAAATTAAAAAAATATTATTTTTTTGGTAATCCTACAGCGTTACAGTTAAATATTACATTCAAGTTTAATACTATATTGAATATATATTATTAAACCACCGGCCATTTTCAAGAAGAATTGTTATTTGCTTTTTTTCTATTTTTTTTAATTTTTGTTTTTATTTTATTTTATTTGGAAGATTTACAGCATTATTTTTTAATTCAACAATTTTTAATTAATAGACATACAAAACTTCTAGGAGAAATTAAACAAAAGATTAATTAAATAAGGCGACACTGCACTGGCTTCAAACTGAGATTCCTTGTAGGTATTATAGACTATCAATGCAAGGAGACCCAATTCTGGAAACACATTACAAAATACATTTCCTACGTGTACAGACACGAAAATCGAGGATCTTCCGCATTGCAGGCAGGGCAAGGAAGGGCGTTAATAATATTATTATGGCGGGGTCACACTAACGTGACATGCCGTTAGCTATCGCATTAATCGTGTGGATACACTTGCGTTGGCGTACGAACGTTCCAGTCTAGCTAGGTACACAATCACAAACGTAATTGTCTTGATTGAATTATGTAAAAAAATTTAAAAATAGTATTTATGTGTAATGGAATACTTGAGTAAAATTGCAGGGATTATATTCCATACGTAAATATTTTTTACTAAATTATTGTACTGTTAGCATAAACTCGGGCCATAGATGTGCAATTACTAAACAGAATTAATTAAGGGCGAAAATGATGTTAAATTTATATATCATCGTATATATCAAACCGTTAATCCAGAAACTTGAAATTTTCTATAATTATTCCTAGTTTTAGGTATTAATGAAGTATGCAGGCACTCGTTATGAAAGGATTTTTTAACTTTCGATTCACCAACCAAAAGCTTGGACACCCCCCGGCCAGGCAGACATATGACCTGAAGCACTATACCGTGGGGGGTTGTTGGATGCGAAAGGCGATGATGATGATGATGAACCCAAAGCTACATTTACCTATGCATACATAACCTTTCCCACCATCGTCATTACCAGCAAACGCGACCTAACTAATTTAATTTAACGGAACTAGTGTATTCATAACCATAACTACCTAAATATGCATGGGGGTAAAATCGCGAGTAGATTTTAATAAATAATAATAATAGTAACACATACATCACAACATCGTCTAGGCCCCAAACTAAGCATTAGCTTCTGTTTTGGGTACCAAGCGAAGACACCACACCACATACGTATAATAACCAAGACTCTATACCACTATCAATAATCATATAAATACTGACCCGACCTGGGATTCGAACCCGGGACCTCCAGCTTCGTAGGCAGGGCCGCTACCAACTACGCTAAGCGGTCGTCAATGACTTAAAAGCTAAGCTAAAAGACTTTTTCTGCACTGTACCGATTTGTTTTAATATATGACCGCTATGCTGTTTTAAAATTTAACCCCGACTGACCAGCGCAAGACAACAGACTGGTATAATATATCCTAAATATACATTGACTTTTATATTATTTGTTTGAACTTTAACGTACGTTAAATACGGGTTATGCCACCCGACGTGAATTTTCACCTCTCGACCGAACCCGAGCGTGTGTACCGCTAAAAGAAATTCTCACATTAATTAAAATTCAGCAAAGACGAGGCCGGAATCGCCCGACCCTCTGCCGTAAGGGTTGACTTCAGTTACAACGTAATATTTAAGTAAATTATTATAATCATGTATTTTACATTCGTGAAACAATACTTACAAACACAATACTTAAAATAATAATAACAATTATAACGTTTACATCACAACAACGTCTATTCAATTCAATTCAATTTTATTGCGTTACACAGTTTTTAGCATACATTTACCTTACATAGAAAATAGACATCCTATATCATTATTGTGGACCCTGTCATAGAGGGCACAGCTAACATGAAAAAAATGGATAAAAGAGAGGATGCCTTAAATCTACTATAAATATAAGGAATATTAAAAGTTTTAAATACTTGCTATAACTACACTTTTAGTCTAGGCCCCAAACTAAGCATTAGCTTGTGTTTTGGGTACCAAGTGAAGACACCACATACATTTAAGAACCAAGACCCGGTACCAGTTTCAATATTCATCATATAAATACTGACCCGACCTGGGATTCGAACCCGAGACCTCCAGCTTCGTAGGCAGGGTCGCTACCCACTAGGCTAAGCGGTCGTCCGACTTCTTTTTGATATTTAGTTTCAAAAATTTTAGTCGACTGTCAGATTCAACATGCCAATGTGTACAATTGATTCTTAATTCGGAAAATAAGACATAACTCTAACAAATAGTGAGATAAAGTAAATAAGAAATAGTAAGTAAAAAGAAAGATAAGCCGCTATAAATATTTTTTGTAGAGTAAAAGGGACTGTTGTAAATAGTGCCATCAAGAAAAGATATAATCTTCTTGGTACGGAAGGTAGAACGAGGATCAATCCAACCTTTATGATGAAGAAGATTTCACTCATCAAGAAATATGCGTTGATTTTGGAGTCATCATTTTAATTTTATTAGTTGTATTTTTTTGATTTACTATTTTTTAGGGTTCCTTACATTTACAGCTTTAACATACAAACAATATTAGTACATACTTGTTATTACATCCAAAGTCAGTTTTTTTACTTCACTACTTTCTCCTCTCCCTTCACGGTCTACCCCCCCCCCCCCCCTCCTTAGCCCTTCCGAAAATAATGTGGAAAGCCCCTTTACCAGTCGCCTCATAAACTTATTTTATATTCTCAGTATTTAGTAATTTCGTAATCACCTATACCTCGAGCACTTACTGGCGATAGGAACCATACACTTATTTGCGCCCCGCCACCACTGCGATAAATTCTAATCCTTAAGGCACGAAGTATAAAATAACAGTATGTAGCATATACTTCATTATGTTATAGTATTGTAACATAAAAATGATTAGGTACAACCCTAATACACATCATTCCACTCGAACCTCCCAAGCCCTCCCACACTTTCCTTCCGGCGTATCTAGACCGCCGTGAATTTGGTTGCAAGCACTTTTTATTTTTTGTAAACAACATATGAATTAAAATAGCGTAGGCGTGGAGGTTTGAGCTGAATGAGGCAAGCGAGCGAGCTGTTATAGACCTGTAAGTGTTCCGTAGGTACCTTAAAAAAACTGATTGGCAGTTATAGGAACTGCCGACAGCAGTGAAAACTTAGAACTTTTAGTATTAACATTTGAATTTTTATAATGTCATTAAACGGTTTTCACATCTATTGACACTCCGAGCAATGACGCAGCTGCCAGCGACACGAAACTGAGTGACGCTCTGGCCTCACTCCCCACACTCAGCAGTTAGTAGGGGGGTATAGGGAACAATCGGCTTCTCGTGTGAAAGCCGATTGTTCTTTATATCTCCCCCACTTATATTTTTAGCGTGATGCATTTTCGTGTCGTTTTAGGCTCACCCCGTGCCATAAGAAGTTTCACTTCAAAAATAACAAAGGTACTGTTAATACTTAGATTTTTTTTAAATGGTAAATAACCTTCGAAGTGAGAATACTGTTTACGTGTACATTCTCGGCATTACAGATCTCGGTATCGATCCCGATTATCGGACCTTCTCCACCACAGGTTTGGTTTCAGAAATCTGTCGAAAGCATTTTCGATGTACTTTTCTGATAGCACTAGAACTTTTGAGCCCTAGAATATAGAAGACTAAAACTCAGTTTCCATACTATACGTTGCCAGTATTTATATTTTTCTAATTAGATTTTATCGACTCTTTTTATCTCAATTTGCTTTCCGCAGAAGCTAAAGTTAAAAACAACACTCCTATATATGAGACGCCCTTGACACCTCTCAGAGGGTCAGCCGGGTCTTGTCGACAGTGAAAACTAGCTGAAATGTCAGAATGAAGTGTGGGTCAAGTTTAGGGAATAAATAAATAAATTGGCATCATCATGACAATGCACAAATTTATTGACAGTGGACAGAGGTCAGTGGAATCATTTCACTGTCTTTGGAAGTTTAGAGATGCGAAATAAACGATAAAAGAACATGCCTTGCGTTTCATTATATACAAGGTGAGATTTTAGTAACCGGCTAAAATTTTTCTAGATGTTAGGTACCATTAATAGATCTCATTACGTAAATAAAAAATATGGTTTACTTTTTCATAATAAATTAATTTATCTACAGTGTTATTTTATAACGTTTGGTTGCCTTCCTAAAGCTATAGTAAACGTACTCGCCCGAGGCCTTGAAACGGAATGGGGCGGCGGGCATGAATGGTGACTGGAGTTATTGGTTTTATTTTATATTGAGTCCACGACACGCTTATGTGCGTATAATAAAATGCAATTAAATTAATACAAATGTAACTCTATTTAAGTGTATTGAGAATTTTTTTCACTAAAATTCTGTGGTTGTTTTTTGTATGAAGATAAAATTAATACGGCAAACGGCTAATAAACACTGGCTGTCAAAATTACATGTGAAATGATGATGCGAGTTATAATATTATTCGAAAAACTTTTACGAATACAGATTTATTTACTCAACAAAATAAAGTTCGTTCCCGTGTTACGTTTGCTGTTAACTTTGTTATTTTTCATAAAATATTTATTGTCAGTCGTTATGTTCATTATACAAATATTGTATATGTAAATAACAAAAAAAAATCGGCCAATCGCGAGTACGACGGGCAAATGAAAGGTTCTGTACAATATGGAAATACAGTTTTTTGTATGAGCACCTCCTTTAATTTTTAACTTTATTTTATTTTTATTTTTTGTTGTTATAGCAGCTGTGATAGTTAGTACATACTGCATAAAAATTTTAAGTGTAAAATCACCAAAAACGCCAAAAAGACGTGTTTCTAGTATGGAAATCCTATTTTAATTTTTAATCTTATTTTATTTTTATTATTCGTTGATATAGCGACCATTGAAATACATACACCGTGAAAATTTCAAGTATAAGCAATGATTTCACAAATACCAATCATTAAAAACATCGAAAAAAAACTGTTCCTTGTATGGGGATCCCTTTAATTTTTAACTTTATTTTATTTTGACGACCGCTTGGCCTAGTGGGTAGCGAGCCTACCTACGAAGCTGGTGGTCCCAGGTTCAAATCCCGGGTCGGGTCAGTATTTATATGATGAATATTGATACTGGTACCGGGTCTTGGTTGTTATATGTATGTGGTGTCTTCGCATGGTACCCAAAAGACAAGCTAAAGCTTAGTTTGGAGCCTTGACGTTGGTGTGATGTATACGTTATTATTATATTATTATTATTTTTTTGTTATTTGTTGTCATGTATAGCAGCTACAGTAGTACATATTTCATAAAAAATCCAAGGGTGATCAATTAACTTACAACCATCAAACGTCAAAAAACGTCAAAAATCAGGTTCCTTGTTTGGGGGTTAAAGTAAAAATTAAGGGAACTCCCACTTTAAAAATTTCAAGTGTCTACATGTTAGGGTTCAGACGATACAGTCCTGTGACAGACGGACGAACAGACGGACAGACAGCGAAGCCTTAGTAATAGGGTTCCCGTTGGTACCCTTCGAGTACGGAACCCTAAAAATTATTCGAGTAATATTTTATACACTCAGGAAAAACAACTCTAGCTATGCGTCAGAAACACCACTCATTGCGTCTTAACGAATGGGTTAAATGGGTTATCTAAAGGATTCGTTGAGACGAGGCGACTCGTGGCTGAGCGGACCGCTGCATCAATGTAGAATAGTGACATTGGATGTCAAAACACAATGCTACGCCGCGCCACCGCGGGTCAACGAACTTTTTTTTTAATGAAATTTTTTTTTGTAAATAAAAAACATTTCTAAATATATTTTTTGTTTTATAATCTATAAACCGCTGCTAATACACCACTGATGTCTTGTTCGATAGACCCGAGACCTTTGTATATTTCTTGATTCGGTCGGGTTTGGCCTACTCAAGAATTTGTTGAAAATACAATCTCTTTGACGCCACTTTAGTTAGATCTTGTGTAATATAATTAAGAATAGTTAATATTTTAATAACATAATAATAACTTTATTTCGGACAAAAATATCCATATGTACACAAAGACAAATTAAGTTAGAAATTAGTACTTATTAATGCCCTTATAGTTAATAAATTTGACAGCAGCGTTTGATTTTAATATAGTAAGAAATGTCACTTCACTGTATCGAAACTGATCGAAACTGTCAAACGCAATTTCATGTCCTCGCGGACTGAAATCAGGCTGAAACTTGCCAAAGATATACCACCTAACTAGAAGAAGACTGGTTAGACGGTAAGCGCAGAAGAGTGCTTCTAGTCAATTCGTATTTTTACGGTACTGCCTCCTCCAGTGTTTTGTGAAGTAACTGTCAATTCGGTCCATTTTGGCTATGACAGAGAGGATGCACATCGCTTCCGAATGATAGCGTGGAAACAGTTCACACGCGCCTCTCGACATGGTCGACGCGACGCACTATATGCACACGGCAGCCCCAACAGCACCCTATATGCATTGTTGTATTGGATCCGGAGAGCACTATATGACTTTTGAGAGAATTCAGTTTATAGACTACAAGTGTACAGTATGCCCGATATAGAATTTTTTTGTTTATAACTAACAGATTGGTCGAGTTGTTCAAGACCTTAACTGTAGAACCAAAAGTCGCTGATTCGGCTGAAACAACTATCTGTGTGCATGAATATGTGGACTTGTTCCATGTCTGGGTATAACATATCTGTATACGTATGTATTATTAAAAATAATTGAGCATGTAGTTCAGTTGTATACTACCCGTAATGCGAGTTCTGCCTAGTCTGTGTGATGTCCCATACAGTGATGTAAATAATCTGCTATATTTTAAAAACGTGCTTCAGACTATGAACTATTTTAGCATGTTCATTAATATGCTATGCTATAGCATAACACGCGGGAATGCTTAGCGCGAGAATATCTACGACTGTGTACACGTTATACGTGTTTCGTTTGTTGCCTTGGGCGGCGGTCACATGTTGTCGCCCGACAGCTGCGCTAATGCCATGCTAATGCTAAATTGCTAAATTTGCTAATCAGTCAGCGCGCAGTCGCGTTCGTTGTAGGACGTGTTTCGTTGTGCTGCTTGCATCGCTCTATCGGTAATGCGGGATTGCGGGATCGCGTCGCACTATTTAATAGCACCAAGTCAACCAATATCAAATGCTAAATCCGTTGAACTTAAATAAGGCTTTATGCTATATTATCCACGACTGGTCCCAGATATTCTTGTTGTAGTTTTCAAATAAAAGATCGTATTTATAATACTTTAAGGTCATAAATAAAAATGAACTGATATAAAATGGGTAAACCAACTCGGGGGTACGCTTTGCCCAAACTTGAAACGATAAAGTTGAAATATGTTGCGAAGAGAAAAATTTATGCGAGAACTTTTTTAATTTTATTAATGTGTCGATCTTTGAGAGTACGGTTTAAAGGCTTTGACTTCACGAACCTTCACGTTAATTGTGTATTGTTATTTATTATGCCTACCATTGCCGCATCCCCCTGTTTGCTCCGAGGTACCTTTATCATGATGATCGGCGTTGTGTTTTATGGTTACGTAAGTTTAATTTTATTTATTGCATTTAAAACCTGGAAAATTTTCAGAAAGTGTCGAATTTTAGGTTTAGATAATAAAAATAACTACAATATACTTGAGATTTCACTTCACTCCATATTATCTAGTATATAGATAATTTTTCAAAAACCGAATAACTAATAGTATCCAACTTAAATCCTATAGATAAATTCACAACCTGTAGAGGTAGCTTCTGAACAGTTTATAGCGAGTTGCACCTCGATAATATCAAAGTATATCACATTAGCTCCAACGCATCGAACCTGTTTCAAATCTATAAGGCTATGTGGCCGTGGTTCGAATTCGAGCCTATACCAATGAGTTTTTTCTGACTTTAGTACATTAACTATCACTGACTTCGTGCCTCGGAGAGCACGTTATGCAGTTGGTCTCGGTTGCTGTCAATGGACGGCGGTCGTTACAATCCGCCAACCCGCATTGTAGCAGCATGGTAGATTTAAGCTTCAAGCCCCCTCATCTTGAGGGGAGGCCTAAACCCCTGCATTGTGGTATAAAAAGGGCATAACAATATCACATAAAGTAAGAATTGACAGATATACTTTGATCAGAAACATGATGACGTCGATGTCCGCACTTTATTGTACCAGACATGGAAAGTCATCACAGTTCCAATCAAAGTATAACTGTCAGTTTTTACTTTATGCAATATACGTATACGTAATCTCTTTTGGTGCAACTCGCTGTTGGTCTCATGTAGTTTTATAATTTTGTTCAAAAATAGATAATAATGAGACGTAAAATTAATATGAAGTAATTTATATACAAAACTAATTTAAAAAAAATTATAGCTGTGTATAGATTATCACAGGCTGTGATTACAGGTTACTAAATGTGTATACATTGTTGTTATTTTATAATTTAAGGCCGGTTTTGTTTATTTTGTTTTGTTATTGATGTCTACATATTATGTTTCATGTTATTTAAGCTAAGTGCCTATGTAGATAAGATAGCATAAGAGGGATTATTAGTGCCTAGACAAATCACTATGGGTTTATTGGCACTGTAAATACCAAATTGTCACTTAGTGGTAATCTAAGTTAATAAATTAATTAATATACTAGAGATATTTTTTTATATGACTGTGATAGGTATAATAATATAATAATAATATCTTGGACATCCCACACATCGCCCTCTAGTTCCAAACTAAGCAAGTATTATGCTTGTATTATGGGCTACTAGACAACTGATATACATATTTAAATATTCTTATTTTTTTTTAATAATATATACATATATAGATATTTTACACCCAGACAAGGAACAAATTATTTGTTCCTTGTGCGCATGTGCATGAACATGTCTATAATAGAAATACTTGTCCCGGCCGGGAATCGAACCCGCGACCCTTGGCTCCGTAGTTAGGGTATCTAACCACTCGGCTAAACGGACAGTCCAATCCAAGTATACGAGTATCTCTGAAAGAAGTCAATGTGTGTGTATATTTCAAAATTAATTTTCGAATTAAATTAGTTTTCTGTACGAAATTATCAACTAATATTTCTTGAAAATTTAATTTGTTCAAGCTGGAGGCCGGGCTATCTCTGTGATGATAGTTTCAACTGAAATGAGACTCCTTCATTATCTGTCTAAATAATACGATATTTGCTAAACCTAAGTACCTACGTAAGTGCGACGTTCTTAATTTTACTATTCTAAGTTTGAGTTATCTAATATTATAGTATAGGGACGT
The DNA here is from genome assembly GCA_949709985.1 of Luffia ferchaultella. Taxonomy (NCBI): domain Eukaryota; kingdom Metazoa; phylum Arthropoda; class Insecta; order Lepidoptera; family Psychidae; genus Luffia; species Luffia ferchaultella. Next base: position 14,243,122 of record OX453256.1, on the reverse strand, counting down.
TACATATATGGACATATTTTACATAAGCGGAGCTGCGGACAAAGGCTGGTTTTCCTAGAATGGCGTACTTACTACGGAAGTAGGATCTTCTGTCTATAATCTCTCAGAAACATCTGAGAAATCTCACAAACGGTCATGTAGTCCCGAATCAGGCAGAGCTTGTATTGTAGGTTCTAAGACTATACGTATATAGTTTTTTTTTTTAATAATACATATATATAGCTTAACTAACTAATAACTTACACTCAGACACGAAACAAATAGACATGCTCATGCAGACAAATATTTGTGCTGGACGGGAATCGAACCCGCGACCTTTGGGTCTACAGTTGGCGCCTCCGACCGCTCGACCAATCGATACATTTGTAACACTGAAAGACATAAATTGGATTTCTAACATGCTTCACAGTTGATCTTTAATCAAAGTTATGAACAGTCAATAGTACTTGAAAATCTAGATTTTCTTTGTAAATATTTCTTGAATTCCTATAAATAGGTATCTACTACTAGGTGCTGATTTAAATATTTGAAATATCTTTGAAAGCTTTCACTAAAATTATTTAGGTTTACCCGTTGAAAGTTAGCGGTTTGTGAATGACAGGCTAGAGTCATTCATTATTTAACCACTAACCCGCGTCGAGAACAGAACAAATACTTGCCATGTAACTGTAACTGTTAGTTTAAAAATATATAATTTATAAAAATAAATTTTACCATAGACAATAAGTTGTTTTAAAAAATACAGTAATAATAATAATATCTGGGATATCCCTCACAGCGCCATTTAATCCCAAAGTAAGCAAGTATTAAGCTTGTATTATGGGGTACTAGCTAACTGATGTATACATACCTAAATATTATTTATAATATATAAATACTTTTACATCCAGACACGAAACAAATAGACATATTCATGCATACAACTATTTGTCTCGGGCGAGATTCGAACCCGTGACCTTTAGCTCCGTAGTAAAGAAAGGTCTCAACTCCTCCGCCAATCGGTCAGTCAAAGCTACGGTCAAAACAATCCGTTAGGAATTTATGAAAAACGATAAAACGTTTGAACCCTCTAATGTACAACGTGTTCGGATTTACACTAACAAACATCTGAAGTATATAATATGAGTAGCGGTGTATATTATGAAAGAAATATTTAAAAAATACTTCTTGCTTATTTGTTGGCCCGCAGCAACAAGGCTTGGCTATTTCAACTATCATGCTACTTTATATGTGTACAACGACCCGGTCAGCCACGCGTCGTCGCTGTGAATCCACGAACGCTTTAAGTATTCCCCGAGTAGAAAAATATTTTTTTTAATATGTTTTTTTTATTAATTACGGTCTAAATACGTATCTAATATAAGTCGGTTGTTAACCTACGGAAAATTAGAGTCTTGAAAACAAAGTCTAAATAAATCAGGAGAAATAAATTGTCAGCAATCGGAATTATCAACGTCAATATTTTTTTAAGTGGTAGAAAAATTTATGGATTTATTTGACTGCAGGGGGCTGAGTAGTAAAATAAACGAGTTAAGAACTCTCCGTGCGTTTCACTGAGCTGACAAGTATTGCCTCAGAACCCCGTGCTACAAGAATATTTTATTTTATTCTTTTACTTACTATGGTTTAAAATTTGTATTGTATTAAATTATTAATTAATTTAATACAATACAAATGTTATTAATTACGATTACAATTATTATTAATACAATATAATTATTATTATTAATTATTGTATTGTATTTATGGTATTAATAAAAATTTATATTCCAGCCTCATGAGGATTATTACCGATTTCTGAATAGTTAATAAAAGTGAACGAATCTATGAATAAATACTTTAGAATTTTCTTATCAAATAGAATAGATATTATTGTTTTGTGTCAATTTTCCTTAATACGGTATTTCACTATTATAAAATAAATTATATTTAAGTAGACTTTAAACCACAACATTTTTAAACAAAACAAATATCCGGTTGAAGAATAATAAATAAAGAAAGTATAAGCTGTTAAAATTTTATCTCTGTCCCTTTCTTACAAAACGATATTTAACATTATTTTAAATGTCCTGACGTCACACATAGGTACGCCGTGCGGTATTGCCCTCTCTGTCTAACAGGACATTTTAAACATTCGTACAGATCGCGCGGCGAGAGTTTGGCTTTGACCTTCGGGGTGGAGGGGATTACTGCGAATGGGTACTGTCACGCACACAGTACTTTTCCTTTTTTATGTACCAGGTTGGATATTTGAGTGGGTCAAAATTCATGTACTGTGGTAATAATGCTAGAAAATAATACGAAATAGATAAACTTCTTCATTTATTAAAACTATTGATAGTTATTTTACTTATATAAAATGTTTATTTCCTTTTAAAGTTTACAGAGACAGCGATGAAAATTCTAAATAATTGTTTTTTAATAAAATCATCATCATCTTCATAACCATCATCAGAATCTCGTCTTCGGAACTATCATCGACGCGAATTATAAATTGCTCGGTAAGTAAATCAACTACATGGTCACTCTTGGCGTACTCTTCTTCTATATCTTTTACCTTTTTACATATTTTTTCCCATTCCTGGGCACCCATTAAGGATACTTTTTCTTTGATAAGTTTGGTACATTCTTGTAAATTCCATTTAACATTTTTGCTAGCTACATATTGTTTAATAGTAGCCCATGCCTACTATAACTCAACAAATAATAACAATCGACAACAATAAACAATTAACGAAAATAGCAATTCACTTGTGAATGTGATTGTACAACAGGAGTGCGCGGAGCATGCGAGAGGCAGGGAACGACTGGAGCGCCAATCAGAGCACCGCGTGCGCCTACACACCCGCCCCGCACCCCGCTAATTGCCCGTTGATACCCAATTTTCAAATTTCTGCGCAATAACGGTCAAAGCCAAACTCTCGCCGCGCGATCTGTAACTTTGTTAATAATAATTTATTTTTTTAAATTCTTTCACTCTTATTACATATTTAGAAAACTCTTTCATATAAAATAACGATTAAAAAATAGTCAACTGGCGAATTGAGATGGGATAGAAGATCTAAGACATATCCGATAAGAGTGGCTATTGACATATATCCCCGGGTGCCGATTATACATACAGCCTATTCAAAATTTTAAAAAATTAAAAAAAAACTATCCAAAATGTTAATAACGCATAATATTTTTTTTGATTTCGCCGATTAATCGTAGTATTGTTTTCATTTCAATAGAAAATACCTATTACCGATTTTATTTGTAAATCTAAATATTTTTAAAACATTATTATTTGCGTTTCTAAAACTAGGTTTCAGGCGTTAAAAATGGAAAACTTTGTATAGAGTTAATTTTTTTTTGTTGTTGTTAACACAAGTATACTGTAACCTATCCTATATAATTAATTACATGAAATCATCATTTGAATCCCTTCGACCAATCGAACTTTGAATGTAGTAAACTTGAAGGCGCACGCTCGTATTTATAGTCAACTACTGAAATCCGACTTTTGTCGAATTTATTTACTTCATTTTTTTATTGATATCTGACTTTCATTCAGTAGTATGTAACTACTTGCGGTAATACTTACACAAAGACGTGTGGGGCGAAGATTATCTAGGTAACCAATCCCATAGACCACACACGTGTCCCGCCCTTTTACCTTCCACATCCTATAGCTCAAATGTGATAACTTCGGTTGTCGAACTAAACTGCCAGCATTACTCCTCTACTGAACTAATTCAAGCTCGTTGGTTCAACCCATTTCAAATGAATACACTACTACTGTTGTATGAAAATTCAGACATGTGACCATTCTTGCGACTTTAAATGTTTTTGGCAGTTACCGAACCATCAGACCATTAATGCCCTACTGCAGGGTCTTAGGCCTCGCCTCGGGATGAGAGGGCTTGGAGCTTAATCCACGACGCTGCTCCCATAGGGTTGGTGGATTTTAACAACGACTACCATCTATATGGCCGACGGCTTAACGTACTCTCCGAGACACAGTCAGTGTTAGTCATGTACATAAGTTAGAAAAAACTCATTGGTACATGCCTTGGGATTCAAACCACGGCCTTCTAAACAAGAAGCGGATTCGCTACCACTCGGCTATCACAGCAGTTATTTATATTGTTCCAAGCCCCAAGCTCCAAACCCCCCTCCCCACCCTGGGGCAGGCCTAAGCCCCTGCAGGGGGGTAAAAATGGGCTGATGATGATTGATGCTGATGATTTATATTGTATGCTAAAAGACAGGTCGAGATGATAATGTCTTGTGTTGTCATTATATGTAAACTACATACATAATCACGCCTGATTTTGATAAGACATAAATTTTGTACTTTGTATCAATTTAACAAGGACCTTTCTAATCCATCTATAGGTTCTAAAATTATTAATCTATTATAATATTGAAAATATTATAGAAATATCTTTCACATTTTTTTTATTTTGTGATATGATTTAAAATAATTTCGTACAATATTCCGTGTGGGATCAAATATTTTGATATTGGAAAACGCTCAAAATTAAATATTTATTTTATTACTTTGTAATCTATTCATTACATTAAATTAATTATGTGCGAACACAAAACACGTTGGTAACGTCCGGCTTTTCACATTTTAAATTGCACTAATCCTTTCTCGTCGACCCGATTTACATAGCGGACGTATTCCACGAGTCAACACCAGCTTGCATGGTGTGTTTGGACGAAATTTAATTTTATGTAGCAATTTTTTTTCTCTCTGGGCATGTAAATATTCACAAATTACCGTACTCGAGTGTCCGACTATAGAGCTCAGTGTCGGTAGAAAAAAAACGATTCCTATGTCTAGTATAGTAGAGTTTAAAATTAAATAAAAATTGCGCCACTGACCGATGAGACACGTGGGTGGGTCCAGAAATAAATATTTGACACATGTGTAAGATGAAGAATAAATGTGAAATTTAATATTTGTATTTTATAAAATAAAATTTTATGATTTCAAGGGCATGTAAGGAATGATTGATTGAATACGTGTAAAAGAGAAGAATGCATTTAAAATGAGTATGAAAGAAAGAGAAAACTGATATTGTGTTGATTAAATGTATAAGCGAGACAGTAAATTAGTATTTTTGAATGTAAGAGCGAGAACAATAAAAGTTGCAGTGGCGAACAGGTCTTTCATTTACCCTGTGATTTACACAGGGACGACGGACTATCACTTGTTCGACGACTGATCGTGAATATGTAGTGACAATATTTTTAGTAAAGAAATGTTATTTGAGTCAGTATATAAACGCTACGTACAAATAAACGGTGAAATATATTTAATAAAGAAAGATAAAATATTTGTTTGGTATACGTATACAATGAGGGAGCAATAATGTTTTAAACTGTAACGCGGTTAAATAGAAATATATTAAAAAAAATTTAAAAAAAACCGTAGGCGAACTAAATAAAACGAAAATAATAATAAATAGCAAGTGACCAAAATGGTGTCTGCTCAACTGTATGTCGAGGCATTTGGAGAATAAATACTTGTTCGTCCCTCTTGCGGTGGAAAATGCAGGCTATTGGGGAAATGATGCCAAACGTTTCGTCGCGGGCATCGGCTGTCGTCTGAGGGAAAGGGGATTCGACCCTGCTCTGGTTCCTTCTTGGTGCAATGAATTGCCATTGCAATTCAGCGCGGCAATGCAATGAGTATCATGGGCACCTTTGCGTCGGGGGTGACGAGGGGTGGATTATTGGATTAGTTTTATTTCAGTTTGTGCATATAGATAGTTGAATTACACTAACTTCATGTCGAATAAGGCAATAAAGTTTTTTTTTATTAAATTACGTAAGTTTATTTAAATTTTCCATTCATCCATTCCATTCATTCCAGTTCTCCCCTAAAATGAGTCCACATCACAATACATCGTGAATACATATTAGATTATATTTTTTTAATAATTATTATTTAGTTAGATCTTTATAATGTCCCCGAGAAAATTGTTCTACAAATATAAACTCTGCAGTTTGTTTGATTATAACGATTTGTTTTATATGTTTTAGCCCTAAAATGTTTAATAATGGTGAACTGGTGCCGCGCAGGCAAACCAGATGACTCAAATGTATTAGAATAAGGACATTTAATAAAAAAAAAATTAATAAAAAAAATTTAATAAAAAAAAATAAAAAAAAAAGTTAGTAGTATTAGAGTGGCAAACTCATTATAGGAACAGTAAGCAAAACGTAGAGCAGATGCGCTAGAAATGATAAATAGATATAAAAAATTATATTAAATCAAAGCTCTTCTAAAGACATGGGCTTCGCGCCTATGGAAATGTGTAGTTATAAAAAAAATGTTTAATGATATATGTATAAATTACAAAATGAAAAAAATAATGGCATATTTTATAGAGAATATATATAAATCGTCTGATTTATATACATTTTATTTATATACATTTCATGTTAGCGTACACAGCCGGTTTTCATATGCGTGAATATTAGCGTTGCGCAGCATACGCGTATCAATAATTCTATTCTATTATTACCAACTGAAACGTTAACGTAGTAGATTTACGGTTTGCAGTATTTTGTTAATTAATATTCGAGTACTTATTGATACAGGCGTCAAACGGTATTTGGATGATTTGCTTTACGCTTGCTTACATCCGAGACGAACCGAGAGACGGCTTTGAATAAGGCCTAACCGCGCGTCTTAAAAAAATCATAGTTTATACTTTATTACAGAACATCTATTAAATTTTAGTTCTACATGACGACCGAATGATTTGACTTATTCAGTGACTTATTCCTAAATATATTTTCCATTACTTAATTATTATGGTTATTTTTTTTTAACATATCAGAACTTAACTTGCAAATTCAAAAGAAAAAGGTTTAAAGAACGACTGTACATTTTTTTGGACGTAGGTACGTATTTTAGACATATGTAACTAAGAGTTTTGACATAATTAAAATTTGCTTCAAAAATTCAAAGATTTAATTAGAGAACTTAATACCTACATATTGTTTTTTCAAAATATTGCATTGAATTGACGACCGCTTAGCCTAGTGGGCAGCGACCCTGCCTGCGAAGCTGGAGGTCCCGGGTTCGAATCCCAGGTCGAGTCAGTATTTATATGATGAATATTAATACTGGCACCGGGTCTTGGTTGTTATAAGTATGTGGTGTCTTCGCTTGGTACCCAAAATACAAGCTAATACTTAGTTTAGGGCCAAGACGTTGTTGTGATTGTGTGTGTTATTATTATTATTATTATTATTATTAATTTAAATACTGCAAAACTGATTTATAAACTAGCATTTTGGAGGTACCTGACCTTTAAAATCGAAACTATTAAAATGAGCACAAGGTCAGGAGCCGACAGATAGTACTATTCATAATATTGTTTGCTATGTAAGTAGCGAACAGAAATGTTGGAGTCCTATGAAAGCCAGATATCGTTAGAGTCAACAAATCAATTAAATAATCTTGTACTTCACAACTGAATGATTACGTTATAATTTTGCACATGAACAAAAAAGGATTATTTTTTTACACCACGTACTAAATAGGTTGAGACCCTAGACCTCCAAAACCAAAAGTCGCCGGTTCGATTCTCGCCCGGGACAAATATTTTTGCACGAGCATGTCTATATGTTCCATGTCTGGATGTAAATTATCCAGATGTTTATGTATTATAAGAAAAATATCTAAATATGTATATGTATATGTATATGTTTGTTGTTTTGTACCCAAAATATCGGCTCTGCCTACCTTAGTTTGGAAGTTTTAGCCCGTGTATTAGATTTTCCAGATATTATTATTATTATTATTATAATACTTGGAATAATATAGTACCTTTTTAAACAACAAACTAAATAGGTTAGAGATCCTAGCTGCAAATATTTGTATGTATGAGCATATCTATATATTCCGTCTCTGGGTGTAAATCAGGGTCTAGACAGTTCGGAATTAGTTGACTGTGCGTAGGATGTTCCAGGTATTATTATACCCTTGTTTATTTATATAATACGTATACAAGGTGAGATTTTAGTAACCGGCCAAATTTTTTCTAGATGTTAGGTATGACCAATAGACCTTATTACGTAAATAAAAAATATGGGTTACATTGACATAATAAATATTTTATCTACAGTGCTTTTTTATAACGTTTGGTTGACTTCTTAACGCTATAGTAAACGTACGCGCCCGAGGCCTTGAAACGAGATGGGGCGGCGGGCATGAATGGTACCTAGAGTTATTGGTTTTTTCGGGAAAGTTTGTGTAGTCATATCTCAATATTTTTCTTTAGAACGATACTAAAAGAAAACAAGACGACTACCGGTTTTCTACCAAAGATCATCATATTAAAATTTGGCTGGTCATTAAAACTTTAACCTGTATATTATTAAAAAAAAAAGAATATTTTATGTGTGTATATCAGTTGTCTAGTAACCCATAATACAAGCATAATACTTGCTTACTTTGGGACTAGATGGTGCTGTGTGGGATGTCCCATGTATTTGTATTTATTTAAATGCTAATTATCGTCACTGCTAAAATTGCCCTCAATGTGCAGTAGCTACTCCCAAGCGAATACTTCTTCGAAATTTTCCATTTTCCAGGTTAACTATAAGTTCAGCTGCAATTTTCCCAACAAACATAACTTCATCTGCTTTCAGTAAATACCGTAGTAAATGCAACTGAATACTTTCTTTGAAGAAAAAAAATTATAATGATGCTTGTTGACGTAAAGTCAGACGACCTTTATTGGCCTATGTAAATCGTGGAGGTAGAAACAACAAAACTCGCCATTCCTAACATTTCTAACTTGTTCATCGAACAATTTGAATATTAAATTCGAATTATCGACTTTGAAAACTACACATATTCAAAGTTTATGAACCATAGAGCTAAGAAATATAAATTTAAAAAATAGAGTTGGCTTTAGCGTCGTTTACCGTGTTATAAGACTACGTAGTGAACATCTATAAAGGCAGGAATCTAGTGTCCAGCAGCGGTCGTCTGACGGTTGAAATGATAAATCACGGTGACGTTTTCTTACTACATACGTACTCTATGAAATATATTTCTTAATTCGGTGTTGTAATAGATCATACAAATTACGAAACTTAGTTTTTCATATAATCGAAACGCAAATGAACGTTTAATGTTTTGAAAATAGGCTGTGTGCAGCGCGCTATCGGCACAGTTTATGATATCTCACATTTGCATATGGCCGGGGATCACGCTAATGGCTGCAAACGAAATATGCAACTGTTTAAAATGCACCGACGAATTTATCTCTCAACGTGTATACGCGGCCCGATGTGTCGCTAAATGTTAATTAATTGCATCAGCTTCGAACGTAAATTTAATGGATACGATGAAAAGTGAAAAAGAATAATGAGTGCATTTGCAGAATGTCTCTTGAAAGGTTTTGGTGGGTATATAATATCTATGTTACAATAACAGAAATGTCGACGTTTTTTGAACAAACAAAAAAAGGCTTTTTTCGTGCGCTTACAAGGAATTTAAATATAAGCACTTGTAAAGATAAAAATTGAAAAATGGTACTATTCATACACTCATTGAATAGTTTAAAATTAGTATTTTAACTTTTACCAATATAATATTGAGAAAAAAATAAGAACAACCCAGAAAATTCATTAACTTCTTAAAATATTTTAAACGGTTATGAGTTTAATTCCACAAATCAATAGAGCTCATTCTAAGGATGAATGGAAACTTATTCAAAAAGATTTTTCTGAATCGTGAAGACCTATTGACATACCGACAACAGAAATCGGTCCAAATAACTTTTTAATCACATTTTCTAGTATTAATTTAGTACAGCTATTTAATAATAAACATTTTCTAGCATAATAAACACAAATTTTAGGTTTTTGTTCAAACGCTTCGAAACTGTGAAAACAATCGATAAAGTCAGTTAAAAACATTAAAGAGAAATATTTTTTGTAGTCGCATGTTATATTTTAGCTACTAAAACTTAGAAATCATTTATATTGAAAAAATATGTCATTTCTATGTGCGGTGGCTCTATCTATTATTAAATAGCTGCACTAGACAGGCAACGTCCCTCCTTAAAATTACTCTTTCATTTCAAAACTGTAGAAGGATCGTTTGGTTGATATGGGAGAAAATCGTTATACGATGAAACAAGTTTCACAAAACATTTTGTTAAAAAAATCAAGTGGAGAGGATTCCTGCCTACTGCGATTTTGTTTTCAGATCTTTTCGTTGTGGTACCTAACTAAAGAAAGTATGCATTATCCCGTTTTATATACCTATAGGTGCCTAGGGCTATTTTACTTACTGAAAGAAGAGAAGGTTGTCGTCTTCTCAGCCACGCCTCGCCGACCAGTAGAACAATACAAGTCTCGACAAGGACTTGCGTACCTGAGTGCGGGGTCTACTGGTTCTTCTGGTAACAATTCGTGTCATTACTAGGTATTTTATAGGATTCAACGATCGGCGTTTCGCTACCTGATTGGCTTGACGTGTTTGACAATTTTATGGTTTGGTTGGTGGCCAATCAGAAAACGTTTTGTGTGAATCGAAGTCCAAAGTATTCACACAAAGACCGGTGTGTTGTGTCAGCAAAAAATATTGTTTTTCAAATTATTTGATAACAAAAAATTAGCGGAAACTGTTGCGTTATCGAGGTCGCCGATTTGGACTTTATAGTATAAGCGGTCAATAGCCTTATATACCTACTAAAATAAATAAATTAATAAAATGCAATAACATCCCTATTAATGTGGATTTTACGTCTAACTTGGATTATATGAATTATTTTAGCTTGCGAAATAGGCTAGTTGACTATTTTTTTATATTTTTTTTCAATACATTTGCTATTGATACAATAATGACATCGACACTTGTACCGTAATGTTGTATTTTACAGTACTAGACCTCCTTTTTACTTTACACGCAAATGTATTGAGAAACGTCGTATGATGCTCGTACTCAGTAAGTTGGCTATTATAGTTGAGGTTTATTCGGCTTCGCCTCGTGCCTATACACACCTCGACTATAATAATCAGCTTACGGTACTTACATCATAATGTACTATTATATTAAAGAGATTTCTAAATATGTCATAACAGTGAAAGAATTTTGAAAAATAAATCGTTATTAACAAAGTTATGAATGGTTAAAATGTCCTGTTAGATAGAGAGGGCAACACCGTACGACGTGTCTATGTGTGACGTCAGGCCATTTAAAATAATGTGAAATATCGTTGTGCAAGAAAGAGACATAAAATTTTAAAATAGTTTAGCTTATAATTTCCATATTCTTCAGCCGAACATAATTTCGTTTATACATTTTGTTATCGTATAAAGTCTATTTTTATATTTAATGTGATAGTTAAATACTGTATAGTCACATAGCTATATATCATTAGTAAAGCACCCCCACAGAGGAAGCACTTCCATATGCTTTTAATAGGTCTCTATCCACACAGCCGCGCGTTGTTGTGGGGCGTGCAATTGTCCTATACACAATAAGAGTGCTTAAGATTTCGTTTACGCATTTCATTGGTTAAATTATCAGCACGTATGTAATTAAAAAAAAATTATCGCGATTTCTAGAGTCATTATTTACAAATTTATTCATTGCCTATGAATATTTGGCATATTAGGGTAGCAGCCGTTTTAAGACGAATAAAATTGCGTTCTACCGAAACGTATGGAAAAGCCGTTTAGAATTTCTAACATTTATTGGACTCTCTTCTAAGTCGGTCCCAGAGTTTTTTGATTCATATTAAAAACACGATTGTTTGACTTTACTAAAGTAAGACATGAAAATTGTCCTTTTTGTTGCTGACTATAGCATTAAAATCAGATGGAAATTTCTCAGAAAGTTCTAGACGGTTTAATTAGCTGACCTTACAGTCCCGACTAAAACGATACAATAGCCTTTTATACTAATTGAAATTTGAATTTAAAAATTTATTTGAGGCAATACCTAATTCGGTCTAAAATTCTTAATTGAAATAACTTATAAAGACTTCGTTTGGCTACAACAGATCAAGTGAACTAAATAATAGATGATTCCAACAAAGTGCAAAATTTTGCAGCACTCAAATAATTAAAGCATTAAAGCTGCCGCAGTCCCGTAATAATAAGTTCAAGCGTTAATTATACAAAACTGTGGAAATTAATGTTGAAATTCTCTCTTTGACGCCATTGTGTCCAATGGATCCCCGTATCAGGTTCATCTGTATCATTTCGTGTTGAATATAAATTATTAATGAAGTGCAAATAAGAGGGTAAAAAAGGTAACTTTACACAGGTATTAAATATTCAAATCGCGAAGTCGTCAAACGCCATTTTAAATATTAAATTGTAATTTTATAAAGAAAACTTATCATATACCTACCTACCTAAATATTTTTGTCAAAAACTATTGACGGATACAATTAATAAATATAAAAGTCTGTAATTATTATATGTAAACTATTACGTTCATAGTTTTTAGGGTTACGTACCAAAAGGATACCAACGGAAACCCTTATCACTTAGGGTCTGCTGTCCGTCTGTCCGTCCGTCTGTCAAAGGGCTATATATTTTTTATTTTATTTATTTTATTTTTTTTTAATAATAACGTACACATGACAGCAACGTCTAGGCTCCAAACTAAGCATTAGCTTGTGTTTTGGGTACCAAGCGAAAACAGCACATACATTTAACAACAAAGACCCGGTACCAGTATCGATATTCATCATATAAATACTGACCCGACCTGGGATTCGAACCCGGGACCTCCAGCTTTGTAGGCAGGGTCGCTACCCACTAGGCTAAGCGGTCGTCAAGTGTCCGAGCCGTAATAGGCAGACACTTGACATTTACACAAAGTGTCTCACAAGGAAAGTGGTTTTTTTTTTCTATGTTTTTGGTGATTGGTGGTTGTGAGAAGATTGCTTACACTTGAAAATTTTCATGAAGTGTGTAGTACTATAGCCGATATAACAAAAAATAATATTAATAAATGAAAGGTAAAAATTAAAGGGGGTCCCAATATAATAAACGCGTATTTTTGTTGAATGGTGGTACGGAACCCTTCGTCTGAGTGTCCAAATCGTTCTTGGCCGGTTTTTCTTTTTAATTATCTCATTGAGTCGTCGTTACATATATTTATTACTGGTACTACAGATGTACTACTTTTGACATTCCAGTAAAAGTTCTAGAAACAAAAAAAATCTGTATAACTGTGTATAACATAGAAAGCGTATACACTCATAACAATCCATTCATTTATTTATACCATACTTACCATCAGCCTACTAATGCCCCACTGCAGGAGCTTAGGACTCCCCTCGGGATGAGAAATTTAATCTACCACGCTTCTCCAGAGCGGGTTGGTGGATTTTAAGGACTGCCCTCCATTGATGGCGAGACCGACGGCTTAACGTGCTCTCCGAGGCACAGTCAGTGATAGTTATTCTTAGTATTAAGAGTTCTATCGAAAGAGTACGATTAAACAAAACAGTATGGTAGCAACTATTTGGCTCTATTCCGTCGATCAACTTCCTCTTGCTTATCGTTACTATCATGACCTTACTATTTTATCTATGTACCCTTTTGTCTATAGCGTAGCGTACATTGGAAACTGTTAACGAAAAGGCTATCCATTAAAGTTTTGTTCATCTGTCCTCTTATTCAGTTAAACTAAATAAGACAGAATATCTATTATTACTCTGAACTTCGTTCGACAAAGTTCAGTTGAATTGAACGAAAATGATCACGGAGTATCTTCCATTAATTAAAAGTTTGTATTTCGCTAGCGGATAAAACTTATCCAAAGGGATATCTCCCTTTGGATAAGTTTTCATTTGTCTGTGACAGAATCTATCTCGGTCGACATTTTATTCTCGTATTTCGATTCGCATTAAGTTCAATAAGAACAGGCTAGTTAAAAATTAAGTCATTCTTATTTATTTACTAATTTTTCAATTATCGACAACTTCATGGCATTAGAAGCAATGTAAAATGAAAATATTGAAAATGTATTTGTCATAACAGTTGGTGTCGATGGTTGGGTGGTGTAATCACACATGAATGTTACCTCTTTCATAATACTCTATAAAAGTGATTAGAGTGATTAGAGAGTGGTTGAAGACCCTAACTGCGGAGCCAAGGGTCGCGGGTTCGATTCCCGCCCGAGACAAATATTTGTGTGCATAAACATGTCTATTTGTTCCATGTCTGGGTGTAAAAAATAATAGATTTAAATAAATATAATGATTAAATTATTATTTATATCAATTGTCTGGTATCAATAGTAGAAGCTTTGCATAGTTTACAACAAGATGGCGCTGTGTAGGATGTCCGAAGTATTAAGTTTAATGTATGTAAACAGTCTAAGTCGTAAAATAAGTATATGTCAGTTGGTAGTTTTGGTTGAATATAGATCTAACGGCAATTTAATTTAGTATAACCAGTGAAAGTTTGATCGTGCGACCTCACAAGAAACTTTTGGCTTACGCATATTAAGTTCTAATCTAAATATAGTTATTTACTTCTTCTTGTTAGATTGAGAGACTACTTTGTCTGATGCCTGAATCTCATTACTTCTACTTTATAGTAGTAACAACAACGAGCACCTTATTTTCGAAAGTGAATTTTTGATGAACTCAGATGCTATGTCGATTCTGCGGACACGGGACAACATAGCTGTATAGACGTTATGTATATACATACAAGTGGCGTCGTGGAGTATACAGGAAAAGTTTTCTATCACTCGCCAAAATTTATCTAGGTATTAGGAATTATCAAAAGGGAGGGATGTAGGGGTAGGGGACGACCCAAGAAGGTATGGATAGATTGCGTGAGAAAGGATATGTGTGTGAAAGGTGTGAGTACTGAGAAGACGGCTGACAGAGATGAATGGAAGAAGAACACATGTTGTGCCGACCCCACTTAGAGTGGGATAAGGGCAGGAGGATGATGATGATTAGGAATTATCAAAAGATCATAATAAAAAATAATAGTATATAATTTTTTCACATTAAAATGTTTTCCACGAAAGAATCATCAATATAGCGTAGTTATACTGAGTCAAACATAAATGCTATGCATTAAAGGATACCATTTGCGGCCGCTGACCGACACATTATCAGTCGCCCGTGCATCGCCACGGTAATTGGATAACTTTGTTGCGCCATATTTAAATACTAGCGACCGCCCGCAGCTTCGCTTGCGTAGACTACAAATTCCTGTTATAGGTACTATTAACGTTCGAGATGGTTTATACGTACTTTTTGCTGGAACCAATTTTGGTCACACCCATTCAAACTTTCAATCTTCATTCCCCTTCCACCTTTTAAAAAACCGATAAAATTTTTCATCTCCCGTTTCCCACTCTTGAAATGTGGAAATCTAAAAACCCTGAAACACGTCATTATTTAAGTCCCTCCATTCCCATCCTTAAGTTTGAAATTTCTAAAAAAGCCTTTCTTAACTTTATAATGCTCACGTTATAAAATAAACTTATGTTCCAAATTTAAGCTTCCTAGACTTAGTACTTTCGGCTGTACGTTGTTAGATCAGTGAGGACAAACGACAGACAGATAGACAGACAGACAAACACAAAAAGTAGCTTATCACACTCTTGACAACCTTCTTTCACGTCTGCAAAGTTTCATTAAAATCTGTTCAGCCGTATTGGAAATTAGCTCGAATAGATAAAATTGAATTGAATAGACGTACAGACAAACAGACGGACAAAAAGTAGTTAATGTCAAATATCTTGACAACCTTCTTTCCCGTCTGTAAAGTTTCCTTAAAATATGTTTAGCCGTTTTGGAGATTAGCTCAAATAGACAGATACACGTACAGACTGACAGACGGACAAAAAGCAACATTTGTTAGTTTTGACGACCTTCTTTTCATACTTGTGATGTTTCATTAAAATTGGTTTAGACAGATGGACGTACAGACAGACATACAAAAAGTTCTGTATGTCACTTTTGACTACATACTTTTCATATGTGTAAAGTTTTATCAAAATCGGTTAAGCCGTTTTGGCCGAAGCCGATTTGCTCGAATAGACAGACAGTTTGTTTTCATGTATATAACCTATAACTCTCTGCTAAAATCAGGCTATCAAAGGCAAAAAGAATTTTTCAAATCCGACTGGTAGTTTCAGAGATTAACAAATTCAAACAAACAAACAAACAAACAAACGAACGAACGAACGAATCAACCAACCAACAAACAAACAAACAAACAAACAAACAATCAATCAATCAACCAATCAATAAATCAATCATTCAATCAATCAATCATCAAATCAATCAGCGCGCGCGACGGAAGCTCTCAAAAGGAATAATTTTTCCCGTTTTTGCAACATTTTTCATTGATGCTCCACTCCTATTGGTCGTAGCGTGATGTAATATAGCTTATAGCCTTCCTCGATAAATGGACTATCCAATACAAAAATAATTTTTTAATTTGAACCAGTAGTTCCTGAGATTTGCGTGTTTAAACAAACAAACGAACAAACGAACGAACGAACAAACCAACCAACCAACCAACCAACAAACAAACAAACAATCAATCAATCAAACAATCAATCAATCAATCAATCAATCAATCAAAAAATCAATCTATCAAACAAACAAACAAACTCTTCAGCTTTATAATAAGTATTTCTATTATATAGATTAATAGATTATAAGATAAAAAGAAAATAAGATATTACTAAAAACCGTATCAAAGTCTATTTGTTTGGAAGTAAAAAGTTAACGAACAGAGGCAGACAGCGAATTTATTTTCGCCCGCTATAGTTTTTAAATTTCAATAAAAACTGTTAAGATATTAATTTAAATTGTATGATGTAAAGGGCAATTATAATACGCATGAAATGCTTAAGACAACTAACGTATTTAATTTGGTAAGGATTAATATCACGTTTAAAAAACATCTTCGCAAATAGTACATTATGTTAGAACAAATTTGATTGTCATAAAAAAGGTTATAGTAAGTTAACCTTAAAAGATACACATATGCTGTCGCGGACTTTTGGTTAGAACTTTTAAAGGGGTACAATTCCGTAGTACATGATTTTTGCTTAACATCAACCGTTTACGCAGCGCGCGCGACGGAAGCTCTCAAAAGGAATAATTTTTCCCGTTTTTGCAACATTTTTCATTGATGCTCCACTCCTATTGGTCGTAGCGTGATGTAGTATAGCCTATAGCCTTCCTCGATAAATGGACTATGAAACAAAAAAATAATTTTTCAATTCGAACCAGTAGTTCCTGAGATTTGCGCGTTCAAACAAACAAACAAACAAACAAACAAACAAACAAACTCTTCAGCTTTATAATATTAGTATAGATTTTTTTGTATTAAATGATATAAAACAAATAATTATTTTCACCAAAGAACATAATATTAAACTTTGGTAGGTGATGGAAAAATCGTCGAGACGGCCGAATGAAAAGCAAAGTCTACCTCGTGCGCATTTCGCAATTGGAGATATAATTTAAAAAAATTGTCGAAAACTTTTTTAACATATTACTTCAAATTAACATAATAAATTATAAAGTTGTCACTCAAAATATCGAGAACTCGCGCACGGAAACAAAATCTAAAAGGGTCTTTGCTATTTTTTTTAATAGGATTCTTGGCGATTAATTACAATTTTGTTCAAAAACAGCATTTCTATACATTGTTTTATATGCATATTTTTTTCTTAAACGTATAGTGTAATGACTAGACCTATAACTTGCCGTAAAAACATCTTAGGTTTTTCTATTTTTCAGAGCTAAACACGCCTGATAAAAAGACTTTAAAAAAAATACTTTCACGTTATTAAAACTCTATGGTTCAAGAGATTTAACAAAGGTTCGACCGGAATAAACATTAGACTGTGTTATTCCCTGTACATTTAGCTATCTCCATACAAGTCATCATGTTATTTCGTTGCTCGTTAGATCGTGAAAAGGGGACAAACAAACAAATGAAGTGACATTATTTATATCAGGGACATCTCACGTACGGTCACCTAGTGCTAAACTAGGCAGAGCCTGTATTATTGGTACTAAGGCAACTAAAATACAAGTAACGACCGCCTGCGGCTTCGCCCGCATGGTCTACAGGTGTGTATATTTCGTAATTAAACGTAACAGCTTCTTACTATTATGGTTTTTCTTTTCTTTTCTTTTTCCAATTCCTTTCGTCTTCACCTAAATTTTTCACTTTATTTTCCGTTCTTCCTTGTAATTTCAAAACATAAATGAAAACCCCGCGGTAAATATTGACTGACCGATTAGCCGAGTGGTTAGAGAACCTAACTGCGGAGCCAAGGGTCGCGGGGTCGATTCCCCCCGGCGACAAATATTTGTATGCATGAACATGTCTATTTGTTTCGTGTCTGGGTGTAAAATGTTTATAGACATATGTATATATTATAAAGAATATGAATAAGAACGACGACCGCTTAGCCTAGTGGGCAGTGACCCTGCCTGCGAAGCTGGAGGTCCCGGGTTCGAATCCCAGGTCGGGTCAGTATTTACATGATGAATATTAATACTGGAACCGGGTCTTGGTTGTTATGTGTATGTGGTGTCTTCGCTTGGTACCAAGCTAATGCTTAGTTTGGGACCTAGACGTTGTTGTGATTGTGTGTGTTATTATTATTATTATTATATTTAAATATATATATCAGTTGTATACTAACCCATAACACAAGTATAATACTTGCTTACTTTGGGACTAGACGGCTCCGTATGGGATATCCAATGTCATATTATTATTATTCTATTTTAGAGATACAAAGTAACCTACATTACTCTCCAAAAAGTGCTCTATCAACCAATCAAAGTCCCATTAAAATCGGGTCATCCGTTTCAGAGATCAGTCTAGAAAAAGAAACAGACACACATAACTTTCAAAAACGCGTGTAGGCACTTACACTGTTTATATGTACCTTCTTATAGACATGGATTCATATTATTTCATACTGCAATAGTTCAAATTAATATCAGAAACCTAGAGACATATTCAATTGACCAGTCACCGAATGGAAACTAACTATATGAATTAAAATTCAGTTTGGGTGATTTTGGTTGTTGATACAGATTCTTCACCTCAGGGTAGGTTATTAGTTTGCAGTTATTAGCCGTCAGAGGACGCTGCTGTAGATGTTTCTTCAAACTAGCTTTCTAATCATCATCAGCCTACATACGTATAAGTGAGCGCAAGCCCAAAGATTTTTCATTGATTAATGGGACGGATATTATATTTCCGTCCGTCCGTCCGTGCCTCGGAGAGCACGTTAAGCAGTCGGTCCCGGACGCTGTCAATAGATGGCGGTCGTTACCATCCCCAACCCGCAGTGGAGTAGCGTGGTGTATTTAAGCTCCAAACTTCCTCATCACCCTGGGGGAGGCCTAAGCCCCTGCAGTGGGGTAAAATGGGCTGATGATGATGATGATATTATATTTCATGTGTGATTCAACCAAATATTCATGTACGTAAAAAAAGTATATCATGTGAATCGTAGGTAAGAATCGAAATAAGGTGAAAGCCAGTTCAAAATATTTATTAATTCACACTGAACTGGAATAAAGAGGTAATGGGAAAATTGCGTGTCTTGTAAAACAGAATGTCTTTTTACAAGCAAAATTCCACATGAAGACGTCCTTACTGTATAGGGATTAGGTATTTTAATACATACCTAAACAAACAGAACTAATACTTTTCAGTAACACAAGGGAACCTTTAACAGAAGTCTAGACATTATGTGTTTCACCTTTAAATTGTAAAATACAAAAGCGCCCAACGACAAAGTCAATGAAAACCAGACACAATACACTTTTATTTGTATTTCGTTGAACAATAGTTATATTGGACGACCGCTTAGCCTAGTGGGTAGCGACCCTGCCTACGAAGCTGGAGGTCCCGGGTTCGAATCCCAGGGGGTCAGTATTAATATGATGAATATTGATACCGGTACCAGGTCTTGGTTGTTATATGTGTGTGGTGTCTTCGCAAAAATATTTATATATGTATATATTATAAAGAATATTTAAGTATGTATATCAGTTGTCTAGTAACCCATAACACAAGCATAATACTTGCTTACTTTGGGACTAGGTGACGCTGTGTGGGAAGTCCCATGTATTATTATTATTATTATTCTGCGGAGTCTTCAATAACCATGGATAAAGTCACATAAGAAATTTAAAATGAAAAGGATTTTACTATCTTCTGAACTCTTGACTTGCAACCAAGCCGAAAACAGGTTTTGAAAACAATGTATTTTAGATTATGAAAATGTAAAAATACAAAATTAGACGACTTATTTGTTTGTTTTATTAATTGTTTAAATTACTTCTAAATATCGAAGTTAAAATAAACAAGATCGAAACTTTAATTAATTGAAATCGTAATATAAGAAAATCAGCGCCAAATATTCCTTGGTTTTTATTTTTTGCTTTCTTGGGGAGGTATATTCTTAATAAATGAGGTCAAACCTATTAACCTAAGAGCTATTAGTTAGAAACTAGATAATGTTCTTCGTTAAAAACTTACCGTTTTTATTTTATCCATTAACTGACTTAAATTTATAATTTCACTTTTTTTATTAATAACAATAATAATAACGTATACATTACAACAACGTCTAGGCCCCAAACTAAGCATTAGCTTGTGTTTTGGGTACCAAGCGAAGACACCACATACATATAACAACCAAGACCCGGTACCAGTATCAATATTCATCATATAAATATTGACTCGACCTGGGATTCGAACCCGAGACCTCCAGCTTCGTAGGCAAGGTCGCACTAGGGTAAGCGGTCGGCAAGTGGTTATTGCAATATTACTACTTTTAATATTATGCTTATTATATATGAAATTTCGCTTAAAACTGATGGACGTATATAGTTTCGTTCCCAAGCCTTTAGATACGACAATAATCGAAAGCAAAAGTTAAAGACGGGATTTGAAAACCAACGAAGCTGGGCTAACAAAACTAAATTTCTTCGACAGTAAAACTTTTTTTCCTACTAATAAAACTATCGAATAATTAATACGTGTATACGTAGATGCACATCTTCCGTTAAGCGTAGGTATACCTATATCAAAATCCACCGATATGTTTCATCATCATCATCAGCCCATTGTACCCCACTACAGGGGCTTAGGCCTCCCCCAGAGTGAGGAGGGGGTTTGGAGCTTAAATCCACCACGCTACTCCACTGCGGGTTGGGGATTGTAACGACTGACATCTATTGACAGCGTCCGGGACCGACTGCTTAACGTGCTCTCCGAGGCACGGAGTCAGTGATAGTTATGTACTTAAGTCAGAAAAAACTCATTGGTACACGCCCGGATTCGAACCATGGCCCTATGGCCTTATAAATTTAATACAGGTTCGTTGCGCTCTAGGCTATCACGACACTGATCACCGATATGTTTGTTGTACATGTAATTTAAATAAGCAAATAGTTTGACTGAACGATTGGTGGAGTGGTTAGAGATCCTTACTGCGTAGCCAACGGTTGCGGGTTCGGTTACCGCCGGGACAAATATTTGTGTGCATGGGCATGTCTATTTGTTCCGTGTCTTCGTGTGTGTAAAATTTCTATATTAAATGTACATATTATAAAGATTATTTAAGTACATATATCAGTTGTCTGGTACCCATAAGTACAAGCTGTGTGTGGGATGTTCCAGGTGTCAACTATTAGGTATTGTAAAAATTTAATGAACTGGATTTAACCAAAAGGGTCAGATGTGCAGAGATTCTGTTTCATTTTAAATTGTAGATTTCTATGTTGTGCAGAAAAAAAAAGTAAATAATATGCATCGCAGAATCATTTCTAAGTCGTATAAAATCCTACTTATTTTTAAAAACCTGTAAAGTTGTTTGCAGGATGTTATAGTTTTAAATTACCGTTTTGTTAAGGGCGTAGATATACGGCATATACCGCAGAGTGATAACATCAATTTGGCAGATATTTACCACTTATAAATACATCGTGTTTGTAACTAATTTAATGAGAGATTCCTCCGACGCGCCACGGTAAACATGTAGATTTATGTAGAAATAATATGTTTCGTGAAATAACATTTGTGAAGTGAATACAACACGCGAATGCCGACAAATGAAAGGCGATTCATGACTTATTTAACAGAACAACGGAAGAAAATTTATAAATGAAAACTGTGATAGGTAAATCAGCAGATTTATTTATAGCAAATTTTGTCTTAAATCGTGCTTCGGAGGGCACGTTAAGCAGTCGGTCCCGGACGCTGTCAATAGATGGCGGTCGTTACAGTTCCCAACCCGCAGTGGAGCAGCGTGGTGGACTTAAGCTCCAAGCCCCCCTCCTCACCCTGGGGGAGGCCTAGGCCCCTGCAGTGGGGTAAAAAATGGGCTGATGACGATGATGATGATGATTGTCTTAAATGATAAGTAGATTAGTCAAACGTTCCACCTTGTTAAAACGATTATTTCATTATTTAATGAATGGCATAACCATAGTTATCGTCATATACCTCCAGACTTCTACTGCTCACTCACATTTTTTCTTTGTTTTGTCCATCGATAGTTATTTCTATGTTCATTCATGTAAACTGATTTAAAAAAATGGTCAACAACCGTATTATTTTATTACTCCACCTAGTGTATTTTGAAACGAATCCATTCAACAACCAAAAATTCTTAATCACAACCCTCAACTGTGACCACTTCACCCTTAAGTATGATTCACTCATGACCTTGACATGTCTCCCGCCCATATTTCCAATCTCTTCTATATTCCGTGGTCTGCACTAAACTAATACAACTTAAATATAAATACGAAACCTAGTAGCAAAACTGTCTCGCTTCCAATCCGTCTCAAGTCTTTGAATCAATATTTCTACAACGTATCTTCATTAATCCTGTTGCGTCGACGCGCACCGAATCTATTTATTTTCGCTCAATTGTTAATTAACTGTGCCGCCTCGGCGTCGGCACGACAAACCTATGAGTTCACACGTCGCCGATTTAATCTAATAACTGTTCCAGCCTAAAATTTAAAAATTCATTTTTAACCCTATTCCGTGAAAGGTAGAGTGCAAACTCATCCGTTTGTTCGGAACCTCAAACGCGGTAAATACACATATTTGCAGATATCTCCGAGACGCGTGAGAGGTACGCCCGCGCCGTCGAGAGATATGGTAATGACGACAGATTCTGGGTAAATACCCGCAAACGTACCGGGAATCACTGGAGTAGCCATTATCTTGAAATGATAGGCGCTGCGCTCGCTACGGGAGAGGCTTTGTCGATTTTCCCCCTTTGTTCTGTGTGTTTTCGGATATTTGAAAGGGTATACACTTCCAAAAAGATAGGAAAACGCAGCTTCCCCCTACTCCCAAAAACCCTTCAAGTGCTATATTTGCTTGCCTTCGTCGATTTTGAGTGTGTTAATTATAACAATTATATGAAAACTCCCAATTTCCAGTTCCATTAATTATTAAATAGAATACATTTTATTTTTGTTAAATTTATGTTAAAGTTATGTTAAATGCAACTTAGAGATAAAGACAAATTGATATAATAGAAGCAAACGTGTGGCAATTGTTTTTCCAATTACTGAATGTTGCTCACTCGCACAATAACAGAATCAAAAGGTTGTATGTATAGGAAACTTCTTTGATTTCTTCATACTACTTATAAAAAAAATATTTACGACGAGCGTAGAGTCGTGATAGCCCAAAACGCAACGAACCTGTCTGAAATTTATAAGGCCCCATAGGGCCATGGTTCGAATCCGGGCGTGTACCAATGAGTTCTTCGGACTTAAGTACACAATATCACTGACACCGTGCTTTGGAGGGCACGTTAAGCAGTCGGTCCAGGACGCTGTCAATAGATGGCGGTCGTTACAGTTCCCAACCCGCAGTGGAGCAGCGTGGTGGACTTAAGCTCCAAGCCCCCCTCCTCACCCTGGGGGAGGCCCAAGCCCCTGCAGTGGGGTAAAAATGGGGTGATGATGATGAACGTAGAGTACCGAGAACGCAAGCGGCATTCTCACGCTAATTGGCTAGGCTGATTCTCTGAAAGAAGTATTCTTTACTCAGAAGATCACCCGACGCCAATCGAAGCTTTGCGCCAATTCCACGCGAGAATGCAACAGCATCCCCGAACCATGGACCCATTGTCTCCACTGCGAACACTAAAAATTCGTATTTGTCACCAAAAGATAATCTCTACATATTGAAATACTGGTGATAATGTATGAGTGATGTAGGGAAACTTGAGCCCATTGGAGTTAAGTTTATTTTATGATAAAAATTATCTACTTATAATTAATTCTTGATGATGCATGGTCCCAGAGGACGATTCGCTTACTATGCGTTACCTATGTTCATTAAACGACGACACCAGATGAATTCGGTCACAAAATTCTGAACTTTTGGATCAAGCGGCAGTATCAAGTATGAAAAGTGTCCAAGAGATTCCTGTTCCCAAATAGAGAATGACATCTACAACATAAAACTTTTAATTATAACACACACAATCACAACAACGTCTAGGTCCCAAACTAAGCATTGGCTTGTATTTTGGGTACCAAGCGAAGACACCACATACATATAACAACCAAGACCCGGTACCAGTATTAATATTCATCATATAAATACTGACCCGACCTGGGATTCGAACCCGGGACCTCCAGCTTCGCAGGCAGGGTCGCTGCCCACTAGGCTAAGCGGTCGTCAATTAGTTTATCATTTAATTGCAATGAACAAATAAAAACTACTATAATAATTATGTTTGCTACCAACTGCATCGGATTTGTTTTATTGAACTTAGTGTCCGCTTTCACATGCGTTCAATCACTTTTTGATTTGAAGTTCATACTTGTGTTCCAAACGCTCCTCAAGAGTATTCTTTGAACAGGTGCACACCGATGCATCTTCGATTATAGAATTAGACAAATTCCTCTAGGCTTTCCTGGATGACTTCCCACCGCGCCACCATGCCGGGGCGGACGGGAGAGGTACGTGGACATACGCGGCCGCCATTGCAATGCCTCATTGGTTGTTCAGGACATCTAGAGTTTTTATTATGTCTATAACATTTCGAAATATCGACTGGTGTATGTTTGATGTACGGCGTATTTATTTTTTTGCTCACATTTTTATTGTGTATCTCTATAAATATCCGTGTAACCAGAAAGGTGCGTGAATTTCAATCAATAAATCAATCAATGAAATGAAGTGATAAGGTTTTTCTTATTTAAAATTTATCATAAAATATTTCCTACAGAAATATCAATGAGTAATTTGAAAATATTGATAAACGTGCAGCCCCCCGGTCCCAAAGGTATTTTACAAACAGATTTTTTCCTCACTTTTCAAATTTTTGAAAACATTAGATATCAAGTATTTGAAGACTAATTTTTTTTAAATTAGGTTGAACTACAAAATTTTTTTCGGCAAGAATTATTAGTATACATAGCTTGATTCTTAAGTTAAACTTGAATACCACGGACGAGAAGGTTGCGACCATGGGTATAGCGGGGAAAGGTATCACATCGGCGCCGGCGGCCTCCAACCGACGCAACTGTCCGCACATCCCTACATTAATACGATAACTTTGTGACACCAAATATTGACATCTCAATATTTGAGTGCTGAGTGGATACTACAAGAACAACCCGTATTTTATTATCTTCACCAAAAATTCTAATATTAAAATTTATTTGGGAGGTGAAGTGATCATTTGGTATAATCACCGAGTTCGAACTATATTAATTAGAGGCCACATGAAGGTAACATGTAGTTTAATAATAGAAATAACAGGTGACGCATCATTATTTCCGCCCATTCTCACCCACTCAAAAGTAAATATTCTAATACCGTGTGTTTATGATATTTAAAAAGTCTCCGTCGGAGAACTAAAGTTGTCAACATAGCCAAAGTAATTAGCAAGCTGAAGTGGCAATGGGCTGGTCACATTTGCCATAGAGCCGACAACCGATGGGGTAGACGAGTTCTGGAGTGGAGGCCACGTACCGGGAAGCGAAGCGCTGGAGGCCCCCCAACCAGGTGGACTGATGACCTAAAGCACCATACCGGGGGTAATGCGGAAGGCGGAGGACCGTGTGTGGAAGCGAGCCTTGGGAGAGGCCTATATCCTGCAGTGGAGAGACACGGGCTGATGATGATGATGAAAAAGTCTCCGAATTACACTATTTACTTTATTTATAGTAATATATTAAATGTACATTGTGGTAATTGCAATTTCGTACACAATTCGTACATTGATTGCATAATAAGTTTCAACGAACGAAACAAAACACAATAGGTAAAGAAAATAATAAGAAAATATGAGCCACGCCAAAATCCATTCGCGACAGAGATCCAATTTTTGCGACAGGAGAATTTTATCGGACGAAATTTTAGAGGTAGCAGTTTTTTTATGGCAGTAACAAAATCAGAAGGGAATTCTAATTTAATCGTTTAATTTTTTCGCTAACATTGTTTGTACTTATTAACATCAAACAGGTAAACCGAACTATTTCCAATTATAACAAAGTTTTTAAAAAATTACATGAGAAATATTTTTTAGTAGATATTACTATCAAAATATTTAAACAAATAAATTTTCGTTAAATATTAATATTCCTATTAAAGTTTGATTAAATAATTATAATAAATGAAAAGTAAATGAAATATAAACATTTGAAGTATAAAGCACTGGGTCTGAAAATATTTGTTCAAATCTGGCCAAATGCAAGTCGGACTAGTGCACCGAGGGTTCCATACCGCCATATTGTGTTATACATTTTTAACATTTTTATGTCACTAACGCATTGTCCAACAAATTAAGCTGTTATCGACAGCTGTTAAAAAACATAACAGCGCCCCTGGCGACTTGTAACTTCAAACTAACCTAAGAACCTGTTCTGAGTGATGATATCTATGTAATAATAATAATAATATCTATGTATAAACCGCATTAAAATCATCCCAGCCCTTTTAAGGACACATCTAATGCAACGCTCTCGGGTGGATCCATCCATAATCATTATTGTTTATAAACTTGATTTGAGGTATTACTATGCTGGTGATTCGAGCAAACTTCATGTCAATTCCTGAATATGCCTAAGTCTCCACACATCGCCAAAATAGCGCCGATTTGGCGCCATTTTAAAAAGCCGTATTCTCTTCCATTGTCTGAACGACCGGATTTTGGAAACACAGCGCTTTTGGCGCTACTTCGGCGCTACATTAAGTGTCTGCGCCTGGTATTCCACTCTACCTAATGTACACGCATCAAAAGTGGCCGACAAACTCGGACTTTGACTTACTACTACTTACGTCTACTCGTGGTAATGCTATTTTCAGCGATTCGCATCCGGAAGAAGAAGTACAATGTATTATCTATCTTCATTTTTGCAGCATTATTCTTCCACTACTTACCACCGAGTTTTGAATTATTTCAATAGAAAAGTAATGCTAGCCGTTTCGTTCGGAACCCAAAGTTGAGCCGTAGAATGACGAAGGGAGACACAATTGGTTACCTAGATGTTGTATTTTTGTGTATTACCTATCAAAGCTAGTTACATACTTTTGAATGAAAGTTATACCTATAAATAAATTTACAGTAAATAAAGTTACAAAATTTTGGTGACTACTCACCCACAGCATTGCGTTTCTCAGCTTTCGGTGTACGATTCCTGGTTCTATTTCCGTATTTATATATCGGATTTGGCAAGTTTACCATTGAAATAATTGCACACCCTTCCCGCTTATCGTAACTATCGTGGCTCTCTACATAGGAAATACTCAGTATGGTAAAGTTTTTTTTCTATGTCCATCTGTCCGTCATTAACGTTTGTTTCGAGAGTAAAGGCAATAATACTAAATCGGTTTGGAACGAAAGGGGCCCATTACAGGCAAAGTTATCGCATTATCACTACGTAACGGTGGTGTAACTACGCTAATTCAGGCAATAACAGCTAATGTCGCCAACTTCTATTGGCATTTATGTCATCATAAGTATATTAATGTGTTCGAGCTTGAAATACAGAATAATATTAATTTGGTAATAATTATTATTCGTAACTGTTCTTCACATCTGTTGTCCTAGTACAAAATTATTAGAATCGATGTAGTAGATGTGATAAATTTTTTTATCAATCAAATTTTCCAAGAAATTTTCAAATTTATTTTGCTTCGGTCCAAAAATAACAAAAGTAAGGAGTTAGTACAGTATTTAGTACAGTTTTATAAGCTCACAACTTTGCACTACCTACTTCCTGAATGTCGTATCGTGATTGATTTCCTCAAAAGTAACATAAGTATCACATATGTATAATTATATACACACACAGTGATAGTTATATAGGCACACACACACACTAAGACACCCTAAACACGCCCCTAGATACATACATACATATATACACAAATACACCTTTACAGCCATACATACACCCTAACATACCACAACAAACACATAAAGCCATACGCATAAACCCACACGCGTCCACCCATACGTACTCCGATCATGATAAATCCTGGGAGTGGTACTTAGTTTAGTTACCTGTATTATATTATTACTAGGGTATTTTCGCTGTGAGAGAGAAAAATAAAGGTTATTATTATTATATTACATTTTAAAAAAAAACTATCTACCAAATAAAATAACCAAGGTGTGTGCAATTTTATTTATTAAGTGATATATAGAAGCTAATGAGAACCTGTGACACCAACCCTCATTAGTTTAGTTTAATACTTAGAATGCTAGAAAGAAAATACGAGGAAGTCGGAGATCGTGTAAAATAATCATGCAATAATAGGTATTCCACAGGGGAAATGGGGAGTAATGGTCCAAGTTCCATTTGGTAATATTAATATGTGGGACATTTCACGTACATATGTTTTGTGATGTTGTAAGCAATACATTAAATTAATAAACCTAAATTTATTAAAAATAAAAGCTAATACCAAATTAAAAACTAATTAAAAACTAAAAACACCTACAAATAAAAAATATCATCTAAATCAGTGCCGTGCGGCAAAGTGGCGGCATTAACTCGCTTATGAAAATACTTATTCGTAGCCCGAGGTAAGCGCTAAAGCCTCAGATCACCCAAGGTGTCGATCAGGCGGGCCGATAAATCGTGGAAAAACCGACGCGTTTTAGGCCCCTACGACCCATCGTTTCGACCCCAAAGGGCACATATATGTAGTTACTTGCTAAGGCAGCATATTTGCGTCGTTTGAGATTTTCAGCAGCGGTCGCGGCCGCGCCAGTGACTGCTGAGGTCGCTTGGATGTGGGACGCCGCCAGCGTATCAACACAACTGGCGTCCCACACCAGCGACCTCCCCTGTTTCCAGGGAACGACGGTCATGCCGTCGGGTCCCTTGCCGTCGTCACGTACAATTCCGTTCGGCTCTAGTAGAGCCCGTACGTCGACGGAGACAAGGGCCCGACGGATGATAGTATCTAGCTAGTCTCAAATTAGACAGAGCCTTATGGGTACCAAACAACTGATATAGGTACATACTTTAACATCTTTATATTACATACATATGTATTTGTAGAAATACCATGACACGGAACGAATAGAAATGTCATGCACACGAATATTTGTCCCCAGCGAGAATCGAACCCGCGACCTTTTGAGTCTGCTGTTATTGTTCTTGTCTACTAAACCAATCGGTCAATCAAATTTAATGTTGAAGGAGGGCTGTACTGTAAGAGGAGACGAAGCCTGTTTAAAAAAAATTCTGTTTTGTATCAACAGTTACCACTGCCACTTCGCAAGGCATATCCACTTATATCGGCGTTCTTACGAGTGAAATTGTTTTAAAACAAGAATACAATACTCACTTTTGACGTGGAAAGTTTAGGAAGTAATGTATTGGAAGGGCCAATCTTGTTAATCAATATCTATAGGTATGGAAATAGCATTTTTTATTTTCGGGAACATAAAAATGAATAATTTATTTCTACGAAAACCAGTGCCAACTACACACACACATATACAGCCATGCATATACACCCATTCATGCGATGCATCCATGTGACTATCCGATTGACCGAGTGGTTAAGACCCCCTATTTACGGAGCCAAGGGTTGCGGGTTCGATTCCCGCATCGACAAATATTTATGCTCATGAACATGTGTATTTGTTCCGAGTCTGGGCGTTAGATATTTATATATGTATATTTTATTTAAAAAAAATATTTAAGTAAACTATATCAGTTGTCTGGCACCACAATACAAGCTTTGCATAGTTGGGGACTATATGGCGCTGTGTGGGATGTCCCAGATATTATTATTTTTATAGGTATTATTATTATTCATACATACATGCATAGATGCATACATAAATACTCGCACGTATGCACCCTTGCACGCATACAGAAATATTCACATACACTTGTTTTTGATTTTATTATAAAATTGTTGCTGAATGTTCTACTGGACTTGCATTGGTTATCATGTTGTGACGTGCGTCATGTATTTGAAGAGAAACTGTGTCCTATTAGCAGAGGTTCTTACCTAGTTTAGGAGCCAAGGATCCCAAATTGATATGATATTTTGATGGATCCTATAAGTATAGAATAATATGTGCTAAATATTCGCGTATACTTATAGTTCGTATACATTTTTGTTACAGTCTTCCTTACTAGTAAATATTATTATTATTAAATGTCTCTCATTTTGTGAGTCCCTACAAACACTCCTCATCGCATACGTTGCTAATGAAATAGTTTACAAATCGCTTAAAGCCGCAGCTTTTAGTCTAGTAAGCGAATAATTATCATGGTCATCAGTTAAAACTTGTTAGGGATCCTCAGGCCAGTGTCCACAGCTTACGCGGATTCCATGCACGCGGCGCGCAAACATTACCAGCAACTTCGAGACCCCCACGTCAACTCGTTAATTGCCCAAATTAACACGAGACTCTGTGGAACCAGATGCTTACACCGAATTACTTCTAAAAGCGCTATTATATTACGCGGTGGGGGTGGCACATTATTTAATAATTTTAGCTTGGTTGATAAAATGTCTCTTGACTCTACCTTTGTAATTGCTTTGTTTAGTTCATTCATTACTACAAAAAATTAGAAAAAATTAGGTTACTCTAAATCATATTTTATGAATCCTGTTTCTAGGTATTTCTTTTATTAAAGAGAAAATGGACGTATCTACGTAAGGTAATATTTTTATCGTTTCAATTGCTTATAAAATTTTAATACAAATTTTTAAGATAATGCATTTTATTCTACACTAACTGTGCCCGTGACTTCGTCCGAGTTGTCTCAGTCGGTTATAAAACGCAATGTGACTGCACCCCGCGACACACCGCCCCGCAGTATCGGATCGGACACGCGTGACGCGCAGCGCCGCGTGATCGTATGGAGCTTAAACTAAACTTAAAATATGTTATCTTTTGATTTTGTGGGTCGATTTTGATGAAATAAATACTAAATGTTACTAAGAATAAAGCTTTAGAATTTACAGCAATTATGCCTTGTATCCGATGAGCGGATTTTGCGTGATGCATGTACAAACGCACAAACAAACCGACAAACCTAGAAGCCGACAAACGACGAGAATTTCAAAAATTGTTTTTTTTTTTGCGTCGTATTACTTATTTCTCGGATCTCTTAGTTATTTTTTTGCAAAAATCGTTTATGTAGTGACACAGAAAGTCTATAGTTTTTTATATGTATAGACAATAAGATTAGCTCAAAAAAGTATTTATTCAAATCCACAACACTTCACACCAGCCTCACTTTTACTATGTTCAGTTCAATCTATGAATAACGTACGAAACTTTGGAAAATTTTTATTTTTAAAATTGAGGAATCTTTTATGTACCCTAAACTGTGAAAATACATAAATGGAAAAATAGCTACAATCTATAAGATTTTTGATACTAATTATTTAAGTGAATAGAACTGTATGTACTTATGACGTCATACCGCATAAAATAATATTTTTTATGTATTAATAAGCCTAACGATATACTTCTTTTTTAAAGAGATAATGTAATAGACTTTTCAAATTATTAATTTAATACTAAAATTAGCCTCCCGCCCACGCGAATTCAAAAGGCCGTTTTGTTAAGACACATCAAATAAATTGCAACAGTCGCTCTCCAGAGCTCGGCGGACGTTCTAACGTAAATATTAAATGTAACGGCGAGTGGTGCCCGCGTGGGGCTGATTCGCCATGACTAACTGCCCACTTACTGGACGGAACGACTGGAACGTGACCACCGAAATAAACTTTAAAGAGCTTTTTCACACTTCGACCCGACACTGTCAGCAGTAAAGGGGAAGGAATATTCTGGAATAGCGACCACGCGCCGAACTTCTATAATAATAATGATAATAAAAATATCTGGGACATCCCACACAGCGCCATCTGGCCCCTAACGAAGCAAGGTTAATATTTTCATATTATATACATTTTACGTAAACGGAATATATATTCTATACTATATAAATAATATATATCGTATAAACACACGGAACAAATGGACATGTTCATGGACACAAATATTTGTCCCGGGTGGGAATCGAACCCGCGATCTTTGATTCTGCAGTTAAGGTGTCTAACCACTCGACCAATCGGTCAGTCAGTGCGTAGTGATAGGTCCTTTTTCCAAACTGTTTGCTAATCCAAAATATGTACTTTTGTAATATCGTAGCAATACAATATGTGTACATGAAAAATATCGAATATTTTGTCACCCTTGATAACGAAATACAACTTTAATATTTTTTTTAGTCTATCTGTATTATTACTTAAACGCTTTAGAGTCCAAATTAATTAAACTCATTTTAATGAAACTTTCAGATTTAAATAAATGCAATCATGGTACAATCGAATCTAATTCATAGGTACTTCGTGTAATAACTTTCAATTCGACACATGTAAATCGTTATCTGAAGTTGTTCCTTCCATATTCCGCATTTATTAACAACTGTCAATTTTTTTTTTGCACTATACAGCCCTTTTTCAAAATAGAGTTTAAACCATTAATTAGCCCACCACGCTGGAGCTGGGGTTGTTAACCTCCACAATCACGGAAGTGACGTTATCAGAGGAGCCGTGAAATATTTAACTAAATGTTTTATAAATTAATAAATCACCTGTTAACACGCCAATGGCGGGGATCGAACCTTTGTACCATAGGCGAGATCTTTAGCCATAGATAAAAGACAAGTCTGTCAGCTATACCTGTATATCATCATGTATGTCTACTGTTTGTAGTAGCAATAATAGTTTAATACACTTAACACGCGATTTCACATAATAATAATAATAATAACGTATACATCATAACAACGAACGTCTAGGCCCCAAACTAAGCATTCGCTTGTATTTTGGGTACCAGCGAAGACACTACATACATATAACAACAAAGACCCGGAACCAGTATCAATATTCATCATATAAATACTGACCTGACCTGGGATTCGAACCTGGAACCTCAAGCTTCGTAGGCAGGGTCGCTACCCACTAGGCTAAATTTATATATTTGAACTTCTTGTATTAAGTCTTTTCATTTTACGTATCACACGGTGCACTTAAAAAATTATATATTTTCTTTTGTTCCCCGCAAAACTGACCCATAAAATGGAATTACATTCATTTACGCTGCGTGGTTGAATACGTACATAATAAATTATATGTGCAAAAACAGCTTCTCTTAAAATGTAAAAAATTGTATATTAGTTAATAGTAGAATAAAAATCAAATTATTATTTGATTGGATAACAACCAAGCCGATGAATCTGTCACCAGATAGTTCTTTATATTTCTGTATGAACTATTAGAAAATATCCGCAGAACACATAACATAATATGCAACGTATTGTCATTGTCGTTGCGTGAAAAAGCTCCATAAGATCATAGTCACACTAAGCGCAAGATGGGCGACCGTCCATTAGCCATTGTTATATCTATATTTTAAAGCTTTGTTACATTATATGACGAGTTATTGCAAATATCCATTTCGCTATTTAAACATTTGCAGCTCATATTATTTAGTTTTAA
The DNA here is from genome assembly GCA_949709985.1 of Luffia ferchaultella. NCBI lineage: Eukaryota > Metazoa > Arthropoda > Insecta > Lepidoptera > Psychidae > Luffia > Luffia ferchaultella. Next base: position 14,209,075 of record OX453256.1, on the reverse strand, counting down.
ATCTACAAAAAAATATATGCATACGGTACATTACATAGTCTTTTTAAATTCCTTTGAAAAATAGGCGTCAATTGAAAGTGACATATAAAAATATCAAAGGAAACCATTATTTAGACATATCTGACTTATTTTACAACACAATTGCTGTTCTATATTTTTTTCTTTCTTATTGTTCTGCTTTCGGAAATAGCTGAGTAGTGTAAAGAGACATGCCTTTTACTGATTGATATATGTTACGGACTAAGTGATTAATCGGACATTCTGTATAATGACCGGACAAAATAATAAATATTGTCGAACATATTAGGATACATTGCCCGGGCTTTATGCATAATGTTTTTGTGTAGTGAATAGTATGGTTAAAACACCTCTAATAACAAATCTTAAATAAACAAATTTTTCATACTAAATAATACAAAAATAAAGAAGTCTGACCTAACTTATCAATATGGAAGTTAAGAACCATGAACCTTTTTTGAGCGAATTGAAAATTTGTCAAAAAGCTTCTTAGTCAAAAGGTTAACTCCTAACATTGATATAAATTAACCTAACCTACTAATTTAAGAACGGTGTTATCTCACTTAATTATCAAATGATGAAAGTCCCCAAGTGAATTGAAGCACTATTAATATTTAGATTCTGCTCGAGTATAATAAATACAGCCTCGATTAATCACTTGATCCATAACATATACATTACATTTTCAGTAAAACTTTTAACGTGTCAAATCCACTGACAACAAATCTTCAACTTATGTTCTATAGGCCGGGTGCAAAGGTTCTAAGTACGAAGGAGAAACTTCCTAATAATACAAGAAATATCCAGAACTTACCTAATAATATGTCATTATTACAGTTTGGTAACAAAGTTTGCCATTCCATTTCTAAGTTATCCTCCTACGCTTGTTCTTTTCGAGTGTATTGCTACATTACACAAGTTCCAAGAAAATGGACAATTTTGAACAACAATATTTATATAAGATAATACGACTAAACGTAACACGGTTTGTGTTATTGTTATCTGTATAAGAAATTAGAGTTTAACAACAAACTTTAACATATATTGTAATACGCTTTGTTAAAATGTTCAAATTTTTCTAGTAACCTTAAAACAGTTTATAAGATTGGAAAAGTCTAGTAAACTATTCCGTGGATGTCATATAACATTTCCAGGAAATAGATAAAAAATACAAGTTGTAATATTTATTTTAACATCTTCATGATCAAAAAGGATCATGAAAATTTCTTTAAAATCAAAATAAATATGTTGTAGTTAACAAAAAATCGTTGTAATTTTGGTTTTCAAAGTTCACAATTTTGCGATTTAATTATATATGATTGAGCGGATTTTTTTGAAAGTCATAATTAAATCTGTTTCATGTTAGAAACAACACATCTTATAAATCTAACGATAATTCTATGGCACGCTTTACTTATTAAGATGGAAAAATAAATATTACTACACGTAGTTGTTTTTTTTTTCTGGTCAAATAAATTTTACAATTGTACAATTTATTTGATATATTTAATTTGATTTCATTTTAATTTTATTTTATGTGCTCTCTACATTTATCGCCGTAAGACGTCAAATTCTACTTTTCGTTCCACCAGAAAATCCAGTAGACCTTTATTGCCAGTGTGTGAGGAGACAACATCACATTTAGGTGCCCATTGACGTAGATGACAGCGGATCGCTTACCACTACCCACTTTAATTTGTACCCTATTCACTAACTGTGCTTGAAATATCTAGTAGGCCGTGGTTGGGTTGTACAATGTATTGGAAGACTCGTACTTCGCATACATATCAGTACAGCACACTGAAATTATAGATTTTTATAAGCGCAACTGGATCTAGCAGCTTACCTAAACATATTCGTTTGAGTAGTGAGGTATATCAAGATATCGTAGACATGTCTTATCTCGTTTTTGGGGTTCTGTGCCTAAAAAGGAAAAAAGAAACCCTTATAGGATCACTTCGTTGTCCGTCTGTCTGTCTGTCATGACTTGTCAGGAACGCGTAGAGATATCAAGTTCAAATTGATATCTAATACTTATGTCTACAGTCTCTTGAAGCTGTAAAAAAATCGAGCTTCTATGTCAATCCAATAAAAAACAAGGACCATTTATGCCGGAAATTTTGATATTTGCAAGTAAATCAAAACTTATAGTGTACTTCCCGTTGACCTAGAATTATGAAATTTGACAAAAAACTAACCCAAGTAAAGAAATAAAATCGAAAATCACTAATTTGTGATAATAGCACACCAAAAAATACTATTTTAAAGATTTTAAAATGAAGTATGCGTTTCCATGACATTCTGTTTAAAATTAGACATAAACACATCAATTTACGTTTATAAGTGTATGGAATCGTCAGAAGCGAGGCCGACTAACACAAGAAGTTTTATTTTTTCATATTTATTCTTTATCAGATTGCTGTTTACATTCGATAAACGTTAAAAATACAAGTTTATCCAGATCAAAGAGTATGCCTTCCTAAACAATGAATAAATACGGTTCATGTAAATTGTATCTACCTATTTTATGGCAAATATACCTCGGAAGGTTGCAAGGCTAATAGGCGAAAAGCCCGTAACAATCAGACCCTCCTTCACAAAGCACCCTCGGATAAAATTAAAAGTTTATTTGATAGAAAATAAAAACCGTTGGTTGATCTATGTACAAGTGTGACATAACACCTAATGACGTTTTGCCGCTCTACAAAATAAACAAAAAAAGACCTAAAATTTGTGGAAAGTTTTTAGACAAAAGCTTCGAAACTATTGAAAAAAACTATATTAGAAACCAGCCAGAAAAAACTTATTATCCATAAATTTTAGATTTTTGTACAAATGCTTCGAAACTGTTGAAAAAATAAATAATGTTAGTTAAAAACTTTAAAGAGAAAATTTTTTTATAGTCGCATGTTATGTTTTATCAAGTAAAACCTAGAAATGTGATTATGAAAAATAAAAATTATTTCTTTATACGGTGGCTCCATCTATTATTAAATAGCCGTACTAGACCGGCGTCGTCCCACCTCAATGCACCATAATTAAAATTCACCTCACTAAACAGAGGTTGAAATAACTTTGCTTGAAGTAAATATATTTAGGTATCGATATTGTAAATATTTATGTATATGTCCCGTGGTAAAAAAAATCCTTCAAAATGTTGTTAACTTAATGGCACACAGATGCACTTAAGCTGACCATCGATTTCTTACCAAATGAACTTACAATTTTACCTGAAATTGTTAGAGCGTTTTGTAAGGAATCTGATATTTATTAAACTCATCGGCGTATGAATTTTTTCGCCATGCTACACCCAAATCCAATATAGTTTGATTATCAATATAAATGACTGTTTGATAGTACAAAATGATATAAAAATACAACACTCATAATTATTTCCTCTTCAAGACGTACGTCCGGAGGTCGCGAACTTTTATTAAATTCAAAATATGGGATGCGAGTTGCAAAGAAATCTTATCCACGGGAAATATTAATATTTCATGGCGTTAGGTCTGCAGCAGCGAATTTTCCTGCCCTTATAATAGATGGCTTTTTTGTATTCCTCTAAAATATCCACGACATGTGACTTATTGATAAAAATTAAACCAAAGGTATTCGATACATGTGACGTAATAATGCAATGTAACATTGAGGAGTAGAATACAAAAATCGGCGAGAAGGTTTTAGTGCAAAAGTTTCTAAATAGTTTACGCAGGTAAAGATACGGTTTGAAGCTAGTTTGTATACATGTAACAGAGAACGACTGCCTGTCCGTCTGTCCGCCTGGCTAGAACTCAAGTTTATACTAAATCAATTTTGATTCCGTATTTAGTGTGTAGTAAATGTAGAGTTTTTGTGGGAGGTTTTGGTATGAAAAAACCTCGCAATTTTCGCGAAAAATGTTCAAAGTTTAAAATTAAACCTTTCTATTCTTGGAAGGTTTGTAGTAAGGGCAAACCAAATTATAGACAAGGCAAAATGGAACCACTGAAAGTTCGAAAATTTCAACGAAAGTTATAAATGACTGCTAATAACTCGAAAGTCAAATATTACGTAGTCAATTGAAGTACCCTCCTTGGAGAGGCCTAAGCCACTGCACTGGAACATGATGGGCTGATATGGACAATATTATCTTTGTGTTTTGTTCTGCTTTCGAAAACTTTTCATATAGTCCCTTAAGGACTTTTATAGAATGTTCTCGACCGTGCCAACGAACTCGAAAACTCTTTTATATTGACTTTATTATTTTCATGGGTTTTCTCGAACTTCCTAGCCCTTTCCGTGTTTTAATTTTGGCTTTGCTATATCGTAATCTAATTAAAAATAAACAAAAAAAGAATGAATAGGTTAAATCTTGATATTTTTGAATTCCTGAAAATAGCGCATTACCATACTCCTCAAGGGCTAAACAGATTAGTATATCGTTCGTGTATTAACGAGGGAAAAGATTGTGCGTCGCATTCAAAGGAAGATGTTCAAGAACTAACGAGAAAGACAGAACGGACGATTATTAACGAAGTAAATATTCAATATTGTTGATCAATTAATTAACAGTCTTACCACTTTAAATTAAAGTTCATATTTGAATAGCTAGATATATAAAAATGTGGAACCTCCCTTCAACAAAGGGCTTTTCGAGCTATGTATAAATTGAAATCTATAGATAGTCTAAGAGCACACCTTAAAGAAAGTCACATTCTTACGGTCCCTTGTCAGTACAATTATGAAAATATGATTTATGGATCTGCATAAAAACTTTCCTCTATAAGGCGGGTGATGGTTCTAACTTAAACTAGATGTAAGTTTAGGATGAGACTTTTAAAGGTTAATACTTTCATGGAAAATTATATCCGTTTTTCTAATAAAATTCCAAAATAAGTATAAAACTTTTTATCAAAATTATAAAGCGAATTAAAGTACAATTCATAAAGGAAGCTTACTATTGTATTAATGAATACTTAAATAATGAGTACATCGCATGAACATCATTGTAATAGTTTTAATCACTTTAAATTTAAAGAAAATAATAAAAAATGGATTAACATATACCTATATCTAAATAAAATAAACAAAAAAGAGTTTCTTGACGGTTTTTCTCCTTCTCGTTTTCCGAAGCGATATCTAATCAATTTATTTTGACCTTCAATGAGTCTGTGTAAATTAAATATCTTAGACAGAATATTTCTAATTTTTATGTTAATGCTTTCAGATATCACCCTGCCCCCCCCCCCCCCCCCCCGAATAAAATCAAAAACGTAAAAACAAAACGTGTGAGTCACGCTAGTTAAGTGTACTCCGAAATCTGTTCGAAAAAAAAACATCTAAAGCGATTACTTTAATAAAAAGTTCAATAACATACAAACAAATTAAAAAATCTTAAAATTATATTTAATATTACTAGATAATAACAGTTTATTTACAAAAATGCTTTCAAAATTCGAACTTAAAACGGTAAAGCGACCAATGGGGATTATAAAAAGCTGAGAGCCTAAACACGTTTAAGCTATAAATTAAAGCCTAGTTTGGTCATGATTTCCCAAGGGTGTTTTCTACTGGTCACTCCGTCTGAAACAAATCATTAAGTTATGAAGATGAAATAGAAATATACTGAACATGAATGTTTTCCAAATGTATTAGATATATCAGTTAAGAAATTTGAAATAATTACTGCATCGAAAACAGATGTAGATTTAATTGACGAAGACTTATTTTAACCGAAAACATACGCCAAGCACTGAACTATACTACTAGCACAACAGACGTCATGGACAAAATACGTGCAACTGCCGCTGCAGTGCGGGGCCCGCGTCACTATCACCTTGTTTCTACCACATTGATTTTGCTACCAAGAATAATACACTGTATTATACATGTCTTTTACAAGACATGGTTGGTCCGTTTTCACTAGAACACACAGAATTGCAAGTATTGTACAAGTCTTTGGTAGGTATCATACATGTCGTGACATTGCTTGTAGTTAAAACAAGTATGGCGGCAATGGTAGAAAATAATGTGGGTACAAAATTAGTTTTGGATGGTTTTAGTTTTGTTTTGTTTGATTATCGGAGGTAAGTTATGCCACTACCTCTTTTCTTCGCAGTTAATTGATTTTTACACGTTTTTTAACACCCAGGACGGCATTTTTTAATTGTTGTTTAACTTATTTGCTACTCATCAACTATATTTGGTCAGATTGAAGGTCACGACCCAATTAATTAACAAAGACAATAGATTGATAATGATCGATGACTAGTTAAAAGGTTAATCACGTTTTTGGCACGCGGTCACGATGAGCGTAGACGAGTGAGTGAATGAGTTGTTGCCGGTCGGCAACAACGCTTGGCGCAAATATATGTCGGTTCTAAACGCTAGTAATATTATTTCGATAACACTAGGAGATTTATAAAAACCAGGTCGGGTTTTTATAACTCTCCTAGTGTTACTTAGCGTTACTTTCATATTCCCGATAAACTTAAAAAGATGACTCCGATTCCATGGCAATGGAATCGGGAAAAGAAGTAGAACACCTTGTTTCCTTTTGTTTGAATCCGCTTTTTACGCAGACGGGGTGTTTAAATTTTTGAATTTACTTTTTTATTTTTCACTTTTTAGTATTCGCAGACAACCAATATGTTCATCGCAATATTTTTAGTCTTTTATTTAACAAAAACAAATTAGGAAGAACGATTACCAACCAACTTTAAACCATTAAAGATGCTAAAATGTCATCCAAAAAGAATTGCAGTCGGTTAAAAATTGTTGAAAGTCACGAAATAAAAATATAACAAGTGACTGTTTTGAGTTTGAAATTAATAAATTTAAGGAAGTGTATAGCCGTGTAGTATAGTGTAGTACCGTTAGCGACATTGTTATCATTGTCGGCTAGGGAACCACAATGTTTACGGCATTTTAGTGCCGCCGTCTAATCTACCGTATGAGTATTATATAAGTTGCAAAATAACGCGACAGTTTATAGCGACGCGATTGCATTGCCGCTCGTTATTTTTATTTTGGCGAAGTATAAATTGATTTGTTGAGGTTACAATTCAATTGGTTTGTTTGTCGTGTGGTCGGCTTAGTTATTTTTTAACTAAGCCGACTGCCGTTGTATTTAAAATAAGAAGTGAAAAAAAGTAGAACAGCTCCGTAGAAATCTATTGATCAATTCAGAATTTGGTTCATATAGGTTAATGGTCCACTTTTTTCAAATTATTTCATTAGGTTAGGTTAGGTTATGCCAATGCGAGGAGCGAAGCGGAGCGGAGCAACGAACCACTCAGAAATCTATTGATCAATTTCGAATTTGGTTCATTTAGGTTAATGGTCCACTTTTTTCAAATTATTTCGTTGGGTTAGGTTAGGTTATGTCAATGCGCGGAGCGAAGCGGAGCGGGGCAACGAACCACTCAGAAATCTATTGATCAATTTCGAATTTGGTTCATTTAGGTTAATGATAAACTTTTTTCAAATTATTTGGTTGGGTTAGGTTAGGTTATGTCAATGCGAGGAGCGAAGCGGAGCGGAGCAACGAACCACTCAGAAATCTATTGATCAATTTCGAATTTGGTTCATTTAGGTTAATGGTCCACTTTTTTCAAATTATTTCGTTGGGTTAGGTTAGGTTATGTCAATGCGAGGAGCGAAGCGGAGCGGAGCAACGAACCACTCAGAAATCTATTGATCAATTTCGAATTTGGTTCATTTAGGTTAATGATAAACTTTTTTCAAATTATTTGGTTGGGTTAGGTTAGGTTATGTCAATGCGAGGAGCGAAGCGGAGCGGAGCAACGAACCACTCAGAAATCTATTGATCAATTTCGAATTTGGTTCATTTAGGTTAATGGTCCACTTTTTTCAAATTATTTGGTTGGCCGCAAGGCGCGAGGCGAAACCACGAATTTCCGTGGAATAGCAAGCATTTTCGTGTGGGGCCCCAAAGGGGTGGACGCGCGGGGGCGCGCGTGCTTCTTAACCTATTTTCTGAATTTTAATGTATGAAACGTTATTGAGTGTTATATATTGCTGAAAACTAGATTAAATTTGCTAAAAAGTTATCTATATTTCAGATCGTTTGGCACGGAAACAAATACGCCGCTGTTTATTTAAAAAAAAAAAAAAATAGGCGAAATTCGCAAAAAAAAAAAAAAAAAAAACTATAAACAATTTTACTGTCGGAATTGTATTATATTTGTAGTATTAGCTATGTTTTTACATATAAAAACATAAAACAGGAAGCAATAAAAAGTATTCATCATCATCATCATCATCATCATCATCAGCCCGTGTCTCTCCACTGCAGGATATAGGCCTCTCCCAAGGCTCGCCACCACACACGGTCTTCCGCCTTTCGCATCCAACTACCCCCGGTATGGTGCTTCAGGTCATCTGTCCACCTGGCCGGGGGGCGTCCAACGCTTCGCTTTCCGGTACGTGGCCTCCATTCGAGAACTCGTCTACCCCATCGGTTATCCGTTCTACGGCAAATATGACCGGCCCATTTCCACTTCAGCTTGCTGATCGCTTCGGCTATGTCGATAACTTTAGTTCTTTGACGGATTTCAGTGTTTCTGACTTTATCCATCAAAGAAACACCGAGCATAGCCCGCTCCATAGCACGCTGAGCGACTTTGAATTTATGGATCAGTCCTGCCGTGAGAGTCCATGTTTCGGCACCGTACGTCATTGTAGGTAGGACGCATTGGTTGAAGACCTTGGTCTTCAGACATTGTGGTAGTGGCGACGAGAACAGATGACGAAGCTTCCCGAAAGCAGCCCAGCCCAGGTGAATTCTTCGGTCGGCCTCTTTGTTGAAGTTGTGTTTGCCTAACTGGACAATCTGTCCTAAATAGACATAGTCTTGCACAACTTCTAGAGTCGCACCCTCTACGGTTACCGGTCTCGGGAGAATATGTTCGTTAAACATGACTTTTGTCTTGTCCAAGTTCATCCCGAGCCCCACCCGCCGAGAGGCGACATTGAGTGTTTGTTGTTTGAATTGTGTGAATACAAAAAGTATTCACACAATTTTATTACAAGAAAAACAAAACCAACTAAAAAAAAAATGTCGACGGTCCTCCTGAAATAACTATTCAATTTTTTACATTTTTTTTTAATTTATTATGGCAAGTATTTCTGTAACATCTACAATGACACTGGCATTTCAAAAAGCTCGAAGCGCAAGAACCGAAAAACGTATATAAAAATCGACCCTTTTTGGCGACTTGCTATTCCGGCGCAATCCGCAAAATCCGCAAAATTTTATTTTTTGTTACGGTATAGGTCATTGCTCTATGGTCTAGATGGATTAAAGTAAGATTCAACTATTACAACTTTTGGTTACAACAGTTTTATTACAACAGTTAGCTATAGTTTGTTGTCTTTTGCTGTCGTTTTGTTTATCAAATTGTATAAATGAACTCTGAATGAAAATAGTGAAACAATTTAGTTTTTCTCTGTGTAAATAATTTTACGGCACCCTAACCCATATATGTTACCGCTGTTACCGCTAGCGGCACTCTATACACTTCCTAAATTAAAGTAACGTTTTAAAATTGTACGAAATTTTGAAATATAAGTAACGTTAATGTCAAAAACCATTATATTATTTTATTTAAACCAGCTCCGCCGTATTCGAGAGGAAGAAACAAATACGACACAAAAACAATGACTTTGTTGATCATATTGATGGGCAAGGGTAGTATACTTGCTGAAATTATAAGTATACACCGTATTCGGTTGAACGTACTCCAAACTTATAGAACATGTACTTAGAGCTTACTAAACTAAACAAAAAGCTTTAAGTTATCAAATGGCGCAAACTAACGAGTACTGAGAAAAATATGTTTAAAGTTTGATTTTTTTTTAATCACTTTCCTTTTTTTTAACTTTTGTTTAGTTCGGTAAGCTGTACATATTGTTACGTGTTAGGGTTCCAAGGATCTGGAGAGAAAGACCTGCTGACTCTTTTGAAGACTTTATTCACTAACACTAGGTCCAACACAAAGCACTAGGTCCAAACACTAAGCACTAACGATGTCCTAGGTCGTAGCCAAGTCGTAAGTTTCACTGGTATCACTCTTGATCACTAGTTTTCACTTCGAAGTCGCCTCGAAAGTAGCCCAAAAACTGAACTGGAACTCGCTCGCCTTCCTGCGGCTATTTATATGGGTCGTAACTAGCCTCGAGATCATTCTAGAAGGCGCGCGAACGCGATCGACCGGGCTCTAGAAAGTCTCACGCAGGTACTGTTTTTCGAGACTATTCTTTCCTCTAACGCCATCTAGTATTGAGTAGGGGTTTCGTGTTGTTTCCGTTCTACAAAGCGGTTTTACTGGTTGACGCCAGATGGCGGACGCCACTCTGTGTGTTCGTAACAATATTCTATAAGTTTGGAGTACGTTCACTAGTACACGCCGTTCATGCGGCTCTGAAGTGCGATGCGCATATGTCCGTCATATTTCCCGCGCAATGCTCCCAGAAATATTAAGTAGGTAATTCGAACGTGTACTATTTTATAAATAATGAAATAAAAGTAAAGCACACATGACGATGAAATAAAATTAATAGGTTTATTATAGAATATTTAAAAATATATATATATCTGAATACGTTCTGATTCAGATTAGAGATAATCAGGTGTTAGCGGTAATCGTTTGATATTAGCTTAAAAGTACGAATTGACTAAAAGCCCTCTTCCGAATTTACCGTGTAACCACTCATACTAGCTGAGATGGGGAGTTTTAGTCCGAGTTTCAGTGCGCAAGGCCCCCGCGCGCCGCTCTTCAGCCCTGAGAAACCCCCGCGCGCCGCTCTTCAGCCTTGAGAAACCCCCGCGCGCCGGTTTCAACCTTCCATAAACGCGAAATGTCACTTCGATACTGTGAACTGACATTTAATGACTCTATTAAAATCAAACGCTGCTGTAAAATTAATTTACTCTATTGATATTCCACATTATTCGGAATTTTTTAGTTTTCGCCAAATAGAGAATAAAGTCTGTTATTCACTGATTAAAATTTGTTAAGAATAAATTCAAATTCAAAAAGTTTTTATTCAATATAAGACGTTTACACACACTTAGTGAAAGTCAAAATAAATTGATTAGGTACCGGTTCAAAAACTAGAAGGAGAAAAACCGGCAAGAAACTCCTCCCTGTTTATTTTATTTAAATATATGTTTCTCTTAATTGTTTTTTTTTTATTATTTTAAAAGTGCTTACAACTATTACAACGATGTCTATGCGCACTTATCCTTTAAATACTCGCTAATACAATAATAAGCTTTTTTCATGAGCTGGAGTTTAACTCGCTTTATAAATTGATTAGAATTCAAGTCTAACATTTCTTTTGGAATTTTATTATAAAAACGGATACAATTTCCCACGAAAGAATCATTAACCTCTGAGAGCCTGAACCTGGGAATTGATTATAATTATAATTAATTATATACAACGTTATTATTTTCTTCCGTATTCACATAGAATAAATTAATTTGACAGCAGCGTTTGGTTTTTATTAAGTCATAAATGTTAGTTCACAGTATCGAAGTGACATTACGCAATTTTGCGGAGTTGAAAATCGGCGTGCAGGGATTTCTGAGGGATGAAGAGCAGCGCGAGGGGACCTTGCGCACTGAAACTCGGACTAAAACTAGCCATCTTACACCAACTAGCTATGAGCATGAGTGGTTAGACGGTATACGCAGAAGAGGGTTTTTATAGTCAATTCGTAAAAATTCAAAATTTAAAAAAAGAATTCATTGTTTACAGATACTTATTGAAAGTCTAGTCCACGAATAATAATAATAATAATAACGTATACATAACAACAATGTCTAGGCCCCAAACTCAGCATTAGCTTGTGTTTTGGGTACCAAGCGAAGACTCCACATACATATAACAGCAATATTCAACAGTATCAATATTCATCATATAAATACTGACTTGATCCGGGATTCGAACCCGGGACCCCCGGCTTCGTAGGCAGGGTGGCAGGGTTGCTACCTATTAGCCAAGGGGTCGTGAAATAATACTTGGAAGTCGGAATTAAAATTCAATAGTAAAACGAGTGGTGATTGATGACATATTGCACCTGAACACAATAAAACAAAACTTATTTATTGTTTACCTTACTTAATTTTCAAAATAAATGATAATTTCTAACTAAATGATGAAAGAATATTTTATGTTTTTGATACTTTTGATAGGCATATGTATACATGCGTACTTACTTTGTTATTTATGAATACGCATAAAAGTACCCAGGTTCAAACTTTTAGAAGTTAATAATTCTTGCATGGGGGAAATTGTATCGGTTTTTATGAAAAAATTCCTAAAGAAATGTTGAACTTAAATTTATATCAATTTTTATAGCGAGTTGAAGACCACCTCATGAAAAAAGCTTACTATTGTATTACCGAGTATTTAAATAAGTGCGCATGGACATCATTAAAATAGTTGTAAGCATTTTAAATTTAAAAAAAAGCATTACGCAAAACATATATTTAAATAAAAAAAATTGAAATAAAAACTGACTTCAAAAACATAAACTAAAAAGTTAAAAATAAAATTTTCTCTTTAAAGAAAGGAGCATTAACAGGCGGCATATAGTTAATGAAGTCGGTGCCTACTCACTCAGACACTTCAGAAATTTCATATCCATGTTCCATTTTACTAGTTATTTTGCAATCTGTGTATAAAACCTACATACAATATTACATATGAGTAGGTCTACAATCGTAGAAACCGTGCGACTATGACAGATTATATTCTAGAAATGTAGTACGTAAATAGCGTAGTTAATAGCAGAATTATAGCACGTTATGATTAAGACTTCGCAAACACCAACATTTCAGAAGTGTTTAATTAAAATCGTTCAACTGTACCTAATATGCGACGTCAATGAATGTCAATGAAAGCGCCTCAAAGTGCTTTCGCTTCAACACAAATAAGTCAATCAAAGGCGAATCATGCACAAACTCAATTAGTTTTCACGTGACAATTTTGATTTTACATAAAGACAAAAGCTCGTCGCGCGTGCTGATACTCGAATTGGTCGTTTGCTGCCACTGCCACACGTTTTTCGAGTGGCAGTGGCGCGAGTGTTCGTCTTAAGTACTAATTCTTTCATGACGACCACATCCTTGATCTTCTAAATGAGAAGCAATTAATATACTTTTTCAGACTCGTATTTAGATAATATAAAATATTGTTGAATAATTTGTCTGAAAACACAGAAGTTAGTATCAATTCCCTGTGTGTTTTTCTTTTGAATATCTAAGAGCACTTCCAATTTTTCTTACCAGTTGTTTTACTTATTATAAAAATGTATACAAAAATTTGTTATCATTGTCGGATTCTGAACTTTAATCTGTTGCGTTCTTATTGCTTGGTTCAGCGTAATTAAGCTTGGTGTCCGTATCAGCACATCGGCAAATACCACGGATGTTGGACTCGTATGAGACAATGAGTACGCACACGTGTCGACCAATGTCATTGTCGCATCAACGCAGTGTCGTGAACAAGTGTCAGTGTTAACATGTGGCGCGGGCGGTTAAACTACAGACTAATCAAGTTTCCGGTCCTATATTTGTAATAATCTATCAGTGTGCAGTTCTAGAAATAATCTAAAGCAAATTAAGAAGATAATGTTATATATACACTGAAATGTGACTGAAATGTATTCCGTTTTGAAATTTGCGATTGGCCTATAGGTGCCATAGTTTCATCATGTCATTAAAATTCATCATGTCTGAAAAAAACCAAAAAAATGGAAGAAACCAGTCTTGTCTTGTCTGTCTTCAGTATGAATTTCACATGGGCATAACACCAAATTCAACTTCACAATGTATGATGTGAAGTATCAAGTGGCGTATATTTTGTTTATGGCGTATATTTTTTGCTCAATTTTTTTGGTCATGACGCAGTATGTCTATATACATCCATGGCCATGAGTTAGAATATTAATAATTACTTATTTAGTTTATAGTCTTTGTTATTAACATATTGTATTAAACAATTAAACTTAATTTACGTACTAAATTCAAATCCTAAATTAAATGATAATAACGCCAGCCGGCATGAATGGAGTTAGTCACATAGTCTGTATAAGAGCCAGTCGGCAACATTCGAGAAAGCGAGGATGTCTTACAACCGCACCGAATAATTGGATTTTGGAATTTATTAATATTCCAAGCTTACACCCATTAAGCGATATTTACTTCATTGGAACGTAAATTACTGAGATATTGGGTACACGCGCCACTGTTGTGACGAAAGATAATTTCAAACGAATATATTCATGAAATTTTAGTACTGCGATTTGAGCCTACTCTGACTGAATTAACAATTACCTCACCACGATATACTAGATATTGTGCTTATAGTGTATACTCGTAGAATATCAAAAGCCAGAGCAGTAGTGTTACTGATTGTAAATATGAAAGTTTGTTTGTTTGGATGTTTGTTATACAGGATGCGGTTTTAATGATCAGCCAAATTTTAATATAATGACCTTTGATAAAAATCCGTTGACCGTCTTGTTCCTTTTTCGTATTGTTCAATAGGAAAATATTCAGTTAAGACTACGTAAACCCAAAACTACCCAAAATACAAGTCACCATTCACGAGGGCGCATTATTTACGTAATGAGGTCTATTGGTGATACCTAACATCCAGAAAAATTTTGGGTGGTGACTAAAATCTTACCCTGTATATAAGTTAAATAATTTCAGGTATTTTAATCGAAATGATGATTTCTTTGATTTGCTAGCAATGGTTTCATCTCACAAATATATATTTAAGTTAAAATATATTACAGGTAATTTATTGAAGAATAGTAGTTAGTTATCACACAATCTTTTTCCGCGTTATTCAGATTGAGCTTTTAGTAACCAGCCAAATTTTTTCTAGATGTTAGGTATCACCAATAGACCTCATTGCGTAAATAAAAAATATAGGTTACATTTTCATAATAATTTATTTTATCTACAGTGTAATTTTATAAAGTTTGGTTGCCTTCCTAACGCTATAGTAAACGTGCACGCCCGAGGACTTGAAACGGGATGGGGCAGCGGGCGCCAATGGTGACTCGAGTTATTGGTTTTTTCGGGAAAGGTTTGTGTAGTCATATCTCAATATTTTTCTATAGGACGATACTAAAAGGAAACAAGACGGCTATCAATTTTTTACTAAAGATCATTATATTAAAATTTGGCTGGTCATTAAAACCTCACCCTGTATATACAAATATTCATATATTTGACCTATATTTTTATTTACGTATTGAGGCCTATTGGTGATACCTAACATCTAGAAAAAATTTGGCTGGTTACTAAAATCTCAACCTGTATAACGCGGAAAAAAATTGTGTGATAACTAACTACTATTCTTCAATAAATTACCTGTAATATATTTTAACTTAATAGGTATATATTTGTGAGATGAAACCATTGCTAGCAAATCAAAGAAATCATCATTTCGATTAAAATACCTGAAATTATTTATAATTAATCCTAAATATTTTTAAACAAAATTTGGCTATCTTCTACTTACATACGAAAGGGTGGGGCATGGGGCATGTGAGCGGGGCGCGTGCACGTGTACTGGCGCCCTCGTGAACGGTGACTAGTAATATTGGTAGTTTTGGGATAGGTTTGCGTAGTCTTAACTGAATATTTTCCTATTGAACGATACTAAAAAGGAACAAGACCGCCAACGGATTTTTATCAAAAGTCATTATATTAAAATTTGGCTGGTCATTAAAACCTCAACCTGTATATGAGAAGGTATTAGGAAAACAGCGAATGAAAGATATCCTTTCCATTAACACTATATTCTAAAACTTACTTAGCTAATTAATAATAACGTATACATGACAACAACGTCTAGGCCCCAAACTAAGCATTAGCTTGTGTTTTGGGTACCAAGCGAAGACATCACATACATATAACAACCAAGACCCGGATTTTATTGCAGGTTTTAAAGATTTCTGACATTGTGTAACAATTTTGTTTGACGCCGATACACTCATAGACTAAATAAAAATTATAATTTTATGCATATTTCAAGAAGTTCATCAAGAATTGAAAATTTTCTTTACTTCACTATCGAAAAAACTTTTCTCGGTTAAATTCTTAAGTATAAAACGCAAAGCCGGCGCTGAAATCAATACCGGTGTTCGCCTTTAAAAAAATTAAACTAACAAAACTTCTTTAGGCAAACATTTCTGCTACTGGCCATTACGAGACCTGCGAATTGATTAAAAAAAAAGAAACATTTGCATTAAACAACATAAACACAATCTCTCGAACATTCCTTGGTGTAAGTTTAAAACATTTCCGAATTCGGGAGTCGTCTTCGCAACTTGGCTCATTAGCTAAAAGAAAACAAATATCGGGGAAACATATTGGGAAAGTTTCTAAAGCGTTTTTGGCCGTACTCGTGCCAAAGCTCAGATAATTATCAGTTACATAAATGGAAAGCTGATAGAGAAATATACGAGTCATGCATGTTATATATGCGTCGCTCGTGGACGCATTATCTGTGCGGTAAATCATTTCTCTTGAAACCCTTGGCAGCACCTGGTATAAACGAAACTTAAGTGCACTATATTACTTGTCATATAAAGGTTCCGTAATTTCAGTTTATTAGTAATACCTGAGACATCTAAAACACGGCCATCTAGTCCCAAACCTAAGTAGAGCATGTATTATGGGTACTAAGTAGACCATTGATAAAGATATTTGGATCTTGTTTTTATAATACCAAGTACTAGCAGGTTGCGGGTTCAATTCCTGCCCGGGGCAAATCTCTATAAGTTCGAACTAGGTTGAACCGAATACGTCGTATGTTAATATGGCATGTTCAGCTGAATGTTGTCCAAACTTACAGAGCGTGTAGAACTTACGGAACTAAATAGAAAGTTTAAAAAATAATGAGGAAAAAATGAAACTTTAAACATGTTTTTCTAGGTAACCGTTAGTTTGCACCATCTGCTCATTTGAAACGTTTTCTTTAGTATCGTAGCTCTATACGTCTTATACGTTTGGACTGTGTTTAGCCGAACATCCCGTATATATCGGATGTCCAGTAAGTACCCTTAGTACAAGCTCTGTTTAGTTTGTAAATAGATGGCGCTGTGTGGAATGTCATAGGTATTAACGTAATTTTTAGAATTGACGAAATTACATTTGCGCGGAAATTTTAAGAAAAATAAATATGATATTTATATGTTATTTGTGTTTTGGTGGCCTAGTTGCACTTTTTGAACCGGCAAAGTAATCTATATCTATAAAACATAAACACCTTGAAAATTTGTGATCTGTTGATGTAGGATTGATCAGCGTAAATAAGACTTTTACTTAACTTAATTACTTAACTAAAACGTTCTAGGTTCCGTACCTTTTTTTTTACGTAATTACTTACCATGTTACATAGACGTTATATAATAAAACGCAACTTGAAGCTTTTCACATAATAATTGCACAGCTGATGTTAGGATTTTTAAATTTTTTTTTTTTAAATTAATGTATACATGACAACAACCTAGAGTTACGGTATTAGAGCTTCCTTCGAAATTCGAAAGTTCGAAATATTTCAAGGTTAACTAAACCGGATTTTGTGTTCCGTGAGTTTGTAAATAAATACCATTTGAAATTTTGTTTATTTTTCATTTATTTATTTGCTTGAATTTTCCACAGGACTGATGACTATGAGTCCATTCGTGTTTAATTTTAAGTTGATATCTGAAACAATTCCTGTAAAAAAACATATTGACGGACTTGCGTGACGGACAGACAGAAATACAATAAAAGGATTTTATAAGAGTTCTATTTTTATTATTACGATGTAGTACCTATGGACCCTATAACAAATATTTTTTAAATCATGAAATCAACTTATGATACAACTAACTATAAGTTAATTAGTATAAAAAGCGGATAACGTAAAAAGTTTTTGACGTTAACATGATTCCGCTTTTCGGATAGTTATCGAAATCACTACAGTAGCACGGTTACCATGAGTTTGAGTTATTATTGCGTGTCGACACTCGATACCGACTCGTAAGAGATTTGTATGTAAAATTCAGTTCTCCGCGGTGCCGCTAGACGCGCTTTCCATACAAATCTGGTGAGCTGTCGCTAGCGAGTGTCGACACGTTACCCAATTCAAACTCATGGTAGCCGTGCAGGTCAAATATTCGGTTCGTTCTGATATCGTTTCCAGCAGAACTAGCATACACACCGCGAAAAAAAAAAACTCTTTGTACAAAAACAAGACAGCTTTGTGCGACTTAATAGTGATATATGCGACAAAAAAAGAGATATCATCTTTCGGCACAAGATAATGCATAGAGAAATTTTTTCTCGGTGTGCATGCTAGTCCTGCATGTCGATATCGTGTGTCGAGTAGCTAACTCACCCGTTGAGACCTGCACGGTTACCATGAGTTTGAATTGTTATAGCTTTTCAACACTCGTTACCGAAACGTAAGAGATTGCATGTGAATTTCAGTTCTTCTCGGTGCCGCTAGAGGCGCTTTCCATACAATACTGGTGAGCTGTCGCTAGCGAGTGTCGACACGTTACCCAATTCAAACTCATTTCGACACGTATTCGTCACGCTTTTGTTTTTATATTTTACACTGTGATGTTACTGGTCGTGACGTAACGGACACATAGAGTTCGATCAAACGTTCGCCTTCTAAGAAAGATATTAACAACTAGAAAAACACTTCGCGTGAAATAAATCGAAAGCATTAAAAAATTGTTTGTATACGTTCGTCTGATAACGTTGTTGTTTAGTACGAAAACAGCCATTTTAAAAAATAACAAAAATCGCTAGGCGCTCCTTATCTTTTATCTTCGCTATACACTGTATTCGGCTGAACGTATTCCAAACTTATAGAACGCGTAGAGCTTGCTGAAGTAAACAAAACGTTTCAAGTGAGTGAATCTTATATACGTTGATCAATCCTACATCAACAGAACACAAATTTTCAAGGTGTTTATGTTTTATAGATATAGATTACATTGCCGGTTCAAAAAGTGCAACTAAGCCGCCAAAACACAAATCATCACATCACAACATCACAACAACGTCTAGGCCCCAAACTAAGCAATAGCTTGTGTTTTGGGTACCAAGCGAAGACACCACATATAACAACCAAGACCCGGTACCAGTATCAATATTCATCATATAAATACTGACCCGACCTGGGATTCGAACCCGGGACCTCCAGCTTCGTAGGCAGGGTCGCTACCCACTAGGCTAAGCGGTCGTAATATAGTAACATATAAATATCATATTTATTTTTCTTAAAATTTCGCACATTTGTAATCTTGTCAACTCTAAAAATAATAATAAAACCTAAGACATTATTCACAGCGCCATCTATTTACAAACTAAACAGAGCTTGTACTAAGGGTATGGACATCCGATATATACGGGATGTTCGGCTAAACACAGTCCAAACGTATAGAGCGTACCTATAGAGCTTACGAAACTAAAGAAAACATTTCAAATGAGCAGATGGCGCAAACTAACGGTTACCGAAAAAATCTTGTTTAAAGTCTCTTTTTTAAACATCTTATTTTTTATAGCAACCAAAAGAAACACAAATACATAATTACATATAAAAGTAATACATTAACAATATTCGTGAAACAGCTGATATGATCGATGACTGACTATTTTTTGAAATGAAATGTCATAGTGAATTTTTTTATGTAATATTTTTTTATTTGATAACCGTTAGTTTGCTTTGCACCATTTGGTTACTTGAAATTTTGTGTTTAGTTCCTTAAGTTGTACACGTTTTTTTTTTTTTAGTTTGAGCTACATTCAGCCGAACAAGGGAACATTGTGTACCTATTGTATATGTGACTTTTAGATTTTATAAGTTAAAAAATCTATCGCACAGCCGATACCTATTTATCACTGAACGCTGAACGCTGAACTTGTGTTTATGTATATTTTTTAAAAACAATAACATATTTATAATAGCGATAATTCATAATTTTTACATAACCACATTCTGAACCCTTTTTAACACTGCATCATATCCATTCGTCCGTCTCTCATATGCTTATATCCAAAGTTTTTATAAATTCATTTTGTATAATGTACACGAACTTTTGCGTTTAAGTTTCAGATAATTTAAGATAGTTCAAGACATCTTGAGATCTAAGGAGAAAGCTGTCAGCAGTTTACATCTAGCGGCTAATGTGATGATGTTTCAGACAGACGCCATACTCCTAACGAGTTGCACCAAAATAAATAACATGAACGCATATCGCATAAAGTAAAAACTAACAGCTATACTTTGATTAGAACCATGATGTCTTCTGTGACCGCATTTGTTTGTACCAGACATGAAAGTCATCATGCTTCTAATCAAAGTATAGCTGTCAGTTTTTACTTTATGTTATACTAGCGACCCGCCCCGGCTTCGCACGGGTAGCAGAGCATATAAGCCGCAATGTTTTTTTCTGTCGTAGTATCATATCGCAGCTTGTTGCGTCGAACATGTGGATTGGATTTAATTAGATTTAAATGTAACGTAAGTTGGACTACTTGGAGTATTTTTGAAGTATTTTATTTCCTATTCTATAAATATTTGAAAACGTAAAGAATAAATACATATAATAGCCTAATCTAACCTAACCACGCGTGTCATACACCACCATTTTTTTTCAACATAAAAATAGGTATAGTAAGCTATCCATAAAAGATAGACATATGCCATCACAGACTTTTCTTTAGTCCTATAAAAGAGACACAATTCCTCCATACATTATTTTGTTATATCTCAAAAGTATTAGGCAGCGTTTTTGATGAAAACTCACAGCCGGCTTGATTTTTTCCGACTTCTGTAATAATCGTCACATTTCAAATTATTTCCATAAAACATTAATAAATTGTACACATAAACCTTCCTCTTGAATCACTCCATCCATCGGTGTCAATAATATGCCAATTTGTCCAAAAGTTTTTGAGTTTATTGCGTTCAGACAGACAGACAGAGGCGGCGGGGGACTTTATTTTATAATATGTAATGATACGTTTACGTTATCTCTTTTAGTGCAACTCGCTGTCAGTATGCAGTAACCTAAATTAATATTTTTAATGTAGAATACGTCTCAACTTACCTTTCAGTCGACTAATGAAACTGCTTCGCACGGCATTTCGTGCGTTCCGAAATCTCGCTCAATTACAATATTTTCTAAACGACAAAACAGGATGCTTTCAGAATACTCCATGCGAAAGGCTTATATTAAGTATGTACTGCTTAAAATTGTATAGCAATTTGTACCTCAAGCCGTTCTTCAGAAAATGGATCCGGCTAAGTTAGATAGACCGAAGACAAAGTATTCCTATATGCTTTCCTTTTTTAGGATTTCGAACTTAAATGGAAAAAAAAAGAACTGTTATAGGATCAATACGTTGTCCGTCTGTCAAAACTCTTTTTCTCAGGAAAGCGTTTAAGTATCAAGCTGAAATTAAAATCCGTAGAGTAAATTGACGACCACTTAGCCTAGTGGGTAGCGACCCTGCCTATGAAGCTGGAGGTCCCGGGTTCGAATCCCAGATCGGGTCAGTATTTATATGATGGATATTGATACAGGTACCGGGTCTTGGTTGTTATATGTATGTGGTGTCGTCGCCCAAAACACAAGCTAATGCTTAGTTTGGGGCCTATTATATATGTGTTTAATGTCATGTATACGTTAAATAAATTTGACAGCAGCGTTTGGTTTTAATAGCGTCATAAATGTCAGTTCACAGTATTGAAAATGTCAAACGTTATTTCGTTGGGGTGAAAACCTCACCATCTTGCACCAGCCAACTAGAGTATGAGTGGTTAGACGGTAAACGCAGAAAAGGGCTTCTAGTCAATTCGTAATTTTATGTTAAAATCCAACACTTAGGTCTAGGATCTCTTACAGCTGGAAAAAAAAACAAACTTCTTAGTCAACCTAATAAAAAAGGAATATTTTAATGCTGCATATTTTGTCAGCCACAAGTAAAACCTATAGGGTAGGTATTTCATGTATACTTAATACCATTAAAAGCAATAAGCAAGGTCATACAGCACAAGTAAAGGATTAAATCCAAAAATCGTTAATTTGTAGTTCTATCACACAAAAAAAAATTAATATATTTTTCAATAAATTTGTTATTAATACGGTCTTTATGACATCGAAACTTGAATCGTAATGTTGTATTTTACTATATTAGGTAGGCCTTTTTACTTTACACCAATCACAAACAAGCATTTTGTTTGTAACGCATGCGTAATAGCAATGAACTAGCCTATAAACGTTTATAACTGTATAAAACCCTTTGGACGCAAGTATGACTTGCATTTGACCGGTTTTTATATTGAATAGACTAGTTGACTTTTTTTATTATTTTATATGAAAAAGTTTTCTAAATATACCATATCAGCGAAATAATTTAAAAAAATAAATCACTGATAGCAAAAGTTATGAATGTTAAAATGTCCTGTTGGAGCAGAGAGGGCAATACCGTACGGCATTTAAAATAAAATTAAAATTCATTTTGCAAAAAAGAGACAGAAATAAAATTAATAAAATAGCTTATAATTTCCATATTCATCAACCGAATATAATTGTGTTTATAAATTTTATTATCTCACTAGCGACCGCCCGCAGCTTCGCTTGCGTAGACTACAAATTCCTGTTATAGGTACTATTAACGTTCGAGATGGTTTATACGTACTTTTTGCTGGAACCAATTTTGGTCACACCCATTCAAACTTTCAATTTTCATTCCCCTTCCACCCTTTAAAAAACCGATACAATTTTTCATCTCCCGTTTCCCACTCTTAAAATGTGAAAATCTAAAAACCCTGAAACACGTCATTATTTAAGTCCCTCCATTCCCATCCTTAAGTTTGAAATTTCTAAAAAAACCTTTCTTAACTTTATAATGCTCACGTTATAAAATAAACTTATGTTCCAAATTTAAGCTTCCTAGACTTAGTACTTTCGGCTGTACGTTGCTAGATCAGTGAGGACAAACGACAGACAGATAGACAGACAGACAAACACAAAAAGTAGCTTATGACACTCTTGACAATATTCTTTCACGTCTGTAAAGTTTCATTAAAATCTGTTCAGCCGTATTGGAAATTAGCTCGAATAGATAAAATTGAATTGAATAGACGTACAGACAAACAGACGGACAAAAAGTAGGTAGCTAATGTCAAATATCTTGACAACCTTCTTTCCCGTCTGCAAAGTTTCCTTAAAATCTGTTTAGCCGTTTTGGAGATTAGCTCAAATAGACAGATACACGTACAGACAGACAGACGGACAAAAAGCAACTTTGTTAGTTTTAACGACCTTCTTTTCATATTCATTGATGTTTCATTTAAATTGGTTTAGACATATGGACGTACAGACAGACATACAAAAAGTTCTGTATGTCACATATGGAAAGGGTGTAGTCAAAAGATTACATCATGTTATATGTGTAAAGTTTCATCAAAATCGGTTAAGCCGTTTTGGCCGAAGCCGATTTGCTCGAATAGACAGACAGTTCGTTTTCATGTATATAGCCTATAACTCTCCGCTAGAATCAGGCTATCAAAGGCAAAAAGAATTTTTCAAATCCGACTGGTAGTTTCAGAGATTAACAAATTCAAACAAACAAACAAACGAACGAACGAACCAACCAACCAATCAACCAACCAACCAACCAACCAACCAACAAACAAACAAACAAACAAACAAACAAACAATCAATAAATCAATCAATCAATCATTCAATCAATCATCAAATCATACAGCGCGCGCGACGGAAGCTCTCAAAAGGTATAAATTTTCCCGTTTTGCAACATTTTTCATTGATGCTCCACTCCTATTGGTCGTAGCGTGATGTAGTATAGCCTATAGCCTTCCTCGATAAATGGACTATCCAACACAAAGATAATTTTTCAATTTGAACCAGTACTTCCTCAGATTTGCGCGTTTAAACAAACAAACGAACGAACAAACGAACGAACCAACCAACCAACCAACCAACAAACAAACAAACAAACAAACAAACAATCAATCAATCAATCAAACAATCAATCAGTCAATTAATCAATCAATCAATCAATCAATCAAACAATCAATCAGTCAATCAATCTATCAAACAAACAAACAAACTCTTCAGCTTTATAATAAGTATTTCTATTATATAGATTAATAGATTATAAGATAATAAGAAAATAAGATATTACTAAAAACCGTATTAAAGTCTATTGGTTTGGAAGTAAAAAGTTAACGAACAGAGGCAGACAGCGAATTTATTTTCTCCCGCTATAGTTTTTAAATTTCAATAAAAACTGTTAAGATATTAATTTAAATTGTATGATGTAAAGGGCAATTATAATATGCATGAAATGCTTAAGACAAATAACGTATTTAATTTGATAAGGATTAATATCACGTTTAAAAAACATCTTCGCAAATAGTACATTATGTTGAACAAATTTGATTGTCATAAAAAAGGTTATAGTAAGTTAACCTTAAAAGAAACACATATGCTGTTGCGGACTTTTGGTTAGAACTTTTAAAGGGGTACAATTCCGTAATACATGATTTTTGCTTAACATCAACCGTTTACGCAGCGCGCGCGACAGAAGCTCTCAAAAGGAATATTTTTTCCCGTTTTTGCAACATTTTTAATTTATGCTCCACTCCTATTGGTCGTAGCGTGATGTAGTATAGCCTATAGCCTTCCTCGATAAATGGACTATCCAACAAAAAAATAATTTTTCAATTCGAACCAGTAGTTCCTGAGATTTGCGCGTTCAAACAAACAAACAAACAAACAAACAAACAAACAAACAAACTCTTCAGCTTTATAATATTAGTATAGATTAAGTCTATTTTGTTTTATATTTTGTTCATAAATATAATATATGTAAAAGCATTCAAATACCTACCGTATTCTCTACAAGTGGACGGCATCTTTTGTACTGTATGTCAACTATACGGAACTATACTTTAATGTTACTCAGACTCGCCCTTGACCACTATTTTCCTATCGAGAAAAATCGCAACTCACATTTGTCACGATGAGGAAACAAACTCGCTTATCGCGTAAAATGTTTACACGTGTGTATTACACTCGACGAATCGATTCAACCCCAAAAACAACAACTTGTGATAGAAACAAACTCGATACTTATGTTTGTGATTTTCAGGTCATACATATTATAAAACACGTCTCTTTGTCTGTCTGTCCGTTCGTGTGCTTGCAATTTGATGACGATTGTCAGATTCGTGTAATTTTTTTTGTATAGAAATACAGTATCTGGCCAGACTTTATATGTAACCTAATGTATTAGCAGTAACAATTTCAGTTCATCATCTCGAAAGAAAAATCGCGGCGCGAGTGCTCAAAGAAGCGGTGAAACACATGGAAATATATGGTGAAATCTAGGGTGCCAGCTGGGTGTGGGGGAAGGGTAGTTAGTGATCGCTCGTTGCTCACTGCCGGCATTAGTAACTACTTACTGCCCAATTACTGTCCGGCAGATTTCGTTCCAATGATTATAAACGTATGAACTTATTGCAATTTAACTACAGATGTGTTTAAAAGTGGGCGAAGCCGCGAGCGGAAAGCTAGTATCATATTACCTTTCAAATAATACTTATTTGAAAAAACACGACATCGTGTATTGATTAGTAGAAACATTGTTTATTTTTCTGTTAACAACGGCCTTCTATCTCTAAAGATTACGTGTCACTATAAGACCAAGGATTTTAGACCCATTACATCCAGTATTTTTTGGAATTTTTTTTACCCCTTTAATGTTCACGCACACTCCATCACGTCAAAATTACAGGAAATACAATAAATTAATGCTAAACAATATTAATGTACCGACGCGAGTATTTCCACTACCACATAATATAAAATTTCAAAACACATTGTCACAAATAGTTAAAAGTTCGGATAAACTTCTTCTCCCTATTGTGACGTTACGTTACTTAATTACTATTTTCTTTAAAAGGTCTTTAAAATTAGTCCGTTTCAGTCGTACCATTATTTAATTATTTTAATACTAACGATCCGCCCCGGCTTCGCACGGGTAGCAGAGCACATTATATGCCGTAGTGTTTTTTCTGTTGTAGTGTCGTATCAGCTTGTTGCGTCGAATGTGTGGATTAGATTTAATTACATTTACATTACATGGACGACCGCTAAGCCTAGTGGGCAGCGACCCTCCCTACGAAGCTGGAGGTCCCGGGTTCGAATCCCAGGTCGGGTCAGTATTTATATGATGAATATTGATACTGGCACCGGGTCTTGGTTGTTATATGTATGTGGTGTCTTCGCTTGGTACCCAAAATACAAGCTAATGCTTAGTTTGGCACCTAGACGTTGTTGTGATTGTATGTGTTATTATTATTATTTAAATGCAACGTAAGTTCATCCTACTTGGAGTATTATTAATGTGTTTTTTTTCCAATTCTGTAAATATTTGAAAGAGTAAAGAATAAATACATGAAAACAAACTAAAATATTTCTTTGTATACAACATTGATAACTTCTGCCTACCTTTACAACACGCGTGTCGCGTCAGTGTGGCCACCCGTCTGTTTGCCGCGCGATAGTTTTATTTCGCGATAAATCCTAAGATGATAATTTAAATTAAATGAATCATTATATACGTGAAGTTTTGAAGGTAAACAACGTATTTAATTTGATAAGGATGAATATTGTATAAGTATCAATTTTAACATAAAATAGGTATTATAGTATTAACATAAAAATAAGTATAGTAAGCTATCTATTAAAGATAGACATATGCCATCCCGGACTTTTCTTTAGTCCTATAAATGAGGAACAATTCCTTGATTGCTTCCCAGTCGTTTTGATTTTTAGGCGTCTTCAACAATAATCGTCATATTTCAACTAATTTACACAAAACATTAATGAATTATACACATAAACATTCCTCTGGAATCATTCCGTCCATTGGTGTCAACCATATGAAAATCCGTTCAAATTTATCGCGTTCAGACAAACAGACAGACGCGGCGGGGGACTTTGTTTTATATGTAGTGATTTCAGATTCATCTTACGTAACGAAGGCTTCGACTTCTCTTCCGATCGTTACGTCTTGTCACTTTTTGAGGATCCCACCTTTTTACGTATGACGTGATTAATAGATAATCCTATAGCGTGGATACTGAAAGTGATTTTTTTTCTAACAGATGATTCTTCATGACCTGCCAAATTTTATGATCTTTGGTGGAAGTTTTTTCTTTTAGTATTACTCAGTACTAAAATACTAACCTGGCGATGCGTGGCCGACTGACAATCAGGTGGATCAGCGGCCGCCGTCGGGATAACCCTTCTCACTAAACTCGCGGCCGCACTTTTTGTCATGCGTAGTATTTATGTTTGACTCAGTAAACACGCTTTATCGATACTTTTATTAGGAAAAATATGTCAACGTGAAACCTACCTATTTTGTTCTTTCGAATTCTTTGAAATATACCTAATACCTACCTTCCTAAAAAAAAAACATTGGGAGTGATAAAAAAGCTGCTAATTGTTACTACGTAGTACATAACAGAAGAGAGCTTTGACATCCCAATCTCATGTATGCGATAAAAACGAGTATATACACAATTAGTCGACACAAACTTTTCGTTTTTCAACGATTCATTAAAATAACGCAGATACTATACGTAGAAACAAAAACGAGACGCAAAGAAAACATTACCTAATATAATGTAATGTTATTTCACGCCGGCGTCGTCGCTTCGTTAGATTATTTCTCGAAAAAGGCAAAATTATTTGTTTGGTACGGACGAGTTAATTAGAGGAGAGAGAAAAAAACTCCAATTCTCGCGCGGCAATTTCATTATCTCTGCTTTCAATCAATAGAATAAAAGAGGCGTCCGCAAGTAATGACCCGAGAAAAGCTTGCCGGGTCACGGATCTCTCGCCCTTGTACGAGGATCACGTGTGGAATACATACAGCGAAACGATTCACCCGGAGATTTTCTATACACATATTTACTTAGTATAGAAGTCGACATTCTAATTACTATTTTAACATACAAAAAAGAACTCTTTCGTGTACCCAAGACTAAAGGAACAAAGTTATTTTAAAATATTTTTATATACGTTTATAATTTAAGTGTCAGTAATATTTTTATCATTTTTTATATAAAATCTTTACGTGTTTTATTTGAATTTTTTGAAAGTTTTCTGTTATCGTCATCATCATCATCAGCCCATTTTACCCCACTGCAAGGGCTTAGGCCTCCCCCAGGATGAGGGGGTTTGGAGCTTAAATCCACCGCGCTGCTCCACTGCGGGTCGGGGATTGTAACGACCGTCATCTATTTACAGCGTCCGGGACCGACTGCTTAACGTGCTCTCCGAGGCACGGAGTCAGTGATAGTTAATGTATTAAAGTCAGAAAAACTCATTGGTACACACCTGGATTCGAACCATGGCACTATGGCATTATAAATTTGAGATAGGTTCGTTGCGCTCTGGGATATCACGACACGTCGTCATCATACAGTATGCTAATTTAATTTAGTAATTTAGTAAACATCATTTTTAAAATAAATCCGCCTCAGTTGGCTCTTGGCATCAGAAAATTGGTGATAAAAAGCTGTATGATAATGGTGGTGGTGGATTTACACATTTACCACGAGTAGATTATTAAATTTTTTTAACAAAAACACTTAGCAAACGGCAATGCCACTCTTTCCCGCGGCACAAGTAATTAAATACGACTACGTAAATTGTAGAAAAATTTTCCAAGTAGTGAAACGTAGGTAAATTTATTACATGTTGAATTGTTTGTGTGCGCCAAAAAAAATTTAGGTACCTATATAAATATGAATCTTCTTAATTTCTGTAAGACATTAAAAAAAAATTTTACCTCGAAAACCGCCCCTAAAATCTGTCGCCGTAGGCTCCAGGCTACTCAACCTGCCGGTAAATCCGCCACTGGTGATGATGATAATGGACGTAGAAAAGTACGCAAATGCAATCAGCTGTAATTGGATAATATTACTTCATTGTACCTATTCCCCAAGTTACAATGAAACCTAAAGTATAATAACAATTTCATAAACCCTTAATCTTATTTTAAAAAAAGTCTATTAATTGCAAACTGGATTCGTTAAATCAATACATACTTATCACATTATTTAGACGAGTAATTCATAAGAACCCGATTCCCAGGTACCCATTTAAACCCATTTAAATTATTCTAAGTAATTCATTATACTACGCATTTTCAACAAATTTCTGCATAATAACTATTATTGTATGACCATCATTCCAGGTCATTAATAATAATAGCCAAATATTCGAAGGAAGTCCAGAGACATTATTATAGGAGGTAATGGACTTTGCTGATATTCTCTGAAGTAATTTCAATAATTGCCTATCCATGGCCTGATACCGTAGAGACTAGCTGCCTCAAAACCGGCCTTGAGCGTTGATTGATCAGGGTCTTGATCTTGGCAAACCTGCTAGAGATCTGCTTGGGCTGCTACATTGTAGTATTGTAAAACTGAATATTTAATTCAACAATATTTAATTAATAGGAGCCATTAAAGTTGGTGATATACCCCTTAATTGGACCTTTCAGTGTAGGCGGGGGGATATCTTCTTCGGGTGAGTTGCGATGTTGGCGCTGTATCTGGCATGTACAGCCAGTAAAGTCGTTATCGACAACAGCGCCATCTGTGATCACACATGATGCTTTAGCTATTTATTTAAATTATCATTATCACTGGCCTGTAGTGGTTCCCATGCTTCAAGCCTTGTGTCGCCCCATGGAGCTAAAACTAAACAATATCTCAAAACAACCATACCATACCATCAGCTTATTAATGCCCCACTACAGACACGTAGGGTTCCTTTCGGGATGAGGGGCTTGCAGCTTAATCTATCACGCTGCTCCAATACCGAGTTAGTGGATTTTAATGACTGCGATCTTTTGATGGCAACGGGGACCGACGACGGCTTAAAGTGCTCTCTGAGGTACTGAGTTAGTGATAGTCATGTACATAAAATAGAAAAAACTCATTGCTACATGCGCTGGGGTTCGAAATACGGCCTTCCGGCGGACTCGCTACCACTCGGCTATCATCGTCGTTCAGTCGTGGCTATACTATTGAAACCAGTACGCAGTACACAACGACGATACATAATGCGATATAGGGTATTTTTTTAAATAATATGAATTTTGTATGATTAATTTTGAATGTTGATACTATGACTTGAAGATAATAATAATAATAATACATGGGACTTCCCACACAGCGTCATCTAGTCCCAAAGTAAGCAAGTATTATGCTTGTGTTATGGGTTACTAGACAACTGATATACATACTTAAATATTCTTTATAATATATACATACATAAATATTTTTGCAAAGACGCCACACACATATAACAACCAAGACCCGGTACCAGTATCAATATTCATCGTATTAATACTGACCCGACCTGGGATTCGAACCCGGGACCTCCAGCTTCGTAGGCAGGGTCGCTACCCACTAGGCTAAGCGTTCGTCAAAGATAGGTCTGTAACACAGTTATAATATATTATTTTTTATCCAACGTTTGAAAGTCTTGCATCGAAATGGAAAGGTTTTTTGATAGGTATTGGTAAACTTTTATTTTTACCTTTATCTTTAAATGGTATAGGCAAATATGATAATATCGGAATATTTCCTCAAAAACCTAAAATCGTATTAATAAATAAAAATTGTAAAACTTTTTACTGGAAATTAGTACAGGCATTCCATAAAAATAATCATACAGTAACACCTCTTAGTTAATTAATAGGGGCTTAGGTATTAAATGAAATATTTTCTAGTCATTTTACAAATGAAAATAAAATTTGCATGGTGTACATTTCTAAATTGGAACTTTTCAATTATAAGACACTTTTATAAATTAATACTCAACAAAAGTTGTTTCCGAGATATATTTGAAATCGTCATTACAAAATTAGTTGGAACCCTGATCTTCAAAATTCAGAGGTTATAGAAAGACATAGAGTATAATATGGGTAATTATTTTGCTTAAATAAATACGTTTTTAGGGTTTGGTACATCCAGTATGAAAAAAGAACCCTAAAGAGGACCACTCTTATTTATTTTATAAACCTTACATGACAAAAAAAGATGTAAACACTTATTATATAACACTAACTTAATGAATAAACAAATTAGTAACAATTTAAACTGTCTTTACATTAAAAAACAATAAAAACTTTACTCAAGTGCATCGTATCACATATCAAATAAAAGTGCTTATTGTGAAAAATACAAATATATTTTTGTAATCGAAAATTGACGTTCCTTTTCCCATAACTTCAAAACTACTAAGCCTGAAATTAAAAAAAAATGTTCTATGGGCCTTTAATTATATTTTTGTTAATATTTCCTAGTTTCATATTTCCAACACAAATACATCAAAAAAGTACAAAAAAGCTAACTCTTCATTTATGTACTCCATATTCATATTAAGGTGCGTACACACGATCCCTACACGTGACCCCGTTTTCCGGAATAAAAAGTAACCTATCTCACTTTTTAGCTTATATAAACTATATCTATACGAAAAATTCCCGTCCCGCTACAACTGTGTTGTCCACGCGAGCGGAGCAGCGGGCGGAAAGTTAGTTTGAAAATAAAGTATAGCCCATGTTACTCGCTAATAATGTTGCTTTCTATAGGTAAAAGAATTTTTAAAATCTGTGTAGAACTGTATAGTCCATGCGAGCGAAGCCGAGGACAAAAAGCTAGTATCTTTATAAACTATAGTCTATATGTTATTCTGATGTGTAAACTATATTGTTGTAAAGTTTGATCAAAATCAATTCAGTAGTTTGTGCGTGAAAAGACAACAAACATCCATACATAAAAATTTTTGCGTTTATAATTTTAGTAGGA
Organism: Luffia ferchaultella; assembly: GCA_949709985.1. NCBI lineage: Eukaryota > Metazoa > Arthropoda > Insecta > Lepidoptera > Psychidae > Luffia > Luffia ferchaultella. The sequence goes on along the minus strand of OX453256.1, from coordinate 14,177,092 downwards.
TTACTATAAACGTAAATTCTATTATAATAACCAAAGTAGATTCTTGAAATTCACTATTTTGTGCTGCTCTAGTAATTTTTGACTCTAATAATTTTACCCATATAAACTTGATTAAAATTTCAATTATAATTGTTTTTTAATAATAATAATAATAACACATACAATCACAACAACGTCTAGGTCCCAAACTAAGCATTTGTTTGTATTTTGGGTACCAAGCGAAAACACTACGTACACATAACAACCAAGACCCGGTGCCAGTATTAATATTCATCATATAAATACTGACCCGACCTGGAATTCGAACCCGGGACCTCCAGCTTCGCAGGCAGGGTCGCTGCCCATTAGGCTAAGCGGTCGTCAATTCATTAATTATTAATTAGTCCTGCACGTCTTCATATTTCGTTCTACATTGACAAAGTTTTACTTTTAGTTTAATAGAATTTTTATGTTGGTAGAATAAACTAAACAAAGAAGTGGTGTTTAAATATCTCAGTTTTTTTTTAAGTTTAAACCTTCAAACACACTAGCATAGATTAAGTATTTAAGTCATAGTTTAGTTTGTAATCCACAAACGAGTAAATAAAAAGTAAATATGGGGAGCCAGCGGTCCTGTCACCGTGTCATAATGCATCCTTCGCGGGTTTTTATATCCGTCGCTTAAGATTGAACATTCCAATACAAATATATTTTAAAAAAGTGGAAATTAACACCATTCCGATTTTAAAAATTATGTTTTTCCGTTTATGTTTAGGTAAAACTATTAATAAACTGTTATTTTTAAGCAAATGTTGGGATGCGTGGCCCATCTTTACTTTTTAAATCAATGAATAGAGGTTGCTGAATACCCTACTCGAAAATTCTCATAGTATACAAACCTAAGAGATTTAGGCGTTCTGTTCGATGCTAAACTAACATTTTCTGCTCATGTGCGTGCAATAACTGAATCGGCCTTCAGTAGGCATGGGTTTGTGCTGCGCACCGTTGCACTCGGCTCCGGTGGCGGTCGTCTATCAGAAGGTGCCACCCGCGCTCTACGGGGCGCTTGTTCGAAGCGTTCTTGAAACGAAGTATGGAGCCCACATGAGAGTAAATATATTCTTATTTTGGAGCGCATACAAAAAAGATTTTTGAGATATTTGTACAAATATAAATTTAAATACTATCCTACCTTGTATCCTACACGTTTCCTTTTAGGCTGCTTAGGGACGACTCTTTGCAGCTGAGAAGAGACTTACATCTTCTTAAGTTTTTTATTAAATTGTCAAGAAAGGAAATCGACTGCATCGATTTACACTGTAAATTTTTGAGAATGCGTGTGCCTCGCGAGGCGTATGGTAGATGGAACACGTGCAGGAGGCTCCTGGTGTTGCCCTCTTCGCGGACACAGCTATATACAAGAACTCCCCATTAGTGAGAGCTATAGAAATAGTCAATTCTTTTGACTTGAGTGCACCCGACTAGGATATATATATTTATATGTGGTATTGCGCGTCTGGTATTCGAATGTAAGAGGATGCTAGAACGACGCATGTAAGTTTTCGTTTTTTATATTTACAATTTATTGTTATGTTAAGATGGAATATTTTATTCTGTAAATAAATAAATAAATAATCTAGAGTCGAAACGAACATAAACTAGTAGATGATTATGTTCAGCATTAATAGAAATTTCTAGTAAACGAAGCTTTGGTACCACTGACTCACAAGGCTAAAGCGTAGCAAATACGGCAATACTTCACTTTATTACGTATATCCGTCTTGGAATCGTTATTCAAATTTCTTTCTGTTTTTTCGTACTTTGAGTACAAGGCTGCCAAATCGTGAATATTGGATTCGAAGGTGGTTCAATGGTGCGTATAATAAATGTCTTTCGATGTATTTTGCTGTATGTGTAAATCGTAATGATCGATTTTAGATCGATTCGGCTTTAACCAGGAATTGATTCGATTTAATGGTACGATTAAATTACTATTCACGCTTAGAGTATTTAGAGCGGGAATGAAAAGATATTATTTATGTGATGTGTGTAGGTCTAAAAAGGATTCGAACAATTTGGTATATAGTTATATATTTTAAAATTACAAATTAAAAATGTTTGCATGACAAGAGTAAAATTTTATAATGTTCACATTTACAGAGCAGAGAAATTTACAATTGCAAGTTTAGAAGTAAATGCATACGACAAAAACCTTCGTCGATCGTTCAATTATCCCGAAAGGTATAATAAACTTTTATTTTTTACAGATGGTAAATCGCGTTATTCTTAATAAAAAAATATGACTTAATTTGTGTTAACGCGTAATTAACGCGTAAATTAACGCGTGCGCTTAGACACGATGCTGGCAAATTTAGAAATAGATACATATATATACCTACGTCATACAAAAAAAAAAAATTGTAAATGTTTTGTCACATCGTCACCTTTGAATACGATAACTAAGTTAATAAATTAAACTTGTAAAATTCTCTAATGCTGTATAATGGACTTTCCAATTAAATATCTTGGTAAAAATTGTCCGTTTTCATCCAGGGTACTTTACATATTCAAACTATTACCAGAAACAGCATCCGAAAATAGATTTTATTAGGTTTATGATAAACAGAAGATAATATTGTTAAATAGTATTGCCTTCCAATGAATTTTATGGATCTACTTTGCGTAATGGATTATATAAAGCTCCGAATTCTGTAAGGAAAGTCGTAAAAGCTCAGAATAACAAATTATAATAATAAAATTACGCAACAAGTTGTAATATGTAATAATACTTTGACAGTAAATTCACTAGCAGTTACTTTTTTAAATAGTTAAGCAAAAATATCCTGGATGAAAAATTTTTTATTCCCTTAACGCATACTAAAAATATATGGTGAATATCGACAAAGGAACATACTTTTGAGGCAATATAATTTCGTCAAATCAGTCTTTGAATATGTCTCATCACGGACGAGATGAAAGGGGATGCTCGACAAACAGATAAAATAAAAATGGGTCACTGCGTCAAGACATACATTTGCATAGTCGTAACTTTAAGACAAATATACAGATTTGGACCCACGATTTTTCGAGACTATATTTTTGGAGGGATAATATTAAATTGACTAATAGCACACAGTTAACTTACGTATTACAGCTTTCGAATCCAAATAGTTTTTTTTTTTAAATATTAAGTGTAGTTTTAAATATTTTATGTAATTTATTTCTCCGTTATTTCTAAAAATCATTCTAATGGTAATGGTTAGTTAAATAAATATATATAAAAACAAAGACCAAATTCAATATTTTGGCATTTTTATGATGAAAAATCAATTTTCTTATGATTCAACACAACTTAAAACAAATTTCAGATGACTAATAAATATCACCATAATTTTTAAACACTATAATATTTATATGAAAATTAAATGTAGATGTCGAAATTGTTCTGCCCCTTCACTGGTAGAAAACTATTGAGTCACATCTGTTCTAAACTCTATACTCCATAGTCAACTCTATTTAGTAATTTTCTCTCTTATTTTGTAAACTTTTATTTGGATTAAAAAACAAAAAACCAAATAAATCGTATAGATCATTTCGTATGTGTATACAGCAGAGGTAAAGCTTATAAAAATGTAACATAAATCGTTACCCACTTTTCTTATAAAAAAGCAGTTTTGACGTAAAAAGAGGTGCTCTGGGCTAGTGGCCTTTGCAAAGGATTTGAGCACGTTTAACGACGTTTCCGAGCCTTTGCGAGAAGAAAATAAAAAAGAAATATGAAAATAAAGCGAACCTTTTTCATCTTTGTCATTTCATGTCTATAGTTCTGTGAATTCGGAATGTCTTGCCGCAGAAATCGTTTGAAGAAATGATTTGTTCGAAAGTATATCTTTCTTGTGACACTGCCACTGACAACTTAGTAAATACATACCCCAAAGGGATCAATTTTATCTACGAAAAGAAAAATTAAAATAATTCATATATATTTATAATAAACATCTGAAATAATTTAAGAAATAATTATCCTATTTACTTCTTTACAAATATATACACGTAGGATATAATAATAATAATATTATTAGTTGATTTAAGTACAAAAATTTAAACTTAAATCATAATTTATAAATTTTAAATAAAATTAGTAAAATATTTCTACTCACATTGGTTGATGGGATCCCATCTAAACTTAAAATACACGAAAATCACTGCACTTATATATTCACTATCTTAAAACACACGCACTCGCGAAAGGTATTTCAAAAGGGCTACACGTCCTGTCTCTACCGGAGCAGTTCGTCTACTGAAGAAAATCCAGTGGTAGAGCGAGCGGGAAATGGGTTGATGGGAAAACGCTATAAGAGCCGAATCGCTTAACAGCTTTTCGGAAAAAGTCAAGCTTTTTTGGGACAGTCATTGAAACTGTTTAATACTTTTCACTCTTTGTACTCTTTTAAAACATGTTGTAGACACACATTCTCGTTATAGATGAGTCTTTAGCATTAAATATTACATACAATGGTGTATAAACTTTACAACAAATTATTAGTGAACAATTTTTTTCTAAAAACATATGCTATATCAATACCGCAAAATATATCAAAATAACTGTTTTAATATTCAATATAGTAATAATAGTATAATATAATAATAATAATATAATAATAATAATAGTTTATTGGGTAATTAGATAGTGTTGCTCGTCTGAATGAAAAATATTTTAAAAATATATGGATCAAACACTTGTGTCAGAAAATACCTTAATTACCTTGTATGCTCTATTTATCCAGACTCTATAATCGCTTATTTCGGGCTCTATTCAAATGAGAACTTTAATTAAAACAATAATATTTTGCATTTGATTTTTGGCCTTAAACATTCGTATGATAGCGATATTTGAAGTTGCTGTCAGCTAATTATTAGAAAAAATCTGTGAAACGTTTTCTGAACTGTTCCGAGAAAAGTTTGTCGAAACTTTCCGCTTTTTCGAGCTTCGAGCTCAAAAGTATAACTGCAGGTTTCTGAAAGACGATTTAAAAGCTATTTTGATTGATTAACTTTATAAAACAATTAGAAATGTGTTTGCGGTATTCAGTATGGTTATTTAGGAATTGATGCTGATTATATTATGAAATCGTTAGATTGGTACATTAAAAATTATTCAAACATACGTTGTTTCGAAAATACTATTTTATAAATAACTTAAATCTACTAAACAGATTGATGTAAAAATTTTATGGAATTTAAAATGAGTCAATCTTTGTACAATTTTTAATTAGTCGATACGTTTAGAAGTAATTTGAAAAAAAAATTGTGAAGTAACCTTAAACGACTGAAATATAAAAAACTCAGAATTCCTTTGCATAAATTTTTATAGAACCTGTTAAATTACATTATTTACAAATCGTTGCTTTTGATACTAAAATAAATAAGTAATGATCTATTATTATATTCATATTATAATCGAATACAAAACAAGCTTAAAAGACTAATTTTGTGCAGATATCGTTTAAAAAATATATTTCGCATTTTCAAAATTTATAAAAAAGATGTATTTATTTCGCTTATAAGTAAAACTTTATTAGGTGTGAAAAAATCAAAATAAAAATTACTAAAATTAACTTTATTCAATTTCACCCGTTTCTTCTACTTATTTTATAAAAATAAGTTAAGTAGAAGAAAAAATGAAAAAAAAAAATATTAGGAGATGCACTGTGAACAACTTTTTCGATATTCGCAGGTATTTTTTATTGTCCATGGTGTGGCGTGATTGAATCCGAATTCCTTCCATAGGGACAAACCGTAAAAGGAAAAATAATCAAAAGGCGCGAGATTAACCGTCCAAAACACATTTATGGAATAACAATTCCTGGATTGTGCACCGTGGCTATACCACAAAATAATAATGCACCATCACACACAAAATCCGTACTGTGTGGTGATAGCTCGAAAGCAGCGAGCCTGTTTCAAGTCTATAAGGCCATGTGGCCGTGGTTCGAATCCGGCCGTGTATGAATGAGTTTTTTCTGACTTAAGTACATTAACTATCACTGACTCCGTGCCTCGGAGAGCACGTTAAGCAGTCGGTCCCGGTAGCTGTCAATAGATGGCGGCCGTTACAATCCACCAACCCGCATTGGAGCATAGTGGTGCATTTAGCCCTCTCATCTTGAGGGGAGGTCTAAAAAGGGCTGATGGATGGATGGAAAATCCGTACTCAGAGATATTGCACCGTCATACTATTAACACACAGGAAAGCGTTTTGAATCTATTCAAGGCATAGAAAAAAAATTCGCTAAAAGAGCTGAACGCCATACCTCAATCAGTCTACGAAATATGTATGCAAGACTGGGTGAAGCGCTGGCTTAGTTGAATTGCAAACGATGGGGCCTACTTTGAAGGTGGTAATATAAATATTAATGAATAATTTCTATTTACATTTACGCACACTTATTATGATGAATGCTTAGCGCTTGTGTGCGTGTCGGGAGTACATTAATAATTATAAAGCTGGTATGTTTAAGTAAAAGATACGCTTATTGTTCGTAAGCGATATATGTGCGCGTCTGTCGATGGTCCGTGGTCTAAAAAAAGAACTACCAAAAAAATAATGGATACACATTTTAGTATTTTATCTATAAAAGTACCGATACATCTCGATCGAATTTACCAATTTTTAGGGTTTGGTACCCAAAAATGTCGTGACAGCCGGCTCGCGGCTTGGCAGCGAGCTCGCTTCTGGTTTAGAAGGCCGTGGTTCGAACCCCAGGACATGTACCAATGAGTTTTTTCTAACTTATGTAAATAACTATCACTTTCTCTGTGCCTCGGAGAGCACGTTCAGCCGTCGGTCCCGGTTGCCACCAATAGATGGCAGTCGTTGAAATCCACGAAGCACACTGCTCGTGGTGGATTAAGCTCCTAGCCCCCAGTTCGAGGGGAGGCCCAAACCCCTGCAATGGGGCAGTAATGGGGTGATAGTATGTTGAGGTACCCAAAGATTAAAACTAAACCCTATTATCTGCTGTCTATCGGTTTGCCCGTCCGTGTGTTACGAGTCTCTATCCCGTAAACCGACTAAGTTACAGACCTCCAATTCAATTCACTCGATTTTCGGAAATGAGACTCAAAAATTTTTTTTCCACATTTTATAAATAGGGTAGTATAATTTAAAAAAAGAAACAAATAATAACAAATTTGTCAAGTTATTTAAAATAATGTTAAACTTCTTTTTTCAAGAATGAGACAGAGATAAACTTTTAAAAGCTTATAAGAAGCAAACTCTTTAACCGAACATATATTTGCTATCGTGTAAAGTCTATTTTTATGTTTTCTTGATAAATATAATATTTTCAAAATTTGTGAAATGCCCAATTCGGAACTGGAAGTTAAAATACAACCCCTAACACGTTTAGTTATTAGGTGCTACGCGGTTTTCAATAAGCAAGATACATCTATATTTTACTGTCTATTGATAGCATTTTAACCACAGAGATTCGAGTAGATTAGAGGTGTCATGTGACGACATTTGTTCCGAGACACGTGTCCCAAAAATTACAAAACAAATATAAGTAAAAATGTTACGCATACGTAAATAGTTTTGTCTCAGATTTATATCATTTTAGAAGGCAATAAAGTCGTTCAACCTATTCACTCACATCTTTGGTATGATTTGATGTCGCATTTTAGAGTTTAGGTTAAGAGATCTGTTTTGGGCGGGCGGGAAGCGTGACCCCCTACATGCCAACTCTAACCTACTCTATTGCTCTGTGATTTGTACAATCATTTTTTTTATTAAATGCTTTCATTTATTAATTTTTAAATAATCCCTGTTGTTACTTTGAAGCTTTTTTCAGTATAAAAGTTCACTTTTAACACTTAAAGTGAAATAACGGAGGCAGCGATCTGCTCTTGTCTCTGGCGTACTTCGAATTGTCAAGGGCGAGATTTTCAGACAAATTGATGTTTGATCTTGTTGTTTGGGTCGTAGTCGCCACCATGCATAGTTTACTGACCAGAAACCGAAAACCGGTTTTACAATTTGCTCGTGAATAGTATGATTTATCGAGTAAAGTGTTATGAGCCGGAAACATTATATGAGATCAACGTTCAGATTGAGACTTGCGGTATTTGTTGTAAGTTCCTAATATTTGTTAGAAGTTTCATATTGAGACGTATTTGAACCTCAAAGGGGTCACAATCTATTGGATCTATCTGTATTGTGACTCCGTCGTCCAGCCGTCCATCTGGAATAGACCTCTAACTTCTAAACAGTTGATAACGAGTTATTTAATTTGGTATAGAAATAGATAGTTAGTTAGAAAATTTATTGTAATCAAGCACTGAACTTCCCAACCCCCCAACTTCCAAGCCCCCCCTCCTCCTCACCCTGGGGGAGGCCTAAGCCCCTGCAGTGGGGTAAAAATGGGCTGATGATGATGATGATGATGAAGCACTGAACTTTGATTGTAGCAGACTAGAAGGCGCACACTTACTCAACGACTCAAAGTTGAGACATTTTGTCAACTTTATTTGCTTTAAATTTTTTATTGGTATCCGCCACCGGTAGGTACCTATTCACTTTTCATTCAATAGTATAGTACAACTAGTTGTGACGGGTAATACACAAAAATCTGAACGGCACAACATATAGGTGACAAATCGCGTGGATTCGTCCCGCCTTCCCACCTTTCTCATCCTATAGCTCAAACGTGATAACTTTGGTTCTCGGACTTAACATTACTCCTCTATTAAACTAATACAAAGCTCGGTTTGATCAAGCAATTAGCCATAGTGCTTGTTTGCGGTGGCGATGTCGGGCTTGGAGTATTGCTGGGTGTTTAGAGTAAACCGCTAGGGTTCGTGCAGAAACGTCGGTAGGTAGTCGTCTAGGCAGAGTTCAATAAGACCAGACGAAGTTCAAACTGAATGATTTTACATGGCAGGGGGCATGCTGCGGTACGCGTACTGCGTCGTTATTTCGATGTAACCATAGACACAAGATACTATATAGGTTTTTTTTTTTAATTTATTCAGGAAACAAAAACAGACGTTTACATGGATTACACGTACAGAAAATAAAAATAAAGTTTAGAATATTGTAACGTCCAACAAAATGCTTCCAAATATTTTAAATCTATATTCGCTACAGTCACACAGGGAAACAAAGAAAAAGAAAATTAAACAAAAAATAAATAAAAAATCAATTAATACAACTAAAACTAACAAAAATAACAAACGAAAACAGTGTTAGCAACAACAATTTTAATAAAATTTATATAGAATCTTTGATAATTTTTTTGAAGGAATTGAAAGAATGATAGTGTAAGTCGATAAAGTTTGATACTTAGATAACATAATAATCAGGATAGAGCGTATAATATATCAAAATGATCGAAAATGTGACCAAAATAATAATAATAATAACGTGTACATGGCAAGAACGTCTAGGCCCCAAACTAAGGATTAGCTTGTGTTTTGGGTACCAAGCGAAGACACCACATTCATATAGCAACCAAGACCCGGTAGCAGTATCAATATTCATCATCTAAATACTGACCCGACCTGGGATTCGAACCCGGGACCCCCAGCTTCATAGGCAGGGTCACTACCCACTAGGCCAAGCGGTCGTCGATGTTCAAATGTCAGACACATTGATTAGGCAAACTATAGTCATTATTATTGTTTTAAACAAACATATTGTTACATATTAAATTACAAGTAAAATGTAATTTCAGAATATTTTCTTTTCTAGTAAGTATGAATTTTAGATTGGGTCACACAATGATCTATTTCACATCGAATATTTTAAACCATTAACTGGTGTATATTTGGTCTGCAGCGTATATGTTTTCGGTCACTTTTTTGCTGTCACAACAACGTGGCAATTCTATGAAATCTATGGTTTGACAATTGCCAGTTTGTTGTGTATTTAAGTAACATAACGGATATTTTATTACAGGAACTATAGGTGTGACCTAAGTTACGTCATCATTTCGTAATAACTTATACATTTTTCCTTCATCACATAAATTATATAACTCCTTTTTAATAAGAGTTTCAAACGCATATGGTGCTCTACGAGGTTCACACATGTTAGGACATACATTTTTTTATTTTAATTTACCGCGAGTTCGTTGCGTTGGCTATCCGCCAATTCAGTCCCGAGTTCCACAACCCTTAGACTTAGACTTAGAAATAAACACCTTGTAGAAAAGTGAGGATCTGATATTTGATGTCTGTGCCCACCAGTAACCATAAACAAGCACATGTTAGTACGTAATGAAAACAAACTGTTATAAAGTCGGTGTTCGTGATTATAAATGTTTGTAGAACTGAGACGTTTCCTGTGTTGGCAACTTTATGTATGAAATACATACAGAATAATTTTTAAAAAATATTTCCAGTTAAAAAAGAATTTTTGAACTTGTGATTCATTCGCCTTGCCGAGGCGACAACATTGTAACGAGTGCAAAATGGAAGTGAGTCGTTCAGTTAAAGATTTTATTAACACATGAATCAATACTATTCCAGTCCATACCACCAGACCATTATGTCTCCCCAGGGTGAGGGAGTTTGGAGCTTAATCCACTACACTGCTCTAGTGCGGGTTGGTGGATTTAAACGACTGCCATCTGTTGATGGCAGCCGGGACCGACGGCCTAACGTGCTCTCCGAGGCACGGAGTCAGTGATAGTCATGTGCTTGTCAGAAAAAGCTCAGTATATACACAGAACACAAAAATTCAGTATACTGTAATATTTTTAAAGTTATGGAACCATTAAAAAAGTATCAGTGACTTATTTACACTATTAAAAGGGTCATGTAGTCAACATGGGGCAGATTAGAATTTAAATGCTTATACAAAATTCAGATTCACCCAAACACACCACTAAACAGATGAAAAGTCCGTTTGCGAACTTACAAGTGACGAGGGTTCAAACTGTGACCTTTGCGTTCGTAAATAAAAAATCTTAGAACAGATATTTTTACTGCACTTTTCACATATACGAGTATGTGTCGTGGCCAGATTACAAAATTGATCATTTCATGATTGTTCACTTTAGATTTATTGGAAATTCTGCTTAAATAGGTTGATGGTTTTTAAATTCATAGATTAGGTTAGGTTAGAATTGTTTAAATTAATACGAGGAACAAAGCGACGAGCCACCCAGAAAATAAACATTGTTAAAGTCGAACACATCCTGCAATGATCAATTCTAAGGTATGGCCACGACATACGAGTATATTTTATAACTTCAGTAGAAAACACAGTAGGTCATAAATTTTTAAGGTTTCTTTAAAATTCTCATGTTTTTTAGATCCCCGGTTTACTTATTAACTCAGATTAACCCCGATTAACTTAGAAGATATTGAATTTAATAGATTACTACAATAAGTCTCATCTGTCTGGGCATCAGTTTCTAGTTTTATGTAATACTAGCGACCGCCCGCAGCTTCGCTTGCGTAGACTACACATTCCTGTTTTAGGTAGTATTAAGATTCGAAATGGTTTATACGTACTTTTTGCTAAAACTAATATTGGGTACACCCGTTCAAACTTTCAATCTTCATTCTCCCCATTCTTTTAAGAAAACCGATACTCCCATACTTTTCACCTCCCATTTCCCACCCTTAAAATGTGGAAATCCAAAAACCCTGAAACACTTCATTATTTATTTATGTTAAAATTTTTATGTTTCTAACTTTAAAGAACAAAGACTTTCATATAAAGCCCTTCCATCCCTCCCTCCTTAAATTTAAAATTTCCAAATATTCCTTTCTTAAAAAATTAATACTCACGTTATAAAATAAACCACTGTTCCAAATTTCGGCTTCCTAGACTTAGTAGTTTCAGCTTTATCTACGTTGATAGATCTGTGAGGACAAACGACAGACAGACATAAAAAGTAGTTGATGTCACTCTTGACAACCTTCTTTCACGTCTGCAAAGTTTCATTAAAATCTGTTCAGCCGTTTTGGAGAATAGTTCAAATAGACACATAGACGTACAGACAGACTGACGAACAAAATGTAGCGTACGTCATTTTTTACCACCTCCTTTTCATACCCGTGAAATTTCATTAAAGTCGGTTTAACCGTTTTGGAGATTAGCTCGAATAGACAGATGGACGTACATACAGACACAAAAAGTACTGTATGTCACTTTTGACCACTTTCCTTCCATATCTGTGAAGTTTCATCAAAATCAGTTTAGCCGTTTTGGAGATTTGCTCAAATGGACAGACAGACAGATAGTATTATTTTATACATATAGCCTATAGCCTTCCTCAATAAATATATTATCCAAACAAAAAGAATTTTTTAATTCGAACCAGTAGTTCCTGAGATTTGCGCGTTCAAACAAACAAACAAACAAACAAACAAACAAACAAACAAACAAACAAACAAACAAACAAACAAACAAACAAACAAACAAACAAACAAACAAACAAACAAACAAACAAACAAACAAACAAACAAACAAACAAACAAACAAACAAACAAACAAACAAACAAACAAACAAACAAACAAACAAACAAACAAACAAACAAACAAACAAACAAACAAACAAACAAACAAACAAACAAACAAACAAACAAACAAACAAACAAACAAACAAACAAACAAACAAACAAACAAACAAACAAACAAACAAACAAACAAACAAACAAACAAACAAACAAACAAACAAACAAACAAACAAACAAACAAACAAACAAACAAACAAACAAACAAACAAACAAACAAACAAACAAACAAACAAACAAACAAACAAACAAACAAACAAACAAACAAACAAACAAACAAACAAACAAACAAACAAACAAACAAACAAACAAACAAACAAACAAACAAACAAACAAACAAACAAACAAACAAACAAACAAACAAACAAACAAACAAACAAACAAACAAACAAACAAACAAACAAACAAACAAACAAACAAACAAACAAACAAACAAACAAACAAACAAACAAACAAACAAACAAACAAACAAACAAACAAACAAACAAACAAACAAACAAACAAACAAACAAACAAACAAACAAACAAACAAACAAACAAACAAACAAACAAACAAACAAACAAACAAACAAACAAACAAACAAACAAACAAACAAACAAACAAACAAACAAACAAACAAACAAACAAACAAACAAACAAACAAACAAACAAACAAACAAACAAACAAACAAACAAACAAACAAACAAACAAACAAACAAACAAACAAACAAACAAACAAACAAACAAACAAACAAACAAACAAACAAACAAACAAACAAACAAACAAACAAACAAACAAACAAACAAACAAACAAACAAACAAACAAACAAACAAACAAACAAACAAACAAACAAACAAACAAACAAACAAACAAACAAACAAACAAACAAACAAACAAACAAACAAACAAACAAACAAACAAACAAACAAACAAACAAACAAACAAACAAACAAACAAACAAACAAACAAACAAACAAACAAACAAACAAACAAACAAACAAACAAACAAACAAACAAACAAACAAACAAACAAACAAACAAACAAACAAACAAACAAACAAACAAACAAACAAACAAACAAACAAACAAACAAACAAACAAACAAACAAACAAACAAACAAACAAACAAACAAACAAACAAACAAACAAACAAACAAACAAACAAACAAACAAACAAACAAACAAACAAACAAACAAACAAACAAACAAACAAACAAACAAACAAACAAACAAACAAACAAACAAACAAACAAACAAACAAACAAACAAACAAACAAACAAACAAACAAACAAACAAACAAACAAACAAACAAACAAACAAACAAACAAACAAACAAACAAACAAACAAACAAACAAACAAACAAACAAACAAACAAACAAACAAACAAACAAACAAACAAACAAACAAACAAACAAACAAACAAACAAACAAACAAACAAACAAACAAACAAACAAACAAACAAACAAACAAACAAACAAACAAACAAACAAACAAACAAACAAACAAACAAACAAACAAACAAACAAACAAACAAACAAACAAACAAACAAACAAACAAACAAACAAACAAACAAACAAACAAACAAACAAACAAACAAACAAACAAACAAACAAACAAACAAACAAACAAACAAACAAACAAACAAACAAACAAACAAACAAACAAACAAACAAACAAACAAACAAACAAACAAACAAACAAACAAACAAACAAACAAACAAACAAACAAACAAACAAACAAACAAACAAACAAACAAACAAACAAACAAACAAACAAACAAACAAACAAACAAACAAACAAACAAACAAACAAACAAACAAACAAACAAACAAACAAACAAACAAACAAACAAACAAACAAACAAACAAACAAACAAACAAACAAACAAACAAACAAACAAACAAACAAACAAACAAACAAACAAACAAACAAACAAACAAACAAACAAACAAACAAACAAACAAACAAACAAACAAACAAACAAACAAACAAACAAACAAACAAACAAACAAACAAACAAACAAACAAACAAACAAACAAACAAACAAACAAACAAACAAACAAACAAACAAACAAACAAACAAACAAACAAACAAACAAACAAACAAACAAACAAACAAACAAACAAACAAACAAACAAACAAACAAACAAACAAACAAACAAACAAACAAACAAACAAACAAACAAACAAACAAACAAACAAACAAACAAACAAACAAACAAACAAACAAACAAACAAACAAACAAACAAACAAACAAACAAACAAACAAACAAACAAACAAACAAACAAACAAACAAACAAACAAACAAACAAACAAACAAACAAACAAACAAACAAACAAACAAACAAACAAACAAACAAACAAACAAACAAACAAACAAACAAACAAACAAACAAACAAACAAACAAACAAACAAACAAACAAACAAACAAACAAACAAACAAACAAACAAACAAACAAACAAACAAACAAACAAACAAACAAACAAACAAACAAACAAACAAACAAACAAACAAACAAACAAACAAACAAACAAACAAACAAACAAACAAACAAACAAACAAACAAACAAACAAACAAACAAACAAACAAACAAACAAACAAACAAACAAACAAACAAACAAACAAACAAACAAACAAACAAACAAACAAACAAACAAACAAACAAACAAACAAACAAACAAACAAACAAACAAACAAACAAACAAACAAACAAACAAACAAACAAACAAACAAACAAACAAACAAACAAACAAACAAACAAACAAACAAACAAACAAACAAACAAACAAACAAACAAACAAACAAACAAACAAACAAACAAACAAACAAACAAACAAACAAACAAACAAACAAACAAACAAACAAACAAACAAACAAACAAACAAACAAACAAACAAACAAACAAACAAACAAACAAACAAACAAACAAACAAACAAACAAACAAACAAACAAACAAACAAACAAACAAACAAACAAACAAACAAACAAACAAACAAACAAACAAACAAACAAACAAACAAACAAACAAACAAACAAACAAACAAACAAACAAACAAACAAACAAACAAACAAACAAACAAACAAACAAACAAACAAACAAACAAACAAACAAACAAACAAACAAACAAACAAACAAACAAACAAACAAACAAACAAACAAACAAACAAACAAACAAACAAACAAACAAACAAACAAACAAACAAACAAACAAACAAACAAACAAACAAACAAACAAACAAACAAACAAACAAACAAACAAACAAACAAACAAACAAACAAACAAACAAACAAACAAACAAACAAACAAACAAACAAACAAACAAACAAACAAACAAACAAACAAACAAACAAACAAACAAACAAACAAACAAACAAACAAACAAACAAACAAACAAACAAACAAACAAACAAACAAACAAACAAACAAACAAACAAACAAACAAACAAACAAACAAACAAACAAACAAACAAACAAACAAACAAACAAACAAACAAACAAACAAACAAACAAACAAACAAACAAACAAACAAACAAACAAACAAACAAACAAACAAACAAACAAACAAACAAACAAACAAACAAACAAACAAACAAACAAACAAACAAACAAACAAACAAACAAACAAACAAACAAACAAACAAACAAACAAACAAACAAACAAACAAACAAACAAACAAACAAACAAACAAACAAACAAACAAACAAACAAACAAACAAACAAACAAACAAACAAACAAACAAACAAACAAACAAACAAACAAACAAACAAACAAACAAACAAACAAACAAACAAACAAACAAACAAACAAACAAACAAACAAACAAACAAACAAACAAACAAACAAACAAACAAACAAACAAACAAACAAACAAACAAACAAACAAACAAACAAACAAACAAACAAACAAACAAACAAACAAACAAACAAACAAACAAACAAACAAACAAACAAACAAACAAACAAACAAACAAACAAACAAACAAACAAACAAACAAACAAACAAACAAACAAACAAACAAACAAACAAACAAACAAACAAACAAACAAACAAACAAACAAACAAACAAACAAACAAACAAACAAACAAACAAACAAACAAACAAACAAACAAACAAACAAACAAACAAACAAACAAACAAACAAACAAACAAACAAACAAACAAACAAACAAACAAACAAACAAACAAACAAACAAACAAACAAACAAACAAACAAACAAACAAACAAACAAACAAACAAACAAACAAACAAACAAACAAACAAACAAACAAACAAACAAACAAACAAACAAACAAACAAACAAACAAACAAACAAACAAACAAACAAACAAACAAACAAACAAACAAACAAACAAACAAACAAACAAACAAACAAACAAACAAACAAACAAACAAACAAACAAACAAACAAACAAACAAACAAACAAACAAACAAACAAACAAACAAACAAACAAACAAACAAACAAACAAACAAACAAACAAACAAACAAACAAACAAACAAACAAACAAACAAACAAACAAACAAACAAACAAACAAACAAACAAACAAACAAACAAACAAACAAACAAACAAACAAACAAACAAACAAACAAACAAACAAACAAACAAACAAACAAACAAACAAACAAACAAACAAACAAACAAACAAACAAACAAACAAACAAACAAACAAACAAACAAACAAACAAACAAACAAACAAACAAACAAACAAACAAACAAACAAACAAACAAACAAACAAACAAACAAACAAACAAACAAACAAACAAACAAACAAACAAACAAACAAACAAACAAACAAACAAACAAACAAACAAACAAACAAACAAACAAACAAACAAACAAACAAACAAACAAACAAACAAACAAACAAACAAACAAACAAACAAACAAACAAACAAACAAACAAACAAACAAACAAACAAACAAACAAACAAACAAACAAACAAACAAACAAACAAACAAACAAACAAACAAACAAACAAACAAACAAACAAACAAACAAACAAACAAACAAACAAACAAACAAACAAACAAACAAACAAACAAACAAACAAACAAACAAACAAACAAACAAACAAACAAACAAACAAACAAACAAACAAACAAACAAACAAACAAACAAACAAACAAACAAACAAACAAACAAACAAACAAACAAACAAACAAACAAACAAACAAACAAACAAACAAACAAACAAACAAACAAACAAACAAACAAACAAACAAACAAACAAACAAACAAACAAACAAACAAACAAACAAACAAACAAACAAACAAACAAACAAACAAACAAACAAACAAACAAACAAACAAACAAACAAACAAACAAACAAACAAACAAACAAACAAACAAACAAACAAACAAACAAACAAACAAACAAACAAACAAACAAACAAACAAACAAACAAACAAACAAACAAACAAACAAACAAACAAACAAACAAACAAACAAACAAACAAACAAACAAACAAACAAACAAACAAACAAACAAACAAACAAACAAACAAACAAACAAACAAACAAACAAACAAACAAACAAACAAACAAACAAACAAACAAACAAACAAACAAACAAACAAACAAACAAACAAACAAACAAACAAACAAACAAACAAACAAACAAACAAACAAACAAACAAACAAACAAACAAACAAACAAACAAACAAACAAACAAACAAACAAACAAACAAACAAACAAACAAACAAACAAACAAACAAACAAACAAACAAACAAACAAACAAACAAACAAACAAACAAACAAACAAACAAACAAACAAACAAACAAACAAACAAACAAACAAACAAACAAACAAACAAACAAACAAACAAACAAACAAACAAACAAACAAACAAACAAACAAACAAACAAACAAACAAACAAACAAACAAACAAACAAACAAACAAACAAACAAACAAACAAACAAACAAACAAACAAACAAACAAACAAACAAACAAACAAACAAACAAACAAACAAACAAACAAACAAACAAACAAACAAACAAACAAACAAACAAACAAACAAACAAACAAACAAACAAACAAACAAACAAACAAACAAACAAACAAACAAACAAACAAACAAACAAACAAACAAACAAACAAACAAACAAACAAACAAACAAACAAACAAACAAACAAACAAACAAACAAACAAACAAACAAACAAACAAACAAACAAACAAACAAACAAACAAACAAACAAACAAACAAACAAACAAACAAACAAACAAACAAACAAACAAACAAACAAACAAACAAACAAACAAACAAACAAACAAACAAACAAACAAACAAACAAACAAACAAACAAACAAACAAACAAACAAACAAACAAACAAACAAACAAACAAACAAACAAACAAACAAACAAACAAACAAACAAACAAACAAACAAACAAACAAACAAACAAACAAACAAACAAACAAACAAACAAACAAACAAACAAACAAACAAACAAACAAACAAACAAACAAACAAACAAACAAACAAACAAACAAACAAACAAACAAACAAACAAACAAACAAACAAACAAACAAACAAACAAACAAACAAACAAACAAACAAACAAACAAACAAACAAACAAACAAACAAACAAACAAACAAACAAACAAACAAACAAACAAACAAACAAACAAACAAACAAACAAACAAACAAACAAACAAACAAACAAACAAACAAACAAACAAACAAACAAACAAACAAACAAACAAACAAACAAACAAACAAACAAACAAACAAACAAACAAACAAACAAACAAACAAACAAACAAACAAACAAACAAACAAACAAACAAACAAACAAACAAACAAACAAACAAACAAACAAACAAACAAACAAACAAACAAACAAACAAACAAACAAACAAACAAACAAACAAACAAACAAACAAACAAACAAACAAACAAACAAACAAACAAACAAACAAACAAACAAACAAACAAACAAACAAACAAACAAACAAACAAACAAACAAACAAACAAACAAACAAACAAACAAACAAACAAACAAACAAACAAACAAACAAACAAACAAACAAACAAACAAACAAACAAACAAACAAACAAACAAACAAACAAACAAACAAACAAACAAACAAACAAACAAACAAACAAACAAACAAACAAACAAACAAACAAACAAACAAACAAACAAACAAACAAACAAACAAACAAACAAACAAACAAACAAACAAACAAACAAACAAACAAACAAACAAACAAACAAACAAACAAACAAACAAACAAACAAACAAACAAACAAACAAACAAACAAACAAACAAACAAACAAACAAACAAACAAACAAACAAACAAACAAACAAACAAACAAACAAACAAACAAACAAACAAACAAACAAACAAACAAACAAACAAACAAACAAACAAACAAACAAACAAACAAACAAACAAACAAACAAACAAACAAACAAACAAACAAACAAACAAACAAACAAACAAACAAACAAACAAACAAACAAACAAACAAACAAACAAACAAACAAACAAACAAACAAACAAACAAACAAACAAACAAACAAACAAACAAACAAACAAACAAACAAACAAACAAACAAACAAACAAACAAACAAACAAACAAACAAACAAACAAACAAACAAACAAACAAACAAACAAACAAACAAACAAACAAAAACAAACTCTTCAGCTTTATAATATTAGTATAGATTATGTGGTAAAAACAGAACAGACGAATACCCTTTAGATCGTCAGCCCATCTGGTGGGCTACGACGTCCGGTTCGTGGTCGCCGCTCGAGAATTTTTCTTCCCCAGTGATTATGGGTTCAGAGAGTTGTATGAGTTGCCCATTGCCACTTCAATGTGTTATTTCCGTGAGTTCTATCTGAGTTCTGCGAATTCTATCCCGCAAAGTTAACCCCAAGCAATACCTCTTTCCATAGCACGTTGAGCGACTCCCATTTTCGTAAACCATCACTGATAACACGAGATGTTCAAAGACTGGTTTTTCGGCACTAAGGTTTAAGGATCCAAAGACGCTACGTAGCTTTCCGAAGGCGACGGACCACCTGTGGTCGCAGGTGGCCAATCAAAAACATTACCTTCCGCAGCCTGGTAAAAAATAGTTTGCGACCATTTAATTTGATGGAATTTTAAGAAGCGAAATAAACATAGAAAGAACTCGTATGTTTCACTGAACGCTCACACAAAACGTGATGCCAAAAAGATAAAAATATTATAAGCTTTACACTTTTTCAATTCTCCTTTAAAAATCTTTCCGGAAGCTCAAATGAGCAGACAAGCAAACAAACTAACGGCAAATTAAAATCGTTTCTGTAAAAAAAACGGGAAGCACAATGATATTCAGAACTGTTTTTTGTCGTTTTCACATCGTCAGACAACAAAAGAAATATATAGACTAAGTTAGTGCTTAAACACGACAATAAAGAAAAATAGGTAGGTATTCATTTCTCCATACGATATTCATGTAATAAATAAAGAAATCGAACAAATGTCATTGCACGAAAATAGAGTTTTGGAAATAGAAATGGAAAATAGGTTCAGACTTTTTTTTCATCTAAATCATATTAGTCATTGAAATTAAAAATGAAATATAGATAAAATGTAGAAATGAAGAAACTGACTGATTGACACTCTGATATATCAACCCACAGCCGAAACCGCTGGGTCTAGAAACTTGGAATTTCCCACAAATGTTCCTAAACATGGCACAATAAAGGTTTTTCAAAAACGTTCACTTCGACAGTAACGAATCAAAATCATAATGCTTATCCTTATCATTATATAATGTCTGGGTAGAGAGTCGGGACCAAATAACGTAGATAAAAATATCACCTAACTGTTCGGTTATATTCGTGCACACAAGACACAAAGACAAGAGAAGAAGTTTGTACGTTAGTTGTCCTAGCGAGAGTATGTGGTCTATTGAGACACACACACAAGTATGTAAAAGTTAGCCTGTCATTTTTATTGACATATCGCAAGGGCCCATCCAGCCATTGCATAAACAAAAATTTTACCCAAAGTAACTTACCTATGCATTCTAACCATTCTCCTATTCGTCGTCACTGCTTGAATTTTGACTTAGAAAATTTGACCAAGCGAACTATCTAACCTAACAGAACTCATAATATAATCTTAACACCAAAATTACACTTTAACACACTTCAATGTAGGTCGACCTATCACGTGGACAAGATCGTTTGCGGTTAGCTAGTTGCTTTAAGAAGCATTGCTGATATTGAAAAAGACTGATTGGCCGAGTGGCTAGAGACCCTAACTGCGGAGCCGAGGGTCGTGGGTTCGATTCCCGCCCGGGACAGATATTTGTGTGCAAGAACATGTAGGTACCGTCAATTTGTTCCGTGTACGGGTGTAAAAAGTATATGTTATAAAATATAATATTTAAGTATGTATACCAGTCGTCTAGTACCCTACAATACAATTATAATGCTTGCTTATTTCGGGACTAGATGGCGCTGTGTGGGAAGTCCCACGTATTTGCTGTTGCTTGCTTCATTATACACATCTTTAAAGATATATAGTCAGGACAACAGTTTCATAATAACAAGCATTCATTTGTGACGACTTGTTTGACCCACAAAAATTACGACTAAATTCTTGAATTTGTATTCAACATCTGTGTTTAGTGCTACGTTATGTGCCAACTTTTATATGCCAAATGATCTCGAAGATAAAATGCTATGACAGTCAGACGGACGCGACGCCGAGTTGATGACGTGTGTTGTGTTATGGCGTTATTTTATGTTTACAATATACACTCAGGCACAAAAATAACTGTCAACTTTTTAAAGTGTTTTTTTTTATTCACATTTAAAACGATAATTAATAATTCTTCGTTTATAAATTAATAATGCAATGCGTATACAAACAACCAATATGAACAAATTAATGGCTACAAGAAAATTCAAAATGAATCTAAGATTGTTAAATAATTATCGGAAATTGAAGTGGGCGGTTAATTTTGTGGGTGAGTGCATATCAGGATAATTTTCTAATCACCTTCCAAAATTTTCATATTTAGGCCAATATATAGATCGTGAAATGTGAAATGATATTAGATGCTGATTTCACTATTGCACTGAAATTATTTTGATCCTCCGTTATTCTGGCCAAGTGAAATAGAGCCTGTGAATAAAATCTTGAGCTGATATTCAGGTTGATACTTTACAACTTTTAGGGAGAAGAGGGATTGTTAAAATTTGACGTTGGAAAGTTACAGCACATTGAAAATGGGTAAAACAAAGTATTGACAAAGTTCAAAAAATTTGCTATTTATCGGATCCCCATAAAAACGAACAACTGGATCAATTTTGCATATTTTTTTTTTGTAATCGGTGCGAAATTTTGTTCTATTTAAATTACTATATATAACACAGATATTTACATATGATGAACAGTTTTCGAGTTATAAACGGAAAACTGGAAAAAGTCAAAAAATTTGGAGGTTTTTCGGTCACTGAAAGCTGTTCCCCCCCCCTCACCTTCGAGGTCGCAGACTTAGATTTGGCATACTCATATGATACCAAACAATCATAGAAAAAAAAATCTTTTGCCGCAATTAATGTAAGTTGAAACCCCACTATATGTATATTGGGCTATATTATACTGGTGAAAATAATAATATACGTGTTTATACAAGCTTGCAAATAACTTGCTCCGTTCGTAACACTGTCAGTCTGTGCAAAGAACTATGTCTGTGTATGTCAGTCTGCCAATCAGTCTTTCCGGGCGTCTAATTGAACTGATGTTTGGCACTCTTCTATAACTTCGCTCATAATGGAGCTGGTCTGATGATGAAGCCGGAAGGTAGCCATAAAGAACTCCTCAACTGAACATGAAAGTCCCGTCGTAATTGGACTCGTACTTGTCTTTATAAGTATTATATTCGGTGGTGTCCAGGGTGTGCTGGCGGACCCGGTTTCATTACGGAATCGGTAGGTAGCAGTAGAAACTCCTCAACTAAAAGAAATAACCTTGTCGTGTTTTGGACTCTCTGGATTTGTCTGGACAAATACTAAGCTCAAGGTGGTGTTCAGGTTCTGATGATGAAACTTGAAAGTGGCCATATGTACACCGACTAAACATGATAGCAATGTCGTGTTTAGATTCGTTGTATGTGTCTTGACAAGTATTGTCTTAGGTGGTATCCAATTTGACGACCGCTTAGCCTAGTGGGTAGCGACCCTGCCTACGAAGCTGGAGGTCCCGGGTTGGAATCCCGAATCCCCGGTCGGGTCAGTATTAATATGACGAATATTGATACTGGTACCGGGTCTTGGTTGTTATATGTGTGTGGTGTCTTCGCAAAAAAAAATATTTATATATGTATATATTATAAAGAATATTTAAGTATGTATAGCAGTTGTCTAGTAGCCCATAACACAAGCATAATACTTGCTTACTTTGGGACTAGATGACGCTGTGTGGGAAGTCCCATGGATTAAAAAAAAATGTATGACACAAAAAATT
Source organism: Luffia ferchaultella (assembly GCA_949709985.1). NCBI lineage: Eukaryota > Metazoa > Arthropoda > Insecta > Lepidoptera > Psychidae > Luffia > Luffia ferchaultella. Next base: position 14,153,077 of record OX453256.1, on the reverse strand, counting down.
TACCCAAGTTGATCTTCTATATCTAGGCCCCAAACTAAGCATTAGCTTGTGTTTTGGGTACCAAGCGAAGACAACACATACATATAACAACCAAGACCCGGTAATAGTATTAATATTCAACATATAAATACTAACCCGACCTGGGATTCGAACGCGGGAGCTCCAGCTTCGTAGGCAGGGTCACTACCCACTAGACTATGCAGTCGTCTATCAAATAGGTTGATTTACGAGCATCTTGGAATTAAAGTATCCAATTTACATCTACAAAATCTAACAAAAAGTAAACTTCTACTTAACGAGGAAAAAAAATCTCATAATTGGATTTCGATGGCGTCTAATAAACCTTATTTAGATTTTCACATAAATATATTTGCCTGAAACCGGTAGATATCGATGGTAGGGCCCTTTCACACATATGTCGTTTCACGGCTTTCGGTACGTAAAACTAATAACAATATGTTATTATAATATTAGTATTTCCGTTTATGAATTATTTCAATATTTCGTACAATAATCCAATATATAGAGAAGTTCCAATTCCGGAACATGAACTGGCGCGGGCTGCATACAAACAACCTTTACGCCTGCCTATACTTAAAGACATGCTTACAAATTCGACGAGCGTGTTCGCTACGTTCTCCAAAATTGACTATAAAAACCTATCTCCATCTATTACGTAAGCACGAGTCTCAATATATCACAGGTTCGAATGTCTTGTTATGGGCATTATTGATATTTCACTAGAAACTTTATTATAGGGACCGAATAAAATTATTTTGGGTTTAATAGAGTTGATGAACTTTACAGATATTAATTGAAATACTGTACTAGTAAATAAATTGTCGTGATAGCCCAGAGCGCAACGAACCTGCCTCAAATTTATAAGGCTAAAGGGCCATGGTTCGAATCCAAGCGTGTACCAATGAGTTTTCTGACTTAAGTACATTAACTATAACTGACTCCGTGCCTCGGAGAGCACGTTAAGCAGTCGGTCCCGGACGCTGTCAATAGATGGCGGTCGTTACAATCCCCGACCAGCAATGGAGTAGCGTGGTGGATTTAAGCTCCAAACCCCCTTCTCACCCTGGGGGAGGCCTAAGCCCCTGCAGTGGGGTAAAATGGGCTGATGATAATGAAATAAATTGTATTTTCATATTAGGTACTCTTATACGGACGACACAAATATTTTTCAGAACTGAAACTGAGATGTTTTATTAATTGTTACACTATTTATTTACAGACGATAGAAGGGAGGGACAGCAGGGGCTAAGAGGATATGTGATTGCTGTATTATAAAAAATGCAAACCAACTAAATTGAATTTTCACTTACTTGACGTGAAATGAATGAAACAACTATGATTTTTTTAACGATAATTTTAATAAACGTGTAAGTTGATGTAACTAATTTCTTAGTAGATGAAAATATTATTTTAATATGTCTAACTGACAATTTGTTAGACTATGGAATCAAAGTTGCTCATTTAAAAAAAATAAAAATTTTAATAAATATAATTAAATAAAAAAACTAAATTTTTATTAAATAGGTATGTAAACAATCGCTCAAAACTAATGCAGATTATCGCAAAGATGTGAACCGAAGAAGTTAAAGAGACTGGTATCAAAACTGGTCACAATGGGAATCGAGGGTTAAAAACAAAATAACAACAAGAGAAAGAGAGCGAATCAGAGTTGGCCTTGGCTTAAAGAGAAATTTAAAACAACAAAATCAAATTTCACCAAATCTTAGAATGAGGTCGGGCGTATTCAAATCGAACAGTAATTTCAAGATAAGTCTCCCTCATTCTGTTAACAATGCTAAATTAATAACTTTTCGTAATCAAGTTATGGAATTTAAATAATTCGTAACAACTGAAAATTTTAGTTCAAATCAATGAAAATTTCTTTTCTTATGAGAACGCAAGACGCATTTTCACATTAACCGTATTAGCTTACCAATGCACTAGCGATTGTCTGTGACTAGCTTGGCGAACGACCGCAATTTGAGAACTTTGTACCCATAAAAGACATTTTTTGTATGTCATTTGAATAGTTAAAGTTGAAATTAGAATCAAATATCTATGTCTACAGTCCCTTGGTGTTACAAAAAATCTATCTTCTAAATCAACGCAATCGAAAACAAGACTATTTATGCGACATATTTTGACACACACAAATAAATCGAAATCATAGGCTACTTTCCGTTGACCTGGAAATTCCTAAAATTATTAATTTATATCACTAAAAAATTTTTTTTGGTAAGTATATGTAAATTGACATGGGTTTTTTTGATGCCATATGGTGGTGAGTAACTATAAATACGTCAAATATTACAGGCAGTAACTTATAGCGACTCTCCGTGTCCATGTTTTGTTTGGTTCGTTGAGCTGTAAGCGTTTTTTAAGGTTGGACTACGTTCAGCTGAATACGGAAATATTGTACTAAGGAAATAAATACAGGCCGAGATTTTAGTCACCAGTCAAAATTTTTCTAGATGTTAGGTATCACCAGTAGAGCTCATTATGTACAAAAAAAATATAGGTTAAATATTCATAATCAATAATTATATCCTAAATATTTTTCAACAAAATTTGGCTACCTTCTACTTACATACGAAAGGGCGGGGCATGGGGTATGTGAGCAGAGCGCGTGCACGTACACTGGCGCCCTTGTGAACAGTGACTAGTAATATTGGTAGTTTTCGGAACGGTTTACGTAGTCTTAACTGATTAGGCTCCTATTGAACGATACTAAAAAGGAACAACACGGCCAACGGATTTTTATCAAAGGTCATTATATTAAAATTTAACTGGTCATTAAAACCTCATCCTGTATACCTATGGAACCTTCTGGGCGCGACTCGACTCGCACTTGGATGGATTTTTTCAAAGAATAAATTGTGGTTTGCGGACTTCAAAATGATTTAACGTCACATCCTTTAGTTCATATGACAAATATGACGCGTATAATTTTACATGAGTAGATTGTTGAAATTTAGTAAGCAAAATAAAATTGGCTGTTGCAAATTAATTTTATAAAAAGGATGTAGGTACACGCGTACGATTCACGGCAGTTGTATTAGAATTAACGGTCAGCGTCTGATGCACGCCTCACGATCACGCAGAAATATTAAATTATATAGGTTAGCTAAACAGGGTGCATTTAGCAAATCCTTTGGTCACGCGTGTTTATGTCAATTGCCACAAACTGTTTCAGTCGCTGTTGTTCTGTCCAGTTAGTTAGTGCAGTAGATGCATTATATTGTTTTCTAAATGAACCATGCCGCCTTGTGGTCTTCCTTCTCGCGCTCATCACCTTCCTGTAGGTACATAAACGGAAACCGGCGTCAACTACTTTTCACAATTAATTCTATTATATTGCAAATTTGCGTTTTTCTTAACATTCAGACAGTATAGCTGTATAAAAAATATTTTATATTGTAAAGCGCCATCTGTTAGTGAGTAGAAAGTTTGTCAATATTTCGACCATGAAGTACAGTGGTAATGCTTTACTATCATAGTATGATTAATAAAAACGTTACGTCTTACTGATTACTTGTATTAATTGCTTACGTATTTATAAAGTAATTCCTCTAATTCCTGATCTAATTCTATAGTGTCGTGATAGCCCAGAGCGCAACGAGCCTGTCTCAAATTTGGCCCCGTCGGGCCATGGTTCGAATCCGGGCGTGTACCAATGAGTTTTTCTGACTAAAGTACACAATATCACTGACACCGTGCTTCGGAGGGCACGTTTAGCAGCCGGTCCCGGACGCTGTCAATAGATGGCGGTCATTACAGTTCCCAACCCGCAGTGGAGCAGCGTGGTGGACTTAAGCTCCAAGCCCCCCTCCTCATCCTGGGGGAGGCCTAAGCCCCTGCAGTGGGGTAAAAATGGGCTGATGATGATGATGATGATTCCTCTAATTCCCGATCGGTAGGTTTTGTTTACTACGTTAGTTTCTAAAATCTATCTGATGCCCGCTCTTGTAACTTGAAACTCTTTGCGATCACGCCAGGGCGACCTGCCAGTGGCTTGAGGCTACTCACATACAGAGATTACCTTCGTGAACACTTCCTTTACTATAGAAATGATGCTATGAAATAAGTTCAGGTATGATATGTAGAACGCTTTTATGATGCGATGTACAAACCTGAAATTGCCGCCATGTGACGGCGATATTTGTTACTAAAAGTCTGCAAGCTGTCATTCGCGTCAGTAATTTTAATGATTGTTTTGGTAAGAATTAATTAAGAATCTTTAAGAACTTTGTAACTTTACCGATACGAAAATATTAATTTGATTTAAGTAAAATTAACCAACCGACAACCGATGAGGTAGACGGGTTCTCGAGTGGAGGCCACGTATTGGGAAGCGAAGCGTTGGAAGCCCTCCGGCAAGGTGGACTGATGACCTGAAGCACCATACCGTGGGTAATTGGATGCGGAAGGCGGAGGACTGTGTGTGGTGGCGAGCCTTGGGAGAGGCCTATATCCTGCAGTGGAGAGACACGGACTGATGATGATGATGATGAAAATTAACCAATACACGTTACGTGTGTCGTGACAGACGGAGCCGCAGCGAACCTGTTTCAAATCTATAAGGCTATGTCACCTCGAACCATGGAACCTCGGGCCATGGTTCGAATCCGGGTGTGTACCAATGAATTTTTCTGACTTAAGTACATTAACTTTCACTCTCCGTGCCTCGGGGAGCACGTAAAGCAGTCGGTCCCGGTCGCTGTCAATAGGTGGCGGTCGTTACAATCCGCCAACCCGCATTGGAGCAGCGTGGTGGATTTAAGCTCCAAGCCCCTCATCTTTTGAGGAGGCCTAAGCCCTGCAGTGGGGTATAAAAAGGACTGGTGGAACCAATACATGGTTATTTCAAAAGTTGGTACAGTGAAAAATATTAAACATTGTTTGACCTAATATCTTTTAGTAGGTAATTCAGCTTTAGTCTTCTCCCAGCTTGAACTAAATATCGATCAAAACGATACTTTTTTACCTATGTGAGCTTACATAAAGTACAATACCCATTGCGACATACGCAATCGACCCACGTTATTATTTAGTGACTATGTATGTGACTAGTATGACAATAAGTTGCGTCAAATGGAAACATTTGCCATTTACATGCTCATATTTTTGTAAATATCTGTAAAATATTTTCTTTTCCAGGAAGTGGGATTTTCGAGATATTTTACATTAAGGCATTTACTTCAAATGGTGCTTATATTACACACGGTTGCATTTAAGCGCTTACATTTCAAGCAATTCGTATTTTTCCGAGATACATGTTATATATTTAAAATTTTCATAGCACCAATCGTCTGAATCTAAAAGTAAATAAATTGTGACTTACAGACAGACAGACAGGCAGACAGACATGGAGATACCCTAGGGTTAATCGTTGAACTATTGGACTAAAAAATTAATATCAATATAATTGGATATAAAAAAATATTAGTTAATAATCGAGTAGGAAAAATTTAATTAATTTAGTTGTTTTATACATATTAAAACACTTACCTGATACATCTTAATTAAATATTTCGTAATTTTTTTTATTTGTTATATTAAAAACGTTGAGATATCACAAATCGGCGGCTTATATATTGTAATACTTTTATTGGTATATAAAGCATATAGATAAATCGAAATTTTATCTATGTCAAGTTCATCCTTCGGAGTTACTTTCGGTCATCTATTATTCTTTGATAACCTTTTATAACACTTGGTATCAGAAAAACCGCTCGAGATCATTTTCTAAGAACGGTTCGTGGCCAAGAAAATGTATAAAAGTGTATTTATTACGAACGAACCATAGTTGGATTTTGTCTATTATATTGTTGTAATATAAGTCTATAATACTAGCGGCCCGTCCGGGCTTCGCGCGGGTAGTAATCGTTTCTCGTGAGAATCACTTTTTTTATCTCAGTCTTACCTCAATCCCGTTCATCCCTTTCCATTTTCGTTCCCATCGCAAAAATACTTTATTATTTCCGTTTTTGGCCCTGGTGTCGTTTAGTTTTCGTTTCCATTCCCATCAAAAATAACTTTTTTTTATCTCAGTCTTAACTCATTCCCGTTCTTCCCTTTCCCGTTTTCGTTCCCGCGACACAAATGCTTCATCGCCTCAATTTCTGTCAGTCGTAACTCATTCCCGTTCTTCCCCTTTCCGTTAATTAAAATAAATTACACTTCCGGGTCGTACATATTTATATAATATACCTGACTCGGTGAATTTCGTACCGCCTCAGAACTCAGAACAGTTTAAGACGTATATGTATTGTAGTTTTGGAATGTTATCTATCTAAATACAAAATTTCATATAAATCATTAGAGCCGTTTCCGAAATAGCCTATAAAAGAGTAAAAAAATTGATTTTTGAATATTACCTGTTTGACAGGTATACAGTTTGTATGGAAAAAGAAGTTGTTGTCTTTACAATATTGTAATTTTTCCTTGAAATTTCTTTACATTTTCTCACCTTTTAAACCTTCTTTGGACTCCCAGAAATATTTGAAAACCAAAATTAACCAAATCTGTCCAGCCGTTTTTGAGTTTTAGCGAAACATGTAAAAAGCTTCATTTCATTTTTATATACAAGATATATCTAAATTATTGTATGACTAAAACTTTTCTTATTTACTTCAGTTTATCTAGCGCTTAACGAAACATATAACGCCTTCTGAAAATATAGACAAAATTATTTCCCGCTATTGTGTACGTTAACGGCAAGTAATAAACGTAGACGCCTACGTTAATTTGGTTTGCCAAATACTAGTTAAATACTATATTGTCTAAAATAACAATGACGCGTGTATTACACGAAACATTTAATAACAGAGAACTTTCTAGGTATCTTAAACGATTTATTTTCTTGAAACGTTTAAAGATGTGTGTTACATGTTCGAAATCTGAAAATTGTAATAATCTTAGAGATTATTAATACAACTTGCACACATACGTAATCGAAAATGACTTCAGAATAGGTATTCGACAGGATTACGTCGTGCAATAAAACTGAAAGGATTATCCATCGATAATATTCAATTGCTGCTGGAATCGATAAACCGGCAATAGATTGCTTGAAGCAATCTAAATTATTATTCGTTATGTGACAAGGCAAGACGGTTGCCAAAATGAAGGTACTTTTGTTCTCCTGTTTTATGCTGCTCGTAGCTATTTTGGAAGCCCGCCATGAAAAATATGAAGGGTAAGTTGCTGGTAATATAAAATAATAATAATAACGTAGACATGACAACAACGTCTTGGCCCCAAATTAAGCACTAGCTTGTGTTTTGGGTACCAAGCGAAGACAACCACAACATAACAACCAAGACCCGGTACCAGTATCAATATTCATCATATAAATACTGACCCGAAATGGGAGTCGAACCCGTGACTTCCAGCTCTAGCAAAATACATTGTAGGTATTTATATTATTATTTATGTATTAAAAATATATTATACTGTTTATAACATACTGTAGGAATCGGTGTCGAAAGATGAAATATTCAAAAGGTAAGCCGGCCACAAGGTCGCAATCAATAATCTTATCTTCTCTTATAATGATGTTAAGTTATATATAGATTATTGGTTTTAAGTTTGTAGTCGGTTGCCTTTTAATTAGAAATTTCGATTTAAATTGGATAATGGATCCCTATTTTAATTATAACTTACTTAATAAATTTCTAAGCAATCTAAAAATTCTCGTGGTTCGACGAATTGTAAGATAGTTACTTAAAGTCCTATTAACCAGTCGTATGGTTTGAAATAAAACGAATATTAGCATATTCTCGGTTGATTGAAACCTTAAGTGGACAGCAGTTTTAAGTGGCCTTCTTGTAGCTCGCCGTTTGAATGACAATTTCTTCTAGACACCAGCTATTCCGTATTCGTGGTCCGGCATCTGAGATAGCTGTCTTGGAATACAAACTTGATGTGTTGAGTGCGAAGCCATCTACTCGCTTCCAATCAGGCCAGTTGGACGCCATCGTGAGATTGGCGCCAGAGGACAGAGAGCAATGGTTACCATATTTCGAAAGACACGGCCTTTCGCACACTCTCATGGCTGAGAATTTGGCTGAGTAAGTAAAGCATGATAATATTAATTGAGACTATAATCACCAATGGAATGGAAAATGGTTCTCTAGTCATTTGGATCCTATGAAGCAGCTGCCATGGGATTCCAGTATATTTTTTTTTACCTCTTGATTCCTTTTTTAGTAGGATCAAAATGCGAATGCTATGTATTATTATACTATTTATTCCGGTAACAATTTCAATCCCACGGCCATTTTAAAAGATCGTAAGATATTCGTCTCCTTGCAGTGGCTCCTATGGCATATTTTTTTCTGAAGTTGATAAAGTCATAATAAACCTTACAGTTAAATAAATAATAACTGTAATGAGGTTTTTACATATACAATAAAGAAAAAAATCGGGTGGGATATATCGGCCGCTGCGCGCGCAGGTTTAATCATATAACGTGGAACGTCTATGTCATCAAGTCGTTTTTAGTGTTTAGTGTTGTTTATAAAATATATTATTAATTATATAATATAATTATCAATTGTCTTTATTAATAAGAAAAAGTAAACTGCTCGCTGATAAACTTTTTAATAAAAATTAAACCTTCGAAAAGAATAACTAAGTTTGAGTAGACGCCAAACATCATCCGAATCTGACTACACTAAAAAGTAAGGTCCGAACACACATAAAAAATTTAATTAAGTAAATTTAATATATATATTAATTAAAAATCAAATATAAAATTAAAAACCTCCTTTTTTTCGTCGGTAAAAAACATTAAGAATAAGCTGAACCTATTCGTTTCTTTCAAAACATACGGTTAAAATGATCAATTTCAAAAGGCTTCTTGGCTCGTCGCTTTGCTCCTTACATTGTATTACCGACTTTCAAATTTCAAATTTATTATCTGTTACACTAATTAAAATTCTGTCAAAGGCCATTTCAGAAATAATATAAGTTAGGTTAGATTTTGATTGTAAATATGTCTTTCTTTTGGTCAAGGTTTTGATCTATAATAGACCAATAAATTTGATATTCGGCCAAGATAGGTTAATGTTCTATCATTTCGGAAGTAATAAGTTAATATTATCATATTATACTCGTAATAACCTAATTCGCGCGGTCGTCGAATAGCCAAATTATTGTGGTCGTCCAGTAGCTGAATAATAAAATATTTATACGTCTAGTTACCGGATTAAAAGTCACTTCATTAAGAATAAGGCCATGTCTATATAAGAATATATAAGGAACTTTGTTCATAATCACAGGATCCTCAGAGACGAGGAGGAGAAAATCCAAAGTTCAAGAATAGCCTCCAAACGTAGTGGGAAGAGTATCGGTTGGGACACTTACTACCGACACGAAGAGGTATTTAGAAAGTATTCCATTGTAAAATGTAATTCCAATATACTCCTTCGATTTTCGTAGATATGGCTTGGTTATATTAATAATATCTATCGTGGGTTCGATTCTCGCCCGGGAAAAATATGCATGAACATGTCTATGTGTTTCATGCTGGGTGTAAAATATCTGTATATATATATACATATTATAAAGAATATTTAAGTATGTACATCAGTTTTCTGGTACACATAATACAAGTTTTGCTTAGTTTGGGACTAGATGGCGCTGTGTGGGATGTCCCAAGTATTAAATTAAATGTTTACTAAGAAGATTTTTTATTCCTTTCAGTGCCACTTAAACGTGGCCTAATTTGGATATTGTTTATGGTTGTTTTATAACGTCTTCCAATTAACCTTGGCTACATTGAACTCAAACATTTATTTGTTTTCTTGTGACCTCAGCTGCGTTAACTTTAACGGTTTCTTTATGTTACTTAGATAAACGACTACCTAGACGATTTGGCAGCAGAATACCCGGATTTAGTGACAGTAATTAACGCTGGTTTGAGCTACGAAGGTCGTCAGATCAAATACGTTCGCATATCCACTACCAGATTCGAAGACCTAAGGAAACCTGTGATTGTGATTGATGCTGCTGTGCATGCCAGAGAATGGGTCACTCCTCCTGTCGCTTTGTATATCATCCATCAGTTAGTAGTCGAGTTATCGGCAAATGATTTAACAGACCAGATCGATTGGGTTATAATCCCAGTTGTCAATCCTGATGGTTATGCATATTCCATTGATGAAGTAAGTAACATTTAAATTATTAAAGGTTTATTTAACAAGTAGCACTCAAACAACACAATTTATAAGACTACGTTCTATGTTTTGATTATATAATGTCTGTATAGAGAGTCGACGTCAAACAACATAGATAAAAATATCACCTAACAGTTCGGTTATAATTCACGCACACAGAGATAGTATGTAGAGTAAAGGTACCGAATATGAAATACTTATATTAAATATAAAATAAATTTTAATAATCGAACAATTTTTTGTTGAAATCTTTGGAATTGTAATTAACTTTAGACCAGTGATTATTAAAATATTATTAAAACAAAATTTTCTTAAAAATTTAAATAAACGTAGAAACAGAGAAAAATTGACAATAAAAAAAATGGATCTAATATGGAATACAGTATTGAAAGAGGTAAATCAGCCCTGTAACAATTATCACAAATACAGTCTGTAAATTCTGCTCCATTACATTCCACATGACACCAATGACAACAAACTATGCATCGAATCCACTCTTCTCCTTTGGTGTCAAAACTGTAAAGCTCAAAAAAGTATGCATATGTTGCATCAGCATTTTGAAGGCAATATTCCACTAATTGATTTTGTAACTCAGGACCTAAAATTGATTTTCGGCCAAGTGTCGAATCAGTTGCGTTTTCATTCGAAGACTTAGAAAGATGAAATAGAGTTGTCCGATGAACTTCAAAAATAATCGAGGCTTTTTATAATCCATTTGACCCGATTTCACGGCTTGAATTTGTTTTTCTCATGTCACTTTTATCCCATTGCTTACGTTTAAAGGGCATCATCAAAAATATAATAATCACAACTAAACAAGAAAAAAGTGTTAGTGGTCTTAATATGGAATACTATTCCATATTACAGTCATCGTCATATTCCATATTAGGGCCAATTCACTTTATAAAATTTTGTTATAATGAAAAACATCATCATCAGCCCATTTTACCCCACTGCAGGGGCTTAGGCCTCCCCCAGGGTGAGGAGGTAGTTTGGAGCTTAAATCCACCACGCTACTCCACTGCGGGTTGGAGATTGTAACGACCACCATCTATTGACTGCAACCGGGACCGACTGCTCAACGTGCTTTCCGAGGCACGGAGTCAGTGATAGTAATTGTACTTAAATCAGAAAAAACTCATTGGTAAACGCCCGGATTCGAACCACGGCCACGTAGCCTTATAGATTTTAAACAGGTTCGCTGCGGTCGGACCATCACGACACATATAATTGAAAACATACTAAATTACATATAAATAGAAATCTTTCACAATGTCATTAACACACAAAATTCAAGATTTAAATGTAAAATTAAGAAAAAATAAAATCAACATACGTTTAGGTTTATTTTTGATCGTTCTCGCGTAAAACCATCTTTCTAAATTGTTCTAAATACACAAGCAGCGCGCATTAGATGCGAATGCGAGCGCACACTGACCGATGAATTAATACTGGTAGAAACGTAGTTGTGGAAAAATCTATTCCTGTCAAATTGCGTTGCTCATACTATAGATACTACGGTGATCCATATTAGGTACATATTCTATATTCGGTGCACTTACTCTACGTGTTTAGTATGGCGTAGCGAGAATATGTGGCCTGTTGAGTCACACACACAAATACGTAAAAGTTGGCCGGTAATTTTCTTTGGCATTGTATTGCGAGGGTCCAGTCAGAAATTACATAGTCAAAAGTTCTATGAAAAGAAAACAAAAAGCTATCATCAGTCAAAGATTTACGACACATTGTAAATAGGATGTTCTAGCATTCCATGCGCAGAGGCAGCATGCAGTTATTTCTCTGAAATACGGATACTTAGCAATTTCGTAAAAACTTTCAGAGGGCCAAGTGCGAGTTTTATACTATTAACTGTGTCGTATGCGTTTTTCATGATTTGTATGGAAACTCGTACAGCTCCCCTAGCGGTCGTTTTATGTAACTACGAGTTTCCATACAAATTACAAAAAACGCATACGAAACAGTTCATAGTAAAAAACTCGCACTTGGCCCTCTGATAACAGGCAATTTGTATGCATCACAGATCGTATGCATTATGGATAATAGATGTATTTTGCAAAACTATTACGCCATGGTGCTCTATTGTGTTAAAGAATTCGAGTAATATTTAGCAACGATTGACTGGTAAAGACACGTCAGAAACAGCTAAAGACACGAATATACCTACCTATTAAACATTCTTGAGTAAAATACTAGGTGGTAGAAAATTCCCAAGGCTATTAAAGAAACCTTTTTTTTTTTTTAAATGAACTTAAGGATTTGTAATAAATATAGAAGATTGAATAGTATAAATGTTAAAGACACATTAAAACTGGTAAGGATAGGAAAAGGTCAAAAAAACAAAAAGGACGACACTTTTTAACTAAGTTTGTGTAACACTTATTGCATCGATGAAACAATACACCTCCATTGACGGGCATTACTCCGAGCACAATGGAAGACTTGCGTGTCTTTCGCGGGCGGGAAGACTCGTTAGAGTGAATGAGACATCTATACATAGACTATTTTCATTCAAAAGACGGTAAGGACAAGTTTCTGTCCTCAAACATGTATAGTTCCAATCAAACTTTATGGCGGATCCGAACACAGGCACAAGTCGCGTCGCAGTAACCAGTTTTAGGTGTAGCGGGACGCAGTGGGGCGAGGGGTTTAAGACTGTATCTGCGCAAGCACGCATGGAGCGTTGTATTCCGATCCGCTATAAAGTTTGAGGCGAACTATACCTCCCCATATAACGTGCGCTTAGTTAAAAAATTGTTGTTTGATCTTACGTAATTATTAGTACAGAGTATCAGGTATGAGGAAACGTTAATTTGATAGAGATTTTAATACGTGTTTTTATATTGTTTGACTTTCGAAATAAAATAACGTGGTCGCACCCACCGGATACCATGAAAACGTATGATTTTATGGTAAGCATATATAATTTATAAATTACTTATTTTAAAACAATTATCTTAGAATTATTTAAAAAACAATTATATTAACATCTTGTTACAAAGAAATGAAATTTCCAGTGCATATTTTTTAAATAAGATCAGTGCAATCCTGTTTTGTATAGGTCGCAGAAATAAATACCCATGCGCTATGAAAACCACAACCATATTTCCATCCGTATATATTATATATACGTAATATATGTATGATCCAACCGTATTTTCAGTAACACAAGGTTTTGAAGGCTCACATGATATAGCTATTTTGTGTATAAGCCTTAGTTAATTATTGTACAGATAAATATAATTCAATTCGCACACTGTAAATAATCCAGGACTAAGATAAAATATATCACCTATAAATTCATGTTCGATATTGTTATGCGGTATGATCTACTGTTTGCTTTTGAAGGTCGTATGACGTACCGAATTAGCTTTAAACTTATTTCATCGCTAACACGTATCAGATAAAGCTAAAGCCAGTTGATTCATAAATTATGATACGGCTATCATATTATCTTTATTACCTAAGCGTTTCGCGGTCACTTAATGGATTTTAAAGAAAATTTCGTAGAACTTACTACTAAGGCCGGTATTAATAAATCACATTCAGTCTTGAAATCGATCTCTAAGTCAGTACTAATTGATAAACGTATCTTGAGTAGACAATTGAGATCGATTCAATATGGACGTTAGTTGGCGTCATCTAAGTTTAATATCGTTATTATGTTTGAACACGTTCTCAGCTGATACCGTTCTCAAAACTATCTCGATTGTGATTTATTAATACCGACCTTTGATTTCACATGTGTGTGATGGCGTACAAATTAAACTCGCAAATAACTATATATGTATATTAACATCATCAATTTGAGTATTAAGAAATAATATACAGCCTCTTGGACCGTGTGCTCTGTTGGATTTACCAGCGCGCACTGCCCAGTGCGCGTTTAAATCCCGACGACAAAGATTACAACAATAATGTAATAGTTCGTATATTAATACCTAATAGAACCTTCAAAGTATTTCAAATTTTTTTAATATTGAATATTTTCTAACACATGATTGTAGGCCACGTAAGCTGATTTCACAGTTATGGCAATGACTAAGGTTTGAGACCGAAAATTTGCGAAGCAGAAAGATGGTTTTTCAAAAACTCATAAATATGAATTTCCATATCTCTAACTTGACAAATGATGGTTTTCCCAAACAAACTTTCATCCCCTATCACCGCCTTAAAGTTTTATTTTTACGACAAAAAGTGCATAGCCTGCCCTTTTCCAAGATTCAATCTATCGCTATACCACAATTCATCAAAATTGATTCTGCGTTTAAGGCGTTAAAACGTATCAAAAACAAACACGTATTCGCATTTGTAATATACGTATGGATAAAATTTTTTTATAGTTTGGCCTTGGTTGAAAGTTTAATGGGATATAAAGCTAATCAATATGCGACTCTATATAACAGAATCATTAAGACCGGGCATCTCAAATTTCAAAGGATCAAAAACCCGTGCAAAATAACAGACTCAGAGATTAAACAAACCATTTGTCATGTCTTTATTATTGTTTATTTTAAGCATTTTGTTAAATTACACATCATCATCATCATCAGCCCATTTTACCCCACTGCAGGGGCTTAGGCCTCCCCCAGGGTGAGGAGAGGGGCTTGGAGTTTAAATCCACCACGCTGCTCCACTGCGGGCTGGGAACTGTAACGACCGCCATCTATTGACAGCGTGCAGGACCGACTGCTTAACGTACCCTCCGAAGCACGGTGTCAGTGATATTATGTACTTAAGTCAGAAAAACTCATTGGTACACGCCCGGATTCGAACCATGGCCCTATTGCCTTGTAAATTTGAGACAGGTTCGTTGCGCTCTGGGCTATCACGACAATTAAATTAAATTAAGCTAAATTACACACGAAATGTTAATTTCACAATCTTTATTTGTTTTTCCAGTACGATTTTTGCATATATGCGTCACACTAAATTCTACTTCACAGTATAGTTCCAATCAAACTTTACGGCGGATCGGAATACAACGCTTTATGCGTGCTTGCGCAGGTTCAGTCATATGCCCCTCGCTCCACTGCGTTCCGCTACATCTAAAACTGGTTACTGCGACGCGACTTATGCCTATGTTCACATCCGCCATAAAGTTTGATTGAAACTGTACTGTAGTAAAACATCAAGTGATATATACTTACTACCTTACTAATAAGAGTTACACGGTCTATATACACACCGTATGACACTGTCAGTCAAAATGTCTTACTAATAAAACGTCAAATCGTGTACAACATCTGTGTAAGCAATGTATAACTTTTTACAATGGAGGACCCTAGTTTAACGCGTCTATAGATGGTTTAAAGCGTATGAAGCTAAGTAATAAGTGGTAATTTACAAATTAAAATACGGTTTTAAGGTTATTTCAACTTTAGATAATTTTATAAAAATGGACATAATAGAGTTTTTTGATATTGCTGACGCAGAAGACGCAAGGAAAATTGCACCACGAAAAATAAAAGTATATAAAGAAAGATGTAATATTTTACAACTAATGGACTGGTCGAATAATTATAGGTACAAAACAATTTGTTAGGATGGACAACAGTATCAAAGTGGTAGCAATCTTCTTGTAAAATGTAAAATCCACGTTAAAACTATGGAAATGACATGAAAGGAATGTTTGCGACATTAGGACAAAAACTGTACACTTTGGGACACACTGGGACAAAAATTTATAGTACTTAAATAAAAAAATTGTCAAAAAAATACAACGGAATTATCAACTCATTACTTATTTCTGGAAATTGGATAAAATAAGTATTGCGTTAGTAAAATTTTACGTATAAAGGAAAGCGTTGCGCTATGAATGCTATGATTAACACATAAAGTTCTGCGTGATGAGGAACGCAAATAAACAAATTTGCTATCAATCGCTTTATACGTTCCATAACTATACATGTGCTATGCATTGTTTATTAGTAAGAATCATAGACTAGATCTATACAACTCTCATTGAACAGTTGTACAGTTGTTTAGCGGTTGATTATGAAGTTTTTATTAGTAAGGCAGTTAGTCTGTAGCGTATATTTTTTGCTTACATTTTTGTGGTTACGATGCGATATCTTTATGTACATCTATGAATTCTACATTCATGATTGAACGAGAGAATTTTAGTATAGCGTTAGTTTGTTATTGTTTTCTTTGCAATTTCGAATACCAGTCTTTATCAATACACCGCCAAATTCTTCGTTGCAGATGAAACGCATCAAAAAATAAATAATCAATATGTGCTTTGTTTCGTAGAGTTTCAACATTTTTATTTTTAAATCCATCAGGACAGGCTATGGCGTAAAACCCGTTCTCGAGCTCACGAAGGGTCAGACGAATGTCCTGGCGTAGACGGAAACCGAAATTTTGACCACGAATGGGGCACAGTAGATAATACGCGTAACCCTTGCACGTTAGTCTATGAAGGACCTTCTCCCTTCTCTGAACCAGAAATCAGAGTCGTCCGAGATGCAGTTTTACAAAATGCGGACAGAGCTGCCCTTTACATTTCTCTGCATAGTTTCGGAAACATGTTCCTTTACGCGTGGGGCAATAATGGTGAGTACAGAACAATTTTCATTTTTTATTACTTTGGTCATAAGTAATTTAAAAAAATCGCCGACGGGTAGCACTTAACTGGAATACTCTAATCACCTCAAATAATAACGAAATTAAAACAAGTCGTTATTTTTAAAGAAAAGGTAACGGGAAAATGGTCGTAACAATAAAAAATCTACTATTCCAACTCAATAAATAACAGTGACTCCTCTTCGTAATTATTCTGAGTGCTTTATTTTATCTTCATCTAAGCCCACCTGTCTTTTTAGGATTGCCTACCACACCGTACTAAAACGAAAACCTTATAGAGTGAATTCGTTTTCCGTTTGTCTCATCTGCCACATGTACAATCACTTTGTCACAGGCGTGTATTTTTGTACAATGTTTCAGTGCATTCCAATAGACCTTTTGGCGTTAATAAAATTAATTTAAAGATCTAAATACTATGAATTTTTAATATACATAATCTAATGTGATATGGTGTCGAAAATGTGCACTCGAGAAAAACATTTTTTATTAGTTTTTTATAAAATGTTTCTTAAAAAAATATGCCAATAAAATATAAATATCTCCTTTTTTGTTTCTGAAACCATTACTCATGTGACCGCTCATTCATTGTTAACCTAAGACGCAGGCAACCTATTTTGCTTAGTTTAGGTACTAAGGTACTTTAAGTTAAGTTTTATGTATAATAGGTCAATTTTTATACAGATATAAATTAATTTCATGTTATGATTTTCGGACTAGTTATCTACATTATCATTATCATCATGATCAGGCTTTTCATGCCTTTACTGCTGGAGAACAGCTCTTCTTTAATATTAAGGAGTTTGGACCGTAAGCCCATCGCGTCGGTCGGGGGTGAGTTTAGGGGCTTTTAATCTGCCTTGTCCCAGAATCTTGTGATATTTTACTTTAACTCATTGACCTATAGGCGGGCCTACGAGTTGGCTAAAAGTCTACCATTGGCATAGTGTGCTATTCTTCTTTTGAAAACAGTGTAACGCAATATCAATCGCTAATTTTTTGATCAATATGTGGACCTGTACTAACGGCTTTCGTATAAAAGCTGGTGCTTGCCTACTCAGCCGCTACAGCGCTTACTGCATTTGTATGGGCCTTTTAAATTGAAAAGTATAAATTCGTTAGACCTTACAGAATTATGAAACAAGTTTCTTGTTAAAGGTACTCTACCAAGCAACGGTCTGATATTACATCTCGCTGGGATTACGATGGCCACGGCAATAGACGCGCTGGCGCTCGAAAAAGCGGACCCATACGTCGTTGGCAACGCAGCCAGCGTTCTTTACTACACAACAGGGACCTCGAGAGACTGGACTCGTGCTGTGGGGATTCCTCTAACTTACACGTTAGAATTACCCGGCTACGAATACAGCTTCGTCGTACCTCCGGAATACATCGAACAAATCGTCACCGAAACCTGGGCCGGTATTGCAGCCGGAGCGCGCTTCGTGCTTAACTAATAGCGTTTAAGTATATGGTCGTGAATAAAATTTTGAGGCGTAATTTTGATTTACTTTACCTATTTTCCTTTAGCTTAATTTATACGGTACTCTGATCAGAAACAAGTAATTGAATTTCTGGTATGATAATTATGTCAGCAAATATTCCAGGGTTTATAGAGGACTTTCAATTTATTATCATTTTTTCAATGGTTCACAGCGTTAAGTGTATTATTTATGCACCGGCAAAAGTTTAAAAAGGTTTTTTATCTTTTTTTAGTAAGTATTTTACTTTCAACTACAAATCTTATTTTCATAAATTGTTATTTAGTTGTTATATGAAGTGTTATTTAGTTGTTATCGTTAATGATTGATCGCGTGATAGAGGTCATGAACTTTTTGAATATGAATAATTTTTTTTTTATTAAGGATCATTTGAAAATTCTCTTTATCAAAGCGTGAGCAAATTATACTTCTTATATTTTTAACTCAATATCGTTTCCATTATAAAAAATATTACATTCCTTTATTTAGCTTAGGTCATACCCTTAATAATAATGACCTCGACGGCATCATCTACCTAACTAAAATAAATATCTACCTGCACAGAAAAAAAAAAGAATTCTGTTATAAAGAAAATACAGAATACATCGAAATACATCGACCAAATCGTCAAAGAATTATATTTTTTTTTTATGTATAAAATACCCTTACCCATACCCATAAAAAAAAATTCTTCCCCGTGAGTAGCAAGCGACCCAATTTGGGACGATGCGTTTTAGTTTGGAATAGCAAGCATCCCAATTTGGGACGATTTCTTACACACTTTATGGGTGCTTGCACTTCTAGCATTTTGAAATGCCAATGCCAATTAGTGGTATAATTTATATACATTGAAAACTATATTTTCTTGATAACAGAATCCTTTTTTTCTGTATGGCTTTAAGTTAATAACTTTAAAATATGGGACTACGATTCCAAGTTAAGTGAGTCACAAAAAATATCCAGTCTTTCTCTAAATATGCATTGTGGCGATTATCGAAAAAGCATTTTTTATATACGTTAGGTATTAAATAATCTCCCATTTTAAGACAAGTTGTATTTGAAATGGAAAAATTTCGTGGGCGTAACGTTTTGTATACGAGTTTAATAAATATGTGATGGATGTGACAGTTTCGCTTTATGTCCCATGCAAGACTTGCCGACAAAAAATATTGCCTTTCGCTGTAACAAATAATGAGAACTGCGGTAGATAGAGTCAGTCTTTTTGAGACAAATAGATTTGATTATTATCACTACATATTATAAAATAAAGTCTTCCGCCGCGTCTGTCTATCTGTCTGTCTGTCTGAACGCGATAAACTCAAAAACTACTAAACAGATTGGCATATTGTTGACATTAGTGGACAGAGTGATTCAAGAGGAAGGTTTACGTGTATGATTTATCAATGTTTTGTGGAAATTCGTTAAAATATAACGATTATTGTTGAAGGAGTCGGAAAAAAATCTAGCCAGCTGGGATCTTTCATCGAAAACGCTGCCTAATCGTTTTGAGATATAACAAAATAATGTATGGAGGAATTGTGTATCTTTTATAGGCCTAAAGAAAAGTCCGCGATGGTATATGTCTATCTTTTATGGATACTATATTATACCTATTTTTATGTTTAAAAAAATGGTGTCATATGAAGAGGTATTTGGAAAGCAGTTTATACGGATGCAGAAATAATCCCTATCAAATTAAATACGTTATTTACCTTAAGAATTTCATGCACATTGTGATTGCCCTTTACACTATACACTTTAAATTAATATCTTAGAAGCTATCGCGAAATATAAATATCGAGCGACCAGCTGGGCGGCCATACGGGACGACACGACACGCGTAGTTAGGTTAGGTTAGGTTATATGTATTTATTCTTTACTTTTTCAAATACGTTAGAATTCGAAATAAAATAATTTAAAAATACTCCAAGGCCAAGAACTTACGTCACATTTAAATGTTATTAAATCCAATCCACATGTTCGACGCAACAAGCTGATATGACACTACGAGAGAAAAAACATTACGGTTTATATGCTCTGCTACCCGTGCGAAGCCGGGGCGTGTCGCTAGTAATATAATAAAAACGGAAAATGAAAAATTGTTATTAAGTGTGTTATATGTATACTAATATAATATTATAAAGAGCAAAGATTTGTATTTTTCTATGTTTGTAACAAATAAAATCAAACACTACTAAACCAATTTCAATAATTCCTTCACCATTAAGATGCTACATTATCCCTGAGTAACATGGGCTATATTTAATTTTCAAACTGATATTGCTCCCGCGGCTCCGCTCGCGTGTCCTAAAAAATTGTACCGGGAACTCCATGATTTTTTGCATAGATATAGTTTATAAGCTGAAGAGGCTACTTTTTATCCCGGAAAAAGGGAGTACAACAACTCGGTACAGCTGTGTAGTTTATGCGCACGGAGCCGAGGACGGAAAGCTAGTTCTAAATATTTAGTTAAATTTTACTCCTTGTACGAAACGAAACATAGAAAAAAAACATTGATTGTAAAGAAATTTATTTTGCACTTAAGTTAGAGTCAAATGGGTATAGACATCCATATTGCTGGTTTGATATTGCAAATTTTCCGATAAATTGTTACATTATATTAATCCCAGTGCCTTCTAAAACAAATCTATTCGCAGAAATTGGCACGTTTTATTTTTAAATCTTGCTGAGTAATTATAAATTCAATCGGAAGTACCAATGTGCATTTCACTTTTCTACATAATAGACTAAGATACGAATGTAAACAAGCGTTTAATCCTCTCTTCTGTTATTCAAACAGAAGTTTACTCAAACTGAAGAGCTTTATCTATCATTAAATAGACTAAAGTTTAAATATATTGTATTTGCAGCGAGATCCGATCAATCTCAATGGCGATCAGTACGAAATCATAAGCCGTTTTCAAAATGGCATATTTCGCGTGTTTTTCCCCTGCGGCCGCCTCAGCCGCTGATCCAGGTGTACGTTGAGTCCCTCTAAGATGTGATGTGGCAAATGTGCTGACACAAGTCACATACCAAAGAAGGCACCGTTCCTTTTGCCATGGGATCAGTGTCAGACCATCCGGCCGTTTCCCATTTGTACGACATAATCCAGACGGCACCAGGACACAACGCCAACCGGTAGAAATGACCGCTCGCCGGATTATCTCATTTATTGCCTGATGCCGTGAGAACCGCCCAGCGCTCCTGTAACAAGAAAGGCCGTGGATCCCATCTGTTTCCACCGACGACCGACAGACACACTGGTGCGGTTCACAAATCAGGCAGCACTACCTAAGAGCGACGCTATCCTCAGAGTATCTCCATCTAACATCGTTCCTAGATGAGGTATTGAAATGTATTCAAATAATTGAACACCTAAAATTGTTTATTTTATACACTCGAACAAACCGATTTCAATTTTATTTATTGCATACGTTAATTATACGTTTCTATGCACAAATTTCTGTTGACGTGTAGCAGAATATTACCGAGATTAATTAGTTAACGGAGGTTCATTACGGTGCCTTATTAAGACTAGAATTAAGCGATTGTTTGAATAGGTTTACCATTTTCTTATGGCACCGGTTAATGCTAATTTAATTGTTTATTCAATTAAATATGTTATAAACTAAACACTCCTTCGTTGAACTTGCTATCTACGGTAAACCATTAAATATTAAATCTTTTTTTCAGTATAGTAAACATATATGTTTATATAGGCATATCTACATTGGAATTCTATAGCACCTAATCCAGAATTAAATATGAGGAGGGTCTGTTCAAAAGGGGCTATTCAAATTGTTTTTTGTTTGATGTTTTTCTATAGAATTCTACAACAAATATTACGCAAAATATATGGATTTCAATACAAATTTGGAGGGTAAAAAATTAAAATCGTAAAATAAAATCGTAACTGCGCAAATCCGCACGCGCATCGACTTCAGAACGACAAGATATTTGGTTTATTGTTTTGTCAATTTTTTCCTGATGAACATTTAAAGAAATTAGAAGAGAAAAAATGTAGAAAATGTTAAAATAAAATTATGTCGGGAAATAAAAATTACTATACAATTGCTACATTATTTCAGTTATTTAATTTGTGTTTTTCTGTCCCAGTCCACGAATTTATCCGCCGCCTATAGTAGCATGTAAAAGGTAACATTCAAGACAAATTTTAATTTGATGTCGGTTCGCATTTCTGTGGCATAAGCGGACCCATGGCAGTGGCTAAGGGTTAATTATGAAAATTATATTTCACCGTGTTTTGACCAAATAGAGGTAATTTAGGTGTACGTCATTATTGCTGATTTTGTAATTTTATTATTATTATCATTTGATACACTAGCAGCTCTACGAGCTGATACGTGTATATCACTGCACTTGTGTTCTTAATTATTTAAATGTTTATCAAGTCTATTTTTGAAACAGTTCACTGTTGGAGCACTTATTACAGTTTCCGGGAGAGAGTTCCACAAGTTCATCACTCGATATGGCAAGAAGTGTGTTCTGGGGTTGCTAGCACACGGAGGTTTGGTTAACTTCAAGGAATGGCCTCTAAGACGTGTGTTATGGTTCATCATGTATAAATCTTTTATGTTTCTGACGTTGTAGTGATCGCTGAGTATTTTGTATGTTTCTATGAGGTCTCCTCTATTCCGCCTTTGCTCCAGTGTTGTCAAGTTGAGTTCGAGGAGGCGTTCTTCGTAGGACTTGTTTTTAAGGGATGCTACCATTTTTGTTGCTCTCCTCTGGACCTTCTCCAACATTTCGATGTCTTTTTTAAAATAAGGAGACCAAATTTGAAATGCATATTCCAGCAATGGACGAATGTATGTTTTGTACATTTTGATGAATAATTCATTGGTGATAATATAGAATGCCTTTCTGATCATGTACAGCATGGAATTTGCCCGTTTTGTAATATTTGTGATGTGTACGTCCCATTTTAAATTTAGTGTTATCGTGACTCCGAGATCTCTTTGTGTATTCACAGCCTGAAGGGGCACATTGTCCACGTGATATTTAAGTTTAGGATTGGTGTTTCCTATGTGCACCACAGTACAATTTGTTGACATAATACAAGATGGCGTAGCTTGAGCCCACTCAAATCGGCCCATATGCATCCTGGTCGTAAATTAATTGGATTTTCTTGTTGCTTTGTGTAGCAGTTCGCGTGAGTAACCACATTATATCTACGTGCTTAAAGATGCTAATGCAATGTAGTATTTATCTATTCCATTCCATTCCATCAGCCCTTTTTATATCCCACTGTAGGGGCTTAGGCCTCTTCTCAAAATGAGGTGGCTTAGAGCTTAAATCTACCACGCTGCTCCAGTGCGGGTTGGCGGATTGTAAGGACCGCCATCTATTGACAGCAACCGAGACCGACTGCTTAACGTGCTTTCCGACGCACAGAGTCAGTGATATTTAATGTACTTAAGTCAGAAAAAACTCATAGGTACACGCCCGGATTCGAACCACGGCCACATGACCTTACAAATTTTAAACAGGTTCGCTGCGGTCGGGCCATCAGGACACATTTATCTATATATATGAAATCGTAGTATCCGTCTGTCTGTCTGTTGGGGCTAATCTCCGAAACGACTGATTCGATTTGAATAGAACTTTGGCGACATGATAAGTTCAGGAGTGACACAGGCTATTTTTTTTCTGTCGGTCTGTCTGTTCGGACGACACTCCAAAACGTCTGAACTGATGTTAATGAAACTTCGCAGGCATGACAAGAACGTTGGCATTTAGCAGAAGTAACATAGGATACTTTTTGTATACATGTCTGTCGATCTGTTCGGGCTAACCTCTGAAACGGTTGAACCATTTATTCTTTTCATTCCAGAAATATTTCGGTTTCCCGCGTAAACTTATACGTGGGTCCAGATATTACCATTTCATATTTAGAAAAAAGGAAGATGACACATGGATGACATTATTTGAACGTTAAACTCTTACTTTATTGCTCTCGTAATGTAAATGTTTGCTTGTAAGTCTGTATCTGGTTATTTAAATCATCATCATTTCAGCCTTTGTCTGTCCACTGCTAAACATAAGCTTCCCCCATAGCACGCCACGCGACGCGATCGACCTACAGCGACCTACCGCGCCGTTGGATGCAGCAAGCGGAGGATCCAACTGCGATCTACCGCCTTCCTCAAGTCATCGGTCCATTGAGTCGGGGGGCGCCCGACGCTTTATTTAACCGACGATTTATTTAAATATTAATGATATACGAATACTATACCTATCTCCAAAAATATGCCAAAAATACTCATAAATATTAATTATTAACGTTGGTATATCCAAATAACTGCATAGATTATTTTTTGACACGGTAACTTATAATTTTTTTTAACCTAAAGGAATTGTGTCTTAACATAATAATAATAATGATATATAAGACATTTTCGAAATGAAAGATTAAATTCGACTACTTCATTTGATATCTCTGTCTGATCTGAAACATTTTTTTTTTAATTTCTTAGAACCACTTATTTGATTTTGATGAAACTATCATTTTTGAATAAATAAAATTGTGGTTGCAAATATCTTTTACTATATATGTATAAATATTTGAACAAATCACTACGCTGCATGTTACGTTTAAAAGAAAATTAAAACACGATTTTTATGACTCACACTTACATATAAATGTGAACTAAGTACATAAAATATCAAAATAAAAAAATAATATTAATAAGTACCTACTAATTGAAAAAATATGACTCTTAAATAGTAATAGAACTTCACACGAAGAAACCCGTGTGCAAACACTAGTTATTTATAAAATATATAAATAATTCCCATGGGCCCATAGGCCCATATAAACGAAAGTTAAAAATAAAACGTGTGAAAATTCACTAAACATTTTTTTAAACATAAATCAGTGTCGACGGGCGCCGCTGGGCGGCGTCCTAGCTTCCTGTACGTGTCTCGTTTAAGCATTTACTTGGCACATATTGGACGATCTATTTAAAGCATGTTCAACTTTTAACCTATTCGTATGCTAGAATTTCTGCCTCGGCTACGTCTTGGGGTACTTGGGGTAATGATCAGTTTTGAATCTAGTGAGATTTGAATTAACTTCATTTGGCACAACGGAAAACGTCGTGAGACGTGATTTTTTTATAATAGTCAGAAGTAATTATTCAATTTTCTATTGTCTTACGCATTCTTTACGGAAAAAAAAAATATTTATAATTGTATAATGGGAAGTTTAAAAAACCTTAAAGAAAATACACGATAATCGAAAATGCCTCCTTTATCTCTAGCGTTACTGGTGAATATCGGACCTCACTCATAGTTAATAGGAAAATCTAAATGAAAATCCTAAATCGGGAAAATGTTCGTAAAGAAAAAATAATAATAATAACGTATACATCACAACAACGTCTAGGCCCCAAACAAGCATTGGGTTATGTTTTGGGTACCAAGCGAAGACACTACATACGTATAACAACCAAGACCCGGTACCAGTATCAATATTCATTATATAAATACTGATCCGACCTGGGATTCGAACCCGGGACCTCCAGCTTCGTAGGCAGGGTCGCTATCCACTTGGCTAAGCGATCGTCAAACGCGTATAACGGGCGTAAACGGGCTAATAAGTTCAATGGTCTAGTACTATGGCAGCCTACT
Source organism: Luffia ferchaultella (assembly GCA_949709985.1). Taxonomy (NCBI): domain Eukaryota; kingdom Metazoa; phylum Arthropoda; class Insecta; order Lepidoptera; family Psychidae; genus Luffia; species Luffia ferchaultella. The sequence goes on along the minus strand of OX453256.1, from coordinate 14,127,135 downwards.
TATACGAAGGGGCCATTCTAGCCTGAATTTGGATCAGATTAAAGAAACGTGTTGTTGTTTTTAGTACGGAACCGTCTCCATGTAAGTCCGACTCGCACTAAGCCGGGTTTTTTTTTAAATTTTTATTGTCCCACCAGTTCGTGACATTAAGTCCGTATTTCGCAACAGCATCTAATGTTTGTTTGTACTAATAATATAGCATTGGCTTTGCGTTGGCTATTGCCAATCAATGTCAAAATAAAGCCGTAGCCACAGTTGCAATCATCCTCGATAACAATTAGATGCAGTCAGATGCCGACGATAATAAAGCGTCGCTACACCACACTAGGTTTTTTTGGCATAGAATGCTTGCCTACCCTCTTTTCCTAGGACTAGATCCATGCTGATCCTGACTGATTCTCTGATCCTGACTGATCAAGCTGAGACTACCTACTGAAATAGAAATATAATCAGACATTTTGCAACTAAGTATGATGACATGACGCTTACATCTGTCTAATAAGTACCTATACCTAATTCTATAAAAGAGCCAATTGACTAGAAGCCCTCTTCTGCGTTTACCGTCTAACCACTCATACTCTAGCTAGCTGGTGCATTATGGCTAGTTTTAGGCCGAGTTTCAGTACGCAAAGTCCCCGCACACCGGTCTTTAACCCCGCAAAATTGCGTAATGTCACTTCGATACTGTGAAGTGACATGTATGATTCTTTTAATACCAAACGCTGCTGTCAAATTAATTTACTCTATGATCAATTCGCACAAAGCTACTTTAGCTTTTCAGAATACCGTAATCTAATTATATACTTTTTAATTAATAAATAAAATGAAAAAATTAAACCCTTAAAGAGATGAAAATGGTAGTTAAAGTTTATATGGGAAAAAATTTGATAGTGGGTGAATCTATTACGATAACGTATTATAGCGATTTATAAACATCTAATGCTGTTCTAGCTGTTCTACACCACCAAGAGGTTTCACATCGGCGTGTTACCGCACATTTAGACAGCAGCGCCAGCCAGCGGTGCGGTAGGTACTGGTAAACAAATTCATCTAACAAAAAAATCACAGCTCGCACCTCACAATGGTCAAATAATTAAATCGAATTAAGTTGCATGAGTTTCGATCGTGGTTTCAGCAACAGAACGACTTCAAACTCGTACAACTTGTATGAACACATAAAGAATAAACCTTTGATAGGTAAACAAAGTTACATTCATTTTGTTTTTACCTATAAATAATTGTATATAAACAATTTATCTTAGTTTTTTTTTTTTTAATGCAAGTTTTAATAACATTTTGAACACTGCAGGCGTGCTTGGAGATTTTTCAATACTCTACACCCCATAAAAGTACCAATTGACTAGAAGCCCTCTTCTGCGTTTACCGTCTAACCACACATACTCTAGCATACATATAGCTAGCTGGTGCAAAATGACGAGTTTTAGTCCGAGTTTTAGTGCGCAAGGTTCCCGTGCGCCGATCTGCACCCCCGTGAAATCACCACGCTCGTGAATCGACATTTATGACTCTATTAAAACCAAACGCTGCAGTCAAATTAATTTACTCTATGATATCTACACCTAAATGCAAAATCCATAGGTCTAAATTAATTCACTCGTTTAGTTAACGTCGACATTTTCATTCAAAAGACTTGGCGAAAGTTGTAGCAGGACAGTAGGAAAGAAAGGAAATCGGCAACCCACATGAGCTCAATTAAGAGTGCTGCCTTTCCGAAGTCCAGTACTCGTTTATATTCGCTTTTAAGAGAAGTTATCGGCGTCTTTACAACACAAATTAAAGTTCACCAATACACAGTTTATATAGTTTCAGCGGTATCACACACATTATGACACAAAATATAAGAGAACGGAATTTTCTTGATATATTTCAAGCGATAGCAGTTTTGCATGGGCTTTAGATCGCGTTTTTATGTTGTTTTTATTTTGATTATGTGAGTTATATTGGGTTACGGAACTTCAAGGTGGGAGATATTAAGGAAATGATTTTTGGAAAGAATAATAATATGAATTTCAAAGCCAACTATAATTTGGCGGTAACAAAAACTAATCGCTTCTATTTTTTCCGTAACGTACCTACCTTCATAGCCCTTTCGATGGTAGACTTTAAAGCGCATACCTTGAACGCAAAAAAAGCGATCAATTTAGAACATCTGGCTGATCTCGCCAGTCACGCCGCATTCACTGCTAAAACTAATTGCTGGAATAATTCAATGCTTTTTATTGCCGCAGTGGTTGGTTTTTCTTAGTCACGGCACAGTTTAAAAAGTAGCAGCGATTTGATAACTGAAAATCACTCAAAATGTTAACACAAGAAATGTTATAATTGTTACTAGGTATAATGTTCAGGAATTTTCCACCACTGAAATATATCTACAACAGATATTAAGAGTCGTATTTTGTTTGCTTGTTTGTTTATTAGTTCGCGTATTAATAATAATAATAACAACGTATACATTACAATAACGTCTAGGCCCCAAACTAAGTATTAGCTAGTGTTTTGAGCACCAAGCGAAGACATTACATACATATAACAACCAAGACCCGATACCAGTATCAATATTCATCATATAAATATTGACCCGACCTGGGATTCGAACCCGGGACCTCCCGCTTCGTAGGCAGGATCTCTACCTACTTGACGGCCAAGCGGTCATCACATATTAAAAATAATGTAAAAAAGTCGGACATACATTATTTACACCCGGGACATTTGAATACTACCTAAACCAGTGACGTCACGCGAAGCAGAAAAGCTTCGCAATTTTGCAATATGGGAATTATTACAATATCGGAGGTTTTGTAATAGTATTTAAATTAAATACGAAATTGCTATTTAATTTTTGAAAACTATTAAGCTACCTATAATTTTCATTTGAAGTCTTAAAACTACTAGATAATAAAAATCTACTAGAAATGGTTACACTGTGGCTCACGATGCAGCTCAACTACCAAACGTCCAATGTTAATAGTAACGTAACCGGGTGTTAATATATTATTAGCAATTTAGCCTCTACCAAAAATAGGTTTTTTCCCAACTTCTGCCATTTCTTTCTACAATAATCATTCCTAATCATTAAAGTATTTGTACTTGTATTTTTATTTACGCTTTGGTCGCGATTCTGTTTTCGTAAAAAACAGACAATATCTTCCCCCCTTTCTTTACAGTGTATCTCTTTGCTATTGCCCTTCAGGGATGACGATTTGAAAATATTAAGTAGTGAAAAATTATCGTTCTTTCTGTACAGGGAGTAGAAATTGTTATATCGCAATTTTCCGCTCCCAATCAAAATATTAAAGATACTTATAGCTATAAAATATCGAGGGATCTATTGTAAGCATGATACCTACATATGAAAAAAAAATCACAGATTTCGCGCTTCCCACGACTATCGGGTATCTACATTGAAAATGCTACTAGAGATTCTAGTAGGTGGTAAATCACTTTTGATTATTTTTTTCTTATTTACTCCCAGTTCCGAAATATTAAGTCGGAAGTAAAAAAACTCTAATATTTTGGCTAAATTTTGGATATTTGTCGAATTTTCAAAAAACCTATTGGTCCGGTTTCAACAAATATTATACCGTACGATAGTACTCGTCCATACGCACCTTTTGAAACCAAATACATCTCGGCACTTAGCCAACTTTCGATGATTTCCAACGATACCCTTATTTCGTGAAAAGGGCCTATAATTCAACGATCGAAAAAACATTTTCAATGTTAAAATTATTGCATCTTGCTTGCATGACAAATTGTGATTTGACCGCTCAGGTCTATAGTTATCTTCTACATTCGTAGGTATAGATTGTTCGAAATAATTTGAACACACGGTAACAAAACTTTATGAATTGTCATCAGATCGTTGGTCAATATAACGCAACTGTGACAAACGTGTCACAATACTCAGAATATTTACTTATTTTATTTTTATCTTTTGTGGCGTTGCGAAATAGTTGCGACATTTTTATTGAGATACTTTATTCTTAAATATTACAGTCAGGTACTAAAAAGTGACTCCTTTGAAGACAGGCTAACTTGTTGGTTCTGCTTTATGGTAAATTCTAAAACATTATTTATGATTTTCAATACCACGTCATTATATTATAGCAAATCCTAAATATGATAGTATTTTACTTTGGATTTTGGTTCTACACAGGATGAGATTTTAGTCACCAGCCAAAATTTTTCTAGATGTTAGGTATCACCAATAGACCTCATTATGTAAATAAAAATATAGGTCAAATATTCATAATCAATAATTATATCCTAAATATTTTTTAACAAAATTTGGCTACCTTCTACTTATATAGGTACCTATCAAATGAGATCATTCGGTAATCACCAATTTTCAAAAATACGACGTGCTAGTATTATCTATGGTGCTAGAGTGCAGAGCGAAAGGGCGGGGCATGGGGCATGTGGGCGGAGCGCGTGCACGTGCGCTGGCGCCCTCGTGAATGGTGACTAGTATATTGGTAATTTTGGGAAAGGTTTACGTAGTCTTAACTGAATATTGTAGCGTATGTGTCTCGCCGCTTATCAAACTGGCCACACACAACGTTACATTCTAGTTATTTTAGATCTAGAATATCAATTTAAATAATAAATTTAGATAGAGAAATAGAAATAAAGGACAGTCGAATTTGCGGGGCCGAACAATTATGATTGTTACGCGATTAGTGAATTTATAAATAATAATAAATTGTAATATTTTATATTCGTTAATAATAAAAAAAGGAAGTTCAGTTATTCAGTGGTATTTTTTTACGCTCCCAATAGGAACGAAAATCCTACAATATTATCCTATTGAACGATACTAAAAAGGAACAAGACGGTCAACGGATTTTAGTCAAACGTCATTATATTAAAATTTGGCAGGTCATTAAAACTTCACTCTGTATAACTACCTACATATTAATTTTATCAGTTTATTAAAATCAGTTTCTTATTTAAAATATATTTTTTTTACATATCTGTTACGTACGAAACTCAAACTTGGAAAAAATATTATTTTAAAAATAATGTTCCATACAATCCCAAACCTTGTTCACACTGTAGTACACAAGATGTATGCCCTTGACTCGTTGATTCCAGAGACTTGACAGTTTTAAGAGTGAAAACTAACCCCAAGTGACGCATGGGTATTCAAGAAACGAATAAATGAATACCGCCATTCCTAATTCAATCGAAACAAAGATGGGACGGATCCGTTTTCCTGAAATAATGTCCTTAACGCGAGCCTAATTACTGGTTTCCAGAGATAAGTAAACCCAACACGCCGTCAAAAGTATTATCTATTATGTATAGCTACGTTTTCTTGAATACCTTGAACAAGTTAAAGTTTGCGTCTTACCTTACAAAGGAGCCAGTATATCTATAGTCCGGTATCCAGTGACCTAAAATAGTCACGATTTTAAAAATTATTGAAGTAAAACTTCTTTAGGCGCGACTAGGGGGTAACTCAGATTTTTTTTCTGACGGAAGTGACGTGATACGTGATAATAAAGTGATGCAAACGTCAGTCTGACGTCCGTGTGACTAGTCAGACGGGCGTCAGTCTGACGTCCGTCTTACTAGTCAGACTAATGTCGCAGAAAGAGGTACAAGCAGTTGAAGCAAGCCGCATATATATACTTACATCTTTTTCACTCGCACTGAAATTCACCATGTGGAAAACATGTGAAAAATGAAACAAATATATGTAAACACAAGACTGCCTTCTATACTTCAGTCATTATTCTGAGACTATGGCACAGTTATTTTCCATCCTTTCATATCATAATCATATGCGCAAACGATGCTCAACTGTTACATACAGGGATATACGGAGCTTTTCTACTCTAGTATATTATTAGTATACTTATCATTAGAATACATTGATATAAATGTCGATATCGATACATTTATGTCAATGAGCGTATTGCATCATATTATCTCTATTTTTCTATCTACACGCAGATTACTTCACTGAACTCTCAGAATCAAAACCAGTCAACGCGTCACCCATGCGCATCACAGTCACACCCTACTCCGTCTAGTCTACGCAACCATGGAACTAATAACGCAGACACATTAACTTTAAAACAAAAAAGTACCAAATGACGATGCTAGATGGCACTGATGCCCTTCTTAACATAGACGGAATACTAGGTTCAGGACTGTGCACTCGGCTTTGCGAAACGAGGAGATGAAATAGCGAGGTTCAAGTCTCTTTTCTTCTAGGGTGACTAATATTGAAGTAAAACTTCTTTAGGCGCGACTTGAGAGTAACTCAGATTTTTTCCGAATTTTCAAACGGATCAATTGTGAATAGCAAAGCGAATAAAAATTCAACAGTTTTAAAAAAATTATTTTGAATTGCAAAGTTTTTTAAAAATCTCTAACAACAAACCCAATTACCTATCTATACACGGTTTAACCATACTAGGGTAAGAAATTCTATCCATTGTATAGTTTTGTCGTCTATTGAGACCTATCGACAGATAGACATATCTACCGTCACACGCCATCTATCGACGGGAGGCCCCGGGAGGGTCGATAGCTTACCAGAGTTAGATTTTTGTATGAAAATGACATTTCGTGCGTCCCAATCATAAAGGTATATATACTAGCGTAAGAGAGGAACACAGTGTGCGAATGACATCCAGCTCTTTACGGAAATCCTACATGCGAGAAAGAAATGCAAAAAAATCTATCATAAAACCTCTTTGAACACATTTAGTCTTCATTACTCACTTGTCAAAATAAGGTCCAGCTTTGTTTTCTATTTTGTGTTATAATCGTTTTGAATTCTACAAAAATTAATTCTTGTGATAAAAATGGTGTCGTGTTCAGTTTTAAATTGCACTGTAACATATGTTAATAATCCAAATAAAGAGACATTTCACCGGTAAGTACTGCCAATAACATATTGTTATCTTAATGCTTATTTTTATAAAAAGCGATCCTAAATTTACTTGGTTATACATCAGTAGTATACGGTAAATACTTTATTTTGTAAGTAATTTGTTATTTTAAACAATTATGTGTAAGATACAAAAATATTGTGTAAAATTACAATCAAACAATTAAGCATAGGGATTGCACAAAATCTATCGATATGTCGATATTTTCAAATATAAATATTTTGTAAATTTAATATTACCTAATTGCACCTGTTTCACTGGAATGATGTCGTAAACTGTTTTTAAACATATTGTGAGGTTTATTTAGCCTGGCAGCACATTGTAAGAGAAAGTATGACATCTATACATATATACTACACATAGGGTATATATGTAAATACAAGACTTTTTCAAATGAAAATATAAGATATATACACAATTAATTTTAATCGTTATTTATTTATGATTTAAAGTCTGACGTTCTATCTGCTCTCTGATTAAGAACGTCGTAAATAATTTAACTTTGAATGAAGAAGTTACTGTATACAATAGTTTAACCTCATTTTCCTCCAAGAAACTGCGGTGTTAAAAAATGCTTCCTGATAATGATGACTATTTCATAATATCCAGGTTACCTGTGAACGCGGTTAGCAGAGAACAATGGAAAAGAATGTTAAATAGAACAGGTGGGACGCCTCGAAAACATTCTTTGGTTTGCAGTAGACATTTTACGGAAAACTGTTTTGCCTAACTAAATCACCGACGACTTTTGGAGAAAAGATCTATACCTACTGAATTTGTGCCGTTGGAGGATTCTTTCTTTTTCATATGTGCGTACTTAGTATATTAAGTAGTATATTAACGCCGTAGTATATACTTAATATCTAAAGTCAGAGCATTTATGCCAACTGTAATTTCTGTACAGGTCAATCTGAAGACCAAGCGATCGGTGTCAGCGTACGTTCACCGGGATATATCACCAGAACCTTCAACTTTAGAGCCTAAATCTTTATTTCAGCACTAATGTAAAACGGATTTGATTAGGCAAATTATCACTTTGTCTTTTACAAAAACTTGTTCCTTTATAATTAAATAAAACTTAACTACCTATTAAATAAAGAAACACAAGATATTATAGACTTGGATGAAATATAGGAATTTCATCCAAGGCATAATTTGTGGTGCAGTGAGATGACGCGACAACTCGATCGAGTAGGCAATGTGACATCACGGGCAATAAGAAGCCACCAGTCAAGCCGCACGAAATACTCAGTCTCAGTCATTTATTAACGAATTAAAAAAAAAAATTAACTGTTTTATTAGTTTTGGTTTAAATCTTTCAATTCTATCGAGTTAAATATGATATTCATCATGAAACTTCTAAATTGTAAATGTTTTTGTTTTGTACATTCTCATTTTTTTGTTTACAAAGAGTGCTAAAAAGTTTGTTGTTATGCATTGCAACATGACGTATTGTCATTAAAAATACAAATGGTTTATTTATATTGTTTTATTTATTACTTGGCTTGTATTCAACTAAATGTTAAAATTTCCATAATGATGTTAACGCTTTCTTTACTTCTGCAATTTTTTTATTATCAACTGTTAACAAAAAAAAATATTTATTGGAGTAAAGGAAATGGCATTTGAATTGACTGATTGATGATTTGTCATTTTAAAAAACTAAAAGTTAGGAAAAGTAACTTAAAACAAAAATTATGTAGTATAGCAGATTCAAAATAATAAATAGGATTGCCGATTTCGACTTATGATAACGCGGTAATTTCAACGACACATTATCATGAAAGTACTACGTGCTATCGATAATATAAAAAACACACATGCACATCACTAAAACTGGCTCAACCACATGTGAATTTTGCACACATACTCATTTCCGTTTCGGTCATGCGATGTTTAGATGTCAGTTGGTCTCCTACGCTAGTATATATATGTCTATGGTCCCAATATACTTCTGACAGCTGTTGAAGGATAGAATTTATTACTGAGGATAAACATGCGGCCTATCTGTCAAATGTGATGGTTTACCTATCTATCATCTGCTATCATCAAATAAAAATTCGCTAAATTACTTTTATCCTAATATTTTGAAAAAAATATCTATTTAATTTAGTTGTAATTTAGTGTGAAAATGTCTACGTCCAGTGAAAGCGATTCTGACTTCGAACTTTTACAAGAATTGTCAGACTGGGATAGTAGCGAAGAATCATCTCATATTTGTTATTATAAAACATACAAAAATACTTTAAAGTTTTACTTCAATCGCGCGTAAAGGTTACACGCACACACTTTTTTTTTATTTACAAACGTCTGGTCTGGGTGCTTCAAGCAGCCCACATTTATAATTATAATGGGACATCCCACACAGCGCCATCTAGTCCCAAAGTAAGCAACTGTCATACTTGTTTTATGGGGTACTAGACAACTGATATAAATACTTAAATATTCTTTTTTATATATAATATATACATATATAGATACTTTTGCACCCAGACACGGAGCAAATATACGTGTTCATGCACACAAATATTTGTCCCGGGTGGGAATCGAACCCGCGACCCCCGGCTCCGTAGTTAGGGTCTCTAACCACTCGGCCAACCGGTCAGTCAATAGATAAAAGTTGTCAAAGTGGTTTTTGTAACATCCCTATTTTACATCTGTGTATACACGGTCAGTGCTTACAATTCGGTATACATAGATTTTGTATAAATACAATTTTGTATAAATACAATTTTCTATATATATTTTAATTATAATTCCATTTTAACCACATATTTACGACAAAGTTTAAAAACTTCTTTGACCGTCATTTTATGTCAAGTGTTTTTATGACACTCTGAAAAGTGAATAATTCCAGACATTTCCAAGTCAACCAGTTACGTACACATACAAAAGTGTCGCTAACTTAGACGCTACAAACTGATTTAGCGCTCCTAATCCAGCGTGCAGAGTTGAGATATGAGACGAAACTAATTGCCGTGGTCTGAAGTCCGAGCAAACCAAATTGCAGTTTAGTTCGCTTGCTATTTGAGTTGCAGCTCAATTAACGCTCGCCTGCAGGGACATCCTACAAACGAACTCATAATTAAATCAAATAAAAAAAAAAATATTCAGTAAGATATTTATTTACACACACTTATTGAAATTCAAAATGAATCGATTAGGTTTCGAAAAACTAGAAGGAAAAGCACCGGCAAGAAACTGCTCCCTGTTTATTTTATTTAAATATATGTTTTTCTTAACTCTTTTTGAAATTTAATGTACTTACAACTATTACAATGATGTCCATGTGCACCTTGCGCATTTAAAGTAATGCACAGTAATCTACATCATAAGTAAAAGTTTAAAAACTCTATTGGAAATGGCAAATTTAGATATATTTATTGTCGTAAATGTATTATTCCATAGTTATGTTAAATGTCAATCGGTTTCAATTAACATAATACCTAATTTAATTTGAATATATCCAGACAGTTTAGCTTCGAATACCAGCAAATTTCCTTTGACTGGGTACAAATGCGCGTTAATTTACTCGCTTTGTTCTTGTTATAATGTTCGTGATGTTATAGATATAATAATAGATTAAAATAAGTAGAAAGTAGGTATTAGGTGTAAGTGGTAAATATATAATATAAAAGGAGTAAGTAAACATCTTTAATAAAATTATTTCTAACTATCTAGTAGGTTTTAACTGTAGGCTCTCTATCTTTAAAATGATCAGTCGTATGAAATTGTATTTTGTTTTGGCGCCTGTGAATGGAAATAGTGGTTAATATTAGTCAAAAATTGTTTCTTTTATCTACATTATGTAGTTTTTTTCTTTAAATATATATTTTTATGTATATAATATCTACTGACCATCGTTTCGCTCGCGTATGTGTCACGTTCCACACTATTTAGTTCTACCTTTCCATGTTGTATAATTATAATGACCTCCTTTTCCGCGTTTCAAAATACTTCTCTGACAAATTAATGTAATCTACATCAGTTCAGTATTTTAGTCACGATGACGTAACAAACAGAACAGACAAACCATTTTCACATGACATTACATAGGTATAGTTCCAATCAAGTTTTATAGCGGATGTGAACATAGGCACAAGTCGCGTCGCAGTAACCAGTTTTAGGTGTAGCGGGACGCAGTGGAGCGAGGGGCATATGACTCAACCTGCACAAGCATGCTTAAAGCGTTGTATTCCGATCCGCCATAAAATTTGATTGGAACTATACCGTATGATTGTTCCTCTCTGCCAAATGTCATCAAATTCGCAGTCAAATTCGGTTTACAAATCATATGTATCAGAATGTAAGCTAATATCTTCCTATCAAATTCCTTCACTATTGGTTTAGTGGTTCAACAGAATAGACACATTTCCACGGTAAAAGGTAGCCCTTAATCGTACATAAAGACTAAAACTGTCTCTACACAAAATTATATTAAAATCCGTCAAATATCTTTTAAGGTGATTTAGGTTCAGATGGAATGCCACAGACTGTACTTTAAACTTAACAACATTAAGTAAGCGCTCTCTCTCGCTCTCCACTCGCGTACTCGAATAGAAAAACTTTGAGTCGTGAAAACTTTCAGTATTCAAGAGTTTTATTACGACAACCGTATACCATTGAGTTTGTAATAATATAAACTACAACTTAATATTTGGTTGGCTGAGGAAAAGAATATGAGCACATAAGTAAGTCAGTTTATCTGTTTATACTGTGTTTAAAAGTGGTCATCAGGTAGCCGCCATAAGAAAGAGTCACCAACCACCACGTGTCATATTCTATAAGTATTTTACTTACGATTAATGCTGCATTTTTATGGGAAAAGAGTTGTTCTAATTATTAAAAGGCATTATAGCCCAAAGCGCAACGAACCTGTCTCAAATTTATAAGGTCATAGGACCATGGTTCGAATCCGGGCGTGTACCAATGAGTTTTTCTGACTTAAGTACATTAACTATCACTCCGTGCCTCGGAGAGCACGTTAAGCAGTCGGTCCCGGACGCTGTTAATAGATGGCGGTCGTTACAATCCCCAACCCGCAGTGGAGTAGCGTGGTGGATTTAAGCTCCAAACCCCCACCTCACCCTAGGGGAAGCCTAAGCCCCTGCAGTGGGGTAAAATGGGCTGATGAAGTATTATTAAAAAAAAGTTAAATTAATCATTTGAATTAAATTTAGCCTAGGCCGAATTTAGGGTATAGTGTTTATTCATATATTTTATACTTAGTATATGTACAATATTTCGTCTGGGAAAAGAATGGGGGGTTGACAAGATAGGTCGGGATCTAGTAGCATAAAAATGTCGTTAATTTTCAGATCAAATTGAACCCTAATTATTCCACGATTACCACCGAATCGTTAACATATATTTCCACTTGTTAAGTAAGAAAACAGATAAAGCGTAACTCAATAAGTCACAGCTTACGTACTCCATCTTCACATTACCGCACATTAGAACGATTTCGACACGAAATGTCTATACTAAAACATACAAACGACACTCCGACATATAAAAGTGTGTGTTGATCTTTTCAACTCTTGAGATTATTCACTATCGAGAGTGTGACAAGATAGCAACAGGCCTCTTGTCTCACGAGTGGTTTCGATTTAAGATACATTTGTTATTCCAGACACGAGTCCGATTACAAACCACGGATTCGATGAAAGGTCCGTGAAAAACCCCTGATCCCTCGCTAAATACTCAAAACCGTTTTTGCTCTGAAACCCACAAAGAGAAATAAATATAGAAGGATTGAAACAATGCTTGATATAAGTCAATGATGAAAATACTTTAATAGAACAAAGTGCCCGTCCATAGTGGAATTTGTCTTTTCAGTTGAATTAGCATGCCTAGAAATATGTGTACACTATTATGTGTTAAATGTCAATAAGCTATTTAAACTAGTTCAATATGGAGACATGAGAAAGAAACATTACTCAAATGTTAGCTTTAATATTTATACAAGGTGAGATTTTAGTAACCGGCCAAAATTTTTGTAGATGTTGGGTATCACCAATAGACCTCATTGCGTACCTAAATAAAAAATATGGGTTACCCACATTTTCATATTAAATTATTTTACCTACAGTGTTATTTTATAACGTTTTGTTGGTTGCCTTCTTAACGTTATAGTAAACATACGCGCCCGTTCAAACGAAATGGGGCGGCGGGCATGAATGGTGACTAGAGTTATTGGTTTTTTTGGGAAAGGTTTGTGTAGTCATATCTCAATATTTTTCTATAGAACGATACCAAAAAGGAAACAAGACGGCTATAGGTTTTCTACCAAAGATCATTATATTAATATTTGACTGGTCATTAAAACGCCCCCCTGTATAATTTGATTGAATATTAATACCTATACGAAGTCATGCACTTATTTTGGATCTAATAACTCGGACTAAAATATAATCCGTCATTTTTGACATATTGGATCAGACTTGTATGTAAAATTTACTTATCACCTTCCAAATTTTCTAGGCATTAGGTGTAAGTCAAAGACTTCATTTTCGACAAAAAAAATTGCTAGGAAATTTTTTTACAATCGTATATTTTTCGCGGAGGGATTAACAATACAGCATGGTTACTGAGTCAAACGTAATTACTACGCACAAGAAAGTGGCGACCGCGCTTGTAATCGGAAATCGTTAGTCACCCGCGCATTCTCAAGCTAAGATAATAACTTTGTGGCGCCATATCTCAATATTTTAATACCTATTTTGTGATACTAAAAAAAAACAAATATTTTATTATTTTCACCAAAGTCCAAAAATCAGGACTTATCCAGTCATACCTATTTAGATTCCATAATATATTAGGCAGAAATTAACAACAAGTTTTTTTTTTCTTTTCACACCTTTCTGTGGAGAAACAAATTACTTTTACCTTTTACAGAAATTTTAAAAATTTATAAATATATCTTTATAGCGACACTTAGGTATTTTTACGTTGAATCGGCTCTACGGTTGAGCATCCAGGACACATGCAGGTGCTGCGACATTAGCAACCGGCCACTCGACCCAGTAAACCACAGACATTCACGTCATTCCTCGTTTAGTGTCAACTCGCCGACTCAAAGGCTCTCGCAATAAAAAATTCATGAAACGCCCAAGAGATGGTGGTGGTATGCATCTCTATAATTCGCCGCTACCCGCTACTCTAGCGCGAGCTAAAGAGTCCATGTTTATTACAAATTAATATTCGACTGTATTGGTACGACAGAAAGTTCAAAATGGTTTAACCGAATTCATGAGTTAAATCCATTTAAAACTACGATAAGTAGGCATCAGAAAGAATGAAAAGCGAGCGGGTGTTTGAAGTTTCTCGTATTAAAATCACTGTGAGGTAGCCGATGTATTCCTCTAAATTGCGAAATTATTTAATTCGCGTAATACTTAGAAGCTTCGCTGTGCTACACGAATCGCAACCAAAGATTAGATAATCCTCCATCAGCCCTTTTTATACCCCATTGCAAGGGCTTAGGCCTCCCCTCAAGATGAGAGGGCTTGGAGCTTTAATCCACCACGCTGCTCAAATGCGGGTTGGCGGTTTGTAACGATCGCCATCTATTGACGGCAACCGGGACCGACTGCTTAACGTGCTCTCCGGGGCACGGAGTCAGTGATAGTTAATGTGCTTAAGTCAGAAAAACTCATTGGTACACGCCCGGACTAGAACCACGACCACTAAGCCTTATAGATTTGAAACAGGTTCGCTGCGTTCGGGCTATCACGACATATTAGATATTATTACTTCGTAACAAATAAGGTAACATCACTCCCAAACATAAACGACAATACCTACGCTATAATATCCTACGTATTCCGAATAATAATACCAAGAGGTCGTTGCGATGTAAAACCTACCTTACGCAATGTACTTGGAGAACACGCCCCGAGTAAGTAAGTCATCTTCGGTACTAACGCCGGTTTACTAATATTTAGCGCATGACACACGCGTAGGGATGTCGACATCGCATAGCTATGTACAAATATCTTTTTTGTTCATAGCTTCGCATATATATCAAATTTATTAGACACACGGAAACTTCTGCGACATTTTAATACATTTTTTTAATTAACTAAACCTTTTTTGTCTGCTCTCGACGCTCGCGGTAGTGATGGCCGGGAAGCGTCCTCTGCCCCACCACACCGCTTCTTCCCACTTATGTCGCCTATTTATCGCGAAGATGTTCTACTTATAGAATCTTAACCTGTTTTGCCTTACGCATGTGTTTCGAGAATCGAAATTGATGCGTTTATCGCGTATGATTGCGGGAGCGCGTCGGCACACAATTAACTTTGTAAGGGTTGTACCAAGCATTATAAAGTTAATAAATACCTACCTAGTTTGCGCCGCCTTCGACTAAACATAGTCCAAACTTATAGAGAGCTTACCGAAATAAACAGAAACTTTCAAGGGAAACACAGGTTTATTTTGTTTTTAGGGTTCCGAATTTCCGAACCTCAAAAGAAAAACAACGGAACCCCCATAAGATCACTTTATTATCCGTCTGTCTGTCTGTCTGTCTATCTGTCAAGACCCTTTTTCTCAGGAACGCGTGGAGGTATCAAGCTGAAATTCATATCAAATACTCAGGTCTACAGTCTTGCAATAAAAACTACTTAGTACTATATATATATATATATATATATATATATTTAATTTATTTGTTTTTTTTTTAAACTTATTTTTTAAGTGAACAATATTTTATTAATAATTTTTTTATATGTTTAAAATCCCAATTTTTTAATGGCTTTTCTTATTTTTTTTTTTAATATAGCAACCAATAAAAACATTAATAATATTTACAACATGAATGTAATACATTTTTTTTAAATCAAGTTTACTTGTGAACATAATAAAACATCCTTAGATTGTCATGAATTAATGACCAACTATTCTTTGAATTGAAATGTTAATGGATTTTTTTGTTATCCAACCATTTTTAAATTGGCGGTTAGCAGTAAACCAACTGTCTCGAAATAGTATAATATTAGATATTTTAACAGTAGAGTGACCAAGCATTTCGCTTGTCCGTGCTGTGATTTTTTTTCTCTCGGTAACCATTAGTTTGCGCCACCTGCTTACTTGAAACATTCGTTCAGACAATTGTCTGTGGTTCAGACGAACACGGTGTATATATAATTAGTAGACAGCAACCTCTCCCAGTCAAAACACTGGGACAGTACACAGATAAAAATAATTACTTTAACCAAATTTGTTTACTTCATTCATTTCCTAATATAAGGAAAAATTAGTTCACTAGAGAAAATGTTATTTCAATGAAGTAAAGAGTAATTGGTGTAAAATAAACTACTTTGATAGAAAATACATGTATATTTATAGTTTTAAGAACTTGACTTCGAGATATATTTGTTTCTTGAATGAAAATTTCATTTCTGTCTGTCTAGTTACACTAAATCGGCAGGAATACGAAATAATACGGATACAGACTTGAGATATTTCTGATACATGTTTCTGGACTAGTTCTGTTATATAGTACAGTAATTTTAGAATATCGTTTTAAATATAGAGACGAAAACCACGAACAATACTTTCTACCGTCCTTATATGATATTCCATACGAAGTAAATACATATAAACCGAGTTTCTCCCAGGCAGATAGATAAGTACCTATACAGCTGCACAGATGTTGCCATCGTATGCCTATCTTGGCAACTTCCAGTAGTGACTTGATGTTTATGATCGAAATATAGTATCTATCGATCGATCGAAGTATAGGTACTATATAGATAGGCACTATACCTATAGTAGATAGGAAATCTATTTAACAAGTCATCAATCCCAACTGCAGTATCAATTAAGTGCGTAGGTTCCAATTGCACCATCATCTAATGCTGCATCCCAAATTTAAAGCCGATCCGATGAAGCTGCTCGGTATTTTCAAAAAGAGTCCTTTTATTGTTTTGTTATTATCATAATTTTACAGCAGTTTCACTAATGGCGGGTTTTGCCCGTAACTCTACAGTTAGCAAAGAGAAGGAAAAAAAATAGGAACACTACAGAACGAGTGTGACAAAATTAAAGATATATTTAGAGTCTGAAAATAGTCGCAGTAACATAGTAATAAACTATGATTGGTGGGATATGACTAGATCACTATAGTATTAGGGTAATGCAATTCGCTTTTCATGAATTTTTTTATCATACCAATAAATTAATAAAATAATCCTAAATACATTATCACCAACTACTTACATTTTTTTTACTTTGTAATTTGTTTTAAATTTATCGCCCGCAAAGACCGATAATGACTTCATCGATGTCCTTTAATACTTACATATGTTACCTACTTGTGCCTATTTTTTTTTAGAATTTTTTTAAGTTTAACGTAAAGCCGTAAAAAAACCGGCCAAGTGCGAATCTGCTCGGAAAAAAACGAGCGCGCCGTTAGTCGAACTTAACCATTAATGGTTATTATGTAATTTAAAAATCATTGTATAAATATTTTTTATTATTATTTCGTTAGTTATTTAGAAGGCGCTCGATCCTCTCTGGTTAATCCGAAAAGTAATAACAGGAGTGCACTGATAGCTACAGACAATGTTTATTACTTATTTATTACAGTGAACCTTTGACTTTTAGTATCGATTGTGAAGAGAATAAGCTCTGCAAAGAAAAGCGTAAATTTTTAGTACCTAATAACATAATGTAATTTTCTCACAAAATTTTTTTTTTAATTAAGTATCTTTTACAATAACATCACAAAGATAAAATGCATCTAGTTTTTGCTTATTAGCTAAACGCTGTCATTTGCTATGGATTTTCTACAAAATTTTTACTTATAAAAGTACATTTTATAAGTTAATCTATTACTCGTTAAATAATACAGTCTAGTTAACTATGATAGTTTTCCTTTTAACTACATTAATATACTCCTGTCATAAAGTTTTTCCACATATCCAAAAACAACAGTTTAGCTGGTAGAGAGGGGCGGGGGGACACATGATTCTAACAAAAATTAGGACTTTAGGAGTGCATATCTCAACAACTGTTGACTGAAATTAAAAAAAATGTTTGATACCTTGATATCATTTTTTAAGACCTATCGTTTAGTACCTCTCGCGTTAGATTTTATTTTCGTACTTCAGTTACAATGTATGGCGACCTATCCCAAATTTTTTTTTTTTAATTTCACTACGTCGTTGTGTAGCAGTTCATAGAGTACACCTATCTTCCAAATTTCATCTATATATTGCCAATAGTTTTCGAAGAAAACTACAGACAGACAGACGAACGGACGGACGGACATGTCGAAACTATAAGGGTTCCTTTTTTGCCATTTGGCTACGGAACCCTAAAAGGGGCTGATGGAAAGTAATGCGTCCGACGGCATGGCATAAGTAGGAAGGACATCTTGTTTTAATTTCTTTTTAAATTTCGCTTTTTAGACAGTCGTTTATTTTTTACTTTTTTAATTTATTCATGTATAACTTGTCGGGCGAGATGACAGCGGTTGTCATGACGACTCTGGGACTATTCGCACGCCCGCCCTCTACTCCCGCAGAATTAAATCGTCCTCGTTATATATTTAAAACAGAAACCGCACTCTTCACCATACGTCAATTTTATTAGTTTATGCTTAGGCTTATATTATGTCAAATTCAAATGGAATCGTATGAAAGCCATCACTATTTGTAAAATATATTCTATCAGCTTCTATAGTGGTTTCCATATTAGATTTCTTTTTAAATTGAATTATCTAATTAGGGTTTGGAATGCAATAACACAACGAAACGCTGTTTTTTTTTGTAAATTACTATGAAGAAGCACATTTGTTATCAGACTTAATTTTATTTATTTATTTCAAATAAGACCACTAACAGTTTACATATTAAAAATGTACACTTACATATATCCTTGTATATCCTCTATTACTATCTATTTAATCATTAATATTTTTAGTAAGCATACCAAAGTGATTCTGTGCTGTCAATTGGATCCAGTAAACAATAGATGACCAACACATGATAATACTCGTAAAACAGGGCTCTCTTAGCGATTGGCGGTCAAAAAATGTTTATATATTTTTTTCACTTATTCGTTTGTTCTTGATTGTTCGATAAAATTCATTGTTTGTTTTTTCTTCAATTTTTTATAAACAATATTTAAAAATTCTTTCTCAAATTGGCGCTCAAAAATTTTGAAATTTTTAAATATTGTCTAAAATTTTTAAGTACCTATTGTATAAAAAATTTAAAAAAACGAGCAAACAATGAAACGAATTAGAAAAAAAAATGTAACGTCAATTACCTAAGAGAGAATTTTTAAATATTGTTTATGAAAAATTAAAAAACGAACTAGCAATGAATTTAATCGAACAATCAAGAACAAACGACGGACAAACGAATTTGAAAAAAAAAATATTTAAAAGAATTTCTTTTGAGCGCCAACTTGAGAAAGAATTTTTAAATATTGTTTATAAAAAATTGAAGAACGAACAAACAATGAATTTTATCGAACAATCAAGAACAAACGAATAAGTAAAAAATAAAAAATTTTTTGACCGCCAACTTAAGACAGCCGTAAAACAGCACCATATCGCCTGTTCCGCACGCGCAACTTATGTCAAAAAAGGTCAATATATAATGCGGTAGTAGGTACGAGTAAACCTTTAGCTTAGAGACTTCTAACGCGTTTAAAGTCATGATATGGTTATAATGTCATTTTGGAATATATTCAAAACTTTGTTTATTACTTTGCAAAGCATTTGACAGAACGCCATCTATGGTAAAGTATAGCAACTAATTCGGTTTCAATTTATTTCGCTCCGTCTATTGGTTTTTTGATCTACTTCCATCGCAATTCACCAATTTCTAAAATAGGTGTCCAGACTGTCCAGTACGTTGAGAGTTAATAACTTATTAAGCTGTCATCGACGTTAATGTACATAAAATTAATAATATAGTTGGCCTTTTAATTTAATATGATAGCATTTATTCAATTAGGTTGATTATTCAGCATTTGTTTTCTTGTCACGGAATATTCTGCGTTTAGACGGGCTCATTAGCGTCAGTCTCTGTTGCCTTCCAACGGATATCCGTCGCGAACAAACTAACGAATCGAAAAACAAACTTATTATTTTATTTGATAAGCACTTGTTGTTTGATTCCTTTGTAATGGCCTCCCGAATTGGACAGTCAATTTGTTTCGTATAAAGCTTTGTTTGCTGAACTCTCTGCGAAACTACTGTACCTACGGGTAATGGAAATTTGTATAAATCAAAAATTTGAGTATAAAATTCTATACATGTAGTGTGTCAAAAAAATCTTGAATGTGAAGAATGGCTTGTTAACGTTACATTAAAGAAATAATGCATTTTAATCGGTTTACCTTAAGATGCTGACAATACCTTAAGCAATTTATTAATTTGGGTTCGAGTGAATAAAATGCAAATATGAATATACTTGATTTAAGTGACCGATTGGTAGATTGGTTAGAGACCCTAACTGCGGAGCCGAGGGTCGCGGGTTCGATTCCCCCCCGGAACGAATATTTGTGCGCATGAACATGTCTATTTGTTCCGTGTCTGGGTTTAAAATATCTATATATGTATATATTTGAAGAATATTTAAGTGTCTATATCAGTTGCCTAGTCATGATACAAGCTTTGCATAGTTTGGGACGAGATAGCGCTATATGGGATATCCCAGGTATTATTATTACTATATTATTCAATAATATAGGCGTGCCGTTAAATAAAATTGAATACCTTAATGCTTAATTAAAAATATAAATCACCGAAAATTTTACAAAATGTAAAATACGTAAATTCTCTTAACTTCAGCAAGTTGCTATAAAATTTAATCAAAAAATTATCGTCGAAAGTGTAATTCAAAAGAGGAATTCGTAATTTATTTCCTTCGAGAAAATCTTCATAAAACGTGTTTTAGAATCGGCCAAGTTTAAAAAAATATTTTTTCTCGTCAGTAAGTTTTATAGATATTGTTTTCTTTTTAATTTATTAAAAATAACTACATTTTCAGTTATCAGCTTCTTAATAGACCTCAATCATTGTCGAATTGCTTTTTGTTTAGAACGGTTAACTAACCGCTGCAAATTACTTAAACCGAAAAGAAAATGTCTCGTTTAGATGGGGTGAAAACGGTTCGAAATGTTCCGGAAAACAGCTTTATTCGAGCTTTGCTCACAACCCGGTAAATTGTGGCCCGAGAAACCCCTTTTTGCATACACACGAAATTTATGCCTTTCTATGTCGTACAACAATCAATATGAAACAGACTTTCTGTATTATTTATACTGTGGCTCCTACCTTGTGTAACAAATAAAATTGCCAACTCATTTGTTTACGACACGCAAGAAATTAATCATGCATTTTTTAAATCTAAAAATCATCGTCATACTATCTTAAATACTAAAGAGGGGGTAAGCACAAAGCCTTGCACCCTCTATCTATATTTTAAAAATTCAATTGAAACGTTTCAATGGAAGGGCTGGATGCACAGATAAAGGAGTTGTTGCTAAAACGATTATTCTTAAAAATCGTCGGTACAGAATAATTGAAGTCTGCATTTTTTAAAAACCGCCGCTGTGAAATATGATGGCAGGTGAAATTTAATTTTAAAAAGTGCTGAGTAAATTGTTTTGTTATAAGTCCTGATGTTTAGAATGCACGAAAACACCGATTTAAGTTGTACTTATACTTTATTACGAAACAAAATCACAAACTGTTATCACACTTGTATCGCACTCGCGGCTAAGTTCGCTATTGACTCTTCCAAGAAACAGAATAATTTTTTTTTATTTCGAATTTCTAGTTTATTCTGTATTCGGTCGATGTGTTTGTGAAGCCGCGTGATCAGTCGAGTACTTTCTATAAAACATCGACGCAAGGGCGGATCCAGCTTTCAAGTCAGGGTAAATCACATAGTCGAGGTCTAGCTAGGACAAACTCCAATTCGACTATATACAATAATAAATCTAGATAAAAAGATGTAGTACCTATTTTATTGTAATTCGTCAAAATAATTTTAATCAAATGACAAAATATTTTTATTTTTTTTTGATGAATGACTGCGGCGACGAGAGGAATCAGCCACAGGAAAGATCGGCCGGCAGCCGAATTTGGTGATCGTCCGATAAGCAGTGGCAAAGACTACTGACAGTGCGGGTTACAGAACACTCTTATGTTATAATGTTATCAATAATTTTATCTAAAAAATCTTATATAGATCGACAAAAATCCTTACCTTTTGAATGTAGATTTAACCCTAAATAGGTAAGGATTCCCAATTTCTACTTTCTATAGGTAGGTACTTTTGTTTTTAATTACATATAAAATTTTTGACCTAGAATTGCTTTATCATTCGCAATAATGACTTAATCATTTAAATCGAGTTTCATAGACATTCAAATACTTTTCTCAAATGTGTCACTTTTTGGCTAGTAGGTAATTGCTTTGCAAGAATGAAGACAAGTTTAAAAATCTACAGATTTCGCGTTTGGCGCAACTATTGGAGGGCGTTGAAAATGAACATCAAAAATAAAAACTTATAACACATTTTTGTTAATCAATTTTTCGAAAAAAATTATAAAGCAATTTTCGAAGGTACCATACGATGCCCCGCAAGCTCCTGCATCTTTTGACACAACTGCCTTTCGTCTACGTTTATAAGTTTCTGAAATATAGCCGAATCTCACTCTGCGGGATGACTGATCTGATAATCATTCAATGAAAAGGGCACCTGCCCTGCCCATAATTTTCGATCGATTCCAAAATTTCTTTTTACAAACAGTTGACAATTTATCTGCCTCGGGAGCTTTTTTTCATTTTTTCTGGCTGGCTGGCTTTCATAGCCAGTATCGAGTTGATTGATCGATCGAAAGAAGTTGATTATTTTGAAAATAAATTTCAAAATAATCAACTTCTTGTCCGAAAAATCAGGAAATTTTGCCTTTTTTGTCACCATTTTCAATCTTCCGAAAAAAGTTATAGAGACCGATTTTAGAAAATTTGGTATCGTAGGATGCTCCACAAGCCCTTGCATTTTTTGACATCACTGTCTTTCCTTTGTCATCATGAATTTCGGAAATATAACCGAATTACACTCGCCCACGAAAACGATGTGATGAACATTTTCAATGTTAAAGTAGCATTCAAGATTATCGATGACATGATCGCTCGATCGGCGTTTCAGGATCTTTCTGCTAAAAATTTTTATGGAATTGACAAAAAAATCACATATCTCAATCATCTCTTTATTGCGCTTTATTTTATTTTTTTAGAATTATTAGATTTGACATACTTTACAAAACGGCCACAGGCGCGATTTATTTTTAAATCACAAAAAAAAATGTTTTACTGACAGATTTTTGCTAGAATAACCTATTACGTATTCAAAATGTATGCAGTAACACTGACAAGAACTAAAAGCACCTAGCATATGCATTCCAGTTAAGGAAATCAGTAGATAGGTATTACTGTTTGAAATAGGCCTACTTAAACAAATATTATTTGAAAATGAAACCCATCAAAAACAATACTTGTCAAAAAAACCAAGTCTCGCAACTCAGTTGTTCTGCGGTAAAAAGAAATGAGATCCATGTAATACCAAGTCGGTTATTAATTTATTCGGTTATAAATATATTGAGACTTGGCCATCGCCTGAAAACACGTGTAAATTCAATCGCCTGAAAACACATGTAAATTCAATTATTTAGTGCGATGGCCAAGTCTCAATATATTTATAACCGAATAAATTAATAACCGACTTGGTATTACATGGATCTCATTTCTTTTTACCGCAGAACAACTGAGTTGCGAGACTTGGTTTTTTTGACAAGTATTGTTTTTGATGGGATCTCATTTCTTTTTGTATTTTGTAGACAGTTCTACTTTTTTCCTTTTCGGTACCTTCTACTTATTGTTTATATGTATATCTATATGTATATAGTTTTTCTAAGATATATTATACAACCTTACGCACTCGTAATAAGTACGAATACGCACGTAGGTACGTTTTTTGCATTAAAAAATAATTTAATACACGTGTTTTCATGACGGGAATACCCATTTTTTGCTCGATTTGGCAGGGGCACTACCATGCGCCTATATTTATATGGGACTAGCTTAAACCCGCGGCTTCGCACGCAATATAATAATAACTGCCGTAATAAAACATCGTTACGAATAAAGCCAATATTGAAAAATTTAACTGAAGACTTGGCTGTATGGGCTTAATTTTTTTTTTTGCGGTCTTTTCTAGATTTTTTAGTTTTTCCTTGATTCATACACCAAACACTACTTATATTCCAAATTTGAAGCTTCTAGGTCTGCTAGAAGTGCCTTAGAATTTTGATGATCGGTGAGTCAGTGAGTGACAAAATTAAGAAATTTGACCCGTTATAATTTCTTAAAAATACTGGTTCAAATTGAAAATATACGTGTAATATGCTTATATAATATGCCTGCATGGTTACTGAAAATTTCAGTCTTCTAGTTTTATCCACAACGAAGTTACAGGGGGTCGAAAATGGTCTGAATTGCTTCGAGAAAAGGATGGTACGGCCGTGACGCTTTTTCGCTCGACTTGGTGGGGGCACGGCCGTGCCCCCAGATTAAACTAAGTATAGAAAAGGCACAGATTTTTAGTCTTCAGTAACCGAAATCGGTGCTTTTAGTTCTTTTCAGTCTTAATATATCTTTAAGTATGTTATTTGATATTCTAGCCAGAAAGTTTTTTAAAGGTGATTTTAAAAAAAATGCGTCTGTTTTCGATTCGATTTGTCGATTTAGATAATTTCGGCTTTAGGTCGTCGTCCGCCGAACATCTGAACATTTTACTTCGACGACTGCTCTTGGCTGGCGACAATTCGTTTTTGTTGACGACGTCTGCCTATCTTGTACCTACTGTGATCTTGTAGGGCCAACATAAACACCACGACAATTATTTTTTTATCTCGTGCCGGAACTAGATGTTTCTATAAGTGACATAATAGGAGCTATCTCGTTTTGGCACGTTGGGCTGTATAGGTACCTATAATAATCATACTCTTTGACGATGTGTCTATGTATTAATGCGTCGACAAAATTTTGTCGCGGGGTGCATGTTAGCCCGGTTGGCACACCGTGTACGCAATAGATTCTTTTGGCTTCTCCCCCAAAATATTTTTCTTTGCATCCCTCCGTGGAGGATATTCGACTATTAACCATGTATTAACCTCGCGCACACCTTATTAGAAAAAATAAAATTTAATGTTGGGAATATAAAGATATTTAATTGAGCGACATCTATGATCGTTCGTATCATTCACCACTAACATTCGTTATTTACGATATTTATTACCTTTGATGTTTAATTGCTTTGTACTTTCACCAGTAGATGGCAAATGCTAACTAAATAATTTATTTTCTATTTGAACGTGGAAAACTGAAGTTATGATGATGCTATCTAGGACTAGGACCAATATGGCCTTATACGCACGCACTAGCAGGACGTGGTAGAACGGGTGGCGGAACGCAAACCACTAGAGACGGCGGGCGACAGGCCGGTTTCCGCGGCAGAAACCGTCACGCCATCCGATGGTCTTACCGCGGTTTGAGGAGGTGTTTTGTCAGTTTAAAATGGACAACATAGACGTAGCATGTATTATTGATATATACCTACATAGAAAGCTGCGATATCACTCCAATTGATCCTATACGTCCGCCGCCGAGCGCGAAACTGAACAGGCGGGGCGGATTAACGGGAATCGAATCGCAGCGGACACCGCCGCGCCGTCCACACGCGGTCCAAAAAATTGTAGCTTCGAAGTAATCGGAAACGGCCGGGGTACCTAGACATGATAAAACTTGACTCGCAGAAATACCTAACACAGTTATTGTCATTTGAACTGGACTGATCCGGATCTCGTTATTCAAGATAGCAAATCATTGACAACCCTTAAAAAGTATTTTGTGCATAGTCGTTTTTCCCTTGCACATTAATGAATACCATGCAAAATAAATATGTACGTACTAAACGGGTCATATGCGCTTCATATTAATTACCTATATAAAAATTTGAAATAAGTAGAGTTTCCGTTTAATTTTAAACGGAATTGCATCGGCATGCGAATTGTTTGATGGAATGTGGTATACTATTATTTGATCACCTTTCGTTTGCATTCGCTGACTCTCTTTGCATTCTGCTATGTTTAGTTTGAAATGTGGATAGAAGACACGACAAAATTATAAATCTGAATTTGACTAGGGAATACATTGATATACCAATAATATAACTGGATGTGCTGTCCGCGTTCTAAAGTGTCCGCGCAGGAAGTCATCCAAAACGCAATAAGTCTTCCAACCGGCTTTTAGTCGGTGTAATAGCTTAGCGCCGAGTAAACGTGCGCGATGCCGACTTGTGTCGTAAAAATTTGTGAAACTACTCGTCAAAGACGCAAAAAAGAGCTGAATATCATATTTGCGGTAAGTAAACATTATAATTTAACATTAGTTTACGCCTACAGACGGCTATTCGATTTTTAATTTAATTTGAACATTATCACGATTTAATTCTCGTCGCATTCCCGTAAACAGTGCAACACGTCCGAACCGTAATAACTATTTGCACGCACTGACGCGCACAACGAAGCCATATCAGCCCACGCTCGTTGCGGACGCTTTTATTTCACTTTTGGTTAACGACTACAAATCCTTATTATTAAATTGTTAAATCAATGAGGGAATAACAGAAATGAAAATTCACACCAACTATCAAATCTTTGTATATTTATTATTTTCACTATTTTAAAATGTATGTTAATTATCCCATTTTTTCGATATATCAAAATATTCACCATCTGGCGAGTCATAGCCTTTTATTGGTGGTGTGGCCACAGGTCCTTTGGTGGTGAATGGCAGGAGGCCCATGTCAGGCTGTAAAATATTTTTTACACGTTTTTAATAACTTGGAAATTTCACAGGATTCAGAAAGTATTGTAAACCGTCAGAAGATTTAAAGAGATATGCCTATCTCAAAAATGGCGTCGGATTTCCACTTGCGGTTGTCGGTGGCCGCAACGAGACCAGTAAATAAAATATATAACTATAACACATATAAGGTGATTTGGAAAAAGCTATGGCACACAATACATGATGTCATTCCATAGACTAAAAGTCTTAAGGTAGAACATACATTTCGAATTACATTTCTAAGACTTAACATAAAACTCTTTATTTAGAGGCAGGGAAATGGTTCGGTTTGTTATTGATTTTCGATTTGTGTAGTAGGAGTCAGAGTTAAGAAATAATTATTTTACAAGTTTTGTCTTTTAATACTGACAGCATTTTTTATATAGCGTTACTTCCTACAACTTCCTGAACAGACAAAACAGGGTATATACATTTTTATGGAAATTTGTCATTTTTACAGTTAAATACATAAAATTTGGCCTCAGAAACAAAATATGTAGTGTTTTAAGATTTTTTTAAATTCATCCCTTAAAATAGAGGATGACAATTTTTTAGGCCTTGTCATTTCTAAATATAAAATCATGAATTTTATTACTTGGCTTTATGGTAAAAAATTGAGAAAGACATGCTTCAGGATTTATGAAAATTTTAAGTCTTTAGGAGTAAAAAAAGGGATAAATTTTTTTAGGGAAATCCTGTCTTTTCTTAAGGGCTGCCGAAGCGAATCACACAAAATTTAGACACCTCTCTATTATCACTTAAACATCCACTAAGAAAATGTTTTTCGTAATTTTACCTCTAGCGGTAAGTAAAGCGGTAAGTATGAAAACCCACCATTTTTTTAATTGAATGAATAAAAATCGGTAATTGACCTTTAGGCACATAATAGTAGGTAGATGTATAGAAAGGAGGTTATATCCGTAAATATATTTCAATAAATAGTGAATCAACAAGACGCGATAAACAGCAATTTAGCTCACACTGCGCTAACAACTAGTCAAAGTAGTAACAAATAAATCACCATTATGGCTTCATTATACAATTCTTCGGATTCTTCATACAACTGATCAATAGCACGCCGTTGTGCCGCCATGATTCTATCAAGTTGTGCCACATTAGCCATGTACTCCTCTCTTTTAAAACGTGACCATTCCTTTTGTAGGTGTACTCTTGCTTCTAGTTCTTGAGCCGTCAATTGTGGCGGTGGTCTCTTTCTCTTTCTGTAATAGTTAAACAATAAATATCACTATCATAGTAAATTTTGCCCATTGACGACTGGCCGCACAGGTAAAAAGCCGGTATTAAAATACAGAAGGTATCTTGTACGAGTTTTTATAAAATTACATTCTAGACTAAATGACCACCATTTTTAAATATATTTGTTTTCAATGTACAAACATCTAAGCTTATATAATTCAAAACATGAGTGGCCAAAGGTCATATCTGAAAAAAAATCAAAAACCTGTTTTTTCGGTTTCACAAAGGTTTTATGATGCGCTTAATCTATTCCCACTGCTATAAGAGCGGTTTCTTTTACAATTTTTAATTAATTTTAAAGAACAATTAGGAAATGCACAACAAGGTTCATATTAAGAGAAACTTTAAACTCTGTTTTCTCAAAATGTCTATTTTGTGAGTTACAACCTTTGGCCACTCATGTCTTCAATTTATTTCTGAAAATCCTTATGAGAGAAGTTATGATCCAATAAATCCATCATAGCATATATCACTAACAATATATTACAGTACTGGGCACTGGGCAGTAAGTTATGCACACGAGTTATAGAAAGCGGCTAAGTAAAAAAAAAAGTTTAAAAATAAAACTATAGGTGATCCTATCAAATTTATATTCAAATCAAAATATCTTTATTTCGTAGTTATGTAACATAATCTTGAAATATGTCACAAGAATGAATTTTATTACTTTGTGGAAGAACGTCAGCACAAAGGCGCATTCAAAATGCTGGTTCCAATCAATTACAAAAGGACATTGTTTAACTTTATTGTAATTGAATTAAAAATTATAAGATTACCTATAGTTTTACTTGTAAACTTGTTTTTACTTACCTGATTTCTAGAAGTCATGTGCATTACATAAGGCCGGGCACAGTACAACATAATCTAAAGGTGCTTAAATTACAGCATACACATATAGAATATCAATCAATTTGCAACCCATTTAAATACTTCAGACCAAAAAAGATAATTCTTCAATATCAATAACGCAGTTGCGACACTCAGTAGCCACAGACTGAACAAGCAAAAATCAATATGAACAAAATTGCAGTTATTCAGGTAAAACACTTTTAAGTTGGTATGTCAACCTACCCCAATTGATCTAATAAATGTAAAGGTACTTCTATCTCATCAATAGGTTTCAACTGCTGAGTATTTTTCTCTAATCGACGAATCTGCTTCTCTAATTTCTTACGACGACGCTCTTCGCGCGCTTTGATTATGGCCGGGTCTAATTTCTTTTTCTTCTTCAGAGGTTCACCACTGAAAAATTTCAAAATTTAATAAATAAAACTGCCAAATGAAGAATTCTTCATGTCTGTTTTGCTACCGATTTGTTGAAAATTCGTTTTTTAAGACAAATATTGATTATTAAAAGGAAAAAAATAAAACACACCTGTTTTAGGTAAATAATTAGGTATAATAATAAAAGTCTTTTGTCACTGTCGAAAAACAAATTATTGTCATATTTTGATTGTTCAACATAGTTTGACATTGACATCTACTGTCAAATACAATGTTTTGTGTTTTAGTGTTCGTTGTTTGCTTTAATTCTGCTTTACTTTGATAAAAAAGACTTTGTGTAAACCATAGTAAATGTTGTGATAGCCGAGTAGTAGGGAGCCCGCTTCTTGTTTAATAGACCATGGTTCGAATCCCAGGGTGTGTACCAATGAGTTTTTTCTAACTTATGTACATAACTGTAACTGACTCTGTGCTTCGGAGAGCACATTAAGCCAGCGGTCCTGGTTGCCGTCTATAGATGTCATGTCATTACATTACATTACAAGCAGTCATTACAATCCACCAACTTGCATTGGAACAGCATGGTGGATTAAGCTCCAAGCCCTCTCATCTTAGAGGGGCTTGAGTCCTTGCAGTGGGGCATTAATGGGCTAATGGTATGGTATGGTGAATTAATTAATTTACAAACAATCATAAAATGTGAGCGAAATATCAGACTCAGTGATTACACAGACCATTGTTTTAAACAAATATTTTGTTAAATTACACATGAAATGAAATTTAAGAATCTTTATTTTCTTTTCCAGTATGAATTATACATGTGGGTCATACAAAATTCTACTCCACAGGAAATATTTCAAAACATCAACTAGTGTATATTTGGTCTACAGCACATATTTTATTGCTCACATTTTTGTTATAACAACACGGTGACCTTATGAACATCGATAGTTGTGACACACAATCATATTAAAAAAAAAATATTTTTCAAAACTTTTATAACACAATTATTTGGGATATATTTCATGATGCTGACACTGCAAATACACACATAAATATAAAACAATGTATATTTGTTACTTCTTTTGATTGAACACTAAAGAACTTGGGTGAAATATCAAAGAGAAGATACAACAAAAATGTTTAGGTAAAATGGAACAAAAAATTCAACATAAATTACACATAATTCAGAAAAGGCAATATACATACAAAATATAGTACTAATATGAGTACATAAGTGTAATCAATGAGAACATAGAGCTCAGATAAAACTGGAAAGAAGACATGCAGAAACAGTGTAAATAGAAGTATGGCCATCTAATATCACGGTAGCATATGGTAGCGAATGTCATATGCCATGGTCAAATAAAGGCAACCAAAGCCAGTTCATAACCAACAAATGAATGCCTGATAAACACTTAAAATTTAATATGTTTATGCCCAGGCTTCATGAACCAAACCCTTTAATAACTGAATTATGAACATGAATTTTTTATATGACATCTTCTTAGATTGAGTATTAAAGGTATTGTTTACACTGTTTATTAGTGGTATGAAAAAATATACATAAAGCTTTCCAAAACGGCCACCTATATAAATCTTAATATAGGGAAAGACAAGGAGCAGAATTAAATTTTCAGGTTTTTGTTTTTTACAGTAATTTGATAAAACCAAAAATAATAAAATAGATACTACTAAAAAAACATTTCTATCTTTCTTTAAATTTAAAACAGTAAAAAATTACTTTTACAATATTCATCTTGTGGCTGACTCATCAGCTCCATTCTGTTTCACTTCTCGCATTGTCATAAACAAACCTAATCAAACAATTTAGGAAAGGTAGACCATCAATCTATCTTGGTTGAATTGCAAATGGATCGAAAAGTTTCTGGGTGGCTCGTTACATTCTTCTAGTTACCAAACCCAAACTTTAAGTTTACTAGACAGATGTTAAAAAGGTAGCTGTTTTAGAAAGCCAACCCAAATAGATAATACTTTTTAACTAATAATATCTTCCAACATACTTCTAACCTTAATGGTAGCGTTAACTTGAAGTTCAAAGCGCTCGTCGTACTTATAGCTCTTGTGTTCGTAGCTATACTATAAATGGAGCATATTGATAGCCTGCAAAGGAAAATAAACAGATAAAACTTTGAGAAATCAGGGAATTAGCATAGAATTATTAAACTTTAAAAAGAACACCTCGAAAATTGCTGAAGTATAGACAAACCCAACATACTACAAATCTTACTTTAATCAAATATTACAATTGTAAAAGCACCATAAATGCGTTTTATATTATTTTATTATAATGATCTAATTCATACAAAGTACTCTCTGATCTAATTAACGATATGATCCAAAATATCACCAAAATACTTTCAAGAATTTTCGTAAAAACAATTCGTTTTGTCTGTGCTGTGTGCCAAACACTATCAAACGTGTCAAACGCCAAACTGACTGACGGACGGTCACTATAATGTTGCCATGAAAAGGTTCTAATTTATTACATAAGGCACTCTCATTTCAAACGATAACATGTTTATATCATATATGTATAGGTACCACAATTTAGTACCTATTGTCACTTTTTCAAACGTGCCGTTCTTATGTTTTCTATCGTAAATATAGATCAAAATATAACTTTATTTTTTAATTTAAACAAAGTGGTTGTTTAGCACTCGATTTTTCAAAATGGTGATTGACCAGACCATAGACCAGACGCAACAAATCACAGACAACAAATATGCCCATGGCATTTCTAAAAAACTTGATATTAGGATAGGTCTTTGAATAGGTCACAGGTACTATTACGTTCATGGTAACGTTACCTCTGTGATGGTAACTGTACAACGTAGTTTTTTACTAAACTAAAAAATGGGAAAAAAGTAATAAAGCAATAACATATTATCTATATGAATTATGTATATGATAAAAGACTTAGTACGTCCACGCCATGAACCGAGCGCTAGGTGTGCGCTAGAGTTGTTTACTAAGGAAAATATATACAAAACCAATCTTTATAATATGAACGAATGAACAAACAGACACACACATAATTTGCACTCCTATGAAGTTAACGAAAGTTACCTCCTGTAGTTACTGTAATACGACCCTATAGTAAAAAATACTTTTAAAGCATATTTGATACCAACAGATGTCAGAGTTGGCGGTAGCGACTTGGAAATTAATATGTTTTAGTCATAATGAGTGACCATTTCGTAAATTAACACTAAATCGTCACTCTTATTTCGAATTACCACAAACTAGGACATACCTACGACCCGTCTGGTTATGGCCTTAAAATGAGGCAACTAGGTAGCTAGGCAGCGAAAAAGTTATTCGAATCACCCGGTCTCTCAGACATATACATACGTTACTAACTAATGGTGGGTTAAATTGATTATCTATACTAGAACAGCCTGAAATAAAAATACCATTAAAGACTTTTTTATACAAGTTTACGCAAGCACCTTTAAATTGTCAAAGTTTACAGCAGTTAAATATGCTTTAATAATATATTTTTTTAATTTAATAACGGTTAACAATGCAACTTTACGGATAAGAACCGACCAGAAACTCAGTAATTATTCGTTTCAAAATATAAGTATACACTAAAAATAACAAAGTTCCTTTTCGTGTTCCTTACAAAACTCATAAAAAAATTCCATCCCATTTATGATTAAAATTTTAGAAGCATTCGTTACGTACCTACTTCCTAAATAATTATGAAAAGATTTATATTCATAACGAAACTCAACAGTGTGTGTCATAAATATAATTGACAATAAAGCCTCCGAAAAGTACGCTCTGAAGAAAAATTAATAAAGTGTGATGACATTTTGAAAAGGTCCTGTAATTCGTATTAGAATAGCATCTATTGAAACCATTTACATTTTGTGAATATTAAACAAATTTACTTAGTTTATTTTACGATTACCATACCATACCATCAGCCTATTAATACTACACTGCAGAGGCTTATGCCTCCCCTCGGGATGAGGGCGCTTGGAGCTTAATCCACCACGCTGCCCCAATGCGGCTTGGTGGATTGTATATACGATTGCCATCTATTACCGGCAAACCGGGACCGACGGCTTAACGTGCTCTCCGAGGCACAGTCAGTGATAGTTATGTACATAAAATAGAAAAACTCATTAGTACATGCCCTGGGATTCGAACCACGGCCTTCTAAACAAAAAGCGGGCTCGCTATCACTCGGCTATCACGACACCTTAACTTAATTTAACTTGTTTGACTGTAACTCGTGCACTAGTTTATACTAGATAGTCGTGATTATTTTCGTAGTAGGTTTGTTCATTACCTACGTGCAACCATCTGTACGGTTTTGAAACCAGTTACGAAAATGTCGCAGTAACATGATTTCATAGAAGCGTTGCAGCAGCGGAAAGAAATAATAATACCTAGGACGTCCGACACAGCGCCATCTAGTCCTAAAGTATGCAAGTCTTAGGCTTGTACTGTGGGTACCATACAACTGATACACATACATAAATATTCTTTGTGATATACACCTAAACATGTATATTGATAGAGATACCGCGTGACGGCAACGACAATGTGAGCGAAAAATATACCACGTACCTAGACCAACATTAAATATATTAGTTGAGGTTTTGAAATACTCACTGTGAATATAAAAGTGTGAGCCACATGTAAAAATCGTATCGAGAAATAAATTAAATCTTCTGCAATTACATTTCCTATGTAATTTAACGAAACGGTTTTTTTAAACAATGATAGTGACGTATGGTCTATCTAATTTATGAGCAAACTAATTTTGCTTATGTTTTCGATCTTTTCTATCTAAGTATATATATTGTCCTCTACTGGCACATAGTTGATCCAGTAAGAAAACAAGAGTACTTATTTGATCCACCTTTAGAGCGTAATAACTTTAGGCCTGTTGGCATTTTCCGCATATACTGACATATATATATAGGAAGATATTGTACACCCAGGCAGACATGGAACAAATAGACATGTTCATACACAGAAATATTTGTCCCGGACGGGACGGGGATCTACCTACCGAGCTTTGGTTCTACAGTTGGGGTATACCTAACCACTCCGCCACTCAGTCGCACGTACTGTGTACGATAGATATATAGTTTATCAGATTTTCTTAAACTGTGGTCCAAGATTTAGAAAGGACATATACAACTCATGCAAAAACACCAATTTAGAGCCCAATAATATCAGTAACTAGCGACGCGCCCGGCTTCGCACGAGTAGCAGAGCATATACGCTGTAGGGTTATTTCTGCGTCGTGTCCTATCAGCTTGTTGCGTCGAACATGTGGATAGGATTTAATTCGATTCAAATGTCACGTAAGTTCATCCTACTTGGAGTATTTTTAAAGTATTTTATTTTCAAATCTATAAATATTTGAAAAAGTAAAGAATAAATACATAAAAACAAATATTTCTTTGAATACAACATTGATAACTTCAGCCTAATCACGCGTTTCGCGTCGTCCGGTATGGCCGGCCGGCACGGTGCCCGGCTGCTTGTCGCGTGATATTTATATTTCGCGATTACCTCTAAGATATCAATTAACAATAATATTAATCATAATATGCATGAAATGCTGAAGGTAAATGACGTATTCAATTTGATAAGGATTAATACTGTAGACCTGTATAAATTGCTTTCCAATTACCTAATCGTATGACACCATTTTTTTAAACATAAAAATAAGTATATTAAGCTATCCATAAAAGATAGACATATGCCATCACGGACTTTTCTTTAGTCCTATAAAAGAGACACAATTCCTCCATACATTATTTAGTTTGTGGCGTTTAGCTCTTCGCCAACAGGTAGGTTAGGTAGTCCGTAGGTTCTAAATAAAATATCTACTTTGAACAGTTATATTATTTTATTATTTAACCTGGCAGATTCCGTTTCGAGATAGGTAATAGATAAGGTGATTAGCTGGACAAGATCTAGTCGAGGCTTCTTTCCTATTGCCAGCAGCCCGACTACTCCAGGTAGAACTTCGCACTTTCTATGCTTCGTGCTGTAGCCGTTTAAGGGTTGTCCCTGGCCACGTGCACGCACGGTGACCCAACGTGTAAGCACACCAAGAGCACGTTGCAGTATACTCCGTTCCCCAGCTGGAACGTTGACAAGGATTAAGGAATATATTTTATAAAATAGAAAGATTTAGTTGCCGGTGATGACGGCGATGCAGCAGAAAACAGAAAAGTCGTCGTGTCATCCGCTGTCACCTGTCGTCATTTTAATCCATTTTTAATCCGACCCCTTTTGCGTCAAAACTTGACAGTTTATTGTTTTTAATTACGGGCTAAGACGCTGTACATGCCGCTTTGAGTTGTACTTTGTTAAATAGGAACGTAGCGACTAGCGCAACGAGAGGCCGGTTGAACGTCAAAACCGATAACACGCGTTTCTTTAGTTTCGATTTACCGGTGTATTTTTTTATTAATTGTGCAGTTCAGTGTTGTGTTGTACATACCAGTAAAGTGCAGTATATTTTTATTTTTCATATTTCATATACTTTTTCCTTTTTTTTACCCCACGATTACTTATATCAGTACCGACATAACCTCTTCCATCTAGCCTAAAATGGAGTACGCGGAGGCGGACGATGTCCGCCTCCCGGACACCGGTGAGCCTCCACCTACCCCACCATCCCCAGCCGCGTATCAAACCGTGATGTCGGACACCTCAACGGTAAGTCGTTGTAATTCTGACGATGAAATTAAAAAGCCGCGTCTTTCCAAAAAACGAGCTCGCAAGGAAAAACACCGTGCGAACTCATTAAATCAAAAAGTAAAGGTGAGCGAGCACACTCAGTCACAACCCACACAAACCCTTCTCTCCACCACACCAACTCCTCTCACTCATATGAATAATCCCAATCCATCAATTCCTCCCACACAAACCACTTCAGTGACTAAATCACCCAACAGTGTAGGCCGTACCATTTATGACGACAAAGATAAAGGCCCTTTCCTTGTCCACGTCCAAAAAATAGAAACCTCTCCCACCTCTGGCAGTGCACTCCACCCAGTTACATTTGGTAAACTCCTGAAAACAGCTAATGTTAAAGAGATTGTTAACGGTAGTGTAAAAAGTATTGGGAGGAATCGCATTGCCCTTTCCTTCCACAACTCCTCAGCAGCGAACTCTTTCATTAACAACTCAGTATTAACCCACAAAGGTCTAAGGGCATTCATCCCGTCCTTCAATGTAACACGTCTCGGTCTAGTACGCGGCGTCCCCTCTGACTGGTCCCCAGAGGAGATTCTCGACAATGTTGTCGTACCGGAAGGTTGTGGTCCAGTATTAAAGATTAGACGCTTAAATTATAAGGTGATGGTGGATGGCTCAGCCACCTGGAAACCGTCCCAAACTGTCGTTTTTACTTTTGATGGACAGACATTGCCTCAACGGATATATATTTGCTACAATGCACTCCCTGTTGAAATATATACGTACCCAACTATCCAGTGCTACAATTGCTGTCGATATGGACATACAAAAATCCAATGTAGATCTCAACCTAGATGCTTTAAATGTGGTGATGCTCATTCGGGCGAATCCTGTTCTTTGGATGAGAACAACGCGTTCTGCCTCCACTGCACGGGTTCCCACTT
The DNA here is from genome assembly GCA_949709985.1 of Luffia ferchaultella. Taxonomy (NCBI): domain Eukaryota; kingdom Metazoa; phylum Arthropoda; class Insecta; order Lepidoptera; family Psychidae; genus Luffia; species Luffia ferchaultella. The sequence continues at coordinate 14,090,140 of OX453256.1, read as the reverse complement.
CGCTTCTAGCAAATCCTGCCCTGAGTTGGATAGACAGAAACGAATTAAAATTTCTATGGCTGAAGACTCTATTTCCTATGCTGAGGCTTCTCAAATCCATTTACCTGTTAAAAGGTCCTATGCTGATGTTACTGGTGCTACTTTCACCCAGGTAAGTAGTAACCAGAGCACTCGGTCTCCTAACACTTCTCGTTCTTATAAGAAAACAATCCAACTTAAGCCTCGCCCGTTAGCCCCTAGACCTAAGGGTTACGATAAAACTGCTCACCAGGAAATCATCTCATCTGGCTGTTCTCCACAACCCAATGGCTGTGCGCTGAACAGCCCACGTTCAGTTGAGACTGTTTCTCAACAAACAATATTGATCGACCTTTTATCTTCATTATTGAAACTTCTTTCTTCTTCAGACTTTGTACCGTCCAACGTAGCCAATTTTTCACAACCTATAATAAGTCTCATAAATGGCGCCTCCGGCAACAGCTGTTCAGTGGAACAGCCAAAGTATCAGGAGGGATAAGTCCGACCTTATCCACCTCCTAAACAAATTTTCCCCTTTCATCGCTGCCATTTCTGAGACATGGTTGAGGCCAGGCTCTCATTTCAGAGTGCCAGGGTTCGCGTGTCTCAGAGATGACAGATCGGATGGATACGGTGGTTCCGCTGTATTCATCAAAAACGGTATTCCCTTTTCCCAAATTAGTATCCCGCCCCACAGTGATGGCCTTCAGGTTGTTGCTGTGAAGGTCAGGGGTATTAGTTTCCTATCTGTATATATTGCCTCTCCTTCCCCTCCCATCCTAAATGAGTTAGACTCTATATTGACTCCTTTCGTGAAACCTTATGTCGTCCTGGGCGACTTCAACTGCCACCACACTGTTTGGGGTTGTGGGTATGCCGACACCGCAGGCAGGACCCTAATCAATATTATGGATAAGTTTGACCTCTGTATACTAAACAGTGGCGCTTCCACGCGTCGCATTAGGCCCCTGGCAAGCCCTAGTGTCCCAGATCTGTCTTTTTGTTCTTCTGATTTGGCATCGCTCCTATCTTGGAAAATATTGGAGGATTCACATGGTAGTGATCACCTTCCCATTATTATAGAGTTTCCTTTCTCTCGTCCTCCCCCCCAACAAAGGCACCCTTTACTAAAATATAACTTACGTGAAGCAGATTGGTGTAGTTATAGAAATCAGCTCGATACGGAAGTTACCAGACTTCCAAATGTTTTGGAAATAGATCCTTTTTCATGCTCTAATGCTTTGACTCAATCATTAACGCTTGTTGCAGACAGAGTCTTCCCTTTGAAGAACTTGTCATTAGAATATCCGTCATCTCCACCTTGGTGGGATCACGAATGCACACTTAGTATTAAGGAAAGGAGAGAAGCAGAAAAGACATACTGCCGGAACATGACTGAACAAAATTTTATAAATTTTTCTAGGGTTCGAGCCAAGTCCAGGCGGCTTCTTCGTAAAAAGAAGCTGGAAGGATGGCGCAAGTTCTGTGAATTTATCTCACCTGATGTTCCTTCTAGCTTAGTATGGAGACAAATTCGCAGGTTTCGCGGTGCGTCCCACGGTGCTGGTCCCCCATCTCCGGATTCCCCGGAATGGGTCGACCACTTTATGGACAGACTGGCACCTGCATTTGTGCCCAATTTAAATGATACCCCCCAAATTCAGACAGATCCTTTTTCAAATGATAGTTTAAACGCGCCTTTTTCACTTCATGAACTGAAACTGGTTCTCTTATCCCTTAAAGATTCAGCCCCTGGCATTGATGGTATCCCATACTCCTTTTTAGTACAGGCTTCGACTTCTGTTCATTCTTACTACCTTGATTTGATCAATTCAGTCATGAGATCCGGTAATATCCCTACCACCTGGAAATCTCAAATTGTAATTCCACTCCTAAAGAAAGGCAAGGACCCTGAGGACCCCATGTCTTATCGTCCTATTGCTCTATCATCTGTTCTGGCGAAGATTGCTGAGCATCTTGTAAAATATCGACTGGAATGGTTTGCAGAAAACCATGGCCTATTGGCTGATTCTCAGTTCGGATTCAGAAGGGGTAAAAGCACAATGGACAGTCTTAGCATATTTACTTCTGATATACGTTTGTCATTTTCTCAAGGTGAGTCTGTAACTGCAGCTTTTCTTGATGTTTCTTCTGCTTATGACAATGTTCAGCTTCCAGTTCTCAGGAAAAAACTTCACAAGCTTAGAATACCTGAGAGGCTGATAAATTTTATTTTTAATTTATTTTCTGAGAGGAGAATCATGCTCCGCATCAATGGGGAGATAAAAGCCTCTCGGTTGGTGTGGAAAGGTCTCCCTCAAGGCTCTGTACTTAGTCCTCTTTTGTATAATCTTTATACTTCTGACCTAGAGTTGTCTATTCGTCCCTGTAAAATTCTTCAATATGCTGATGACCTACTATTATACCATTCAGATATCTCGGTTGAAAATACAGCCACTGGGCTTACCAATTCCATGCGATCCTTACAGGAATGGCTAACTGCTCATGGATTAGAGCTTTCTGCATCTAAGAGCAGTATAGTTGTCTTTTCTAGAAAAAGAATGACCCCAATAGTTGACATCAGATGTGGCACTGATCAGATCCTTTGCAAATCATCTATAACTTTTCTGGGTATGATATTGGATTCTAAATTATCAGGAGTAGATCACTGTAACTACATAGTCACGAAAACTGAAAGAAACATAAATATTTTGAGGTGTTTGACAGGAACTTGGTGGGGTGCCCATCCTTACTGTCTAAAGCTCCTATACAACGCAACTGTTCGCAGTCATTTGGACTATGCAACTTTTTTGCTGGACCCAGCTAACATAACAGCGCTTCGCAAACTTGATAGTGTCCAAGCCAAGGCACTGCGAATAGTTACAGGTTGTATGAAATCCTCTCCAATTAATGCACTTCAGGTAGAATGCGTTGACCCTCCCCTCTCTCTTCGTCGGCAGTTTTTATCTGACCGTTTCTTATTTCGAGCGTTACGCTTCTCTTCTCATCCCCTCATTTCTCAACTCCCAATACTGACTAGATTTGTTGAGTCAAGTCAGTTTTGGAAAAATAAAAATTATCCATGTCTAGTTAACAGCTTCCAAAGATTTCAAGCCATCGAAGCGTACTCTCACTGTACTCCTACACTACCCCTTTATAGTTACCCATATAATATCATCATTTTGAAACCACAAGTCATTTTAGATTTTGGCATTTCAAAGAATGATATCAATGCAAAATCCCAATTCCATATAATAATTGAAAAAGATTGGTTGGGATGGCATACAATCTTCACCGATGCTTCCAAACTCTCCGAGTCTGGTTGTGTTGGTGTGGGTGTATTCCATTCTCAATTCAATATTGTTCAAAAAGTAAGATGCCCACCTGAAAGTTCAGTATTTACAGGCGAATGCCGTGCCATTTTGGAAGCTATAAACTATGTCCGTCTGTTCAAATTAAATCGTACCCTCATTCTATCTGACAGTCGCAGTTCCCTTGAATCCCTCCTTGCAAACCCTTTTACTTCTAAAATCCACAACCCTTTAATAATGGAAATGAAACAAAGTCTACACCAGTGCATATCTCAGGGTTTCGATGTAGTTCTGGCCTGGATACCTAGTCACTCTGGCATCCCCGGAAACGAGCGTGCTGATCAGGTAGCGAAGGACGCAGTAAGCTGTGGGGATAAAATCCCATATACAAACTACTCCCATGACCTAGTAGCTTTGCCTAAAACTTATTTAACTGATTCTTGGTTGCGCCACTGGTTGGAATCCAGAAGGCATAAAGGTTATTACTACTCCCAAATCCAGCCAAATATTCCTGTTAAGCCTTGGTTCTTCAAACTCAGGTTTAGCAAATCCTCCACCTCTATCATATGTAGAATGCGACTGGGCCACTGTTGCTCACCTGTGCATCTGGCAAGGTTACGAATTAAGGACTCTTCGGTTTGCATATGCGGACTGGATGATGGAGATTTAAACCACATATTTCTGTCTTGTCCTTTATATGACCGTCACTCTTTCCTAAAAAATCTCCTGGAGATTGGCATTCCTTTTCCTACCAGTATTCCTACCCTTCTTTCCTACTCCTCTAAGTCCGTCCTAAATATACTTTCCTTATTTATATTCCACAATAAAATAAAATTGTAAATAATTTTGTATAAAGTATCATTATTTTTAAATATTACAAGTTAATTTTATTTATTCATTTACTTTTCTTTTTTGTTTATTTTCTCTTTGTTTGCTCAACCTATACTGACTGTTTCGTTGCTTATATTTTTTTTGTTACGCTGATCGGGTATTTCATTCAATAATTTAACGCGACGCTGGCACCAATCACAAATGTGCATTCTACTCTGATAGAATCAAAAATCAAAAATACTTGACTCTGGCGAAATTGCTTTAATTAAATGCAGAGAACGCCATAACTAAGAAGAAGAAGAAGAAGACTAGCGCAACGTTACAAGTTATATCTCAAAAGGATTAGGCAGCGTTTTCGATGAAAGCTCCCAGCCGGCTTGATTTTTTCCTTTCGGTAGTTTTAGAGTTTATGACAGACGCGGCGGGAGACTTTATTTTATTATATGTAGTGATGTTATGCAAAACATAAATAAATCCATATTTTCAAATTCCTAATACGTTTGTGATTTTAATTTTGTAACATTTGCAGATGAAAAAAAAATATTTATGAATAAATAGTTTTATTCATTATCTATATTAATAAAATTGAAGTGTCTGTCTGTCTGTCTGTCTGTCTGTCTGTTCCGGCTAATCTCCGAAACGGCTGAACCGATTTCAATGAAACTTTGCAGACGTGCTGAGGGCATTACTGCGGGTGACATAGGCTACTTTTTGTCTGTCTGTCTGTCCATCTGTCTGTCTGTTTGAGCTGATCTCAGAAACGGCTAAACCAATTTCAATGAAATTTGGCAGACGTGCAAAGGGTAATATCAGGAGTGACAAAGGCTGCTTTTTGTTTGTCTGTCTGTCCGTCTGTCTGTCTGTTCGAGCTCATCTCCGAAACGGCTAAACCGATTTCAATGAAACTTGGCAGACATGCAGATGGCATTATCGGGAGTGACATAAGCTGTTTTTTGTAAGTCTGTCTGTCAATCTGTCTATCTGTTCCGGCTAATCTCCGAAACGGCTAACCTGATTTCAATGAACCTTTGCAGACGTACAGAGGGCTTTACTGGGGATGACATAGGTTATCGTGTTGGTACTCAAACTTGATGTTTTGGTGAGATCTATGTGACCACGTGACCACATTTTTAAATGCTTATATTTTCGAAACCATCGATCGCAGACCTATTATGTTGGTACTCAAACTTGATGTTTTGACGAGATCTATGTGACCACGTGACCACATTTTTAAATGCTTATATTTTCGAAACCATCAATCGCAGACCTATCGTGTTGGTACTCAAACTTAATGTTTCGACAAGGTCTATGTGACCACGTGACCAAATTTTTAAAAGCTTATATTTTCGGATCTATCAATCGCAGACCTATCATGCTGATACTCAAACTTAATGTTTTGACGAGATCTATGTGACCACGTGACCAAATTTTTAAAAGCTTATATTTTCGAATCTATCAATCGCAGACCTATCGTGTTGGTACTCAAACTTGATGTTTTGACGAGATCTATGTGACCACGTGACCACATTTTTAAATGCTTATATTTTTGAAACCATCAATCGCAGACCTATCGTGTTGGTACTCAAACTTGATGTTTTGACGAGATCTATGTGACCACATGACCATATTTTTAAATGCTTATATTTTCGAAATCCTCAATCGCAGACGTAGCGAGTTGGTACTCAAACTTGATGTTTTGACGAGATCTATGTGACCACGTGACCACATTTTTAAATGCTTATATTTTCGAAACCATCAATCGCAGACCTATCGTGTTGGTATTCAAACTTGATGTTTTGACGAGATCTATGTGACCACGTGACCACATTTTTAAATGCTCATATTTTCGAAACCATCAATCGCAGATCTATCGTGTTGGTATTCAAACTTGATGTTTTGACGAGATCTATGTGACCACGTGACCACATTTTTAAATGCTCATATTTTCGAAACCATCAATCGCAGATCTATCGTGTTGGTACTCAAACTTGATGTTTTGACGAGATCTATGTGACCACGTGACCACATTTTTAAATGCTCATATTTTCGAAACCATCAATCGCAGACCTATCGTGTTGGTACTCAAATTTGATGTTTTGACGAGATCTATGTGACCACGTGACCACATTTTTAAATGCTTATATTTTCGAAACCATCAATCGCAGACCTATCGTGTTTGTACTCAAACTTGATGTTTTGACGAGATCTATGTGATGACATGACCAAATTTTTTATCTGCCTGTCTGTCTGTTTGTTCGAAACGGCTAAACCGATTTTAATGAAACTTCAAAGATGTGATTATAAGATTATCTGGAGTGACATACAATACTTTTTGATTGTCTGTCTGGCCGTCTCTCTGTCTTTTGAGCTAAACTCTAAAACATTTTAACCAATTTTCATGAAACTTCGCAGACGTGAAAAGACGGGTGAGAGGAGTGATATACGCTACTTTTTGTTAGTATGTTTGTTTGTTCGTTCGTTCGTTTGTCTGTCTGTCTGTCTATATAGTTCAAGCTGAACTTTTGAAGATTTTAATGCAACTACGCAGACATTAAAAATAGGTTGTCAAGAGTTATATAGGAAACTTTTTGTCCGTGTAGCTGTCAGTCTGTCTTTTTGTTCCGGCTTATCTCCAAAACGACTAAACCACTTCTATGAATCTTCGCAGACATAAAAAGGAGGTTACCAGGAGTGACACAAGTCTGTGTGTTTGTCTGTATGTTTGTTAGGCCTAATTGTCCAAACAGTTGATCCGATTTTACTGAAATTTTGCAAATATAAAAAAGCGTTGTCAAGAGTGAAAAGCAATTTTTTTATATATACCTACATATAGAAAATCATAGTGTCTGTTAGTCTATCTGTCTGTTCCTATTAATCTCCAAAACACCTGACTGATTTTAAGACCGACTTGAGGGATAGCTATTCTTCATGCTAAAATGTCTAAATAGATTTTTATGAAATTAGGTATAGAGATTTCTTAGGCAGTTAAGTTTCAGAATGTTCTAGAAAGTGTTAGAATTTTCTGGAGCGTCGCATTCCTTTAACTGTGTCAGTACAACTGTGGTCAACGCGAGCGAAGCCCGCGGGCGGAAAGCTAGTTAGTTATAATAAGAATAATACCTGGGACTTACCACAGAATGCCATCTAATTCCCAAGCTTGCATTATGGGTACCAGACAACTGATATACATACTTAAATATTCTTTTTTTGTTTACCTTTATACCTTTATACCTTTTCTTTGTTTAGTAACAAAAAAGAAGTCTTGTAAAGAAAATGGTTACCAGACCGTATTAGGTATTAGTATACCAATATTGTCCTTCTGTAAAATTTTCCTTTAAAAGCTTAGTAAAACTTAACTACTAAATAAAGACTAAGAAACTCTAAAATCATGGTACCCAAAATCTCGCGAATGGTACATTCATCTTCTATGCTACCTCATTATATTTAACAAGAGTATTAAATGTTAAATGTATGTAATGACTTCCTTATAGATGCGTGAGTAACCTACGTAAGTAGGCAATTGGTAATACTTTCCGCGGTAACAGTACAAGAAAAAATATCCACGGCATATTTCAACAGTTTATAGCTTTAAACCTTTGATATAGTTCCGATCAAAGTTTATGGCGGATCGGAATATAACGCTTTATGTATGCTTGCGCAGGTTTAGTCATATGCCCCTCGCTCCACTGCGTCCCGCTACCCATAAAACTGACTACTGCGGCGCGACTTGTGCCCATGTTCACATCCGCCATAAAGGTTGATTGGAACTGCACCAGAATCAAGTAGATACTGCGTTTTAGGTTTAGATACACGTTTCGAATAATTGAAAATCCAAGCGAAATTACTCTTCGCCCGCATAACCAATGTTAACAATTTATTGCCATTGAATTTTTATTGCACAGTTATCTCTTTCGAGAAAATCCTCTTCATTTTAGTTTTTTTCTTAAAAATAGTATCGTGTAGATACATAACTCATAGCAATGTTGAATCATGTTTCTTCTATGCAGTATGCAAATTGTGTGAAAGTTACATCGAATTAAGTTTAATGGTTATTGAGTTATAAATTTTCAACATAAATACAAACAAATAAACAAACGACCCTGTATCGGTACCGACCCTGCTTACGAAGCTGGAGGTCCCGGGTTCGAATCCCAGGTCGGGTCAGTATTTATATGATGAATATTAATACTGGTACCGGGTCTTGGTTATTATATGTATGTGGTGTCTTCGCTTGGTACCCAAAACACAAGCTAATGCTTAGTTTGGAGCCTAGATGTTATTGTAATGTATACGTTATTATTATTATATTATAAACAAAAAAATAAATGTAAAATGCATTTTGGTTTCAGGAGTAATTATTAGTCGTTTCCAATAAAGCCAACAATATCGTGCATTTATCTACAGACACCACTTCGCAATTAATTATAGTATAATATTATTATTATAAAGTATATCATTATTAAAATACTACATTATTATTAAAATACTACATTATTATTAAAATACTACATTATTATTAAAATACTACATTATTATTAAAATACTTTATAATAATTAAAATATTATTAAAATAATATATTAATATTAGAATAGTATATTATTATTAAAACAATGTATTGTTATTAAAATAGTATATAAATTTTATTAAAATTGTATATTAATTTTACTAAAGTAGTACATTAATTATATTAAAAAAGTGTATTAATGCTTTTAAAATGGTAGATATGTATACTACGCATAAGACTACGAATAAAGAACAGCGGAGTTGTGTGTGACAAAGTGTACGTAGGTACACTTTTTTTTTACCTACGTGAAAAATATTGTTGAGTTTATTATAAACAACTAATAATTCTTCAAACAAAAACGCACATACATTTTTTTTGCCTGTTTACCTATCTCATGGATATGCATACATAGAGATACCATGTCGTGATCACAAAAATGTGGGTAAAAATATACGCCGCAGCTAAACATACGCCTCTTAATGTTTCGACTTATTCACTGTAAACTAAAATTAAAGTGACTCACAAGTACCTAATAACTGTACTGGAAAATCAAATAAACATTCTAATATTACATTTCCAGTGCAATTTAACAAAATATTTAAATCAAATAATGATGACTATGTATGGTATAATAATAATAATAAAAACGTATACATGACAACAACGTCTAGGCCCCAAAGTAAGCATTAGCTTGTGTTTTGGGTACCAAGCGAAGACACCACATACATTTAACAACCAAGACCGAGTACCAGTATCGATATTCATCATAAAAATACTAACCCGTCCTGGGGTTCGAACCCAGGACCTCCAGCTTTGTAGGCAGGGTCGCTACCCACTAGACTAAGCGGTCGGTATGTCTATATAATATCTACATTTGTCATTTTGCTCGGCTTTTCGATTGTTTTGAAATATGAAACGCTTCATCTTCATGACTCTGCTATCTAAGATTTATTTATTAGATATCATGAACTGCAAAAATAAAGTAGGTACACTATATATTTATATATATACCTACTGTGTACTATTTAAAACATTATGAAGTCATCAATCATCAACTATACAAAGTTTAGCTGTATATAATGCTTACTTACCCAAGTAACCATAAAAATGCAAATAACACTAATAAGAGAAACGAAAAAAAAAACAAGCAATTACGTACTTTATCCGCAAGACGTCATGCCGCACAAATCATCTCAGTCATTCCTTAATCTTTAACTGTACAGCCGTTCGAAATGTTAGAAAATTAAATATTGTATTATTATTTTTTTAAATTATATTTATATATTTACAAATGCAACGATGGCATCTAACGAGACTTTAAAACAGTTAGTGCAGTTTTTAAATTTAAATCTATCCGATGTGACTAATTCAATTAACGTGACTGAAGAGCAACTCTTTGATTTTTATGAAGCATACAAAACCAGAGAAAGAGAGCAACTGTTGATTTATAAATTCGTTGCTTATGTTATCGGGACTTTGATAATATTGAGTAATATTGTCGTCGTTATATCCAGTGGACTCATATTGAGGAAGGGTAATATTTATACACTTATTTTCTTAGTACTGGCTGCTGCGTGAACTACAGGTTTCATTAAAAATCATTGAGTAAAATGTTCCCTGTCTGGTTCAAAGGTATATAAAATACATCTTAGATTAGACAATTAGAAAAACTTTCATCAAATTGGGTTCCATTGTTTTAAAATTTTTCAGGTTTATCACAAACAAACACAAAAAAAAATCAAAACAATAATTTTTGATATTTTTTGTGTTTGTTTGTGATAAACAAAACAATAATTTTTGAGTTCAGTATCGTCTAGCGTCTACATAAACCATAATAAATATTTTTTTGGAGGATTGACCTCGTTAATGATTTTATTATAATGCAATGAATATAGTTAGAATTCGTTGTGCAGTAATAGGTAGGTAGGTGACTGTCTGAAACCCTACGTCTCATACATCCGAATAATTTATAATAAATTGCAAAGACCATGTACTAAAAAATACAGCGGTTTTTTTTAAATCACTGTGGTTTGCCTATTTTATATGGAATATAAGAATATATTAAATGTTTTAAAATTATCGTACTACAAAATTCAGCTAATTGAAATAAGTATGTTTATAGTATATTTTACATCCATACGAATATTATAAATTAATGTAAAAGGGTCTTTATCTGTTAAGTTTTCACGACTAAACCGTTAAACCGATTCTGATTCTAATTGATTATATGTAGGTAGAAATAGGTATAATTGTTTGTTACCCTTTGACGGCTAAACCTTTAAACAGATCTTGATATTTGGTAGGATGATAACTTGCATCCTAAAGAAGGATATAGACTTTTATTTACCGGAGAAATGTGTCTAAATGTTTGTTATTTTTTCACAGCTAAAGCGCAGAAGCGATTTTGATAAAAATTAATATAAAGATAGCATAAGTAAACCATGAGGAATGATATTAAAATACTTTTCACCTTGGAAAACATGTCGGTGTTTGTTACTTTAAACTGAAATGTTCCTTTGTAGTCCCGTTACTAATTCAAGAGGTTCACGCGGGCGAAGCCGCGGGCGGTAAACTAGTTCTATATAAATTAGTCAAACGATCAGAATTCATTTTGTGTTCTTACTTATTATTAATTTAATAGTATTATCATTACTAAAATTATTTTTTTATTAGACTTCCCAGATTATTAGTATACTAGTGACCGCCCGCAGCTTCGCTTGCGTAGACTACACATTCCTGTTTTAGGTAGTATTAACATTCGAAATAGTTTATACGTACTTTTTGCTGAAGGTAATATTGGGTACACCCATTCAAACTTTCAATCTTCACTCTCCCTCCTCCTTTAAGAAAACCGATACTCCCATACTTTTCACCTCCCGTTTCCCACACTTAAAATGTGGGAATCCAAAAACCCTGAAACACGTCATTATTTATTTATGTTAAAATTTTTATGTTTCTAACTTTAAAGAACAAAGACTCTCATACAAAGCCCCTCCATCCCTCCCTCCTTAAATTTGAAATTTCCAAATATTCCTTTCTTAAAAATTAATACTCACTTTATAAATTAAACCACTGTTTCAAATTTTGGCTTCCTAGACTTAGTAGTTTCGGCTTTATCTACGCCAATAGATCAGTGAGGACAAACGACAGACAGCCACAAAAAGTAGCTGATGTCACTCTTGACAACCTTCTTTCACGTCTGCAAAGTTTCATTAAAATCTGTTCAGCTGTTTTGGAGATTAGTTCTAATAGACACGTAGACGTACAGACAGACAGACAAAAAGTAGCGTATGTCACTTTTAAGCACCTCCTTTTCATACCCGTGAAATTTCATTAAAATCGGTTAAGCCGTTTTGGAGATTAGCTCGAATAGACAGACAGACAGACAGATAGTATTATTTTATACATATAACCTATAGTCTTCCTCAATAAATAAACTATCCAACACAAAAACAATTTTTTAATTCGAACCAGTAGTTCCTGAGATTTGCGCGTTCAAACAAACAAACAAACAAACAAACAAACAAACAAACAAACAAACAAACAAACAAACAAACAAACAAACAAACAAACAAACAAACAAACAAACAAACAAACAAACAAACAAACAAACAAACAAACAAACAAACAAACAAACAAACAAACAAACAAACAAACAAACAAACAAACAAACAAACAAACAAACAAACAAACGAACGAACGAACGAACTTACGAACGAACGAACGAACAAACAAACAAACAAACAAACAAACAACAAACAACTGCTTGGATTTTTCTTTTAATTTCATATACACCTGTCTATGTCAGATAACGGAACAATAATATATTTTTGATAAACAGACGTTTGACCAAAGTAAGAAGGTTCCATACTACAAACCACCATGTTACCTACAGTATTTTTTTTTAAATCTTTTTTAAGTGGGATTAATTTTACTTGTTAGTGTAATTAAGCCACACATTTTCTTTAAGTTTTCCAGTGAACTATGAGTTTCTAGTCAGCGAAATTCCTAGTTCCTGTATTCAGTTTTTTTTTAATTTACGGTCAGTATTTTCGAAGATAAGAGGACAATGTCGATTCTCGTCTATTTTCTTTAATATCTATTAAACTATCCATTTTAAATTATAAACGATATTTGTATTTCTTGCTAAAAGCACTTTCATTTAATATGTTACTTGATGCACTTGAGAAGAGTTTTGTTTAATTTCTAATTTGCGCCCTATAATTAATAATTTATCTATCGCATAAGTTTTCCTGTAAAATGTAAGATAAGCTCTATAATAAGTTTTTTTTTTCAACATTTTTGGCTTACTGTATAGTTTTGTAGAAAAGGGGCCCATAATCAAATTGTGTATATTCTCATTAATATCTATTGAACTTTTAATCGTAGAATTATTTAATTTTTTTTTTGTTTTTTCAAAATGGTCACTTTCATTTGGTATGAAAGTTAATACAATATTCTTTTTTAATTTTCTATTTTTCCCCCAAAATTAAATGTTAAATTGAGAAGTCCTTTCATCATCATCATCAGCCAATTTTTACCCCACTGCAGGGGCTTAGGCCTCCCCCAGGGTGAGGAGGGGGGCTTGGAGCTTAAGTCCACCACGCTGCTCCACTGCGGGTTGGGAACTGTAACGACCGCCATCTATTGACAGCGTCCGGGACCGACTGCTTAACGTGCCCTCCGAAGCACGGTGTCAGTGATATTGTGTACTTAAGTCAGAAAAACTCATTGGTACACGCCCGGATTCGAACCATGGCCCTGTGGGGCCTTATAAATTTAAGACCGGTTCGTTGTGCTCTGGGCTATCACGACACGAGAAGTCCTTTATAGCTTGGGTTTCCTTGTAACATATAGGTAAGTGAGGCTTATATTAATAGCTTTTTTTTTTCAAAATTTTACTTTCAGTATTTTCACAGATATATAGCAGAGGGGAATTATTGTCAAGTAGTGTACCTATACAAATGAAATATATTTTGTATTTCTTCGTTTATTAATTTGATATGTGATGCGAAGTACCTACTTACTTGAGAAAAGTTTTTTTTGGTAATTTTCTACTTTGCATCCCAAAATTAACCCCCAAATGGAAATTCGTTTATTTACGCTATGCGTCGGAAGTCGGGTCATCAAACTCTGTAGAAACACCGAATATACCTACACTTTTTTCGTAAACGAAAACTGTACTAAATTCGATTCGGAGAAAATAGATTTGACAGACGCACAGACAGATCAGAGTGATCCTAAAAAGCTCCTATTGTTATTAAAGGGTGTATGGAACCCTAAAATAATTACATTCTCTATGTCAACACAACACGTCTTAAGGATCTCGGATTAAACTGTACCTATAGGATATTTTCTGATCTTTAAGATTTAAGTATTTAGCAGTGATTTCGAATAATTAAATTCACTAAGCAAATACTTATTGTTGTTTGATGGTCGCGAATTGGCGGGTCACAAAACTTCACTTTGCTTAGGTAATTGTTTAATTCTAAAGCCAAAGATAACTGATTCATACCACTATACCAACGACCGGTTGTTTTAATTTAAAATACAACTGCCACTATATAGTAGGCAAGCTTCATGAAGCTGTATTAACGGTTGGGCAAAGGAGAAAAAGGGATGGAAAATTACTGTAACATAGTATAAATCAACGTAGGTACTCCTATTCCCTGTTTCTTTCTGTTGAAGCCTACATTTCGGGCTGACTTGCCTCTATTATCTCTATGATTCCAATAAGTGATGAATATGTCGAATTTTAATAAACAGGTACATCGAGTAATAAAAGTGTTGCCAAATTGTCAAAGTGATTTGAGGTCTGAAAATGATTCTTGGTGTGAGGAAAATTAAGTTTGAAACAAATTAATATCCCGATTTTCATTAGTGTTATGTGTTGTAAGCGAAAAAAATCAGTACTCCGGTAATAATATTATTCGTATAATTTAATTTCTAATTCTAATTAATAATATATGTTAAAAACAGTATTATAACACCTAGGTAGGCAAGGATTTGAGATAAAGACGATAACTGGAATGGATCCTAATGTATCGAATTGATCTGCTTGCAGAAGAATATTCAAAAGTTGATTGTTAAATTATATGCTAGGAGAAGTGTTTTTCAAACAATTATCGAATGAAAAATGTTTGTTAATAATAAGCAAGCAAATACTGTGCCACTGTAAAATTTATATCCATCAATAATTAACTAGCACTAGCACAGTAATCAAACGTAACAATTTGTTAAGTACCTACCCTTCATTTTCTTAGCATATGACCTACAAGTCCAAAATCCTCCAATTCCTCCAATCAACTCTAAAATAGTAGGTACTTGTAAAACTAGAGGTCAGAGGAAACCACTGAGCCATTCAAAAAAATTAATTGGTGAATAAGGAAAGTCTCAATTCTTCTATTTGCTCCATTAGCTGCAATCAATTCGAAAAGTGCACAAATTTCGAAAAATCTATTGGAAAATAACGAAACCCTCAACTCCCTCCAATTACCTAGACGTGTGGATGTCATTTATAGACGATTTTGTCCCAAAAATTGGAATCCAAAGTCAAAATTTTTAATTACCTCCGTTTTGAAATCCTTCAAATAGAATTTGTACCTAGGCATGTGGAGTGTCATCTTCAGTCAATTTCGTTTCAAAAACTCGAATGAGACAGGAAAAGTTACTTTGGAACGTGAATGTTTCAGAAACGGGATATGACATCCCACATGGTGAGATAAGTAAAAATATATACTCTATATAATATATATAGAGATTATATCTATACTAATATTATAAAGCTGAAGAGTTTGTTTGTTTGTTTGTTTGTTTGTTTGAACGCGCAAATCTCAGGAACTACTGGTTCAAATTGAAAAATTATAGTTGTGTTGGATAGTAGATTTATCGAGGAAGGCTATAGGCTATACTACATCACGCTACGACCAATAGAAATGGAGCATCAATGAAAAATGTTGCAAAAACGGGAAAAATTATTCCTTTTGTGAGCTTCCGTCGCGCGCGCTGCGTAAACGGTTGATGTTAACCAAAAATCATGTATTACGGAATTGTTCCCCTTTAAAAGTTCTAACCAAAAGTCCGCAACAGCATATGTGTATCTTTTAAGGTTAACTTACTATAACCTTTTTTATGACAATCAAATTTGTTCTAACATTATGTACTATTTGCGAAGATGTTTTTTAAACATAATATTAATCCTTATCAAATTAAATACGTTAGTTGTCTTAAGCATTTCATGCATATTATAATTGCTCTTTCACCACACAATTTAAATTAATATCTTAGCAGTTTTTATCGAAATATGAAAACTATAGCGGGAGAAAATAAATTCGCTGTCTGCCTCTGTTCGTTAACTTTTTACTTCCAAACCACGCAATAGACTTTGATATGGTTTTCAGTATTATCTTATTTTCTTATTATCTTATAATCTATTAATCTATATAATAGAAACACTTATTATAAAGCTGAAGAGTTTGTTTGTTCGTTTGAATGCGCTAATCTCTGAAACTACCAGTCGGTTTAGAATTTTTTTTTTGCCTTTGATAGCCTGAATCTAACGGAGGGTTATAGGCTATATATATGAAAACGAACTGTCTGTCTATTCGAGCAAATAGGTTTCGGCTAAAACAGCTTAACCGATTTTGATGAAACTTTACACATATGGAAAGGATGTAGTCAAAAGTGACATACAGAACTTTTTGTATGTCTGTTTGTACGTCCATCTGTCTAAACCAATTTTAATGAAACATCACAAGTATGAAAAGAAGGTCGTCAAAACTAACAAATGTTACTTTTTGTCCGTCTGTCTGTCTGTACGTGTAAGGTCGTCAAAACTAACAAATGTTACTTTTTGTCCGTCTGTCTGTCTGTACGTGTATCTGTCTATTTGAGCTAATCTCCAAAACGGCTAAACAGATTTTAAGGAAACTTTGCAGACGGGAAAGAAGGTTGTCAAGAGATTTGACATTAGCTACTTTTTGTCCGTCTGTTTGTCCGTCTATGTGTCTATTCAATTCAATTTTATCTATTTGAGCTAATTTCCACTACGGCTGAACAGATTTTAATGAAACTTTGCAGACGTGAAAGAAGATTGTGAGTGTCATAAGCAACTTTTGTGTTTCTAAGCAACTTTCTGTCTATCTGTCTGTCGTTTGTCCACACTGATCTATCAACTACTACAGCCAAAACTACTAAGTCTAGGAAGCTTAAATTTGGAACATAGGTTTATTTTATAACGTGAGCATTAAGTTAAGAAAGGCTTTTTTAGAAATTTCAAACTTAAGGATGGGAATGGAGGGACTCAAATAATGACGTGTTTCAGGGTTTTTAGATTTCCACATTTTAAGGGTGGGAAACGGGAGATGAAAAATTGTATCGGTTTTTTTAAAGGGTGGAAGGGGAATGAAGATTGAAAGTTTGAATGGGTGTAACTAAAATTGGTTCCAGCAAAAAGTACGTATAAACCATCTCAAACGTTAATAGTACCTATAACAGGAATTCGTAGTCTACGCAAGCGAAGCTGCGGGCGGTCGCTAGTACAATATATAAAAATATATATGGTTGTTATAGAAATACGAGTAGGTATAGTAGAAAAAAAGGAATTCGCACAGTATGAATGAACGAACATTTTTAAACGTAACTATCTCACGTTGAAGAAAATTTAAATTATTTTGATACCTAAGAAAATGTCAAACTATGTCTATAAATAGAAACTACGATGATCGCATAGGCAGGACAGACGGACATGACAAAATCATAAGGGTTCCGTATTGTTCTTCTAGCTTCGGTTTTGTAATGTAAATGTATTATCTACTTTTCATATTAACAGACTTCTTAAATGTGATTTTTAAATCTACAGCAAAATATTTCCACTGTTGAAATCAACATGTCAAATCACAGAATCAGTTGTAACAGAGGAAGCTGTATGATAATTGACGATTCATGGGGTTGATTCAAGAATCACCCCTATGAATGTGAGGGCAAATTCAAGCGAATTTATTCACGATTACAAGAAGACAACAAGGCTGTCAATTCGTATCTGTTCGATTAGAACTGCTATACTAATAGGTTACAAGGTTCATGGACATATAGATCCTTGCTGTTTGACAATTGCTTAATTATCACAGTAGAATAGTAAATACAATCAGTAAATAAGTCCTGCGTCAATAAAAATGTATAAGGACCAATATAAAAATTAACAACATGGATTATTTCTTGTCTACTAGACTTGCTCTGTTGAAGTACGCGTTGGTACAATCTCGATAATCTTCAGTTTATTTATCAATAATTTGAAAGTTTAATGTGGGAGAAATATATTTACATAATAATAATAAAACCTAAGACATGTCATACACGGTCATCTCGTCTCAAACTATTGGCAGGGTTTGTATCAAAGTATACTTGTATTGTGGGTACTGATATACATTATCTATTTAGATATTTATCTAATTATACATATATAGTATTTCACACCCAGAGAGAATTAATAGACATGTTCGTGCATACAAATATTTGTCTCGAGCAGGAATCGAACCCGCGACGTTTTGTTTTGCAGTTGGGGTATTTTTATTCAAACACGTTTCTTCTATCTACCAAGAAATTATTTCCTAAATAGATTAATTCTGGACGTTGGGCAGCCCTGTGGGCAAACTCAATCTATTAACACTGAGTCGCTGATTAGCACACCAAATTCAATTTTATTAACATTGGTAAATACTGACGGCCATGACAAGACGTTTGTGTACAGTACCTAAATGCGCAAGCGCGAGCGCAAACGTTTTCTGGAGGTTCTGAAGTGAATTGATATGATATGACGAATACATAAGATTCATAAGTCTTTGATTACAAAAGTGTGTATTACAATATAGTCGGGGATCCCGTTGCTGATTATATTTACGAAATACCCAACTGTGGATGACCCACTGAAGTTTCATTTCCTCGGCGTATAGTGTTGTACACACTGATGCACGCACTCATTCTTTTGATAATGCATGTAATATAAAACGATCACTGGTGCGGTTTGCCAACTAAATTTTCAATATTTTTGTTTACATTATATACGACACTTTGTAAGCAACGCTTAGACGAATTATTTTCTAGATGCAGAAGCTCTGAACAAAGTAGTATTTACGAAATACAAAAATAAAAAAAACACACAAGCTTGATTTTTACAGATTTAAGGGACTGTAAACCTAAAAAGGGTCATTACAACCAAAGTAATCCTATGAGGGTTCTTTTTGTTAAGGTATGGAACCCTAAAAATGCTAATATTAATATTTATTATGACAAGGTGCTCCTTACTTAGGTATATTCGTAAATATTTTGCAGGACGACTTCATTGTCACATATTCTATTGCATGGCGAAACTAGACTTTTCTTTTCGATTGAATAAATTACAAACTATTTAACAAGTACTTTATTTTACAGGTCAACAACCAAAAAGCACGTACCTATTACTTGGGAATGTTTCGCTGGCCGACACCATCATAGGAGTGTCGTTGATATTTGGCACAGTGGTGGACGACACGCTCAGTTCTAGCATGTTATGCATATTTCAAATAGGTCTGGCTTTAAAATAACCTTTTTATTTATGTTTTCCAAACTACAGAGGGTAATGTTTTTCGAATGTATGTTTGTGTGTATCTACATATGTATGTGTGTGTGTATCTAATGTAAGAGTGTACCCATGTCACAGACAAGTCAACCTTATAGACCACGCTTTGACAGGGAGTAGCATTCGCCAAGGCTATGTAGTGACACTACATAACTACGTCACTAGTGAGCCGTCAGTTGGAAGCACGTTGGAAGCCATTAAATTGTCAATTTTGAACGAGCCAATGAAAACTATCCGACCTCTCCCCGCACCCCGCCACTTTTTGGCGATTTCGTTTTCGTACTGACGTTTATTAAAGCGTGGTCTATAGGTTGACTGGTCTATGACCCATGTCTATATCTGCGGTACACACTGTAGCAAACAGCTTGCATGATGAATTTTAATATGATGATGTGTCGTTTGATTCATTTTATATTAATTATAGGAGTGGTATACAATACAATATTTAAATATGGCTACTGCGATTCAGAAAGGAAAGGAGGAAAATTTTTTTTTGGTATTAAGACAATATGGGTAGGTAGGTACCTGTTGAATAGAAGTTAATAAATCTCCAACTCCAAATAGATATTGTAACACTTTTATGCTACTATTTTGACGCGAACTACAAAAAAGTACGTTTATACGTAAGGACAGTAGTTAGGTACGATAATACTTTATTGGGCTGTAACTGCACACAATCTAAAAAGATCCCTCTGGATTGGTCTATTGTGGATATTAACTCACGTATATCTTTATCAGCCTTATTTTTCTCTTTTCATTTAATTATTTGTCTGTTCTCCTATACCTGGTGTGTATTTCATGTTGTGCCCTGAATGTAAACTAAATTGATAAAGATAAAAATATATAGTATATATCTTGAAAAATCTAAAAAAATAATAATTTAAAAGTCAAAAGTTTAACTATTAAAAATATGAAATGAATATTTTAAAAGTCTGAGGCTATAATTGAAATAGAAAGTTTCAAGGAAGTATTAGGTACTTATGAATTTTAAACACCAATAATTATTTTTGACATTTAACTTTTTTTTTTCTAATTAAAAGCTAGTTTTTATAAAGGTTTTTTGCATATACATCATATACGATCTTTTAGAATTATAGAAAGTTTTTTTAATTTCCTTAATTCCTAAACTTATATATATTTACAGTGCTTGCCTTGCCATATATATGTGCGGCTCTGAAGTGTGATATGCAAGTCCGCCATAGGTACTTACCACCTTAACGCTACTACATATTACATGTATATATTATATACTCGTATATATATAGCAAGTACTATACGCGTTTAGTGTTCAAAGGTCGGCACCAAGTTGGTACGCTAGCTCCTCAACACATACCTATTCCATGCCGTCTTATACATAATCGGGCCGAGGACACCACAACAGGTTCACAAGTAGTCATTGAAAGGTTCTTCAATCCAGCTTTCAGCTTCTTACCAGAGCCTCGTCACTATGTGCTTTGAAAAGTGCTCGTGAAAACCAAAATGAGCCCAAATTTGGTGGGTTTACAAGTAGTCAATGAAGAATTTTGTTATCAACTTTCCAACTTCATCATCAGGCCATCTTCGCTATGTATTAAAACTTAATGGTTTATGAATAAATAAATCAGCAACTTACACCTTATTAGATTTTTAGAGACCTGCTAAAGGGCGCAAAGAGCTGTTTTGAAGAGTGTAAAATTAATGTATCTACTGTTGAATCCAGTTACAATCATTTCTTAATCGTTCTCCATAGGTGCATGAGGGGAAAAATTATATATATTATACGACAGCAAAATATTTCGATTCTTGTGCTTTTGAATCCCTTAGATACTACACTCTCATGATTCAAACATAGAATGACTTAGTAGGTAAATGTTTTGCTCGTTCGGGATTCAAAATCAGAACTCGCAACAAAAACTAACTTTTCTCTCTCGTTGCATAAGTAACTATTTTAGAGGATTTTTATATAATTCACTTTTATATATTTACTCAATTGTATTTTTTTATTAAAAAAACTGGCGAATTTCATTTTTGCGTCGAGCTGTTTGAAAATACTTTTTTTTTTTCATTTTATAGGTATGATAGTTTGTCCTACTTTGGTCTCAATCTTCAGCGTGGGTCTGATCGCAGTTGATAGATATATTTACATTCTACATGGGCTCTATTATCAAAGATGGATAAATACCACACGTGTAAGAATATGCATTGTCTTAACTTGGTTAGTAGGTAAGGAATTTTTTTATTGTATTATGTTAGTATTAATAATATGTTTACTGGTGGTGTTACTAACGTATTCTTCATTATTGTTGTGAGTTAAAACTTTTATGTATTTTACTGTTCCGTCGTAGTCAAAGTCGAAACCCTTAAATAATTATGTCGTGTGCGTCCGTCTATCCGTTCATCACAGATCGATTGGTTCTATAATCTTCTATAGTGTCTATGTCTACACAGCGGCCGTACTTTGGTAAATCAACGTAGCATTGAAGTAGCGCCGGTCACGCGCTGTTTCAAAAACCGTATTCTTATTTTTAGTCCTAGCCTATCGGCCGACGAATTTCTGAAACGGAACGTTTTCGGCGCAACTCCGGCGCTGCATTATGAGTCAAAGTACTGCCACAGTAAGCCCAGGTGGAACGAATATTTGAACAGTTTCGAGATGACCTTCATTATAAACTGTCATCGGAATTTTTTCCTCAATAAAGAACGTTAAACTCTAATTTGTATTGCAATATCGGTTTTCCATTACAGGCCTTGTTCTCGGCTTCATGCCTATTACGGGATGGACTAACAATGAGCTCAAATATGAAAGATGCTTCTACATGTCTGTTTTTCCCGGTGGACTTATATTAATTAACGCTATACTTAGCATAATACCAATTTTTATTGTTACTGTATTGTATATAATAATATTAATTCGAGCTTTACGAAACGTAGAAAACATTAACAATGCCAAAAAGTCACGTATAAATGTTAACAAATTCGCCAACAGATCTATCGGATCGAAAAGTCGATCGCACAATTTGTATTCTGTGAAAATTCATAGCAATCACAAATGCGATATAAAAAGAAGTATTTCAGTTTACGATTTGAGCACAGTTCACGATTCAGCGAACAAAATTATTTCTAAGAATAGTAATGAAAGGATCGATAACAGTGTAAACGATTTAAACGAATGTAATAATGTTAAAAATAAAATTCAAAATTCAAAATCGGAATTGAGCATATGTACCGTTAATTCAAGTGATGGTCCTAGTTCAAATATCAATGACTTAAAGGTTTTCAAAAAAAATAAAACCTTTCACAAACCGAACAAATGGCGTGCAATCACAATCGTAATGTTAACATCTGGTAGTTTTATAATAACATGGTTACCTTTTTTTATATTTGTTATTTTATACGTTTTATGTATAAATAAATTACACAATTCGCAATGTATCGATACAAGGAGACTCCTTACTGGTCCTTTAGCAGCTTTGGGCTTTACGAATAGTGTTTTAAATCCTTTAATTTATGCTTGGTGGCATAAAGGCTTTAAGAGAATCGTGAAAGGATATTTCAACACTGGTTGCTATTGCTGCAAACTAAACTTTAAAGTGAACACAAACATACTTAACAATAGTCGCGTTTTATAACGATGATAGTGAGATTTGTGACGTCATCAATGCTTGTGCAACGTGACTGAATTGGACCATAAACGGTTATACCTGATGTAAAAATTAAAATGGAAATTGAAATAAAAGTCTAGAATAATTTGTATAACAATTGTATGACATAATGATATTAAACTAATTGCCTTTCGTGTTCATTATTGTAATTTTCATGTATTTACATGTACTCATTAATATAACTTAATGATCAACTGTTACTGTGTTATTGTCGTAATAGCCAAAAGTGGTAACCCTAACAATGTTTTTTTCTTTGTCGATAAATACTAGATTCTTAGTATTAACAAATCTTAGTCACAGACCAGTCAACCTATAGACCACGCTTTAATAAACGTCAGTACGAAAACGAAATCACCAAAAAGTGGCGGGGTGCGGGGAGAGGTCGGTTAGTTTTCATTGGCTCGTTCAAAATTGACAATTTAATGGCTTCCGACGTGCTTCCAACTGACGGCTCACTAGTGACGTAGTTATGTAGTGTCACTACATAGCCTTGGCGAATGCTACTCCCTGTCAAAGCGTGGTCTATAAGGTTGACTTGTCTGTGATCTTAGTAGAACAATTTTTCTATCTTTCTTTATTCTAAGTTTAAAATAATGTACGATGTAGCATGTAAGCCTAATGAGTAGTGATTCATAAAGCCGGCAATGGTTATTAACGAAGTGTCCACCTGTTTAACTTTTTAACATGACAAAAGTATTTTAATAATTAGTCTGCCATGAGTATTTAAGTTTATTTGTAAAGACGACAATAATTTCCTATAATTTGTAGATAATTTTTAGTAACGAACTGGAAGATTTGTAAATTGCGTTTGTGTATTTAAGTGTGTTGTTTTTAACAATTTGTGTGTGTATGATTTTTTGTTTACGCTCAGAACAATTAGGTACTAAAGCGATAAGTGATTTTTCTAAGGGCTTACGAGCAATCATAGTTTACTTATATTTAAGACCTAAGACACAACGCTAACTGATGGCGGGTACGTGCTAGGTCACGTTAGATACTCTGAGAAAAATGTTCATTTAATTATTAAGATTCACTATCAGTAGTGCAATGTACGATCGAGACAATTTATAGCTAAATTCTTGTTCTATCCTTGTAAGATAATTATACTGACGCGTATTTTTTTTTCTCGTATTCCTCGCAATTCATGAAGGTAACTTCTTTACCCCCACTCTCTCCGGTGATACGGGGTAAAGTGCAAGGCTACCCGCGCCCCACACCTAATGTCACTTGTATTTTTATTTTTGATTATAAAGTTTTTTTTCTGTTAGTGATTTCAGTAAAGCTCTAGAAAGTGATTTGAAGCCACTTTCCGAAATTATTGATTTTAAAGCGTGTAAAGCTGCCCGCGAATTATCAACACACAATTTGACCAAAATGATTTTACGCGATATGTAATACCCCCTCGCCATAACCTCGTGATCTACAGTGATGTTATTCAAACTCCCTCCCATATATTTAAACTTCACCTGATAGATACGAATGACGGTTGCTCAAGTTAGGACACTGTTGTCGGTGGTTTCTATCTGATTTAAGTCAAGAATGGGGACATTAGGTATGCTCAATATACTCTATGGGTGTACCCGCCTTTACCCGACCAATACCTACTTATGTTTGTTATAAAGTTTCAAACGTAACATAATTTTTACAGGAATGTTCGTTGCCAGTTTACCAGCATTCGGCTGGACGGGAACTACGTTTAGGAAGTTTCGATGTTGGTACATAGCCGTGTTCCCAGCGTCTTTGCTTATTATACTATCGATAATCGCACTGACCGTGATTCTAATGGTCTGTGTACTCTATTTCCTTATATTGCATCGAGCAGTAAAGACGATCGATAATATAATTGCTTTCAAGCAATCAAAGTCAGGGACGGCATACTTTAATAAAGGCTTTGAAAACGACAACATTGAATTCGATGAGATCGCTAAAACTGTAGTCACTATTACTGTGTCCACTGAAACTTTAACTAACTGCGTAACTGGTGATATGGAGGCGAATAAAGAAGATTCAAAAAAACGATGGCGCAAGGATTTCAAAAGAAGGATGTTCAAAATAACAAGCTATTGCCATAAGGCGAGAGCCGTACACGCACATCCGAGCAAGTTAAAAGCTGTCAAAATGGTATTGTTGGTGACGGCTTGTTTCGTCGGAACATGGGCGCCGTATTACGTGGCCATCATTCTGTATGTTAATTGCGATATTTTAGTTCATGGTTACGCTTGTGTCCCTTTAGAGATTTTAACTTTAGGTCCATTGTATTTATTAGGTATTAGTAACAGTCTTTGCGATCCGATTATCTATGCGTGGTGGCACGCGGGCTTCAAGAATTCTATAACTAAGATATATTGGAAATACGTTTGGAATATAAAAATATTAAGACATCGATGGCGCTAATTATTGTATTTGATATGTTTGCGGTCGTGGCGTGTAAGAATAGAGGCTAATCTAGATTTTAAGCTTTTAGTATTTAAGATTTAATATGAATAAAAACGAGTACGTTAATAAAAGTATTAAAACCTTTGTCATGTTTTATTTTTCCGAGAAGTATTACGAAATAATAAGGATAATGCCTTCACAAGGCAAAGATTCTTTTATTTATCATGAGTAATTGTTTTCGTCGAGGTTGTCGAGATTGGCACTGGGTAAAAATAAAAATTTCATAATACAAATCTGAAGTACTTAAAGCTGTAGTGGTGCGTGGAAAAAATAAAAAAAAACTCTGTAGTGTACATTTATTTTTCATCCGATGGAAGTACCTAGAGACATATTTCATCACGCTATTCATATCCAAGCATAAACAGTAATAAAAATTACCTGCTTATTACTGATACTACAAAATTTAGTTTGAATAGAACGTTAATAAAAAACGTCCAAGTAAATGCTATTGTAGACGCTTGCTCTCATAGGCTGACTGAACACCGTCCAAAAACGTCGACGGACGAACAGCAGAGTAGTGTATCCCAGCAATAAGTCTAACCACAGATCATCAGTCTGTCTACATTCTCGCCATGCACGCTAGTTGTAGCGGACTGAGTCCCCTCTACTCCTGTAGGGCCCGCAAGCGCGATTTATATCTTTTTCACGATTTTAGCTGCTACTTGAAAGTGATCGAAATACGAAGTTTTCATAGGTTTAAGCGTAGACGTCTGTACTAATTCAATCTAAAAATGAGAACATCCTGTGATCTCACTGCAATTAGTAGAATCGCGATGTCCCTCCACTGTATTTTAATATTTCTCTGAAAATATGAATTGTAGGTACCTTATATTCGAAAAAAAGTCAGTGTATGGTTCTAAAACAATAATGGTCTTAGTCTATTTGTCCAAAATTTGATTGATAAAAATTAAATCTTATTGTAACTTCTTCATGATCTGGACCTGTGATCTGGACAGATGTTTAAGCGTCTATAAAGTCATAATTTTACATAAAACATAATCAATACTAATATTATAAAGCTGAAGAGTTTGTTTGTTTGAACGCGCAAACCTCAAGAACTACTGGTTCGAATTGAAAAATTCTTTTTGTGTTGGATAGTCCATTTATTGAGGACGGCTATAGGCTATATATATAAAATCATACTATCTGTCTGTCTGTCTGTCTATTCGAGCAAATCTCCAAAACGGCTGAACTGATTTTGATGAAACTTCACAGATATGAAAAGAAAGTGGTAAAAAGTAACATACACTACTTTTTGTATGTCTGTACGTACGTCCATCTGTCTATTCGAGCTAATCTCCTAAACGGCTTAACCGATTTTAATGAAATTTCACAGGTATGAAAAGGAGGTAGTCAAAAGTGGCATACGCTACTTTTTGTCCGTCTGTTTGTCTCTAGTTTTATGGGTCCATTCGAGTTAATCTGCAAAACATCTGAACAGATTTTAATGAAACTTTACAGACGTGAAGAAGGTTGTCAAGAGTGAAATGAGCAACTTTTTGTGACGTGACGTTATCATGAGTGGCGTAAGCTACTTCTTGTCTGTCTGTTTGTTCAGGTACGTCTACATGTCTATGCGAGCTAATCTCTAAAACGACTGAACAGATTTTAATGAAACTTTGCAGACTTAAAAGGAGGTTGTCAAGAGTGACATAAGCTTCGTTTTGCCCGTCAGTTTATCTGTACGTCTATGCATCTATTCTGGCAAATTTTCGACGGCTGAACAGATTTTAATGAAATTTTGCAAACCTGAAAAAAGGTTGTCAAGAGTGATATAAGCAACTTTTTACCCGTCTGTCTGTCTGTACGTCTGTGTGTCTAATCAAGCTTATTTCTATAACGGTTAAACAGATTTTAATGAAACTTTGTAGACGTAAAAGAAGGTTGTCGAGAGTGACAGCTACTTTTTGTGTCTGTCTGTCGTTTGTCCTCACTGATGTATCAACGTAGATAAAGCTGAAACTACTAAGTCTAGTATATTATAATAATGCGGGGGACGCTCAGACCGCACAGCTCATCTTTTTGACACCGGTTCAATAAAACTTTCAGGAAGAAAGGCACGGATGTTAGGTTAGATGGAAAATGCTTCGAGGTAGACAAAAAAAACTAGAAGAATCTGCGATCAAAACGCAATTATAAGCTAGGGCTGGTTGCATGTAATAAGAAAAACCTTTTCTAGTATTGTTATCACGAAGCATTCAAGAAATCAGACAATTTTTTTAGTTTTTCCGCTCGTGGTAAAAAAACTATATTATGTGAATTTGAAATGAGCTGTGTACGGTGGGTTCTGCATTCATTAGAGGTGCCAAAAATTTTGTTGGTTTCGAGGACATAGGAATATATCAAAAATTCGAATAGACTACAAATGCCTCAAGATAACAAAAAAAAATCTACAGATTTCGCACTTCTTGTAACTATTGGAAGACATTAAAAATGAACATCGAAAATAAAAACGTATGACACTTTTTTGTCAAATAATTTCATGAAATTTTTCAAAAAGTACAAAAAGTGCAAAAAGTAGAGTTATAATAATAATAATAATAATCATTTATTTTCGGGTGCTAGCCCCATAGTGATTTTTACATATTTACACGTTATTTACATATTAAGTTATGGACCAATTTTAAAAAATTTATTATAAGATGCCTTGCGAGCTCTGCATCTTTTGACACTGCTGCCTTTCATCTACCTTAAAAACTTTCTGAAATATAGCCGAATCTCTCTCTCCGGGGTAAATGATTTGTTTTCCCAGCCCACAGTTTTCGACCGATTCCAAAATTTCTTTTTCTAAACGGTAGAGAATCTATCTGCCTCGGATTTTTTTTTTTCATTGTTTCGATATTGGTGTTCGTATTTGAAATAATTAACTTTTTGTCCGAGAAATTGGCAAATTCCGTCTTTTTTTCGTCATTTTCGATTTTCCAAAAGAGTTACGGGTCAATGGAGAAGGTTTACTAAAAAAAATTTATTCGCTATTATTTGACAATATTGAGTACACACCTATTTTACAATTCAATTTACAATATTTACAACATAAGAATATCTTCCAGGTTGGTCCCATGCGGCATCGATCCCATTACGCTTGCACTGTTTCCGCGCTGCACAGCGATGCTCAGTTGCTGTGCGAAATAGGCGCCCGCTCTGGGATCGCCAGCAGTGCTGACCAGACGGGTAGACAAATCCTTTGCGAATGTTTTAGTATCAGATGACCACGGACCGAGTGTCTCTACTGCTACTGCCGCAAACTCGTAGTGAGGAATCAACCCCGAGTATTTGCGACGTTTAAATAACTGCGCCTGGTCGGCCGCCGCGCCAGCACTCTGAGCCGTGGCCCGGACATGGAATGAGGCCAGAGTATCCACACATATGGCATCCCAAATCAAAGCACGGCCAAGGCACCAACGTTGCTCCGTCGGGTCTCTTGCCATCGTCCCTGAACAAACCTTTCGGCTCTAAAGAAGAGGGGATAGATGCTGTCACAAGAGCCCGGCGGATCAAGTCATTAATTGCTCCGTGGCGGTAATACGACCGGCATTTTTGAGACACGAAAGTCCGTGGTGACCCAGCCGGTCCACACCACGGCCACATGGGCATTGATGGGGCTCGCACACTTCTGTGCCTAACCGCAAACACACTGCGATGCGTAGTGAAACGGGATCCAAAACTGTACCGATGTTTTTGGATGGGAGTGCGTGTAGCCAGTGACCGGACTCCTTTTCAGACACAGCAAGGAGTCTCGCTCGATCAGCATCGTCAGGGGACCGGTCGATGAGATCGGCATGTACGGCTCTGACTGCTGGTAAGTCCCACGAGTTTTGTGTACCAACCTCGCTAGGCATCCTTTCCCCGGGGAAAGCCGCAATCCAAACTGTCCGAGCCTCCGCCAAGTCAGTCACCTCAACATCGGCTAGGCGTGGTATATTTAAGATCCTGCCGATGAGGGTAGCCGTGCTGTAGGCGGAGGATAGGAAAGCCGGGAGTGCTACACTTGTCGCTATTATTAAAATTTAAGGTAAATAAAACAAAAGTGTGAAAGAATCATGTAAATATCTATACAAATAAAGAAGTTATAGGATATTAAAGTCGCGCTTGCAAAAATAATTTCGCTCCGTGCGTGCGACGGCTCAGCGTGTGACGTCACGCTGCCCGAATTCATTGGTATTCAGTCATTCGCGCGCTAATGAGCCGCAGTGTTTTGATTATTTCTATAGATAAGAGTAATTTCTCGTGATGGCTGAGACCATTGAGACAAAAAGCAGGCGTATAAATATCGTAGGTATAGTTCCAATATGTAAAATTACGGTAGTTGAAACTCCAAATACCTACAAACGGGGAACAGAAAGAAAACTTTACTAACCAATAATCATAGAGTAAATAAATTTGACAGCAGCGTTGTGCCAATAATGTAAGATTTCAGTGAAGAACCTCTAACATTTTAGGTAGGTAGATTACGATTACGACGAAAAAAAAAATAAAGGGTAAAAAATATTTTAAAAACTAGCTTTTATTGCATTTTATTGCTAATAAGAAAACTTAATATTAATTTTATTCTTAAGTATTTATGACGTTAAAACAAATTATTTAACGCAACAAAGCTAAAATTTGATATGGTAAAAACTGAACAAGTGTGAGTCGGACTTGCCCACCGAGGGTTCCGTACAACGGTCATATGTACATATAAATTCGTACGGAACCCTCGATGGGCGTGTCCGACTCGCACTTGTACGTTTTTTTTTTATTTAGTTTCATCTCTCCGGTGTTTGAGCTTGTTTGATTCGTCTTAAGAAGTAAGTACTCTGGTTTTAGGGTGTTGGCAAACTATTATAAAAATAGATCAGTAGATACACTAATGTCTACAATAACCGTATATTTCCAATAACAAATTTCAGCTTTTTAGCAAATGAATAGTTCTAAGTTTTTCGCTATACTTGTAGTATAGGACGGTAATACTTGCCAAATTTCAACGGAAACGGAAAGTATCCTATAAATTTTGATTCTAATGAGAATGTCGAAATATACGTTTTTTGAGGTATAAACGGCCGTATCTTTTTTACGTTAACTTAGAAGTTTGATTTTTTCACATCATCAAGGGACTGTATACCTGAGTATATAATTTCAATTTCAAAGGGTCTTGACAGACAGACGAACGGAAGGGCGGACGGACTGGAATGGACATCTTATAAGGGTTCCGTTTTTTCCTATTGAGACACGAAACCCTAAAAACCAGATTTTAAATAATTACGCTGGTAGATACTTAAGTACATGAAAAGTTTAAAACCTTTATTTCAGCACTAATATAAGACGGATTTGAAAAAGTCCATTACAGTGAAAATATAAATTTTAGGCAAATTATCACTTAGTCCTTTCACAAAAATTTGTTCCATTATAATCAAATAAAACTTAACTAGGGTAAACTCATTCAATCTCGTGATAAATCTTAATCGTAAAAATAAAAAAATAAAAAAACAGAAGTTTAGATATGTTTTATATTTCAAATGAAGTAAGCATAAAATATTCATTCTTACAGCTGCTAGCTGGTACCTACAAAATATAAGCATTTTAAAATAACCAAAAAATTACAAAATTAGATCAATTTTTAAAGTGGCTTTAACTTTGGCTATTTCGTGATAATCACAATCAATAATCAAAGCCGTGATATTATCACTTTTAAAACGTTAGGTAGGTATATCGAAATTAAAGGAGTAGGTAAACATAATTGGTATCTCAAAATTAGATGAGTAGAATTTACGAGGTAGGTACTTACTTGCTGTTACGTAAAACTTTGATATAATCAAATTTAAGCAACATTGATAAAATCACTTAAGCAAATGATACAAAAATTTTAGATTCAAATACATTTTCTTACACAATACGAGAAATACGTAAAACTTTGATATACCGTAATTACCGAATCAACATATATAGGCAACATTGATATAATCAGCTAATCAACTAATTTAAAAAGTTTAGAATCAAAAACATTGTCTTACACAATACAAAAAAACCAGAGAAAGAACGGTAACTTGAAAACGTAATTAAAAAGCTAATTTTCCCCGTCGTCATCACTTTCCCTATTACTACACATATCACACATAAAAATCAGTTGATCGTCTTGAACTTCTTGGCTCTGACAGGTTAGATGATATGGGTGTAAACAAAAAGAGCAAGTTATCCACTTTGGTACGTTTTTATTTGTGGCGGTTGGCGGTGTCGTCTGTAAAGCACGTGCCCCCACACGAATGGCAAGTCCAGTCACCAAATCCTAATTCTTGCATTTCAATAATATATGTCACTAATTTGTGCTCCAGTTCGGTTGTTAATGAGAATATACAAAACAATTTCGTTCTTCATCTATAACCCGACAATATATAACTACACAAAAGCCCCGCTCTGACGCATCACAGAATCCATGTTATTCCAAGACAACACAAGATTTAATCATTATAGGTACGAGGAATCAAGATATAACTTAATAATGAGAACTGAGATTTATAATGTAACCATTCATTCAGTATGAATTCAGGTGCTTCGTCATCCCAGGACACTTTTAATGTCCACAAGAGCTACATTAGGTACCTATTTAGCGAAAAATATTATTGGTGAAAGAAATCCCCGTGGATCAAATATGCGAGCTATTTCAAACAATATTTGACGTTTTGTACATTTATGTGACTCGTTAACTAGGTACTATAAAACTGAACTTATCAGTTTGAGGTGACCAAGACAAACCTTTCAATGACACATTTAGTCCGGTCGTGGGACATTAAATTTTACTAAAAGATTTTCATAATTCTAAAATTGTTCGTTTTTGGTGAGTGGATAGATAAAGTGCATGGTGAGCTACTGTCAAAAAGTTAGAAGTTTTAGTGCTGTGCTAAGGGAATGGCTTAGGTTTTTCTTAATATTTCGTGTAACACAGTGTATATAGAATTAAAATTTGAAATTTAATCCTACTAACATTATAAACGTGAAAGTATGTTTGTATGGATGTATATGTGAATATATATGTGGATGTTTGTTGCTCTTTCACGCAAAAACTACTGAATAAATTTTAATGAAACTTTACAATAATATAGCTTATGTACCAGAATAACAAGTAGGCTATAATTTATAAAGATACTAGCTTTCTGCTCGCGGCTTCACTCGCGTAGACTATACAGTTGTATACTGATTTTGAAAAATCTTTCACCTATAGAAAGCTACATTATCAGAGAGTAACATGGGTTAAAACAAGGAGGAGTGGTAAAGGGAATGGGAAGGGGAACGTTTCTGTATTCCGGCCGGGCGGAGCCGACTATGACCGCTAGTTGGTTCATAATTAGAACTATCTTAACCTCACGTTGTAAAATTTTTATGAAGATAACATATGTCATACTACGAATATACAAAATTTAATAAGACAATAATTTTCAAAAATATTTTAAAACTTCTGAAATTATATTTTAAGACTTTCGGTGGTTACTCAAATCTGTTGGATGAAGTTTAGAAAGTCAAGTGGTGTGCTTCTACTATAACTTCATTTTTCTTTCATAAGATACACATTAATGAATTAAAATTGATAATTATGCAGCTGTATCAAAGCATTTGCTTACTACACAAAAAATTGGAAACATACTGTGGATTTTATACCAATTGCGCGAACATACGAATGATGCGCGAGGCGCAGGCTGGTGTGCAAAAATACCCTGTTGATAGAAGAATTAGTGAATATCAAGTCAGAAAACTAGACACTCAAGAAACCATATATTAAAGACTGCTGAAACTCATAAAAATAACTTTAGCCAACGAGTCAGTTGATATATTATTGGTCTAATGTACAGTACAGTCACGCGCAGAAGTGTCCTGAAATTATAACATAAAAGTCTAAGTACCTACCTATATACGCTGATTAAGTACTTTATTATCACAGTAGATAGGTATAGTTACTTGCAAAACTGCATCATAGTATCGGGTAATTATTACGTATTGATAATATTTCTCATACACTTTATTTTTGTACAATTGATATTAACATTTCATTACATTTATTCATGTATCTGTATAAGTTATAGAAAAGTATTTATTCGCGTTATACGTCGACTGATGGCTGCGTTTACATATATATGACATAATTCGCAATGATAGTTGTTTAATACACATGGTGGATGACTATAATTTTTTTTTTTATTTTAACAAAAATCATGACACTATAGCACTTTAAATGTAAAATTGAAAGTAATTTTTACACACATTTAAATTTATTTTAAAATTCAGAACAATAATTTCATTGGTTCTTTGTTACTGTCAAAAGTGTCATGAAGTCTATTTTAGTGACTGTAAGGTGTATATAAACGCTAATGAAATTCATTTATAAAATTCCACATGTTTTTGCATACCAACACATACCATATGTCCATTTCGGGCTGAAGTTTTTTTTTTATTTAGTTTGAACGAAATTCAATTCAATAACCTCAAAAAACTTATTGGGCAATCATCTTTCCTATTTTTCAAAAATCCAGTAGAAGAAAATAAATATCAAATTTATAAACTCAGGAACTTCATTATTTTTGCTGTCATTATCGAATATACCATAATTTTTGTTCTGAGCCTTATACCAACTATTTTGAATAACTTGAATACAATTTGATAAAAAAACACAACAGATAGAATTCCAGAAGTTATAGTTACCTTATCACTGTAACGTCATTTTTGGTTATATTTTATAACTTGGTCGCTATGTTGTTCGACATCCGGTAAAGCATTTCTTATATCAGACAAAAATAATTAGAAATCCCCAATACATGTTTCTAAAAAGCCATAAATCAAGTCCATAGCGTTGGTATTTTCTAAAGGCTAAACGAACACACGATTCATGCGGGGCGCGGGTTGGTATGCGGACAACGCGCGCTTCTCAGAGTGCCACGCTGCTGCGCCGGCGCTTATTATAGGCTTGTTCAGGTAACAGTTTTTGGAAAATATGAAAAAGTAATTGTTGCAATTTTGAAGTCGTCAAACACAACTAAGATAGGTAGCAGCTGCTATTTTAACCAATCAGCTTATACAGTGCAGTGCCCCAGCGGATAATTGTCTCGACACGTTGCGTTGGTTGGCAACGTAGAAGTAGTGAAAAATCATGATTTGCTCACTAGTGTAATTTATCTGACTTTCTTTTAGGTATATTGTTTAACCATAACTATAACCATAGAATACCTCATAGTTCTTTAACATAAAAAATAATTGTTGTATATATCTACTGTTGGTTATCAATGATAGGTGCTATAGTTTGTTTGTGTCAATTACTTGTACGTACTGTGGTGCATGAAAAAGCAGAATAAATTTAGAATTAAGTATGTCATAAAAATATATAGACTAATATTGATTAAGGTGGGTATGTGTTGTTTTATATAGAAATACTATTTTCTCTATACAAGCCCTTCAAATAGATTTCTTCTCAGACTATGAATCGTACGAAACTATTAAAAATAACAATTACAAGGCAACGTGTGCACCACGATGTAGGCAAAATCATACAATAAGTCCCTACGTAGGTATTTTATGACTCGCCCACAGCTACACTAATAAAATTTATCCGTAATTTGAACAAAATTTACAATTTGTATGTTTCTAATTTTTCGTGTGATAATCAAGTGCTTTGATAAAGTCACATACGAGCGAATTTATCAATTTCAATTCATCATTGTGAATGTTAGAAAAGAAAGGTGAAATCATAATAGAAGCACACCACTTGACTTTCTAAACTTTATCTAATAGATTTGAGTAACCACCGAAAATCTTAAAAAACAATTTCAGAAACTTTAATATTGTGTTGAAAAACATAAGAGTAATTTTTAAATTTTAAGTAACTAAATTTTCGTTGTGTCACATATGTCAGCTTTCTAAAGCTAAATTTCTAATTATGATCCAATTAAAATTTCTAACTTGAATTCTGTGTATACACATTACGTTACACGAAATATTAAGAAATATCTAGGAGTTTTTTCAAAATTTCAAAACGTGGAACGTCGTGGTTTCTAACGATATTTTGAAAAAGCTTCATGTTAACTGTATGACGCTGCCTATTCTTATTATTTTTTATTTAAAAATACGAACAGAATACTCGACTCTGGCGAAATTGCTTTATATGCAGAGAACGCCAATAATTAAGAAGAAGAAGAAGAAATACCTAATCCATTGACAAAGCACTGCCGTTAAACTTCTAACTTTCTGACAATAGCTCACGGTGCACTTTATCTATCTATTCAGCAAAATCGAACATTTTACAAGTACACATGTAAAATCTGAATTGTATTTTTGTACTGCGATGGTATTCCTATTGTTGAAGAGACAAATAAACAAATAAATAAAATCACCTTATCACTGTTACGTAATTTCTATATTTATTATATAGTTATATTTTATAACTTGGTCGCTTGGTTGTTTGACATCCGGTAAAGCATTTCTTATATCAGACAAAAAAAATCGGAAATCCCCAGTACCTATTTGATTCCAAGAAGTCGTAAATCAAGGCCATAGCGTTGGTATTTTCCAAAGGTAGATGTCGCCTGCGCTTCAGTTCAGCCATACGATAAGAATGACAAAATTTGTAGCAACAATGGCCATGACATTAATGGGCCACTGGCCCCATTACTTAAAGAAAAGCACGCTGCATGCGCTTAAAGATGCCCAGATATATTTAAAAAATACTCGTAGTAAGCTCGACACACAAGGTAATTGTAACATCTGGAATTCTTTCTGTTGTGTTTTTTGTCAAATTGTGTTCAAATTATTAACAATAGTTTGTAGAAAGAAAATGGTGGTATAGTCGATAATGGTAGCACAAATAATATAGAGGAAATACGTTTCTGAGTTTATAAATCTGATATTTATTTTCCTTCTGCTGGCTTTTTGAAAAATGCAAAAGATGATTGCCCAATAAGTTTATTAAGGTTATTGAATTGAATTTTATTCAGACTCAATAAAAAATATTTAGCCTCAAATGGAAGCATGGGGTATGTTGGTTCTCAAAAATATGTGGAATTTCATAAATTAATTTCATTAGCATTTATGAGCATCTTACATTCACTTAAATAGGCTTGATGACAATGATGACAAAAACTAAGAACGAATTAAATTATTGTTTTATATTTTAAAATATATTTAAATGTCTTTAAAAATTATTTTCAATTTTACATTAAAAGCGATAGTTTCTTGTTTTATGTCGAAATAAAATACAAAATTATAGTCATCCACCATGTGTATCAAACAACAATCAGAATGAATTATGTCATACCTATGTAGACGCAGCCATCAGCCGACATATAACGGAAATAAATAATTTTCTACAACTTATATAGAAACATGAATAAACGTAATGAAACTTTAATATCAGTTTTACAAAAAAAGTGTATGAGAAATATTATCAATACGTAATAATTACCCGATACTATGATGGCAGTTTTGCAAATCTACTGTGCACCTATCTACTGTGATAATAAAATACTTAATCGGCATAAGTAGGTAGGTACTTAGTCTTTTACGTTATAATTTCAAGGCACTTCTGCGCGTGACTGTACTGGACGTAACATCATTCGCATGTTCGCGAAATTTATACAAAATCCACAGTATGTATGCTTCTAATTTTTCGTATGATAATCAAATGCTTTGATAAGGACACATAAGAGCTAATAGCGAACTTATCAATTTTAATTCATTATTGTGTTTGTTACGAAACAAAAAGTAAATTACAGTAGAAGCACACCACTTGAGTTTCTAAACTTTATTTAACAGATTTGAATAACCATCGAAAGACTAAAAATATAATTGCATTAGATTAAATTTTTTTTTTAAATTTGTTTCATTTATTTTTAAATTTTCGTAGTATCTATCTATCTATCTATCTACCTACTCACCAAAAACGAAGATACTTGGAATTATCGTAAGTAATTTTTCTCTGGCTACGCGACTAATTATACAAGTCATCGAACTGACGAAAGGTATCTGAATATAAATCAGATATGTCTAGTCCATGATAGAATTCTGAACTATTTGAAGTCTACTTTCTAAGGTGAATCCCCCTGCTGATAAGATTTGATTCAGCTCTTTCCGTATGGCGAAAGCCTCCTCGATGGAGTCCGCTCCAGAAACAACATCATCGATATAAATGTCACGACTCAGCACTATCAATCCAGCAGGACAAACTGTCGTTCATGCCTGAAATAAATAAATTACCGGGCAAACACTGTCATAAGACAATGTCTGCCGGCGACCGCGAGCACAACCACAATTTATAACTATTATAGAAACATCAGCTATTCTACCTTTAACATTCTTTCTTTAGTGAATTCTAATACTCTGTATTAACATTAGGATAAGACATGTATACCTCTCTACACCTAGAAGGACCAACTGAACTGGGTCCCGCGGAGAGCACTCATGACTCCCGAATTAGCACTAGCATCCATGCTCAGCGGCCCCAGCACTAGCATCTATACGCTTAGTGACCTTATCGTAACATATACGAATAGGAATTAACCGCGGTGGACTACTAATGTCCTCCGCATTTGCACTAGCAACTATGCTCAGTGACCTCAGCTCTAGCATCTATACTCAGTGACCTATGGAAATTACCCTACCTAATGTACATAAGGTTAAGCGCTTACGTTTACTCGAAACTAAACATTAAATTCGACACGTTATTTCATAGTTATTCGACACGCGATTTCACAGCTTTAATTATACTTTCTATTCTATTCTATGTTAATAGAGTCATCTTATTCAATTCGTAGACACGTGGCTCTACGTAGATGAACTCGCCACGCAGTTCGATAACCTTTCGGTATACTTCCACTTAGGAAATAATGGGATAATGTTCGCTCATGGATATAATACGAAGATACCATTAGAGCTCAGTTCTACATCGAGACTTAGAGCTCCCCACAATTTCAAAATACATGAAAGACTCATCAGAGCGTTTTTTTCACTAGAGCTACTAATCATAGTAATCCATTGATAGTTTCAGTTGCCACTTACAAGGCACCTCCCTCTAATCATTTCCTAAGAAGACTGCGGAATACACTGACAGATCAGCCCGACGACCTTACTCTCGAAGTCGAACGGCTGATTCATACTAATAAGTCTTTTACTGGCGACTCTCAAGTCTAACCTGAAGCGGGGGCGCTCCCGCGCCTCCCACCCCCACCCCCATTTTTCACGTTATATTAATAATGTAAATCATAACCGGAGGCCCGCGCCAACGGAATTATTTCGCCTCGAGTAACCCTTAGGGGTACCTGACAACATCGCGCCGGCAACACCCTAGTGTGCCGCCTGGCCGCTCCGATGAAGTCGTTAGAGCTTTCGGGCTAACGGCACGCGTCCTCATTCTACTTCAGGCGGTTATTTAGTAGGTGCAACTCCCACATACCCCGCGCGTTCGGGTGCGCGGAAGCTGTAGAGTTTAATCCGCCTTCTCATCGCAAGGGTAAAACAAAAAAAAATTAAAAGCAATTATAAGCATGTTATAAGTTTAGGTTAATACTCACCTATATGTTACTGGACGATAGGTTCTCATCTGCTCCCACTGAGAGGTGATGCAAAAGTAATACTAGCTAGAACTGGGTAAAAAACATTAAACAAAACAAAAAACATTGTTTTTAAAAAAAAACATAAAAACTTGCTTGTGATAAAACCGCAAACTGGTTTTATGTTTTTTTTTACTAAACACTGCCATCTGTACAATATAATTAAAATCGTAGATACCTCGAAATAAGTCAATAAAATGTTAAACGTTTTTACAATTGCGTATAGATGGCATACATAACACGGATTGTACTTGCGAGTCTTATCATCACTTTTGTTTGCAAACACTCAAACAGAATCAACACACACGAAACAAGTGTAGTGCGAAAGAGATACGTAAATTCATAGATCAGTCGTTTTCGTTTTCATTCTGTTTTTATGTTTGTCATGTTTTCCGTTTCTTAATTAGTATCACGCGAGCGAAGAAACTAAGACTACAAGTAGTCGCGTAGCCAGAGAAAAATTACTTACGATAATTCCAAGTATCTTCGTTTTTGGTGAGTAGATAGATAAAGTGCATTGTAAGCTATTGTCAAAAAGTTAGAAGTTTTAGGGCTGTGCTACGGGTGTGGCTAGGTATTTCTTAAAATTTCGTGTAACACGCTGTATATGGAATTTAAATTTGAAATTTTGATTGGTTCATAATTACAACTAACTTAAGCTCACGTTGTAAAATTTTTAGAAAGATTACATAAGGGATATTGAGAAAATTTAAAAAAAATAACAGTCCGGTCGTCGGACATTAAATTTCATAAAAAAGTTTTGATGATTCTAAAGCTGTTCCTTTTTTAATGAGTGGACAGACAAAGTGTATTGTGAGCTATTGTCAAAAAGTTAGAAGTTTTAGGGCTGTGCTAAGGGTGTAACTAGGTATTTCTTAATACTTCGTATAACACGCTGTATATAGAATTAAAATTTGAAATTTTGATTGGTTCATAATTAGAACTAACTTAACTTCACATTGTAAAATTTTTAGAAAGATAACATAAGGGGTACTACGAAAATTTTAAAAAATAAGTCTAGTCGTGGGACATTAAATTTCATAAAAAAGTTTTAATAATTCTGAAGCGGTTCGTTTTTGACGAGTAAATAGATAAAGTGCATTGTAAGCTATTGTCAAAAAAGTAGAAGTTTTAGGACTGTGCTAAGGGTGTGGCTAAGTATTTCTTAATACTTCGTATAACACGCTGTATATAGAATTAAAATTTTAAATTTTGATTGGTTCATAATTAGAATTAACTTAACTTCACATTGTAAAATTTTTAGAAAGATAACATAAGGGATACTACGAAAATTTAACAAAAATAACAGTCTGGTCGTGGGACATTAAAATTAAAAAAAAAGTTTTGATAATTCTAAAGCTGTTTGTTTTTTGATGAGTAAATAGATAAAGTGCATTGTGAGCTAACGTCAAAAAGTTAGAAATTTTAGGGCTGTGTTAAGGGTGTGGCTAGGTATTTCTTAATATTTCGCGTAACACGCCGTATATAGAATTAAAATTTGAAATTTTGATAGGTTCATAATTAGAACTAACTTAACTTCACATTGTAAAATTATTAGAAAGATAACATAAGGGATACTACGAAAATTTAAAAATAAATAAAACAAATTTAAAAAAAAAATTTAATCTAATACAATTATATTTTAGTCTTTCGATGGTTATTCAAATCTGTTAAATAAAGTTTAGAAACTCAAGTGGTGTGCTTCTACTGTAATTTACTTTTTGTTTCGTAAGAAACACAATAATGAATTAAAATTGATAAGTTCGCTATTAGCTCTTATGTGTCCTTATCAAAGCATTTGATTATCATACGAAAAATTAGAAGCATACATACTGTGGATTTTGTATAAATTTCGCGAACATGCGAATGATGTTAAGTCCAGTACAGTCACGCGCAGAAGTGCCTTGAAATTATAACGTAAAAGACTAAGTACCTACCTACTTATGCCGATTAAGTATTTTATTATCACAGTAGATAGGTGCACAGTAGATTTGCAAAACTGCCATCATAGTATCGGGTAATTATTACGTATTGATAATATTTCTCATACACTTTTTTTGTAAAACTGATATTAACGTTTCATTACGTTTATTCATGTTTCTATATAAGTTGTAGAAAATTATTTATTTCCGTTATATGTCGGCTGATGGCTGCGTCTACATAGGTATGACATAATTCATTCTAATTGTTGTTTGATACACATGGTGGATGACCATAATTTTGTATTTTATTTTGACATAAAACAAGAAACTATCGCTTTTAATGTAAAATTGAAAATAATTTTTAAAGACATTTAAATATATTTTAAAATTTAAAACAATAATTTAATTCGTTCTTAGTTTTTGTCATCATTGTCATCAAGCCTATTTAAGTGAATGTAAGATGTTCATAAATGCTAATGAAATTAATTTATGAAATTCCACATATTTTTGAGTACCAACATACACCATGCTTCCATTTGAGGCTAAATATTTTTTATTGAGTCTGAATAAAATTCAATTCAATAACCTTAATAAACTTATTGGGCAATCATCTTTTGCATTTTTCAAAAAGCCAGCAGAAGGAAAATAAATTTCAGATTTATAAACTCAGAAACG
Organism: Luffia ferchaultella; assembly: GCA_949709985.1. Classification (NCBI taxonomy): domain Eukaryota; kingdom Metazoa; phylum Arthropoda; class Insecta; order Lepidoptera; family Psychidae; genus Luffia; species Luffia ferchaultella. The sequence continues at coordinate 14,048,627 of OX453256.1, read as the reverse complement.
TATTTCCTCTATATTATTTGTGCTACCATTATCGACTATACCACCATTTTCTTTGGCTCATACAAACTATTGTTAATAATTTGAACACAATTTGACAAAAAACACAACAGAAAGAATTCCAGATGTTACAATTACCTTGTGTGTCGAGCTTACTACGAGTATTTTTTAAATATATCTGGGCATCTTTCAACGCATGCAGCGTGCTTTTCTTTAAGTAATGGGGCCAGTGGCCCGTTAATGTCATGGCCATTGTTGCTACAAATTTTGTCATTCTTATCGTATGGCTGAACTGAAGCGCAGGCGACATCTACCTTTGGAAAATACCAACGCTATGGCCCTGATTTACGACTTCTTGGAATCAAATAGGTACTGGGGATTTCCGATTTTTTTTGTCTGATGTAAGAAATGCTTTACCGGATGTCAAACAACCAAGCGCAGACAAACATTTCAGATTTTACATGTGTCAGTACACATGTAAAATCTGAATTGTATTTTTGTACTGCGATGGTATTCCTATTGTTGAAGAGACAAATAAACAAATAAATAAAATCACCTTATCACTGTAACGTAATTTCTATATTTATTATATAGTTATATTTTATAACTTGGTCGCTTGGTTGTTTGACATTCGGTAAAGCATTTCTTATATCAGACAAAAAGAATTGGAAATCCCCAGTACCTATTTGATTCCAAGAAGTCGTAAATCAAGACCATAACGTTGGTATTTCCCAAAGGTAAATGTCGCCTGCGCTTCAGTTCAGCCATACGATAAGAATGACAAAATTTGTAGCAACAATGGCCATGATAGTTTTGCATTAATTTTTAGACGATTGACGTCTTAAATTAGTCACGTAGCCAGAAAAAAAAACGTACTGTAATATTAAAAATGTTCGATTTTGCTGAATAGATAGATAAAGTGCACCGTGAGCTATTGTCAGAAAGTTAGAAGTTTAACGGCAGTGCTTTGTCAATGGATTAGGTATTTCTTCTTCTTCTTCTTAAGTATTGGCGTTCTCTGCATATAAAGCAATTTCGCCAGAGTCGAGTATTCTGTTCGTATTTTTAAATAAAAAGTAATAAGAATAGGCAGCGTCATACAGTTAACATGAAGCTTTTTCAAAATATCGTTAGAAACCACGACGTTCCACGTGCGCCATTTTGAAAAAACTCCCAGATATTTCTTAATATTTCGTGTAACGTAATGTGTATACACAGAATTCAAGTTAGAAATTTTAATTGGATCATAATTAAAAATTTAGCTTTAGAAAGTTGACATATGTGACACAACGAAAATTTAGTTACTTAAAATTTAAAAATTGCTCTTATGTTTTTCAACACAATATTAAAGTTTCTGAAATTGTTTTTTAAGATTTTCGGTGGTTACTCAAATCTATTAGATAAAGTTTAGAAAGTCAAGTGGTGTGCTTCTATTATGATTTCACCTTTCTTTTTTAACATTCACAATGATGAATTGAAATTGGTAAATTCGCTCGTATGTGACTTTATCAAAGCACTTGATTATCACACGAAAAATTAGAAACATACAAATTGTACATTTTGTTCAAATTACGGATAAATTTTATTAGTGTAGCTGTGGCGAGTCATAAAATACCTACGTAGGGACTTATTGTATGATTTTGCCTACATCGTGGTGCACACGTTGCCTTGTAATTGTTATTTTTAATAGTTTCGTACGATTCATAGTCTGAGAAGAAATCTATTTGAAGAGCTTGTATAGAGGAAATGGTATTTCTATATAAAACAACACATACCCACCTTAATCAATATTAGTCTATATATTTTTATGACATACTTAATTCTAAATTTATTCTGCTTTTTCATGCACCACAGTACGTACAAGTAATTGACACAAACAAACTATAGCACCTATCATTGATAACCAACAGTAGATATATACAACAATTATTTTTTATGTTAAAGAACTATGAGGTATTCTATGGTTATAGTTATGGTTAAACAATATACCTAAAAGAAAGTCAGATAAATTACACTAGTGAGCAAATCATAATTTTTCACTACTTCTACGTTGCCAACCAACGCAACGTGTCGAGACAATTATCCGCTGGGGCACTTGCACTGTATAAGCTGATTGGTTAAAATAGCAGCTGCTACCTATCTTAGTTGTGTTTGACGACTTCAAAATTGCAACAATTACTTTTTCATATTTTCCAAAAACTGTTACCTGAACAAGCCTATAGTAAGCGCCGGCGCCGCAGCGTGGCACTCTGAGAAGCGCGCGTTGTTCGCATACCAACCCGCGCCCCGCATGAATCGTGTGTTCGTTTAGCCTTTAGAAAATACCAACGCTATGGACTTGATTTATGGCTTTTTAGAAACATGTATTGGGGATTTCTAATTATTTTTGTCTGATATAAGAAATGCTTTACCGGATGTCGAACAACATAGCGACCAAGTTATAAAATATAACCAAAAATGACGTTACAGTGATAAGGTAACTATAACTTCTGGAATTCTATCTGTTGTGTTTTTTTATCAAATTGTATTCAAGTTATTCAAAATAGTCGGTATAAGGCTCAGAACAAAAATTATAGTATATTCGATAATGACAGCAAAAATAATGAAGTTCCTGAGTTTATAAATTTGATATTTATTTTCTTCTACTGGATTTTTGAAAAATAGGAAAGATGATTGCCCAATAAGTTTTTTGAGGTTATTGAATTGAATTTCGTTCAGACTAAATAAAAAAAAACTTCAGCCCGAAATGGACACATGGTATGTGTTGGTATGCAAAAACATGTGGAATTTTATAAATTAATTTCATTAGCGTTTATATACACCTTACAGTCACTAAAATAGACTTCATGACACTTTTGACAGTAACAAAGAACCAATGAAATTATTGTTCTGAATTTTAAAATAAATTTAAATGTGTGTAAAAATTATTGTCAATTTTACATTAAAAGTGCTATAGTGTCATGATTTTTGTTAAAATAAAAAACAAAATTATAGTCATCCACCATGTGTATTACACAACTATCATTGCGAATTATGTCATATCTATGTAAACGCAGCCATCAGTCGACGTATAACGCGAATAAATAATTTTCTATAACTTATATAGATACATGAATAAATGTAATGAAATGTTAATATCAATTGTACAAAAATAAAGTGTATGAGAAATATTATCAATACGTAATAATTACCCGATACTATGATGCAGTTTTGCAAGTAACTATACCTATCTACTGTGATAATAAAGTACTTAATCGGCGTATATAGGTAGGTACTTAGACTTTTATGTTATAATTTCAGGACACTTCTGCGCGTGACTGTACTGTACATTAGACAAATAATATATCAACTGACTCGTTGGCTAAAGTTATTTTTATGAGTTTCAGCAGTCTTTAATATATGGTTTCTTGAGTGTCTAGTTTTCTGACTTGATATTCACTAATTCTTCTATCAACAGGGTATTTTTGCACACCAGCCTGCGCCTCGCGCATCATTCGTATGTTCGCGCAATTGGTATAAAATCCACAGTATGTTTCCAATTTTTTGTGTAGTAAGCAAATGCTTTGATACAGCTGCATAATTATCAATTTTAATTCATTAATGTGTATCTTATGAAAGAAAAATGAAGTTATAGTAGAAGCACACCACTTGACTTTCTAAACTTCATCCAACAGATTTGAGTAACCACCGAAAGTCTTAAAATATAATTTCAGAAGTTTTAAAATATTTTTGAAAATTTTTGTCTTATTAAATTTTGTATATTCGTAGTATGACATATGTTATCTTCATAAAAATTTTACAACGTGAGGTTAAGATAGTTCTAATTATGAACCGACTAGCGGTCATAGTCGGCTCCGCCCGGCCGGAATACAGAAACGTTTCCCTTCCCATTCCCTTTACCACTCCTCCTTGTTTTAACCCATGTTACTCTCTGATAATGTAGCTTTCTATAGGTGAAAGATTTTTCAAAATCAGTATACAACTGTGTAGTCTACGCGAGCAAAACCGCGGGCAGAAAGCTAGTATCTTTATAAATTATCGCGTACGTGTTATTCTGGTACATAAGCTACATTTATATTATAATTTTTACAATAGTAAAGTTTCATTAAAATCCATTCAGTAGTTTTTGCGTGAAAGAGTAACAAACATCCACATACATACCCACATATACATCCATACATACAAATTTTCGCGTTTATGATATTAGCAGGATTAAAATTTCAAATTTTACTTTTATATACACTGTGTTACACGAAATATTAAGAAAAACCTAAGCCATTTCCTTAGCACAGCCCAAAAACTTCTAACTTTTTGACAGTAGCTCACCATGCACTTTATCTATCCACTCACCAAAAACGAACAATTTTAGAATTATGAAAACCTTTTAGTAAAATTTAATGTCCCACGACCGGACTAAAGTAGGTATATGTTGTTCCGTAAAGATTACTTTCGGAGCGGTTTGGTTTGACCAGGTTCGACGGTGTATTGATGATTTTATTTTGAGAGATTGTTTGTTACCATGTTGCAGGAGGTACAGTGTAAATAAATGATTAACATTGACTAAGTAAAGAGTGGAATGTATATATTTTAATTAGAAGTAACTTTAAATACATTTTAAATCGTTAATGAAGAGTGAAGTGTACATATTTTAATTAGAAGTAATTTTTAAATACATTTTAAATAGTTAATGATTAACGGAGAGTGAAATGTAACATAACGAATAACTTTTAAATATTTATACTTAAGTTATTCATAAAACTTTAAATACATACGTAAAATATATTTCGTTTATTATTTGATGATTATCAATATTAAATAGCCCCGAAAGTAGCAAGGCGAAACCACGAATTTCCGCGAAATAGCAAGCATTTTCGTGTGGGGCCCCAAAGGGGTGGCGGGCGTGCTTCTTAACCTATTTTCTGAATTTTAATGTATGAAACGTTATTGAGTGTTATATATTGCTGAAAACTAGATTAAATTTGCTAAAAAGTTATCTATATTTCACATCGTTTGGCACAGAAACAAATACGCCGCTGTTTATTTAAAAAAAAAAATAGGCGAAAAAATTCACACAATTTTATTACAAAAAAAAAAACAAAGCAATAAAAAACCAACTAAAAAAAATGTGGACGGTCCTCCTGAAATATCTATTCAATTTTTTACATTTTTTTTCTTTATTATGGCAAGTATTTTATCATACCTTCTATTAAAACCATTCTGTAACATCTACAATGACATTGGCATTTCAAAAAGCTCGAAGCGCAAGAACCGTAAAACATATATAAAAATCGTCCCTTTTTGGGCTCTTGCTATTCCGGCGCAAAACGCAAGTCGCCAATTTGGTGACTTGCTATTCGCGGGAGTATGGCCTCTTGACGTGATAATACCCCAATTTCAAAGATGTTCAACTATTTTGAAGATGGGCAAGATAAGGTAAAATGTCTATAACAAGAAAAACGAAGCAAATACATCGTCCTTGTAGTGCGCGTAACTTTCCGTTTTAGTTCGTTTGCAAACAAGTAATCACAGCAGTGTACTAAAGTGCATCGCGCTACGTGGCGTGTTTCACTGTGTTTGTGCTACGAAAAACAAATACATAAAACAAAAATAAAACCAGAAAAACGAAAAAGGCAAATAAAACAAAGAAAACGAATGACCTAGAATGACATAGAATGAAAACAGAAGTATAAATAAAAACTAGAAAAAACAAAAATAAAAACAGAAACAAGTTTTTCGTTTGAAACAAAAACATCCGTTTTTTTTAAAAACGCAGTAACATCTCAGTACTAATACTAGCCTCCATTTTGAGCCTCTTTTAAACACCTTGATTAACTAACTATACCATATTTCCACTTCCTGTTTAGTGTTGCCAGAGTATTCGATGTCATATCTGATTGATATCGCGTTCACTTCTCGACTGTTCGTCGCGACAAGAAGATTGATACCCTCTCATAACAATCCAGCCAAAGATTGTGTTGATAGCAGGGGGCTGACCAGGCTCACTGTGTATAATACCAGGACGAAGTGCTGCAGCATACACTTCAGCATTCAAAAGTAGGTATATCTGTGGGGTCAGATTGATAGAAATGTGGGTCTGCGAGAGCAATAGTTTTCAAATAATGCCAAGTTGAAGCATCAACCAATCCTGATGGCAATTCAGGGCAAATAGAGAGTAAAACAAGAGTATTAATCGATTAAAACGTCTAAAGATTTTTTTTCAATGACTTAATTTCACACGACAATGATAATATATATTTATCTAGATAGTTTTTATTTGCAATCGCTTTTTATAAGTAATTATTTAAATCGCCGGAATGGCAGAAAAATCGATATTCCATCTCTATGTTTAACCGCGATCTCTGAATCGATCTATTGTACTCAAAATCGATTCAAAAAATTGGAGATCGAGCATCGAAAAATTTATCTCTGAAAAGATTGAACCAAGATCGGAATCCCAAATATCAATATCTTTTCGTTGCTTTCGCAAAGAGTTTTTGAAATTGTTGTTTCTCCTAGTGATATTTTTTAATTGACCCGGCTTGTTTTTTGGATTCAACATTCCACCTCTAATATTTGACCTCTACGATTTATTTTGAACTCCCGTTGTACTTAGCGTTTTGGACTGGACGATTTGTTTTGAAAGTGGTCAAAAGCAACAGTCATAAAATAAATGGTGGAAAATAAATGTAGATAGTGGCTTACCATGACGAAATCAAAGAATATGTAATATATGAATATGTACCAATAAATGAAGAAATACCATGTTAAGGCCTGTTAAGACATGTTAAGACCCGAGATTCTTAAACGGTGAGCTTAAATAAAAGAATCATCAAGTGGATAAAGCGAAAGAAATATGTCAAGACTTAGGCAATTGCAAATATACGGTATCTACCTATTCACTTAAAAAACCACTAATTTAATTTTCAATAAGGAGTGATATTTCGAAAAGATATATTTTTACACTTTATTCATTTTATAGGCAAATAAAATTTAAAAAATAAATATAAGCAGAATAAAGAAAACACAATAGAATACCTATGTAAAGTGTGTTAACTTTTAAATAGAATAGGTATCGAAAAAGCAGAAAACTTTAATAATTGTGTAAGGGAGAACCATTGTAATCCAAGTGACTTTCATTCCGAAAAAATAAATCTTTCATGCCGAGCTGATCCAAATGCAAAAATAACATTCCTATTAGCGGTAAAGCGTAAAACGTTAGCTTGCTACTTACAGGAATGCCTATTGCCGTCTATTCCAAGTGAAAATTCGCACTGTTATAATGTCACTTGCATCACTATGGTTCTCCCTTACTCAGTTAATGAATTTGTGAATGCCCCTATATGTAAGAGATATTTAGGTAATATCCTACAACTATATTCTTTTGTAATAAAACATCTTGTTCTTTTCTCAGTTTATTAATATGTACGTTTTGTTTTCTATATTCTTAAAAATAATTAATCGATAAACGATACCTTATAATAATTGCAATTTTTTTTGTTATAACGTATAAAAATATTAAAAATCGTTCAAAACCAAACTTCAGGGGTGTTTCGATTTTTTTGACTAGAAATGTATATATACCTAGGTTAGTATGCGTATGTTCTAAGTGAAATCTCGATTTGAACCTGGTCCCCTACAAGAAAGGAAGGTGTTTGTTGTCGGACGCTTCTTGTGTTAGCACTATCGCTCCCTCCCACTTCGTAATGCAGTAAGGGTTATGGGAAAAATATGTTCATTAGATTTTGTCCCTGGTCCAATTGATTATGTACGTCTATTGAGAATATTTATATTTATATACCTAATAAAATATATAGACCTAAATTAATCCATATTTAAAGTCATAGTCATTGAAATTTCTAGCCTGATTTGTGTTTTCTCTAATTCTATTTACGAACAGCTGCGAACGACCGACATATAGTATATCCACAAGCGAACGAGACACACGCTTTCAGTGGGTGCTAATTATAAAGTATCGATAGTATTGAGTATTTACTTATATTATATCGATTCTTTTTCATTTTTCAATCCTTCATGGAATGATCGTGCTATGCTCATGTTATGCTTGCTTGCTTGAATTGAAATTAAATACTGTGCTGCTGTGCGGTGCGGTCTGTGCGCAGTGCGATTGTAATAACGTCATTAACGTGGAAAGGAACGTTGTGTTTATTTACGTTCGTAATTGTCAAATCCAGTTGAATCACTTAAAAACGCTACATTTTTTCATTTTTTATACGCACAAGAAGCATAGCAAGAAACAAATTCTAGTGTAATGTTCGTGAAAACATTATAAAAATGTTGTGGTATCTGCCATGGTCCGAAAATATCAAAAAGAGGGCATGTAGATACCTTCTTCAACGTTATTTGGGCAATTTCTTGGAGGAGAAGTTGACATTAGATCAGCTGAGTGTCGATTTATACAATGGAAAAGGGACGGTCAGCGATGTTAGCCTTGATTGCGAGGTAAATATCATATTGTTTATTGTATGCAAAGTATGATAATGCAAACTGCAGCCAGTGACCATTCCTCGTGTGAACTGGCGTGGTATTTTTTGTATTCTCGCACTTGCCAATATTTTTTTTGCGACGCATTTTAATTTAACACGTGCTTACGAACAAAGAATATTTACATTATCAAATTCCACCTATCGTTTTGCGAGTCGTTTCTGTACATTCGTAATATTTCTGCAGATTTGTGGTATATAATTCTCTTAAATATAAAGTTTCAGTTCAGTTGCTGGGATAATTGCAAAACAATTTTAATTGATATTTGATCTGAAAATAAAACCGCACAAATAATTTAACTTAAACTTAAAATTTTATTTGGTACTATAGGATTTTTATCTAACTTGCGATAGTGATAATCCGGTGGGAGAAAAAGGTGGGATTCTATCATTGCAATCAGTAGCTAGTAATTTATTGTCGTAATAAATTCTTTTACATAAACTAATTCAATGGATAAGCTGAATTTATAAAAATAAATATAAATGTATATGTAATTATTAAATATAAAAGCAACAATTACAAAAGTTTTATTAAGGGGTTGGCTTCCCAATGCTGTCTGATTAAAATCGTGTTCGTACAAACGATCAATTTTAAATTCATATAGGTTAATAGGCCATCATTTAAAAAAAATTGGGTATGGGCACAACCTAACACAACACAAGCACAACCTAACCCTAGGTGATCCAAGGAAGGAAGCAGAACAGAGAGATGAGCCACCAAGAAGCCCTACATTATTATTTTTTGCTTTTGCGTTAAAAATACTTACTACATGAGATTACTACACCCTGTTTATAAGTTCGATTAAATATTTTTAACATTTCATCAGGCCACATTGTAAAGCGCTACCTAAATTGGCATTAACCATGTTTTCGAAATATAATATTCCAGAGAAAGAATAAAAAATTATGATTTTTAAACAGTTTATTTATTTATTTTTCGAATATAAACGTCATTAAAAAGTATTTGCTTTTAATAAATGATAGTACCTATGCAGGTACGTCAAGCCTAGCTCACTAACCTTATGTTTGTAACGTTCTAACTAACCTTTCATCTGTCAGACTTTGAAATTAAAAATGGATATTAAAATCAACCATAATTTTATAATAACATATAACTTTACATTAGTAGTCTTATCTCTTAGACTATTAAATTACAAAAAACTCCTAACAGTTACTGCACATCAAAATAGTGTGTTCACCACAAATTACTTTCTTACGCTTTAAAAGTATTTTGTCATGTGACGTTTTTTGGAAGGGCAATAACTGCAAATTTTTCCCTTTCTTTCAAGTTCTTGACTGCTACCCTCTGCACAAACTTCAATATGCAGAATTTGAGCAATCAACTGCTTCAAATTACAGTGCAAAGTGACTGTATCATATTGTTCACGAAGCCACAGCTTCATTAGTTTGTCTGCCATTTGCATGGCAAAAACCCTTCTCTTTGTGGATTTTTCTCTGGTTTTGAATCTCTTTCAATATGTGTTATACATAAGCATTCACTATAAAAATAATAAAAAATAATTTTCACAGACAATATTTACCTATCGCAATTATTTATTATGATTAAGAATTATTTATTATTATTTATTAATTAAATAGTAACAAATTATGTATAGTAGAATAGTAACAATTTATCAAAAAGAGACAAGTTGTATATACTACATAAATAAATAATAAAATTAATTAACTCTTGTTATAAATAATTTCAGTTATTGTAATAAAAAATATATTCCTAATCTGTATAAAAAATTGCAAAGTTTAACCTTTCGTCTGTTGGACAACTACGGCACGATATATCCCAAATTTAAAAAGCGTACTTCCGCAATCAGTGCATGAAGATGAATAATTTCACTATTTACGAAGGTACTAAGACAAGGCTCGGCGAGGGCCGAGGGGAAGTTACTGAAACTGCAAATGCGCTTGGTACGCGTAGTCTATTAGACGGATGGTTAGTGGTCTAGGGTTAATTAGCTCAAGAACATTAAGTATATCACTGAGCATACCACTAAATAAAACCATTCATAAATTAGGTTACGCATTAAATGGAAGAAAGGGGATCCAAAAAGTGTGATGTGGTGTGACAAGGGATTAGGAGTCACAAATTTTCTGATCTAACATTTAGAAACTGAAAAAAATATTCATACACATATAAAAACCAAAATAATTAGGTTAAATGCATTTTGATAGTCATATGAAGTTGAATGATTACGAAACTAATGTTTTGAAATTATAAATATTGAAGGTCCTTTATTGTATGCTTAAATGGAGTTAGCTTGGTTTATAAGTGTAAACATTTTAAACAATATTAAGTATAAACAGGTAGTATTAAATCTCTCAAGAAACTGCATAACAAGTCATCAATTTTAATAATTTAAATTTCTGAAATTAATTTGTCTAGAGATCCTTTTCATTTAACTCATTTGTAAATTCTAGGCGCTTAATGAACTTGGTGATGCACAAAATTGGCCTCTGCAAATAGTTGATGGCTACATGCAAGAAATCTCTGTGACAATCCCTTGGTCGACTTTGTTCAAAGATGATTCTGTTGTTGAAGTTAATGGATTGTTGCTCACTGTGCAACCAAAAATACGAGCTGAACCAGGTATGCATATCAATTATTAATGATGATATCTCATTCTATTAAAATGCTATTTAAGGAAAAATAAATGATAAATACATTAGTAGAATGATGAAGCTAATTAATTTTATTTAATCTGATTAATTGGCTTTGAAGTCAGGTTTTCATTAAAACACATTAAAATAATAAAAATCACTAAATGCATCCATTTTGTTTAATGACAAAATATCACTTGAACCATATTGCTATGGAATATTGTAACCTTCAACATATTGCCTGTAATGTATCTAACTACGACCATTCAAGCCCTGAACCAATTCTCACTATGTCATGAAATGTATCTGAGTATGAGGTTATGAGTCAAAGGTTGCTCTGTCTGTGAACAAACACAAAGAAGCAACACCAAAGATACAGTGCTAGTCAAAAAGATTCCTACAAGTCATCAAAGATAGGTTTATAGAGTATTTTGCGCCAAAGACAAATGTATCTTTCGAAAGATATATATTTTTCAAGATTGAACAAAATGAAGATGAACATTTCAACGAGTTTTTGACCAGAATAAAAAACCCAAGCAAGTAAATGTGAATTTGGCAATTTACTTGATGAAATGTTGAAGGACAAGTTAGTATTTGGAATTAGGTCTAATCAAGTAAGAGAGAAATTATTGACAGAAGACAATCTAAACTTGACAAAAGCAATAACTATCTGTAAAACAAGTGAACAAGCTTCCAAACAACTGGACGAGTTCGAAGGTAAAAATAAAACAGATAAAATTTTAGTCGTGAAAAATAAAAATGCCAAAAAAGAACAAAACGAGAATTTTGACTGCAGAAGATGTGGTGCAAACCACGCACGCAGAGAATGCCCAGCGTTTAATAAACCGTGTACTAAGTGCAATAGAAATGGTCATTTTGCCAAAATGTGCAGAACTAAAAAGAAACAGAAACATAGAGTGAATACGCTAGATGAAAGCTCTAATTCTGAAGATGATGTATACATATCTGCTATAAGATCCGGAAGAAAGAAAAACTGGACAGAAAAACTACAAGTTGGCAATGTGAAATTCACAGTCAAACTAGATACAGGAGCAGAATGCAATGTATTACCGAAATACTTGATGGATAAAACAAAGGCAAGTCTGAAATCAAGCCGAACAAGAAATTTAATAAGCTATACAGATGATAAAATGGCGGTTCTAGGCGAAACAGAGCTACGATATAAACTAAAAAATGAAGAAACAAACATTTTATTCAAAGTAGTGAAAGAAAAAGTCACACCGATCCTAGGACTTGATACCTGTGAAAAGTTAAGACTTATAGCAAGAGTCAAAACATTGAGAGAAAGTCAATGCACAGATGATATATTTGAAGGTTTAGGCTGTTACAAGGATTATGAGTATGATATCGACCTGATCGAGAACCCAAAACTCGAGATTAAACCATCAAGAAGAATTCCAAATGCTATAAGAGATGAAGTAAAGGAAGAACTTGACAGAATGGTGAAGTTAGATGTCATAGAACCAGAAACAGAGCCTACTCCTGCCGTGAGCCCTATGGTAGTTGTCAGACAAAAAGGTAAAATAAGAATCTGCATAGACCCATCAGATGTAAACAAAAACATTCTGAGACGTCATTTTCCTCTTACTACTATAGAAGAGATTTCAGCTGACATCAAAGGCTCCAAATTCTTTGCATTATTAGATTGCACTAAAGGATTCTGGCAAATAAAGGTATCAGAAAGAACACAAAAGATATTAACATTTGCTACCCCATGGGGAAGATACTCCTTCAAGAGGCTCCCTTTTGGCGTATCGTCAGCGCCTGAAATATTCCAAGAAATCCTAACAAATTTGCTCAGCAAATTTAAAAATGTGAAAGTATCGATCGATGATATTTTTATATATGCAAAAAGTAGAGAAGAACTACGCAAAACCGTTGGTGAAGTCATAGAAGTACTAAAGAAATCAGGCTTCAAACTGAACAAAAATAAGTGCATATTCGAAGCAAAAAGAATAAAATTCCTAGGACATATTGTTTCTGCTAATGGGTTAGAAGCAGACCCAGACAAAGTAGAAGCTATACAAGCAATGAAAACACCTACAAATAAAACAGAGCTACAAAGACTACTAGGGATGATCACATACTTAAATAAATTTATACCCAACATGTCAGACCTAACCAATCCATTAAGAGATTTGTTACATGAAAATACAAGTTTTACATGGGAAATTCATCACGAAGCAGCTCTGAACAAAATAAAACAAGTACTTCAGAGTCCTCCAGTACTGAGACTATATGATGTAAACAAGCCTGTAACTCTAACCGTAGATGCAAGTTCAAAAAATCTTGGCGCTGCACTTCTTCAAGAAGGACAACCAATAGCCTATGGAGCAAGAGCGTTGACCAAATCTGAACAGAATTATCCACAAATAGAGAAAGAAGCGCTCGCTATACTGTTTGGTTGCAAGAAGTTCCATGAATATGTTTATGGTAAAGAACTCACAGTGGAATCAGATCACAAACCACTGGAGACAATTTTCAAGAAAAACATACAATCAGCTCCAGCGAGGTTGCAACGCATAATGTTTAATCTTGCACCATACTCACCAAAAGTTATATTTAAAAAAGGCACAGAAATACCCTTAGCAGACTTTCTTAGTCGAGACTGTGATGCATCCAACCTAAAATATGAAGAAGAAGAAAATTTGAAAGTTGCAGTGATACTACCTATGTCATTAGATGCTAAAGAAGAATTAATCACTGCTACAAAAGAGGATCCACATTTACAGTCACTGCTCAAGACAATAATGCACGGATTCCCAGAAAAAGCCAAAGAACTTCCTATTGATCTACAACATTATTTTAACTTTAAAGAAAAACTAAGCTATCTCAAAGGAATCATTTTCAAAGGTGATAAAATTATAGTACCAAAATCACAAATTCCAAAAATTTTAAAAATTATTCATCAAGGACATCTAGGCATACAAAGCTGCCTAAGAAGAGCCCGACAATTCCTTTACTGGAAAGGACAATATGATGATATTATAAAATTAGTCAAAGGTTGCTCTGTCTGTGAACAAACACAAAGAAGCAACACCAAAGATACAGTGCTAGTCAAAAAGATTCCTACACTTCCATGGCAAATAGTTGCATCAGACTTATTCGAATTGAATGGAAAAACTTACTTAGTGATCTGTGACAGTTACTCCGGATATTTAGATTTTCAACAGCTGAAAGGTCAGTCATCATATGAAGTAATTGAACAACTTAAAAGATGGTTTTCTGTACACGGAGTACCACAAGAGCTACAAAGCGATAATGGAACACAGTATATGTCTAGAGAATTCAAAAATTTTCAAAAAGAGTGGAGATTTAACCATGTCACATCCAGTCCACATCACCATCAAGGAAATGGGCTCGCTGAAAAAGCAGTTCAAACAGCAAAGAACATACTAAAAAAATGCAGCATTGACAAGTCAGATGTTCAACTCGCTTTATTAAATTGGAGAAATACACCACGAAATGATCGTTTAGGTTCACCTAACCAACGCCTTTTCAGTAGAATTACCAGATCTCCTATACCTACAAGTGATAAATGCTTAAAACCAAAAATAATGCAAGGAGTCCCAGGGGAATTACAGCGACTAAGAGAGAAACAAACAAAATACAGTAATAAACACACTACAAGTCCAGTCGACTTTGAAATCAACGATAAAGTCAGACACAAAGTTGCTCACCGACACTGGGAAGGGGCAAGAGTTATAGACAAGCCTGAAGGTTTACAAAGATCAGTAATAATTCAAACAGATCAAGGCCAAATCTTACGCAGAAACTTCAGTCATCTGCACAAGACAGAAGCAGACATAACCAGCAACCGAGTGGTAGTACCTGAAACTAAATATACAGATGAACCAGCAGTACAACAGGTACCAGCACAAGCTCAATCACCAGCTGTTCCTAAATCAGTTCCAGCATCAACACTTTCATCACCATGCACTTCCAATCAGATGCCGAAGTCAAACCTGGCTCAATCTGGGACGGCCCCACGGTCAAGATTTGGTAGAATAATCAAACCAATAAATAAACTTGATCTTTAATAATACTTAAACCAATAAGTTGTGCAGTGTACCTAATGTATATTCATCTATAATTATATATTTACTGTAACTAGGCTCATTAACTTAAACTTAACTGTATAGTACCTACCTATTTTCATGGCAATTAGAAATTTAATGTTACCTAATAATAAGAGTTACCTAGCCAGAACAATATGATGTAATCAGGCATATAATTCCTAGATCATAATAATCTCAAATATAACTGTACTAAACTGTAATGCTAACGCTGAGTCGAAACAATAAGTTAAACTTGTAAACTAATGTTTAAGTATATTTACAAAGAAAGGGAGATGTGAAGTATAGACTTTGTACTCTGTGGCATAGACATCCGTTATATACTCTGTTGTACCATTCCTTACCGTCATGTAAAATAAATAATACACACATGTTCTTTATTAATGTTTTATTGTCGAACCTTAACATTACAGTTTAGGTATTATATTCACCATTATGTTATCTGATTCCTATTAATGGCATGAAAACTTGACTGTTTCTTGTTTTTCATTGCATAGCAAAGGTTTTCTGTGTTGCTACAAAAAAATTATTATTTTTTATTCCTTTTTTTATATATATATTTACAATTTATTTTTCGCTTAGGTTTTCCTGTAAAATTTAAGTGAGGCCCAATATTCTCTATTTTTACAAAATGTTACGCTTAGCGGTTAGGGAGATAATGGCCAATGGTCAAATTTTATGTATTTTCTTTAATATCTATTGAAGTATTAATTTTAAAACTGTAAAAAAAAATTGTATTTCTCATAACAAGGACTTATATTTGATATGTCCACATGATGCGCTTGAAAAAAGGTTTAATATCTTTAAATTTATTATTTGTCAAAACAGACTCTGAAAATCACACTATCTCTAAATTTGTGTACACATATGACCAGGCCTGGTAAAAAATTCTTACTGTCCTCTAATGATGTGTACAGAAAGATTACTTAAGCCAGCAACTACTTAAGTAAAGCGATTAACAAATCACCCCTTGAGTTGGAATTTCAGAGCCATGTTAATGATCTTTTTAAGTTTTCACTAACTATAAGTAGCCTTTTTACTATTAGTTTTAATTCTGTAATGATTGTTTGACTTTTTATGTAGTTTCTTCGATGTTGGAGTCGATGTGGTCTTCCATGTCATCATCTATGCAGCTAGCAGCAGAATGTCTGAGACAAGAAGATGACCCTACAGACGCTCAACCCGTTGAAGGCATCGAAATGTTTGCCCAAGCTATTGATTCAAGTATGTATGCTTATTATATAATAAATGATGTCAAATGTTTAAAGGAAAGCAGAAAATTCACATTTATTCAGTTCTGCCTGTTTATTAAAACTGTCACATGGTTTTAGGATAATTAAATTAATTGTACATCAGTTAAATATAAGTCATGTATGCATGTGGTTTAACCATGTCATAGCAAGTTTATTACTTTTATGTCATATTCACCCTTAGAAGGTGCAATGACGCCTCTAATATACTTACACGGTGACGTAAAAGTGCGGCGTGTTTAGGCGTACCAAAACGATCAAAATTTATCAAAGCGTGTAATGTTATGAAATGTTAAGTTTCATAATGGTAAGCAAAAAGGATGTTACATTAAAAGGAAGTTAATAAAAATATAAAGTGTGCCGGATCGGCTCAGCAGCAAAGGTCGGTCATTTAGTTCAAAGGCCGTTCCCTGGCTCTTTATATTGCAGGATCTGTGCTCTCAGGGATGACAAGAAATGAATACGCAATTTAATTTAACAACAATTAAGATTATAATTTCTATAACAAAAGATAATTACCCTAATTTTACTTATTGTCCACTAATACTGAATCTGATTGGATGTTAGAAGGCGCGTCTTGTTTCGACACTTCGCGGTGTTCCCTAAGCCTCTTTGCGACCTAACTTCCTACCGTATTTTTCGGCGGTTTCGCCCGGCTGGACACGGAGTTCGTCGGCTGGGTTGGGACAAGTGGTGTCGCACAGGCACTGCGTCAGGCTGTCCTTGGTGACTGGTGACGCGTCTCAGGCTCTGCGATTCTGCTAAACTTTCCTCTCCGAGACAGCACAGGCGGGTTGATCGACAAAATGACCCTTCCGGTTGATACCTTTTTCCCCCTGTTCTAGATCAACGCGACTTGCCGGGCGCAAGCGCTTGCCATTGTTGGCCGTTGCATCGCCGAGTGCGACTATATACACAACTGCTGGATCGACTAGATCTGAATGCGTTTGCAAATATTTTTTTTTTATATTTTTAAAAAAAATTCTGAAAAAAGGTTTAGTGTATTTCTACTTATCTCCCGTTTTGGGATATAACCTACTCTTTCGCGTCACCGTGTGAGGATATTTTCATACGTTATTTGAAAACTAAACTATCTGCCATTTTGATGTATTTCATTCTTTCGAGCTAATGTTTTGTTTAAAATGGTAGTTCTGTATCCTGTCATCTTACCACGATTATTATCACAAACATGTAGCTCTTATGGCCTCTGTAGGTACATAGGATAGACTAATATTGGAGGTTCCTATCTTTTGTATTCCCCTGAAGGTTGACTTTAATTGAGGTTGACATTCTGTTTTGCATTTCTGAGAAATATATATTTTCTGTATCTGTTATGAATAAATTGATATATGTAATGAAAAATATTATTATATCAGTTTTTATTAATACTTGTATTATTGCCCACAAATATAGTTTTAATGATAGTTGTTGGTTTCTACTGTTATTCACAAGAAAAACAAACTTAATTGGGCAGTTTCTTGGTGTGTGCCAAATTGCTACTAAATTTTATAAAACTAATAATTTTTTTGAAAATGTTTGTGTAATTTCCTTTTAATTTCAGTTTTAAGCAGAGTGAAAGTGAGATTTGTAAACACGAAAATAAGAATTGAACATGTGCCAAAAAACAGTGATAAGGGCATTGCACTAGAAATTCACATAAAACTGTAAGTGCATTTTTAAACTGTCTACTAAAATACGACTTTGTTTAATTTTTAATTTATTATTTTTAATTGTCATACTATATGATTCCATGAAAAGGTCCAATTAGACAAAATAAAAAATAGACGAAAGAATTACACAATAAGTGTTCCAAAACTCATAACATTGCAAGTATTCAATCATCGTTGTATCCTTTACGACCTATTGTCATCAAGATTATTTTCCATAAAAAATACAAACATAACATAGTTCTAGTTACCTATTGAACTTCATACAGTTGATTTTATTAAACTTATCTCTTTATAACTGGGTCTTGACCTTAAACTGCTGTATCTCAGTGACCTTGCTGACAGAACCCATTTTATCAATTATTAATTATTATACAAACATAATTTGTAATCACAGGTACAATTTTCATTCATATTTTTTTTTTTTTCAATTTTCTAGGCAATATAAACAATTTCATATAAAGAAAGTACTTAATTTTAAGTGATGTCATAGTTTTTATATTAAAAAAAAGATAAAATTTATACTTGTATAGAAACCTTAATTTTACTAATTTAAAATTGTTTGGAAATACTTGTGAAATGTTTCTTATCGATTTCGTATTTCTGTGCTTTGAATATATAAACTGTGTTATGATAAGCTCTAGTATAGCAGATTGATTTGCACTGGGCCTTTTAGAAATCTGGGCTTAGTGCATGGTAAGAAACTATAGGTGATTTCATAATCACCTAGAAAATAATATTTGTCATATAAATCACTATAGTTGTGAATGTCGTTGCACTATTGTAGTCAGTTAAAATTTTATGATTGGAATTGGAACATACAAGTTATTACAAAGTCTTCATTCATATAGGTAGTTTTAAGTTTTAAATGTTCAAAATTTTAAATAAAAATGAATTTTATTGTTATTTCAATTGTATTATCTCTACATAATTTTATTTTACGTAAAAATATAAATGACACCATAATATGCGCAACAAAATTATCTAGCAATCAATAGTTTTATTTGTGTTAACTCCAAACCGGTGTTGACTGGTGTCTCCGACCTCCGCGTCTTTGGCTGAATCATCAGAACAGAAATGTTGCTATTGGTCTCTTTATTTCCTTTGGGTATAGTGGCATAGCGTCTCTTTCTATCTCTCGCTCTCTCTCTAACGATTTCTAATGTACTGATTTGATTTGACCCATTGGAACTATTTCAATAATAGATATTGTTTGTATACTTTCTACATTTTAGTAGATAATAACTAATGTCCACGTTCTAACGCGATATTATTTATCTAATGACATTTATTCAACAGCATCGATTATTACGACGAAGCCGGCTCAGAACCTCCACCAGAAATAACAGATCCAGGGAATGCAAAAAGTTACCTCGTTTCGACGTTCACAAGCAAAAAAATATTATTCGAAGGGGTTACACTCTACACAGATGAGTATCCTTCAAAGTTGCGAACAATGGCTCGCAGTTTGATCATGGAAAAATCGGGGACTTCCACGGAGAAATCTGTAGTTATGGATAACAGCCAAACTGAGGCTTCCAATGATATCAATTACCAAAGCGTTACGTCTGAAATATTTTATGAAACTAGGAGCATTATAAGTAATGCAGAAACTGAACAACTGAAAGATATCTTCTCGGATTCGGAAAACGCGTGTAAACGTGAACCGACTCCCGAGGAAAAGGCCAATCAGCCAGATCCTATCTTATTTGCTAAATTAACCGGCGAGCAGGAATTATCAATGAAAATTAAGCATAGCGAAGAAGCGGTTGGACCAAAAATAGATATGCAGTTGACTTTAGGATCTCTCATAGTATTCTTAACTCCAAGACAGTTGCACACGATAATTGAATTAGCTGAAGGAATCAACCAACCAGATTTACAAGACACAAGGTATGAAATGAATAATTTCTCTAAAAAGTGCTTGAAATACTAAATGTATAAAAGTTTTAGTTATCTTTTAATACCCAGTCACTAATCGAAGATTCTTTTTGTTATTTAAAAATCTGATTTGAAACATTTATTTGAAGCCACTGGATTAACGGGTGCGGCGGCGTCTCAAATCCAAAATGGATGACAACCATAGAGTTAATAAATTTGAAAGCAACATTTGGTTTTAATAGAGTCATAAATGTCACTTCACAGTATCGAAAATGTTAAACGAAATTTCGCGGGGGTGAAGACCGGCGCGCGGAGACCTCGTGAACTGAAAGTCGCCATCTTACACCGACTAGCTAGAGTGTGAGTGGTTAGACGGTAAACGCAGAAGAGGGCTTCAAGTCAATTCGTACTTTTATACAGACAGCAGATACTAAATTAATGGACAATTCTTTAGTTAAAATGTATATTTAATTAATACTATTTTTTCTAGCAACATACCTAACCGATCATCTGCAATAAATACTCATTGTAAACCCATGAAGAGAGCAGATTATGAGTTGATAGAAGCTCAGTTACTTAGTAACTTTGCCAAAGAGAAATCCAAACACAATAACGCGGCTCGCGGATGGAGTGGACCAAGTTATGGTAAGATGTGCATTCATATAATTTTGTGTGTATTTAAAATAGAAATACTTTGTGTCAGTAAAAAAATCAGTCAAGTGCGAGTCGGATTCTTACTCTGAGGGATCCGTACTGTTATATAAGTATTATAATGTATCTACTCGTATCGTTTAATATTAATTTAAAATATTAGAAAATTCACTTCAAATTAGAAATTGGTAATTTTTAGTTTTTTTCTTTAATTTGTACTTTGAGACCTTGTTTATGCTGAATTTCAAAATTGTAGATCAATGGGAAGTACCTTATAAGTTTCGATGACCCGAGAATTAAAATATGGGTTTGAAGGCCATAAATTTTTTTTGGCATTAACTTATCTAAGAACCTGCACTTAGATGATATCTATGTAACACAAAAAACCGGGTCAAGATCCTCCCAACTGTTTTAGACAAACATATCCATCGCAGTTCCCCCCTGGTGGCCCATGACCGCAAACTTTAAGAACATGCTCTTAGGTGATATATTTATATCGCAGAAGACCGCATCGAGATCCTCCCAGCCGTTTTAGAGAAATGTATTCATTGCAGCGCCCCCTGGTGGCTCATATGCGCAATCTTTAAGAATCTGCTCCTAAGTGATGTCTATGTAACATAAAAACCGCGTCAAGGTCGTCCCAGCTGTTTTGAAAATACATATCTATTGTAGCGCCCTCTGGTGGCCCATAACTGCACAACTTATTTAATTACCTATTCGCAGGTGACACTTATATAATGCAAAAAACCGTATCAAAATCAGTCTGGTCGTTTCGAAGATACACATTTACTGCAGCGCCCCCCTGGTGCTTAATAACAATAAAACTTATTTAGAAATTTTATTTGGAATGATACCTATCTATTAAATACAAAATTTTATATAAATAATTAGAGCCGTTTCTGAGATAGCCGATAAAAGAGTAAAGAAATTGATTTTTGAACGCGCCCTGTTTGACAGGTATAAACAGTTTGTATGGGAAAATGTAGTTGTTTTTCCTTGCGATTTCTTCACATTTTCTCACCTTTCAAACTTTCTTTGGACTTCCAGAAATATTTTAAAACCAAAATTAGTCAAACTGGTCCAGCCTTGAGTTTTAGCGAGACGTGTAAAAAGCTTCATTTCATTTTTATATATAAGATTTCATACACGATTTAAATGTATAAATCTAATCCATGTGTAAATACTTTATCCAGATGACAGTGACATGGAAAGTGAACGTTTCCACCCGATGACGTTGGGCAGTAGCGACCCAATGGGTGACAGCCTCACATCGTCAGTCAGCTCAACAAGTGCCAGCATGGCATCCAGTGTGAATATCACTGCGCAACCGCAAATCAAACGAAATAAAAAAGGTATTTATTTATTTTTCATCTAATGCATTTATTCAATTATTTAAAAAGGTTAGGAGAGACTGAGGCTAAATTCACATTGAAGACAACAGTTAGACACTGCCGTTGTCAATGTAAGAGCATCGCAAAACTTTTATTGTCATAAGAAAAGAACCTCACAATTTTGTCTTTAAAGGCCGATCCGAGAAAAATATCTAAGGCGGTGTTGCATACCTACTGCATTCCAGACAAGCAATCAATTTAATCAAAAATTATAGTTTTGAACGATATAGAATCCACAATCAAATGGCCCAAATCCTCGGGGTAGACTGAATTTTCCTTGTGCTTGTGAAAGGAAATTCTTATATTTAATTTTTTTAGTTGTTTTTTTACAGTTATGAATTTTATACTAAGAAATTCACTAGACATAGCTAATAAAAAGCCATTGATTGAAATAAATCTGAATTTCTATTATATTAACATAGGTTTAAGTATCAGATAGTATTAAAATTTTGAAAAAGGTTTTTTTTTCACTGTTTATTATGAATCTATCAAAACGAACTTGCAAATTCACTAGAAAAAGGTTTAAAGAACAATATCTTAAATTGAAATACGTTATGTATTTATTTTTATATTTTGGTGTGATTTTGCCTATCTTCCAGAAAATCGATTCAAAATAAAAATGAACTTATAGCTTGTTTATTCAAAATTGGTGAAAGAACTTCGGTCGTGAGTCAAGGGGGGGGGGGGGGGGGATATTGCAGCTATTGTAGTACTTGTATCCGCGCCTACATATGGCCCAGTTGATTACGTCGATTATAAAATCAAAAGACCGCAGGTCAAATTCATTTTACGGACGATTGTTTTCAGATAATTTTTCACCATATTGGATATATCCAGATTTTGACAACAGTCCCTGGTTCAAAGGAGACACTTTGCACGCGTAAATACCGTAGATTAATAATTACCCGTTTATTGTCCATAAGTGGGTAATGAGTAATCTAAGGTAATTCATATACATAGTGATAGACCAAATTGTATAAAAATATGCAAAACAATAACAAAATAAGACAGAACTATTACATTCAATCTGAGAACCTTCGAGAATGTTGTGTCATTTGGACACAGATTCGCGAACAAAGCTCAACTACCTGTCTTGAAGTATTTATACGTCAGTAATTTATTAAAATAAGGCTAACGTAATAAAAACAAAATATCAAAGAACCAACGTTTCCCAGTATTTTTTTTTTTTTTGAAGATTGTCAATGCGTGTGTTCTTTGGAGCAAGATTCTCAGTTTACAAATATTTGTAATTATTATTTTGCAGTACCACAAATCGACGGCGACCCTACTGCTGAAGTGTCTCATGTAAACATAAAAATATCTTCTTGCGCTTGCATATTGCTACATAAGGTACACTCTTTTCTTATTATGTAAATAAATATTCTGATATTTATCGTTATCTCTGCTGGAACGTTAAAGCTAAAAAGACCTTAATATATGAAGGGTTTAAGTATGAAATTGCCATTCTAACTACTGGTCACATTGAATAAAAATTGAACCTGTATGGTCAACATTCTTAATTTCGATTTTTTTTCAAAAAAGCAACCGTCATCTGATTTCAAAATCAATAAAACACTTTAATAATAGCTTTTTAATTGTTCAATCACATCTGCACAGAAATCTGGATGGGAGCGTAGAAAATTCGAGTATTTTTTTTTTAAATACAAATTCCGTAGTGACAGTAACGTAGCAGATACAACACATAATATCAGTGCTGTGTTTGGAGAAAAAATGACTAATGAACACACCATATGTCATGGTATATGAGAGCTAGCCACTAAAGTTAGAAATGGCGAATTCAGTATGTAAAGTAAAAAATAGATTAGGCCTGTTCCAAAACCGCTTCGAGATAAATTGTTTCTTAGCCATATTTTGCTATTAAAAGTTCCTAAAACTGCAAGATGGTAATTATTTGAAAAAAAAATTAACTGTTTGTCAATATGTTATTGTCAAAGAATAGCAATACACAGAGTAATATCAATAGGTATTACTAAAAATAATATATATGTAGTCCGTGATCCTCACACATGAAAACATGTGTCAAACGTCAGATTGTGTTTTATCCTTGACTACCTTTAAGCAAAGAAAATGCTATATAGCCTACCTACTATGGAAATTTTAAAAAGATATAAAAAAAGAATTACTTGCCGCATGGCAAAAATATTGAAATTGGTTTCTCAAAATAGCTGCAAAAAAATTTAAAAAAAAAAATTGCTTTGCATACCGCATTGCAAGCTTTGTTGGAAGCTAATCTGTATCAATCTGCAGATTCAGCAGTACAGTTTGAGGTTAGCATAGCTACAATATTGATCCATTTCCACCAAATTGATAATAAAAAAATGGATTATTTACGATGACCGAAAGCGAAAAGCCAGAATATTGCCCTAAAAACAAAGTTTACCCACAGAAAGGTAGTAGCGAATATTTGGTGGACCAGTCATAGTGTTATCCATTATAGCTTTAGTGCCATAGTGGATGTCCAAAATTCTTGGCTGTAGACCTCAGCTGTTATTGATATAACAGCTACGGCTGCGGTCTACAGTTAAGAACTTCTGACAATAATGGTGAAACTGGCAGAAAATACCCGATTGTGGAACCGAATTTCACCAGCATTACTTAACGATAATGCAAGACTTCATACTGTACAAGAAACTGATTCAATGCTACATGAATTACACTTAAAAACCTGTCACTTTTCATACTCGAATATGGGTAATAATCAAAATTGTTTTGGTACTCAATAGGTAATCAAAAGATTGAATATATACGTTGTTCATAGTAATTTTTACTTTCCATTTTTTTTAATATCAATTGCCAATTTCATACTTCAACCCCTGATATTAGCAAAGAATAAGACAGAATTAACCTCATTTAATTAATGGAAATTGTTGCACAGTACAAGTTTAATAATTTAAAAATTTAATTATAATTGTAATTGATTGACTGATATTTGATGTTTAGTTCAGCCCTATATTGGAAATTGTATTTTAAGTTTTGGAGAAGAGACAAATTATTTTCTGAGTTACTGACGGCGTCCTTTTTTTATTTCATTGGCATGTAAAGTTTCGGTGCTTTGTTTTAATATTCCAGGATATACTCATCCCGCTACCACTAGGGTCTGATTGTATATCACCTTCTAGTATAAAGAAAATGCAAGCGACGTCAAACGAATTCTTCGAGCGTCTAGGACTGTTTACTATCAGCGGGCAAGAAGCGAAAGACTTTGAAATCCCAAACCAAGTATTTGATAGAGCAACTAGTAGGAGTCATTTAAGGTAAATATAATTAAGAATTACAACTTATAAAAATAAATTATATCATACTTTCCTACATGCTTGAGGAAAAAGTTACTATTTACAGCCAATCGCAACTTAAACATATAACCCTTAAGGTTGGCCTGCCTTGCGATAACTACGCATCGCGAAAGGGTCGATAACGCGCTGTTTTAAAGAATTTCAAAAATAAATCATTATTAACAAAGTTATATTTGAAATGTCCTTTTAGACATAGAGGGTAATACCGCACGGCGTAGCTATGTGTGACGTCAGGCCATTTTAAACAATATTAAATATCGTTTTACAAGAGACAGAGATAAAAATTTAATGGCATATAATTTCCATATTCTTCAACCAAATATAATTTTATTTTTAAATTTTGTTATCATATGAAGTTTATTTTTATATTTCCTTTATAAATATATTTAACCTTTTAACTGGTCATCAATAATTATCAATCAATTGCCTCTGTTGATTGAATGGCTCGTGACTGTCAGTCTGACCAAATTGGGTTAATGTGTAGTGTATAGGTTAATAGTATTCAAATACCCTATTCCTTACAATTCAACCAGGTCCAGTTAATGTTACTATTAATTGTATTAATAGAAGAGAAAGCAGAAAAAAGTTTGTTTAGGCTAATGTCTAATATAAATAATAATTCGGGAGAGTTCTGCCAGGATTTTTTGTAGAAGTAAATGGATAAAACTCTCCAATCGGTCCTATTTATCAAACATTAATGGAATTGACACAGGTCATCATCATCAGTCCATTTTTACCCCACTGCAGGGGCTTAGGCCTCCCCCAGTGTGAGGAGGGGGGCTTGACATTGATACAGGTATTGGGGTGATTTTCCTGTACTTATTGCATAGTTTTGAAAATGTTTAGGATGGTTTTACAAAGATGGTTTTCTTATAATGCTGATATTGTTTTATACATAACAAATTAAAAATTACAATTATACACTTACACACAAGAAGCTATGTAAATCCATTTCAGGGTTGAATTTTTTCTTATATTTCGTTTGTGAAATCGTATTTGTTAGTTCACAACATAGAGTTACAAAATCATATAAATTTTCAGGTTAATATCGACAGCGTTGACTCTAGAAGGTAGTGAAAAGACTACATCACATGGAAGTCAAACAAATGGCGAGTTTGCTGTAGCTTACGTCAATTTACGAGAATGTCTGTACCTAGATCCTTCTGCAAGTGGTCATACGAAACCTGAAAGTTTCGACTTGATACGATTCGAGAGACGTTAGTACCTTCCTAATGTTATATAAAAAATAATAATATTGCTGTCAATTAAATTAGTCTTGGGAAACTATGATAAATTCGAAAGAAAATTATATGGAAACTGCTTTTATTGCAACTTAATTTAACTATCGCTAGATTTTAAAAAAAAAGTATTATCCCAAAAGTCTAATTCACAAATTAATTTATTTGAAGCAAAGATTTGGCTTGATTAAAATTTTCAAAAAAATTTTATTGGTCTAATTTTACTTCAGAATAGGACCAGGAAATAGCTTGAAATAACTTATTATATACATAAATTGTTTTCTGAAATACATATTTCTTTCAGAAAAAGAAGACGAAAAGAACACTGTTGAACCCCAGTCAAATGTGACCATTTCTTTCAAACAAACATTGAAATATACGAGATCATCAAGGGAGAAGAAATTACTGTATCCCACCACGGATATCAGGTGACTCCTCATTTGCCATTTACGTCTAAGAACGTACAAAAATAAAATACTATTCAGTTTCTTATTTGTAATAACAAAGTTATTACTATTTTATTAGTTACTAAGCTTCTTGAGGCTTAAGTTAGGATTTCAATTAATAGCTTGCTTGTTGTTGTACATTAAGCTAGTTTTGACACATTAATTAAATAGATTAAAAATGTTTTTTCGATTATTTTTCTATATTTCAATAGATTCATATTAAATATATATTATTATTACGAATTATTCATTGTTTGAACTTCAATTTTAGTAAAATAAATATTAGTAAAGCGATCAAAAAAATGTATGTATTGAAATTATTATAATATTTCAGCGTGAAGTGCTCGCCATTTTTCTTGGATATAGAGCTGACATTATTAGAAAGAGTGTCGGCTACTTTGTTTAGAAGTACGAACGCGAGTGCAACTACGCCGCAAGGTGTCGCTTTTACAGCACAAAATCAATTTAACTTTTCACTACAGTCGTCCAAACTTGATGCTATTTTAAGGTTGGTTTTTGTTCAATTTTAATTGTAATAAATATTATACAATATCGTTTTATGTATGAGTAAAACCTGTTCATCTAAGAACTACTGTGGTTCCCACTGTTAGTTTTGAATAGTTTAGTACCATGTGTAGTATAACGAACGGACCTTTGTCGCTCTGATTGTTGTCTATCTGAGTCAATGCGCAAATTCAGACACGCGGGCAACGAGGGGTAATAGTGGGACGGGCACACCGCGCGCGCAAGCGAAGTAGCACGAGCTATCTGATCCCTCCTTCATCTCCTCCGCGCTCCTGTTTTATGCTACTGCGGCGTTTTCTGTAAATGACGACCGGTCGGCCGAGTGGTTAGAGACCCTGACTGCGGAGCCAAGGGTCGCGGGTTCGATTCCCGCACGGAACAAATATTTATGTGCATGACATGTTTACTTCTTTCCGAGTCTGGTTGTGAAATATTTATATTTTTACATATTACTAAAAAAAACGAATATTTAAGTATGTATATCAGTTGTCTTGTACCCCATATTACAAGCATAATACTTGCTTACTTTGGGACTAGTTGGCGCTGTGTGAGGTGTCTCATGTATTATTATTATATAAATAATTTCACAGCGGCAAAGATCCGTGCGTAACACTGTATCTCAAAAAGATGCGATTACCTCATATTGAAAGTTTGATTTCTTGTTTACTTGAATTTAATATTCTTCATCAACAGATTCCCAATAGCTGACCTACGCCCGGACGCAAATAGGGAAATGCGTCAGATCCGCGCCGATTATGTACTGTTCAAATTCAAAGACGTTTTGATCACTTCCCAACAGACGCCGAGCTTACGTGTTGCACCGACAGCGATATCTCTGCGAGCGACGACTATAGATTTATATTATCATGTGCGTATTTTATTTTTATAATTTTTTTCATTTGCGACAAATTTTAGGTTAGATACGCTTTAAATACTATACGATTGTAACTGCATAAGAAGTACACTTCACGCAATGACGTCACAAATAGTTCCAGCTAGACTGGTTACTTCAATACAGACGAAACTTAGAACGTGGCTCTAAAAAGATATATTTTAAAACAATTATTCGATATTTATTTTTAGACATTTATGGATACTTACAAATGAAACGTTATTTTTTGGTTTTCCTAGTAATTTTAGTTCCTAACTTTAAGCTTTCGACGCCAAGAGGGCGTATAACATGTCTACATAAAACCTATATGTAATGTCATTGATTTTTCGGTTATCGACTATCGTGGTGGCTAGCGTTACCCGTGAGACGTCATGCTGAATATATAAGCATTGTCATACATTTTCGTAGCCCATAATAAGTGTGACTGAAAACAATTTTCCCTTCAATGTGGGCTAGTTAGCTGTATAATATCTTGGTTATGTTTACTTTATAAATCTTCTTAATTTCCTTTAAGTATTGTTACAATTTTCCTAACTCAGTACAATTCATATATGAAAATTCAGACATCAAAAATTTTATTCAAATATTTGAAAAAAATTTAAGATCTAGTAAATTATAGTGTGTTCGCGCCATAGATTATGGACTCGACGATATCATTCACTCTCAATCATCGCGCGCGCCGGTAGCGATCGACTCGCTGCGGCGTTCCACGTAAATCACTTACTCGCGTGTACTTTCTCCGAACCGTCGGTGAAAAGTGTACGTCGCTAAACACAAAGAACCCAAATTCGAATCGTTTGAATATCGTTGAATCCCACCAGCGCTAAATAAAGACAATTAGTGTATAGTGACAATAACATCAGCTCAGACCGTTACTGTGAAACCCCCGGCGCTGACGCGTAGCAGCACAAGGCAAGCGAGGCGTCTCGCCAGTACTATCACCATCAGCTCAGGTCAGTTTCCCTTCTCATCGTTTCGTATTGTAGTCAAACAGGCTACATTACATAGTGCTACCCCTTAACTCATGTATTGTCTTAGATGAGATATCATTTAAGGTTATGTCCGCCTTTGCCACCTTTAGTCTACCCGCGACGCCCATATCCTTATCTCATACATCACCTAGGGCGATACACGAGCTATGTGGTGGTGTAGTAATCTTATTCAATAATTGAGACCACTTAAAATTTGTTATATTATATTTACTTAATAGGACATTATTTTCTAGGAAAACGAAACTAGCGCAGGCACACACGTAGCACGCTCCAATATGGACGACGCATTTAATCCCAATGTTCTTCGAGGGGCATCGCCCGCTTTACCTACGTGAGAAAACTTTGCGTATTTTTACTACTTTTTTATCATCATATACATAAAGCTAAATAAGGCAAAGGAAATTCTAATCCAAAATGGTTATCAACATCTGGATCTTATCTATCTAAAGAAAAGATCATATTAAACAATAGTCACATTAATAAAGATTAATTCTGAATTAAGATACTTATGTTCCAGTGAGTTTCAACATAATTTAGAACATCTTAATTACATTGGTTTAGAGATTAGATATTAAAATCAGATAATTATAATATATAAAATTAATATTATTAAACAATAACTAGCTATTTATTATCCTTTATGTCCACTTATTATACAATATGGCTTCTAATAAAACTGTTTACAGCATTTCTATAAAATTTCAACCAAAAAATACGGGCGTGGGACCATTCGACTCTGTGAGTGAAGTTGATTATGAGCCGAGTTCAGTGATAGGCAATCCGATGGCGCAGTCAGCACACCTCATGGACAAACTGAAGGACAACAGTTTTCCCAGCCCGTTTAGTTCAAAGAAAATGGCACATCAGAGCATCACCTCTCATGAAAATGACCCAGAAGGTAAATTTTTAGCATCTCTCGAATCAATGGGATTTTTGACATTTCGTAATATATGTAGGTAATACTAAAATTTGTGTTTAAATTTTTGTTATCAACACATTAAGGAAAGTGATTTGTTTGTCTGCAAAAAAATGTTCTGCCAAATGCGTATTTGACCACGCCCATTGAAAGATTCCATAGTGGGGATGAACGTTCAAGGTTGAAATTCAAATAACTTTTTAAATATTTGTTTTTAACAAATATCTCAAAAACTTTTCAACGTATCTTATTTAAACCAATTTTGAAAGTGTTTTTTATGTTGTACCCACTTAATTTTTTCCAGAGTTTTGCACCTCTGAAAAGTTTATGAGGAATGCACGAAGGCACACTTTGTAAGATTTTAGGAGCGCATATCTCAACAACTATTAGTTTAAATAAAAAGTCATTTAGTAACGTGTATATAATTCTTAAAGACCTATCAACGGGTATTTCACACGTTAATGTGCGCAGATTTTTTTTTGTCGCTTAATAACATGTATAGGTCGCCATATTTATGACGAAGTTTTCTTTTTGTTATTTCGCTATATCATTTATAGGGGTTCATAAATTACATCTACCTTCCAAACATCTATATAGTGATATATACATATATAAACCAATTGTCTTCACGTAATGGCTGACAGACAGACGGACAGGACAAAGTATAAATGTTCAGTTTTTTGCCATTTGGCTACGAAACTCTAAAAAAGTATTTGCTTACCTAGGGTAAAAACTGTTTGAAGTTTGAACAGATATCCGAGCCTTGATTATTAAAATAGATGTGATTTTTTTTTTTCAATGTTTTAATATCGCACAGTTAGTAAGGGCCCAGGCAAGCAGTTACAGTTAAGAACAGGTTAAATACAGCTGGGGAAGAGTTTCCATTCGTTGACCATTACTGGTTTTTCACAATTTCTTTTGGGTACCAATAATAATAGTATTTATTCCAATTCAATTTCCTTGCATTTTCTATTTCAATGCTTTTTGCAGTTATTCAATTAGTCAGATTATTTGGTTTATTATAGACATAATAATTGAAATAATTGCGTTGTTATTGATGCAAGCAGTGAAGAATTGAAGCCATAAAAACGCATTGTTCCTTTTCCATTCATAATGACTTTTGTGTGTTTATAATTAAACCCATTTTGCGACTTTACATACCTAAAATATGGCCTAAAAATCATTTTTTGCTGAAAAATGAAATCATTTATTCCTAGTAAGGAGACATTTTCGTCTATGATCAACGTTCTGATGTATTCTGGTATTATCAATGTCCCGGTTCTTGTGCGATCGGTGACCACTCCACTTGTCATTAATGACTATATGGGTACTTCTTTATTTAGATAACATCGATATTCACATAAAATACTTTGCTTATGAATATTTCAACTCTTCTTCTTCTTCTTTTTTTTTTGGTTAATGGTGTTCTAACATATGTTAATTCTGCCAATGTCTAGTGTATGAGAGTTAAACTATTTTTATTGAATAATAATAAAAACAGGCAACATAGTACGGTTAATATGGAGTTTTTCAAAATGCCACAAGGAACTACGACGTTCTACATGCGCCATTTTGAAAAAACTCCATATTTCAACTCGGTATCACGTCACGTCAACTGTCACTTCAATGCAGTTTGTAATGCATTCTCAGGCAGGATGCACTTCTTAATTGATTGCTATTGATCTACCTTTCGCTTACACCCATGAGAGCGATCATATATGCATCACGCTCGACCATTATGTGATTGTACAAGCAGCGATAATTAGCGCTTTACTAAATAGCAGTACATTTTTACGGGACGACCGATCCGAGCGCTGTAAGGACTAATTTGGTTGCTATCATGTTTAAAATATGGCGGCCGCAAACCGAGTCGACAGGAAACAATAATTGAAAACTCTTTAAATTGTCCACAAGTGTCCGTTGGATTTTAGGATTTGGTATATAAGTCTTAAAATAAACTGATAATTATCGTATGAGTCTCGTTTTGATTGGTTCATAGGCCTTTTGGAGCAATGTCCTTTATATAGATATCTTGCTAATTGTATTAATTTCATTTTCAGTGCAAGTTGAAGAATTAATAGTGCCTGGCAGCGCAGAAGAAATGGCACAATTTACACAACACTCTATAGAACATTCTATGATACATTTAGATCTGAATTTTCCTGTGCTCAGTTTACAACTCGAGTTAGTACTGTTATTTTATTATGCACTCGTGATATTCCTAAAAACTTTAGATGTGATATAGTATGAGTACCAATAAAATTGCATATAATTCCTTTGTATGTAGTATGAGTACCAACACGATTTGCTTTATTTCGGTAGAGGGTGAATTGCCCTCCCGTCTATTATATAGAACACATTGAAAGCAATTTATCTACAGTACTTGAAGTCTGTGCTGACAAATTTTAGAAATTTTGAACAGAATGTAATTATTACATTTCTCATTTCTTGCGGCTCAAGCAGGTCATTTATCTAAAATCTTCCAAAGCAGTTTCACTTATTTATGAAAGGAAAGAAAAGTTTCCTTTCAATTGAAATTGCTATCATCAATATTTAAGGTACTTTCCCTCCAAATCCCGTCATTTCCAGCCGTGACTAAAACTTAGTTAAATAAATTAACTAAGTTATAACATATTCGAAAGAAAACCCTGGCTATGGTAAAGCTATGAAAAGGTAAAAATAAAAAATTTGGATATATTTTATTAGCGTTCAAGACCATCATTTTATCACTCTTTCAACACATACTAAACCTAATGTTAATCATCACATTCTTTGTGTGTGGCACCTCCATAACACTACAGTTACACGATCTTGTCTGTTGCATCGGCAATGTTCGTAATTAAAACCGAATAAGGTAAAAAAACTATAAAGTCATAAACAAGGGTTTCAGCTAAGTACCATTCCATTTGAGAAATCTTTCTTTTCTTTTATGAAAACCTGACGTTTAGTTAAAACTGAAGATCAGGCCAATGTATTTATTAAATGATTGTTAACAGATCTAAACAACTATACGAAATAATCTACAATAGAATCAACTGCGACCTATTGCTGTGGGAGCCGAATATCACTAACCAGTACGAATTGTCCCCGAATATGCTTTTGATGTGTGACAATGGCAATCATGAACCGAGGATATATCCTGCATTTTCTATGTGCAAGAGTGGATTTGGTTACGGTATGTATAGTGCCACCGACTCCTAACTGTGGACCTTGTGTTGATGTGAAGATAACCCATTAAATAAAATCTATATTTTGATTCACTGTATTCAATAACAGTTCCGATATATTGAATATAGTCGATCATTGCATATTTTGTAGACTGCAACCTTAAAAAAAAAATTAAGCATTCTTAAGAAAGACACCATCCTTATGAGGATATTTGTGGTATATTTCTCACCAATCTATTTCATCTAAACGGTTGAAATTTACAGCTTGATATTTTTCCATATAATTACTACTTTTACCGAAAAATCCTGAAGAAGTGATGTCAATAAATAATCATAAAAATGTTATATTAAAAAATTATATGGATTTATCGTTACATGGTCCGAGTTCAGTCTTAGCATTTTTTTTTTTCTGTTTTGGTAAGCTGCTATATCATAAATCAAATTGTCATTTACACTGGAACATTCCGTAACAACTTTTTTTAAAACATGGTCAATATGATCTCACCGTATGATTATTGAACTATGATGCAACAAACATATATTTCCATAATTTTTCCGTTTGAATTTATTTTAAATTACATAGGAAGTTCTTTCATTTACAGAATCCGATTCACAGAGTTCGTCTTCTGACGAGGAAAATTTCTTCTATTCAACGTATGACAGTAAATTGAAGCAAAAGAAGCTAAGCGCGCCCAAATCTATAGTGCCGACAAATAAAGGTTACCACGACTTTTGCCTTACGTTGAACATCAACAAAGGTTTACTCACTGTCTACGCGCCTGTCAGGGTAATTATTATTATTTTTTAATAATCCTCTACAAACAATGCCGTGGTAGAACAACCTCATGTCTTAAAAGTTGTTGTATTCGTAGTTGTCATTTCTTCAACCATTGCATTGTCATTGCCAACTGTCGTTCCATTTCAATTTTTTTTTTTCGCGTATATTTGAATAGTCCTTGGTAACAATAAAAGAGCTTTGTTACATCCCATCTGGGACTGTAAGTTTTATGTATACGAAAGTACTTATGCTGTACAAAGTACAATACTTATTTCAGTCACAATATCTTGAATTTCTTATTTAAAGTTCTTAAATACGTTATTCGTTTTAAACTAGTTTTGAAAAATATAAAAATGTAGCAGGTGTAATGGACTTAATATAAAAATTGGACGACCGCTCGGTATTTTTGTTTTTAGAAAATACATTTAGGTACGTGTCACGTACTGATTAAATAATGAATATTTTTTCGATCTTACCTATCTACGAACTGGTTATTTAAATAAAAAAATCATAAGTGCAATTATATAACGCCATCTCGCAAAATTTTTAGACAACAGTTATTATCCCTCGGCAACAATATAAGTACTACAAAGATGTACGAGATGCCGTTATAATAGTTTTAAAATTTATTTTGTTTAAAATTGCATTTTTACAAGAAACACAACTGATAAACTTAACAAGCAAAACCTTACCTAAATATAAAATTTCATCGAAATCGTTAGAGCTGTTTCCGAGATATGCGAAAAATATAAATTTAGGGTAGTGGCACCAACAGATGAATACTTAAGCGACCGGGGTAACTTGGAGAGCCCAGCTTTGCGCAACTATTAATAGATTTCCTGCCAATTTTTGTTTCCTCATTTTTTAATATTATGTAGAAATAAACAGTATATAAACCAAGCTTACTAGTCTCACATATTATTTTATAAAAAATATTGAAAACAAAAATATGGGATTTGCCCTGAAGTTGAACAATTTGCCCTAACTCTGAACATTCTGTACCCAATTGTTGAACTAGTATCTTTATAGCAATAAATGATTAGCCTAAATTTTCGTATTCACCACTGTGACTGTAAAATAAAGAAACAAATCCATAATTTTGGGCAATAACTTTTATTAAAAATAGTGATATATTTCAAATCAATGTCGTTTTACCATATGTAGAAAACTTTAATGTTCATCTTTTGAAGTAAGATTTAAAAATTGAACGAGCACATTAGGGAGCGTTCAAGTATTACGTAACGAAATTTGGGGGGGGGGTCATGTAAAACGTTACGGTGCGTTACAAGGGCGGGAGGGGGGTATTTAAACAACGCGTTACGTAACTTTTTTTTAATAAAAAAACTAAGGAATCAGAATCTTCCAAATCGGCAACCCTTTTTGTTTATGTTTTACGGGGAATCCCTGGATTGTATTGTACGTTACTTTTATTTTTGTTTTCCTAAGTTGGCAACCTTTTCGTTTATGATTATGTACTTTTACCTGACCATGACTGGGTCGTAGCAGAGCGGCACAAACTTATTCTGTCTGTATATGCCGGCGCCAACGTGGATCCTGACGGTTTAGGTAAGGAAGCAGCTGTTGGTTACAACGGTCCGACACACATATCCACAAGGAGTGGAAAACACGCATCCTCCACATCGAACACCCATGCTTATGATTTCGAATCACTTATATCAGTCTCTGCATTCAAACTCTTAGTGATGACAGAATCGAACACCGTGAAGCCAGTGATAATCATCTTTGTAGACGGTGGACCGGACGAAAATCCGCGCTATCGGGAAGTCAAGAATTTTGCCATTCAACACTTCAAAAAATACAACTGGACGCCCTGTTCATAGCGACTCATGCTCCTGGGCGGAGTGCATTCAATCGAGTTGAGCGACGCATGGCCCGTTTAGCAAACGCCTGTCAGGTCTTATTCTGCCGCATGAACGTTTTGGTTCTCATCTCGACGACAAAGGAATGACTGTTGATGAAGATTTGGAAAAACGCAATTTCCAGCACGCTGGAGAGTCACTAGCCAAAGTCTGGAGTGAAATGAATATTGACAGCTACGATGCTTCGACGGAATATAGAAAGCCTAAAGATAGCTTGCAGGATCCAGCAGAACCTAATCTGGCGTGGTACAGCGCTCACGTCCGTGAATCGCAATATTTATTGCAAGTGATGAAATGCACGGACGAATCTTGCTGTTCCCCCTCGTGGAGTGCGTTAAAATCTGTCTTTCCGGATACTTTCTTGCCGCCACTCTGCCCAATCCTTCAAACCCCAAACAAGCTCGTGGTACCTAGTCAGCTAGATAAAGGATCATGCAAGTTTTCACTATTTCTTGTGAGGTTTTCCGTTGATCTGTCGCCTCCACTAGAAGGGTTTAAGCAAATGCCTTATGATTTTTGTTGTCCATCAGTACAATCTGATCTCAAGAACAGAATTTGTGCAACTTGTGGGATCTATTTCACATCCCAAAAGAGTGTGCAAACGCACAGTCATTACGTGCATGGCAAGACTGCCCAAAAACCTCGTGAGAGTAGGTACGGCTACAGCGACTTGTTGCCAGAAGGGCAAATGAGCTGCTCTGCATTGTGCGTCATAGTCAAGCATTTTCTGAGGATGCCGATTGGCTCGATGAAGACGAAGTTAGTGCAAATTTATGGTTTAAAATGGTTTAACAATACCGGAACCTTTTTCGTCTGCTTTCCGATTACCAGCAATGAAAGAGACTGAGTGGCTGGCAAACCTGTGTATAGAGGAGCAGTAATTGCAACTGAATTGTGTTTTTGCTTACATACACTTATTTGATTTATGCCTAAATTAAAACATAAAATTCTCTCCTTTTGTTTATTACTACTGCAAACGCAATATTACAATATCAAAGGTATTATACTTTAAACTTTAATGGTCACTTAAATGTTACGTAACGTTTAGGGAAGGGGAGGGGGAGGGGGGGTATAGAGAAACGTTATGGTGCGTTACATGGGGGGGAGGGAGGGTCTAAAATCTTCAAAAATTGTGTTACGTAATACTTGAACGCTCCCTTACATTAGTTCATGTTTTGAGCACGCTACATTTAAAATGAACAAACAAAATTGGTTTAGTGTTCAGTTTTTCGCTTCAGTATCCAAAAGTTGAACCAACAAAATTTAAAAACATTTCATAGTTCAACTTTTAGGCAGCAGTCCTACAGTTGAACAGTGGTGTATTTCATACAAAATTAAATCTTGAATAAAATCAAGACATTTTAAAATATTATGTTCAACTTTTGGTTTTTATCATTTAAGTAAATATGAGATACATTTTGTAACATAGTTTCTGTGATTATAATCCACATTTAGGTTTAAAATCGCATCGAAAAAAAGTGGGCTGCGCCTAATAGATGAACATTGTTCAACTAATGGATTAGAGGCAAAAAAGTTAATCCATAACTTGAACAGCAAATTATTCATAAAATTAAACAAAAAAATGCAATTATCGACAACAAAAACGATAAAACAACTCGTCAATATTTGATTTTAACTAAAAATACTTCATTATATCAAATGTGTAAGCTCATATGTGCATAAACGCTTAAATTTTAGTACTCTCACCTTAAGTAGATTTATATGGAGACAGCAGATTTGGCGCGAAACGCGCAAACAGTGTCTCGCCACCGTCGCGTCGATCACGTAACTGTCAGAGATGTTTAATGGCCGAATAAAAATAATGTTGAAATTTTTGAAAAAAAATAGTACCCATATAGAAGTTAGGGCATAATTTTAATATCTTGAATTTTTAACCAACTGTTCAGCTATTGGGGTGCGTTCATCTATTGGTGTCACTACCTTATATACAAGAATTGCTCGTTTAAAAGTATACAATTTGGTTACAATGAATGTTTCTGGCAAGGAGATTCTAGAAATATTAACGATAATAACACTTAGATTTTCTCTCAAAAAGCAAGAGTTGACATAAGCCAGAGCATTTCCCATTGCTGTCAATCTATGTATAAAGTGTATTTAGTATATTATTTTTAATAATTTCACCATTGGCTCATAGATAAAGAGCGTGTTTATAGAATATGATTTTCCTTATGCCTGTTGGCCAAGTACGAGTTTTATTGTAAAAGACGGTCAACGTTACAAAAGCGTTATTCGATCACACGCCAGACGAGACGTATTCCGAGTTTTTCGTATTTGCCGTAACGATAATAGTTGTGTTAATTATAAATGTTGAGTTATTTATATTACTTGCGAGTGTGAGCGACCGTTCAATCATTATTAGGGTTCCATACCCAAAGGGTACCAACGGTAAACCTATTACTAAGGCTCTGCTGTCCGTCCGTCCATTCGTCTGTCACAGAGCAGTATCGTCTGAACCGTAATAGGTAGAAATTTTCACTTGAATTCTTCTGAGTCGTTCTTTCTCGTAATGGAGTAAATTAATTTGGCAGCTGCGTTTGGTTTTGACAGAGTCTTAAATGTCAATTCACAGTATCGAAGTGACATTACGCAATTTTCCGAGGTCGGCGGGGATTTCTCGGGGGTGAAGAGCGGCGCGCGGGGACTTTGTGCACTGAAACTCGGACTAAAACAGGCCATCTTACACGAGCTAGCTAGAGCATGAGTGGTTAGACGGTAAACGCAGAAGAGCTTCTAGTCAATTCGTACTTTTATGTTTCTCCTCGATATCTACATTTGGCTGTCAGTTATTCATGTTACATAATTTGATACAAATATTCTAATTAAAGGTGACTTTTCTGCTGAAACTAAATTAATTTCGAAAACGTTATGATGGTAGTTCTACTAGACGTTTTATAACGCCAAAACGAATGCACAGAATGATTTTTTTTTAATATTTTGTCAGGATAGCAACAAGAGAGTGGTGCCAGGCCAAATGGGCGAGTTGGTCTTAGACGCGAAGCGTGTGTCGCTCTGCCAAGTGAGTGGCGCCAACGGTCGATCAAAACACGCATTAATGTGTCTCAGAGCTGCAGAGACTACATTGTATCATGAAGGTTGAGCTAATACTTTTATTTTTCGTACATACATTATATCTCAAATATATATTGAGAACGTGAACCGGCGTTATTAGGAAACATGTTCTACTTATGCGTGGGCCGTACTAAAACTTTCTGGATTCCTATAAATAAGACCTGATATTTTACTTATGATAAATTTATTTTTTTTCAAAATAAATGCCGCTATAATTGACACATTTTTGCATTCGGTGGAACCATTGTAAAATGTAGTTGGACCAATTTCTTTAGGGACCTCTTCAATAGCTTCATGGAATGCACTCGCCGCCGATTCAGAAAGGCTCTGGGCAAGTAAGTGTTGACATACCAGTCTGCAGTTACTGTTTTTTGGTCTTCAAGTGACACTATTGTGTATTTCCTGATTTGCCGGAAAAAGAAGTAACCATTTTATAGCCAACGGTTCGACTTTTCTTAACTTTCGTTAGCAAATCTTCAAAAGGAAAGACCCATTCTGCCGATTGACTTTTTCTTTCCGGGTCAAAGCAGTACACCCAGGTTTCGTCACCTGTCACGATATTATAGACAGTCAATAATTGTCCTCCAATAAACTTTGCTATCATTTTGCGACACCACTCTACACGCAGTCGTTTCTGGTGTTCCGTCAAATCATGCGGTATCCATCGAGTGTAAAGCTTCCGTACCACCAGATGCACACGTAAAATCTTTTGCACTTGACTCATTCCAATGCCTAATACAGTACGAATTTGCTGACATGTAATTTTTTATCAGTCTCAACTAATTGACGTACGATCTCAATATTAAATTCCTGCAGTCGCTGGTCGACCTTCACGTTCATCGTCATGGAGATAATTACGTCCACGTTTAAAATCACTGAACCACGTATACACAGAGCTACGAGATGGATCTTTATTACCAAATGCCGATTGAAGTCCCTGGCAACTCTCTAACTGACTTAAGCCGCAGCGAAAATCATACAAAATCATAGTAATTCTCTAGTTAAGTTCATTGTAATTCCGAAACACAATTTTCAAACCGACGCCACAATCAAGAACCGAATGACTATCTCACAATTTAAAAAGAAACGTGTTCCCAGAGAGTTCCATTTTCAAATTTCATAAATGGCTTTCCATTTTTTCTATTGTAAGTGGCCAGTTCCAGAAACTTTAAGTATGCTCTACGTAGTCTTTATCTATTTTACTCCCACACAAATACCCACACTTACTACCACCCACTTACCACCACCTACAAACACACGCATACCCATCCCACATTTACCCACACACACGCAAATACCTACAAAAATACGCATACCACTTCTTCAGACTGGTATCCTTTCAGATTTGTGTTCTGAAATGTACAAAACAAAACGCCTATGAATTTATGTATTTATCGACTTAAACACTCCAACGTTTTCATCCTTATCTGAAAGGTGGGCGCCTCTGGACACTTATAAGACAGGTTTGGTTTATTACCTAGGTCAAGCCGGTATTGTTAATTTCTGTCTTCAACAATAAATTACTATATTAAATTTTACCATAAGCTCATATGTAGATGAGATGCTTTATTAAAAGCTGTAGTAGCAATGAAGGTATTATTACTACTTTCTATTAATTCCAATCATATACCCTTTTCCTGGGTTACAAAGCCAAGTAAATGACTCAAAATAAAGTGTCTCAGTCTATTGCTAAGCCTCTTTCTCTTATGATGCATAGTCTTTGACATATTATTATGAATAAAAGAAAGTTATATAATAACTTACTTCACAGGTATATTATCCATACCTTCGGAGAAACCTCCTCTTCGATTCTATGGGTCGACACTACCTGCTCATCTGAAAGACACCATCTACCCATCTGGCAAAGGAGTGACGCTCAAAGATCGTATGCTCAAGAAAGACATGTTCACAATAGCCCTCCGTGTTGAACCCCATGAAGAAATGTCCACTTTCAAGGTATTTTTCATAATTTTACAAGTTTTTATTTTTTGTGTACATTAATGCAAGTAGGTGATAGACGGAGCATCTGATAATGTTGCTTAGCAACAATCCTGCATGCATAAAGCAACATAGACTACATGCTGTCACTGTTACTACAATGTTCATATTAATTTATTATCGAATTATGTCACATATGTCATTGTTGACTATAATTTTCATTCATTATACAAAATCAAGAAAGCAGAAATAACTATATATTTCATAATACATTTTGGCAAATGAATGCACTTCTAAAGTATGAGTTAGGAAAGCACATCTTTTTATTATCACAGTAGGCAGTGTGTGATTCGAATGTATTTTCTTTATTCATAACACAAATAGAGAAATAACTGTTAAGCGTAACTAAAATATTACAAAATAAAATAACATAAATAATCACAGATCTGACAATCTGAGCATATATTCATTATAACTAATTTCCAGTAGTTCATTAGATCACTATGAGTACTCAAAACATCTTTATATTGATAATTTATTAGTAAAACTGTATATGTTCTCCATGTGTTCCAGAAAATATGTTTGGCCCTAAGCATTGAGCAATCGACCCTTCGATACAGAGGCAATGCGGGCATAGCATGGCTCAGCCAGCTTCTAGATGTGATCGATGTTTTAGACTATCCTGTGCCTGGATACACACCGTCCACTGTTCTCACTGAACTACATGTTCATATTTGGGACTGTGCGATTGACTATAGGTTAGAATTTTATTTTTACACTTTTTATATAATAATTTTTGACAGAAATATACTTATAATTTTCTCTATCCTTTATAACCCCATTGATACAAATCTGTCTGAGGTCTAAGGTCAAACTTATATGTTTGAGTAAACCTGAAATCATGCTTTTAAAAACTATGCTGAGGTTAGAACTTTGTTAATTAGTGTTACTATTTATTATGTATGCAAAGTATTATTGTCCTATATAGATTTTAGGCATACATTCAACTAAACCCCTTTGTAGATGTGAATGCCAATCATAGACAAACACTACATTGTTTAGATTTTCGAAAAGACATTAATCTGACTTTTCATCAATTTTATGCTGACTAAAAAACGAATAACTTCAATTTTTTACGTACCTACTCTCACTCAACAATGCTTAAAGTAACACTAATTGTGTTTACCTTTAAATTAAACTTTTGTAATTTTTCAGACCTCTTTATTTACCAATCAGAACGGTTCTGACTCTTGGCAACTTCAACGTCTCCAATAACGTGATAGCCGAAACCAATACCTCGAACCTGCGTTTCATCGCTCAAGAGTGTGCATTGTTTTTGTCGTATTTGTATGGAACTAGACCTGGAGTGGCAGTACCTCAGGATGATAAAAAACAACCCAATCTGAAAGACTATGTCTGTGTTCTAGATTTAGGTGTATTTGAATTGTCGTTGAGAATGACTGACAAGGTAATTATTCAAAACTAATCTATGTACAAAATCACCAATCAATCCATGTATACTTATCTTCTATGACTTTAACATATATCTATTTCTGAAGTCCTGGTAAATTCAGATGTACCTACTATATGTGTGCAATAATAATAATAATATAATAATACATGGGACTTCCCACACAGTGTCATCTAGTCCCAAAGTAAGCAAGTATTATGCTTGTGTTATGGGTTACTAGACAACTGATATACATACTTAAATATTCTTTTATAATATATATACATATATAAATATTTTTGTGAAGACACTGCAATGAGAATTGTTTCCTAACTTTTCAGAAATATGTCAATCGTTTAAGCTTTACACTAACTAAAGAACATTCAAATAATGTTTTCGTGCTATATAGGAAATATTGGGCTTCAAGGTGGTTGTACTGTATACCCGCCCTAAGCCTACCATTTATTAAAAAAAAACACGTTATTGTATAATATTATTACTGTTCATGCTACTTCATATTCACGTCACGAACAATTTCATTGTTGGTTTGTTGGTATTACTTCAAAAACCAAATTGTTTTGTGATTCACCACGCACTTAATATTTACTATGATTTATTATACTACCATAGATTTATTTAGTTGATGGTATGTTCACGAATATATTGTTGCGACCTCGCGGGTTCGTGTTCGTTCGTGTTCATGTGTGCTCTGTGGAACTCACGACAAGTCCTTCACTCGTTTAATTCGTCGAAAAACATAATTTACAGTGAAATGATTCACTAATATCATCATATGATTACTTATATTCCAGACGAACCTGGTAGGTCCTCACGTGGACCTATGCGCATCAAACAACGCAGTGAACGTACGTACATGCTGGGATTCGGCATCAGCATTGTGTCGAGTGTTGACTTATGTGGCATGCGACGGAGATTCCCTGCCACCAGATATTATACAAGGCTCTAGGCACACTAGTTTCTGCTCTGACCGTGGGGAAGAAACGCTTGTCGGTTAGTATCGTTAGGCTACAGAATATTGACTTTTGAATTGTCTTATATGGAGGTCCTATTAAGTTAAAATTAAAGGGTTATAAATAATACTAGCTGTACCCGCGACTACTCGGATCTTCGCCGGTTTTAAAACGCAACGTGACTGTCTCCCATGACATACTGCACCGGCAGCGTGGTGCTATGAAGTTTCTATCTATACTATGATTAAAAGTTTTATATCTTTTCATTGTAGTCGATTTTTACAATAAATATTACTCAGATATTTTGAATCCAACGAGTGGATTTTACGTGATGCGCGTATAAACGAACAGACCAACCGCCAACAGACAAAAATTTCTAAATTTTTTTTTGTTCTATTACTTATTTCTTGCATTTCCCAGTTTGTTTTTGCAAAAATCGATAAGGTACAGCCACGGGAAGTCTACGATTTTAGAATATGTAATAGCCGGGGCTAAAAGTTTGCATTGTTTCAAAAAGTTTTCAAAAGCTAAACTTGGGTATATAAGTGTTAGTCTTTATCAGTGACATTTCTTTGAACAAATGCGAGCCGGACTCGCTTAAAGAGGGTTCCTTACTATAAATCATCGCATTACGTACTGTTTTTTTTTTTAATATGTCCCAAATTTGAAAATCAGTAGTTTCGGAGATAAGAGAGAAATGCTTGATTTTTGCATGCTTTTTGTAATATCTTAAATTATGCGTTATGAAATTGCAAAAAGAAATATGAATTCCTGTTTTCATA
Source organism: Luffia ferchaultella (assembly GCA_949709985.1). Classification (NCBI taxonomy): domain Eukaryota; kingdom Metazoa; phylum Arthropoda; class Insecta; order Lepidoptera; family Psychidae; genus Luffia; species Luffia ferchaultella. The sequence continues at coordinate 14,004,200 of OX453256.1, read as the reverse complement.
ACTAACCCTTTCATTTGATGTCATATGATGCAGTTACCAATAGTTTTTTTTAATTTTTTCAATTTTCTTGTTTGTTCACTAAAATTTGGTCTGTTATTTATGATATATGTCCATGACTGGGTTATTTAATTTCATATATGTACCTTTGAACTTTCTTCGTCCAGTACGTTCGGAAGAAATCGGCTATGACGGACGGACAGGCACGATATGATTCCATAAGGGTTCCGTTTTTCATCTTGGAGACGTAACTCGAAAAAGTTGAATTCGCAAAAAAAGTGATTTGTCACTATGTCACTTGTGTCTAAAACACAACATGTTCCAAAAGTCAATGTTATTATCCCTTGAAGGGCTGATAGGCCAGTTCATACCTAGCCAGCATAACTAAATTTGTTCTTAGTAAAAATGTCTCAGTTTTAGAGATAAAAGCACTTATAAGAATTTTTAGAAAATCGTCTGCTGGCATTGGTTTTTTTAGCACCACAACCGAAAGATTTTTCTTGTGCTGTATCAAAATAATTATGAGTAAGAAATGCAATAAAAAATTTCCTGTTTTAGGTTTAGAGGATAATTTAGAAGAGATCAGGGAATTGTCGCCTAGCGAAATCCAACAAGTCAATGATCTGATGGCCGAAGCGATGAAGGAAAGTCCTAACACAACTCGTGAGTATATTCAGCCGAAAATGATGTTACAAACCAAGACAAACTTTGAACATGGACATAATGGCGTCGCAGTAGCGAATGTGAGGTCTCAGCGGACGTGAAGGGGTGCTGCAGGTCAATTATGCTATTGACAAACGACCTCGATATGAGAACGAAATCAAAACCAACCAATAGCGCGACAGCGCAGATGTCTGTCTCTGTGATGTCGCGCCTGGTTCATTTCGCTTCTATATCGACATCATTTGTCAAGCAGCATAATTATAAAGCTGTACCGCCGGAAAGTCCGTAAACTCGCGTTCTCCTCGTGTTCAGGTCGGCCACTTTTAATAAGTGCAAATTAAGTATAATAATAATACCTGGGACATCCCACACAGCGGCATCTAGTCCCAAACTAAGTAAAGCTTGTATTATGGGTACCAGACAACTGATATACATACTTCAATATTCTTTATAATATATACATGTATAGATATTTTACACCCAGACATGGAACAAATAGATATGTACATGCACACAAATATTTATCCCGGGCGGGAATCGAACCCGCGACTCTTAGCCCCGCAGTTAGAGTCTCTGACCACTCGACCAAGCGGGTAGTCTGGAATATCTATTATATAACATTAGGTCTTATGAAGTTGCCGTTTTGTATAAAATAAGTTAAAGTATTTATTTTTCAAACATCTTTATTTCTGTTATTCAAAGTAATCACCCGTGCAATCGACGCATCTTTGCCAACGTGGTGGCAGTTTATTGATGCCCTTCTTGTCAAAGTCAACTGGACGAGAGGCAACAAACTCTTCAAAGGCATTTTGTACTGTCTCTCGGGAATTGAATTTTCTTCCCGTTAAAAAGTTGTCCAAATTTTGAAAAAAGTAATAGTCGGTAGGTGCAAGGTCTGGTGAATATGGCGGATGAGGGAGAAATTCCAACCCCTACTATAGCAGCTTGGAGACTGTTTGTTGTGTAGTATAGGGTCGCGCGTTGTCGTAAAGGAGCCGCGGGGACGACCGATTGACCAAAGCTGGTCGCAGACATGCGAGCTTCTCCATCATTGTCAGTTCTTCACAGTACACATCTGCAGTAATGCTCATGCCATTTTGTAAAAATCTGTAATGAATCGCACCGGCACTAGACAACCATACAGTGACCATCACCTTTTTAATGGTTATTCTTCGTTTAACACCTTGCTTTGGTGCTGAACCAGGATCTAATCAACTTGCTGAGCGCTTCCGATTGTCGAACAGAATCAATTTTTCATTACAGGTAACAATCCGGTTCAAAATTCCTTCATTTCTGTGCCTGTTGAGCAACGCTAAGTTCGGGGGGTTACCAGCTATCAAGCTGTTTTACTTTGCCAGTTTGTCGCAAAGGTCCAATATTGTTTTGATGCTAACATCAAAAGCTGCTGCTAGTTCAGCTGTAGTTTGAGTATCATTAGCCTCCACAATAGTTTTCAATTCATCATTGTTGACCAAAGTGTCCGACGGACCACGACATTCATTATTCAAGTTATAATTTCCAGAGCAGAAGCGGGCAAAATTAGTGCCACGACGGAACCATATTCCATAATCACAGAATTTTTTAAGTGTCCATTATGACGAAAAATGTTCAAATGTAATGAAAACACGACGCTAATCAATAAACAAAAGACTAACTTTGTAAAAGGAATATGTTTTTGAAACAAAATTAATTTTAATTTAGAATTCACACCCAAACAAAATCTTGTTTTGTTTGAAATGGCCAGTACTGAAGAACGGCAACTTCATAGGTTAAGACCTAATATATAAGTCAGTATGGAAATGACCCTTTTAAAAATCTATATGTTGATACTTGTGTTAAATTTATGCATAGCACGAGAAAGTAACTGAAATACCTGTATTTTTGTATCATGGTTGTGTCTTAACTCAGTCTAGGTATTCATATTTTTAGTTTTTTACATGTTGTTAATTTAAAGCAATACATTCCAACAATACTATATAAATCAAGTTGTTTTTCTAAAGCCAATATTGCAACTAAAAATAAAAATTTCAGTAGAAGAAGATGACTTAAACTCATTGTCTGATAAAGAGGGCGTAGAAATATTTTTCTTCCCCGATGAATCCAATGGTGTAACTAAACTGATACAAGTGCCTTCAGACGCTACTACAGATGAACCAAAAAGTTTCGAATATGAAGAATTTATTAGTAACATGCCGGATTCGGCAGTGGAGGCCAAACCTACTATAGCTCAAGTAGTGAAAGATTTAGGCGACCCAAGCGCTGCCCGTAGAACCCGAAGCAAAAAATCGAAGAGAAAGGTATGCACTGTTGTAAGCGCATTTAGTTTTAGTGCTAGAAATAATCCCCTAATAGTCTCATAAACTAGTATACTATCAAACTGTTAATATATTCTATACAGGGTGAGATTTTTATGACCAGCCAAATTTTAATATAATGATCTTTGGTAGAAAACCTATAGCCGTCTTGTTTCCTTTTAGTATCGTTCTTTAGAAAAATATTGAGATATGACTACATAAACCTTTCCCGAAAAAACCAAAAACCCTAGTTACCATTCTTGCCCGCCGCATCATTCCGTTTCAGAGGCCTCGGGCGCGTACGTTTACTATAGCGTTAAGAAGGCAACCAAACGTTATAAAATAAGCTATAGATAAAATAATTTATTTTGAAAATGTAACCCATATTTTTTATTTACGCAATGAGGTCTATTGGTGATACCTTACCCCTAGAAAAATTTTGGCCGGTTAATAAAATCTCACCTTGTATATTCTTTTTTTATTATTATTTAAATTATCAACAATCAGTTGCAAGACTATAGGTAGCTGATTTGGTGAATGGACTACTGTCGTGAATGCGAAGAGGCCAGCGCCTCAATCGTCATTTTCAAAAACATTCTTCTACTTCAATCTCTTTAGGAGGGAAAGCGTTACGAGCTGTGCCACTAAGAGTTGGGATGGATAGCCAGACATCCTGCATGTTTTCCTGTACTTTTCTGTCATAGTGTTGATTGTTGGCACTCTGAGGTATTCATGTATCTCGTCATATCTAGAAAACTATGGAACATTTGTTATATATTCTTCTAGAAAGAATTTGTCTAAAATCTAGATTATAACACTTTTCAGTAACAAAGTCATGTTAATCTTGTAAAACATTCTTAGAAGCATATGTTACATTTCTATATCAGTGAAAGTATTGTCAAGCCCAATTTGGTAAAGTTCTATATCTATAATATTTATCTATACATATAAATAAAATAGAAGTGTCTGTCTGTGAATTCGAAATAAAAATTTTTTTTATGCTCATATGTTTATTTGCATGTAACGAAAACTCGAATACGCATTTCCTTTTTTAATTTCTGCCTGTCTGTCTGTCTGTTATTCCAGAAACATTCGTCTATTCTATGCATATAAATAAAGTAGAACTGTCAGTCTGTAATTTCAAAATAACGGTTTTTTCTTAATATGAATTATATGAAGCGAATAGCGGGGAAGAAAGTCACAAATATAAGAGAGTATGAAAGGAAATAGATCTACCCCTTACCCTTTTAACAAGTGATTAAGTTTAATTACAAAATATGTAAACGTAGTCCACGCAGACAAAGCCCGGGTAGTCAAATATACAAACAATAAAGCACTCCAAAGTATTTTTTAAATATTCTACATCATAGTTTTTGGACGACCGACCATTTTCGGTCTTTTCCCATATTTACCACAGAGCAAAGATATACGAGTATATCTTAGTTGTTCGCATAAGCGTCGTGTGCGTCTATGATCTGTATTGTTTACTTTTGGGCAATGGGAATAAGGTTTCGCCCTGCCCACATCCGTAACTTGTTAACAATTGTCTATATTAATACTTTTGCAAATATATAATTGCAATCCCTTCTATTCATGACTCGCTAACTTAAAAGCAAATAGTAATAGATGTAAATAAAGAAATACTTTTTATGTATGTATAATTTTGCTTTTAAATTGATATTTTCTTAATGTGGTTCATGTGTGGTTCTAATACTTAGATACATTTGGTAGTTCGGTGGTATTTAAAGTCATAATGACCATGTTTACCGAAATGAATTTCGAGTGAAATGATTTGACTGTAATGGGCTTATTTTGATTATTTATAGTTAATTAATTAATTAATCAGAATATTTTGTGTGTTAATATTTATTTTACCAACACTTTGTTTCAAATGGACTGCACGTAATGTATATACATTCATATATTACTTATTTCTAGACAAAAAACAATGAAGGCAATAATACAGATGATGAATACTGCATAATAGACAGTCAGGCGCCTAGAGAGGATGATGATCTGGCTGAACCAGTGGTCAAATGGTACGGTCCAGATTCTGTACCCATCACAGATAACCACTTCACGGTGCCTGTAGCCAAAAGTGATGTGTTAAAGGCACCCAAGAACTTCCCCTCTCCAATACTCAGGTAAAAACCTATTTAAATGCATTTCGTAGGTTACTCATGTTTTACATAGTCTATTCCTTTTTTATGCAAACACCAAAGATACATATAGCTATTTTAAAATTGTTCATTGTATGACATTTGTGTAAAGGAAGAAATTTAGTCCATGTGTGCGGTAGTCCACGTGGACTCTTGGCAATGTAGATGGACCAAAATTGGCAGTTGCCTTTTTGGCTCGGTCAATTAATTAGTCAATATACAAAAAAAATACACCACACTTTATGCTTTACACACATCCTGTACGCTACTTTTGTTATCAAACGAAATCATTTTGCCATGCAGATATACACTATGCGAGATGAGTATAATATGGCATATGTATGGCGGTAATGATTTCAAGACTGCCTCCGAACTGGCGTCCGGTTCAAGCACCAAGAAAAATGTAACTATCACGGAAGGAGATGTCAAACCACAAGGGTCACCGATTGCCACTAAGTAAGTGTTTATTTAGTAGAATTACTTATCTCTGACTCGAGGCATATTTACACGCTCGTTTACGCTTGAAGATGGAGTTGATGACGTTTAGAGCGTATTAATGTTATTTAATTACGCACTGTATTTTATATTCGGCTACAAATGTAGATTTTTTATCTGTTTGCAACAGTAATGTTTTTTAACTGTTTGCACCATGAAACTTCGTTTCTTTTTTGAGGAATGTTTCACGTTGTAGTTGGTAGTATGTTAACAATTAAAAATTGTCGATTGTATGTATTTAATATTAACCTATACACTACACATTAACCAAATTTGGTGAGATTGAAAGTCACGAGCGATTTATTAACAGTCAATTGATTGATAATGATTGATGACAAGTTAAAAGATGAACCTATGCACTACACACTAACCCATGTGGGTCAGATTGAGCCATTTGAGCCAAAGTCACGAGCCATTTAATTGGCAGAGACAATTGATTGATAATGACAACTTAAACGGTTAAGGAAATAAAAGGCTAGTAGTTAGTACGATAGTTGTAAATTCTCTTTGCCTCGACTTCACTGTGAAGATTCGCGTCTTGATAATGCTGGCAGTCGCGAAATGAAAAACGATGCTAAAACGACTCCATTTTAACACTGCTGTCAGTTAACAGTTTAATAATTGAAAATTTATGATACTGGAGTAGTTATATGTTTTATTTCTATATCTCGCTCAAGAGCATCATTAAATGGATCTTATAAAATGGAATCATGTATGACATTGATTCATTTCATACTTTAGTCGCAAAATATAACTTCCAAAGTCGTTTTTATTGTATCTGAAACAACGATGAAAACATTTGTAAAAGTAGCTTTAAAAAGATAACTATTGGGCTTCTGCTTGAATGAAACGTGGCGTAGAGCGTGCAGCGTAACGTTTGGGCTTCGAAAAGATTTTACTAAGTGAAAAGGGCGTTAAGTTGTATGACGGGGTCTTGGGAAGCAGGACACTACTGCCCCGCTTAATGCACGGTGCACGCTACACTTCACTTAATGTGTGGTCTTTTTATTACATTAAATTCATATTTTTATCAAACATACAAGTAGAAGTATTACCGACATATATGACCACTATCGTGCCCATTTTAATCATATTTAACTAGAAAGCGTTTCAGGCGTAATGCAGACTATGAAGCTTACGAGGCAGGCCGATCAATCACGGCGACTTATAAACATGGCGTGTCGTGGCAAGCGGGACAAGAACGAGTACGCCCGCACCGGCCGGAAAGCGTCACGCGCGGCTGGAGGACCCGCGGGGGCCCGCACCGCGACCACAACACATTGGTGCAACTACACCTCTCTAAGGTAATAAATAGCTAGTGAGTCCGGAACACGATTCAGGAAAATACTGATGAAAGAGTTACATTTTCATCGATATGCACAGATGAATCAATCTGAATTCTTGTTACATCAGGTAAAATTCCAATATGAAACGTACCCGGCGGGAGGCACACACGCGTCACGGCAGACTTTAGCAGTGGGCAAAGTGGAGGTGCACGATCGGCTGGCCGTCAGCCACATTAACAAGTTCCTGTCTCAGTATGTTTCCAAGGAAGAGCCTGAAAGGAAAAACTCGCATATGGTACATAATTAGATATATATTCATCTGTTCTTTTATAAAACTAATGAAGACGGCTGTACATAGAAACGGTCTATTTGTTAAGAAAGTTGCCTACATAATTAATTGATCATTATCGGACCCTAAAAAAAATCCAATATACAAGACGATTGTATTTTTGTCTATAAAACACAATAAATTTGTACTAATTTTCGTAATGATTTCACATTTAAGTAGGTGATATAATGTTTTAATGTACCATATATATTTAGTTACGTTACTTTTTTTTAAACCAGAGCTGTAATTCAAACGTAGGCAAAAAAGGTCAATCACATAACACAAAAATTATATATTTTTCTCTTATTACCTTTATATTTTAACAATATCGGTATTTTATTAATTTCTCTCGGTTTATATCACCAAAGGTACAGTTCACACAAAAAAAATCTATATTCAAATTTAACCCTTGAAACGAATCGATTCTTGCAGGTGGTCGTAAAAGCAGTGCACTTACGGCCGGATCCTACGTTGTCGGCTCAGGAGTGCTGCTTGAAAGTCTCATTGCTGCCACTGCGGTTCCATATAGATCAGGACACGCTGCTATTCCTCGTTAGCTTTTTCTCCAAACTCGGCACCGATGAAAACGCCGGTAGGTTATAACTTTGTTTTATAGAATCCTATTAGTGTGTGAATGAACATGTGTGTGTAACATGTCTGTGTAACATGTCTTAGTGAAATATCTATGTTGACATCATGACAAAAAGCGCTGCTTTGCGAAGTGCACGCTTTTCAAATGTATGGGTCTGTAAAACTTATAGGGTTGTTCAGTAAAGCAAAAAATTCAGTTATGAAATATATATTATTTATTAGCCTATCATTTAGATATTATCTGCTGAATAAATCTTACACATATTTTCTTTTGGATTTATTACTTTACAGTAAAAAGATGAATTTTTTAATCGCTCTTCTTGCGCTGATATTATGTCTCGAAATGGTGTTTGTAGTTACATTAAGAATCGAGTCGGAACTGTACAAGCTTGAATCTATTTCAACTTGATTATTACTAGAATCTTATCTAGTTCTACCAAAAAGGTAGCGTTTTATTCGTGTCAACTATACGTATTCCGATTGGCTTTCATTTCACTTGGAGTTGGTTCTGAAATGGCGCGACAGTGATTTAAGTCGGAGTGAGCGGAGCTCATGGGACCGGGATACGTGCAGCTAGAGCCTTATTTTTTTTTTGTCAGATGAAGACAACAAGTCGCTAGGCGGCGAGTCGACAGGATCACGACAAAACACACCAACTCACCGTCCGCCTGTTATGAGTGTTGCCAGCCATCTACGTGATCCACCACCGACCCCAACTTCGCTTTCCGACGTTGATGCTCGTTCCCTCACTGACAAGCGTGAGCATGTTCATGGTAGATATAATATAAGTATAATACACCGAGGCGGTTGACCCAAACGTCACGTTTAAGTTGCCACCTTATGCCATTGTTTTAAATCAAGGCGGAAAATACCATCGCGGTGATTCAAGAAGATACACACCTATTTTATTTTATTAATTTGCATACTAACACCTACATTAATATTATAAAGACGTAAAATTTGTAAATTTGGATATAGGGGGTAATCTCCGAAACTATGAATCCGATTTAAAAAAAAAAGAACAAATATTTAGAATGCACCTTCATGGTGGATGTTATAGACTTTATATTATCGCATATCTCTGTCCGTTTGTTTGTTTGGGTTAATCTCCGAAACTGTTGAACCAATTTTGATAAAATTTCCTTTGGCAGATAAAACTTTTCGAAGAAAGTAATCTAGAATAAAATTGTCTGTGAGTGATTTCAATATATCATCAATTTAATATATCGATTTGGTATCGTGCATTCATAGGTTTATATACCACCTGTTTTGTTTGTCACCGTAGTATATTTTATATTTTAAATTCATAAACATATCATTTCATTACTTCTTATGACCATCAAATTTCATTCAGCTATATAATCACCCCCTTTAGTGCCCTTAATATTGATTAGAATCTCCCGACGGAGAGCCGTTGATGGAGAACTATGAAGCAGAACGTCTTGTGTCAGAAAACCTGATCCAGCTGGAGGAAGATTTCCAGAGGATGACCACAGCTGGGGATTCGTCTAACACGCGCCGCGCTAGTACTACATCTTCAGAACCAGTTGACGATTCACCACTGTACTTTAGGTATTTTATTTTGTCACGTTATCCTATTTTCATGTAAAATTGTCATGTAGGTACCTATTAAAGATCCTAAAGTTGATCTTGGTGGTTCTGTTTATATTTGGCTAACTAGTCGAGCATAAAAAAAGATATTGTATAAACTTTTCGAAATGTGAAAATTTCGAAACAACCCTAACGTAAAAAAAAAACTAAAAATAGATAACTAAAAAGGTATTATGAACTATTTAACTTTTGTTGTATTCAAAAATGTCACAAATTACGACATTGTATAGTTCCAATCAAGCTTTATGGCGGATCCGAACATAGGCACAAGTCGCGTCGCAGTAACCAGTTTTAGGTGTAGCGGGACGCAGTGGAGCGAGGGGTATATGACTGTACCTGCGCAAGAACGCTTATAGCGTTGTATTCCGATCCGCCATAAAGTTTGAGGGGATCTATACACGGTAAAAGGACATAATTTGGCTTTTTAAAATGTTATATTTTTGAAGTCTTTTCGTCATTGATAACAAATTTTTATCTGTAATGTGGTTTTTTTCTCTTTGATATGTGATTGGCGACAATTTTTTTTTTATCGTTATTCTAAGTAATATGCCAATCATCATATGTCAGATAAATATTTGAGTGATAGCCATCTTAATTAATTAAAATGACGTTAACAGTCAACCCTAAATATTTTATGTATTGGAAATTAATCCAATGTGTTGTTGAATATAGGCAATAAAGTACGAATTAACTAGAAGCCCTCTTCTGCGTCTACCGTCTAACCGCACTCATACTGTAGCTAGCTGGTGTATGTACCCGTTGCGAGATGGCGAATTTCAGTCTGAATTCAATCCGCGAGGTCCCCGCGTGCCGGCCTTCACCCCTGCGAGATCGCGTTTAATATTTTCGATACTGTGAAGTAACATTTCTGACTTGAAACCAAACGCCACTGTCAAATTTATTTACTCTATAAATATAGGTATACAATTCATAATTTAAAAGTATCTAGACTTCAACTTAACACTAAACATGCGTTCAGATACTTAATAGCTATACTTAATAGCGCCCCTTACCGAACCTTTCAATTAATATATAATTTGTGGTATCACAGACGAGTTGTGTTCTCCCCTGAAGTGCCTATCCGCTTGGACTACGTGGGAAAACGCGTGGACTTGTCCGCGGGGCCTGTAGCCGGTTTGCTTATGGGTCTTGGACAACTCAACTGCTCGGAACTGAAGCTGAAGCGCCTCTGTCATAGGTACCTACTGATGAGTATCAATTTATATTAAATGCTGTCATATACTGAATGTAATATTTTACATCTAACATAATTACATTAACAGTCATATAGGTACTTACAATAATTGCGAACGAATTGAAGTCAGATGCGTGTGCTAAATGTATATCCGGATTTGCTCGATTTTTGTCGCTCGATGCGTGCGTTTAACTAAAATGGTGTGAGTGTAGTAGTAACTTAATTTAACCGCACGCTCCGCCACAACAATTGTCAGGCACACACCTTCGTTCATATAGTAATGTAGTATTTGCTTCACAATATTATGAGTGTTTCAGTGTTTTGACAATTTTGCGTTTAGTGATTGGAGTTACGCTTATCATGCACACACGGATCCGTGTCAGCGATGTACATATTCGCGTGTATTGTATGATAATGTCGTAATACACATGCGGATGTGTATTGCGGACACGAAAGCCTGAAAGATTCATATGTGGTACAATGGTAGATCTTATATTATGCGTGCGTCACTTAGGAATAGCAGCAGTGGAACATATAGTAGTAGTAGCGGGTAGTAATGATAGAATGAGCGCGTCTTGTGATTTTTTTTTTATTCAAGTAATATATCATAATTGTTAAGAAAAACTAATGAGTGATCAAATTTTATTGATATCTACAAAAATACTGAAACAAATTTTTAAAATAAATCGAGCAATGACGTCATTGGGATATGTTACTGTGGGTTAACGTGGATCATTTCTACGTAGCGCACAAGGAGGGGGTCGTAAATACACAAACTTTAATTAGTTATATCTCCGGTAATAATCGGTATTTTTCCAAAAATCAAAAAGTGTTGTATTCAGTTTGTTATACTTTAACGTGTGGAATAGCGTTTGATACATAATTTTGTTGGAACAGGCACGCTTATTAGGGATGTGGCATGCCCGGCGAGAGCCAGATCGGGCCCCGGGTGTAAAACATTGCGGGGCCCACCCCACCTTACTTTGAAAAAAAAGTCAATCAACCGGGCCCCCGTTTCTTAGTCCGGGCCCTGGGGGTACTACTACCCTTACACCCCCCCCCCCCTATCGCCGGCCCTGTGTGGCCTAGCCAACTGGCTATATTTTTTATTTCATTAAACATAATATTACTTACACCAAAAAATATAACTTATGCTCAACTACTTTGTTTAAACGTAACACATGTGTTTTTCTCCAATCATAAGACATGGTCTACTGGGCGTGGAGCGTCTTTTACGATGGGCGCTACAAGAATGGTTGGCGGACATCAAACGACATCAACTACCTGGCTTGCTGAGTGGTATCGGACCTATGCATTCGTTGTTGCAAATTTGTAAGTTTAATTTTACATTTTATATAAATATTGGATTGTGTACTTAATTAATTGACCAGCGCCGCATATTTTGTGTATGATTATCCAAGCTGAAATACTATGTTGACACAAACGACATAATATAGTCTATTCGAATATGGATGTCCCGAGGACACCGGTATTTCTATAATATAGGAATCTCAGTAAAATATGTCATTTTTTAAACCCACGTCCTAAAAACGCTTAGTAATAATAAATTTAATATTTCTATATTAAAACGGTGATCCCTAGAGTTTCAGAATTTCGCAGTAGGTTTCATTATCTCCTTGCATCACTTCCCTTGCAAGAATACCCTGTGAGGAACAAACTAGAAATATTTTACTCGTGGTTGACTGCACAAAAGATTATTGCCCTTGTGTGTTCTTTAGTAACAGGCATCCGCGACCTGGTTTGGCTGCCGGTGGAGCAGTGGCGACGCGACGGCCGCCTCGTGCTCGGTTTGCGACGCGGCGCCGCTTCATTTACAGCGCGCACAGCCGTCGCCGCACTAGATATTACCCAGCGATTACTGCACCTCATACAGGTTACTTAGACTCTATATTCACTATACTATAGTCAATACAAATATAGTGCTTTACACCTTTAATAAATACTGGAGTAAATTGTAATAATACGAGAGATGATCAAACAAAAAAGTGCCCAAAATTAGTATGTAGTAAAAATTATATATTTTATTTTTCAAAATAGTCTCCTTACCTTTGAATACACTTAGTGTAGCATTTCAAATCTTGTTTTTGACCCTCGAAAAATGCTTCTACAGTACTTCTACAGCGAAGGATATGTTCTATTAACTTAGAAATAGATAAAAATCACTAGGAGTAAGACCTGGTGAATATGGATGCTCCATCATTCCAAAACCCGCTTTCTTTATTGCATCACGAGCTAAACTTGAAGGATAAGGGATGCGTTGCCGCTCTGTACTCCTCTTGGCACCTTTTTTCCCACTTGTAGACTCCGCACACCAAAGTCACTTGAATATGAACAGCAATTTTCTGCTAAAGTGAATAGTAAGTTTTTATAAATATTTTTAGTATACATTTTTTTCTACCCAAAATATTTAAAAGCATGCCGAAACTCAGTTTTCTGTATTTTTCAATTTAAGTAATAATTATATTTAAAATAAAAAAAATATATTTAAAAGCAACTCGTCGCGGAATGATACGCTGGCAAAATTCTTTCTTATATTCTATTCTAGATAGTTTTTGATCACTCTTTGTGTAGGTACGCGTACGTACCTATGTAATAAAAGAGATTCATTAATTCACTTACCATTGCATTGGTTTGGCGACAACTATGAATGAAAATTATGTGTACCATTTTGAAAATTAAATAAATTAAATTAGTTTTTATTTTCATTTAATAATATATTATAATTTTAGGCGTGTGAAACTACTGAATATAATTATCGTTTTGAAAATTCTCTGGTTTTTTTAAATATTGTATGTAGCATAGTGTTTCATTTCTTTTTAAAATGGTATCTAACGTTTCGCCTAATATTTAAGTTTTGATGCATCTATCGCTGAATCTGCATCTGTGGTCGGCACTCTCCAACCAATGTTAAGGATTTAAAAATAATAAAGTGGTTCAATAGAGATATGTGTACAATGCTTGTAATTGTTAAAAGAAGAAAAACTCATAAGATTATATATCATCCATGTTTTCTTTTAGAACTATAACAAACTTTTTATATAATATCGAAATTGTTAAGAAACGTTTTCGCACTTAATGTAACTGTCGCTCTAAATGTTTCAAATGGAATTTAAAAGAATATCAAATATGTGAATTTCTGTATTTTAATTATTATTATTATTAGTATTCAATGATAATAATTCTGTATGTGATTCAGGCGGCCGCAGAGACGACATTCGACATGCTGACTCCGGGGCCGACGCTGCCTTTGCAAGACGCTTACGAGAGACGCGCAAGACGTCGCCGCCATCGACACGACCCTTCACGACAGCCGACCGATATTCGAGAAGGTGTCGCTAGTGCGTACCAGATTGTCAGAGAGGTGAGAGGTGTTTCTATACAGCCAATGTGTACTATCGAGGTTACTCGTGTTAGTCGGGTCTAGCTGGTTTTCACTTGCACCGATCGTGTCGTGGCGGTGATGGCGAGGATTGTACAGGCAACAGTGCGTTAAGCGTTTTTTTTTTTAAATTATTCCAGCGCAAAGGCGATAGTACAGGCTTTAATATACAACAATACATAAATAAGGATTACTCTGTTATTTTCTGGGAATTTCTAAAATAATGCATTTCTTGTATAAAAACCTACAACCGACATTTATGAATAAATAAGTAATAATACCTGGAACATCTCACATATGGTCATCTAGTCCTAAACTAGGCAGAGCTTGTATTATGGGTACTAGACAACTGATATACATACTTAGATTTTTTTTACTATAATACATATATAACTATTTTGAACCCAAGAACTGGACAAATAAACTTGTTTATTATATTTGTCCCGGGCGGACTGCTTTTTTTTAAATGGCTAAATAACCGCTGCAAATAAGTCAATTCAAAATAACAGACTTTTGTTGAATGAAAACAGTTTGAAATTTCACACAAGTATGAGCTGGCACAAATGGTTGTTGTTAATGGTTGTTTTTAGCAATTTAAACATGAAAGTATGAATTGACTAGAAGCATTTTTTGCGCTTACCGTCTAACGACTTTTCTTCTAGTTAGCTGGTATATATTTGACATTTCAGTCCGGTTTCAGTTCGCAAGGCCCCCGCGCACCAGCCTTCACCCCCTGAAATTGAGTTTGACATTTTCGATCCTGTAAAGTGACATTTCTCATTATTAAAACCAAACGCTGTTTGAAATTAGTTTACTCTATGAATTTAAATGTTATTCCTTATTAGGGCGCCGCTCTCACAAAAAACGCTCTTATGGTTGTGTCCATAATAAATAAGGCTTATTTATAATTTTATGTAGTATTTTTGGATCCAGTTCAGAGCTCAGACTAATAATAACAATAATGCTAAAGATAATATTATCAACCAGGGCTTCGCGGAAACAGCAGCTACTATGGCTCTGGCCGCACGGTCAGAGCGCGGGGTGGGAGTGTTGAGACACTTACCGGGCGCTGCAGTAGCCCCGCTAGCCCTGGCGGCTGCAGGTGCTGCTGACCTGGTGGGCGGAGTGCGGGCACACCTCGAGCCCAACGCACGCAAAAACCACGCCGACAAGTGGAAACAACGTATGTATATTATACCAAGTTTTGAAGTTAGAATTGCGGTTTGATATTAAAAAAAACTAATCATTACTAAGGAAAAAGTATTTATTTAATCATAATCCATCTAATTGGGAGATCATGAGTGCCTTCAAGAAAACGCTGGGGAGCAGGACTCGAAGTTTCTAAAGACAATTTCTTCTGCTTTTCTGCATCGCGGAAATAATGCTAGTCTGTAAGGGTCAAGTCCAAAGTATGGAGGGTGATGAAGGGTTTCTAAGTATAACTGCTGTAACATTAAAACGGTTTCTTGTGCAGTATGAGGTCTTTTGTCTAAAGTTCTTGTCTGTAGAGCTCTTGTTAGGAAGCTAGAATGGATAACACCATAATTAGACCACCAAACAGTCATCATTATCTCCGTGTGGGTAAGCTTCTTTTTAGGGCAATTTCATGAGTTATCGGCTTTTTGACTTGCAGTTATCGTAAACAATCATTTACAAACAGTTTGGTTCAAAATCCCTTCATTTTGGTGTCGATTAATTAATGCAAAGCAAGCTTCCACGCGTGTACTTTTGTATAGGTCATTCATGTGCTCCCCACTTTCCTAATTCTGCAGTAGATTGAGCTTCTATCATGGCTTGCAGATCTTTAAGTGGTTGGCTTACCCCTTGGTTCATTTTGTAAGTCAATATGTCCACTGCTAAAGCGACTAAGTAATAAAAGAAAGCATGGTGCGTTCATTAGTCATGTTTCATCCAAACACAGCATACGTGTTGTGAGCTGTACCACTGCGTTAATGCCACGACGGGACTCGAAATTATCGAGGTATCCATCTTTGAGTGATTGTGACAACGATTCAAAAGCAATTATACATTTTTTACTACGGCTTTTTAAACAAGTTGAGTCTTTGTAAATTCTTTATTTAATCATATAATTGCTAATCATTTAGGGTAATGTCCATATCTATGTACAGGACTACATACAGATTAGAATTTAAAAAAATCATTATTTTGCAATGACACATTCAATAATTTCGTGTTTGTGACTGTTGGCTCCTTTATAAATTTAAAAAAAAATGAATGAATGAATGGAGCTTATCGGTACAGTTCTTGCAGCTATGCGGAACTGCGAAGCGCATGCTCGTTTGTGCAGGTCCGCCATCCTTCTCACCGCAACGCATCTATAAAATTGTTACTGTGACTACAGAGAGCCACCAATCTGGTGGCAAATATTATTTCAGTGTTGACAGCCAAATATGTAATGAAGCCCTCACGATCTGATAAATTTTTATAACGATGAAAGTAACATGTAAACAAAATTTATTTTATGTTTACACCATTGATAATGTTTATTTTCTTCCCACAGCATCAACAATGGACTGAGTGGAGGTGACTAAATCAACAAAACCCTGAATGATCTCTATTTCTTATTATCCTATTAATGTCACATTTTATGAGGTGAAGGTTTTATTCGAATATAGGAGACATTTTTAAATTAAGTATATAACTTCTGTTCCATTTTAATACTTGGTAATGAATCCTAAAGAAACGACTATTTCAAGAATTCAATAATGCTACATGGGAATGTTTCCGCACTTTTAGAATAATAAAATTAAGTAATTTTTTGTCAAAAAATCAATAAGTAGTGCATTGATGATCTTCTAATTTTGCAGTGAAGATAATTATTTTATAAAAATCGTACTCTTAAAACATTCATTTTTATTGATGGATTTTCTGATTAGTTTATTCGATTAATAATTTGGTAAAAAAATTTAAAAAAATGTAAAATGGTTATAATTCTTGTATTTTTATAATTTCATCAACAATTTTATATGGATGAAGACAGTAATACAAAATTAATTTCATCTTTTAACAATTCGATGGTGCTTGATTATAATATTGTACGTAGAATTTAGACATAGAAAATTGGTCAAAGCTATAATGTAAATATATATTTTAAAAGCATGTAATTCGTGCCATGGCATTATGCGAGTATCGAATTTATTTTATTTTAAATCAAGTTTTTCATAAGAGGTTAATCGGGACTCAAGTGATAACTATTTCTTTTATGACCTTTTTTACAAAATTATTGAAAGACTTTATTATGAAACACATTATTGTACTTGTTTAGTTTAAGTAATGCCATAATCATATTTTAAAATGCATAATTTTATATAAAAGATGTAAGTACATATATTTATGTATTCCTAAAAATTTTATTCGCGGTGTCGTGAATGAAAAAAAAAATGTGATAGATTCACACATTTTTATTTGCGTTGAATACAGCTGTCAATGTGTCTAAATGTTCTTATATTTTATTTGATTATGTAATAATTACAATACATAATACTGGTATTGTGTAAGTTACATCTAATCCCTTTGTAATTTCACAATGTACGACATCAGAGTATAGTTTAAATTGTGCCTTTTGATTTTCATATTGACAGCTTTTATCTTAATTTGTGTATAATATTGAAAGCTGCTCAACAATCACATTCTTAATGTCAAGAAGGGAAAAAAAACAAATTGTAACTTTTTATGCAACAATTAAATCAAAACGAAAAATCATGACTGAAGTTTTATTTTTTGCTTAAATTAAAATTGTGTAAGTATAATTCCAATGTTTAATTATACTCCTATATATGTATATTTATGACAACGAAAACATTAATAATTCTTCTCTATTTTCGTCTCTTCTGGATATCTATCGGTTAAGAAACTCTTGACCGATCCGTACTCCACTCTGAGATTGATACGTAACTTCTCATGGTTTCGCCTCTTCTCCAACTTCTTTAAATAAATCTCCCAGTGCGGCATCCTTGTATAGAATGGTGGATATTTCTTTCTCTTCAGAGGGACTCTATTGTCCATCACATACTGATTGAAATCCAAGGTCTCATTTTTCTGTATTTCCTCTTTGGTTCTAACCACGCTGGGGCTGGCCACAACTTTTGGATAGTTCTCGTTTTCCGTCCGGTACTCAACTAAATGCAACTTTTTATCTTCGGCAAGCTGTTGATGAGTTCTCTGAAATTTTTATATTTGTACTATTATAAAACTTAACAAAGTGATTCCTGTATGTGATACACATTGGTGAGAAATTTATGTATTCAATTAATCAGCCTTGAATCCAAAAATTCGAAATAATTTTTGTAATTTTTATTAGTCCAAGAACCAGTGCCAAAAAAGTCTAAACTAACTAAACTCAGTTTTTTTATAGTTTACTATAGTGGCTGCATGCACAAATATACGGCAGCCACTCAAGCGAAACTGAAAACAGCTGTCATAACTACCGATGGGACGGGGCTGGTTAGTTGGCCCTAATGTAGGTATATACAAAAAAATAAATACTGTGCATTTCGTTTACTATTTAAAGGCTATTAAAATTGTTAACCATAAACAAAATGGTTAGTCATAGATTTTGTGGGACAACGCCCATCACTCAGCGAAATAATAAAAAAATATTGCGGGCGCGCTTGGCATTGCAGGCGGTAGTATGTATTAAGTAGTGAAAAAAAATTCAGTATAGCACCATCTTTAGTAATGTGTGGTACAAAATTCCATTTTACAGTTAGCTGCTTCTTTCGGATGGTTGTTTTTTTTTTTGGATCTACTTTTTTTAACGGTACTATTCAGTCTTCACTTGGGAGATATTTGGTTTTGCAAAGCAAAAACAGTAATTATCTCCTATCGATGTTAATCAATGATTAAACACCACAATTAGGGAGAGATTTTACAAAACAAGAAGATGAATGCTCAGGTAGTGATTGTAAATTACGACAGGTAGCAGTGAGAGCAATGACCTGGCCTACTTTTATAATACATGTATAAACATTTTACACTCTGATATGGTACAAATAGAACATATTCTTGCACAATATTTGTCCCGAGCAAGACAGAACTTGCGACCTTTGATTCTACAGTCAGGATCACCAGACGCTCAACCAACTAATCAGCCTAATACCAGTTTTAATTTCTTAGATTAGGTGGTTACATACCTGCTGCAGTAAACCAATGAAGAATGCTTTTACAATATGCTGGAGGTTGTGAGAAGCCTCTAGTTTTGCTCGCAAATCCTTTATCCCAATAGCCTCACAAATACACTTGATGGCTCGGTGGCAGACAAGGCCATGACCTTCATTCTTTTTTTCAACAAATATCTTTGTACGACCAAATTGCGTAAAGAAATCATGGAATACTGCAAAATCAAATGTATCAATATTACATTACTGAATTTAATACTGTAAAATGTATACAACTCTTACAAAAATTTAGTGAAAATATAATCATAATGGCAAATAGAACCAAATGAAAGCAAATCAGCTCTCTGAGTTGCGCAATGAAGATTTGAATTTGATACTTTTCATGGTTCATAAATAATTGAATATTATGCACCTACAATTATGGGTTATTCACAAAGTGAGCAAAATAGTGTATTTCAGGCAAAGGTGAAATATTTTTATTCTATTATATATAACAAATTAATAATAAAATAAATTCTAAATGTAGTGAGTAATTTGATGCCACACATGAAGAAAACAATTTTTGTGCATAACGAAACTTAAAACCCTTTGAGAGAAATATATAGATGATGATTTAAATATGAATCTTTTAGTGCTGTAAGTTCAATTACATTTTACATTCATTAGACACTAAAAAAAATTTAGTGACAATATTATCCTAAAACTTATTTTGGGATAAATCTTCTCTGACTGCCCTCTTTAGTCCACTAGATCTTTATTTTCTTTGTTCTATTAAAGTACTGCTAAGAGAGTGATAATTCTCCATTATATAGTTTAGTGTATTCTCCATTATTTAGTATAGTGCATGAGTTATGAAAGCTCGTCTCCACGAACAATGACTTATCTTTGAGTATGTTAGGCAGTGGTGTCGTGATAGCCCGAACGCAGTGAACCTGTTTCAAATCTATAAGGCCATGTGGCCGTGGTTTGAATCCGGGCATGTACCAATGAGTTTTTTCCAACTTAAGTACATTAACTATCACTGACTCCGTGCCTCGGAGAGCATGTAAAGCAGTCGGTCCCGGTTGCTGTCAATAGATGGCGTTACAATTCGCCAACCCGCATTGGAGCAGCGCGGTGGATTTAAGCTCTAAGCCTCCTCGTCTTGAAGGGAGGCCTAAGCCCCTGCAGTGGAGTATAAAAAGGGCTGACCGAAAAAAAAAGTTAGGCAGTAGAAAATGAGATTTTGGTACACTAATGTGTGGTTGAAATAGTTCCTCTACCTGTCACATTTCACTTCCTACCCCTAAACAGAAACTAAACCCACTGTGAAGATGAGCATTTTTAACTCGTGCCGCTTATTGTACAGCATGTAACTGCAATGTTAGAGGGATTATATTGAGCACCACAACAGTCAAGGTGGGTATCCTAATTATCCCAATGTGGTGCCATAGACTTTGTGAATGATATTTTATTGAAGATACATATATGTGATGCTGAGCATGGTATAATATCAATACATAATCAAATTACTTTGAAGTTTCATTGTTAGATATAAATATTTTTTTCTATTTTCTTTAGGTATAATACCCAGCAATGTTAGTTTCTAAAATTAAAAAGTACTCACTTCCATGATTATTGTAAAGTTCAAATTGCATCAATTTTTGTCCCGCTCGGTTTTTGGCTTTCCTTAGTGCTGAAGTGGCTTC
This sequence comes from Luffia ferchaultella, assembly GCA_949709985.1. Lineage (NCBI taxonomy): Eukaryota > Metazoa > Arthropoda > Insecta > Lepidoptera > Psychidae > Luffia > Luffia ferchaultella. Next base: position 13,983,355 of record OX453256.1, on the reverse strand, counting down.
TTTGGCCTTTCCAAAACCAAAGCCAGCTATACCTTGGCCATTACCAGTCACTACCTAAATATAAATTACAATTTTACTACATATGATTGTCTGAGTCTATGAATTAAAATAAAACAATTGTAGACATAAGGAGTTATTAAAAAAAAAAAACAAAAAAACTGTACCATTGCTTGATAACGCTTAACTCTGCCAAGGCTTCCTCTCATTATAAGCAGTGGCCTCAGTTGTAATACCTTGGTGTCAAATCCTTCAAAGTTATCTGGGAAACAATAGTACACACTATGATTCTAATTCACAAACCTAACCTTGTCTGGTCATTTACTTTTGTTGTTAATTTTATATTAATAATAAAATAATCTGCTATGTGCTGATGAAGTAGTGAAATTAAAACAAGAAATTTACAAATAGGTAGTAGTGTCCATGTGTAATTGTAAATTTTTAATTACCTTCTCCGATTGGGTCAGGAGGCCCAATACTACGTCCCGGCATGCGTGACCCAGACCACCCACGTTCAATTGGACTCAGTTTAAAACGACGGAAAAATGTCATTTGATCCCGTATTTTTATTAGTTTCTCCATTCTGAAAAACAAGTATTTATATACTTTAACTATACGACACTTCACCATGCATCAAATATTATTAAAAGTATCTAGAATTGCATTAAAAATTTTATCACCTAAGTAGTAAATTGCAGAGGCTATGAAACTGTAAAAGACATCAACAAACATGATAGAGTTCACTTTCATATAAGTTGATAGGGTCCATAGTAATAATAAAATTATTATTGCAGATACTGCTTTAAAAAAAATCCAGTGTAAATTGTAATTTGTGAATGTTGTTGAGTTGTTTTACTACATTAGGTACCTTTCTGGATCATCAGGTAAACGCTGTTGTTTCAATAATTCTCTGCCCTGAATAATTGGAGCTGAAAGTCCAGGCCACAGCATGTTGACTTTGCCAACACCAATTACTTGACCACGATTCAAGTCACGAATCCTGATTCGTCCTGCGCCTTTACCACGGCCTTTCTTAGCACCAGCGTTACTTACTGATGTTACAGATTTCCAAAGTTTCTCAGCAGGCACTAAAATAATATGTTTCGATAGGTTTTTCTGGTGTTTATTTATATTACTGTCAGATATAGTGAGAGACAAAGTGTACTTACATTTATTGAAAAATGATATATAGGCGACCGATGTAGTGCTAAACTGTGTATTGAGGTTAAAAAAAACATTTTCTATTTTACAAATAGGTATGTTTTTCTGGAAATAGTTAGGGGACCTATTGAATAATTGTCTAATGGGTAATAATTTTACAGACATATTGACGAACTAAAACAAAAATAATCTACTCTGACTGAACCATGGCGGTGAAACCATGGTGAAACTCTCATTCAAACTTCAAACGAAAAATAAAAAATGAAAGCGTCATCTTTTGATCAGATAAAGCTTAGTTCTCAAATAATTAGTTCTACTATCTGACTGAAGATGACACTATTCTTCACTATCGAATATTAGTAAAATTAAATTGAACTTAAGTAGTGTCCTCTAGCGGTAAAAAGATAACTAAAACCGCCCTCCGACGATAAAAAGAAAAACTAAAAAAGCCATCTATCTATCGGATAAAACAAACAGAGCAAAAAAACATGTAATTTTAGAGTTGCATAACTTTAACCTATATATATATGTGTGTGAGTGACATCCAGCCCTTTGCAGAAATCCACGTAGCATATTCAGGGGTACCTACCAATGGGAAGGGACAAGTATAAAAGTTTTGGTACTTGGAAATTAGATGGCGTCATTAACAATTAAGTTTCCCAACAGGCGAAAATTGGAGGTGCCCGTCTAAAACAAATAAATAGTAATCTTTGGTTTTAATTTTCTATGTTTTTTGAAGTTTTCTGGTTTTGTTGAGTTGAATTTGTTCTGATTTAAGTAGAATCTAACCGTTGTGGTTGTGCTCCACGTAAGTCTAAAACTGTTTTGAGCTGAGAGTGATTAGCGGCTCGTCTTTCGCATTTAGACCTTTTTACGCCAAGTTTTCGATGAAGTACTATACGTGCCACCAAAGTAAAAGGCTCTCAAGTTAGCACCAGATATTTACGCAAACACCAAAAATATAGGCAAAGGGCGGTGAAGACAGTTGGCGCGGCGAAGGGCGAAGGGATCGGCCGCGAGAGCAGTGCCCCTACTAATTCTTCTCTATTGCTTATTCTGATTGTTTTACTATACAAGCAAACGTAACGGTAATTTTTTATGACGTAAGTCTGTTTTTTTTTTGCCCGTGTAAATGATATTCAAGGCGGCAACCTTTTAATGTAAATAAAACTCAGATACTTCTTTTCTTGAGGTCTGTGTTTATTTATTTTTATTTTTTATTTTAATGACATTAGAAATCTATCTAAAAATATTTTTAATACCAGAGTCAAATATGAACTAATGAGAAAAAGTGTATTACAGGGGTCACACTGCATTTAATCAACACCCAATATACCCACGTTCTGTTTCGTTCACAGAATTATTGCCTTCATAATTTAATTTAAATGAAAGTTTTTTTTAATTTTTTTTCTTTTATTCATTACAGTGATAAGTTAATCAAACTAAGTGATTTTCAAGCTATTTTTTGTATATGAGTAATTCGTAAACTTTTAAAAAAATCGAGGTCCATTTTGACCATCATTGTTTACGAAGAAAAAGGTGTTTTACTTTATGCGTTAATTTATCGTAAATTTTTGAAATATGTTGTATTTCTCTTTATTAAACTTATTATGAGCAGTTAAGATTGACGATGTATACTTATTAAGTTAAACGATTTCTGAAGTTAAAAATAATTAAATATATTTGTTTTATTTAATTGATGCGTTCGACTGTACCTGCGCGACTTCGTGCGTAGCCAACTTCAAGCGGCCTTTTAGATAGGTGGCGCGTATAGTACTGTCGGTAGCTTTGGGCAATATGTGTCAGAGATCGTATTGTGTACCGAACTTCTATGTGACTGCCGTACACGATATGAACACTTTCTATATTTTTAGCTAAACAGTTATAAATTTCTAACTTCTGATTCTAATGTAAATATCTTTTAATTTTGTTTTAAGGTGTTCCACATCAAGCAGATGGAACGTTTTCGTATTTGGGTCATGAATATTGGGGGTAACATTCTCGGCCTAGAAAATGATTTCATCTTCAGGAACCGTAAAGTGTGCCGAAGGCATTTTAACATAGCCTTCCAATGCCCAAATAACAAACGAAATAAGTTTGCTGTGCCAACACTGCATAGTCCATGTAGGTACCTAGATTCAAAAAGATACCCATTAATTTTTTTTATTTATTTGTGTACCTACCTACCTATAGTGTTCACATTTAAATATGTATTATAAAACTGTAATGTAATTCTGTCTATACATGAAAGCTTTCATGAAAGATATAGTTCGCCTTATATTTTATGGCGGATCGGAATACAACGCTAAAAGCGTGATGCACAGGTACAGTCATATACCCTTCGCCCCACTGCGTCCTGCTTCACCTAAAACTGGTTTTGTAATTTTCACTTTTAAATATAGAAAATTTTAGGTCAGCATACATGTAGGTATTTAAATAAGTAATAAAATTGTTCCTAATAATTTTATTCACATTTCGAAATTAGAAATTTATTTTGTGATTAGTGCATATTTTAATGTACGTATGTGTTGTAATAAATTACTGTGATTTAAAATATAAACTTTCTTTCTTTAGAATGTAGAACTTAAACAAGTTTTATATACTGCTAAAATTTATGTTATGCTGGCGACTGTCCATTGCTCCGCCCGCATGGCCTAATGTTTTGAACTTAAACGCTTTGGTAAGGAGAAATCTCTTCATTCTGTCTGATATTTATCACTTTTTTCACCGCTCTTAGATTATTATAAAGTGAGAATCCCACAATAAATAAGCTTGTATTAAGAAAAGGCTTTTATTTTAAAATCACAGGCAGACACTTTTGTTTTATTTATATGTATTTATGTATAGATAAAAAGAAGCTAAGACAGTTTTCTCTCTTAACCTTGACTTATAAATATTCTTTGAAGTGGTAATGTAAATGTATCTAATTTTCACTTACGTCAATGCGGGTAACTTAAGCTTTCAATATAACATTGGCCCACTCTTCACTATTGCATTATTTTATTTTACTTTACGATTCATTTAAAAATAAACAAATGTTTCTTAAGTTATTTTGTACCTTAGTATATCCTGAATGCATACATAACTCAGTGACATTGATACTGGCAATAGATTTAAAATCACAGACTATTTTGTCCGCAGCGTGATTGTGTCGTCGAAAAGATTAAGCAACAAAGTTATTTTTTACGCAGTGTCTGGATAATTTTAACAGGTATATAGCGCTTAAATTGTATTTGTTGTTTATTAGTGTTGACACATATGCAAGTATAATTTAAAATATCTACAAAGTTACAGCGAAATTGTATGATTTGTTCAAAACCGTTTTGCCGCCGGTGAAATACGTCTAACATTGGCCCGGGCGAAAATTACCAGTATCGTTTATGAATTGCTGTCAATTGCTGAAGACAAACTAGGAGATGAAAGATTGCCGGTTGCTTACCAAAGCACTTGCGAGGGAAGCTTGTTTCCTGGGCAAATCAGTTGTGTTCAAGCTCCAAACTACGAAATATCACATAAGCAAAAGGCTGAAGAAGCATGGGTATGGCCAAAACAGGTTGATGTGTGGAAATGTACAAAGAAGAACATCATGAAAGTGCGTGAAAAGAACGCTATAGATATGAACCAAAGCTACTCTGATAAAAGACGACTTTCTGTCTATGGAGTGGGGCGATTAAAGTGCTTATATATTGCTATCATATGATCTGGATCTTGAAACAGTGTAGTATATTTGCCTGTTATAATACTTTGTAAGACTCATTTTTAATTGTATTTTATATCAAGTATTGTAATATTACAAGTGTAATTTAAAAAATCTTGATTGAGAACAAATGTAGTACCTGTGTCATGGCAACATTTTTATTCTGCCTATAATTTCCACAAAAAAAAATATTTTGACGGTTATAGGTTGTCTATCGGCACTGAGTACGTTTATAAGCATAAACAAGAGGCCAAAGTTATTATGAGAAGCTCAGAATTCAAAATAATACGTAATTATTGAACATGGGTAAAGATCGGCCAATTATACCTCAAGTCTCCATATAACTTTGGCCCACAAGTTTTAATTGTTTTTTTTTTAATTTTTTATAAGGGTGATGCTATATACGAATGATGCAATACAATCTAGACGTTTAGATGCCACCAAAAACATAGGCAACGTTTATTACAAGTTTTAACTCTCTTTTTTCCTTAACGATATTCAACAAAAGTGGGGCAAAGTTACCCACATTGACTTTATGGATTTCAGGTTTTCGTTTGTCTATTCAGAGACCTATTCACAAACTGTTCAGACAGGTAAATGCATATATAATGAAACTCGCATTGTGATAACTGGACTAGCTTTGTCACAAAAGTTCATTAAAATTATTCAAATTATAAAATGTATATTAATAATCTTCATAGCAAAGAAACATTTTATAGAATATTTAAAATTAATAGTGTTTTGATAAAAAAAATTTATTGTAATTTTAAAAGAAAAGAAGCCAGTTTTTATGCTATATTATATTAGTGTGCTTCCAATATTTCATGAATTAATTCATTTTAGGTTTTGACCTAGGGCTGCAGGTGCCAGTACACCCTATGATGGTTTTAGAAAATCCACCAGCACCTATTTTTCAGTGTTCTCAATTAGGTGTGAATAAAAATGTATAAATTTGGTGTAAAGTAGAAAGTCAAGTTAAATTTTATATCAGTATAGGACCAATATTTGATGCATAATTTATAATTTTTAGGTTTTGAACCAGAGCTCCAGGCACCAGCGGTGCCCATGATGGTTATGGAAACACCAGCAGGTGTCCCTCAGTGTTAGCTATTAAGTATGAATTAAAATGTATATCTTGTGAAATAAAAACGTTTTAGCATTTTTATAACAAAGGTATTAGCCCAAGGTATTCATTTATTAATATTTAAAATCATATTTCACAATCACATCACAATACAGTAAAAACCAATTGTTGAATATAGTTTAGGATCAAACTTACGGATACTTTATGTGTAGCAGGACGACAGGATCAAACTGCATCTTTAACATTTAACAAGAGACCTCATCCCATACAAATATGTCTGGCTCACACATAATCAATCAATCGGTTGATTCAATGTTATGAGAATGTGTCGTGATCATCATCATCAGCCCTTTTTTCCTCACTGCAGGGGCTTAGTCCTCCCCCAGGGTGAGGGGGAGGGGCTGGCTTAAATCCACCACGCTACTCCACTGCCGGTTGGGGATTGTAACGACCGCCATCTATTGACAGCGCCCGGGACCGACTAATTAACGTGCTCTCCGAGGCACGGAGCCAGTGATACTTAATGTACTTAAGTCAGAAAAACTCATTGGTACCTACATGCCCGGATTCGAACCATGGCCCTGTGGCTTTAAATAAATTTGAAACAGGTTCCTTGCGCTCTGAGCTATCACGACACGAGATGTATCGTGTCTCAATTGAAAATTAAAGTCTTCAAGACGATTTTATTTAAGCTATACTTCATAGAAGACTGTGAGTAATGGAAATCAACTAAACCTGTTTAAAAATACTTAAGCTGGTCACCCTAAAATAATTTTCTTGTAAGTGTAGCGTCATCTATACTAAGATAGAAAAACTATGATGTCTAGTGCTGCATCTGTATTGGGGTTTTAAAACAAAATTATAATGCTATTAAATTAAAAAGAAACTTGATTATAAGCAAATTAAAAGATCTCGATATTTTCTTAACTTTGCATACTTATTGGAAACTAATTGCCATAGTGCTATTTCTAAAATTGTCATTCCTGGTTAGACCCATAGGCCATCAATCATAGGTTAGACCAGTGCTTCCAGGTTCAACGTAATTACGGTAGATCTACTGTAATTTTGACTGATTTACCGTTTAAAGTAATGGTAAAAATACCTCGTATGGATCTACCGTATTTAGGTACCTATTTCACAGCAATATCAAATGCGTAAAAACAAATCGTAACTTTGTTTACCTGAAGGGAATTTTCCATTTCCTAAAGAATCTTGGCACACATATTAAGCGAAACTAACAAAAACTAGTTGTCTTTGTTTGACAAAGGGACATTACCTACATCTTTCTTTTTATTACTTAGATCAACCATTCATTCATACATATCACATCCCGAACAAATTACTTGTCGAAATAGCGTTGCCTACTGTTTTGTGAAAGAAAGAAATAGGTATAAATCACATCGTATCTGAGAAAGAGATGTACCTAAGATACTATGAAATCGTAGTATCTTTCATCTTTCTTGCACATAAGATATAGAAATATACTTGTCTCTTTTTTTCACAAAACGTAGGTATGGTTATCTCGACAATTTATTTGGCGCATGGCTTCTAACAACAAATTTTTGTTAAATAACACAGTCATACGATTAAAAGAAACATGTATTACCAGCAAGCCATTGGTAGAAATTCAGAAACCTGTAATAGTTTTAAGCCTATGCAATCTCTTCTGTTGTTGCTATAATGACTAGAAATTTTTTGAGAACCAATAAAATTTTTTTTTATATTTATATCCAATAAAAATTCTTAATATTCTTACAAAAATGATAAACAATTTAATAAAAGAGCCCTGAATTCTTTACTGTAATAAAAATTTCAATCTACCGTATTTTTTTGGAAGAATACCGTGTTTTTTATGAGGAAACACGGTAATTTTACTTTCGCAATCTGGAAGCCATAGATTGACCATAGATTATCTGGAAGCACTGGGCACTGACACTGGGTTAGACCCAGTTAGCCCTTTAAATTCCGTGAGTTAGCCAGTTAGACCCATATTAGACCTTAGTGAACTAATCTGTGGCCTTGGTGTGGTGGAACCTGTGGGTAGACCTTAGACCAGGTAGATCAAGAACGTACATGCAAAGCAAACCAGTGGAGCACTTTGAACGGTCTGTCTGCCTTTCACCGGTTCACTTCACTCCACAGATTATCTTCACTCAACACAAGATTCACCTGTAGGTAATACATACAAGGCAAAAGTTTACCTGAAGTCTTTGTGTTTAGCAGGGATCATCCGTTCTAAGTACCAGCTAGATTAAACTGCTCAAATTAAAACAAAATAAAAACAATAAATCGAATATCAAATAATACGTCAATACAAATTATTTTTTACATCAACTTACAAAGTAGGAGCTGTACCTGTACAGCATCAGCGTAACAATGGACGAGATGTCAACCTATTATGAAACTTTTTTGGCAATGCATAAAGTTCAGTTGTTGGCATCGGCTATCCCTGAGCATTACTGGCCTACGCTTTGTTACAAATTAAAACATCAAATATTCGAGTCTAAAACATTTATGTTATTGAAGATAGACTATGGAGATCAAGAAAGAAGTCAGTATGATCCACCATGTGTACTTGTAGCTTTAGCAAATATTGACCCTTTGGATGATGAACACTTATACTTGGTGGATCATATATGGACTTTCAGACCAGATAGCATCAAAAAAGACCTTCGAAATATGCCTATACTTTTACAAAGATTATCAGAGATGATGCAGGCACCTGAATGTAATAATACAGAAGACGCTATCAATTTAATCTTTAATAATATATGGAGATATGCTCAAACATATAATTTTAGTGGACCTAATTTTTCGGCTGAAGAATGTGTTCCTATGTGGTATGTACTAGATGAATTTGGATCCAGTATAACACATGAAGATAATCCCAGATTCCGTACTGTACCTTTTTATCATGTATCAGAACAAGTAGCTTACACATTGCTTTTCCCAGTTAGACATGTCTCTGAAGGAGATATGGTTACACGGGATTTCGTTGAAGGTATCACAGATCCAGATCAAAGACAAGCAATGCTCATACCTTGGACATGCAAACCATACACTGGATATTATGAACAACTGGAGCCAGATACTAATTATTATCTAGATGGACACATTCTCGAAACTTTTCCTGATTTAGAAAGAATATGCAACATAATAAGAAATTGTAATTCTAAGTTGAAGGTTTATTCTGAATATAGATATATAAATGAATATTTAACTTGTGATAGATTTGAAATAGTAGATAATGAAAATGATGCTGATGTTTTATGGTATTTGGATCACTTTAAAACATTCAAAGAACTGAGTGAGGATTCCCCACATAAATTTGTAAACCAATTCCCATTCGAATATGTGATCACTGTCAAAGATTTGTTGGCAGTTGTTGCAAGAAGGTGTACCAATAAAGGGCAAATACTATTAGAAGAATTAGAAACAAGTCCTCTTTGGTTGCCGACAACTTTCAATTTAAAAACAGAACTACTTAAATTAGCAGAATATTACATGGCACGACAAAAAATAGGATTAGACAATCATTGGATTTGTAAGCCATATAATTTAGCAAGAGGTCTTGATACATATATTACAGATAATTTAGAATTTATGTGCCGGTTACCATCTAGTGGACCAAAAATTGCCCAAAAATATATTGAAAACCCAGTTCTGTTCGAAAGGCCAGACGTTGGCTTAGTCAAATTTGATATACGTTATGTTCTACTACTAAAATCTGTTAGACCTACTGAGGTATATGTCTATAAAAATTTCTTCTTAAGATTTTCTAATAAACCTTTTGGTTTGAATAATTTAGATGATTATGAGCAACATTTCACAGTTATGAATTATAATCAAGAAACTCCATTGCATAGAATGATGTGCTATGAATTCAAAGAGGCCTGGGCTAATGAATACCCAGGTTTTGAATGGAATTCTATTGAAGACACAATATTCAGTATGTTTTCTGAATTATTTCAAGCTGCTACTTGTAAAGAGCCTCCATGTGGAATAGGTAAAAGTCCTCAGTCGAGAGCTTTATATGCGGCAGATTTAATGTTGAGTTGGCGGAAAACTAACGGAAAAGTTAATATACAGCCTAAACTTCTAGAAGTGAATTGGATGCCAGACTGTCAACGTGCCTGTGAATATTATCCAGATTTCTATAATGATATTTTTTCTATGTTGTTTTTGGATAGAGATGTTGAAACATGTGTGAAACTATTATAATTTTTTTTTATTGATCACTAAGAGATATATAGGTACAGGGCGAGTTTTTTCTTTTTGTGGAACAGTATAGAGAATCCTAAACTATAAGAGATAGAGAAAAATGCTTTTAGGAACTAAATTTCAACAACTTTAGACCCATGGTTATCGTACATTTTTTTATTTGTAATGTAATGCAGACTCAAAATATACGAAAAAAAAATCTAAAAATTGCATATTTTCGAAACTACTTTTAAGAAAAAAAAAATGGCCATTGTGAGCCCCGGGGTCATATGAACACCCGGCGGGCCCCCTTCGGTAGTGGACTGTATGAATGAAACAACTGGCTCGGTATTACACCGCATCTCATTTCCTTCACAACGCCACGCCACTGTCTGCTCTTCTTTCTTCTTTGCTGGTCCGCTGCTGGCCGTCGACTAAAGCTACGGCGCCACGTCACCGTATTTATGCTTTTCGTGGCACCGCGCTGCAGCGGACCGTACAACGGCGGAAAAGAGGAGATCGGCCGTTCACCCTCTCTTACTTTACAGACACCAGTGGCGCGGGGGGAAATAAAAAACCGTTACGATATTCTTTAATTTGAAATCGTCATTATGTACAACAATATCGCTTATATACAATATTTCTTATATACATAGTCAATAAAAACTTATACACTCTAAGTTGCGTTATCACTTCGCACTTCACTGTTTTAACACTCGTTATGGTCCGTTGGCGACAGCCATTTTAATTTTCTCCGAAATCAAGATTCCTAAACACGTTTTTTAGTCGCGTAGCCAGAGAAAAATTACTTACGATAATTCCAAGGATCTTCGTTTTAGGTGAGTGGATAGATAAAGTGCATTCTGAGCTATTGTCAAAAAGTTAGAGAAGTTTTAGGGCTGTGCTAAGGGTGTGGCTAGGTATTTCTTAATATTTCGTGTAGCACGCTGTATATAGATTTAAAATTTGAAATTTTTATTGGGTCATAATGAGAACTAACTTAACCTCGCGTTGTAAAATTTTTAGAAAGATAACATAAGGGATATAACGAAAGTTAAATAAAAATAACAGTCTGGTCGTGGGACATTAAATTTCATAAAAAAGTTTTTATAATTCTAAAGCTGTTCCTTTTTTGATAAGTGGATAGACAAAGTGGATTGTGAGCTATTGTCAAAAAGTTAGAAGTTTTAGGGCTGTGCTAAGGGTGTGGCTAGGTATTTCTTAATATTTCGTGTAACACATTGTATATAGAATTAAAATTTGAAATTTTGATTGGTTTTTAATTAGAACTATCTTAACCTCATATTGTAAAATTTTTAGAAAGATAACATAAGGGATACTACGAAAATTTAAAAAAATAAGTTGGTCGTGGGACATTAAATTTCATAAAAAAGTTTTGATAATTCTAAAGCTGTTCGTTTTTTAATGAGTGGATAGATAAAGTGCATTGTGAGTTAATATTAGTAGGATTAAAATTTCAAATTTTAATTCTATATACACTGTGTTACACGAAATATTAAGGAAAACCTAAGCCATTCCCTTAGCACAGCCCTAAAACTTCTAACTTTTTTACAGTAGCTCACCATGCACTTTATCTATCCACTCACCAAAAACGAACAACTTTAGAATTATCAAAACCTTTTAGTAAAATTTAGTGTCCCACGACCGGACTATTTCTCTATCTCTTATAGTCTAGGATTTCCCCATACTGCTCCATAAAAAAAAACTCACCGTGTAGGTATATACCTACATTTGACCACAACATGTCAAAATCATTGAGATACATAAACAGTTTTGAAAAAATATGTGCATGGTAGTTAAAAGGAATAGGTACCAGGACCATGAAAATTTCAATTTCACCTTAAGTCCATCATTGTAAATTCTTATATTGACGAAATCATACAAACCATGTTAAGACCTTAGATAGCATAATAATCAAGACAGAGCGTCTTATACTTCGAAACGACCAAAAACTTGAGCAAAATGTCAGACTCGGTGATTAAACAAACCATATGTGATTATCATTGTTATATACAAATATTTTGTTGAATTACACGTGAAACATACCTAATGTTTTTATTTATTTTCTTTTCCAGTACTAAATAAAATATTTTGAGTAACAATAAATTCATTTTTGACCATTCATAGTAATTTTTTTTTTTGTTCTATACAGAAAGTTTTAGTGTGCCCCACATCACTTAAATCTTCCTTTACAGGCCATCTGAAGGTTTTGTGGTGACATTTCCTGGCAAATACTTGAAATACAGCTCCAATTTGTTTTTTAATCTGTCCAAGATGACAATGTAATTTTTGATTTTGTGAAATGAAATCATCCAATTCTACAATTCATCAATCTACTTCTACTCATTACGCAACGAGACATTGACGACCGCTTAGCCTAGTGGGCAGCGACCCTGCCTACGAAGCTGGAGGTCCCGGGTTCGAATCCCAGGTCGGGTCAGTATTTATATGATGAATATTAATACTGGCACCGGGTCTTGGTTGTTATATGTATGAGGTGTCTTCGCTTGGTACCCAAAATACAAGTTTATGCTTAGTTTGGGACCTAGACGTTGTTGTGATTATATGTGTTATTATTATTATAGACATAGCTATGGATTGTGATTGAACCGAAATTTCAGGATTCTCACTTTCAGAAACAGGAGTCGCTATTGATTCTTGTACTGGTTCTTTTTGTGTAGTTGAGCAAGATATTTCTTCTTGATCTAAGTTAGGATTTTCTCTGTCCATTACGAATGGTAACAAGAAATTGTCATCAGTAAAGATGTAGGATTTATTCCAGTGATATTGAATCTGCTTTGAATGTGACTTGGTGTATAAGCACGTCCCAGACGTGCCTGATCTATCTCAGATATTAATATTGGTACACCAGGTTTTGAAGGTCACATTTGCCGTAGAACTGATTATCGATGGGGTAGACGAGTTCTCGAATGGAGGCCATGTACCGGAAAGCGAAGCGTTGGACGTCTCCGGCCAGGTGCACAGATGACCTGAAGCACCATACCGGGGGTAGTTGGATGCGAAAGGCGGAGGACCGTGTGTGGTGGCGAGCCTTGGGAGAGGCCTATATCCTGCAGTGGAGAGACACGGGCTGATGATAATGAGGTTCTGAAAACATCCAGTCATCACAGACCATGTTATAAACTGTTTTAGAGGTTTAAATACTGTACGGCTACATCCCACAAAGCCTGCAGTTTATGGAATGTGTGAAGAGGAATTGTTCGTAAAAGAAGTTTTCAAAGTGACCATGTTTTTATGTATAAGTTACCTATAATAAAAAATAAATAGTTATTGTACTTTAATTATAAACCAAAAAATCATGTTGCAAAATAATATTAACTAACATTATTTTTACAAATAAAAAGAAATATTGGAATAAAACATTTTGTTTTATTTAGTATATTGTACATTATTACAGACAGTTCATATCACTTTTAGATTAAATTGCTTGATTTTATAAATAGTTGAAAATTTAATTTTAATTCTTCTGTAATATTCTCTGGTCATCCTGTAGGGCTCCAAAGGGATCATCAAGATCAACTTCACGGTGGCTCACAATTACCAATATTACCAACACTACCAATATTAGTAACAGCAGTGCCCAGTAACGTTTGTAGATTCCACCTGCTCTTCTTACACGAGAAGAAGGCAAAGAATTTCTGAAAAAAACAATATATATGGAATTAACAAATTGACTTGTTGGTGTTAAGGGAGCAACTGCAGAACCAAAGGACGGGAATTGCCCCGTCCTGGATAATTATATGTGTGCATAAGTCTATTTATTCTATATCTGGGTGTAAAAGATCCATATACAACATGGAATTTTAACAACCATCCAAATCTTAATATAATGGTCTTTCGTAAAAAAGCGATGGCCGTTTTGTTTTTTTTAAGTATCGTTCAATAGGAGATATGACTACACAAACCTTTCCCAACACAACCAACATGTCTAATTACCATTAAAGCGCGCTCTGCCCAGTCGCGCCGCGTAGGTATTGGTAACGCATTGGAAGTTACATCGTGCTCGCAGCACTTCGCACTATTCAAAGGTTACCTATGTTAAATGTTCTTTAATGTGTTTCACTAATAAAGTTTTATTTTTATAGCGAACTTGACCCGGAAACTGAAAACATCGTATATCCTCACGAACAGGTTATGTTTAGGCTGAATTTAGTGCTCTGCTGACTGTCAGCGTTGACATCGGTCGCCCGTAGCTATTAACATGAAGTCATTGCGTGTTTAGATTAGCAATCGACCCTACTTGGGTCGATTGATTGGCGAGCGCTGACAAGTTGGTGCACGCTTACCATTCCATTACCGTACCGTGTCGTCGCCCCGTCGCGACTCGCGAGGCCTCGAAGTTCGTGCTCATGCGCCGATATGCTATGGAACACTGGGGCATTGAAGGGAAGCGCGAGAAATGTGGCCTCGCCCCTCGCGTCTGTGCGGCTAAACACCTGCGTTGTGAGTCAGTGCGGCAGAAAACCGTTCGTAATACTATAGGTAAGTACGTAGAAGTATCCACGGCTTCTTAAAAAATATGTGGGATAATATTGATTATGAATATTTACCCTATATTTTTTATTTACGTAATGAGGTCTATTGGTGGTACCTAACATCTAGAATTTTTTTGGATGATTGTTGAAATTTCATCTTGTATATGTATTCTATTAGGTCTTAACCTATGAAGTAGCTGTTCTTCAGTACTGGCCATTTCAAACAAAAAAAAAATTTGATTGGCTGTGAATTCTAAATTCAAATTGATTTTGTTTTAAAAACATGACATTCTTTTTACAAAGTCAGTCTTTTGTTTATTGATTAGCCTTGTGTTTTCCTTACATTTGAACAATTTTCGTCATAATGGACACTTTAAAAATTCGTGTAATTATGGAATATGAGTTCCGTCGTGGCACTAATGCGGCACAATCTGCACGTAACATTAACAACGTTTACGGAGAGAATTTAACAAACGAACGTACAACCCGTTATTGGTTCGCCAGCTTCCGTTCTGGAAATTATGACTTAAATAATGAACCTTGTGGTCGTCCGGATACTTTGGTCAACAATGATCAACAGTGAAATGAAATTAAGGAATTTTGAACCGGATTGTTACCCGTGATGAAAAATGCATTCTGTTCGACAATCGAAAGTGCTCAGCAAGTTGGTTAGATCCTGGTTCAGCACCAAAGCAATGTGTTGAACGAAAAATAACCCCTAAAAAAGTGATGGTCACTGTTTGGTGGTCATTACAGCTTTTTACAAAATCGCATGAGCATTACTGCAGGTGCGTACTGTGAATAACTGAAATCAATGATGGAGAAGCTCGCACGTCAGCGACCAGCTTTGGTCAATCGGCCGTCCCCGCTGCTCCTTCACAACGCGCGACCCCATACTACACAACAAACAGTCTCCAAGCTGCTATAGTAGGGGTTCTCCCTCATCCGCCATACTCACCAGACCTTGCACCTACAGACTATTACTTTTTCAAAATTTACTAGCATCCGAAAAAATTCTGGATGGATGCTAGGTATCACCAATAGACCTCATTACGTAAATAAAAAATATAGGTTACATTTTCACAATAAATTATTTATGTAGTGTTATTTTATAACATTTGGTCGCCTTCTTTGTGACACGCGCCCGAGACCTTGAGACCGAGATGACGTAACCTGCTAAACTAAGAGTCCGCGCGCACTAGTGATTACTGATTCCCTGAACGATCGAACCATCGGCCAACTAGCTAGTAGCTATAATATGAGTGTGCGCATTTGACGATTAAAAATAAAATTATCGAAAACCACTGCCGATCCCTATTCAAACTATTTTATTTTTTATTTTTATTATCTTAGGAAAACCAACAGCTAAACAATACTTATAGTAAACATCAATAAAAACAGGAAGCCAATTAGAGGTTCTCACAGGTAGTGATGGAATTATAAAATTACCTATTCCAACGCCGCAACAGCAGCAATACCCTTGTAGCACATCACATGTCAACTCGAACAACTAATCGCAGCGTAAAATACAAAGTGTACATGGGTCTTAAAATTATCTAACGGTCGCGGGGTGGATGCGCAGGCGACCGCGACACAACTGTGCCGTTTTAAGTGAGTGAAAGGAACTCCCCGCGAATGCACGCTTATTCTGTGCGTCGACTCAGTTCGTGAACCAAAAGCCGGAAATTTCAGTGAATTTCAATTTTCCGAGTGAATTTCAGTGTAAATAAATTATAACGTGTCCGGATGTTAATCGGAACCAATAATAATAATCTTTAAACAAGTGCAGGGTGAACACGATGTAATTTAAAATACATACGTGGCGTGCCTCGCGGCGAATAGTGACTACACATATTTTTTTTTGGGAAAGGTTTGTGTAGACATGTCTCTATATTTTTTCTATTTAGCAATACTAAAAGGAAACAAGACGGCCATCGGTTTATTACCAAAGATTATTACATTAAAATTTGGATGGTTGTTAAAATTTTACACTATATATCAAATAAATGATGGACATGTTTATATTTAGTATGAATTAAGTAATATGTTTTTGGCATTTAAATATTGTTTTTCCATTACCGAACACTTTAAGTCTGCAAATTGAATTTGTGGGCGCTAGACAAAACAATTTTCAGAATTCAAGTGCATATGACTACCACTTGCAAATGTCATTGACTTGAAAAATAGACCAATCTATTAAAATCTATGGCAATTAGTAAAATCATGTTAAGTTTTAATTTTATAAATATGTATACAACTCACTTCCACCATCGACTGACCCATGCAAAAGTAGATTTTTGCTTGTATTTATTTTCATCATGATCAAAATTAGCTGCTGTTCTTATATCATCCAATGCTTTATAACCTTTCCTCGAAGCTTGACCTCCTAAAATCAAATTTATAATAAAATAAAGAGTTACTAGCTTTGTGTACTGTTTAGAACATTGTAAGCGAAAATGAAACCGTTCAACTCATAATATACCAAAATTTTGCATGTTAGTAATGTTATTGTAATAATCAGTATTTTAAATAGGTGTTAAAAGAAATAATTTCATTGTTGTATTGGTTTATCACTGCTTTTACTTATTTTAAGTGATATTTTAATTGATACAATGAGAGTAAAATGGTCCAGTTTCCATTTCTTCACGTAATAAAACTATAAGGTGATATAATTGCGTGTATAGATAGATAGACTGAGTGCATAGATAAAGCATATTATGAGCTATTTTCAAAAAGTTAGATGTTTTATAGCCGTGTATTATTTTGGTATAGGTATTATATATATATAGATATATATTTAAAGTAATTAATATAGAATTATTGTTTGAAATGTTACATAATAAAAAAAAAATTATAATGTTCAGTTAATAACTTATCAACGATTACGAAAAGTACAAATTTCTTCTTTTATCTTTCAGCTAAACCTTAAAGTTTCTGAGCAATGTATTTACTTTTAGTGGTTAGGTTATATATTATAACATACAAAAGTGACAGCAGAGTTTTACTTGAAAAAGTCAGGTGATGTGATTCAATTATCACATTTCTCAGACACCAAGGTATAAAATATTCCTTAAGAATGAGAGATAGAATATTAAAACTATATGTGTTAGTAGTGCTGTATAACGCGGTATATAAATATCCTTTTAATTTTTATAAGCTACTATTTACTATTAGATCGAGAAGTCTTCTCATATTTTGTTTGTTTGGAATTGTAATCCAATTTCCTTAGTTGTATTGTTTGTAACTGGCTGGTTACAATGCCATTACAAAATTGACATTTGAAAAAAAAAACTATGCCATTATCGAGAGAATGTAATGAAGAAATTCAATGTATCTTGAAATATTATTACAAAAAAGGAAAAAATGAAACACAAGTGGCAAAAAAAATTGTGACATACACCTAATGCAGACAATGCAGTATAAGAGTTAAATAAATTTTGAAATAAATAACACTGCATAGTCCATGTAGGTACCTAGATTCAAAAAGATACCCATTAATTTTTTTTATTTATTTGTGTACCTACCTACCTATAGTGTTCACATTTAAATATGTATTATAAAACTGTAATGTAATTCTGTCTATGATGTGAATAAAAATGTATAAATTTGGTGTAAAGTAGAAAGTCAAGTTAAATTTTATATCAGTATAGGACCAATATTTGATGCATAATTTATAATTTTTAGGTTTTGAACCAGAGCTCCAGGCACCAGCGGTGCCCATGATGGTTATGGAAACACCAGCAGGTGTCCCTCAGTGTTAGCTATTAAGTATGAATTAAAATGTATATCTTGTGAAATAAAAACGTTTTAGCATTTTTATAACAAAGGTATTAGCCCAAGGTATTCATTTATTAATATTTAAAATCATATTTCACAATCACATCACAATACAGTAAAAACCAATTGTTGAATATAGTTTAGGATCAAACTTACGGATACTTTATGTGTAGCAGGACGACAGGATCAAACTGCATCTTTAACATTTAACAAGAGACCTCATCCCATACAAATATGTCTGGCTCACACATAATCAATCAATCGGTTGATTCAATGTTATGAGAATGTGTCGTGATCATCATCATCAGCCCTTTTTTCCTCACTGCAGGGGCTTAGTCCTCCCCCAGGGTGAGGGGGAGGGGCTGGCTTAAATCCACCACGCTACTCCACTGCCGGTTGGGGATTGTAACGACCGCCATCTATTGACAGCGCCCGGGACCGACTAATTAACGTGCTCTCCGAGGCACGGAGCCAGTGATACTTAATGTACTTAAGTCAGAAAAACTCATTGGTACCTACATGCCCGGATTCGAACCATGGCCCTGTGGCTTTAAATAAATTTGAAACAGGTTCCTTGCGCTCTGAGCTATCACGACACGAGATGTATCGTGTCTCAATTGAAAATTAAAGTCTTCAAGACGATTTTATTTAAGCTATACTTCATAGAAGACTGTGAGTAATGGAAATCAACTAAACCTGTTTAAAAATACTTAAGCTGGTCACCCTAAAATAATTTTCTTGTAAGTGTAGCGTCATCTATACTAAGATAGAAAAACTATGATGTCTAGTGCTGCATCTGTATTGGGGTTTTAAAACAAAATTATAATGCTATTAAATTAAAAAGAAACTTGATTATAAGCAAATTAAAAGATCTCGATATTTTCTTAACTTTGCATACTTATTGGAAACTAATTGCCATAGTGCTATTTCTAAAATTGTCATTCCTGGTTAGACCCATAGGCCATCAATCATAGGTTAGACCAGTGCTTCCAGGTTCAACGTAATTACGGTAGATCTACTGTAATTTTGACTGATTTACCGTTTAAAGTAATGGTAAAAATACCTCGTATGGATCTACCGTATTTAGGTACCTATTTCACAGCAATATCAAATGCGTAAAAACAAATCGTAACTTTGTTTACCTGAAGGGAATTTTCCATTTCCTAAAGAATCTTGGCACACATATTAAGCGAAACTAACAAAAACTAGTTGTCTTTGTTTGACAAAGGGACATTACCTACATCTTTCTTTTTATTACTTAGATCAACCATTCATTCATACATATCACATCCCGAACAAATTACTTGTCGAAATAGCGTTGCCTACTGTTTTGTGAAAGAAAGAAATAGGTATAAATCACATCGTATCTGAGAAAGAGATGTACCTAAGATACTATGAAATCGTAGTATCTTTCATCTTTCTTGCACATAAGATATAGAAATATACTTGTCTCTTTTTTTCACAAAACGTAGGTATGGTTATCTCGACAATTTATTTGGCGCATGGCTTCTAACAACAAATTTTTGTTAAATAACACAGTCATACGATTAAAAGAAACATGTATTACCAGCAAGCCATTGGTAGAAATTCAGAAACCTGTAATAGTTTTAAGCCTATGCAATCTCTTCTGTTGTTGCTATAATGACTAGAAATTTTTTGAGAACCAATAAAATTTTTTTTTATATTTATATCCAATAAAAATTCTTAATATTCTTACAAAAATGATAAACAATTTAATAAAAGAGCCCTGAATTCTTTACTGTAATAAAAATTTCAATCTACCGTATTTTTTTGGAAGAATACCGTGTTTTTTATGAGGAAACACGGTAATTTTACTTTCGCAATCTGGAAGCCATAGATTGACCATAGATTATCTGGAAGCACTGGGCACTGACACTGGGTTAGACCCAGTTAGCCCTTTAAATTCCGTGAGTTAGCCAGTTAGACCCATATTAGACCTTAGTGAACTAATCTGTGGCCTTGGTGTGGTGGAACCTGTGGGTAGACCTTAGACCAGGTAGATCAAGAACGTACATGCAAAGCAAACCAGTGGAGCACTTTGAACGGTCTGTCTGCCTTTCACCGGTTCACTTCACTCCACAGATTATCTTCACTCAACACAAGATTCACCTGTAGGTAATACATACAAGGCAAAAGTTTACCTGAAGTCTTTGTGTTTAGCAGGGATCATCCGTTCTAAGTACCAGCTAGATTAAACTGCTCAAATTAAAACAAAATAAAAACAATAAATCGAATATCAAATAATACGTCAATACAAATTATTTTTTACATCAACTTACAAAGTAGGAGCTGTACCTGTACAGCATCAGCGTAACAATGGACGAGATGTCAACCTATTATGAAACTTTTTTGGCAATGCATAAAGTTCAGTTGTTGGCATCGGCTATCCCTGAGCATTACTGGCCTACGCTTTGTTACAAATTAAAACATCAAATATTCGAGTCTAAAACATTTATGTTATTGAAGATAGACTATGGAGATCAAGAAAGAAGTCAGTATGATCCACCATGTGTACTTGTAGCTTTAGCAAATATTGACCCTTTGGATGATGAACACTTATACTTGGTGGATCATATATGGACTTTCAGACCAGATAGCATCAAAAAAGACCTTCGAAATATGCCTATACTTTTACAAAGATTATCAGAGATGATGCAGGCACCTGAATGTAATAATACAGAAGACGCTATCAATTTAATCTTTAATAATATATGGAGATATGCTCAAACATATAATTTTAGTGGACCTAATTTTTCGGCTGAAGAATGTGTTCCTATGTGGTATGTACTAGATGAATTTGGATCCAGTATAACACATGAAGATAATCCCAGATTCCGTACTGTACCTTTTTATCATGTATCAGAACAAGTAGCTTACACATTGCTTTTCCCAGTTAGACATGTCTCTGAAGGAGATATGGTTACACGGGATTTCGTTGAAGGTATCACAGATCCAGATCAAAGACAAGCAATGCTCATACCTTGGACATGCAAACCATACACTGGATATTATGAACAACTGGAGCCAGATACTAATTATTATCTAGATGGACACATTCTCGAAACTTTTCCTGATTTAGAAAGAATATGCAACATAATAAGAAATTGTAATTCTAAGTTGAAGGTTTATTCTGAATATAGATATATAAATGAATATTTAACTTGTGATAGATTTGAAATAGTAGATAATGAAAATGATGCTGATGTTTTATGGTATTTGGATCACTTTAAAACATTCAAAGAACTGAGTGAGGATTCCCCACATAAATTTGTAAACCAATTCCCATTCGAATATGTGATCACTGTCAAAGATTTGTTGGCAGTTGTTGCAAGAAGGTGTACCAATAAAGGGCAAATACTATTAGAAGAATTAGAAACAAGTCCTCTTTGGTTGCCGACAACTTTCAATTTAAAAACAGAACTACTTAAATTAGCAGAATATTACATGGCACGACAAAAAATAGGATTAGACAATCATTGGATTTGTAAGCCATATAATTTAGCAAGAGGTCTTGATACATATATTACAGATAATTTAGAATTTATGTGCCGGTTACCATCTAGTGGACCAAAAATTGCCCAAAAATATATTGAAAACCCAGTTCTGTTCGAAAGGCCAGACGTTGGCTTAGTCAAATTTGATATACGTTATGTTCTACTACTAAAATCTGTTAGACCTACTGAGGTATATGTCTATAAAAATTTCTTCTTAAGATTTTCTAATAAACCTTTTGGTTTGAATAATTTAGATGATTATGAGCAACATTTCACAGTTATGAATTATAATCAAGAAACTCCATTGCATAGAATGATGTGCTATGAATTCAAAGAGGCCTGGGCTAATGAATACCCAGGTTTTGAATGGAATTCTATTGAAGACACAATATTCAGTATGTTTTCTGAATTATTTCAAGCTGCTACTTGTAAAGAGCCTCCATGTGGAATAGGTAAAAGTCCTCAGTCGAGAGCTTTATATGCGGCAGATTTAATGTTGAGTTGGCGGAAAACTAACGGAAAAGTTAATATACAGCCTAAACTTCTAGAAGTGAATTGGATGCCAGACTGTCAACGTGCCTGTGAATATTATCCAGATTTCTATAATGATATTTTTTCTATGTTGTTTTTGGATAGAGATGTTGAAACATGTGTGAAACTATTATAATTTTTTTTTATTGATCACTAAGAGATATATAGGTACAGGGCGAGTTTTTTCTTTTTGTGGAACAGTATAGAGAATCCTAAACTATAAGAGATAGAGAAAAATGCTTTTAGGAACTAAATTTCAACAACTTTAGACCCATGGTTATCGTACATTTTTTTATTTGTAATGTAATGCAGACTCAAAATATACGAAAAAAAAATCTAAAAATTGCATATTTTCGAAACTACTTTTAAGAAAAAAAAAATGGCCATTGTGAGCCCCGGGGTCATATGAACACCCGGCGGGCCCCCTTCGGTAGTGGACTGTATGAATGAAACAACTGGCTCGGTATTACACCGCATCTCATTTCCTTCACAACGCCACGCCACTGTCTGCTCTTCTTTCTTCTTTGCTGGTCCGCTGCTGGCCGTCGACTAAAGCTACGGCGCCACGTCACCGTATTTATGCTTTTCGTGGCACCGCGCTGCAGCGGACCGTACAACGGCGGAAAAGAGGAGATCGGCCGTTCACCCTCTCTTACTTTACAGACACCAGTGGCGCGGGGGGAAATAAAAAACCGTTACGATATTCTTTAATTTGAAATCGTCATTATGTACAACAATATCGCTTATATACAATATTTCTTATATACATAGTCAATAAAAACTTATACACTCTAAGTTGCGTTATCACTTCGCACTTCACTGTTTTAACACTCGTTATGGTCCGTTGGCGACAGCCATTTTAATTTTCTCCGAAATCAAGATTCCTAAACACGTTTTTTAGTCGCGTAGCCAGAGAAAAATTACTTACGATAATTCCAAGGATCTTCGTTTTAGGTGAGTGGATAGATAAAGTGCATTCTGAGCTATTGTCAAAAAGTTAGAGAAGTTTTAGGGCTGTGCTAAGGGTGTGGCTAGGTATTTCTTAATATTTCGTGTAGCACGCTGTATATAGATTTAAAATTTGAAATTTTTATTGGGTCATAATGAGAACTAACTTAACCTCGCGTTGTAAAATTTTTAGAAAGATAACATAAGGGATATAACGAAAGTTAAATAAAAATAACAGTCTGGTCGTGGGACATTAAATTTCATAAAAAAGTTTTTATAATTCTAAAGCTGTTCCTTTTTTGATAAGTGGATAGACAAAGTGGATTGTGAGCTATTGTCAAAAAGTTAGAAGTTTTAGGGCTGTGCTAAGGGTGTGGCTAGGTATTTCTTAATATTTCGTGTAACACATTGTATATAGAATTAAAATTTGAAATTTTGATTGGTTTTTAATTAGAACTATCTTAACCTCATATTGTAAAATTTTTAGAAAGATAACATAAGGGATACTACGAAAATTTAAAAAAATAAGTTGGTCGTGGGACATTAAATTTCATAAAAAAGTTTTGATAATTCTAAAGCTGTTCGTTTTTTAATGAGTGGATAGATAAAGTGCATTGTGAGTTAATATTAGTAGGATTAAAATTTCAAATTTTAATTCTATATACACTGTGTTACACGAAATATTAAGGAAAACCTAAGCCATTCCCTTAGCACAGCCCTAAAACTTCTAACTTTTTTACAGTAGCTCACCATGCACTTTATCTATCCACTCACCAAAAACGAACAACTTTAGAATTATCAAAACCTTTTAGTAAAATTTAGTGTCCCACGACCGGACTATTTCTCTATCTCTTATAGTCTAGGATTTCCCCATACTGCTCCATAAAAAAAAACTCACCGTGTAGGTATATACCTACATTTGACCACAACATGTCAAAATCATTGAGATACATAAACAGTTTTGAAAAAATATGTGCATGGTAGTTAAAAGGAATAGGTACCAGGACCATGAAAATTTCAATTTCACCTTAAGTCCATCATTGTAAATTCTTATATTGACGAAATCATACAAACCATGTTAAGACCTTAGATAGCATAATAATCAAGACAGAGCGTCTTATACTTCGAAACGACCAAAAACTTGAGCAAAATGTCAGACTCGGTGATTAAACAAACCATATGTGATTATCATTGTTATATACAAATATTTTGTTGAATTACACGTGAAACATACCTAATGTTTTTATTTATTTTCTTTTCCAGTACTAAATAAAATATTTTGAGTAACAATAAATTCATTTTTGACCATTCATAGTAATTTTTTTTTTTGTTCTATACAGAAAGTTTTAGTGTGCCCCACATCACTTAAATCTTCCTTTACAGGCCATCTGAAGGTTTTGTGGTGACATTTCCTGGCAAATACTTGAAATACAGCTCCAATTTGTTTTTTAATCTGTCCAAGATGACAATGTAATTTTTGATTTTGTGAAATGAAATCATCCAATTCTACAATTCATCAATCTACTTCTACTCATTACGCAACGAGACATTGACGACCGCTTAGCCTAGTGGGCAGCGACCCTGCCTACGAAGCTGGAGGTCCCGGGTTCGAATCCCAGGTCGGGTCAGTATTTATATGATGAATATTAATACTGGCACCGGGTCTTGGTTGTTATATGTATGAGGTGTCTTCGCTTGGTACCCAAAATACAAGTTTATGCTTAGTTTGGGACCTAGACGTTGTTGTGATTATATGTGTTATTATTATTATAGACATAGCTATGGATTGTGATTGAACCGAAATTTCAGGATTCTCACTTTCAGAAACAGGAGTCGCTATTGATTCTTGTACTGGTTCTTTTTGTGTAGTTGAGCAAGATATTTCTTCTTGATCTAAGTTAGGATTTTCTCTGTCCATTACGAATGGTAACAAGAAATTGTCATCAGTAAAGATGTAGGATTTATTCCAGTGATATTGAATCTGCTTTGAATGTGACTTGGTGTATAAGCACGTCCCAGACGTGCCTGATCTATCTCAGATATTAATATTGGTACACCAGGTTTTGAAGGTCACATTTGCCGTAGAACTGATTATCGATGGGGTAGACGAGTTCTCGAATGGAGGCCATGTACCGGAAAGCGAAGCGTTGGACGTCTCCGGCCAGGTGCACAGATGACCTGAAGCACCATACCGGGGGTAGTTGGATGCGAAAGGCGGAGGACCGTGTGTGGTGGCGAGCCTTGGGAGAGGCCTATATCCTGCAGTGGAGAGACACGGGCTGATGATAATGAGGTTCTGAAAACATCCAGTCATCACAGACCATGTTATAAACTGTTTTAGAGGTTTAAATACTGTACGGCTACATCCCACAAAGCCTGCAGTTTATGGAATGTGTGAAGAGGAATTGTTCGTAAAAGAAGTTTTCAAAGTGACCATGTTTTTATGTATAAGTTACCTATAATAAAAAATAAATAGTTATTGTACTTTAATTATAAACCAAAAAATCATGTTGCAAAATAATATTAACTAACATTATTTTTACAAATAAAAAGAAATATTGGAATAAAACATTTTGTTTTATTTAGTATATTGTACATTATTACAGACAGTTCATATCAC
Source organism: Luffia ferchaultella (assembly GCA_949709985.1). Classification (NCBI taxonomy): domain Eukaryota; kingdom Metazoa; phylum Arthropoda; class Insecta; order Lepidoptera; family Psychidae; genus Luffia; species Luffia ferchaultella. Next base: position 13,957,308 of record OX453256.1, on the reverse strand, counting down.
TTTTAGATTAAATTGCTTGATTTTATAAATAGTTGAAAATTTAATTTTAATTCTTCTGTAATATTCTCTGGTCATCCTGTAGGGCTCCAAAGGGATCATCAAGATCAACTTCACGGTGGCTCACAATTACCAATATTACCAACACTACCAATATTAGTAACAGCAGTGCCCAGTAACGTTTGTAGATTCCACCTGCTCTTCTTACACGAGAAGAAGGCAAAGAATTTCTGAAAAAAACAATATATATGGAATTAACAAATTGACTTGTTGGTGTTAAGGGAGCAACTGCAGAACCAAAGGACGGGAATTGCCCCGTCCTGGATAATTATATGTGTGCATAAGTCTATTTATTCTATATCTGGGTGTAAAAGATCCATATACAACATGGAATTTTAACAACCATCCAAATCTTAATATAATGGTCTTTCGTAAAAAAGCGATGGCCGTTTTGTTTTTTTTAAGTATCGTTCAATAGGAGATATGACTACACAAACCTTTCCCAACACAACCAACATGTCTAATTACCATTAAAGCGCGCTCTGCCCAGTCGCGCCGCGTAGGTATTGGTAACGCATTGGAAGTTACATCGTGCTCGCAGCACTTCGCACTATTCAAAGGTTACCTATGTTAAATGTTCTTTAATGTGTTTCACTAATAAAGTTTTATTTTTATAGCGAACTTGACCCGGAAACTGAAAACATCGTATATCCTCACGAACAGGTTATGTTTAGGCTGAATTTAGTGCTCTGCTGACTGTCAGCGTTGACATCGGTCGCCCGTAGCTATTAACATGAAGTCATTGCGTGTTTAGATTAGCAATCGACCCTACTTGGGTCGATTGATTGGCGAGCGCTGACAAGTTGGTGCACGCTTACCATTCCATTACCGTACCGTGTCGTCGCCCCGTCGCGACTCGCGAGGCCTCGAAGTTCGTGCTCATGCGCCGATATGCTATGGAACACTGGGGCATTGAAGGGAAGCGCGAGAAATGTGGCCTCGCCCCTCGCGTCTGTGCGGCTAAACACCTGCGTTGTGAGTCAGTGCGGCAGAAAACCGTTCGTAATACTATAGGTAAGTACGTAGAAGTATCCACGGCTTCTTAAAAAATATGTGGGATAATATTGATTATGAATATTTACCCTATATTTTTTATTTACGTAATGAGGTCTATTGGTGGTACCTAACATCTAGAATTTTTTTGGATGATTGTTGAAATTTCATCTTGTATATGTATTCTATTAGGTCTTAACCTATGAAGTAGCTGTTCTTCAGTACTGGCCATTTCAAACAAAAAAAAAATTTGATTGGCTGTGAATTCTAAATTCAAATTGATTTTGTTTTAAAAACATGACATTCTTTTTACAAAGTCAGTCTTTTGTTTATTGATTAGCCTTGTGTTTTCCTTACATTTGAACAATTTTCGTCATAATGGACACTTTAAAAATTCGTGTAATTATGGAATATGAGTTCCGTCGTGGCACTAATGCGGCACAATCTGCACGTAACATTAACAACGTTTACGGAGAGAATTTAACAAACGAACGTACAACCCGTTATTGGTTCGCCAGCTTCCGTTCTGGAAATTATGACTTAAATAATGAACCTTGTGGTCGTCCGGATACTTTGGTCAACAATGATCAACAGTGAAATGAAATTAAGGAATTTTGAACCGGATTGTTACCCGTGATGAAAAATGCATTCTGTTCGACAATCGAAAGTGCTCAGCAAGTTGGTTAGATCCTGGTTCAGCACCAAAGCAATGTGTTGAACGAAAAATAACCCCTAAAAAAGTGATGGTCACTGTTTGGTGGTCATTACAGCTTTTTACAAAATCGCATGAGCATTACTGCAGGTGCGTACTGTGAATAACTGAAATCAATGATGGAGAAGCTCGCACGTCAGCGACCAGCTTTGGTCAATCGGCCGTCCCCGCTGCTCCTTCACAACGCGCGACCCCATACTACACAACAAACAGTCTCCAAGCTGCTATAGTAGGGGTTCTCCCTCATCCGCCATACTCACCAGACCTTGCACCTACAGACTATTACTTTTTCAAAATTTACTAGCATCCGAAAAAATTCTGGATGGATGCTAGGTATCACCAATAGACCTCATTACGTAAATAAAAAATATAGGTTACATTTTCACAATAAATTATTTATGTAGTGTTATTTTATAACATTTGGTCGCCTTCTTTGTGACACGCGCCCGAGACCTTGAGACCGAGATGACGTAACCTGCTAAACTAAGAGTCCGCGCGCACTAGTGATTACTGATTCCCTGAACGATCGAACCATCGGCCAACTAGCTAGTAGCTATAATATGAGTGTGCGCATTTGACGATTAAAAATAAAATTATCGAAAACCACTGCCGATCCCTATTCAAACTATTTTATTTTTTATTTTTATTATCTTAGGAAAACCAACAGCTAAACAATACTTATAGTAAACATCAATAAAAACAGGAAGCCAATTAGAGGTTCTCACAGGTAGTGATGGAATTATAAAATTACCTATTCCAACGCCGCAACAGCAGCAATACCCTTGTAGCACATCACATGTCAACTCGAACAACTAATCGCAGCGTAAAATACAAAGTGTACATGGGTCTTAAAATTATCTAACGGTCGCGGGGTGGATGCGCAGGCGACCGCGACACAACTGTGCCGTTTTAAGTGAGTGAAAGGAACTCCCCGCGAATGCACGCTTATTCTGTGCGTCGACTCAGTTCGTGAACCAAAAGCCGGAAATTTCAGTGAATTTCAATTTTCCGAGTGAATTTCAGTGTAAATAAATTATAACGTGTCCGGATGTTAATCGGAACCAATAATAATAATCTTTAAACAAGTGCAGGGTGAACACGATGTAATTTAAAATACATACGTGGCGTGCCTCGCGGCGAATAGTGACTACACATATTTTTTTTTGGGAAAGGTTTGTGTAGACATGTCTCTATATTTTTTCTATTTAGCAATACTAAAAGGAAACAAGACGGCCATCGGTTTATTACCAAAGATTATTACATTAAAATTTGGATGGTTGTTAAAATTTTACACTATATATCAAATAAATGATGGACATGTTTATATTTAGTATGAATTAAGTAATATGTTTTTGGCATTTAAATATTGTTTTTCCATTACCGAACACTTTAAGTCTGCAAATTGAATTTGTGGGCGCTAGACAAAACAATTTTCAGAATTCAAGTGCATATGACTACCACTTGCAAATGTCATTGACTTGAAAAATAGACCAATCTATTAAAATCTATGGCAATTAGTAAAATCATGTTAAGTTTTAATTTTATAAATATGTATACAACTCACTTCCACCATCGACTGACCCATGCAAAAGTAGATTTTTGCTTGTATTTATTTTCATCATGATCAAAATTAGCTGCTGTTCTTATATCATCCAATGCTTTATAACCTTTCCTCGAAGCTTGACCTCCTAAAATCAAATTTATAATAAAATAAAGAGTTACTAGCTTTGTGTACTGTTTAGAACATTGTAAGCGAAAATGAAACCGTTCAACTCATAATATACCAAAATTTTGCATGTTAGTAATGTTATTGTAATAATCAGTATTTTAAATAGGTGTTAAAAGAAATAATTTCATTGTTGTATTGGTTTATCACTGCTTTTACTTATTTTAAGTGATATTTTAATTGATACAATGAGAGTAAAATGGTCCAGTTTCCATTTCTTCACGTAATAAAACTATAAGGTGATATAATTGCGTGTATAGATAGATAGACTGAGTGCATAGATAAAGCATATTATGAGCTATTTTCAAAAAGTTAGATGTTTTATAGCCGTGTATTATTTTGGTATAGGTATTATATATATATAGATATATATTTAAAGTAATTAATATAGAATTATTGTTTGAAATGTTACATAATAAAAAAAAAATTATAATGTTCAGTTAATAACTTATCAACGATTACGAAAAGTACAAATTTCTTCTTTTATCTTTCAGCTAAACCTTAAAGTTTCTGAGCAATGTATTTACTTTTAGTGGTTAGGTTATATATTATAACATACAAAAGTGACAGCAGAGTTTTACTTGAAAAAGTCAGGTGATGTGATTCAATTATCACATTTCTCAGACACCAAGGTATAAAATATTCCTTAAGAATGAGAGATAGAATATTAAAACTATATGTGTTAGTAGTGCTGTATAACGCGGTATATAAATATCCTTTTAATTTTTATAAGCTACTATTTACTATTAGATCGAGAAGTCTTCTCATATTTTGTTTGTTTGGAATTGTAATCCAATTTCCTTAGTTGTATTGTTTGTAACTGGCTGGTTACAATGCCATTACAAAATTGACATTTGAAAAAAAAAACTATGCCATTATCGAGAGAATGTAATGAAGAAATTCAATGTATCTTGAAATATTATTACAAAAAAGGAAAAAATGAAACACAAGTGGCAAAAAAAATTGTGACATACACCTAATGCAGACAATGCAGTATAAGAGTTAAATAAATTTTGAAATAAATAAAAAAACTGGCAAAAAATTGGTTTAAGCATTTTCAATAAGGAAATTTTAATGTCAAAGACGTAGTTTCGGTACATTAGAAGTTACAACATTGCAGAAGAACTGAGTATTAATAGCCTTATAACAGTTTTGACTCATTTGAAAAAGTCAGGGTATACAAAAAATTAATAAACTCGTACTTTTATTCGAAATTCGATCTCTATTAAATTGTAGTAAAAGCGTTCCATTTTTGAAAAGATTCATCACTTGTGATGAGAAGTGGATCACTTACGATGATAACGTACGCCAAAAATCATGCTGCCAAATGCCACAGACTGGCAAAATCCAGATCAACGTGCAGTAATGTGCTGTTAAGTGTATGGTGGGATTAGAAGGGCATCGTTCGTTATGAGCTTTTACTGTCGTGTACAGCTATTGATTCAAATAATTCCCTGCCAATAACTTTTAAGACTAAAGCGTGCGATTGCGAGAAAACGGCCTAAATTGATTAATAGAAAGGATGTAGTCTTTCATCATGATAACGCCAGACCACACACATCTTTACCCGCTCAGGAAAAATTGAGAGTTTGTCTGGGAAGTGTTAATCATCCATCATATAGCCCTAACTTTGCACCCTCAGATTCCCATTTGTTTTGGTTCCTTTTTTAAGTAGTGTAAGGTTAACATCAAAAGAAGACTATTAAAACTACTTGTCGCAATCTTACGACACGTTGGATGGCAACGTTCGGTCGGATATCAGGGCACCCAACTACTATCCGTTTCATATCTCATAGAATTATAAATCTTTATGTCTGCCCTTTGCAATGGCAACTGATGCTAAATTATAAACCTATATCAAAGAAATAGTGTGAAGTTTAGATTGTTCTATTCTAGATTTATTTTTAGTGCACATAGTTCATAGTTCACCTTGGATACTATCACTTCTCTTGACTGCACTGTCATATGTACTCGCAGAATCATCAGGTATTTGGACAATGGAATGTGGTGTACCGTTGGGCAACCGGCTTGAAGACTCATCGTCGCTCGCTCCCACTGGAGTGCCACGCGCACTGTCTACTGAATTGCCAGAATAATATTGACTATGATCTAAAGGTGACTGGCTTCTTACAGTTGCTCCTTTTAAATCTTGGTCTTCTGAAAGCTATTATACACAAAAACAGGTCATGTTGTGTACTATGTAAACATAAATACTATCTAGAACTCACACAAATTTAATCACTTTACCACATATGAAGTTTTATTAACCCATTACCTACAACATTTTAACCCAATTGGGTCAGATTGAAGGTCACTAGCCATTTAATTGGTAGAGACATTGATTGATAATGATTGATGAAAAGGTAACGGGTTAAGTAATTAATTTGATTACTAGTTCGAATGCAACTTCAATAATTAATTATGTCTCAAACCAGATTTTATTTAAATTCTTGTATTAAATAAATCTATTAATTATAATAATCTTAATTTATTTATAATAAATATAGTGAAATTGTAAACTGATGATAGATTGTGAACAAACAATAAAAGGAATCATTTAACTCTGGGCTAATTCTTCATACACCTTCGATTCTAGAAAAAATATACAAAATATTTGTTTAATACCTTCATTGTACAAAAATATTTCTAATACCATTCTAATACACAATTTCTCAAGTTCTACTATTTACATAGACCACACTAATAGTTAAGATATTGACAGACAAATGTCAAAACTGACAAACGTCTGATTTCAAAGGAAATGGTTCTGACTTAATTTTATTTATTTTGAGTTTTATCATAAATGTGTTTACATCTTTTTACATGTTTTCACCGATTACTCCATGCGTTTGGTAATTTTTAGATGACAGAGTTTAGCACTGATTAGCACATCCTCTTTGAACCATAGACTGAGAAGAACAGTAATGTGGCTTGGAAGCTAGTTTTTTTATCTACCATTTCTAAAACAGGGTGTTGCAATTATTGAACTCAATATATATTTTGTACAGTTACAAAACACCAGATTGCGGGAATTCATAGTAAAACTTGTTAATTCTCATGATTGCCTATTTTTCATGTACTGTGCAACGTCCTAGTCCAGGTTTTCTCACATTGTGATATGCTTCCTTTACAACTATAACAATTTTATAGTCTATAATTTGTCAGTTTATCATCAGATTGTGAACATACTTGCACTTATGGACTAATCAGTACATAGATTTTATTATCTATCCGATTTTTTGAGATACCATCGCTAGCTGAATCGTAAATGTTTTCCTGATTGGCCTAACACACGTTTGTAACCACAGAGTTACAAATTAGATACTCAATTGAAGACAATTTTTCGAGAACTGCATTTAAAATCTTTCGTTTACGATTTATGGAAAAAATAACATTTTTTTGTTGACTTCTTCAGGTCATTCGTCCAGCGGCCTAAATTCAAATGGACTTTGCAACACACAAATTCGTTTCTGATTGGCTCACACGACTGTGCATCAATTATGCCAAGCCAATCAAATAGTGAAACGCCACTCAATCAATCCTAGTTCCAACCCTATAACATAAAAACCTCGTCATCATACAAAACTCTGCTTGTAGAACCACCGCTCTCAAGTACACAAGTCCTCGTCTAGATAAGATTTGTGTTTCATAATAATGTAAACAATTTTTGTGGGAAGTTTTATTAAATTTATTTTATCTGCAATTAAACATATGTTTTACCGTAACGTTCTACTGGCGGCGAGGCGCAACTGTGAACACGATAACTTTTTCTTCTTGAATAACTAAATCAGCCAGACAAATGTCAATTTTATAAGAAGTTTAGTGATACACATAAATACCGAAAAACTCCAAGCATCCCACATAGTTATACAATACTTAACAAATACATTAAACTAAATCTCACCAAAGGCAGACCCAGGCCAGCTCTAGCCCAATTGACTCCTGCTAACTTTTCCCTCAAAACATCAGCCACAGGTGATACTAAATTTGGTGGTGGAAATACAGGAGATGCACATGAAGGGCACTGGTAACCAGCAGGAGCTGTGGTGCGAGGCAACGCGCGATAGCGACTCTCAACGCAAGCCCAATGAAATACATCTGTCGAACATAATTTCAAAAAAATACATTACCATTACAAATAGCCATTTCACAAATAAATCAACACCTAAATCCTAATGCAGCTGAGAATTTATGATTACATATCTTTTACGAACATTGTCTCTGGCTTACAGTTCATTTTTGTAAAAATTATATTCTACCAAATACTGTAGATTGTTTATGTGTGAGCTCTTAACAAATTTCATACATTGACATTGAAGAATCAACTACTAAAAGCTCACCATCTAGTGGCTTGAGATGTTGAGTTTAGTTTTATATTGAGTTGACTATAAATCAACACAATTTGAAATTTTGTATGAATTTTATCACATTTTAGTAAAATAAAATCTGTCTCATGGCATGGTTGATTTCCGGAAAGTGCTTTACTGCACATAGGAAGCTTGGATTACTAATCTATACTGTGAGTAAACTTGTAACCAAACAATTGTTAAAATTATGACATCAAAAAAAGATCTATTTTTCTCAAATATTTTTTTAAATGAAATGGTACTTAATAACCGTTTCATTAGAGGCAAAAGTAATAAATACTACATATTGCTAAACTATCGTGACTTTATGACAGTAGCATTATAACTCCACAACAAGAACCCACTGAGATCATGGAGACAATGTGTGCCATCCTATTAATATCAAATATTAATCTAGAGAGAGTGATGAGAAGCTACAAGTACATTATAATTTCTTGAAATCAATGATTTGCTGTTGTAATTTTACAATAGTTTAGTGTTTTAGGGTTAGCTCGTAGAAGCATATCGAGCTTGTAAAACACATTATGTTCATTAATTTTTATATGTGACATATTAGCTTTTGGTGTACTGTATTTTGTGGTAATAATTATTTTACTGTGATAGACCTACATGAAGCAGTTGGCTGCCATTTTGAAAATCTTCAAATGGTGTATCTAAACATGTAAGGTGTCATTTTCAGAAGATTTATATACATATATATATATAGTAAAGATTTTCCCTTAAGTTTATACTTACGATAACAAGTAAGTCGAATACATTCACCGTCGTTCAAGTTTTTCGTACATATTTCGCATATCGGATTGTAATCACTATCTTGTAACCATTGCAAGTAGGATTGTACAATACACTGAAATGTAATTTTCATAATGAAATTACCACTGTAATTTTATACTAAACATGAAATAATAAAGTGATGATATAGCTCATATTTTGCAGGACGAGGGTTGGCATTCCAAAACTACCACCCTAAGACTATTAATAATAAGGAAGAAGGGGGCGAGATAAAGAGATTGATCCAACTTTTAGAATTTTAAGAAATGCGGAAATACAAAATTAAAAATGAGTAGGTATTACATACCTGCTACTAAGACATTTTTGATAGCCTTCAAACTCAAAACACTTGAACCTAGCACTAAATGGCCAGCCACTCTTCTAATAGTTCTCATCTGTTTAGGTTTGGTACATAATAGAATGTTCGAAAGAAATTTTGTCAAGGTAGGTTGCTTTTCCACAATTTTTAATCAAGAGGTAGGTTAGGTTAGTTTAAAAAAAAATACAGTAAAAACCAAATATAAGGGCCTCCGACTACTGTTCCAACAATCGATGGTTCGAACCATTAAGAACATAAAATATCGACGCAAATCAAATTTTCGCTTGTTACTAAAGTTACATTAAAAAATTCTTAACGTAGGAACTGTTTTAAATTTATTTTAATGTTGAAGTCTATTCCCTCTATCTGAATGCAAGGAATTCATGCCGGTGGTAACGGGTAGGTATGTATTTTTTTTTTGGAATTTTTCACATTTCTGCATTTTTAATAATTCTGAAAGTTGGTTTTGTGTCCTTGTCCTACCAACCCATAATTATTAATACTTCAAGGGTGGTAGTTTTGGAAAGTCGTACTCAGGACATTCCTGTAATGACAATACTTGTCCCACTCTGGAAAGTGTACTGCAAATGTTCCGCATTTGCAGTTCCTATAGCACCACAATGTTAAGAAAGAATCAGATAAGCCAACTAAGAATGTTATATCACAAATGATGAGAGATGGGAATTCTTTTAAGGTCGGCTTTCCAATGCTGCCTGATGAAAATTGTGTTGATAACATTCACGAATTTGAATCCGGCTAAAATAGGTTTATGGTCAATTTTACAAAAATAGATTAAGTTAGGGTTAGGGTTAGGGGAAACGAAGCAGAGCAACAAGCCACCAATAAGCTTAATATTTTTTTCAGTTTTCCTTAAAAAAATATTTACTGCATGAGGTCTGCATCCCTCCCCTATAAGTCTGATTAAATATTTTGTAACTTTTCAGCAGGCAACAATGGAAAGCGCTAACTTCTTTTGTACATTTCATAGCAAATTGAGGATATATTATACTTATAAAAAAATTGCTGTTCAGCTCGTTCTTAGACTTTTTGCAACAGATACACAAATTCAAATCCAAACATTCTTCTGTATTTTGTATGCACCTATGTATCACTATTAAGCATGTACCTAAATTACACTTCTGTTTTTTTGGTATGGCTTTCCAAAACTACCACCCTAGACGTGTTAATAATAATTTAGGGGGTGGAAGGACGAGGACAGAAAACCAACTTTCAGAAGTTTCAGAAATGCGGAAATGTAAAAAAAAAAAACCAAAAATAAAAACTGAAAACTATGTACTCGTTACCACCGACATGAATTTGCTCTTTGTATTGACACAATCAAAGGATCGACTATTGAAGGAGGGAATAGACTTTAACATTAAAATAAATTGAAAACGGTAAATACGTTAAGAATTTCCTAACCTAACGTTAGTAACAATTGAAAATTCGATTAGCATGGTGCTCGGCGGCCGCTGCCGCGGCACGCTCGCTTCGCTCGCTCGCCTTGCACGTTTCTTATGTTCCTAGTGGGTTGGAACCATCGATTGTTGGAACAGTAGTCGGAGTGCCCATATATTCGGTTTTATTGTACATTTTTATAAACTAATCTAACCTACCTACGGTAACCTACGAAATGGCGGGAAAGCAACCTACCTTAACCAAATTTTTTTAAACGTTCTTTTATGTAGGCATTAAATCTAAATAGTTGAGACTTATTAGAAGAGCGGCTGGCCATTTAGTATTAGTTTCAAGTGTTTTGAGTTTAAGGGTTATCAAAAATGTCTTAGTAGCAGGTATGTATTACTCATTTTTAATTTCGCCTTTTTTCGTATTTTCGCATTTCTAAAAATTCTAAAATTGGGTTTATTCTTTTCACCTTGCTCCCTTCTTTCTTATTATTAATACCCTTAGGGTGGTAGTTTTGGAAAGCCAACCCGTTTTTTTTTTAATATATATTTTTTAACTATTAAATTTCCGATTTAGTATTTTATGCAGTGGAAGCAACCCTTCATGTAACAAGTTTTTGTAGTTATGAACCCGTCAGGAATTTCTTGCTAGCTAAGCGTTCCATATTGTTTTTCAAAGAATATTTATTTTATAAATAAATATGTAAACGGTGAAAAATAATAAAATTACCTTTGGGTGATTTGTCACCATACAATATTCACAAACATTCACTCTGTGCTCGAAACAAAATTGATTAGTAACTCTTCTCTTTGGACATTTACAAAGACCCATTGCGTAGAATAATTGTAATCACTAATAAAACCTGCGATTAAAACACACGTTTAATACGTGCTGTATTGCAAGTAAAATCGAGTAAACAAAGTATATTCATGAGTTCACGTCGCGTCGTGGTATCGCCACGTAAAATGACGTGAAAATGACGTAAGGGAACAACAACCAAAGTACTCTGTGTCAGCTAACTCCTGAGTGAGTGTCACTCGCTCATAATTTTTAGATTAGGCAACATTTTAAATAATTAAGTGTTGGGATCATGGGTTGGGATCATGTTGGGATGTAGTACTTATTAGTTCCATGGTTGAGATGGAATGTGGATGGAATGGAGAGTTGGTCGACTTTTTAAGCGAAGGGTTCGAATTTAATTTTTTTTTCTCATTTAAATCGTTCATTACGTATGCACCTTGTTCGTTTTTAAACGATTTAAAAAAGTGTTTTACGATAAATATTTCGGAGCCCCCAGGGTATGATACCTCGGAGCTCAAGAACGGCCATCTAAGAGACATCGAATTCGGATAATTCCAAATTAGACGAATTTTATAATTCCTGGATTAAATCTGGGCACCAGCATGGCACCAGAATATTTCTGAAAATCAATGATCTTCCAATTTTAACAGGATGGGAAGTCGCCTTTGTAAAGGCGAAACAAAACCGTTTGTATTGTGTCGTAATGTAGTCTCACCGTAACCGCGCGGTGAGGCCGGTCGGGTCAGTCCAAGTACTCTGTGGGGTCAGTCCCTACGAATACTTATTACGGGTCGGACGTGTCACGCTGTTTACGAAATGGGACGAGAATTAAATCGTGATAATGTTCACATTAAATTAAAAAACAATTAAATAGCCGTCCGCAGGCATAAACTAACCTTAAATTTAAATGTTTACTTATCGAAAATACAATATTCAGCTCTTTTTTGCGACTTCGACGAGTAGTTTTACAAATTTTCACGACACAAGTCGACATTGCGCACGTTTATTCGGCGCTAAGCCATTACATTGACTAAAAACCGGTTGGAAGACTTATTGCGTTTCGGATTACTTTCTGCGCGGACACCCCATCTAGTTATATTGGTACATCGATGCTGAAAATACAACAAAATGGCGAGTTCACTGTTTTCACATGGTTTTCATTGAGAGTGCGGCAGGTGAAAATATTGAGACTAAACACTCGGCAAGGACTTTCTAGAAGATGACTTTTAGCGTGTTTTAGCAGTATCAAACGGCTTTGACAACAATGAAAAAAGACGACAAACTTATGACACATTTTGTCGCACCAAGTTCTAAAAAGTTGATGATCCCGTCAATACTGACGAAGTATGAAGAACCTTAAAAATTAAGATTACGAACTTATTTGTATCATCCTGATGCCCTTACGAGCGGCAAGCTTTTTTATCTATATCTATACTAATATTATAAAGCTGAAGAGTTTGTTTGTTAGAACGCGCAAATCTCAGGAACTACTGGTTCGAATTGAAAAATTCTTTTTGTGTTGGATAGCCTATTTATTGAGGAAGGCTATAGGCTATATGTATAAAATAATACTATCTGTCTGTCTATTCGAATAAATCTCCAAAACGGCTAAACTGATTTTGATGAAACTTCACAGATATGGAAAGAAAGTGGTCAAAAGTAACATACGCTACTTTTTGTTCGTCTGTCTGTCTGTACGTCTATGTGTCTATTCGAGCTAATCTCCAAAACGGCTGAACAGATTTTAATGAAACTTTGCAGACGTGAAAGAAGGTTGTCAAGAGTGACATCAGTTACTTTTTGTGGCTGTCTGTCGTTTGTCCTCACTGATCTATCAGCGTAGATAAAGCTGAAAATACTAAGTCTGAGAAGCCGAAATTTGGAATAGTGGTTTATTTTATAACTTGAGTATTAATTTTTTAAGAAATAAATATATGGAAATTTCAAATTTAAAGAGGGAGGGATGGAGGGGCTTTGTTTGAGAGTCTTTGTTTTTTAAAGTTAGAAACAAAAATTTTAACATAGATAAATAATGACGTGTTTCAGGGTTTTTGGATTTCTACATTTTAAGGGTGGGAAACGTGAGGTGAAAAGTATGTGAGTATCGGTTTTCTTAACGCTGTCAATAGATGGCGGTCGTTACAATCCCCAACCCGCAGTGAAGTAGCGTGGTGGATTTAAGCTCCAAAACCCCCTCCTCACCCTGGGGGAGGCCTAAGCCCCTGCAGTGGGGTAAAATGGGCTGATGATGATCGGTTTTTTTAAAGGACTGGGGAGAATGAAGATTGAAAGTTTAAATGGGTGTACCCAATATTAGTTTCAGCAAAATAAGTAGGTACGTAGGTATAAACCGTTTCGAATGTTAATGCTACCTAAAACAGGAATGTGTAGTCTACGCAAGCGACGCTGCGGGCGGTCGCTAGTTTTAATATACAACCGCTCATATTTGTACGCCACGCACTAAAACGCCACATAATTTCTCAGTTGGGTGCCATCATAACTATATGCATTAGGCGGTTTAGTTCAGTTCGCGGCGAGCACAGAGAAATATGTATTACGGCGAGCCGTTTGAGTTTGTATTCGACCGTGGAGTGCAGTCATGAACTTCGACTCGCAAAAAATATTTTTGGTATTCAACACGAGTATTTGGAATTGTGGAGGAACACAATATAAAAACTGAGAATTAAATCGGAAACAATGACATCTGACCATATCGTTACGTAGTGTTTGTTCACGATTGTGTTGTTTGCATTAAAGGTGAATTCGAATTTTTTTTTTTGCATCGTTCTCAATGGTCGTTCTAGATAGTAAAAATCATTACTCCTCGATATAACCGTCACCAATGTTTCTAAACTAACCGTATTTCTGACGTTCCAACCGCGTCAGGCAGCAAGCCGCTTAGCCGAACTACCTACGCGGCTGACTGCTAGTTTGTGCTTATTTAAAATAAAACTCAAAGACAACAATGTATGCTTATCCTTTATTACTTATTCTAATATGCACATATCAACATATACAAGTATCAGCAGGTAATATGTATGCTAATATAATATAGAAGATAGTCACCAAACAAATTGTCGCTGACATTCTTATTTCCATGTCACATCGCCATTCTAATAACTAATTCCTTGCGGATATCCATAAAAACCGGACCACATTGAGGTGTAAGGCTGTACAACACGCGCCCCCAATGTAAAAGACCGCCAGCTATACACACTCCCCTCCGCTCGACGAGTGTGTACAGCCGGCGGCCTTTTACATTGGTGGCGCGTATTGTATATTATTGCATTGTGCTATTCCACTTGAAAAATAGAAGTGTAATCATACAATCAATGCAATAAAGTAACGACCAAACACGTTAGTGTCACCCCAGCATAAGGGTATAATTGTAGACCTGTAATACAGTACAGTAAGTAAATATGAAAAGCGTGATATAAAAGACGATTTCACACGTTCTCGAGCGTTCTTGTTTTGGCACATCGGAAATTTTATTTTCTACTTGTTATGTATTATAATGTGATATCTATCACTAATAATATTTAGCTTAAGACGGTTGAAAATCGAATATCTCCAGACGTTGCCGATAATTCCCGAAGCGCCATTACAAGATAGTATGTACATATAATGGTATTCTAAATTGAAAGAACTTGTAATAATAAAATCTGTACAATAATCTGCTACTTGGTAGTCAAAAAAATTATTTTACTAATTCGCTTACATTTTTCACCAGTCCGCATCTTGTGTCAGCATGGGGTATTCCGGTTTGATATTTAAAAAGTATATTTCTGATTCTTATCATAAACGCTGCTACAAACATTCGTGGATGTTTTCAGATTCATCATGAATACGCCATATATCATTTTATCGTATTATACGGTGAAATGTATGTGTTGGAGTCAACCAGGAAACAGACGGACAGAATGAAATGAGGGATAGACTATGGGTAGAATACATTTAGGTTTTCAAAGGGAAAACCAAAGACTAGTGGAAACTCTACTGTCAACCAAGTTTCATACCATGATCAAAATAAACAAAAGCACATAAAAAATATCGAAAAATTAGACATAATTAATGTTCTTGCAGAATATTATTGGGGGTGCACATAAAATATTTGCAAAGACTTTATATAGAATTAGTTGGAAGTAGATTAGATCATGGACGTTTTTTGTGTTTTAATTCTACAGTCATTTGAACAAATTGGATAGAAAACAAAATCATGCTTAGAGTTTGTGGAGGATTCATTTGAAACAACCCAATTCTATGTTTGCAATGGATTCCGCCTCACATTGGTTTAAGGGGCCATAAGAAAGTAGATTTAATTGCTAAAAAAGCATATGAAATAGGATTTGAATTTTTTTTAAATATATTTTTTCACGATCTTCTATCTGTTATAAAAAAAAATGGGTTATGATGAATGGCCAAAACATTTTGAGTTAAGAAATACCAGCAACAGGTATTGGTACCGGGTTGTTTAAGACGTTATACCATCAGTATCTTGGTATATCATTCTAGACAGACAACAGTTTGAGGCCTTAGATTAAGAGCTGAACAATTCGCACAAATTGGTTCACTTTCTTGATTAAAAAACGAGAAACGCTATTATGTGAATTGTTTGCAAATCCAAATGACCTTTATCCTTTGGTCATGAAGTGTAAATACGTAGAATCAGAAAGAAATAATTCTATTAAACATATAAATTCTAATAAATTAAACCTTTTGGCAGATATATTGACAATTTTAGAATATCCTCATAATAACTTTATTATTTTAGTTAAATCGATCCAATCTTTGTTTTGGATTAAAAGCTATTCCATGAGTAGGTAGATAGATCGAACGCCTGGTAAGAATATCATTTCTTAAAAGAGACAACCAATTTGGTCCAAGTCATAAAAAAATAATTCAAAAAAATATCAATAAGTTGCACATTATTATGATTTTTGATGTTTTTAGTAATACAGTTGTTTGCCAGTTTACAATGCAGTTTACTAATCTGTTCTTCTATATAACACTCAGATAATCGCAAATCAAACAGCAGTCAGGGCCCATTTTGAGGATACAATAAAATTATTAAATCATAACAAATAAATCTATCACATATAATTCATTAGGGATATATTACACGCGCATTATTTAAACGATTATTACAAATTTTAAAGTGTGAGAAGTTGGACGAGAGGATGAGGGTAATACAGGCTAACACAAATCGTTAGACGTGGAGACAAAGCCGCGTGCAATAACCACTATACAATACATGATGTAACAGATAACTGGTAACACGCAAACTCATAAAATATTTAGACTATAATTATTGTAAAATAACTAAGTTTTCATAGTAAAAACATAACTTTATTTTGAAATTAAAGTAAGTTCATCGAATTTACGTCAAAACATAAGTGTGAATTTTCAACAGCAAGAAACCAGCAGGTACATAAAACTATCTGCGGGATACATTAGCAAAGAAAAATAAGGTAAATGTCCAATTTTGGCTGAAATCTGATTTTTATGAATAATTTTATGCAGTAGGTAGGCACATGATATGAGATCTATCATATTTTATACAAACATGGATTTAATATGTATAATGCAGTACCAACCTCAAAATTATACCTAAAAGTGTAAAAGGCGCCCTCTCTCGCTTTTCCTCACATTCAAGTGGGCATCCACTGGCGTCTATACAGTACACATCTTCACACACATTCGTAGCCTCATAAGCAATTTCACAAGTGGCTGCCCACTCATATATACAATTGAATTTCCCATATCGCAAATAGTATCTAGAAAAACCAACACAAACATGAAGATTAATATGACCAATGTCTTGAGACAATTCTTGGCCGTTAACATATGAAAGCTCCATCAAATATTTCTAACCGTATTGCATAGTGTGCTTGATTTCTGCTACACTCACTATTTGGTTTAATTTCGAATATAAATTATGACTGTTTCTATACATTTTAGAGGAAGTTTAGAGAAATCATGTTTTAATGTATTTCCTATGGATTAGATCCAATTACCGACTAATTTTGCCGACGCAATTCTAATTAAAAATCAATTGAAATTAGTAACTTATTTTTAAAGCGTGCGATTGTAATACGGTATTTCACAGCATCCTATCCTTCCTTCTGTTTATGGTCCAAGCCTCAAGATTAAGTATTAAAACCAATGCACAGTACTGTTATCTGTCACAACTTGAATATGGAAAGTAAATGGTAACATACTTTTATATGTCAAAATGCTATGCAGCTAAACTGTCACTTTTAGTCATTGAATTTAAAAAATACTATTGTAAAATAAACATTAAGTATAAAATATTTTTGTAAAGGTTTTAAAATAATGCGCGCTTAATTACCACCCATACATTCATTATATTTCTTATAATCAAACACAAGGCATAATAGTCAATATATTACATGATACATGTTATAATCAGAGTAATAAATTGATTTTAATAGTCAACAGCTACTATTGAGAATAATCAGTCAACATGGTTACATATTATTAATTACCTTTTATTTATCTAATTGACTGGTAATTATTAACAATTACCTGTGGTATTTGATACTTATCTACTACAGAACATTTTTGAATTGGTGGTTTGCTTAAGAGACAATAATCTTTGCTAATAGTTCTGAAATTTTTCGTAAATTGTAATCATATTTCACATGTATCTAGTAATGTATTAGATAACTGAAATCCAATCCGGAATCTTCCAACTTTGATACTGAATTGGATGTTGTAGCATGCCCCCTCGCCCCTCTACGTGGACTGAGGACCTGAAAGATGTGGCGGGCGGGCATCCATTGGGTTGCATGTGACCCAACCAACTTATAGGCACACCTATATACAAATCACACTACATTGTAAAAAGTTCCTTTATTTTTCTGCTCTTAGGGATAGATTTTTTTCAAAATATATGTTTCCAATAAAAAAAAAGAATCATCAAAATTAGAAAACTCTGTAAAAAGGTTAAAAAAATCACTACACAATAGCTTTGCTTACATATCAAAAACTTAAAACACGTAATAATAATAATAATATAACTTAATAATTTAATATAATGTTACGTCTCAACATTAGGCAAGTAACTCAGTTACTAAATTCTTAGTGCCAACTATAGTTAGTAGCAAGTGTGGTTAACACACCAATGTCAGAGAATATTAGATAGTTTACTTGCCTTATTTACTCCAAAAGAATTGTAGATTGTCCTATAAAGCATACACAACAGGGTTCAAAAGGGAAGCAATAAGATTGTTCAGTTAATTTAGTGCCACTAGCGACATTTAACATTTGTATAATTCAAATCCGATGGGCTGCTAAACTTAGTACTGTTGTGTTTTTGATTGCCACTGCCTCGATCGTCACAACTGGTGGCCATGATTATTTTGCCCTGAGTGCCGCCCAGTGGTGGGAAACGGGCAATATATTCCGCTTTGCCATTAACCACTTACGGCAAAGTGGAATATATAATATTATATATTCTGTCTGCCAATACTGGTTTGAATAAAATATTACTTATTTAACTCTATTCTGAATTTTATTATTTATTTAAATTGATGATGATGATATAAATCAACATAATCAACTTATAGCATAAATATAAAAAAAAATTATCACATATTTTTTTATTCCTGTTTGAAGTCAATGGCCGAATAGTTGTTATTATTGAGACTTTTATACTGCTGTCTTTATAGCTCTTTGGAATATGTCTATCCTTAATTTTGATAAAATGTATAGTTAATTATTTATATAAATTATTTATTAATAATTACCATTTAAATACTCTGATTGTAACATATATATATATGATTATAAATGAGCATGAAAACTAATATATTAAGATCCAGTCGTCAAGGTGTTGAATCCTATAAGTCTGTGTCAACCATACATTTGGTGCACATTTCGTTACGCCTATCTAATGAGTTCAATTTGAATCTGAATCGCCCATGTGGTTTCTGTAGTTGCGTCGGGCCTTTTTGACCCGTTGGCGAAACTTTTTCGTCAGGTAATCAGGATCGTCTGAGACGTCGTCAGGCGGCATTGCGTTCCTGACGCTGCTGCCGACGGCGGTACTGACGCCGCTGTCAGGGGTGACAGCTGTTGGCTCCAAGGGCCATAGGCTACCTTCAGTGGAACAGCTGCTCTCCAATTCGCTTTCGT
The DNA here is from genome assembly GCA_949709985.1 of Luffia ferchaultella. NCBI lineage: Eukaryota > Metazoa > Arthropoda > Insecta > Lepidoptera > Psychidae > Luffia > Luffia ferchaultella. The sequence goes on along the minus strand of OX453256.1, from coordinate 13,937,998 downwards.
TGGTTTCGTTCATCAGCCGAGCGATACTTCTAGTGTAACCGAGCTTCGGCGACAACCGATCGACGAATGTCGTGTTTATTCTATCTTGGATATCTTTAGGAGGAGGCGATTCGCTGGAGTCAGATCTGTGTATGCTAACTCTACCGTTGCGACGCGCTCTTCTCAAAGCTCTGGTTCTAGACTCGGGGGGTGGCGTGGATGCTGTACTTCCGAAATCCCTCAACGAGTCGCCGAGAGAGTCGCGCGATCCGTTCATTGGGGTTGGCACTATGCTGACCAAATTGTTGGGAATGTTGTGATTGCTGTTGTGGTTGCGCGGCGATATCGGTCGACTGCTGACCGACTGGTCGTCGTCTGAATCCACTTCGGCTATACGAAATAAGGCAGGCGTGTTTTGACCCCTGTATCCTGTAGAATACAATATACTTGAAACACCTGTAACCTCGAGTTTAGGAAATCTTTGGCAATGAAATTTGACACTTCAAAACTTCATATAAACAAGCATACAGCAATACAAAAACTATGTTTAATTGTACACGATTGCCCACTATTGTTTTAAATTTTTGCATACTACTTTTATGTCACTTAATATGAGATTTTTCATGCTGATATGTATAGTAAATGTAAGAATAAAAATAACTTACCAGTACTAGTACTCGGCACGGCTAAATTATCTTCCATATTATCAAAATTGTTAAAATTATTTTCAATATCACGAACCATACCCGTACCTATAACAAAATTGTGATGATAATTTATAAACAATAATCAATTAAGAAATAAGATAATAGTAATTAAATTTTAATTTACCATTACACCTCAAATTGGTTCTCCTATAGCTGGGCCCTTTACTTTTCCTTTTCGCTGCTCTTGATAAATTCATTCGCCTCCGCAGGGGCCTAATGATCTATAACATAAATGTTTCTAAATAGATACATATTTTGTCTTACATATGTAAAATTAAGTTGAATGAAATTAAATCAAATACCTAATATACACTTAATTCACATTATACAAAAGACGTCTTTATTTCATTTATGCGAAGTCAGATTACCAATAGTTTATATTAATGTAGTAAATAAAAAATAACCTAAAGGAAAAATTACATTTTAAGAATATATGTACAAATTAAATTAATAAAAAATATTCAGATCTTATTAAGATTTACACAGATGGGTCGAAAGATGAGGGACACTGTGGTGTTGCCTTTTTTGATCGTTACATCAATAAATACACTTGGTTATTTTAAAGTACCCGTGGAAATGAGTATAATAGTAGTTGAACTGTATGCAACAGCGGCTATGAGTGATTTGGAAAATTTTAAAATCAGAAAATTTGTAATCCTTACGTATTCCAGAAAATCTTTACAAAGATATATTAGGCAAATTATAAATGAAAAACATTTTTGAGTTACGAAATTAAATAGGGTATTGATACAGGGCTGTCCACAATGATACAACTATCAGTGTTTTGGTTCTACATATAAGTCTTCTTAAGCTGACAACAGTTTACGGCCGTAGATTATGAATTGAACGTTTACCCACCTTGTTCCCTTTCTTGGTTAAAAAATGAGACACGCCATTATGTGAATTGTATGCAAATCCAGACATTTATCATTTGCTCATAAAGTGTAGATACACAGAATCGGAAATAAATAATTTTATTCAACATATAAGTTCTAATAAATCGACCCTTTTGGTAGTTTGACAATTGACAATTTTAATGCATTCTCACAACAAATTTATTATTTTGGTCCCATTGATTAAATCATTGTTTTTAAATAAAAAGTTATCCCATGAGTAAGTAGATAGATGCAGCACCTGGCAATATTATTATTTCTTAAAAGATATATACTGACATGAACAATTATAAATAAATACAAAAAGAAAAGCACAGAATGGAAGTCACGAATTTATTTCTTGTTTGATATAAAGCTTTGTTAACAGATTGTAACAACAAACTCTACTTAGAGTTACTTTTGTCTTTGTTGGATTGTCAATCTAATCTGTTTTTGACATTATTGATAGTTGATAAATTTCACTAAACCAATTAGTTGATAAAGTTTTTATATTGAGGTGATAAATACGAGTATATCAAAACCGTCTGTGCTTGCTTTCCTGGTTCATTGAGTCACCCTGATTTTAAATATATTGTTTCATGCACATCCTCACCATTGATTGTCGTCAGTTTTCCCGTCACTAATTTTATTGATTGACCGATTGGCCGAGTGGTTAGAGACCATAACTGCGGAGCTAAGGGTCTCGGGTTCGATTCCCACCCGAGATAAGTATTTGTGTGCATGAGCATATCAATTTGTTCTATCTGGGTGTAAAGTATCTATATTATCCATGCATATATTATAAAAAAAGACTAAGTATGGCGGTTGTCTGGTACCTTTAGTACAAGCTTTTCTTATTTCGGAACTAGATGGCGCTATGTAGGGTGTCCCTGATATTATGTACGAAAAGTCGGTGAAAACTAATAACTTAATTTTATAGGAATTTACTGAAAAACGCTAAAAAGACAACTGTAACACATAAAAAAAGAGACGCCTGATGACGTCAGTAATCCTGTGTAGTAACAGTTTAACAAAAGTGAATGAATTATTGAACTGTGATTTTTACTTGCGAAATAAAAGTATAAACTGACAAATTCAGAAATATTTATTTAAATGCAATATAGCGCGAGGTTGTAGACATATGATAACATATAACACTTGAACAATTAGCGCAGATTGGAATTGTACTGCACAAAATTTACTTTAGGTACTTGAAAATTTCAATAAAATTATTAAGAAATTGTTTTATTGCTTAATTAGATCTAGCTATACAGTGTAAACTTCATAAGTCCTTTTATGTTCTCAGTGAGACTATGTATAAGAACAAATGTAATTAAGTTTGTCTATACTTTATTATGCCTTTTGTTACTGTTTGTCTCTAATAAAGTAAATAAATAAAAAATACTATAAAAAATATATGACAATTATTCACACACCCTTCCATAATTCCGGTACAGGCAATGTGCAGGTTCGTCGGAGTCAGTCCGCTCGCTAGACGGCGCTGAAATGCGCGCAGGAACATGTGGGACGTGAGGGGCAGTATGAGATGCGCGGAGCGAACGACGCGGAGGTGCTCTACCAGCCCTAGTCATAGTCCGTTTACCCTTTGCACTTGTACCAAGCACACATTTGCCCGCTGATTTTGTCATCACGCTGCGTTGCTGTTTATTGCGCCTGAAAAATAAATTTGTACTAATATATAATATTGTCGTGATAGCCCAAAGCGCAACGAACCTGTCTCAAATTTATAAGGCCATAGGGCCATGGTTCGAATCCAGGCGTGTACCAATGAGTTTTTCAGACTTAAGTACATAACTATCACTGACTCCGTGCCTCGGAGAGCACGTTAAGCAGTCGGTCCCGGCCGCTGCCAATAGATGGCGGTCGTTACAATCCCCAACCCACAGTGGAGCAGCGTGGTGGATTTAAGCTCCAGGCCCCCTAACTCTGGGGGCGGCCTAAGCCCCTGCAGTGGGGTAAAAATGGGCTTATAAAGAATATATAATATAATGAAGCTAAAGAGTTTGTTTGCTTTTTTGTTTGATCGCGCTAATCTCTGGAACTGCCAATACTATGATCATAAACAATACACCAGCTAGTTAAATTTGATAGGAGTTTCCGAGAAAACGCCAAATAGTTTGCCCTTGGCAAGCGAAATTTCAATTTGGTGTTGTCAAAGTGAGTGGCAACAACAAATCGAAAGTTCAAAAAAGAAATAAACAATTAAGAGAGTCAAAAGTGACCTGCAGGATTTACAGGAATAGACATTTAGTGCATTTATTTTACAATATTATAAAGTGTGGACATCGAAATAAATGAAGGAAGGATACAATGCTTTTTGTTGGGAATCACATAGAATATGTTGTCACAACAGTGAGATTTAATTTCAAACTACAAAATTTATAAACTAATTTTTTACTCTTTCTAACATGTATATATATAACATTAAATAATGGAATCCAGCTACATACCTTAGCATGCCTCTCTTCTGTAAGCGCAGATTTTTGTTATACCTGGTGGCAATCAACCTGGCTATCCTGTTTGGACACCTCTGACTACGGGCGCCATTCGGTGGTACTGTAAATAAAGAAACGCAGTCTCTTTCATTGCGGTATCATCAAACTTAAAAGCTACTAACTATGGCTAGTATTATAGGTAAAAACATTTTGTTACAGGATTTCAAAATGTGTGAGCCCTCGATGTTAACTTGTGTTTGGTTTTTGTAATAATGAAAACATGGAGTCTTGTCATGTCCTATGAATTGTAGCAATAACAATGTGAAAATAAAATTTAAAAGAACAAAAGCATAATCACCTAGTTTTCGTACTACTATACATCGGCCGTCGAGAGTTTGCGTTCTTGACAAGTCGTAATAGGCATAGTAATCGGATGGTTGATGTGAACTTGTACCGTCGGGCGATTCCCGTTTTCAAATATTATTATCGTTTACATGCACAAATGACACAAAATTAAATTAAAAATTATATTACTGTCAACTCACAGCATACATGATATTATAGCTATAATTCTCATGTGTCAGGGATGCAAACTCTCGAGAGTCGATGTTATAAATCATTAACCAATTTCCAATTTAAAAAAAAAAGAAATTTTAACATAAAGAAACTGACTTTTAGGGGCAGAAAATATGCAAACACTTAAATACATACAAAACATGTGAACAGACAGGGCCACACTAGGTTTCATGGACACTAGGTTTCATTCACACTTGCATTGTGCTGGTGTAATGGTATAGTTAATATTCTGGGAGTTCGTGACCGAAAATGGTCATGTGTTTCTACCATTTTTTATTTTTTCTCAATTATCCCTTGCCAAAAATCAAAATTTTTAATAGTGCTCAAAGGTTTGTAAATACCTATCAGCTGTCAAAAATTCAGATTTTAGAGACTACTGACCAATTTTGGTGATGGACTCCACGACTATAATGAAATAATTAATGGCATTACACATTAATGTGCCCCACATTCATTATATTGCAACCAATCAGTTTTACGTCCTTACCTCTTTTAGGCGGTAATGGCAAAAAATCGACTAGTAACTGGTCACTATCTGACGAATCAGATTGCTCCATTTGAGGTGAACCACCCCCCGAACTGCTACCATCCAGGGAATCTGTCTCTTCAGCCAGACATTCTAATTCCCGCTGCACCAAGGAATCGAAAAATGCCATCATCCTTGGATCTTCTGATGTTGATTGCTCTGCGTAGTTGTGTGATATGTACTGCGAAAATTATGCAATTTATTAAAATATACAATCACAGTGATGTTTTCTATAGTTAAAAGACTAATCAGTATGCAAATGCGTAAACTAGTGACGTATAAGCATGCCTGACGTACTCCGCATTTTAGCTAAGAAGCTACAATTACATCCACGAGCCCGGCCGACATAGGGGCCATTAAGTGGCAGAGTTATGATAGAAAGAGACGCGGCTTGTAGGTACTTGTAGGTGAATTTTATGGAATTATCAACTTTAATAATAAGGATTTGTAGTCGGTAAACAAAAACGAAATAAAAGCGTCCGCAACGTGCATGGGCCCATTGCGGCCCGCAACCGCTCCGATATGTGCGTCAGTCCATGCAAATACTTATTACGGGTGGACGTGTCACACTGTTTAAGGGAATGTGACGAGAATTAAATCGTGATAATGTTCAAATTAAATTAAATAATAATCGAATAACCGTCCGCAGGCATAAACCAATGTTAAATTAAAATGTTTACTTACCGTAAATACGATATTCAGCTCTTTCTTGCGTCTTTGAAGAGTAGTTTTACAAATTTTTACGACACAAGTCGGCATCGCGCACGTTTATTCGGCGCTAAGCCATTACACTGACTAAAAGTCGGTTGGTGGACTCATTGCGTTTTGGATGACTTTCTGCGCGGACACTTTAGAACGCGGACAGCCCATTCAGTTATAATTCCACATTACTGGTGAATTTATATTTTACGCAAGGTATTTAGTCGTGCTAACTACCCGAATAACTAACGAAAGATCGTCGCGTTGTCGCCACGCCAAGTGAGGTGCGATATCACAGCATTGTAGACCGGCCAGACCCTGAACAATTTAAATACGGTAGGGAAACGTATTAAAATTTCGTCATTTATAATTTTTTTTAAATAACTACGTTTTTTTAACAAGTATGATTTTGTTTTATTTTACTAACTAAATGGAAACTTCCTTATTGTATAGAAAGATTGATAGACAAATAGCAGGGATTTAAGACTGTGACATACAGATAGTTGGAGAGGAGGAAATTATAAGGGTTCCGTTTTTTGCCATTTGGCTACGGAATCCTAAAAAAAACGCAAACGCGACGGAGTTGCGTAAGAGAAGTCGCGATTTCATAATTTTTTTTTACTGCCCAGATCGCCACGCATAGCGGCAAAGGTATGGACAGACCGTAAGGACTGGGTCACGACTTTCAGTATTACGAATTGCGGCGTAGCGTGACTTGTATAGCCCCGATGGACAGTCCAGGCCGCCGAGCACGATAGCGAATAGCAAGCTTCGAAGTTTCTATATATTTGCTTTTGCAGTTTAACCGTGCCGCGCTCAATTTCTTCGCACAGCGGCAAAGTCGTGGCCAAGCCGTAAAGAAATAAACACCCGTAGATCTCCGCGCACCCACCTTCACATTTGCCATTTTAGTTTACGTTCCTTCCATATTAAAACTCATATTGCAATCTACTGTAGAATATGCTGCGGCTTTTTTTAGTCCGCTTTCTCATCATATACCGTACCTGGCCACTGTGATGAACAAGTGAAACATAGTCTTCATGGCTGTATATCTCACGGGGGTTGTCGGAGCCCTGTGCCTCCTCTAACAAGCAACCACGCATGCCCGGGTACTCCAGAGCAGACCACATCTAATCACAGATAAAGCATGGTTCAGAACATGAAAGACACTTCTTCTTACTATTTAATTTGATTAGAGTTAGTATAATTGTTATGGAATTCGATTCAGCATATTGAAATATACAACTTTTAGAATATTTGGGGTTCAGTACCTCAAAGGGAACCCTTATAGAATCACTTTGTTGTCTGTCTCTTTGTCTAATTATTATTCTACTCATATTCTTGCCATGAACAAATTGTAGTCCTAAACACAGATTCATCACATAAACCCTAATCTTGCATGATACTATAACTTGTATGGGTATAGCGATGTACTCCATTCATTATTATATGGACAATTTAATTATAATAATACAAATGTCTGACTATTAAGCATAAGGTTGTGTATTTCTGCTATAAATATTCCTCATTAAATTAGCAAAAACCGGCCAAGTGTGTGTCGGACACGCATCAACTTAAGTTTGGATACCAGTTTTCGACTACATCAACCTTAGGCTTTGAATCGAAATTTATTTTAAGGAGTGCAAAATCAAGTTGTTCGTGACTGAAAATTGCGTATATCTAAAAAACTTGCATTGAAAATGTTTGTTACAGTACAAGAATTTGTATCATTTTTTAGATATTTTAGTTAGTTAGAGGGGACTTACACATTCATTGTTTACAACTTTAGGAACTCATATCTCTCAAAATATTCACGTAAATAAAAAAGTCATTAAAGAGCCTACATTGTGCTTTCAGAGATCTGGCCGACCATTCTTCACACGATGGGGTGTGCAAAAAAAAAATGTTGGCATCTCTTCGTTCAACATATGGAGAGCCACCCCTAAATAATTTAGTTTTCATAAATTCTCTATAGAATTGTATGGCATTTCCTACATATAACACATCTGCAACTGAAATTTTATCAGAATCAACGAGAAGATGGCAGCCCTAAAAATAATAAATTGATAGAAAAGAAATGACATCACAGTCACCAGACCTGTAACAAAAATTCTAAGTACATATGATGTCAGGGCAGAATTAAACGAACTAACTTTTATAATTTTCTCCACCCCCGAGGATGCGATCAGACAATAATGTGGGTTGAAACGGACTTGATTCACTATTGAACGATGCCCATACAAAACTATGTGTGGTAATTTTACTGCTGAACCTGAAAAAAAAAACAATAGTTTAACCATAAGTAATATAAATAAATGATATTGTTTGGAGATTGGCGAAGTTAGTGACGCGTTGCCTGTTTCGTAAAGCTGAAGTACAAAATATAAAAAAGCTATTATATTTATTTCTGCAAGAACTTAAACACAATAAATTCACTGATGACTCTGGAACATTTTAGTTACGAGTGACGTGTAAAACATTAAAACTATGATTCGTTTGACCAGTTTATTATTATTATTTTCTTTAATTAACGTATACATCACAACAACGTCTAGGCCCCAAACTAAGCATTAGCTTGTGTACCGGGTACCGGGCTTTTGGGTACCGGGTGAAGACACCACATACATATAACAACCAACACTCGGTACCAGTATCAATATTCATACTGGCCTGACCTGGGATTTGAACCCGGGTCCTCCAGCTTCATAGGCAGGGTCGCTACCCACTAGGCTAAGCGGTTGTCAAATTTTTAGATAAGATTTATTTAAATACTTTAATATCTGTCCATTAGTTCAGGTCGAGACAAAGAAGTGTCAAGGTTATTTGTGCAAATGTATAGTTATACAGAAATTCGTCAATTCGGCATGTAAAGTAAAAAATATATTAGGCAAATAAAGAATGTTAAAACAGCATATTAATTTTAAAACAGAGCTCACCCCAATCAGGATCTGGAACTTTCCACATATACAGATTGAAGTCATCCGAACCTGACAATACGTACTGATCATTATCGCCAGCAAAACAACAACTTTTCATTGTACACGAGTTGTAATAATTTTGATGATAGAATTCGGCTACGGGTTTAGGCGAATGAGCTTCATATAAAACTGGAGATAATCTTCTACGTAAGGCCAATATTAATGTTCCAGTCGAATTGAAACGTACACTCATACTGTTTTGACTCGCACCCATTGCTCCCACATAACGGACAACTGGGCTGTGTAGACAAATACATTATAATTTAATCACATTGTCTTGCTGCATACACATATAATAGCAATTTTTTACATTTGTTATAATCATATGTCTGGAATCACTTCTCCGACCTATGTGAAATAAAAAAGTTTACATCATGGGTTAATCTGTCTTTAAAACATAAACTTAGAAATCAATAGAAGTGTTTTAAAACAAGTAAAAAATAAGAATTTGTTATTGTTGGTTTTTTATTGCATAGACTTAGCCAATCATGCTCAAAATAGTACTTGCAAGAACTAAAGATGAATCTCTGTGCCAAATTTCAAATAAATCCATGAAAAATAATGATGCGAGAGCATAAGCGGACAGACAGATGAACCACTACAATACCAAAGTTATAAAGTACCAGCAATAGTTAATAAATAGTAATTGTGATGGGAACACTACAAAATCATGGACATTGTAAAAAAAATATTAAAACCCTGCAATGAAATTTACCATATAAGTAACAATAAATGGACTGTAACCGTCATTTGTGTTTCATTTTATTATTTTAATTAATTGTCGGAAGGATTATTTAATTGCTGGAGGGCCGACCTGTATTAAGAGGAATATGTAATGGCAAAGTTTCTATACTAACGGCGTTAATGTTTGGGTTGCACCCCCATTAAACTTTAAAATTGGCGCAAAAAAAAATGGTATTCAGATCAACAAACACTAGGTTTATACAGTTTTTTTTTTAAATATTTTGATACATCATTTGAAAAAAAAAACTTAAATGTGAGGGAATTTTTTTGACTTCTGGCTGTGAGACCTGGTCCCTAACAAAGCTCCACAGGGAGGTACTTGCGATATGTCAATGTGCAATGGAGCAGAGCATGTTGGGTGTCAACTGTCAAGTTAAAACAAAAGATCTGCAGTGATGACATTAGATGTAAAACAAAAGTTACTAGCATCCTAACGCGCATCGATCAACTAAAATAGAGGTGGCCCAGGCATCTACTGAGAAGCGGCCTGAATATAAGTAGAGCAAACACATGACGCTCTGGTACCCCAGAGATGGCCGGTGCAAAAGAGGACGCCAGATAAGAAGGTGGGAGGACGAGATCCGCCATAACCTGGGGCTATTGTGGACGCGAGTGGCATTGGATAGATTTCAATGGAAACATTTAGAGTAGGCCTTTGCCGAAGGCACACAGAATTCTTAGACATCATATGAATCTAACATTTTTAAGTAACTCTGATTTCTGAAATAAAGGATATTTTATTTTTATCTTATTTTAATTCTGTAGAACCAGCTTACTGCTTGGGTGAACGTAAGTCCCAGAGTGCGACGCCGTCCCGTGCATTGGCAGACACCAGTACCCCGGATTGCAGTGGGTGGAACATCACCGCGTGAAATGCCTTACGACTCCGTGATATCACTAAAGACTCTGGAAAATAAATATACAGTTTGAAAGTTTTTTATCACTAGTAACATTGTTAGTAATTAAAAGTGTAGCATGTGGTTATAAGCGGATTTCAAATTTGATTTCATTAATAAAAGCTAACTTGTTTTTTATTAACAAACTAAACAAATATTTTAAATGCCCAAACTCTCATAACACTCACCATGAACTGAATATCTGGTATCAAACAACAGTAGTCTGCCATCATTGCCAGCGGTGGTTACTATCAAGTCATTATTAGGATCTATACTCAAACCGCATACTGCTCGTTGATGCTGCAAAACTTCAACAGGACAGCGGGTCTGTAGATCATGGACTATCACCTACAAATAAATTTAAGCAGAACACTAAGTTGTTAACAGCAAAACTGTATTTTACTTCTACTGCAAAAATACAAGAAACACAGAGAACTTCTGATAATTTTGTGTAACATCCAGAATCCCTTTCATTTTATCAGTGAGCGATCGAATGAATAGAGTAATTGACTGATAATGAAAATATTATGTTATTTAAAGAAAATATAAAAATTTACTTGATATAACCAATTCGAGAAACAAAATAATGAACTGTAAAAAAATAAAGAAGTTTTAAGCCATCAACGTGTTTTTCTGTAATTCTTTGCAAAATATATTAAATTGCTTCACCGAGACATGATGTCACACCTCAGTTTATGCCTCTCTAATAAGAATATTGACACACATTTTTAACTTCCCCCTATCCAAGGGAAGTTATTGGTTTGGGTCCGAATTTCAAAAATCAAGTTTTCAACAGACCTCCATGTTTTGATGTCCTGGGAAGCCATTCTGACTATTTCTGGCTGGACGTCCGTATGTGTGTGTGTATGTAACTTTTTTTTATGAATTTTAAAAATCAAGTTTTCAACAGACCTCCACGTTTTGATGTCCTGGGAAGCCATTCTGACTATTTCCGGCTGGACGTCCGTATGTGTGTGTGTAACTTTTTTTTATTGTTTTTTTTTTAATATTTTTTATTTTTATTTATATACTTTTTATATTATCTTGAGAACGGATAAGCCGATTAAGACCCACAATACGGCGTTCGAAAGGCTATAACGAGATTTAGATCTGATTAGATTTTGAGCTGTGTCAAAAATATTCAAAAAATAATTGTTTTAACGTTTTTTTAGATAACTTTGAGATTTTCCAACCAATCTACTTGAACTTTGCTATACATTTTTTGTGCATAAAAAACTGCGTTGAATGCCGTCAAAAAATGAAAATCAAACGACGCGTTCAAAAAACATCGCAGTTCATAAATTTCCGAAAAAGTGTTTTTTAACATAAATTTGAGATGTTAACGACCAATCGATTTTTGACTTTATACAAAAAATTTATACTTACAAAATTGCATAGAATGCCGTAAATTGCATTGAAATTCAAACGAAGTGTTCAAAAGATATTGCAGTTCAAAAAATTCCAAAATAACGTTTTCTTTGAATATTTCCCTGGTTTTTGAGCTAGAACTGTAAATTTATAGAAATTCTATTTTTAAGCTTCGAGAGCTCAGAAAATAAATATTGTGAGCTCGAAGAGCTCAAAAAACCATGAACATTGATATTTTGTGCTTGAGCAATAGCTTTTAAGCTCAATAGCTTTCTAATAGGGATGTTTTCGAGCGCTTTGATCTCAAAAATAACGGGAAGTTTCAGGGATGGCCTGCAGGGTCAACCGATGTTTTTTTATGTTTACCTATTTAAAAAAAATTGCATTAAGATATTTTATTAAGTACACGCATCAGTGACCTGAGTGATAACATTCCCTAACTGAAGAACCAATGTTCCCGCTGGGGAAAATATTTGTGTACATGAACATGTCTATTTGATTCGTGCCTGTGTGTAACAATATACTTACATATGCATTACAGAAAAATATATCTAAGTATGTATATCAGTTTTCTAGTACCCATGATACAGGCCTCTACCTTGTTTAGAACTAGATGACCGTGTGTAAAAAGTCCCAGGTATAATTATTATTAATTAGAAATAATATTAAAAATATTAATTACCATTTCATATTATTTTCAAGATATAATAAAGATAGGTACATTTATAATATAACTTTTTATGTAAACAATAAAGGTCTATTTTATTGTGTATTTTTTACATGGACATACTTTATTAAGTCTTATATACAATTTAAATCTCATACCGTATCATCATTGCCTCCAGAATACACTTTCCTGCTGTCACTTGTGATTCCTAAGCAAAATATATTTGACTGATGCAGTGCTTTCATGGGCTCAGGCTTGCCTTTGTCTAGGATTGCTTGGCCAAATTGCCATAGCATTACCCTTCTGTCATCACCTCCTGTTAACAAAAATAAATGGTAACCCATAAGTACTTCTAGTTTTCTTTATACATGTATATATTCGTTCAAAAGAACTATACACAATGAGGCTGGACTGCCCCTTTAATTAACAATATTGTTGGGGATATTGATATAAATAGTTTTGATACATTTTACATATATCAAATGGAAATTGACTACACTATCTTTAAAATGTGGCAACAATGGTTGATAAGAAAAAAGGGGCAGGCAATATGGAAAATACATTTGTGTTTCATGGCAAAAATCTGATGTGTAATTTCATTTTTATTAAAAAATAATAAACATGCTGTATTTTCACATTGAATTATTTTGTTACAGGTATAAAATTATGACTAACCAGTACAACAAATATTTGATATTAAAATTTTTAATATAAATAAGAATTTAAATAATATTGACATGATTTTTCTTTGAAATAGCAACTGTTTAAAGCTCTTATTGTCTTATTTCACTGAGTATTTCCTTTTCTTTCTTTTATTTTTCATATTTAGCACAGTTAATGTGATACCATGTTGCAAGCAGAACTATCGACCAGCAGTATAAACTGAATCTTAGCTTAGTTGACTTGAGTTCCATACCCGTCCAAAAACTCTTACTTAGTGCTATAGTTTGTTGGTAAAATTACGAGAACCACATTTATTTTTTTTAATTTTCACTAAATTGCAAATTGAAATTCAAAAAACATATCTAATTTTGTTGTTTGCACACCTTAAATTAAGACTACAGAGGTCAGTCGGCAAAAATGATACTCCACTGTAAAACAAAAGGAGTAAATGTAACATTTATGAAAATGTGGCATATTTCTATAGTTGACTGGCACAGGTGTTTAAGGCAATGCATTAAAAAAAGGTGGCAACTTTGAGAATAGAATGATAATTTGATTGTCTATTAAATACAAAATTAAGTTAAATTAATAATTATGTAATTAAAAAAAGTTAATTAACTGAAAAGTTTTATTTTTTTGATATGTTTAAGGCATGATAGAATATGAATTGGCTAGGTAATCGCCCTAAAAGTATTAATAATAACAATTTAGAGAGGGTAATGCAAAGACACAAAACCAACTACCAGAATTTTTAGAAATGCCAAAAAACTAAAAAAATAAAATGTGTAGCTGTTACAGAAGCTTATTATTATAACACTTGAAACTAACAGTAAATTACTTATATAGTGTTCATCTTCTGGGCGGCTCATCGCTCCGCTACGCTTAGCTCCTTGCATTGATATTGAGGTACATAATCTATCAATTTAATAATGTTGGATTATCAACCTACCTTGGCCACATTTTAAATGTATCAAAAAACTTCTGAGTGGCTGGCTTGTCACAGTCTTGTAATTATCAATCCTAATCAAAACATTTTGAAAAAAAAAAATTCTTTTTCGAAATCCAACTCATCAAATATTGAATTTAATTAAGACAACAAATTTTATTTAAACCTAATATCATTTTTAAAACCGATGTTAGTCATTTCAGATAATTGTATGATTTGTGTAGTCATGTAGAGCATTAAAATAACCTTAATATGAACATAAGACGAAAGTTAATGTGCGCAACTTTTGTTTATTGGCATGATAAGAATTGGACGTTTAACGTTAATACGAACTCGATTAGGCACAAAATGTATGCAAAATATTCCTGCGCCTATAGGACTGAAACAGGAAAAAACCTATATAAAAGTAAATTCAAAGCATTTCTAAATAAAAATAAAATTACCTGAAACGAGTAATTCGCCATTTCGGGAAAATTCAATCGCATTAACACATCCGTAGTGACAAACCAAATCGCGACGGTAAAGATTATTGGCTGCATCTAAACGATTTTTAAACAGTTGTGATCGTACGTCATACAAAAGACCGAATTCTCTTTTAGTTAGATAAGGTAAAGGGCTAGCAATATTCGCCATCTTCTTAACTAATACACCATTTTCTTTCTTGACACTGCTTGACACCTTAACACTAACGGAAACAAACAGAAACTGACAGAAACAAACTTGATTTGCTTGCCGATCAGCTGTAATTTTAAGCAACTGTACACACTCGCTGAGATGAGACACTCTGAAACAAGTGACAAGTGTGTTCATGGCATGGAACTAATATGTACTAGTTCCATGGTTCATGGTTATTGTATACATATACTTTGCTCTTGTTTTGTCTCGCCCAGTCTCGTCCATGTCTCGTCTCGCCTCGCCTCGGGACATCTCGGTCACGTGTCTATTTTTTCGTAGTTTCGTTGTTTCGTAGTTCGTACTACGATAACATGATAAAGGAAGTGTGTGGGTATAGTGCGCCTCAAACTTTATGGCGGATCGGAATTGTGAAGTATAGACTTTATACTCTGTGGCATAGACATCCGTAATATACTCTGTTGTACCTTTCCTTGCTGTCATGTAAAATAAATAATACACACATGTTCTTTATTAATGTTTTATTGTCGAACCTTAACATTACATGGTGTCAGAAGTGATAATAAACGTTAAATAAAAAGAAATATGTGAGAAAGTTGTAAGATGGCAACAAACGACGCAGTATCTGGACTAAAGCCGCCAGCTAACCTACAAGTTGACTCGGACAAATCAACCAGCTGGAAAAAATGGCTACAACAATTTGAGTGGTATGCCACTGCCATTCAGCTTGACAAAAAGCCAGCCGAGGTCCAGGCAGCAACATTTATGGCTGCGATAGGCCCGGATGCGATCGAAATCTACAACAGTTTCAATCTTAACGACGCAGACAAAAATAACCTACAAGTCATCAAAGATAGGTTTATAGAGTATTTTGCGCCAAAGACAAATGTATCGTTCGAAAGATATATATTTTTCAAGCTTGAACAAAATGAAGATGAACAATTCAACGAGTTTTTGACCAGAATAAAAACCCAAGCAAGTAAATGTGAATTTGGCAATTTACTTGATGAAATGTTGAAGGACAAGTTAGTACTTGGAATTAGTTCTAATCAAGTAAGAGAGAAATTATTGACAGAAGACAATCTAGACTTGACAAAAGCGATAACTATCTGTAAAACAAGTGAACAAGCTACCAAACAACTGGACGAGTTCGAAGGTAAAAATAAAACAGATAAAATTTTAGTTGTGAAAAATAAAAATGCCAAAAAAGAACAAAACGAGAATTATGACTGCAGAAGATGTGGTACAAACCACACACGCAGAGAATGCCCAGCGTTTAATAAACCGTGTACTAAGTGCAATAGAAATGGTCATTTTGCCAAAATGTGCAGAACTAAAAAGAAACAGAAACATAGAGTGAATACGGTAGATGAAAGCTCAAGTTCTGAAGATGATATATACATATCTGCTATAAGATCCGGAAGAAAGAAAAACTGGACAGAAAAACTACAAGTTGGCAATGTGAAGTTCACAGTCAAACTAGATACAGGAGCAGAATGCAATGTATTACCGAAATACTTGATGGATAAAACAAAGGCAAGTCTGAAATCAAGCCGAACAAGAAATTTAATAAGCTATACAGATGATAAAATGGCGGTTCTAGGCGAAACAGAGCTACGATGTAAACTAAAAAATGAAGAAACAAACATTTTATTCAAAGTAGTGAAAGAAAAAGTCACACCGATCCTAGGACTTGATACCTGCGAAAAGTTGAGACTTATAGCAAGAGTCAAAACATTGAGAGAAAGTCAATGTACAGATGATATATTTGAAGGTTTAGGCTGTTACAAGAATTATGAGTATGATATCGACCTGATCGAGAACCCAAAACTCGAGATTAAACCGTCAAGAAGAATTCCACATGCTATAAGAGATGAAGTAAAGGAAGAACTTGACAGAATGGTGAAGTTAGATGTCATAAAACCAGAAACAGAGCCTACTCCTGCCGTGAGCCCTATGGTAGTTGTCAGACAAAAAGGTAAAATAAGAATCTGCATAGACCCATCCGATGTAAACAAAAACATTCTGAGACGTCATTTTCCACTTACTACTATAGAAGAGATTTCAGCTGACATCAAAGGCTCCAAATTCTTTGCATTATTAGATTGCACTAAAGGATTCTGGCAAATTAAAGTATCAAAAAGAACACAAAAGATATTAACATTTGCTACTCCATGGGGAAGATACTCCTTCAAGAGGCTCCCTTTTGGCGTGTCGTCAGCACCTGAAATATTCCAAGAAATCTTAACAAATCTGCTCAGTAAATTTAAAAATGTGAAAGTATCGATCGATGATATTTTTATATATGCAAAAAGTAGAGAAGAACTACGCAAAACCGTTGATGAAGTCATAGAAGTACTAAAGAAATCAGGCTTCAAACTCAACAAAAATAAGTGCATATTCGAAGCAAAAAGAATAAAATTTCTTGGACATATTGTTTCTGCTAATGGGCTAGAAGCAGACCCAGACAAAGTAGAAGCTATACAAGCAATGAAAACACCTACAAATAAAACAGAGCTACAAAGACTACTAGGGATGATCACATACTTAAATAAATTTATACCCAACATGTCAGACCTAACCAATCCATTAAGAGATTTGTTACATAAAAATACAAGTTTTACATGGGAAATTCATCACGAAGCAGTTCTGAACAAAATAAAACAAGTACTTCAGAGTCCTCCAGTACTGAGACTATATGATGTAAACAAGCCTGTAACTTTAACCGTAGATGCAAGTTCAAAAAATCTTGGCGCCGCACTTCTTCAAGAAGGACAACCAATAGCCTATGGGGCAAGAGCGTTGACCAAATCTGAACAGAATTATCCACAAATAGAAAAAGAAGCACTCGCTATACTGTTTGGTTGCAAGAAGTTCCATGAATATGTTTATGGTAAAGAACTCACAGTGGAATCAGATCACAAACCACTGGAGACAATTTTCAAGAAAAACATACAATCAGCTCCAGCGAGGTTGCAACGCATAATGTTTAATCTTGCACCATACTCACCAAAAGTTATATTTAAAAAGGGCACAGAAATACCCTTAGCAGACTTTCTTAGTCGAGACTGTGATGCATCCAACCTAAAATATGAACAAGAAGAAAATTTGAAAGTTGCAGTGATACTACCCATGTCATTAGATGCTAAAGAAGAATTAATCACTGCTACAAAAGAGGATCCACATTTACAGTCACTGCTCAAGACAATAATGCACGGATTCCCAGAAAAAGCCAAAGAACTTCCTATTGATCTACAACATTATTTTAACTTTAAAGAAGAACTAAGCTATCTCAAAGGAATCATTTTCAAAGGTGATAAAATTATAGTACCAAAATCACAAATTCCAAAAATTTTAAAAATTATTCATCAAGGACATCTAGGCATACAAAGCTGCCTAAGAAGAGCCCGACAATTCCTTTACTGGAAAGGACAATATGATGATATTATAAAATTAGTCAAAGGTTGCTCTGTCTGTGAACAAACACAAAGAAGCAACACCAAAGATACAGTGCTAGTCAAAAAGATTCCTACACTTCCATGGCAAATAGTTGCATCAGACTTATTCGAATTGAATGGAAAAACTTACTTAGTGATCTGTGACAGTTACTCCGGATATTTAGATTTTCAACAGCTGAAAGGTCAGTCATCATATGAAGTAATTGAACAACTTAAAAGATGGTTTTCTGTACACGGAGTACCACAAGAGCTACAAAGCGATAATGGAACACAATATATGTCTAGAGAATTCAAAAATTTTCAAAAAGAGTGGAGATTTAACCACGTCACATCCAGTCCACATCACCATCAAGGAAATGGGCTCGCTGAAAAAGCAGTTCAAACAGCAAAGAACATACTGAAGAAATGCAGCATTGACAAGTCAGATGTTCAACTCGCTTTATTAAATTGGAGAAATACACCACGAAATGATCGTTTAGGTTCACCTAACCAACGCCTTTTCAGCAGAATTACCAGATCTCCTATACCTACAAGTGATAAATATTTAAAACCAAAAATAATGCAAGGAGTCCCAGGGGAATTACAGCGACTAAGAGAGAAACAAACAAAATACAGTAACAAACACACTACAAGTCCAGTCGACTTTGAAATCAACGATAAAGTCAGACACAAAGTTGCTCACCGACACTGGGAAGGGGCAAGAGTTATAGACAAGCCTGAAGGTTTACAAAGATCAGTAATAATTCAAACAGATCAAGGCCAAATCTTACGCAGAAACTTCAGTCATCTGCACAAGACAGAAGCAGACATAACCAGCAACCGAGTGGTAGTACCTGAAACTAAATACACAGATGAACCAGCAGTACAACAGGTACCAGCACAAGCTCAATCACCAGCTGTTCCTAAATCAGTTCCAGCATCAACACTTTCATCACCATGCACTTCCAATCAGATGCCGAAGTCAAACCTGGCTCAATCTGGGACGGCCCCACGATCAAGATTCGGTAGAATAATCAAACCAATAAATAAACTTGATCTTTAATAATACTTAAACCAATAAGTTGTGCAGTGTACCTAATGTATATTCATCTATAATTATATATTTACTGTAACTAGGCTCATTAACTTAAACTTAACTGTATAGTACCTACCTATTTTCATGGCAATTAGAAATTTAATGTTACCTAATAATAAGAGTTACCTAGCCAGAACAATATGATGTAATCAGGCATATAATTCCTAGATCATAATAATCTCAAATATAACTGTACTAAACTGTAATGCTAACGCTGAGTCAAAACAATAAGTTAAACTTGTAAACTAATGTTTAAGTATATTTACAAAGAAAGGGAGATGTGAAGTATAGACTTTATACTCTGTGGCATAGACATCCGTAATATACTCTGTTGTACCTTTCCTTGCTGTCATGTAAAATAAATAATACACACATGTTCTTTATTAATGTTTTATTGTCGAACCTTAACATTACAGGAATACAACGTTATAAACGTGCTTGCGCAGGTACAGTCATATACCCCTCGCTCCACTGCGTCCCACTACACCTAAAATGACCTAAAACTAGTTACTGCGACGCGACTTGTGCCTATATTCACATCCGCCATAAAGTTTGATTGGAACTAAACATGACCAATCTTGTTTCAGAGTTTTCGCGCGAGATTCGCGGCAAGAGATATTCACATTGGCATATTTTTTGACTCTCTAGATTTAATGAAAAATAAAAATTCGAATTACATTAGTAACCGTAATTTCACAGATTGTAAATATTTCTCGAAATTCATAAAAGTCCATCGATTGGCAAGCAACGTAGGTAGTCGCTTTCAGTTACACACCCGCACATTTATTAAAAATTGAACGCCTACAACCAGTGGCGTATCCCCCCCCCCCCCCCCCCCATCCCGCCCCCCTCCCAAACACTATGATATAAATTAAGTTAAGGACATTCACCGAAAATTATACATTTCAACTTAATATTCAAAAAAATAGGATATTATTTAAAAGTTGAGTCCAACTCCTTCGTGTAAATAACCTACCATAGTACAACTAGGTAAATTGATCTTATAGGTTCTCAGTAAAATTAAGCAACACGTTTTATATCTATGCATTTTCCCTTTAAGAATATTTCCCGTTTCGTGCAGGAATGAAAAGACTTTCGTTTAAATTTTCCCGTAAACTAAGAGTGAGGAAACATATTCCGGATTTTTTTGATTTATTTTTCGACTTAGTTGTTCTAAGGTTAATTTTGAGATATAGGGGCAACGGGAGATTATCATATATTTTCTTTAATATCTATACTAAACTATGCATTTTAAAATTATAAAAAACATTTTTTTTAAATATCTGTATGTCATAACTAACACTTTCATTTGATATGAACCATGACGCACTTGGGATTATTTCTTTAAATTATGTGATTTTCCCCCAAAGTCATAAATTTATTCGTTTATCGTTTAGTTATTGCTGGAATATATAAATTAAGCTCTATATTCCGTATTTTCTTCAAAATTTTAAACACTACAGTATAAGGGGGGATAATCAATTTTCTTTAATATCTTTGAAACCATGAATATTGAAATTATAAATAACATAGCTTGTACTTTTTATAATAAGCACTTTCATTTTACATATCAGTAGGAGCTCTTGGAAAAGTTTTTTTTTTTTTTAATTTTTTTTGCATTGCTGCCCAAATTGAAAATCTTTCAGTTTCGCTATACGTTTGTTATTGGGTCACCAAACTCTGTACTGTATCGAATTTCAACTTTTGCTTCTATTAGTAGATTCGGAGAAAGTAGGCTGTGACGGATGGACAGACAGACGGGTAGCAGAAAGACCCATTAAGGGTTCCTTTTTTCATCTTTGATGTACGGAACCTTAAAAAGGGACCCCTATGGAATGACTTCTTTGTCCATCTGTGTGTCTGTGGGTCTGTCTAGATCCTTTTTCTCCGGAACGCGTGGAGGAGGTATCAAGTAGAAATTAGTATCAAATACTTAGGTCTATAATATACGATTCCTTAATTCTCGTCGATTAGTTGTTTCTGAGATTCCGACTTTATTTTATATTAGGGAATACATAAAAAACGATGCCCAGAGTGTTGTCATGTAAATCATAAAGGTTTTATTATAATGAGACATTACCAATTTATTTATTGAAATTGTGCCAAAATATGCTAAATTTATTAGTATGCTAAAAATATTCCAAGAGAGCAAAAAAATGGCAAAAAATATGCTAAAAACGGTCATACTGGTACACATTCGCCGAGACAGCCCGAGACAAACCGAGAACAAGCGTGTATACCATAATGTATACATATATGAATATATGATATTTTTGTCTGTTCTCGCCTCGGTTCGGCCGTTATCGTCTCGCCTCGCGATGTCTCGGCCGCGGGTCGGTTTTTGCGCCCGAGTCAGGGCCTCTCATCTCGTTGTTTCTACAATAGATGAGACTGCATATTATATACCATATATATACACATTCGTCGTTCGCCGGGTGGTTTAACCCATGGAACTGTATGTACAGGACAGTCCAGGGGGTTGACAATGGCAGAATATCTCATCCATTGAAAGATTATATAGCGGTCCATTCATGATCGTTCTATTACTCCAAAAACAGTCACAGTAGTCCAAAATCTTACCGTGAATGTTGAAACGGTTCGATTTTTGCACGGCGTCGCCCCATGCGCGGATATCTAATCGTCCCAAAATCCCGTCGTGCCACGTGATCGCTCCAACGTTTAGTGAATGCGGAAAGCCACAAGTCCTTCGCACCGTGCCAATCACGCCATCGCGCCAAATGATCGTGAATGTAGGAATTGTGGTACCTACGAATTTTGGATTAGTCTCATTGATAATGTCATTTGGCTTGGTGGTGTAGCGCACTCGTGAGTGTGGACAAAATTTTGATCGCGCCGTTTTTATGTGGTCCGAACGACGCGATCGTGAATGCCTAGCCTAAACTGCCTAAAGAAGACAATGATTGACAATTGACATTATTGACAATGACTTTCAACCAGACAAACACTGACAAACACATATATAATTGAAATTCCACGTGAATTTATTTTTTGCTAGTTTATAAGTTTAGCAGGGAATGACATATTTTCTCCAGTTATAGGTGTGCTTTTAGGTAACTTGTAACCACAAGCATAAGTTCGGGTTCGGAATGGTAATATCCAATACCATGAGCGTAGTAAAAGTTTCAGGTATGAAATAAATGTCAGTATTTACAATTTCCATTGTGATTACATTGTTTTATTTTGATTTATTTTAGTTTCAGATTCAGAACCATTCGGTTCTGAGGATTCTGATTCAACTCACGACGAAAGTAAACCTCTGTTAACAAATGAAGGTTGGGCGGATTCAATAGCTAAAATTTTGGGGTCCAACAAACCTAAAAATAAGAAAACTTTAGTCTTGTCAAGAGCTAAGAAATATTCAGATGAGATTAAGACTAAAAAAGAAGACAAACCAGCTTTTGAAATCATTGGTGAAACCAAAGAAGAAAAACCGAAAGATGTCATTTTGGAAAAAAGTTATTCTGAGCCACCACGAAAGAAAAAAGTTAATATTATTTACAGGCAATCAATTATCTGAAATACAGAATTATTACATATTTACAACTATACATTTCTAGTTCTAGACTAACACACTTTCAATTTCTTTTTCAGAAAATTGAAAAGGCTTCAATCCGTGTTAAACCAAACATTTTGGAAAAAGATAGGGAGAAATTGTTATCTAAAATAGCAACAAAAGGTGTAGTTCAATTATTTAATGCTGTAAGAAATCAACAAAGAAGTTTAGAGAAAACTGAACAAAGTGACTTACCTGAAACTAAAAAAGAGAAAATCTTAAAGAAATTTGATAAAAGGACATTCTTAGATTCACTGATGGGTCAGACAAAATCGATAGTTGTTGATGAACAAACAAAATCATGCAAAGATGAATTAAAAGATGAAAATAAACCGAAATGGAGTGCTTTAAGGTGAGATGTAGTTTATAAATAACTAGCTATTCGTCCACGGCTTCACCCACATGAATTACAGTTTTACTGGCACAGCTAAATGGGCAACTCTCCAGAATATTGTGACACTTTCTAGAAAATTCTGCGATTCTATAGGTAACTAATTTCATCAAAATCCATTTAGTCATTTTAGCATGTAGAATAGCTATCCCACAAGTTGGTCCCAAAATCGATCAGCCGTTTTCGAGATAAACCAAACAGACACTACAATTCTATTAATATAGATAAAAAATGCTTTTCACTCCTGACAACGCCCTCTTTATGTTTGCTAAATTTCAGTACAATCGGATCATCTGTTTCGGCGATTAGCGCGACAGACGAACAAAAACCAACTTATGTCACTCCTCATAACCTCCTTTTTAGGTCTGCGAAGATTCATTGAAATGGTTCAGTCGTTTTGAAGATTAGCTGGAACAAAAAGACAGACAGAACCACACGGACAAAAAGTTACTTCTGTATCACTCTTGGTAACCTATTTTTAATGTCTGCATAATTTCATTAAAATCTTTAAAAGTTTAGCTTGAACATACAGATAGACACACAAACAAAAAGTAGCATATGTCACTCCTCACACCCTTCTTTTTACGTCTGCGAAGTTTCATTAAAATCGGTTTAGCTGTTTTAGAGATTAGCTAGAACAGACAGAGACGGACAGACAAACAAAAAGTATTGTATGTCTCTCCTGATAATCTTTTGATCAGATCTGTGAAGTTTCATTGAAATTAGTTCATCCCTTTCGGAAATCAGTTCGAACAAACAGATGGACGGACAGACAAACAAAAAGTATTGCATGTCACTCCTGACAATCTTATAATCAGATCTGTGAAGTTTCATTGAAAGCAGTTCATCCTTTTCGGAGATCAGTTCGAATAAACAGATGGACAGACATAATCAAAAAATATTGTATGTCACTCTTCACAATCTTTTAATCACATTTGTGAAGTTTCATTGAAATTGGTTCAGCCGTTTCAGAGATTAGTTCGAACAGACAGATAGACAGACAGAGTAGCTTATGTCACCCCCAATAATGCCCTCTGCACGTCTGCAAAGTTTCATTGAAATCGGTTCAGCCGTTTCGGAGATTAGAACGAACAGACAGACAAAAAGTAGCCAATGTCACCCCCGATAATGCCCTCTGTGCGTTTGCAACGTTTCATTGAATTCGGTTCAGCCGTTTCGAAGATTAGCTCAAACAGACAGACCAATAGTAGCCTATGTCACCCCCCATAATGCTCTCTGCACATCTGCGAAGCTTCATTGATATCGGTTCAGCAATTTCGGAGATTAGCCGGAACATACAGACTGACAGAAAAGTTGGTAACATGAAAACAGAAACAAAAGATTTAAATATAGGTAGTAATGTACCAAATCACTTGATACATTAATACAATTATCTTTAACTAGTGACCTGCCCCAGCTTTGCATGGGTAGCAGAGCTAAGTGTAGTTCAAATACTTTATTTTCCTAAAATAGAAACCGAAGAATTTTCATCTTTTTTTCATTTATGTATTTCTTTGTATTTTTGGTAGGTAACATATCTTATGTAGGATTGGATGGGGGGAAGGGTTTGAAGAATTTTCATCTTTTTTTCATTTATGTATTTCTTTGTATTTTTGGTAGGTAACATATCTTATGTAGGATTGGATGGGGGGAAGGGTTTAAATAAATCAGTCAATCAGAGTAAAAATAATGGTTTTACATAATCAACAGCCCCTGATGGCCAATCAAACATTTGTCTGATAATTGAATCCATGTTTCTTTTCAGGGACGATTTCATGATGGGAGCAAAAATGAAGGACTGGGATAAGGATCCTGATCAATAAAATATTATTTTAAAAGTTGTGTTTTATTTTATAAATTATTTAATATTCATTAATAACATTGTACTTATTTCATACTATTGAGATTTTCTATCATAAAACACGACATGTTTGTGGTATTTCAGGATAAAATAAGTGTAAAGCTAAGCCATCGAGATCTGATCAATAATGTAAATTTTCAGGGTTTAGTAAATTGGTTTATAGGCAATCAATAATTAAGTATTTACATATACTGTTAAAGTTTCTGTAATTATTTCTGAAGAGAGTGGACTGTTTATTTCTTACCCGACGCTCACAGGAATCTCCCATGAAACTTGCATTACCTCTGAAATTGTCGGTTTTTATTCTCTTACTAATAAATGACAAAACAAATTTTAACAAAAGTGCTGCAATCAAATGTTGAATATAGATTTATAATTAGAGTACATTTAATAATGTAGAATTTAACAAAATAGTGCTATCTAATATGTGCAATCATAAGTTAACTTTGAATTGGTTTCCTGGCATTTTTTATATCAATTAGTTGGTGTCACACTTGATACTATTGTCTAATGAATCATTAGTTTGGCCTCCATTTGACCATCAAGTCCTAATAGCTTTTTATGAGAAATATATATAAATACTGCATATGATTTGAATTCTTTTTCATTAATGTAACAAAATATAATTTAATACGATGGAATATTTAAATAATTGAAGACTCATGAACACACATGAGATGCATTTGAAAAAGTAGTACCATACTGGCCAATATTAATTTTATGTTTGCACCTTATATTTAGACATGTAAGGCATAATTTTTCATTTTATATACATAGTATATGCATCATTTCCGATAGAGTGCTGAGTTATCTGCTTAGGTAGAGTGGAGTATATTTTAACTGCCAAATTCCAGACCATGGTCTCGATGGGTACGTTTAGAGGAGCATTCCAATCCTTTTCTTCAGGATTAGGTAAAAGTTTTTCATTTGTTGTAACAAACTCAAAATGAAGGCGCCACCTCAATGAAACTGCAAAATTTTAAAATAAATTATATTAAAGTTTGTCTCATATTTCAACATGATTCATCATAGAGTCAATCAAATGTATTGAAATATAAAATTCAATAACGGCATAAATGTGTAGCATTAATATGTAGGGCTTACTAAAATTTTATGGAACTGGCCACTTACAATAAAAAAAAATAGCCATTTATGAAATTTGAAGATGAAACTCTCTGGGAACACGTTACTTTTTAAATTGCGAGATAGTCATTTGTTTCTTGATTGTGGGATCGGTTTGAAAATTATGTGTCGGAATTACAATGGACTTAACTAGAGAAACTTTTCGCGTTATGATTTTTTATGATTTTCGCTGCGGCTTAAGTCAGTTAGTTACCAGAGACTTCAATCGACATTTGAGCAATAAAGCTCCAATCTCGAAGATCTGTGTATACGCGGTTCAGTGATTTTAGACGTGGACGTAATTATCTCCATGCAATGCGTGTGAAGGTCGACCAGCGACTGCGGTTACCAAATTTAATATTGATACCGTACGTCAATTAGTTGAGATTGATAAAAAAATTACATGTCAGGAAATTCGTACTGTATTAGCCATTGGAATGAGTCAAGTGCAAAAGATTTTACATGTGCATCTGAAGGTACGGAAGCTTAACACTCGATGGCTACCGCATGATTTGACGGAACACCAGAAACGACTGCAGGTAAAATGGTGTCGCAAAATGATAGCAAAGTTTAATGGAGGGCAATCATTGGCTGTCTATAATATTGTGACAGGTGACGAAACCTGGGTGTACAGCTTTGAACCGGAAAGAAAAAGTCAATCGGCAGAATGGGTCTTTCCTTTCGAAGATTTGCCAACAAAAGTTAAGAAAAGTCGAACCGTTGGCAAGAAAATGGTTGCTTCTTTTTTCGGCAAATCAGGACATTACACAACAGTGTCACTTGAAGACCAAAGAACAGTAACTGCAGATTGGTATGTCAACACTTGCTTGCCCAGAGTCTTAGAAAAAGTTCGGGAAAATCATCCTCGAAGCAAAGTCGTCCTTCATCACGATAATGCGTCCTCACATACCGCTAAGGTAACAGAAGCGTATTTGAAGGGTTCAAATGTAAAACTGATGATGCATTCGCCATACAGTTCAGAACTCGCACCATGCGACTTTTTTTTTGTTCCCGAAAATTAAAGATAAACTTAGAGGCATACGTTTTACGAGCTCTGATTCGGCGGCGAGTGCATTCCTTGAAGCTATTGACGAGATCCCCAAAGAAGATTTATCCAACTTCTTTTTACAATGGTTCCGCCGAACGCAAAAATGTTTCAATTGTGGCGGCATATACTTTGAAGAACAATAAATGTATCAAGTAAAATATCAGGTCTAATTCATAGGAATTCAGAAAGTGTCAGTGTGGCCTACGTATGGTCTTAGCATAAAATAAGAAATAAGGGAGAAGTAGAAGTGTTCAAAATTATTCTAAACTAGCTTTCCACCCGCGGGCTTCGCTCGCGTGGACTACACAGTACACAGTTGTACCGGGACAGGTACAGGAACGCGACGCTCCGGAACATTGTAGCACTTTCTAGAACATTCTGAAACTTAACTACATAAGAAAGCTCTATATCTAATTTCGTAAAAATCCATTTAGCTATTTTAGCATGAAGAATAGCTATCCCCAAAGTCAGTCCCAAAATCAGTTAGCCATTTTGGAGATTAACCGGAACAGACGGACATGCTAACAGACACTACAATTTTTTATATGTATATAAAAAAATGCTTTTCACTCCTGACAACGCGCCCTATAAGTTTGCAAAATTTCAGTAAAATCTGATCAGCCGTTTTGACGATTAGCCCTAACAAATACACAGAAAAAACCAACTTATGACACTCTTGATAACCCCCTTTTAATGTCTGCAAAAATTCACAGAAATGATTTAGTCGTTTTGGAGATTAGACGGAACAAAAAGACAGACAACCACACGGACGAAAAGTTACCTATATCACTCCTGACAACCTATTTTTAATGTCTGCATCGTTTCATTGAAATCTTTAAAAGTTTAGCTCGAACATACATATAGGCAGACAGACAGACAGACAAACAAACAAAAAGGAGCCTATGTCTCACCTTCGGTAATGCCCTCTGTATCTCTGCAAAGTTTCATTGAAATCGGTTCAGCCGTTTCGGAGATTAGCCGGAACAGACAGACAGACAAAAAACTTGTTAGCAGTTATAGGGATTGCCGATAGAAGTGAAAACTTAGAACTCATCAAAACATCAAGTTTGAGTACCAACACGATAGGTCTGCGATCGATGGTTTCGAAAATATAAGCATTTAAAAATGTGGTCACGTAATCACATAGATCTCGTCAAAACATCAAGTTTGAGTACCACAACACGATAGGTCTGCAATTGATAGTTTCGAAAATATAAGCATTTAAAAATTTGGTCACGTGGTCACATAGATCTCGTCAAAACATCAAGTTTGAGTACCAACACGGTAGGTCTGGGATTGATGGTTTCGAAAATATAATCATTTAAAAATGTGGTCACGTGGTCACATAGATCTCGTCAAAACATCAAGTTTAAGTACCAACACGATAGGTCTGCGATTGATAGTTTGGAAAATATAAGCATTTAAAAATTGGGTCACGTGGTCACATAGATCTTGTCAAAACATCAAGTTTGAGTACCAACACGGTAGGTCTGGGATTGATGGTTTCGAAAATATAAGCATTTCAAAATGTGGTCACGTGGTCACATAGATCTCGTCAAAACATTAAGTTTGAGTACCAACGTGATAGGTCTGCGATTAATAGTTTCGAAAAAATAAGCATTTAAAAATTGGGTCACGTGGTCACATAGATCTCGTCAAAACATCAAGTTTGAGTACCAAACGGTAGGTCTGGGATTGATGGTTTCGAAAATATAAGCATTTAAAATTGTGGTCACGTGGTCACATAGATCTCGTTAAAACATCAAGTTTGAGTACCAACACGATAGGTCTGCGATTGATAGTTTCGAAAATATAAGCATTTAAAAATTGGGTCACGTGGTCACATAGATCTCGTCAAAACATCAAGTTTGAGTACCAACACGGTATGTCTGGGATTGACGGTTTCGAAAATATAAGCATTTAAAAATGTGGTCACGTGGTCACATAGATCTCGTCAAAACATTAAGTTTGAGTACCAACGTGATAGGTCTGCGATCGATGGTTTCGAAAATATAAGCATTCAAAAATGTGGTCACGCAGTCACATAGATCTCGCCAAAACATCAAGTTTGAGTACCAACACGATAACCAATGTCATCCCCGGTAATGCCCTCTGTACGTCTGCAAAGTTTCATTGAAATCGGTTCAGCCTTTTCGGAGAGTAGCCGGAACAGATAGACAGACAGATCGACAGACAGACAGACAAAAGACAGCTTATGTCACCCCCGATAATGCCCTCTGCATGTTTGCCAAGTTTCATTGAAATCGGTTCAACCGTTTCGGAGATCAGCTCGAACAGACAGACATACGGACAGACAGACAAACAAAAAGCAGCCTATGTCACCCCTGATAATACCCTCTGCACGTCTGCCAAGTTTCATTGAAATCGGTTCAGCCGTTTCTGAGATCAGCTCAAACAGACAGACATACAGACAAAAAGTAGCCTATGTCACCCGCAGTAACGCCCTCTGTACGTCTGCAAAGTTTTATTGCAATCGGTTCAGCCGTTTCGGAGATTAGCCGGAACAGACAGACAGACAGACACTTCAATTTTATTAATATAGATAAATATGGTATTTGGAATTTAGATGAAAAAAAATTTTTTTTATTTAATCCAATATTCCCTTCAATGATTAAAAAAATAAACCAATTACCTTCCTCAGCTTCAAAAGCAGGTGTAATATGTAAAGGTATAGGTAATATCAACTGAGAGTGCGTCAGGCCTAATGTCACCTCGTGATACCTAGCCACAGTCATTGTTCTGCTACTGATCTCTGTTGACTTCACATTTTTAGCTGGTGATTTAACTTTCAATACTTCCTCTGGTTGCAGTGATACTGAGACCTGGAACATGTTAATCATTTTAGTTGCAATTTCACCCTGGCTTCAACCAGGTTCATTTATAAAGATGATCCGGATCCTTCTGGTAGTTATTAAAATTATATCATGTAAAGCATTTTTGAAAAAATAAATGAGCTGCTGTCATGAACCTGACAAGTAGATATTTGAGAAAATGGGGCCAATAACTTACAAATGAAACTTTGAGTTTAATTAAATACAATGTTTCATTTTAATACAGCATGTAAAAAAATAATTTTCAAAAAAAAAACTGACTTCAAAAACATAAACTAAAAAGTTGAAAATAAAAATTTCACTTTAAAGAAAGGAGCATCAACAGGCGGCATATAGTTAATGAAGTTGGTGCCTACTCACTCAAACACTTTAAATTGTGTGCTATATTTGTTATAGTTATAAATGTATAATTGTTGTAATTTTTATTACCTGGTAAGTACCCTTTCAAAGTGTCTGAGTTGGCACCGACTTCATTAACTATATGCCGCCTGTTACTGGTCCTTTCTTCAAAGTGATATTCTTATTTTTAACTTTTTAGTTTATGTTTTTGAAGTCGGTTTTTTTTTTGGAAATTATTTTATTTTTCAATTTTTAGTTAAACGTATCTGTAAATTATTTGTATTTAATATAAATGAGGCTTCTAATCGCGCTACTCCAATGAGACAGCGCCGCGATTACGCAACTTAAATTCAGTGTCAAATTGACAATCAGCATGCCCAGTAAGTAGCGGTATTCCTATGTAAAACTTCAATCTTAATTAAGCATTATTTTTGTGCGAACTGCACATTTTGGCATATTGAACCGTATGAAGTAAGCCCAACAAAACGTAACTGCTGTAAATCGTTGAGGAATTCCCTCGACTGTCTATGGTCTCCATCATCAGACCTGTAATGGCACTTATAACCCATATGAGTGCAAACTTCTCATCAATAGAAATGAATTAAGTCATCTTGCCATACTTCCATGCAAATTCTCTTTTAAGAAACATCTTCAAATAGTTCGCGCCGAGGTCGCTGAATAGTTGTTTTTATCAAAATATATTTTTAACTCATTAGACCCTTTATAAGAATTTTGATTTGCCAAACAAATGAAATTACGATCACCTTGTTGAATAATTGTTCTTAATTATATGACCACGCCTGTATGGTCTCATGTAAGTTGCTCTCGGAAATGGAGTAATTTTGAAATATTATTTACTCAGCAGACATATTTTATGTACTTAATTCAAATTTAAAAAAATGTTATTTATGTGTTTGCTGGTCAATCCTACTTTGAGGAGTAATGGATCAACGCGGTTTTTTGATAGTGTACGGGCCGGAGAGTGACAGGATATTCATGGAAAAATGCAAGGTTCTTGTGGTATAGATCTGGAGCGTAATATTTTAATTACAGCTTCGCGTCCAATCCCTTTAGAGATCCCGGTACAAATACGACATGGCTTCCGGGAAGTTAGTTTCTAAGAAAAATAAACTCATTATCATATTAGTTTTATACTAAGGATAACTATTTTTGTAAATAAATGATATGTATATACCTGCATGCATGTGACAGTTCCCACAGAAAAATCAAATGTACCAACAATATCTTCACCTAATTTATAAGCTGACTTGAACAAACAGAAGCGACCAACTTTCCCTCTGGTGTTTGTTATCATGTATGAATTTGGACTCCTTCTTGCAGTTAGGTTCTGAAACAATAAATATATTCAAATTGTACACCTACATCTTAGTACAGTACTGTAGCGCTAGCTGCACACAGAATACCAGCAGGTACAAAAAAATATGTACCTACATGCTCCGTTTTCAGTTTCAAAAATTTGAAGTGTGTATATGTTTTGTTTTTGGAATGGGTTTTAGCAGTCAGCCGAGAGACCTCAATTCAAAAGGATAGTGTTCTCACGGATGTGTTTTTAATTTGATGCAATAAGATATAAGCCTGAAGATATGAAGAATTGTGATTCACAAAATAAAGCAAGGAAAAGATCGTTTCAGCATTGTATAACCTCAAAGCTAGGTTTCTAAATCTGTATTACAAGCTCATATCACAGAAAACTCTTTCAGTAATGTAAAAGTAGTACTCTACAGTATCTATGTAAGCAGTAATACATGTGAAACATACATAAATATGAAATATTCATACTTGGTTAGAACGCTGCTGAAAATCAAATGGCTTGATGTACCTCAATACTTATCACATAATATGTGGGGCATACTAAAAGTTTCGGGAACTGGCCACTTACAATAAAAAAAAAATAGAAAGCCATTTATGAAATTTGAAAATGGAACTCTCTGGG
This sequence comes from Luffia ferchaultella, assembly GCA_949709985.1. Lineage (NCBI taxonomy): Eukaryota > Metazoa > Arthropoda > Insecta > Lepidoptera > Psychidae > Luffia > Luffia ferchaultella. The sequence goes on along the minus strand of OX453256.1, from coordinate 13,905,614 downwards.
AAAATGTTACTTTTTACATTGCGAGATAGTCATTTGTTTCATGAATGTGGCATCGGTTTGAAAATTGTGTGTCGGAAATACAATGAACTTAACTAGAGCAAAATTTTCGCGTTATGATTTATAATTTTCGCTGTAGCTTAAGTCAGTTAGAAAGTTACCAGAGGCTTGAATCGGCATTTGAGCTATAAAGCTCCATCTCGAAGCTCTGTGTATATGCGGTTCAGTGATTTTAGACGTGGACGTAATTATCTCCATGACAATGCACGGGAAGGTCGTCCAGCGACTGCGGTTACGAATTTAATATTGATACCGTACGTCAGTTAGTTGAGACTGATAAAAAAATTAATGGTCAGGAAATTCGTACCGTATTAGGCATTGGAATGAGTCAAGTGCAAAAGATTTTACATGTGCATCTGAAGGTACGGAAGCTTAACACTCAATGGATACCACATGATTTGACGGAAAACCAGAAACGACTGCGTGTAGAGTGGTGTCTCAAAATGATAGCAAAGTTTAATGGACGGCAATCATTGGCTGTCTATAATATCGTGACAGGTGACGAAATCTGAGTGTACTGCTTTGTACCGGAAACAAAAAGGCAATCGGCAGAATGGGTCTTTCCTTTCGAAGATTTGCCAACGAAAGTTAAGAAAAGTCGAACCGTTGGCAAGAAAATGGTTGCTTCTTTTTTCGGCAAACCAGGACATTACACAACAGTGTCACTTAAAGACCAAAGAACAGTAACTGCAGATTGGTATGTCAACACTTGCTTGCCCAGAGTCTTAGAAAAAGTTCGGGAAAAGCGTCCTCGAAGCAAAGTCGTCCTTCATCACGATAATGCGTCCTCACATACCGCTAAAGTAACAGAAGCGTATTTTAAGGGTTTAAATGTAAAACTGATGACACATCCGCCATACAGTCTAGACCTTGCACCATGTGACTTCTTTTGTTCCCTAAAGTTAAAGATAAACTTAGAGGTATACGTTTTACGAGCTCTGAATCGGCGGCGAGTGCATTCCATGAAGCTATTGAAGAGGTCCCTAAAAAAGATTGGTCCAACTGCTTTTTACATTGGTTCCACCGAATACAAAAATGCGTCAATACCTTCCGATCTCCACTTGTTTAGCTCTCTTCAGTTATTTAGGTAGTTTAAGGTTAATATTAGATCTTAACCTATGAAGTTGCCGTTCTTCAGTACTGGCCATTTCAAACAATAAAAAAATTTTGATTGGCTGTGAATTCTAAATTCAAATTACTTTTGTTTTAAAAACATGACATTCTTTTTAGAAAGTCAGTCTTTTGTTTATTGAGTAGCGTTGTGTTTTCATTACATTTGAACATTTTTCGTCATAATGGACACTTTAAAAATTCGTGTAATTATGGGATACGAGTTCCATCGTGGCACTAATGCGGCACAAACGGCACGTAACATCAACAACGTTTACGTAGAGAACTTAACAAATGAACGCACAACCCCTTTGGTTTGTCCTCTTCTGGTCTGGAAATTATGACTTGAATAATGAAATTTGTGGTCGTCCGAACACTTTGGTCAACAATGATGAATTGAAGGCAATTGTGGAAGCTGATGATACTCAAACTCGAACTTGCAGCAGCTTTTGATGTTAGCATCAAAACAATATTGGACCATTTGCGACAAATTGGCAAAGTAAAAAACCTTGATAGATGGGTACCGCACGAACGTAACGATCGCCAGCGCACCGTACGCGTCGAGACCTGCCTCGGGTGCTCAACAGGCTCAGAAATGAAGGAATTTTGAACCGGATTGTTACCTGCGATGAAAAATGGATTCTGTTTGACAATCGGAAGCGCTCAGCAAGTTGGTTAGGTCCTGGTTCAGCACTAAAGCAATGTGTTTAACGAAAAACAACCCCTAAAAACGTGATGGTCACTGTTTGGTGGTCTAGTGCCGGTGTGATTCATCACAGCTTTTTAGAAAATGGCAGGAGCATTACTGCAGGTGTGTACTGTGAAGAACTGAAAACAATGATGGAGAAGCTCGCATGTCTGCGACCAGCTTTGGTCAATCGGTCGTCCCCGCTGCTCCTTCACGACAACGAGCGACCCCGTACTACACAACAAACAGTCTCCAAGCTGCTATAGTAGGGGTTGGAATTTTTCGCTCATCCGCCATACTCACCAGACCTTGCACCTACCAACTATTACTTTTTCAAAAAAAAATTCAATTCCTGAGAGACAGTACAAAATGCCTTTGAAGAGTTTGTTGCCTCCCGTCCAGTTGATTTATACAAGAACAGCACCAATAAACTGCCACTGCGTTGGCAAAGAGGCATCGATTGCACGGGTGATTACTTTAATTAACAGAAATAAAGATGTTTGAAAAAGAAAATACTTTAACTTATTTCATACAAAACGGCAACTTCATAGGTTAAGAAGACCTAATATCAAGAGGAACTGTCAAAACTACTTGTCACATTTTTTGACCACAAGCCCAAAAATTTGTAGAGCAATTAAGATCTGTCACTACCTGCAAGATTGTGACAAGTTATGTAGGAAAAAGACACGTACTTTAATTAAATGTAATTATACTATTTAAAAATACTTTAATTAAATGTAATTATACTATTTAAAAAAACAACTTGAATTCATATATAAAATATGAAAAAGACTCTCCCCAACCTAATATAACATGTAACATGAAAAATACATTATGTATGATGAGAAAAAATGCTTTAGGGACTGCTCTATGACAGTTTACTATTCTATACAATACATACACATAATACAATACATACATTTACATACTAAGCAGATCAAGTAATTTTATACTATATAGCAAAAAAGTGTTAGGACAAAACAAAAACATACAAATTCACCTAAATAATATATTTGCTATTTAATAAAATAGTACCTGTAAAGCTTGTAATGCTATTGTCAAAGGTGTTTCAATTTTTCTTTCTTCTGAAAAAGGGTTTGTGGGCTGCAACTCCTCTGTGGTTTCATTGCCACATAAAGCAGCCACATCTTGCATATCCACAATTGGACTGATTGGTAAGACTCTAAAAGGTATTCTAACCATTTTAATGTGAGAATTGACTTTCTGAGTTGCAATGGTTATTTTATATGAGTATTTAACTGCTGTACCCCTGTAGGATGGTGGAGCTTCTATTGGAAGAGACTCTCTATAGCAAACTGTAAAATAAAATAATGAATTGAATGAATGAATTTGGATAGTACTGGTGGTTGGTAGACTTATTATGTATCACATTAGGTCCTTAGACATATCCAATCAGGTTCAAAATGATATAAATATGTACTTGCAAAACAAAAGATCAAATGGAACTTCTATGCAAAGTTCAAAAAAATCTGTTGGAAAATAATGATGTTAGGGAGCAAACTGACAGACAAACTACCATTTCAAAATAAAACTGTTAAGTACCAGAGATATGTGACTGTAATAAACATGCAATGAATATTAGAATGTATTTTCTGTATTGATATGTCTTATCAACCTTTTGTGGTGACCAGAAAATCTTGAACAGGCCCAACTGCATAGAGCTTGAAAAAAATAATAAACAAAAAGCATAATGAAATTAACGGAAATATAAACATTTTTAATCACATTGGTAATGGTAGCATGGGTTTAACAGTAGGGACGCATGTTATAACATAGACATTGCATTGTTATAACATAGACATTGCATTGTTATAACAGAGACTGTCTTAGTGAAGATAAATTAACTGAAACCTGAAGCTACTTTATAACTGAAGTTAGGAAAAACTTACACGTTTTCGTTTCTCCTAGTGGTATTGTGAGATCGCAGAATAATATTTTTGGTTTGGTGTGAAATATCACATCTCCTATATCACATGATGTTACTTCTAGTGATGTAGTCTTTTCAGCAATCGGAGATTTCTCCAAGGTGTTTCGCGATGTCGAGTAGAAGCAATGAATTTGTGCCGATGCCCAAGCTAAATTTTCCAGTATGTCACTGTAAAATACGATCTTGATAATATAATACCAGTTTAAATGGGTTATAATCACCACAGTCACTGTTCACAATGGAAACAAAGTTTCAAATCAATTGATAGTAGTACCTATGACTCTGTGAATTCCTGTGTTCCGGTTGTGTAGTATGGCAAAAACTAATACAGCATTCGATAGCTTCGCCTGCCAAATACACCGTACCTGTAGTAAGCTTTGCAGAAAGCTCAAGCATTTTTTTATTCAAAGCAGGATTTGATCTTCTATTACTACAGTTTTCCTATCTAATTTATCCAATTTTGTCACAATCACGATCGTCACCCAATAATGGTAGCCCACCAACTCACCACGCCACAAGTACTCCTTATGGTGGTTTGTGCCACTCTGTGCTCACCAGTCACCACACCATTACAGACCTTGCACACACCTTTCCATCACCATCCAACAAAACCAAAACTGATGAGATGACGAAGATTGTTTGAGATTGTTATCACCTGTGGTTATCACAAACTAATTATCAACAGTTATCAATTGTTATTAACTAGTTGACAAATTAAGACAGTTGAATTTGGTTGAATCGGCGGTTGATGACATTCGTTGTTGTGTTAGTTGGGCATGGACGCTACGTAGGTTCAGGATAGTGCATTCTCGAAATTATATAAAACAAAAATGAAACCGTTGCGTTACGCATAAGGTTTACTTTAAATTGTAAGCCGCAAGGAGACAAAATGAGTTTGTAGGAGATAGCTACTGGAGAGTCCGTTTGTCCCTTTCTAACACTTGCCATTAGAAAAAAATATTTCATCTAGTAGGTTCATCATCGATTTTTAAATATATGAATACTCGTCTAATATCTACTTTATGTGACTTCTGGTTTTTGATATGACTTTGGTATTCAGATGATAAAAGTATTCTTGAAATTTATTCCGGTACATTTTACAAATTTATAAAAAAAAATTCAGTTACCTATATTTAAAAAGGATGTCTTACATTATGGTTTTACACTGGCAACTAAAACGAGAATTCGGAGAATTTTGACGTGTGTATATTCTCAAAGTTGAAGTTTTTGACGTCATATTACTGAGGTGACCATAATATTTTCTTAAGTTAGTAGGAATTTTTTATGAAAATTAAAAAAAAAACACATAAAGGGTTCGAAATAACCAGTTTTTTTTGCAGAGCAAGTTTAAAATATTTACTACGTTAAACAAAAAAATATTCTGATATAGTAAAAAATGATCTTTTATAGACGTCATAGACGTCATTTGTACATACGTACAACTACTAATGGAGCATCAGACGAAAAATCTAAAATGTCTAACTACATGAGTGCAAAAAGGAGTCAGCAGCAGGAATCAGTCCAGCGAAGGCAAATGTTTCGGCGTAGGATGATATAGAAAGACATAGATAATAAAAAATACAAAGCAACATCACCCAGGACGATGATCATTCGACCGATCGCGGCATGTAGTACGATTTGTTTTCCATCACGAAATTGATTACGGTTGTTACATATATAGTATGCGATTCGTCTTATTATATTGATATCGTATGATGACGATGGATCAAAACGTTCACTGTCCCAAATGTGACCCAAAACGTTATCACGTTAGTACTAGCATTGAAAAATGTTACTTTTGGTTTTATTAATTAGTAAGCTAAAACTCTTCAGCTTAATAATAAGTATTTCTATTATAGTATAAAAATAATAATAATAATAATAAAAAATAAAACTAATGTAAAAGCTAAAATCAACTTGCCAATTAAAATTACTAGGTTTGTAAAAATTTCTCCTGCATTGGCTTTTTGGTTTAAGTTTTTAATATATTCTTCATATCTTCATTAAAAAATGTTTAAAAAGTGTTGCATAAGATTTTGTGGAAGAGAATCAGTGGGTGGTTGTGGCAAATTCTTTTCACAGGTAACTTCAAATATAGTATAAAAAAAAACTGGTCAGTAATAAATCTTATATTGTGGAATTTAAAAGAGTCCCGAGTAGAGAACCAAGAACAAGTTTTTGACAGGTTTCTAATGATAAATTGCGATAAGCTTGTTAATTTATAAAATAAAAGTTTTAACTTCATTACGGAAACTGTATTCTACCTTAGTCAAATGCAAAACAAGTAATAAATCTATCTTCCATATAAATAAAATCGTAGTGCCTGTCTGTCTGTTCTCACTAATCTCCAAAACGATTGATCCGATTTAAAGAAACTTTGCAGACATGAATAGGACGTTGTCAGAAGTGACCTAGGCTACTTTTTATCACGAAACTACTTTTCCCACCTAAGAAATATTTCTTATCTCTGAGTCCCGCACCAGCGCTCAAGTGCAAAACATTTTGGCCTTAGAAATACTGTTTCGGAAGCTTGAGTATTTTAAATTCGTTTTTATCCGCCGGATCAATGGAAATTTTTGGGATTGTTGGTTTTTTTTTTTGAAAAGGAAAGAAGCTTGTCACCTGTACAAAGTTGTATTTTTAGATTCCTACGTTCGCATAAGGCAGTAAAGCGTGACAAAACTTATGAGTAATATGTTTTAAACATTGATATTTAGAAAATTCCCAATCTTCTGTGCAACGTATTTAGGCACATTGGGATCCTTTTTACGAGACATTTCCTAAGCGATGGGTCCTGAGGACCCGGGCATGCAAAAGTACGTAACTTGTCATGCTTCGCTTCTTACTCATGTGGGACTTAACTACTTTGTGAATGGAGGCGGCAGCCAGCGAATTATTAAGCAATCAGGTACCTTTATTTTTGTGATCGAATCGAAGATTTGTATTCAAAGCGGTATTGTATATAAGGGGAGCCTGTGGCTAATTTATTAAGGGGATTTAGGTATCTGTCTTTGAAACTTTGATTTTTAAGAGTTTTAACTGTTTCACAATTTATTTTGTAGCTGATAATCCTCCGCCGACGGATCATATTTTAATATGGGTTGCCGCTTTTAGTGACTAGCTTTCTTGAACTGTTTTGAAAAATATAAAAAGTTTCCTTATAATATTAAAAGATAGCGTAGATTCTATATACAAAAACTTAAGACAAACCAAAATCATAAGTTTGATTATAGATATCGATTTCTGATTCTTTACTGGATTACGCAATTAAATTGACTTGATGCACTTTTTGATAACTTTATGATTAATTTTTGTTTTTGGTTTGGCTACAAAAACACGTGATTTAACACGCAATTGTTGTTATTTGGCAGTTTTATAAGGTGTCGGCAATGTCATTTGAATTTAAAATTTTCTTTTACCCTTTTCTTTCTTTAATCTTTAAAAATCTTTCTTTACCTGCCATTTTTTCCATCACACACATCTACTATTTAGACATTTGTCATCTTTTCTAGTTTATTCGTTCTTTTTAAGTAAACTTTTTATTATGGAGCACCCGCAACAAAAGTCAAGACAAGAGAAGAAAAAAATAAAAATAAATTATTGTCACCCTGGAAGAAAAGAGACAAAGGGATTTCGACCTCGCTGTTTCATCTCCTCGTTTTGCAAGGCCGAGTGCACTGTCCTGGACCTAGTATCACGTCCATGCTCAGTTCTTTTCTGTTTCTTTCTATTGACACCCGCATTCGGACATTCGGACTAACTTGCCTGCTCTATTCTGTTCTGTGATTCAGTTAAGTTATCTCTCAAAAACTATGATTTTTGTGCTGTGATTGCACCTTTGATTGACTGTCAGAAACCATCAGAAAATGTCAGAAAGTAACGAATGCTACTTTTTGAATGAATTTGTTTCCTGTTTAGTTTATTTCTTTGAGATTCTTTGGTTTTTTCTTATGAATATATAAGCCGAAATGATAATTTCAGACGGTATTAATTACGGAAAATTACAGTCGATTATCGTAGGTGAACTGAAGAAAGCTGGCCTCAAACATCGTTTAAAAAAAATAATATTGAAAAATGTAAAAGTAAGTGTCTTTCTTTTCTTAAGTATTAATAATACCAATACATACAATGGAAAAAGGAAGAAAATTTACCATTCTTATTTTGTTTTAATTTTTAGGATTATAAAGCTGTATTTGGTGCACCATTAGTTAAAGTTCCATCTGACAATGTAATTTGTTGTGGTAGTACATTGAGCATTCCTCTAGTATTGACTGAAATGTCGACAATTTTGAGGGAAAATGCTCACATAGAAGGGTTGTTTCGAAAAGCTGGCTCACAAGCTCGTCAAAAGGATATAAAGGTATTATGAACATTAGCCTAATTTAAATTATTGTGACTTCTTGTTGCATTAATTAACCCTTCTTACATATACATACTAAAAAAACAGACATCTGGTTTGAGATCTAATACTTTTGTGTAATTTCTTTTGGTTTAATGTGTTACAAGCAATGGTCACAAGACAGTACAACTTTATTGATTACAATAGCTAAAATCGACGCGTCGATTTTAGAAATATTGTTAATCCTTTGTTTATGTAAATTTTATTTCTTTTAGCGTTTATTAGATTCTGGAGGCTGTTTATTAGATAGTCATCATCCTATAGATGTGGCCAGTGTATTCAAACTGTACTTGAGGACATTACCGGAACCTCTAATATCTGCTGAAGTCCAAGATTTACTGTTACGCTGTAGATTGACTGTGGGTGAAGAGGCATTGAAATCAATCCTTCATACTTTATTGCTTTTGCCAGTTTTGCACGTCCATCTGCTACATTATGTTATGGAGGTATTTTTAATGTTTTTAGTTAAATTAATTTTTCCTTTACAATCTTTTTATCTGAAATAAAGTTCCCTGCTTTGGCACTACTTGGCATTGATGAAAATTAATTTCAGCACCCAGTGAGGTATACTATGTGAACTTGGACAGAGCTGCTAGTTTATCTAGGCGCATGGTAGTACACCAAACTAAGTTTGCTGTGTTGTTACTTCCCTGGTTACTCCAGTCCTTTTAACATAAAAGATACAGAATTTTGACCATATTTATAGTAATGAAATAATAATGTCTCACACACAATTATCTCGTCCCAAACTAGGCAGAGCCTGTATATGTGTACTATATTATGATACATGGAAATTTAAGAGTCTAAGTGTACATACCCCTTCTGGGAAAAATAGACACCTGAAAAGTACACATTGTCCTGCTCACTGACTGATTCAAATTATGAGGCATTTCCTTAAGTGTTAAAAACTTAAATTTGATACCGAGGTAAGCTTTTATCTATAAACAAGACAAGGAAAAATCAATAATTTTTATTTTAAGGCTCCTATATAATAGACCCCAATATATAGTCTGGGTAGCTGGGTACTTCTAGAAATGGTGGACTCTTTATTATCGCTAGCTATGTAAAATTTAATGTACAACTAAAAGTGAAAATAGAAAAATCTGTTCGTTTGATATGTCCATCCCTAAATCAAGCCTGAATATATGTAATCTAGGTAGCTGAGTACTGAGCGGATGATACAACATGGTGGATTTTTTATCTTTGGTACCTAAGTAAATTTTAATTTACAACCAAACAAAAAAAATAGAAAAATCTCCACAAAACACCAACTTAGAAAAAATAAATAAGTTTCAAGACCAAGTTCTTGGCAAGTTTTTCATTTATTTTCTGATGATGCAAAAGTCTTGCCAAGTAACAAAAAGAAAGGAGGTGCCAGCAAAGGAATTTTCAGAAGCAGTCTTTTAAAATGATGGTTTATGTAGGCAACTACATCACTTTTTCTTAATTTCACATTCATGTTTTGGATGGGTTATGCATTTACAGTATAAAGTTAAAATAGAAGTGTCTTATTAAGAATTAATTATATTTTTTTTTTCAAAGTATGACCTACTGTTTAGTAGCTATTCATTTTTAGTTTAATATAAACTTGTAATTAATTTCAAATGTGTTTCAGTTATTGAATTTCATAGCCTCTAAACACAAGGATAACTTGATGGATTCATCTAACCTTGCAATAGTAATGACTCCCAGCATCATGCCTCTTCCAGTCACGTCTACAGCACAGCGCCTTGAACATCACGTTGCTTTAGTGAAGGTTGGCTATTTGGGTATATTCATTATGATACATAACTATGAAAATAAAAAAATGTGCCGCCTATGATACTGAATTAGCATAGAGATGTAAATAACTACATAAAATAAAATTACTAGAGTTGCACCGAAATTCGGTTCACATTCGGTATTGTCGAAGATCGGCAGGTTTTACCGAACTTCGTCTCCCGCTGAATTTCGGTTAGATACGCCAGGATATACCGAATGTCGGCCAAACTTCGGAAACTCCAATTATCAGCATAACTACATTTAAATACTCAGTCCTACTTATTTTGTTACCATTTTACTAATGTAGTATTGTATTTTGAAGGTAAAAAGAATAAAAACAATCAATGTCTACGCTTTATTTAAAAATTGAGATTAACAAAAAATATTTTCATTTAAAAAAAAAACGTCAAATGTCTCTTTTGACTCATTTGAAATGAGAAGCGGCAGGGTGATCGCAGGTGACGGGCGGGACCCGCGCGGGTGGCATGGCAAGCGACGGAACGAACTCGAACCAACAATTTCATCGGATAAAAGCGCGCCAATTCAAACTGAAGTTCGGCCGAACTTCGGCTTCGGCACATGTTTAAAACGAATTTTTGCCTGAAGCCGAACGTCGGCAGAACCCACATTCGGTGCATCTCTAAAAATTACATACCCCATGGCACACATCTCTACAATTAATATTACAGTTCCATGGATGCATACTTAGAAAACTGAATCCTATTTTCTGCTCTTAATTATAAATTGTAAAAGACATAATATGACCAATATAACATTTATCAAAATATTTTGAAATGGCTGACCTTAGGCTTTGAGGCTGAATATAAACATATTTATATCAGTTGACAGCGCTTGCTTCAGGTGCGGGCAATGTTCAGGGTGCCAAATTTTTTTATGTTTTTTTCCCTGCCCTGGTAGGAAAATAAAATTTTATTTGTTTCCATTAAAAAGCTTGTAAATCTAGGTATTTTTTGATTAAATGTTGGTTTACTATAAAACAATTATTTATGTTAAGCACAAAGTGACTAATTAACAAACAGGTTTAGAATAGACTAAACCCTTTATTTTTTACGTTTATGTCCATAAAATTTATTTTATTTCCTACGCTTAAAGTTTGATCCTACCGGAACTGAGAACATTGTATGTTGTTAAATATATGTTGATAATATTAAACATATAACAAATAATTTTTTTTACAGATTTTCATTGAGAATTCCAGACATATCGGTGTATTGACTGAAGACCTCATGTGCCAGCTGGATGACGATTCTGAATTTTCAAGGGCGAGACGGAAAAAAAGAAGGAGTGGCTCACTTAACAGTATGTTTTATTTAATTTTAGCAAATAATATGAATGAAATTAATGAATGAATTAAAGAATTTTTATGTCTTGACAACACTGAAAATAAGTAGACCCTTGCATGTAGTTTTGTACCTGTCTCACATTTACACATTTATATTCAACAAAGTCCAATATATTATATAGTTTTTAAGTAAAGCTTCTTTTTCATTACTCATATTCAGAAAGTACGCTTGAAGTTACCTGGTCAGAGGGATGAAATTAGTACTTTTCGTCCCTGGGAAACGCTTTTCCCTGCTGTCAAATAAATTTAAAAAAGAAAACTATGCAAGCCATATCCCGACCTTTATACAACAACTCTGCTGAATCGCGGCGTAAAATAGTAATAAAAGAATTTTATCAACAATTTTGTAATATGACTTTATACTTATAATTTACTTTGAAATAAATTAGTATTTAATTTACTTACATTGGAGCTAAATATTAACCGTCATCAATGGTAAAAAATACTGGCTGGTAGAATGCCACAGTAAAAAAAAACAAAAAAGACGAGAAAGCGGCAATTCGATCTTCAGTAGTCTTGTCGAGTGCTAATTATTTACATATACAGTAATTTATATAAAACGAGTTCGTCAGATTCAGATATGGATTTAAAGCGTTTTTTTTACTTTCCTGATATTCATAATGAAAAGCAGTATGTTTACTTGGGTGATCTACTTAGGCACTCCAACACTAATAGTTCGAGTGCCTAAGTAGATCACCCAAGTAAACATACTGCTGCCCTCGCTACGCTTGTGCGCCGAACCATCTCATACCTAAATAGCTCCCTTTCACTCCTTGTGTAACAATCTACTATTAGATTTCAGCTTAGTAGGCACATGAAACTAAAATATTGCACCAACCCTAAAATTACCCAAGTTTATATCACACGCGATTGTGATTAAAAATATTAAAATATAATTGGTAAAGCATTTAAAAAATTAAAATATAGGTTTGTTTTACTAAATAAAATCTTTTCAGTAACATTCTAGTCAACTTTTTTTTAACTGAGCCTCCAAAGCACAACTATTGTGTTGCAATAAATACCAGGTGTAATTTTAACAACCATCCAAATTTTAATATAACAATCTTTGGTAAAAAACTGATGACAGTCTTGTTTCCTTTAGTATCGTTCAGTAGAAAACTATTGAGATATGACTACACAAACCTTTCCTGAAAAAACCAATAACTCTAGTCACCATTCACGGTAGCGGCACGCTCTGCCCTGTCTCGGTCTCAAGGTCTCGGGCACGAGGCGCAAAGAAGGCAATCAAACATTATAAAATAACACTGTACATAAAATAATTTATTTTGAAAATGTAACTTATATTTATTATTTACGTATTGAGGTATATTGGTGATACCTAACATCTAAAAAAAATTTGGATGGTTGTCAAAAGTTGTTCCTGTATATTAGACTCGTTTTCCAGCTATACATACTTTGTGCTACCTGTGCAAAGCCAGAGCAAATCACTAGTAGGTAATGGATAAAACTTTATTGTTTTATGTTCATAATCTATATGTTTCAAGTTTATCTTGTTTACCTTAGGAGCTTGAGCGTTTTGATAGACATTATAACAAAACCAGTGAGCTTCTGGTTAGCTCCATCAGGTATGAAACTTTCAAATAGTACAATGACCTGACCTTGCAAACCACTTGTCGCGTTTTTAGGGTTCCGTAGCCAAATGGCAAAAAAGGAACCTTTATAGTTTCGCCATGTCCGTCCGTCCGTCCGTCCGCCTGTCTGTCTGTGGTTTTCCTCGAAAACTATTCCCAATATATAGACGAAATTTGGAAGGTAGGTGTAATCTATGAACCGCTACAGAACGACATAGTGAAATTCAACCAATCAATTAATAGATTAACTTATAAAATGTACTTTTGTAAGTAAAAATTTTATAAAAATTCCATAGAAAATGACAGATAGCATTTAGCCAAAAAGGGAAAATTAGATGCATTTTATCTTTGCGATGTTATTGTAAAAGGTAATTAAAAAAAAAAAAAACACATTTCGTGATGAAAACTATATTGTATTACTAGGTACTATAAATTTACGCTTTCCTTTGCAGAGCTTATTCTATTCACAATCAATACTAAAAGTCAAAGGTTCGCTGTAATAAAATAAGTAATAAAAATTGTCTCTACAGTGCACTCATGTTATTACTTTTCGGATTAGCCAGAGAGGATCGAGCGCCTTCTAAATTACTAACGAAATAAAAATGAAATATATTTATACAATAATTCTTAAATTACGTAATAATAACGATTAATGGTTAATTTCGATTAACGTCGCGCTCGTATTTTTATATTGTATGGTGGTACGGAACCCTTCGTGTGCGCACTTGGCCGGTTTTTTTGATCAGCAGATCAGCAACGGGATCATGTCACTACCTACAAAATGGCAGAAGTCATTGAACAAAATGGCACACATATATTGTAATTAAATGTAAATGAACTTTAAAAAAAAATGTCTTGAGTTTTCATATAAAATGTGAAGAATCTTTTTCCCCGACCCAATCATCATCATCATCAGCCCGTGTCTCTCCACTGCAGGATATAGGCCTCTCCCAAGGCTCGCCACCACACACGGTCCTCCGCCTTCCGCATCCAATTACCCCCGGTATGGTGCTTCAGGTCATCAGTCCACCTGGCCGAAGGGCGTCCAACGCTTCGCTTCTCAATACGTGGCCTCCACTCGAGAACCCGTCTACCCCATCGGTTGTCGGTTCTACGGCAAATGTGGCCGGCCCATTGCCACTTCAGCTTGCTAATTACTTCGGCTATGTCGACAACTTTAGTTCTTCGACGGATTTCAGTATTCCTGATTTTGTCTATCAAGGAAATGCCGAGCATATTCCGCTCCATAGCGCGCTGAGCGACTTTAAATTTGTGGAACAGTCCTGCCGTGAAAGTCCATGTTTCGGCACCGTATGTCATTGTAGGCAGGACGCATTGGTTGAAGACCTTGGTCTTCAGACATTGTGGTAGTGGCGACGAGAACAGACGACGGAGCTTCCCGAAAGCAGCCCAGCCCAGCTGAATTCTTCGGTCGGCCTCTTTGTAGAAGTTGTGTTTGCCTAACTGGACAGTCTGTCCTAGATAGACATAGTCTTGCACAACTTCAAGAGTCGCACCCTCTACAGTTACCGGTCTCGGTAGAATATGTTCGTTGAACATGACTTTCGTCTTGTCCAAATTCATGCCGAGTCCCACCCGCCGAGAGGCGGCATTGAGGCCGTTTACCATTCTACTGAGCTCCTCCAGCGATTCTGCCATGATGACTATGTCGTCAGCAAACCGGAGGTGAGAGTGTATTCCCCGTTGACATTGATGCCACGATATTTCCAGTCCAGCGTCTTGAAAACATCTTCCAATGCGTTGGTGAACAGTTTCGGGGATATCACATCCCCCTGTCGCACTCCTCTTCGCAATTGGATAGGTTTCGTCCGCTGGTCCTGAACCTGGACAGTCATTGTCGCGGTTTCGTACAGACATCTCAACACCTCAATGTAGCGACAGTCGATTCGGCATCGCTGCAAAGATTCTAGAACAGCCCAGGTCTCGACCGTGTGGGGACGGTAAAGAATACTATTCCCCACCGCCACCGGGAAGCGTGTCGTAAGAGGCGACTAACCCAGGTTAGCAGAAGATGGGCAGCAGCATCTCTCTGTGAAACTATATACTGTGATCACCAACCCGCCTGCCAAGCGTGGTGATTATTGGCAAACCCTCCCAATGGTATACACAAAAACACAAGGGCCCCTAGTCTCCGGCGGCCCTTCTATTCTTGACCACGGCAGCGGTCATGGTAACGGAAGGGCAAGGGGTGCGAAGAATCCCCGGATACGATTCGGCTGCCATAAAAAACAATTATTTGTTGCGACTTTTAACAACAGGACCCTGATGCGGGACGAGCACGTTGAGGAGTTGGAAGTAGAACTGAGCAGGATAAAGTGGCATATTCTTGGATTATCTGAGGTCCGAAGACAGGGGGAGGACACGATAATCCTGATCTCCGGTAACTTGTTCTACTTCCGAGAAGGTGATCAGCCGTCCCAAGGTGGTGTTGGGTTTCTCGTCAACAAAGTCCTTGTCAACAACGTAGTGGAGATCTCCAGTGTGTCGACCCGGGTGGCATACCTGGTACTACAACTAACCGACAGGTACCGCCTAAAGGTTATACAGGTATACGCACCAACCTCGACTCACTCGGACGAGGAAGTCCAGGCAGTATATGACGACATAGCGAAAGCGATGCATCATACAAGCCCGACTCAGTTCACTGTTGTTATGGGGGACTTCAACGCCAAAATGGGAGTACAGAAAAGCGACGAATCTAAGATGGGGCCATACGACATCGGACGGAGAAATCATAGAGGGCAAATGCTGGCAAACTTCCTCGAAATGAAAGGTTTGTTCCTAATGAACTCTTTCTTCAGGAAGGCACCCAAAGAGAAAGTGGACCTGGCACAGTCCAGATAAAGTGACCAGGAACGAGATTGATTTCATCATGACGGATAAAAAGCGCGTGTTCAGAGATGTCTCAGGGATCAACAGGTTCAATACCGGAAGCGATCACCGCCTGGTTCGAGGCACTCTGAACATCAACTACAGGCTTGAAAGAGTCCGTCTGATGAAACTCAATCTCAGACCGATGCGATACCGTCCCAGGCTGACATAAGTTCCGAGGCGGTTCAACTGGAGTTGGAAAACAGATTCGACGCACTGGAAACCACGGCAAATGTTGACGACATGGCAAGGAATCTGATCGATGTTGTCAGAGAAGTGGGTAACAAATATTTTAGGTCGAGGTGCAAACGCAAAGAGTCTAAGCTCTCTAGCGAGACTGGATTTTATGCGAGAAAGACGTGAGAAGTCGCTACGGGGAGCATCGTCAGACCTGGCTCTCAATAAAAAAATCAAGAAGCTGATACGACAGGACCTTCGCCTCTTTAATACAAAACGTATCGAAAAGGCGATCGACCATAACAAAGGTTCGAAAGTTTTCGTTCAGCAACTTGGTCGAAGTCAGCTGACGAAGCTCAGGACTAGCGACAACAAAATCGTCTACTCGAGACCAGAGATACTCGCTGAGATAGAGACATTTTACAAAAGACTTTACGTCACAGATGCACCTCCCCCTTCAGCCCGTGACAGCAGCGATCGGAGGGCTCCACTAACCCGACACTACACAGATGAAATTCCCGATGTCAGTCTGGGCGAGGTCAGATTAGCTCTCAGACAGCTTAAAAATGGCTAAGCACCCGGCGCTGATGGTATCACGACAGAGCTTCTGAAAGCAGGCGGGACACCAGTCCTGAAAGAGCTACAGAAGTTATTTAACTCTGTCATACATAGCGGTGTCACATCGGATGCATGGAGTGAGAGTATGGTCATCTTATTCTTCAAAAAAGGAGACAAAACGCTTCTAAAGAATTATAGACCGATCTCACTCCTCAGCCACGTGTACAAGCTGTTCTCGAGAGTCATCACGAATCGCCTCGCCCAAAGATTTGATGAATTTCAGCCCCCTGAGCAGGCTGAGTTTCGAAAAGGTTACAGCACCGTGGACCACATACATGTGCTGAGGCAGATTATTCAAAAAACGGAGGAATATAATCAGCCTCTGTGCCTAGCCTTTGGGGACTACGAGAACGCCTTTGACTCCGTCGAGACCCCGACCCAATATTAAATATAAATTCTTACATCCTTCTGTTCCATCTCTATCTACAACTTATATCTTGTGGCATATTGCCCATTCCATATTTAAATTCTTTCTCATATACTTAACTATTCTCCATTCTACAGTCTCCGTTTTTTCCTTTCTCCAGCCTCCTTTCATCCTCCTCGACCACTCACCACTCTCTTTTGTATTAAAAAATATTCCTCAAAGTTCCTTGTATACACTTACTGCTCTTCTTGTTGACATATGATGATATAATACAATTGTAAAATATGTCTAGTAAATTTGAACATTAATTAGATCAACTAATAAATAAAAAAGACAGTTTATTTATTTATTTTATAATACTTGAAATGATGTCCATGCTGTAGTCTGAGATAGTGTCTGACCGAATGTTCGGTTTCGGCTTTCAACATTTTCTGCCGCTTTTTAAACTTTCAGTCAGAATATGAAAATAAATAAATATAAATAACAAAAATAAATTGAATGACGAAAAGAAATATAACTTTGAATTAGACTTATTTTTAATTCTAAAAACCCCTCTACTTTATGATTGACAATTTGATGTAGGGTAGATAGGTAGTGTCAAATAGTTTAAAAGTGGTATACAATTTTTGCTAGGTCCTTACTTGATACTTACTTGATACTTGAAGACGGGCTCTTTTTCCGCAACTCGACGTCAAAGCGCCTATTTTGCGTAGGTGGGCAGCGTCATTCTCGCCACCCCAGCTCCACCAGAAAGCCCAGCAGACTCTTCACGTTGCCGATGGCTTCCGGGAGCGACCTCACTGAATTGAGGTGTTTGGCCCGGTAGGTGGCCACTCCTTCGCACTCAACGAGCACGTGAGCGGCCGTTTCCTCCGCCTCCATGCAGACCCTGCATAAAGGACTGTCTGTAATACCCATGTTAAACAGGTGTTTGTTAAAAGGACCATGACCAGTCAGAGCTCCGACCACCAAGCGTAGTTGGTCTCTTCTTAGTCGAAGCAACCTACGTGCCAGATTATTATTAAGTTTTGGCATGGCTGCCCTGGCCTGTCTGCACTCTAAATGGTTCATCCAAACCTGTTCATGTTGTAGTCTCGTGAATTGACGCAGCGTTGACCGAATCCAGCTATATGGCAATGGCAAAATGGGTTCAGGGCCCATCGCCACTGCCTCTGAACCTTCTCTCGCCAGTCGGTCCGCCGCGTCATTTCCACGAGAGCCGCTATGTCCCTTTATCCACTGAAGTGTAACAGTGTTATGGTTACATACCTTTGTCAGTGCTCGGTGACAGTCATATATTAACCCCGATGTAATGGTGTTACTTTCCAGGGCTTGTAGTACCGCTCTGCTATCCGAGAGTATGCGAATGCTAAATTCATTTACCTCCCTAGCGGCGATTGCTTGTGCTGCCAGTATAATGCCTGTGCATTCCGCCTGGAATACGGAATTACAGGTTCCCAGCGGCTCAGATATATTGATGTTTAAGTCCTCGGATGATACACCGGTTCCAGTACCTGACCTTGTTTTGGAGCCATCCGTGTAGATCGTAAGCTCTTTTGAGTCACAACCTTCATCATAAGGGTGCAGCTCTATCTTATATTTTTTGTCGAAGACAAATTGTTTGGGGATCCTATCGTTTACAGCCATGAGCATTGGCTGTGACTCGATGTATTCATCGAGTATTTTAGAATGTGGAACCCTGTTGTCAATCCATAGATTCAGTGCTTTTAATCGCATTGCTGCAGCGGCCGCTTCTTGTTTTATAAAAAGGTGAAGCGGCAGCAGGTCCAGCATGACTTCAAGGGCCGCCGTAGGGGTAGTTCTCATGCACCCTGTGGTCGCCATGCAGGCCAGTCTTTGGAATGTTTGTAGTCTGGCTATTGCCGTGGTCAGGTTGACTCTAGTCCACCAGACCACAGCACCGTAACTTAATGCTGGTCGTATCACCGTCTTGTACAGCCACAACGTAATATATGGAGATAATCCCCATTTTTTACCTACCATGTTGCGGCATTGCCAGAAGGTTATACATGCTTTGTTCAGTTTTTTGTCTAAATGACTACTCCAGTTCAACTTGCTGTCAAGAATCACCCCCAGATATTTGACTTCTGTAGAAAGATGGAGGTCTGTGTTGAAGAATTTAGGTAGTCGGTAATTACCCAATTTTCTTTTGTTTGTGAACATTACCAGTTCCGTTTTCACTGGGTTCACAGTTAGTTCAAACTCTGAGCACCACCTTTCCACTATTTGCAAAGCCCCTCTTGTCACTTCACAAGCCGTGACGGCAGTTTTGTTAGTGACAAGAATAGCCAGATCATCGGCGTAGCCTATCGTGTAAAAGTGATTCTCATTGAGTTTGGTGATTAAATCGTTGACCACCATATTCCATAGTAGTGGCGAGAGTACACCTCCTTGGGGGCATCCTTTCACCACTGTGGCCCGTAATTTGCTGTCTGCAAACCTGACAATTCTTTTGCTCAGCATGTTTTTAATCCACTCAACCATAACTGCATCCGCTCCATTTTTCCTCAATGCCGCGGTTATGCAACTAAAGTTGGTTTTGTCAAAAGCTCCTTCAATATCAATGAAAGTGCCTAGACATATGGATTTGTTTTTGATGGCCTCCTCAATATTACTTATCACTGAGTGTAGCGCTGATTCAGTAGATTTACCGGAGCTATAAGCGTGTTGATTTTGATGCAGCGGTATGTTTTTCAACGCGTTGTCTCTCAATTCCCTGTCACATAGCCTCTCTAAGGTTTTGAGTAAAAACGACGTGAGGCTAATAGGTCTGTAAGATTTCGCGTTTGTGTAATCACTTCTACCCGGTTTAGGTATGAAGATAACTTCCACCTCTCTCCACGCCTTTGGCACATATCTATGTGCCAGACATGCGCAGAGAATCACGGTTAGCCTATGGACCACCCTGTCCTCCCCCCATTGTAGTAGGGCAGGGAAGATTCCATCAGGACCAGCCGCTTTATATGGTTGAAAACTGTTAATGGCCCATTTAACTCTTGGTGCTGTGACAACCTTTTGGGCCGATCGCCAGCAAGTTCGTGTTGGTGAGTACGTCTCATCTGTCCATCTCGTTTCCATTTGGATGTTGCTTCCAGGGAAATGAGCTTCCAGAAGGACCTGATGAGCTTCCTCTTGTGTCCTGGTCAGCGTGCCGTCCGACCTGCAAAGTGAACCCAGGCCAAGAGTCTGTGAAGTGGATAGGACCTTTCTGACTCGATTCGCCTGCTCACAAGATTCAATGCTTTCGCAGTACTTACGCCACGACGCATTTCTTCTATATCTGATGCGCTTCTTAAACCAGGCCTTAGCTACTTTGTATTTGTCCCAGTCCTGGTCTGCACGTGTATTCATTGCTCTGTTAAAGAGTCGTCTCACCTTTTTCCTGATTCGTTCTAATTCAGGCCCCCACCAGGGTTGACTACCACTTCTGGTTTTAGGTGGGAGGGTGATAGGACATGTTTCGTGGTAGGTCTCAATCATAGTATGCGTGAAAGCCTCTACCTGTTTCTCAATTAACTGAATGCCATTGAGTTCCTCGTTGACGACCGCCCTTGCAAGTCTGTCTCCTAGCAGCCTTTGATAGGCAGCCCGGTCAGTCTTGCGTGGGTGTCTCCGAGGTATTGTCTGTGTAATATGTACCTGAATGTTGAATCGAATCCATCTGTGGTCAGAACATGAAGCCTCATTTGACACATGCCAATCCTGGACGAGATCCGCCGCATTTTCTGTTGCCAGAGTCAGGTCTATAATTGTTCTACTACGTCTTGTCACGTATGTTGGAGTGGAGCCTTTATTTAAAATATTAAGGTTAGTAGAAAAGAGATATTGAACTAAGTTATTACCTCTGTTATTACATGTATCCATTCCCCAGAGGGAGTGGTGTGCATTGGAGTCTGTAGCGATGATCAGTTCATGTCCACCAGTTTCACAGAAGTTGATGAGTCTTACCACCTCGGCCGGCGGTGGGTCGTCTTCCACTGGCATATATGCCGATGCAACAACCAATTCACTATTTCCTTCTGGTATTTGCAGCCTAATGGTACACAGATCTCTGGAACAGAACTCTGTTATAGGTTGTGCATTCAAATTTTTTGTTATATATATACATGCCCTAGGGGTATCATGTACTGTATTAGTGATTAGCTTACCTCCTAGATTGAAGAGGCCGCGTATCCTGCCTGCGCTAACCCACGGCTCCTGTATTAGCGCGATGGCCGTGCTGCTGACCTCCATCCATTTCCGCAGTTGAGCCGTTGCGGTCTGACTGTGGTGGAGGTTGATTTGAAGGATCTCACATTTAGACGAAGGGGACGCCATCATCCGACAGCAGTTTCCCCTCCATCTCAGCGAGATCCAGTTCCTCCATCTTCCTGGCCCACTCCTCGCCCTTCTCAGTTCCGGTCTCCGCTAGGTCCTTGTAGTTCATGCAATGTTCATAAGCTTTTCCATACGGCTGCGATATTTCGGCTTTCAGTTTCGGTTTCAGCCGAAAGAAGTTAAAATTCAAAAATTTTGGTTTCGGCCGAAAGGAAATAAATGTAGAGTGTCAGTTTCGGTCGAAAGAAAATATTCGGTCTTGGTTGGATTAGTCTGAGAGAATAGTGATTAATTTTAATTAATATCTTTTTACTTGTTACAGGAGTATTAAACGGGCTGAAAAAAATGGTTTCCGGCAATGTCAACACACCAATCACAACTAGGGACAGTGGTAAAACTCCAGTGTTGAGTAAGTCTGCCTCAAAGAGAAAACTTGAAGGATATGATGGTCTACCTGCTAAAACTAGGTTAGAATTATTTATTGAAATATGTTTTTTTTTTATTTTTGGCAATAACGCAAATGTAATTTTATAGGCAAGGAATCACTCGCATTCTACCACAAAAAGAATTATCATTTACGCCGAAGAAGATGTAAGTGATTAATATAATTACATATCTAGAAATTAGCATTTTTTTAAATATGATATGATTGAATTATTGTATTTATTTAAAGGGGCATCACAGAGAGAAAGAGACTTAGGTTGAGCCCGATTGAAGCAAGAAGTACTCCGGTTGTGAATGCAGAATTCAACTTCCAAAAAAACCCTGACACAAGTGTTAGCAGCGAAAAGCGCTTATTCAATACACATGACACCATTGATCTCTCGCCTGAGAACAAGCCAACTGAGAAAGATTATGTCAGAATATCGAAGCAGGAGTATGAAGAAATCAAGAGCCGAGTATCGGCCATCGAAACAAGGTTATCACGAGAGTTCACAGAAGTTGTCCCTCGTGTTGAACCTCTTCAGCAAGTTCAAAACGTCTACAAACAAACTCTAGAGGAAGTGGCTATGCTCAACTATCCTACTTCAGACCACTTGGCTAGAAGGCTTAGTAAAGAACTCAAAATTAGGCCAAACGAAGAAACCAAAATAATTCGGTCTCCCAGTGCCAGAAAAATTGGTTCAATAAGAAGACGATCACAAGAAAATGCAACTAAAATAGTTAGACATAAATCTTGGAATGCACCACCGCAACAATTCCAAGTTCCACATAAATTGTACCATTACACAGATAATACTAGCACACGCGTCAGCGACGGCAATGGTAATACAGAAACTAATAAAAAAAATATATCACCAGTTAACACATGGAATGGATTCATCGCAGAAACCTCTTTAGAGCATTCCAATTATACTCCAAGTAAATACAGTTTAAGAAAACGTACTAGCCTATGCGACTATAACCCGAATTCTGGTTTGAAAAGGACGGAAATGCGTCGTTCTCTCAACTCCACAATAAACAGTTGGGAAGTTTTGTCAAGCGAAGTTTCTAGAAATTCAATGAATTCCACGGATAAGTCGCAGGAATTATTTGAAGAGTATTGTTATTCTGATTTAAGAAAGCCGACATCTAGGAAAAGCTCACAGTCGCGACAAAAGTGGAGAAGCGCAGCCGCTTTCTTCATGGACAAAACTGGTGAATTAGATGGAAATACACAGACTGGTCGCCCATCTGTGAACAAACTGAGGAGTCAGAACGCTGGAGCTGTCCTCGCAAAGGCTAAACTTTTTGAATCGAGTTCAGATAAGTCATCTGAGAAGAATTCTGAAAAAGCAACCAGTACTGGCTTTGCACGTAAACCTAGACTGAGTAATGCACACAATGGTAAAAGTCAGAAATTATCAATTAATACAAAGAACAAAGTATCAAATAGTAATATTAAAGAAGATGGAGCAAAAATATCCAAAAGACTGAATAGAAATGTAGATAATGCACCAGCATTACCAGCCAGTACACATCAACAAAATGCTAGAGTTCAGACTAAAGATGATGTTGATAATTGGAGATTCTTAAAGAATGGCCGTAAAATGTCACCACCAAAGAAGACTGTTAGAGTAAGCGTTCCTAGAACACCACAGAACAACGTGCCAACTATTAAAAAGCCACTGTGTCCAAACAGAAACTTCCGGTCACCAGTGTGTATTAGTGATACAAAGAAAGTAAACACACCTATGAGAGTGCTACACACATCGCCTAGAAGACGTTCTCCAAGATTAAAAGTACAACATCAGAGTCAATATTGATTTCTGTGAATGGGAATCTGTTTTAGAAAATGATTTATTTTTGTAAATGAATAGATATTGAACACTGAAGTACTATTTCACTGAAACATTAAACTGATCATGAATTAAAATTTCTGAAATTGCATGAAAATTAATTGGTCTAAAATTATCGCAGCTTAATGTAAAGATTGTTTTGTTTAAGTGTAAAACTCTGACCAGAAGTTTGACAGTGTTAAAGTAATTAGGTAAATTAAATAATCAAGTAATAATAATAAAGTAATAACTTGTGAAATGTCTGCATGAAAATGAAAACCAAACATTTAAAAAAACTTATTATGCGGAAGATTGTTAATATGCATAAAAATAATTTATGCAGAGTGAAATTATTGATCTTCAAATGTTTTTTCAACATACTGGTCTAAAATTATTGAAAATCATCAAAACTGACATTTTACAAACACAAAATCGAAATTTTTAGATTTAGCTGATTGATAGACCACTGACCATTTTAAGTAAAAATACTTAATCTTAGACATTAGTTGTGATCAATCAAAAGCCATCTATATACCTATAATATAATGTATGATTGGAATCATGTTCATTATTAAACTAATTATTAAAATCATTATTACTGTATGCATTGTTTTTTGACTAACATACTTACTTTTACCTGAATGGGTACTTATTATTAACCTTTTTTTTAGAAGTGTTGCAAGATCGATATGACATTGTTCACAATGATCATATTTCTTATTTAATGTACAACGGGTATATTCTATTAATTTTATTAAATTAAGCTATGGAGTCCATAAATGATATACACGCAGATTGTCGCCCGCGCTTTTGTATGCCGTATTCAAACAACAAACCGTGTCTCGGAATTCTCTATGGCGATATTTTATCCGCATCAAGATTGGCTCTGAGTGGTAGTTTTTGGTAGAGCAACTTCTTGTTAATTTAAATTGGTTGTGGGTTGCCTTTATAGGTAGTAGTTAAATAGTTTAGCAGTACCTAATATCTATGTGGTTAGTGAAGTACACTCAGTTTTCCTAGAATACAGTTTATTTAGAGATTTATTTATTTATTAGGAGAAAAAAAAGTTACAGGTGTGGTTTAAAATATGCTAAAATACATTTAGTTATCTATGCATATTAATATGATTTAGGAAGTTGTTGCGTAACATTTTTGGTTAAGTTCATGAAATCTAGGTCTGTTCTTGCAAGCATTGCTTGTAATATTGATATGTTCATCTGGAGCAGTTGAGATCGTTAATAATTATAATAAAATATTTGTGGCTGTGGATGCACATAAAGAATGTGTGGCCAAAGATGGTGGTTAAGATTATATAAGTAAAACATCTTCGCGATAAATTGGCGACACAAGTGGGAAGAAGGGGTGCGGTGGGGCAGAGGATGCTTGCCGTCGATCACTATGGCGAGGGCCGGCACAGCAGATAGAGTTAGCACGTCATGCTCATGCGGCTCATGCGCTCCCGCAGTAGAGAAATATTTGTTCGTAGCTATGCGATGTCGACATCCCTACACGAGTCTCATGCAAAATTGTAGTGGAACGGCGCTAGTAGGGAAGGTGTCTTACTCGGGGCCGTGCGCTCCAAGTACTTTGGTGTGGCCACATCTAATGAGGGAACGGGCTATAGCTATACATGATAATCAAACTGAGGAGTTTATCATGGGCTTAGAGAGAGCTTGTGTGCGCGTCTCGTGAGAATACGAAAGTAGTTGTTAAAAGTGCATGTGAATGACACTTGTTCGTATACGGCTTAACTAGCAGTGGGGATAATCCACACATCCTTTGATGTTAAACGATGTAATTGATTAGAAAATTGAATGCAAACATGTATTTTGACTATAAACACGTGAACAAGTTATAGATGTTTCACAAAAACTTTTGCCTTTGGAAATATTTAATATCTTTCGAAAACATAATTTTCGCTTTGAAAATGGCACATTTTTTTGGAAATTCCTAATTTTATGCTTTTTGATGAGCAAACATTGACTCATTTGGTTATAACTAAAACTTCTGGAAAATGTGTTATTGTTGAGGTAACACATGTTTTTAAAGAAAATCGCTTGTTAACTATTCTAAAAGATGATCTGGCAAATACCTAAAACAGGAATACAGGTGCCAAGCCTATATATTTTCTGTCAATCAATCCTTACCAAATAATTTAAAATATCGGTTCTAATTTTTTTTTCAATTCATCTTCCATTTCATCAGCCGTTTTTATACCCCACTGCAGGAGCTTAGGCCTCCATTCAAGATGGGTGTGGAGCTTAATCCACCACGCTGCTGCAATGCGGGTTGGCGGATTGTAACGACCACCATCTATTGACAGCAACCGGGACCGACTGCTTTACGTGCTCTCCGAGGCATGGAGTCAGTGATAGTTAATGTACTTAAGTTAGAAAAAACTCATTGGTACATGCCCGGATTCGAACCACGCCCACATGGCCTTATAGATTTGAAACAGGTTCGCTGCGTTCTGGCTATTATAACAAATCTTAAATCAATCGAATTATCATAAAAAAATATGGGAAAAAGGTCATGGAAAATTCGGATTACAAGGTTAATTAATCTACGTTTGCCTGACCAATGGTAAATTTTAATACATACACTTCCCTTTCATAGCTACGAAGACCTCTGTATGATATATATAAAAAGAAAGAAAGATGCAGCAGTTCCTATTTCTCTGGCACTTGGTTACAAGATCCAAAACATACTGTCAGTAAGGTGCTCTGACAAAACCAGATTGAATAAATCATAAACATGCATCAAGACATAGGATCGATTTGACAAAGGCATAGAGGAATTAATTAAAAATGTAGCATTTAAAAAAGAATATATTATATATATAATACTAATTATGCAAATAATTAATATTAAATTCTATGTAGGTATGTTAGTTTCATATACATATTCCTATATGTATATTTGATTCTATTATTTCATACAACTTCTAGGTGGGATTTGCATATTGCCCTGACCCTGCTGTAAGTCTGCCCAGTGCATTTCGAACATTCCATAAAGTTGACAATCTTCCTCGCCTCTTCGCGTGAACGCTATGTTAAGTGTCTTAACATTTTTACGATACAGATCATATGATACTTTCATATGCGGATATTTTTCTCGAAAATCATTGTACATCGCTTTGACTGTTATATCACTAGGCAAGTACCTCTTTAATGGTGCAAGTTCTCCATTATAAAGAGATATTTTAGGTTGAAAGGATTCAACGTGAGCTTTCAAAAGTTCACGGTTGACAGTTGGTGTTTTAGTGTATCTTCCACGTCCATCATATATTTCAGAAGCATCGTTTCGTTTATCTTTAAGAGAATTATAAAGCACTCGATCATTGTTTTTCTTAAAACCTAACGTGGTTAGTAGAAATACTTTACAAACTTGTATTTTGTCACCATCTTCCGATGTCAATGAAAATGTTTTCCTGTGTTGTCGTTTCTCTTTTCCTTTGATTCTTCGTTTAGAGTTCACTAAATCTGAACAGTTCCTGATGAACAGCCGCCTTTCGCTCCAAGACATTTCCCAAAATTTTTTATTGATTTGCTCTCTATATGATTGAGAGAACTTCTCTGTACATTTTTTGGTACATTTTATATCACATCCTTCTCTGACAAGGTATTTTGATCTGATTCTATTTTTTTTCTGTGCTATTCTTTCTTCCACTGTGGAGTCATATTTTTTTCGCTGGCGTATTCTTCCTGATTTTGTGTATTGTACAGAATTTTGTGATTGTAGAGGTGGAGGTGGAGGTAAAGAAGGTGGTGGAGGTGGAGGTAGAGATGAAGGTGGAGGTGGAGGTAGAGATGGAAGTGGAGGTTGAGGTGGTGGCGGAGGAGGAACTGATTCCAACAGTCGCTGTGGTTGCGGTGGTAATGGAGGTGTTGCAATCATTAGATTATGATTTTGATAATGGGGCAAAGAAGGCTCCAGTGGTGGGATTTGGAAAGTCTGTCTCAAATATTGGTCTGATTGAAAGAAGGGAACTGAAGTCAGAGGTGTATGTTCTTGATACATTTTTACATCCTCCATGTTACTATAGAAATTTTGATGATACATTGGGACATCTGGTATGTTGTTTATTGTTTTCTCTTCTTGTATTTCATTTCCTATATGTGTGAATGATATATTTAAGGTTTTTAAATTCTTCCGATATAAATCGTAAGATATTTTTAAGTTCGGATATTTAACACGGATATCATCATACATACATTTTATTGTAATATTACTTGGCAAATAGTGTGTAATAGATCGTTGATCTCTATCATATAGAGATGGTTTTGGTTGAAATGATTCCACATGTGCTTTCAGAAGCTCACGATCTACAAGGAATGGCTTTTTGTGTTTCCCACGTCTGTCGTTGATTTCTGAAATGTCTGTACGTTTATCATTAAGAGAGTTATAGAGTACACGATCATTGGTTTTTTTAAAACCTAATGTTGTGAGTAGAAACACTTTACAGATTTGTACTTTTTCTCCATTCTCAGCAGTCAAGGAAAATGTCTTCTTTTGTTTTCGCTGAGGAGTCCCTTTTACTTTTCTTTTTGATATTAATAGATCAGAGCAATCTCGAATAAACAAACGCCGTTCACGCCAAGATTTTGCCCAAAATTCTTCATTAATTCTTTCACGATCAGCTTGAGTAAAATTTTCTGTACATTTTTTAGAACATTTGGTTTCACAGCCTTCCTTAACAAAATATTTTGCCCTAATCTTGCTCATCGTTAATCAATTATCCAAATGCTGCAACAACAAAAAAAAGAACTGTAAAATTTAAGGTATATCTATAAAAAAATTGGTTGACCCTGCAGGTCATCCCTGAAGCTTCCCGCTGTTTTCGAGTTCAAAGCGCTCGAAAATTAGAAAGCTATTTAGCTCTTTAAACTCAAATATCGATTTTTGTGGCTTTTGAGCTCTTCGAGCTTATAATATTCATTTTCTGAGCTCTCCAAGCCCAAAAATAGAATTTCTATACATTTAGAGTTCTTCAAGCTCAGAAACCTGAGACAAAAGAAAATATTATTTTAGAAATATTTGAACTGCGATATTTTTTGAACGCTTCGTTTGATTTTAACGCAATTTATGGCATTATATGTAATTTTGTAAGCACAAAACTTTTATGCAAAGCCAAAAATTGATTGGTCATAAAATTTCAAAGTTATGTTAAAAAAACACTTTTTTGAAAATTTGTAAACGGCATTATCTTTTGAACGCGTCATTCGATTTTAATGCAATTTACGACATTATTATGTAATTTTATAAGCACAAAATTTTTGTATTAAACCAAAAATCGATCTTAAAATCACAGTTATGTTAAAAAAACACGTTTTCGGAAATTTGTGAACTGCGATATCTGTTGAACGAGTCGTTCGATTTTGATATTTTCACTCGGGCACTCACGCAGTTTTTATGTACAAAAAACGTATATAAGGTTTCAAGTAGATCAGTTGGAAAGCAGTTATTTAAAAAAACATTTAAAAAATTTTTTATGACGTTTATTTTTAAAATATTTTGAAACAGCTTGACCGATTGACTTCAAAATCTAATCAGATCTAAGTCTTGATGAACCCTTTCAAACGCTGTATTGCAGGTTTTAATCGGTCAATCCGTTCTCAAGATATTGTACGACAAAAAAAAGTTACATACACACACATATGGACGTCCAGCCGAAAATGGTCAGAATGGCTTCCCTGGACCTCAAAACATGGAGATCTGATGAAACTCGATTTTCGAAAATCGGACCCAAATCAATAAATTCACTTGGATAGCGGATAGTTAAAAAGTGGTGATGAATTTTAGAGTTGGTTGGAGTGAGATGCTAGAGATGGGTGTACCTATTTCACTACTACTGTAAGGAGTCATTAGTTATAATAGAAAGACTAAACACAATAAAAGTGTACTACCTACCTTTGTTCAAGACTATGATAAGTAGGTAGATGTAGGTACATTATTTTCTAATAAATAAAACAATAGTGTTTGAGATTATTACAAGGCTATAAAATATTTGTTAGCGACCAGTGAAACAAGTCAGCTTAGCCCAGCAGCAGGACAAGCTTCCAATGCAATTTTCTAAAGGTTATAGTTTTTCATATAGTTTCATTCACACGAAAGTATTTTATGTACAATAAAATTGATATAAAACTGAGGAAAACTCGAAGGTATTTATTGTTATCTGAAATATTGTATTGTACTTACATAAAAAATTAAAATACTTTAAATTTTACCGCTAAAATACGATAATAAAATTAATTATCCCACATTTGACTATCATAAACGGTTATATTACTTAATTCAACTTAATGTGAAGAAGTTAACCTTTTCCTTCTTGTTAGTTTTATAAAGACCAACATTTTAGATCAAATTCTATTGGTAACAAATGTGTGTGTTTAAAAATTATTTTCTCAATAATAATCACAGATTAATAATAATTTATTATCGTCACAGATTAGTAACGTCACGGCCAGTCACATAGCCTTGTAAAATGTCAATCAATTTCAATAGGATTAGAGATGGAATAACGGCTTAAAATTGACAACGACTTTAAACAAATAGCTTAAAAAAATAGCAGGCTTATAAACCTTTATGTATTGTTTTAATGCCTAAATGCATCATTGAATAAATATTAATATAGGCCCAAAAAATTGCATTTTATTTTAATATAATAATGCAGTCTTTTAAAACAATCAACACTTTTACAAATGCTCAGGTTAGTTTCTTGTGCATGGCCAACGCAGCTGAAAATGTATAAAGTTACCATGGACACAAATATTATGCTTTTATAAATATTATGTTAAATATATGCATTTTCTTAACGATTCAGTTATTTTTTTAAATTAGGTAATGATACTAATGTATTGAATTTATCACAGAAATATGATTCACTCTGCTGCTAACACACACAACGTATGTACCTACCTCACGAACGTAAAATTTTTTAACGAAATATGCTTATTAATATAAACGTTACATATGTTTTTATTTTATAAGCGTGCTTTATAAAAGCTTTTCGTTTAAGTGTCTATTTCTAAATAGGATGCACAGATCATATTATTAGGATGTCAACAATGAGATAGCATTAAAATAGTGTTTAAATTTTCACGGCAGCGTATTCAATATATTATTTTAACACTTATTATCGTAGTGGCTATAGTACTTAAATTTAAAAAAAAATATTATATACAAACATTAATTACTGAATAATAACATACGTAAAATACGTATCATACACT
Organism: Luffia ferchaultella; assembly: GCA_949709985.1. Taxonomy (NCBI): domain Eukaryota; kingdom Metazoa; phylum Arthropoda; class Insecta; order Lepidoptera; family Psychidae; genus Luffia; species Luffia ferchaultella. The sequence continues at coordinate 13,874,814 of OX453256.1, read as the reverse complement.
AAAACGCCGCTAATCACCGCTAATAAGCATCACATGATCACTATAAGCATCAACGTGTCGTGATAGCCAAAAACGCAACGAATCTGTCTCAAATTCATATAAGGTCATAGGGCCATGATTCGAATCCGGGCGTGTACCAATGAGTTTTTCTGACTTAAGTACATTTACTATCACTGACTCCGTGCCTCGGAGAGCAGGTTAAGCAGTCGGTCCCGCGCGCTATCAATAGATGGTGGTCGTTACAATCCCCAACTCGCAGTGGAGCAGCGTGGTGGATTTAAACTCCAAGCTCCCCCCTCACTCTGAGTGAGGCCTAAGCCCCTGCAGTGGGGTAAAAATAGAGTGAAGTAAAGCATTTGAGTTGATAGAATTACTTCCAGATTGTCACGTAGCAGCTTATTAGCGCAAGGCGCTAGGGCTATTTTCATTGGGTTACAAACAGTGCTGTGCGCGCGGCGCAATCAATTGCGCTGGCACACTTACCGAGCTGACAGTACAAGCTCAAAACTTCAATTCACTGCGCCGGTTAGCGCAATTCGCTAACACAATTGTCTGAGTTAGAGCAGTTGCGCCGGTGCACAAAATAAATTTCACCTGTAAAGACGGTGATTTTTAATCATCACGAGCTCTTATTACACGTAATTAATTTTCAATCAATCAATATTAATCATTCAATATCAATTACTCAATCAGTATATATAAATCAATGAATATCACAAAATATACTACCTATTTGTTACTGGGAATTAAATCCCATCAAAAACAATACTTGTCAAAAAAACCAAGTCTCGCAACTCAGTTGTTCTGCGGTAAAAAGTTGTGAGATCCATGTAATACCAAGTCGGTTATTAATTTATTCAGTCTCTACTTAAGCGACTTTCTGTCTTAATACGTCCAGTCTCTAAGACCACGATCGTGGTCCATAACAATTGAAAATCAATTGTGTCTGGAATCTCCGTACTCGAAGCATTAAGTTGTTACGTAATAATTAACAGCATCTTATAGTGACGCATATCAATATTAAAATTCTTTAATGTTTTATATAAATATATTGAGACTTGGCCATCGCCTGAAAACACGTGTAAATTCAATCGCCTGAAAACACATGTAAATTCAATTATTTAGTGCGATGGCCAAGTCTCAATATATTTATGTAAAACATTAAAGAATTTTAATATTGATATGCGTCACTATAAGATGCTGTTAATTATTACGTAGCAACTTAATGCTTCGAGTACGGAGATTCCAGACACAATTGATTTTCAATTGTTATGGACCACGATCGTGGTCTTAGAGACTGGACGTATTAAGACAGAAAGTCGCTTAAGTAGAGACTGAATAAATTAATAACCGACTTGGTATTACATGGATCTCACAACTTTTTACCGCAGAACAACTGAGTTGCGAGACTTGGTTTTTTTGACAAGTATTGTTTTTGATGGGATCTCATTTCTTTTTGTATTTTGTAGACAGTTCTACTTTTTTCCTTTTCGGTACCTTCTACTTATTGTATATATGTATATCTACCAGCAACTAATTTTCTTAAAGCCCGCACTCGTAATAAGTACGAATACGCACGTAGGTACGTTTTTTGCATTAATAAATAATTTAATACACGTGTTTTCATGACGGGAATACCCATTTTTTGCTCGATTTGGCAGGGGCACTACCATGCGCCTATATTTAAATGGGACTAGCTTAAACCCGCGGCTTCGCACGCAATATAATAATAACTGCCGTAATAAAACATCGTTACGGATAAAGCCAATATTGAAAAATTTAACCGAAGACTTGGCTGTATGGGCTTAATTTTCTTTGCGGTCTTTTCTAGATTTTTTAGTTTTTCCTTGATTCATACACCAAACACTACTTATATTCCAAATTTGAAGCTTCTAGGTCTGCTAGAAGTGCCTTAGAATTTTGATGATCGTTGAGTCAGTGAGTGACAAAATTAAGAAATTTGACCCGTTATAATTTCTTAAATTAAATTGAATGAAATTTGAAATATACGTGTAATATGCTTATATAATATGCCTGCATGGTTACTGAAAATTTCAGTCTTCTAGTTTTATCCACAACGAAGTTACAGGGGGTCGAAAATGGTCTGAATTGCTTCGAGAAAAGGATGGTACGGCCGTGACGCTTTTTTGCTCGACTTGGTGGGGGCACGGCCGTGCCCCCAGATGCGAATTATGCCTTTTATGATTACGACCCAATGGGCGGCCACTTTTTTACTTTATACCCAAATTCATGATCGGAGTCTACGCGCACCCTTAGAAATCGATTTTGAAAGCAATCGGTCTATTCACAAAAAGTTCAAAGTAGCGAACTTTTTTAAAAAAAATAAGTATTTTATGTTCAAACACTTTAACAAGTACCTAACTAATGTAAATTTATTCACAATAAGACTAAACATCCAACCATAATTTTGCATAAATCTCTGAATGAATGAAAGTGAATATGTGAAAAATTGAAATGTCACTTAAACTACATTTCAATAGTAAAATGAGCAATATGCGATCTGCTTTAAAACATATATAGGAATAAAAACTTTAGAACCTAAGTTTAAAGTCTATTTTATAATGCTCTATGAAATTGTATAGTTAGCAGTTGAACCCGCCACCTGTCGATTACTAGGTTCAATTTATAACTCTTTGATTTCTGAGATATTTGAATTAATCTTTAAAGGTGAAGAGAGATGGCGCTGTCTAATATTTTCAAATATTAATGCAGTTCTAATATACGATGAAATTCGCATAATCTGCGATTTCGTTGAGCATTATTTGTAGCAGACGTAGCAGGTAGCAGACTATGTGAAAGAAAGTAGCAGGTGCGACGTATAATTACGCATGTCATGTGATTTTTCCTTAGACCAATTATCACAATGGACAGAGTCATCTGTTTTTAGGCATGTCCATTTTTTGTGTTTGTATTATATTATTTAATTTTACAATATTTAATGGTATTACATTTGATTTTAATCATTATCTCATACGAATAATATATTTTAAAACTGAAAAACATTTTTTATGGATAAAGAACTTATTTTGCAGCATTAAAAATGATGCCAAATACTTACGTATGAAATGACAAATCTGGGTCTTTTGATCCTCCTTTTGTTGTTCTTGCCTAACAAGATACAGCTGAACACGACATTCTTTCAAAATTCAAATACTTTTAGCTAAAATAATGAGATTCTATTATAAAATTCAATCAAATGCTACACTTCACCGCAATGTTTTGAACGACTAGTCGGCCAAGAATTGATATGATTCACACTGATTGTCCAACGTTGCCAAACGTACATCAACTGTCTCTTTTACTCGTAGCTAGACTCCATGGGATGGACAAAGATACACGATTACGCGTTGATATACGGATACAAAAGCGGCAACGTATTATGACTCTGTCCATTGTGATAATTGGTACAAGGATCTTTCACATGCTACTCATAAAATGTTCCATGCTTATTTAAATATGTTGCGAGCATGAGAGACCTATCCTTACAGTAGCGCCATCCAGCGTCGAGTAGAGAGAGTGAAAAACTTGGCGAGAACCAGCCAATAACGGCTCCTAACTCCAGCCACAAAGTATGACGCACCGCCTACAAGCATGGCAGGCAAGACGCGCCGACCAATCACGAGAATATGCCAGAAAATGCTAGAATCTGGATGGCGCTGTCTCGCTATAAACGTTTTGCCTTGTGATATCCTTAGGTAGGTATTTAATAGTCACAAGTACCTAAAATCCTAAATGTCAAAGTCTAGGGTCAATCAAGAGTAATGACACCTAATACCTCATACCAATAATGGTATAACTGTCCACTTTCTTGTGGTACGCACGAACAGTAAACGTTAAGTAATATCTTTAGCGTTTACCATTAAATCTACTTTTAATCCAAGATCTAGTACCTACCATAGGATGAATCTGAGGATTCAAAATTGAAGATGTCCAATGGACGGTCCCACGTATTTATTTTTTTGTCTTTGTCTCCGCACGCATATAAATGACCTAAACTGCTGGTGACTCTGATATGCATCACTTTCGGTTTAATAGTTATCCACCTGTGATAATTAACCATTTATAACATACTTTGTAAAATATAATTGTGTTTAATGCTTCCTGATAAACACATTCTAACTGCTGAAATTCTATAGTTATTCATTAATATCATCTAACAACTCCTGTAGAGTCCTTATTCTTATGGACAATATTTGAATGTGGAAGATACTAAAGAAATAAAATCATTTCTTAATCACTCTGGCGAAGTACGGAATTAAAAATGGCGGTCGCGCCTGGCCTTTCTCTTTCATATTTACATCACTTTCACAGTTGGGTTAGGTCAAAGGGTTGTCATTTATAACTTTTACTTCATCTGCTCGGATTATATTGTATAGTCAAAAGGCCTGAACTAAAATCATCCTTCACCCAGCTGCTCACAGTATGGGAAGCATTTTTATCAAACATAAATTAAATACAATTGTACCATGACAAAATTATTTCTGGCAATGCCAGAAATAATTTGTAACATATAACGTACATTGCCAGAAATAATTTGTAACATATAACGTACATTGCCAGAAATAATTTGTAAGTTGGGATATTTCTAATGGATGTTTGTAAGGGTTTATGAAATAAAATTCCGACATATAATATTATATGATGTATATCACGGATTTTACAGTGGTAATTCAATGTATAAACGAAAATATCCAGAATAAATTAAAACACATACTGAAAATTCAATAAATAACAATTTTTTTCCACAATGAGTAAGTAATAGGAAAGCATCGGTGTCACACCGCCCGCGCCAGACACGCGGCGGTGACGGCTTTACACCGCGACAGTGGGCACGAGTAATTCAGACTCCCTTACAGCTTATGGCTAACACTTATCACTATGAGCGTCCAGCCGCGTCGTGTCGCGCGCGGCTCCATCCCACTTTGTCTAACATTGCTTCTCATTCGATATCAAAGACAAATCTTTTAATTAACTGTATAATAAAATATCAATTGTACCTAAGATCTTTCCGATTTGATTACGCACGTTCCTGTTCGCCGGCTCGCATTACATTTATAATTACACTAACGGCGAGGAGCCGATCCTGTGGCAACAACACTCAGGGCACACAGCAGCCGCAAATGAGTCTCGCGCGGCTGTCCTGCACCGCTCGCTGGCGGCACGCCCGCGGACGACTCCGTTTTCAATATTTAACGTACATATCGTGTTCAATAATAAAAATATAATGATAAAAATACATTAATAACTAGTTTTCGATTACTGTGTGACATAAATATTTACAAAGCGCATTTAGGAGCGCCGTTTGAGTTAGGCGAGGCGGGCTCCTAGTCTAGAGATAAAAAAGGCCGCGCCGCGCCGCGCCCGCGACCGCGACCGCACCGCCTCCGCTCGTTGCCTCTTGCCTCCACAGCTCATCACACTCGCTGACTAATACACCAAAACATTACAAAAAAAAAAACGATCAATGCTCAGTTTGGTTTCCAATACTACAGCTGATACACAATAACATACACTGCTACGTTATATCAATTTTATTTTATCCTAAACAGTATGTCTATGATTTTGAGATTATGCCCTGATTACATTTTTATGAATGGAACACTATATATTATGAACGTATGATTAAGTACTGAAGATGTATCGAAAAAATTGAAGGCACCGAACCAAATCTTTGTTCCGGTGCCGTTGCTCACAAAAGTTCAGCGTTTAACTGAATCGTCGAAAATGGTGGGATATTGAGTTTCAAACTAGGAATAGAAAAAACATAATTATAAGCTTTACAGTTAATCATTAATGACAAAAATTCTTTATAAGAATATGAAATTAAATTAAATCCATTATAATCACTTAAAACAAAATTAAATAAGTCAAGAGATAAGACAAAATTGTATTTTTTCAAGTAACTCAAGTAATGCTCAAATGAATTATTAAAAAATATTTAGATCACAAACACAATTATGAACATAAAAAATTATAGATACTAGAGATGTTTATAACATAATTCAAATTCAAAATTTAATACATTCAATATTGATTCAATTAAAGTTTGGTAAATAATATCTAAATAAATACAAAAATAAATGTATAATGTACAATGAATACTGATTAGTGACGACGATTTGTAATTAAAGAAAAACAATTTATGCCTTTCACTGATTGAAGCCAATTTACACACAGTTCTGATGATGCAGCAATCGTGTCGTAATCTTGTTACTCGGTGCAATTGGGGACAAACGATAGATTCAAAACAAAACAAAAAAATATACAAAATTCTACAATTTAAAGCCATTACCTTAGTATAAAAAAGAGATGAAGTCATAAATTTTGTTTAAAATATCTATCTATAATTAAAGCTAAGCGAATCAATAGATATAGACAATTATACATCAGTCGCAACTGCACTCAGTGTGACCATAGAAAGAAATAGAAGATCACAAACAATAAAATTAAAATAAGACCCTTAGTTGACAAGAAAAATACATGCCTTATGTAAAATATGAAGATGATATTATGTGGTAATATTTATACGATTCCATTATTCTACATAAGACAAACGGATTTTTCCATCTAAAAAATAATACAATAAAATAATATGTCGAAATTGTCTCTCACGATGACTAGTTTTGATGTGGGAAGAGGGAAGAGAGAGAGATAGAGAGTGAGTGAGAGATGGGGGATTGATCGGAGTGCACTCACACCGAGCTACAAAATGAGACATGGTGGGGATTGGGCGTGGCGCGGTGCGGGTGGGTCGGTGCGGGGCGGGCGGCGCCTAGTTCACCATGAGCGTGTGCGACTCCATCGGCGCGGCCGAGTCGTACAAAGTGTCAGTGTCCTGCGTGGGCTCGCCCTGCAACTGGCACTGATTCGACAGTGTCCCCGCGCCGCAGTCGCAGAAAAATCTGCAATAATATTAAGTGTGTTTATGTATTGAGAAAGCGACAGTTTTCCTGCACAGATCGCGTCAAATTTTATGGCGGACCTGAATACAATGCTATAAGCGGGCTTGTGGAGGTACAGTGATATACCGCTCGCTCCACTGCGTCTTGCTACACCTGAAACTGGTTACTGCGACGCGACTTGTGCCTACTTTCGGCTCCGCCATAAAGTTTGCATGTAACTATATTTAAGTCGGGTCAAAACTTTTTACAGACGAGACAACAAAACGATATGCTCATTTTATACTCCAACACGCACCGCGTGCTGCCGGTCGCGTCGCGTGTTATTCCTTGGCTTCCACATTGATATATGAAAACAGGACTATTTGAAATTTGATCATTTGGTCACACTATTCATTACCTGTGCTCCACATATACAGTTTACCTAGGTGAACCATTCAACTACATTTGGAAAGACTCCACAAATAATCGTTCTCTTTCCACAAAACTATTTACAGAAAACTTTTACAACTGACAATTTATTTGGTTTCCTTTGTGTGATAAAATGAACAGCACCATAAGGCGGAGTATACAATATCAAATTCAACTATAAATCTAATGTGAAGCACAATAATGTGGGAGTCCGCGGGTAGCCGTCGTCAGGTGTTTCGTGTACAATGCTACCTTTGCCGCAATGAACGCCGTGTTCAATTATGTTCCTCTATGCGTTTGTCAAAAAACATAAACGAAAAGATTTTAAAAATAATTTTTTACCTGTCATGGCGTATAAATTCGACATCATGCCCTGAATGGCATGTCTTGATACAATTGACACAGATAGCGTTGCGGTCGGTAGTGTTGCAGGTCTGGCACCTGAAATGATAGATAAAAAACATTTTTAGGCTACATTCAAATACACTGCAAACTATAGCTAAATTATCTTATACAAATGCACCAGCAAACTTACCAATCATCTGAAAAGGTAGGTAAAGGAGTTCCAATAATGGCATTTATAGAATCAAGGTACCTCTAATAATAAAAAAATCTGTCAAAAAGGCTAACATGTGATTGGTAGGCATTGTGGCATTGGTAGCCGTCACATTTACTTATGCAAATCATAAGTTTCAGATACATTCAACATTACTTTTGCAAATATAATATTTCTATTGATTTTTACATTGCAGGTTTTGAGATTTGTACCTCATTGCATAGCTAGAAATACATTGGTTTTTTTTTTGATAACCTACATGTTTAATTCTTCAAAGATTTTTTAATTAAACTCAAATTTTTCTTAATTCTGAAAACGTTATGGAACTAATAGCGTTGCAGAACCTTATCCTTAAATGATCACAAACGATTTATCATTTTATTACTGATAAGTCTGTTCGTTGAGTATTGGTATTGTGGCCTGCCCATTGTCACTCCCAGTTGCCAATTCAGTGAGCTATGTCGGTCATTCTAGTTCTTCTGTGAATTATTTCATCACAAATTCTAACTTCGTTAGAAATCCAAGCATGTAGCCTTTTTTATTGCACGTCGAGCGACTCTGAGCTTGTTAACGAGAACAACATTTAGGGACCATGTCTAGTTTGTATACGTTATCACTGGCAACACACACGGCTTAAAGACTTGGTCTTTAAGTACTGATGTATATTAGACTTGTGTTTTCTATAAAACCTCTCTAAACTTAAAGATAACAAATCAGACAGTAAGCACCAGATTAGTGAGGAGCTTTGTAGAGCCCTCAATCACCACCGGAGCAGGTGCAACCAAGACATTTGACATAATTTTTGTTTTGTTCATGAACATTGTTAATCCCACTCATTATGAAGCATTAGAGTTATTATACTATTTCCATTATTTTATTTTCCCGATGACAGCTCCTGTAGAATGTAACTGCGCATATTACGCAAAAATTAACTTTTAAATGCGAGGTATAAAAAATACAACTGCCTAATTTTGTTCCTTTATCCCATATAATATTCATCCAAGACAAATTGCGTCCATAAATGCAGTATTTTTTTTTTTAAAGTTCAATAAATAACTAATTATAATTTAATACATTTTAATAAAGTTACATTCTATAGGAGCTGTCATCAAGAAAATAAAGAAATGGAAATAGTATAGTCTCTGCATATAGCACCACAGTCCTCCAGCGATTTTGCCATTAGGAAAATGTTGTCAGTAAATCAAAGGTATGTTTTCACCACTGATGTTGATGCATCATTTCCAATTTAAATACAACATTAAAAATTTATAACAATAATAAATCAACAAAATAAATTACCTGTAAAAATCGTGCATCGGGAAAGATGTATATGATGAGATCTTGTACAAGCACTGCCCGCCGCCCACCGCCTTCTCGACCGCGTCTTGGTTGCTGAATATTTTGTTGCCACGCACCAAAGGCGACACGCCCGAAGCTAAGCACAGACCTAACAACAAAAAAGAATGGTGAATTCTTGTTGAACCATAAATGTCTTTTGAAAAGGACACAGATTTATTCATGGTGTTAACTACAAAACAAAAACGATAATCATAATATGCAACATTTGAAAAAAAAAAAAAAAAAAAAACATTTCACAATGTCTCCAGATGTAAATAAAACTTAAATTATTTTGAAATAACTTATATTTAAGCATATCCAGTATATTTTGTAATAAAGCACATTAAAAGTTTTCAGAAACTACTTGCGTAAAACGAAGAATATTTTTTTTAAATTCTTTATGGAGATATTTAATTTTAAACATTTTTGAAATTTTGTAGACATTTCTAAAATTTTCACTCCATCAATATTTTCTCTACAGTTTTAACCCCCCCCCCCCCCCCCTTTCTTATTTCTTATTCCCATCTGTCCCCTCCCACCTTGTTTTGTTCTCTTAATTTTCTATCCTATGCACCGTATCCACCCCTCTTCTTCCACTTCTTGGTGAACAAATTGCTTATTTTAATTTTTCTTTATCACCGTACACGTTCCATCACATGTTCTAAACGTCCCTCTCCTCCAAATATTTTGCATTTCCTATCCTCATCTGCAATCAATACTTATTATTCTCTTCCAGATTCCCACATCTTAAGCTTGCTATTTTCCTCCAACCACCCATCTTCTTTTTTTTCTCCTAAGAAATTTCTCTAATAGCCTTTTCCCTCTAGATGTCATTTTATCTTCAAATCTTGCTGCTCTCTTTCCTGTACTCTCATTTTATTCCTACCTGTTTCTTTGTAGGTTAAATAGTCTGGCGTCCATCTGTCCAATCCCAACATCCACTTTCTATATTTCAGTTGCGTACTCTCTATTTTCTACCATTCCTTAAAACCAACTGTGCAAGGGACAATAGTGATCAAGTTACTTTTTTTTGCCGTAATTGACTTTTAGACATGAACATATAAGAAAAAAAAAATCTTTCATGCCACACTGATCCAAGTGCAAAAATATCATCCTTTCCTCTTAACATCTCAAGGTACTATTTTAGGGTTAACTCGCTACTTACAGGAATGCCTATTGTCGTACTGTTCCAAGTGATAATTCGCACTGTGATATGTCACTTGGAACACTGGTTCATCCTTAGTCAACTCTACTCTGTATATCATTACTCTTACTACCAAATAATCAAAAACCATCATCCTTGAATCTCCTTTCACCAATTTCCAGATTTTATTCTATTTGCAGATATAAAAAATTTTCAGACCTAGTTTTGAAAGTTTAGAAGCTATGTTCCTGAGACAGTTGACAATCTCACCATAAAGGTTAGTTTTGCTCTTTAATTGATGAAAAATAAAGGATGTTAGGCATTTTGATCTAAAAAAAAAGTTGTGAGGCCAGACTTAGCTTTGTTTCCAATATAGCCAAGGTCCAATATAGCCAAGGTCACATGGAATCCTCATGAGACATGGATAACAAACAAACAAACCTACTGATGTGTATTGGCATTTATGTTGCTCTCAGGGACAGCGCCGCTTTATGAATTAAATTCGATTCTAATTTGTTTTGTATTATCCAATCAGATAGTTTTTATTAATCAATTAGTGACTAAAAAAATGCAGTTCCAGTGTCGAGCACATAGTTACAACTCGAGATTTACACATGGCCTGGCTATTGTATAAAATCCTAGAAATAACCGCTGACGTACTTTAACCCTAGAATCTTACCTCCAAATCTGTTGTTAAATATTTGATTATGTTCGAGAGTGGCCGTGGCGTTGTTCGTGATCTCGACCCCGGCCGCTAGTCCGTCGAAGATGCGGTTACGCCGCAACACGGGATGGCTCTGCGTCGAGATCAGCACGCCCGCTTGAGCGTTACGGAATATATCGTTCTCTTCCAACACGCCCTGCAAACGAAAATTACTCATTAAATATTTATATACGTTAGTTACAAAATAGTACATATAATACAAACGCAAGTAATCATTGAATCTATAGACATGGCTATATAACTGATTTTCAATTTAAAGTGCTAAGGATCCTTTTGCCTTTAGAAATACAGGACCTTAATAATCCCCTCAGTAATACAAAAATGTATCTCAATATTGGGACATACCAAACAATTAGACTCCAAAATCTGTAACCTGTATTGGCTGACCAGATGCAAATCCAACTCACATATAACAAAAAAATTTATGCCTCGGAGAGCATGTTAAGCCAACGGTCCTCGGCCAGTCGCTGAAATCCACCAATCTGCACTGGAGCAGAATGGTGGATTAAGCTTCAAGCACCTTCATCTCGAGGGGAGGCCTAACTCCCAGCAGTGGGGCATAACAGGCTGATATGGTATGGTATATAACAGCACATTGGACATATACAAAACCATTATCAAGCCCATTTGGACGTACAACATTCAACTATAAGGCTCAGCTAGCAACAACAACATCAAAATATTGGAGAGGTTTTAGAATAAAACAATAATATCTTCAATATACCCTACATTTCTTAACTAACCGCCCTATATTAATAACAAATTAATGTATATCAACATCAAATTGAGAACAGTTATGCAGGAAATAGAACCATTCAGCAAAGACTATCTAGATTGAACAATCACAGCAACAAATTGGCAGCTCAACTACAAGGACCAGAGAGCCTCAAATTCTCACAACTTGACACAGCATTTAAGGACCAGTGGAAAGAGTAATAATAATAATGTATACAACACAACAACGTCTAGCCCCAAAACTAAGCATTAGCTTGTGTTTTGGGTACCAAGCAAAGAAAACACATACATATATAACAACTAAGACCCGGTACCAGTATCAATATTCATCATATAGATACTGATCTGACCTGGGATTCGAACCCGGGACCTCCAGCTTTGTAGGCAGGGTCGCTACCCACTAGGCTAAGCGGTCGTCGATTATTCCTTTGATATGTGAAGTTCAAATGTTGAAAAATGTATCATATAAATCAAACAACATAATTCACCTTTCCTCCATTGAATATGCATATTCCGCCATCCCGTCCATCGAAGATTTTATTCCTTTTGAGCGTTGGATTAGAATCAGTCTTGATCCAGACTCCAGCCATGGCATTGTCAAATATCTCATTCTGCTCTAAAAGACCCAAACCTCCATTATATACTAGGACACCACCATTCTGTCCGCCCCAGATTTTGTTGCCCCTGATCACTGGATTGCTGCCGGTCCTGATCTGGACTCCAGAGTAAAGGTGGTTGAATATGTCGTTATCTTCTAATTTGCCGTGGCCATTGTCGTAAAAATATACGCCGACCTAAAAAATGTAAAAAAAAAAAAAATAATGAAAATCAATAATAGAAACAGAGATTAACCTAAATGTTATTGTTTCTCTATGCATAAAAGCATAATTTGTGGATAGAAGAACAAAATTACAAAGGGCAGCAACCATTACAGCAGATACAGAATTTTGGTTGTTACGTCCAACTATCTAAACACTAATTTTCTGCTATATAAGTTGCGCGGTTTGCAGGCAAAACAGTTGATGACGAAGCGCCACCGCTTTCACACCCGCTATTTGATACACGTTAGATTCGTAGTTCACACCAATATTGCATACTGTAAGGAGCGGCCCATAGAATTATGAACAGTGTGCTTTATTTGACAAAATAGATCGAAATCATATAGTGAATAAGAATATTGTATAGATAATGAGTGCTCAGTCAGGTGGTAGGACCCCTTCCTATCACGTTGGAGGTACAGGATTCAAATTTTAAGGCAAACAAATAAGTGTTGAAACTGTGTTGTCATTATTTCAATTGTGATAGCATAGAACTCAATACAATAATACAATACATGGGACTTCCAATACAGCACCATCTAGTCCCAAAGTAAGCAAGTATTATGCTTGTGTTATGTGTTACTAGACAAATGATATACATACTTAAATATTCTTTTTAAAAAAATAATATATACATATATATTTTACACTTAGACCAGGAACGAAATAAACATATTCATGCACACAAATATTTGTCCCGGGTGGAAATGGAAATCACAACCCTTGGCTCTACAGATGGGTCTCTAGAGCACTTCCCCTTGGTCCCATTGAGTTGACCCATTAATGGGACCACGGGGAAAAAAAATTCCCTGTGGTCCCATTAGCTAGTGATGTAATTAAAATCATATTTTCATCGAAAATTTGTATTCATTTTTGTAGTTCTTCGTCTTCGTCTTCTTGATTTCGCCGTCATGAACAATATTATAAATATAAATTCATATTATAAAAATTTAGGCTTGAATATGGAGGCCTCTAACTACCCATATTAATTTTTTACATTGCGTAGACTAGCAAATGCATTATGATAACTATGTATTATAATATTTTTGAATTACTACCAGTTACTAGGTAGGATGAATTTTATAATAGCATGCAGTGTAATATTTATTAACATTTTACAGATGTCACCGATAACGACATTTAATAGGTCTATAAAACGATATGTTTTGATTTATGCACTTCCAAAAACAATGTTTGTAAAGCAGTTCTTGCATAATCGTTGAGATTGGGCAGTACCCATGATTCGTTTTATTCAATAGTTCACCTAATCACTATCCTCTTGCTCTCAACAGATCAGCGGTCACTATGGTTCTGACACGAAACAGTCTTTACCTTATTCGAGTTGACTAATCAATGTATCCACAGGGAAACTTTTTCCTGTGGTCCTTGTGACCTAGGAACGGAATTAAAATATTTTTATATCGAAAATAATACGTACATCATTGTTCGTTATAATAAATAGGCTACTTGACTAATTAAAAAAATATATGAATTTTCTAAATATAAGAATGAAAAGAACTAAAAAAAAATATATCATTATTTAAACAGTTACGAATGTTTAAAATGCCCTGTTTTAGATAGAGAAGGCAATACCACACAGCATACCCATGTGTGACGTCAGGCTATTGACAATAATGTTAATTATAGTTTTGCAAGAAAGAGACAAGATAAAATTTTTAAAACTTATAATTTCCATATTCTTCAACCGAATATAACTTTGTTTATACATTTTGTAATCGTATAAATAGTATTTTTGTATTGTCTTGATGAATATAATGTATTCAATAGCAATCAAATACCCAATTTCATCGTCATGATCAACAAGGGCAATAATTAGGTTGACAAATCTATTGAAATTTACAAATTATGGGTAAACAATTTTTTTCTCAGAAATGCCTCGATCCTAGCTGCCTAAACTAATCTTATTACACTTTCTAATTTACGCAACTTAAATAAATAAATGTACAATATTCAAGCGGAATCCTAATATGAATTCCTTTAACTTTACTATTTTTGTTGGTCATTACGATGAAATTAATACAACGATATAATTACTTTCGATAAAAATATGATTTTAATTCCCTCACTAGGTAATGGGACACGGGGAAAAAAAATTCTCAGTAGACCCATTAATGGGTCAACTCAATGGGACCACGGGGAACTGCTCGGTCTCTAAACACTCGGCCAATCGGTCGTCAAGTCAAAACTAGTTCTTAGTCCGAACCTGAAATAATGTGTCTGCTGTGATAGGCTAGCAAAAGATTACTTTGGGAGCAAATTGATGTGTTGTATTTTTTTTTCTTGAAAACCAATAAATTTATTCTTTTAATGTTTTCATTCTTATTGCAAGGATTAAAAACTGAAGAATAATTAAAAAAGGCGGCAGTGCACGGTACAATATAGTGTGGTGTCTGTTTAACCATACAATCAGAGAGCCTCAACTCATGTGTGAGACTCTACGAGGAGACTGTGTTACGAGGAGGCTGTGTGTGTTATATTAATGAAATTAAACCTTTGTTGTGCACTGATTAAGCCAGCACTATATTTTTGGTACATCACTTATGTAGAAGAGAACTCATAGATTGTTGTCTTTGAATATATTTGTCTATGGTGATAATCTCGATACCTACACTGTGTTCTAATTTCCTTTAAATTTTATTGATATTAAATAATAAAAACAACAGGTTATGGGCTCAGGTTTATTTGATTCTTCCAAATTATAAGAAAAAGTAAAATAATATTAGTCACTTTATTGTTAACTAAAGATAGATAACCTAAAATACGTAACGTGCACGTGTCGCGCAAAGTCTTTACCAGCAAAAATGACTTCAAATAATACAATGACACTAATTGAGAAGCTGATGGGAAAAGAGAATTATGCGACATGGAGGTTTGCAGTGCAAACGTATCTAGAACACGAAGAATTATGGAGTTGCGTCACCTCAGTGGAAAAAGTTGATATCAAACTGGATACGAAAGCAAAGTCGAAAATCATTTTATTGGTTAATCCCATTAATTATATACACATTCAAGAAGCTAAAACTGCGAAAGAAGTTTGGGATAATTTAGCGAAAGCTTTCGCTGACAAAGGATTGACACGCCGAGTAGGTTTGCTAAGAGATCTGATCACCACGACACTTGATAGTTGCCAGAATATTGAAGATTATGTCAATAAGATTATGTCAACTGCCCATAAACTGAGAAACATTGGTTTCGTTGTAAACGATGAATGGCTAGGAACCCTATTATTAGCGGGATTACCTGAAGTATATCAACCAATGATAATGGCTCTCGAAAGCTCAGGTGTGGCAATCACAGCTGATTCTGTGAAGACTAAGCTTCTTCAAGATGTAAGAAACTCGGAGTCTACTGCGCTATATGTAAATAAAGGCAAGAAATATCAGTCGCAGTTTGCCAAACAAGCTACAGATAAAATGAGTAAATCCAATAAAGGCCCCAGGTGCTTTGTTTGTAACAAATATGGGCATATAAGTAAATATTGTAGAAACAAAAAGAAGGAACAAAAGTTGAATGAGAACTCTGGTTATGTGGCTGTTTTTTCTGCGACAACAATCTATGAGTTCTCTTCTACATAAGTGATGTACCAAAAATATAGTGCTGGCTCAATCAGTGCACAACAAAGGTTTGATTTCATTAATATAACACTCTCACCAAATTTGAACCTTTATATGACACATCTGAACTTAACATTAAGTATAACCACAGAGCATTAGTTCTGTTAGCTGTTCTTCAAACTCAAACTATGTAACTAATGCTCTGTGGTTATACTTAATGTTAAGTTCAGATGTGTCATATAAAGGTTCAAATTTGGTGAGAGTGTTATATTAATGAAATTAAACCTTTGTTGTGCACTGATTAAGCCAGCACTATATTTTTGGTACATCACTTATGTAGAAGAGAACTCATAGATTGTTGTCTTTGAATATATTTGTCTATGGTGATAATCTTGATACCTACACTGTGTTCTAATTTCCTTTAAATTTTATTGATATTAAATAATAAAAACAACAACGAGACACAGTCTCCTCGTATATTACCCAGTGGTCATTTACAAAAATTTAGTTGTCGTGAGGCGGTGCTGGTTGCCATGCAGTTATGACACCTGCCGTTATCCCCCACGCACCTTAAGTTATACATGAATTAAAAATAGGTGTAAGCAAGTGCAAGTAATATGCTGCTTCTATCAATGGGCGCGCGGTCGCTACGTTCGTGACTTTATGATTGAGTTTTATATCTCTTTTGTGCAGTACAAACCAATTCAGAAGTTGCATTAATGTACAGTACCCGGCAATAAATATTGCACATCGGCAATAATCGCATTTCCGAATACAAACAAATGCCAATATCCATGTCCATCAATTATTAGATTTATCGTTTATTAGAATTTGAATTCAGAACTAAATACTTTATTGTTATTTAGTGTGCAATAGAGATAACGCTCTAAGAAGCCGAAAATACCCGATTGTTTTTTTTCAAAGGTCGATGTGCAATATTAACCGCCAGGTACTGTACTTGATTGAAAATAGATTGCAGTAGGTTTTTAATTTATTATTTGATTTGAGAACACGAATATTTATTAGCACTGTAGTACAGGTCGCATCAAACTTTATGGCGGATTCGAAAGCAGGCACAAATCGCGTCGCAGTGGCCAGTTAAAGATGTCAGCAGTGGAGCGAAGGGGTAGTGAGTTCCTCCCCAAACCCCGCGGTGCCGGCGTATAGGGCGGGGCGTTCCTCTTGCAAACCCTGCGGCGGGCTATCCCACCCGATTCCTGCGCCTTTAGCGTTGTATTCCTAATCCGCCATATAGTTTGAGGCGAACTATAACTAGTCGAAAATAATTCATATAATCTAATATAAATAATAAAATCGTAGTGTCCGTCTGTTCTGGCTAATCTCCGAAACGGCTGAACTGATTTCAATGAAACTTTGGGCACATACAGAGGGCATTATCGGTAGTGACATAGGCGACTTTTTGTCTGCCTGTACGTCTTTCTGTTTGTTTGAGCTGATCTCCAAAACGGCTGAAGCGATTTTAATGAAACTTCACATATATTATAAAAAACTTGTCAGGAGTGACTTGACTGCAAATAAGCTAAACCGATTTTAATGAAACTTCGCAGATGTGAAAAGAAGGGTGTGAGAAGTGATATAGGCATCTTTTTGTTTGTCAGTATGTCTATCTGTCTGTTTGAGCTAGACTTCTACATGTTGAACCAATTTTAATGAAACTTTGCAGATATTGAATATACCTTTGTTAGCAGTTACATAGGTAACTTTTTGTCTGTCTGCTTGTCCCGGTTAATATCCAAAATGACTAAGTCATTTCAATGAATCTTCGCTAAAATAAAAGGAAGTTATTAGAAGTGACATAGGTTAGTTTTTGTATGTGTGTTTGTCTGTCTGTTTCTTCAGGCTAATCGCTGAAACGGCTAATCAGATTTTAATGTAATTTTGCAAACATAAAGATAGCGTTGTCAGGAGTGCCAAGCAATTTTTTTATAAATATAAAAAATCATAGTGACTGTTAAGCTGTGTTCCGATTAATCTGACGGTTGACGGACAAAACGGCTGACGGACTTTGGGACCAACCTGTGGGATTTTTGATAAAATGGCTAAATAGTTTTGATGAAATTAGGTATAGAGAGGTTTTTTAGGTAGTTAAGTTTCAGAATGTTCTAGAAAGTGTCTCAATGTACCGGAGTGTCGCTTCCCTTTAGTACAATCGCGAAGTCCACGCGGGCGAAACTGCGGGCGGAAAGCTAATCTAATAATAAATTAAGAACCTCATTAAATTGATCATCGATTAAGCACATCAATGAAACTTCTAAGCTGTGTCGTACTGTACCATACCATATTGAACTATGACGCGTACCTGTTTGCCAGAATGTATACGGTTCCTGCGCAGCACGGGCGTCGAGCCAGTCGTGATCCAGACACCGGCCAGCGTGTTGGCGTACACCTCGTTCTCCTCGATCAGTCCCTGGCCCTTCTCGTGAACGTAAATGCCGCCGTGTTGCCCGTGATGGATTTTATTATGCCTCACTATTGGATCGCTGTTTGTGCGGATCTGAAATAACACTTTCATTCGTCACTCGTGACATATTTGTATAATTTGCATGTATGTATTGGAATGCCTATGAAACACTCATTCAAAATTTGCTTGGGTAATTAGAGGATATTCGGCTATTATGTTAATAACATAAATACAGTTAATATGCAAAAGATGCAAATCACCAGATAACCAATTTTCATATGAAGAAAGCTTCATAAATAGTTATACATGAATAATAATAATAACATATACAACACAACAACGTCTAGGCCCCAAACTAAGCATTAGCTTGTGTTTTGGGTACCAAGTGAAGACACCACATACATATAACAACCAAGACTCGGTACCAGTATCAATATTCATCATATAAATACTGACCCGACCTGGGATTCGAACCCGGGACCTCCAGCTTCATAGGCAGGGTTGCTACCCACTAGGCTAAGCGGTCGTCAGTGATTAATATAAACTCTATTACTAGTATTCTACCCTATTAATTTGAATTCAATCTAGAAAGAGAGGGATCCCAGGACTTCCACAACTTGATCTTTGCTCAGATAACGCTGGCCATATGGCCTTTTCATAATTTAATTGCTTTATGCTATGTAATATATTGATACAGAATGTGACTCCTTAATTAAAAAACGGCGGCCGCTTATTTTAAAATTGCAATCTCTTCGCTTAGTTTCGTTCATATTTAAATTTTGTTGCATACACAGGTGTATAAAAATATATTTATAAAAAAAAAAATTGTCGTACAGCTTGAATGCCTTTGAATTTTCTTTAATACGCACTATCTATATTATAAAGGATAATGTGAATAACGTTGCAATCATCAATACACATTACATATAATCACCTGTATGCCGGCTAAAGCATTGCCATAGATATTATTATGTTCGATCAGACCACGCCCCTCTCCGAATATATACACGCCTCCTTGGTGGCCATTGTAGATCTCGTTGCGCCTGATCGTCGGATTGCTATTGGACGTGATCCATACGCCGGCGAAGTTATTAGAATGTATCTTGTTGTCTATGAACTGTCCTAGGCCAGATTCGTGGACATATATGCCACCGGTTTGACCGTGGTGGATCTCGCAGTGGACCACTGTGGGATTGGCGCCAGCCTTAACTTCGAAACCTGCGATCCTGTTGTTATGTATATCGTTCGCCTCAAAGTAACCCTGTAATAAAAATTCAATGTTTTTTTTATTCTGTATAGATACCTATTATCACTAGTTGTATCTTTCTGCCCAAAGCTCTCTCATATTCCTGACAGAAATCGTTACTTATAGACAACCGAATCGATTTTTACCTATCAATAAAAGCTTGTAAAAACTGCACACCATAACCGATTAACGCCAATTTATATGTAGATTTAAGATGATGTTAAAAATGGGAAGATTTGGCGCCATTTTCTCCCACCAGATGCGCTGTAGTACGTGGAGATCTGTTAAAAGTGTCAATCTAGTATAAAACATTTCAAAACTTTTTTCAAATTCCAATAAGTTTTATTATATACGACAGGATTGATTACTACTTCATTACATTTTCATTGATATATTACAAGGTCTTTGTAAATTACTATTCTTGCTCACTGCCTGTATTTTTAATACACACTTTATATTCATCTGTATATTTTACTAACTAGATATTAATCTAAACTTCCTTGTCATATATTAATTTTATTTACTTATTTTCAGATTATGTGATTACGATTGCAATAATTATTTTATTTTAGAAGAGAAGACATTTTGTTTTAAATTGTTTATCCTTTGGAAAGCGACGACCTGTGTCAAGTTATGGCAATATTAGTGACATGACTCTTAAAGTTTTCAATTCCTTCCTAGAATTCAGAATACATTAAATAAAAAACATTTGCTCGGTTGCACACTATGGTAAATGAAAATTATAATCTCGACGTATGGTGGCGCCCTTCTGTAGGGAATATTTGAAATTATGCTAAAAATCACCCCATTGTTGACGTTTTCTAATTATTAACTAACACTTGGCTAAGTATGCAAATATTCACCAATTGTATAATGATTGTGTCAATGGTTTGAAAAACACTGTAAAGCCATTGACACAAAAGGCTGTGGGTTCAATCCACCGGGTAACGCATATTGGCTAATGAGTTTTTAAATATTAAAAACTTTTATCAAATAAATACTACAACCTCCGTCGACATCGTAACTTTTAAGACGGTGGATGTTAACACACAACCAGCATCGGACCAGTTTGGTGGACCTGGACTCAACCTCAATTTTGAGGAATGACAATACTCCAAGCATTGAAAGTGTAAAAGCTTGATAAAAGAAATACATAACTTACCAGCCCATTTTCAAATGTGAATATACCGACGTCCCGACCATGATGTATGTGATTACGACGCATGATAG
Organism: Luffia ferchaultella; assembly: GCA_949709985.1. Lineage (NCBI taxonomy): Eukaryota > Metazoa > Arthropoda > Insecta > Lepidoptera > Psychidae > Luffia > Luffia ferchaultella. The sequence goes on along the minus strand of OX453256.1, from coordinate 13,853,695 downwards.
GGTTGGCGAAATTCTTCACCCATATGCCGGCAAGCGCGTTGCGTGAAATTTCATTATCTTGGTAAGCGCCTTGGGCGTAGTCCGTCACGTAGAGGCCGACGTTCTCGCAGTCGCTTATGTCACAGTGTTTTATCACTGGGTTTGCTCCTGCGCCGCTCACGCACACCGCTGCGCCCACTGATGAAGCATACTTATAATGTTAATTTACAGTTAAAGATAGCCAGCGATTGAACTTGAAAACATGTAAAAGTAGGGTTGCATAGCCTTATTAGAAGAAGCAACTATTTGTATAAGTAGAGGTAATTCACAAGTAACTTGTCATTTTGTGTTTTCTCTGAGTTTTGAACACAATTGGCCTAAAATTATTTAAAAAGATACACTGCTAAGAAAATTATACATGGATAGGTCTGAAAATTGTAGAAATGTGTGTCTAAAATAACAAATGCAAACCTAAACTCCTAAAAACTTGGACAATATCACATATACTATATTGATGTAATGACAATTTAAACATCACACCAATTTATTAAAATGTATTTATTCACAAATTTCAGACAACTTTGTAATGGTTTTACAAATGATTCGAGGAAAACTGAAGCTTATTCAGAAACTTCAACCAATAACTTTCGCTAGAACCTTGACGTGGGGATCGAACCCGTGACCTTTGGTTGTGCTGTCGAGGTCTCCAAATACTATGCCTTTGCTGAGTTAGTTGATATCATCCTATACAAAATTTAGAAAATTTTATATTATACAGACCAACACTGGCACTGCGTATGATGCAGTGATCCACGGTGGGTGAGCAGTTGTCGGAGACTTCGAGGCAATAGTGCTTGTGATGTTGCATGGTGCTGGTCGCGTCTGGTGAGAACTTGAGGGTCATGTGGCCCGCGTAAGCGCGTGTGGCGCCTTCAGCGAAAGTCAGTGTGGATTCTGCCTCACGTTCGAGTACGACCGCTTCGGCCACATTGCCAGGAGCACAACCTATCAAAGGTCATGTATTGCATATTGTGATAGGTTAACTATTATAGCCTAGATACTAGAATAACTTGCTGTACTACACCTTTCCTTCCATTATATCATTAATTCCATTACTCTTTTCTGGTTTTGGTTCCAGTTATATGTCATTTATTTCAATGTTACATTTTGCGAGCTATGATAATTTTCAAATAATTAGCTGTGACGATAAAATAGTAGTCAATATGTCTAGTCTCACCAATAAGCTGGACGTCCGAATCTATAGCAAGACAATCCTCCTGATACAAGCCCGCATGTACGAAAACAAGCGCAGGCGACGGTGTGGCCCGCCGACAACCGCACGCTGCGCCGCTATTACTGCCACCAGTGCTACAAGAGCAAGACCCGCTGCGCTCCTCAACGTATTCGAGAGCCGCCTATGGAAAATAATCTCAACCTTGAGTTCTTATTTTTTTTTTATTAAAAAAGAATACTACAGAAAGTCTTATAATTACAACAAGTTAGAGTATTCTGAAAACCAACGTAGCTTTGTGCGAAATACCGGAATGAGTTTAAAAATGTTTTTACACGAGCTAAATCTATGTAGATTATTTTTAATTAAAGATATTTTTTCTATTTTTAAGGTTCCATAGCCAAAAGGCAAAAGGAGTCCCATTGGCTTCACTCTGCTTTCTGCCTGTCCCTCCATATATTACAGGTATCTAACTTATAAGTAACACATTTGTTTTTGACACAAAACTTAAAATTGAACAATAATATTTCAGGGTGTTAAAAACGAAGAAATGGAGAGGGGGGGGGGGGGGTAATCGTTGTAAGTCTTAGATAATTTTTGTTATGGACTCTACCTAAAAACAAAACCAGTTAGAAATTGAGAATTCCTGAATAATATGTACCATAAACTGTGTTTAAACAACAAACATTGAATATTTTGATTAGAAATACTAGTCTCCAGAATGGCATGCATGCAGTAAAAGAATAATAACACAATCTCAAAATAGCATAACATGATCTACGAATATAATCCAGACAGATAAAGAAACGTATTGTAAATGGCGGTCATTGTAAGATGCGAATGCAACAGCCGCCATTTTCAGTTTCTCTAGTTGCACTGGACCTATCATCATATTATAACTGACCCTGATAGTGTTGAAGTGCTTGATACGCGAATCTTTCTTGGGACGGTGGTTGGGCCGCACGTGTATGCCATAGTATAGTTGCCTGAAGCTCTCCTTCCACGGATTGTCCGCGTCGCACTCATCTGCGGCCACGAATTCAAACTGGCACGGCGCAGGGTGCATCAGCGGAGTGTCGTACTCGAATACCGATTGGTACAGACTCTTCCTGTATGCAAATGAATACAACAAACTTAAATAAAATAGTAATACTGAGTAAAAGAAAGGGTATTTTTTAAATTTTTTGATTTTGTTATTAGAGCCTTTCATGAGGGAAACACTGCAATGAACTGATCTCCAGTTCTCTAGTGGTGACAAGCAAAATAAACTTTACTATGCCTTATTTTTATTTACTATGCCTTATGCCTTATTTCAGAGGAGTGTCGTACTCGAATACCGATTGGTACAGACTCTTCCTGTATGCAAATGAATACAACAAACTTAAATAAAATAGTAATACTGAGTAAAAGAAAGGGTATTTTTTAAATTTTTTGATTTTGTTATTAGAGCCTTTCATGGGGGAAACACTGCAAAGAACTGATCTCCAGTTCTCTAGTGGTGCCAAGCAAATTTACCTTTACTATGCCTTATTTTTATTTACAACCCTTTTGCTTTGACTTTTATGAATGACTTGATTTTGATTTAACCCTAAGACACTTATGAAAAACTTTTACATTGCAGTTTTATTTATGGGTAATAAACTTAAGACACCAGGAAACAAAGAGGAAAAATGATTTATAAGGTAAAAGAAACTTTGTGGCGTAAAAATACCACAGATAGAAAATGGTGGAAGACTCAGAGGAGCTCTGATTCAGTGCAGTGAGTCATTAGAAATTGCGAGAAAGAAGTGCTATCGACAAAACATTACTTTTAATTTAATAATACATTAAGTACATTGCCAAACGGATTGGTCGCAGCGGGCCTATCACACGGAACCCACCAGACCCTGCACTTAAACCCAGTACCCAATACTAAGAAAATCAGAACAAACAATTAAAAGAAAGGGATTTTTATATGAAAAGGACATTATTTGTCACTGGTGTCAAGCAATTTAATATTACGCTATAATTTTTTTTTTAACATCGTTGGTAAACCCAAAAAAACAATTTTCTACTTTGTGTTGTTCACTGTTTTGGTCATTACAGAAAACTGTATTTTAGATTTACTTGTGCTTGACACTATTTCTTGAGTTACTCTGCACCTATCCACCAGCAATAATATTCAATGCTATAAAAATGAGTTTCAAAATTTTTTCATGCATATACTGATTAAGATGTGACAGTTTTCACTAGAACTAAGTTCAGATTATTCAACAATTGTTCGTATATTATATAAAATGTTAATATAACTTTGTATTTATTGGTCAAAAAAAAAAATGAAGTTTTAGGAAACTTCATTTATTAACAATGGACCTTAGCTAATTCTAACATATTATAGGTCCTATGATTCACTTTATTGATAAACAGAAATATAACTGCTGAAAGTGGTGAAACAATTAAAGCTGTTTTCACTAAGTGCTACTCATTGCTAAACAACAGCATGAAAGATATCTTTTTAATAAAGAAGCTAACTGATATACTGCATCAATTGATATTTATATGTGGCAGAAAATTTACAAACAACGAACATTACTGCAAACTCATAGTATTTAAAAATGTATATGCAACACTGGGATTGTTTATTATTATTAATAATAAGCTAACAGCTTCCGCTGATACGCTTATATCATTCTTATGCATCATCAAACTCTACATGCCCCTGGGTTCATTAAACTTCAGTAGATTAAAAATTCAATTTTGCAAATGCAGACAAACATTTTTATCTTTAATTAGTATGTGGAAATTGAATAACTGGACTGGTAAGATACATTTAGCAGCATCATGACTTTATTTATACTGACCATAGCTCAGTATCGTTGGCGATGGTATTAAAACGCTTGCAGACTTGTGCGACGCGGCAGAGATCGCGCTCCGTCAGGTGGGACAGAATGCAAAGAAGCACTTCATCTGGCAACTCATACTGCAGATACTGGGACACGTTGCATACGTCTACTCCTTGAGATAGGGATCTGCAAATAACAATGGATGTCAATTTTCATATATTCTTCTATCTAGTCAGCCGTCGGGATCAAAGTTTTTATTTTCTTAGGTCAGTAATATCACTCATCTTATTAATATCACTTTGCCATTATCCATTTGTTCCACCATTGCAGCAAAATATTTTAATAATATATTAGTTTCTATTATATATTAATGCATTCAAATCTCAAATTTTTAGTTCACTACTTTATTCTACATTGTCAAACATGGATACTAGTTGCAATGCAGCTCATATTATAAATTAATCAAGTTTTACTGAATTAGATATTCACAATCTGTTACTCAGTAAATTTTGAAATTTGCTGATTATGCTGATTGTCAAAGATCTACGAGGGTGGGTTGATAATTACTGAGCCTAACAATGAAATACCTATGTTATTGTTTTAAAACTATCTTAATTTTTCAACGTAGTCCCCATTGAACTGTATGTACTTAGTCCAAAGATCTTCTAGTTTCAATACCTCTCCTAAAATGGTTTCAATCAGTCCCGAAAAAAAGGTGTACACCAACTTTGACCTTGTCTCCATACCTAAAAATTTTTTTAGGTAGGGGAACAAATGAAAGTCGGACGGTGCCAAATCAGGTGAATAAGGTGGGTGAGAAAACAAATCATAGTGCAGTTTGTGGATTTTCGCCATGGCGACAGCACCTGTGTGCACGCGTGCATTCTCTTGATGAAAAAATGTTTTTTCTTTTATTCAATCCTGGTCTTTTCAGCTGAATGCAATATTCATTCGTAAACGTTTCTGGTCAATAATTAGCAAATGCGGCACCTATCTTGTCGAAAACTTTTTCATACCCATTCTTCACTTAAAATGTAATATATCTGCTCTTAGAAATACCTACTGCGTCAGCTATCTCTGATAATTTCAAACGTCGTCGGTCTGCTAAAACCATGTCATATACTTTAAATACCATTTCGGGAATTGTAACACTTTTCGGACGCCCAGGTCAGTGTTCATCTTAAACGCTTGTACGGCCTCATTCATTACTATGAAGCTACCGCTCTTCAGTACTGACCATTTCAAACAAAAAAAAATTGGCTGTGAATTCTAAATTCAAATTGATTTTGTTTTAAAACATGACATTTTTTTACAAAGTCAGTCTTTTGTTTATTGATTAGCGTTGTTTTCATTACATTTGAACATTTTTCGTCATAATGGACACTTTAAAAATTCGTGTAACTATGGAATATGAGTTCCGTCGTGGCACTAATGCAACTAATGCAGCACAAAGGGCACGTAACATTAACAAAACTTACGGAGAGAACCTAACAAACGAACGAACAACCCGTTATAGGTTTGCCCGCTTCCGTTCTAGAAAATATGACTTGAATAATGAACCTCATGGTTGTCTGGACGCTTTGGTCAACAATGTTGAATTGAAGGCGATCGTGGAAGCTGATGATACTCAAACTACAGCTGAACTAGCAGCAGTTTTTGATGTTAGCATCAAAACAATATTGGACCACTTGCGACAAATTGGCAAAGTAAAAAAGTTGATAGATGGGTACCCCACGAACTTAACGATTGCCAGCGCAACTTACGCGTCGAGACCTGCCTCGCGTTGCTTAACAGGCATATAAATGAAGGAATTTTGAAACGGATTGTTACCTGTGATGCAAAATGGATTCTGTTAGACAAACGGAAACGCTCAGCAAGTTGGTTAGATCCTGGTTCAGCGCCAAAGCAATGTGTTAAACAAAAAATAACAAAAAGGTGATGGTCACTGTTTGGTGGTCTAGTGCTGGTGTGATTCATCACAGCTTTTTAAAAATGGCATGAGCATTACTACAGATGTATACTGTGAAGAACTGAAGACAATGATGGAAAAGTTCGCACGTCTGCGACCAGCTATGGTCAATCTGTCGTCCCCGCTGCTCCTTCACGCCAATGCGCAACCCCATACTGCATAACAAACAATCTCCAAGCTGCTAGAGTTTGGGTTGGACGTTCTCCCTCATGCGTCATACTCACCAGACCTTGCACCTACCAACTATTACTTTTTTCAAAATTTGGACAACTTTTAACAAGAAAAAATTCAATTCCTGAGAGACAGTACAAAAAGCCTTTGAAGAGTGTGTTGCCTCCCGTCCAGTTGATTTTTACAAGAAGGGCATCAATAAACTGCCACTGCGTTGGCAAAGTACATCGATTGCACGGGTGATTACTATGAATAACAGAAATAAAGTTGTTTGAAAAAAAAAAACTTCAATTTATTTCATACAAAACGGCAACATCATCGGTTAAGATCTAATAAAATCAACTACCCAGTTTTTTACTGATACATATAATGGTGCATTATGTATGACCTAAAACAGTTTTCATATCTTCGAAAATTGCACTGCCCATCAATCCTTTCACATACAAACACTTAATGACAGCACGTTCCTCGATTTTATTCATTGCAAAATAATCGGTGACAACGCTTTGCTAAATGGAATTAAAAAAAAAAACTACTAGCTTATCTGGATTGTAATTGTATATGTGGCCAGTTACAAAACCAATTTACAGTATAACATTTTTTTTTTAAATTTCATATTTAGAAGAAGTATGTTAGGCTAAGTACTTATCAACCCACCCAGGTATATCAACTGATCATCATTTTTTTAGATATATGTTATTGATTGAATTTTGATGATTGAAGATTGAAATTTAAAATTAAGCATTACTACAAAACACAAGCCAGTAAATGCATATTTTGTAAAAATGACAGCTTTAATAGTAATGAAGAAAATAATGGTGTACCCATAGATATGAATTACTATGTATAGAACGGTTGTCACCATAGCTAGATGAGGGCCATATTTCCTTCAAACACAAACAAAGACAGAGATTGTACTATTGAATTTAAGCATGCCAAAGAGACACCACATTATACAGCTTCGGTTTTGCTAGTGCCTTCGAGAATTTTCAAACAGAGGTGGTCACGTAGCCTCTTTTTTACATCATTCTGTTGTACAATTTTGTCTGTGTTTTTTTTTCAAGAACTGTTTTAAAAACCACAGAGAGCTAGTGTAGTAATAAATAATGTACGTTTTGTTTTAATAGGTCACCGCAGACGGCGCAGATGTATGTGAAATGAGTGTACTTGATTATTTAATACTAACGTCCTAGGCCTCTTCCTCGCGGGCAGAGAACAAGCACCTGAGGTGCCAGGCTCGTGGTATGCGGGTGGGGATTTCCTCCTTAGGTCATATGGACTATGGTGTCCGGCGGTGGTAGCCGGTGCGGCAGCCGGTACGGGAGGAGAACCCCCTCCACCACTGCCACTTGGACCGGCACATGCCGCCGTAGCCGCCATCGCACCGCCGCTTACGTTATTGGGACACGGGACCGATTCACATGGCTCGCCTGCAATTCAACATATTAGAATAAACAGAAATTATCAACATGTTAAGTCTTAAACTTCCAATTCTTTGAAAACCAGACCATTATTATTATTATTGACGACCGCTTAGCCTAGTGGGTAGCGACCCTGCCTACGAAGCTGTAGGTCCCGGGTTCGAATCCCAGGTCGGGTCAGTATTAATATGATGAATATTGATACTGGTACTGGGTCTTGGTTGTTATATGTGTGTGGTGTCTTCACAAAAATATTTATATATGTATATATTATAAAGAATGTTTAAGTATGTATATCAGTTGTCTAGTAACCCATAACACAAGCATAATACTTGCTTACTTTGGGACTAGATGACGCTGTGTGGGAAGTCCCATGTATTATTTTTATATTATTACATAATAATCATGACTTAAAACACAAGATCTTGTTTTTTCTGATATCAACAAAGATCAGGACACTTAAGGAAAATTCAAAGTCCTTCCACAAATTCATCTAACTTTTATTAGAATATGGTAGTTAACTATTCTTTTTTAATTATTTTATATGAAAGAGTTTTCTAAATATATAATTACAATGAATTTAAAAAAAAAAGAATTAACAAAAAAGTTATGACTATTTAAAAGGGTGTGATGTCAAGCCGTTAGCGTTTAAAGTCTATTTTTATATTTTCTTGATAAATATATTTTCAATATTAGTCAACTATATATTAATGATGTACGTAAAGTAAAAGAATACATTGGGCCAATTCCAAAACTGAAAGATAAATTATTTCTTAGCCATACTTTGCTATTAAGAACTCTTAAAACAGTAAGATGACAATCATTATTTCAAATGAAATAAATTTGACTGTCTGACCTCTGTTTCACATTTACATTAAAACTGTTTGTGGGTAAGATATTAGTATCTAAATAATGAGGAAAGAATCGTGATTGTCAAAGGATGGCAATTCTCCTCTCATATACAGAGTAACCAGAGTATTATAACAAGAAAATTTTGTAGTTAACGTAAATAATATATGCATAGTCTGTACTCCTCACATATGAAACCATGTGTCAATAATCAGTTCATAATATCAAGTTGTGTTTTATCCTTCACTATCTTTAGACAAAGAAAAAGCATACAGCCTACTCACTATGAAAATATTGAAAAATTACTAAAACCAATTACTTGCCCCATACTGCATTGTAAGAGCTCTATGATTGCACTTCATTCGTAACATAACTTATTATAAAAAGCTGTTATTTTAATATAAGTACAATATGTAATATACATTATACCTTACCTTATGACTTTAATACAATTTTGTATAATTTTATATTATTCATAGTTCTTGAAACTATTCAAAATTACTGTCAAGAACATTACTTTTTTTTTAAATTTCTTAAAATTGTATATCTACATTTTCAGTAACACTGATAAGCAATCTTTAAATGAAAACCTGCTGTCTGTATTTAGAACTTAAAATAGATTTCCCCATAACACTTAATGAAGATAACTACCTAAATAGTACTACCCTCTTTATAACATTGTTTAGTTGAACGAACATAAAAGTTGTCATATAGGTGAATAAATCTATTTTGACAAATGCTATATTGATTCTTCCACTTATATTAAGATTTGTAGTTTTAATTTTATTTAGCAGTGTTCATGTCATGACATTTAGTTTTCATATGTACTTTTGATGACCCCATCCAAAAGCATTCACTAATAATTTCTACTCAAATTAAGACTGAATAAATTATGTTTTTAAATAGGTACTTTCTAAATAATTATTCTGAAATAAGTATCTTTTCTATGTAATTATTCTTTTCAATTTATTAGTTGTTACAGTTTAGTCTAAAACAGTACTGCAATATGAGTAAATTATGTGAGGACACCCTTAAATTTAGTTTCACATACCTACTATTTAAATCAGTTTAGTATATTATACATTCTTCTAGGTCTTAAAAAAAAATTAATGCATAAAAATAATGTGTCCACTAATTATAGAAATTCAAAGATATGTAAATGACAAAAAATTTATGAACCACAGACAAACCAAACACACTATTTTTAGGTATGTTTTTTTTAAACACATATGTTGTTTCCATTATAACTAGCAAAACTTTGAATGATTATTAATAAAAATAGGTTGACATACCTATAACAAGAAATTTTAATGTTAAAAATGCAGTTCACTCCGGTCACCTTGCTATGAATAAAGTTGATGCCATTTACGAAGAAGTGGAGCAAGATTGGGATATTAATAGTTACGACATTGCTGAAGAACTGGACACTGACAATAAAACTGTTTTGATAAATTTGAAAAATTCTGGATATACAAAAAAGCTTTCTATTTGGATGTCACACAAGCTCACTGAAAGAAACCTAACGAATATACTCATTGTGATTCTTTATTGAAACGTAATGAAAGCGTATTATTTTCTAAAAGATTGACCACTGTGATGAGAAGTAGATCATTTACGGTAAGAATGTATGCAAAAGGTCATGTAAAAGTGCGGCCAAGCTCCACAGACTGGCAAAAACCTGACTAACGCCCAATAAAGTGATGGGTGTGTGGTGGAATTGGTAAGGGATCGTTCATTATGAGCTTTTACCATAGGGCACAACCATTGATTCGGATGTTTGCTGCCAACAGCTTATAAGACTAAAGTATGTAATTGAGAAAAAACGGCCAGAATTGATCAATAGAAAAGATGCCGTCTTTATCGTGATAATTATAGATATGCGAAAGTTTGGCTGCAGTCTTAATGTATCCACCATATAGCTCTGACCTTGCACCCTAGATTTTGACTTGTTTCAGTCTCATCAGAATTCTTTAGGTAGCATAAGGTTAACATCAAAACTGTCAAAACTATTGTCACATTTTTTAACCACAAACTCCATTATTTCTACAGCAATGGTATCATGTTACTGCCTACAACATGGACACAAATTATCAAACAAAATGGCACATAGGTAATATACTTATACCTACTTTCACATAATATACTTATACCTACTTTAATTAACTATAATTCATCCATGAAAAAAGAAATGCCTTGAAATACTTGAATTATATAAATAAACAAAATATGAAGACTTTTCCCCCCAAATTAATATTTTAGTAAATACTGATGACATTGAATTTGGGTTGGATTTCCAAAACTACCACACATTTAATATTTGTTTAAATATCTATTGTTTAGCATTGGCAAATTAGAAGATTGTGAAAAGCGAGGAACAAAGCGATGAGCTATCCAGAAAATGAACATTGTAAAAGTAATTTTACACTGACTTATAGACTGACCGGGTGGCCGAGTGGTTAGAGATCCAAACCGCAGAGCCAAGGTCGTGGGTTCGATTCCCGCCCAGGACAAACATTTGTGTGCACAAACATGTCTATTTGTTCCGTGTCTGGGTGTAAAAGTATATATATATGTATATATTATTTAAAAAAAAAGAATATTTAAGGGTGTATATCAGTTGTCTTGCACCCCATAATACATGCATAATATTTGCTTACTTTGGGACTAGATGGCGCTGTGTGGGATGTCCCAGGAATTATTATTAATATTAGGCAATTTTATTTTATTTTGTGATATCAGATAACTTTATTTCATTGTGTGTTTACTTTAGCTTTAAGATCATTGTAATTCACTAACTATGGACCTTAAACTGAAATAAATGTTTATTTATTTATTTAATACTTTTAGGGTGGTAGTTTTGTAACCTATACCATGAATTTAATGACTTAATAACATAGTATCTTATAAATTGAAAGCTGTGGGGTGACATTAAAAAATTTTGTTTCATAACTATGTCAAAATTTAATTTCTACCAATAATAGAGTAAGTATTCATGATTATTATCTAGTCAACAGAATTATTATGGAGTACTACTAGGTACATAATGGAATGTGGATTTATTGTTCCATGTTGAAACACACTTTTACTTGGTTTCTGACAAAATGTATGTTTATTGTTTTGAAAAATAAGTATATGCGAATAATTCACTGTATTAAGTAGTACTTTTGAGTGACACCTGTAAATATTTTGTAGAAAAAAAATAATTTAATATGTATTTTAAGTAAATCTGCATAGAATAGAAACTTTCAATATTTAACACAAAAATGCAATGTAAATTCATCATTAAATATGTGAGCTACCAACTGAGTATAAATTTAAAGAGGATGGACTTATTGATTTGAAATATCTATGTATTTTATTGAATAGTATTGGTAAGGTCAAAAAAACTCTCGAGGAGTTGTGCTATAACATATTTATGTTTGTATTAAAAGTAGTGATGACAAGTTCCAGGAACAGCTGTTTCATAATATAAGTCTAAAACAAACTTGAGTCTGCCAAATCAATACTCATATTGCGCAAAATGTCGCTGAAATGCGCTATTCTACACGATCGTCTAATGTGGAAGATAATGATACTTATGGCATTAACATATCAATCAACATACTAAGAACAATGACCAATGATTTATTATTCTTAGTGATGCAGACATCGTGAGAACAATTTACAATAAAATTATATCTCTGGATATTACGGTGAGGTCGACATCGAAAATGATGACTTTAGGAAATTTATTAATAATCACTACAAAGAAAGGCTAAACTTAAATATTGGCCATATATGAAAATGTCGATAACGTTCCATTTGCAGAGATCGGGGCGACAGCGGCCGACCCGGATTACTTACTCGATTGCGTTCTAGAAGGTAGTGGTATTCGATGTCCGCCTTTTCGTCGCGATCTACGGACGTAAGAACGCGAAGACGAAAACGAGGCACTAGGCATTATTCCTTTACACACTTATTTTCACTATAATTCAGTCCTAAACAAAGGATACACCCGCACCAACACGGTCGGCCATTTTCTGTTTAGATTAGATTGGAAAAACGAGACAGTAAAGAAAGATTACGCCACATTAGTAGTTTATTGATAGTAAATTTTCACGTTAAATGTTAATTAACTGATTCACTAATACTAAAATTACAATTGTTAACTCATAAAACCATTCTTCTATCAGAATTTTAATAAAAATTACAGAACTCTAACCAACTAACGGGCGACTCTCGGAAAAATATGGCGGAATTTTGACGAACATGGCGGCTGCGATCGAGATGCCATCTATGTAAATCTATGCATCCTGCAACCAATAAAATTTCACAAAAAAGATACGTTCAATTTTATTTTAAAATAATTAATAATTTTACCTGTAGCAGGAAAATTCAAAACAAGAATGAAGACTTCAAGATGATTATGCTGTTTATTAACTTAAACCACTTAGAAAACTACACAGCATAAAAACCTGCTTGAGTACCGTCGCCGCTCCGACTTTTAGTTCGTTTCTTCTAAAAATCATCGATAGCCAAGAACTCTACCCTACATTACCCTAGGTTAAGTGCAATGTATGCATGCCCCACTTCTACAATCATTCTCTTTCTGATGAGAACAATTATATTGCTCTTGGATGGAAATTAAATAACAATAAATACAAATAAATCTAAGAACTAATTAACAATATTTACAATATTTACAACATAAAAATATCGTCGAGGTTGGTCCCATGTGGCATCGATCCCATTACGCTTGCACTATTTCCGCGCTGCACAGCGATGCTCAGTTGCTGTGCGAAATAGGCACCCGCTCTGGGATCGCCAGCAGTGCTGACCAGACGGGTGGACAAATCTTTTACGAATTTTTTCGTATCAGACGACCACGGACCGAGTGTCTCTACTGCAACCGCCGCAAACTCGTAGTGAGGAATCAACCCCGAGTATTTGCGACGTTTACATAATTGGGCCTGGTCGGCCGCCGCGCCAGCACTCTGGGCCGTGGCCCGGACATGGGACGGAGCCAGAGTATCCACACATGTGGCATCCCAAATCAAAGCACGGCCCAGGCACCAAGGCACCAACGTTGCTCCGTCGGGTCTCTTGCCATCGTCCCTGAACAAACCTTTCGGCTCCAAAGATGAGGGGATAGATGCTGTCACAAGAGCCCGGCGGATCAAGTCATTAATGGCTCCGTGGCGGTAGATACGACCAGCGCTTTTGAGACACGAAAGTCCGTGGCGACCCAGCCGGTCCACACCACGGCCACATGGGCATTAATGAGGCTCGCACACTTCTGCGCCTAACCGCAAACACACAGCGATGCGCAGTGAAACGGGATCTAAAATTGTACCGATGTTTTTGGATGGGAGTGCGTGTAGCCAGTGACCCGATTCCTTTTCAGACACAGCAAGGAGTCTCGCTCTATCAGCATCGTCAGGGGACCGGTCGATGAGATCGGCATGTATGGCTTTGACTGCTGGTAGGTCCCACGAATTTTGTGTACCTACCTCGCTAGGCATCTTTTCCCCGGGGAAAGCCGCAATCCAAACTGAAATCCATAAATGAATTAAGGATGAAGGTATTCACCAAATAAAGGATTGGCCGACCGCCTACGCCGCCGGTCAGTGTCCCCGAAGATAAATAATAAATAATAATCCGTTTCCGATAACTATGTTTGTAAAAAATGTAGAGTTTTGAAAGATTTGCAAGAAGGAGTAGTAGGAAATTCTAAATTAGAAGTATACAAAACGATTGGTAATGCATGTAACGTTGCCGTTTTACTTAAGTAAAAATAATAAACTTGACATTGGCAAAATTATCTCAACCAAGTTGATTGTCACTGATTACAACTGGTTTCCACCCACCCACCCATGCCACCCACAGAATAATGTTTTAGGATGGTTTAGGACAATTTAGGATAGTTTAGGACACTTTAGGATTTATGGATTTGTTTTGTACCTATGTATTTTGTATAATCTGTGTTTTGTATAGTACAACAACAGCTGTTTGAGACTGTTTGATTACTTATACTATATCTACTACTATTTCATTTAAAATTGATATCGTGTGAAGTGTAGGATGATAAATTGAAAATTAAAAAATACGCTTTAAACAACATCTTATGATGGGCATGAAAAACTTTATTGATGATCATACTTGTATATTTTCTGTTATAGCATGCATCTTTTTGACATGTTCTTATGTTGCTAGTTTGTACGTTTGGAGGTCTTCATTGAGTAGGTTTGTATTATTTTAATGAACTCGCAAGTTTTTATTATGAAATAACAATGTTAAATACTCATCGTTCCAGGGACCATCCGTCAACAATAAAAAGAAGATTCTTCAGTGTATCCTGCATGATGTTTGTTGCACCATTTTTTATGCAATATTTCCTTACTGATGAAAGCATAAGCAGAGGGGACGTTTATGAACAATTAGGTCTTCGTAGTTCGGGATTAATGCAAGCATCATTATTGCCTCTAATTTTAACAATGACATTATTTTTAGGACCACTGACAATGCATTATTTTTCTGGTATTCTCAAATTATACACAGGTATGTAACATTCTTTTGGTTCAACAATTTCTGCTGAATGCAATATATGTAACTAATATATTGCATAGCAGAAATATACTGTCAGCATAAAGCTGTTGCGTAGGTAATTTTTTCTTAAATGTAATAACTAAACAAAAACTGGTCTAGTGAATGTCTGGCCACAGATAAGATAGTGTTAGATTTTGGATTATAGTAAGTTTTTGTTAGCCATGCCAACAACAAAAAGTTACTATAAACCAAAATAGAGTTTGTTAAGCGCTGACATAACATTAACTATATTAACTTTGTCGGTTACAACATCATGAACTAGTTGAGCCCAGAGGGTCATGATAATTTTTCTAGTATGTTTGTAACGTTTGCTAATATTATAAATATTTTCAGATTTTTCGATATAATGGTTCAAGAGTCAAAAGTGGGATATGAAATTTACTGAGAAAGGCTACTTTAACCACCACCACCAAATATTTCATAAACTGTCAAAGAACCTCTAATTGATATTAAAATAGCTGCTCAACGAAACTCAGTTTAAGGGGTATTGAAAAAAAAAATGTTTCATTCTTACTTTGCATTTTGGAGAAGCAGCATACAAATAATTTTTTTTTGATATTTTAATACTTACCTATTCAGCAGTTACAAATATTTATAACTATACCAACTTTATAGCACTATACACAGTAAAATGGCTGTGACATATCTACAGAAGGACACAGAGAAATTATAAGGGTTTCTTGTAGTACTTATACAGTACTTGAAAAAAGAGTTGCTCATTTTTCATTTAAAAATATAGTAAATACGTAGCTAACTTAATATTTTAAAAGTTTGAGTACGGTTTTCCAAAACTACTACCCTAGAAGTATTAATAATAATTTAGGGGATGGTGGGACGAGGACACGAAACCACTTTTCAGAATTTTTAGAAATGTGGAAATGCGAAAAAAACCAAAAATAACTCATATATTCATACCATGAAAAATTATCATGTCATGAAAAATTCATACTATTACCACCGACATGAATTTGCTCCTAGCATTGACCTATTCAAAGGTCGACTATTGAAAGAGGGAACAACTTTCATTAAACATTAAAATAAATTGAAAACAGTAAATACGTTACGAATTTTCTGACCTATCTTTGATAACAAGTAAAATTCGATTTGCGTGGCGCTCGGCGGCCGCTGCCGCGGCACGCTCGCCTTGCGCGTTTTTTTATATTCCTAGTGGGTTGGAACCATATATTGTGGGAACAGTAGTCGGAGTGCCTATATATTCGGTTTTTATTGTATTTTTTTTAAACTAACCTAACGTACCTATTGATTGAGAAATGGTGGAAAAGCAACCTAACTTGACCGAATTTCTTTTAAACATTCTTTTACATATCAAACCTAAACAGTTGAAACTTATTAGAAGAGTAGCTGGCCATTTAGTGTTAGTTTCATGTGTTTTGAGTTTGAAGGCTATCACAAATGCCTTAGTAGCAGGAATGTATTTACTCATTTTTAATTTCGTTTTTTTCGTATTTCTGCATTTCTAAAAATTCTAAAACTTGGTTTAATCTTTTCACCTTGCCCCCCTCTTTCTTATTATTAACACCCCTAGGGTAGTAGTTTTGGAAAGCCAACCCAAAATTTGATTCACTTTGATTCATTAGTAACATATTTTATACAAATTTTTAGAGCCAGTATATTGGGTATCCAGCTGGCAAGACTTGGTATGGGTGAGAAATCATTTTATGGCACCTTTGAGTGAAGAGTGGGTGTTCCGTGCTTGTATGATGCCTCTCTTACTGCAGTGTTTGCAGCCTATAACTGCGGTATTCGTGGGACCACTATTATTTGGCATAGGTAATATAAATTTTAAGAAATTTCAATTAGCATTATGGACATTTTCTCAAAAATAACTTAAAACATTTTCAGTTTTTCTAGTTTTGTTGAATCATACATACCTATATACATGTACAATACAATGTCTGTATCTTTAAAAATGTGAACTGTCGTAAGTTTATGATTTTTTAGTTTGGAACGATTTTTGTTAAATTGATTATAATGGACATTAGCAAATAAGCTGACATATGGCACACACATTTGAATTTAAATATATTCATATAAATTACCTGTGGTCTTTTTTTTTATATAGTTTTTATATGTGTAATAAGCATCAAAAACTAAAATGCCAACTTTATAATCATACTGTTACTTATTTAGTATGAAACTTGATAAATGGGGTGTAAGGGATAGGGTAGCATTTTGCAATGTTGCATGGCGAAAAGTTAAAATAATTAAATTATTAACATTTAAATTAAAAGGGAGGGGTGTGGGAACCCCCACAGTACATTTTTGTAATAGATAAACAAAAAAAAACTAGGGCTTTTTGGTGACCCCTCGTTCCTTGCATTATCACAAGTAAAATTTGGTCTTACCAGTTTTTTTTTTTCAAATGTTGGACTATTGACCTACTTTGTAGAAATTTGAAAGTGATGATTGTTATGAACACAAACTGCACCAGGCAGCATAAGAAAGTTGCCCCCTAGACAGGGACATCCATTTAAACAGGTTTCATAGAAATATAATAAAAGAGAGTTTTTCACATTCATTGAATTCACATCGTAAACTTAAATGTAAAAATAATGAAATCTCGAAAAATATTTATCTGTGAAAGAGTAAGTTTTTCTGATATAGTGTGAGTTGTTCATTCTCCTAGTTTCTTATGATGTACTATTTATAGTACATTTTATTTACTTTGTTTATAGAATAGGTATATTTTAAAAAATAATTGTTAAGAACATGCATTTTTTTGTTTGCTCTGAAGTTGATGTGGATGTGTTTCGTGCAGGTACGGGTCCGCTCTTGACCCTCTGATACACACTCTTCCTACTGTGACGCTACTCGCTTCGACTTCAGAGCCAGCAAGAAGTTTGGCTCGAACTGTATATGACGTGTATGAATATGTTTATGAATCTCAATAAAGTTTATGTTTCGCCAATATTAATATCAACTTTTTTTTGTTTTAGCCCATTTCCATCACATGTTTGAGCAAATGAAAGCTGGATTAGAATTTAAGACAGCGTTAATGATTTCCAGTAAGTTGAAAATATAAAAATAACTATTAGATTATAGTAGTTATGTTTAGATACAAAAAAAGTACACTAGTATTCTCTCCTGAGTTTGGCTCAAGCTTAAGTATACAATAAGCATGTTAGATTTATATAATAATAAGCTAATGAACTCTTCTTTTTAAATTGCTTTCTAATGTTAATATTGTAATATTTATAGGTAGACCTCTGGATTTTTATTTTGTTTAAATAAAATCCCTTCATTGTATAAAATAACATTGAAACTTTTAACTGTATAAATTGATGCTAAAATATGAGCCGCCATGTTGCTGCCTACTGTGACGACACGCATATAGTATTTTACCAATACATGGAACAAATAGACATGTTTATGCAAAAAAATATTTGTCCTGAGCAGTAATCGAACCCGCGACCTTTGGTTCTGCAGTTAGGGTCTCTAACCACTTGGCCAGTCGGTCAATAAATTATTAGTCAATCAGTTCAGTAATTAATCGGTATTACTTATACAGATGTTTAAATGTCCCTAAATTCACCTATACGAAAAAAAAGAAAAAACTATGAACCTTGTCTAAACGACAAATTGCAATCACAACAAAATACGAATGTTAGATGAGTATACCTAAATTTACTGCCCATCTGACGTCACTTGATGCCGGATAGCGTTATATTCGAAAAATATTCTATTCCTACCATTCAACAATTTATTTTTCAAACGTCCTGTTGTAGTGCATGGCACCGAAATCTTCCTTTATCGCTTTTTTGTCTTACCAAAATTAAGGGGACTTGATAGTTATTGACGACCGCTTAGCCTAGTGGGCAGCGACCCTGCCTGCGAAGCTGGAGGTCTCGGGTTCGAATCCCAGGTCGGGTCAGTATTTATATGATGAATATTAATACTGGCACCGGGTCTTGGTTGTTATATGTATGTGGTGTCTTCGCTTGGTACCCAAAATACAAGCTAATGCTTAGTTTGGGACCTAGACATTGTTGTGATTGTGTATTATTACTATTATACCTGCAGAAGAATTTGAAGTCCAATCTATCTACTTCTTCAATAAAGCATCCAACACAATAATTTTGTATATTAATAAAACTTCAGTTAATCAAATAAGAATCATAATGTATTATATAAATTGCTAATAGAATGATGATTGGCAGCCGTATTATGTCCAGTATTGGACATTGATGGACGTAGATTTAAATATTTTACTATTTATTATATAGTAGATTTATTAATATTATAAACATATTTTTATAAAAGTAAGACACTTGTAAATACGCTCACGTCAGAACCCTATTGTCATAGAAATGAAATTATGTAAAGAGCGCTCGCATTATTCTAGACAACCAGAAACTTTCTAACATGTATCACTGTTTATTTCAGCGTTCCAGTTCATGTACACCAGTCTATTTGGGGCATACTCTGCTTTCTTGTTTGTAAGGACAGGTATGTTCTAAATGTTATAATATTTCTGAATTCATAATAATTATTTATAAGGTAATCATTTGAATGGCGAATCAGATTTTTTATCAGTGAGGGCTACCAAATCGGCTTCTATTTCAACCTTTAAAATGTTAAACTACTAACTATTAAGTTAGTACCTAAAATAACTGTAAGGCTGGTGACATAAAGGGTGTTGTAACAGATTTCGTTCTTATTGCGGTACAGTTTTAGACTAACCGACTACTAGGCTTCATAAATTAAGTAATTCATTCAAAGGTAATTTTGTAGGATTTTATAAAAAAAGTAATTCATTCAAAGGTAATTTTGTAGGATTTTATAAAAAAAGTAATTCATTCAAAGGTAATTTTCTATGACTTTATAATAAACTTCCAAGTAATATACTTGCCAATAAATAAATTCATGAATTATGTAACATAACTTATGTCTAAAGCATATTACAATTTAAAAGAATATTTAAATGATAACAATGTTTGGGATTGAATTGCTCTAAGCCATTTAGTTTTTATTAGTTGGATGCGAAAGGCGAAGGACCGTGTGTGGTGGCGAGCCTTGGGAGAGTTCTATATCCTGCAGTGGAGAGGCACGGGCTGATGATGATGATGATGACGACGATTTAGTTTTTAAGACAATAGTTTCTAACACCGTGACGGAAAAAAAACAAAAAGTAATTTTAAGTTTCTTGCCCTGTTCTTCTCAGAGTAGTCGCATACGAACCTGCATAAACTTCGCTTTATGATGTTCAAAAGTGTCAAAACAATATTCTACTTGAAAATAAATGGATTATTATTATTAGTCGTATCACTTCATTTTGGAGTTGTATGAAGAAGAAATAAAAGTCTCGGCTCTGATTAATATTACAAGTTAGGCCAAAACGACGCTATTGATATCGACAATTATGCATATTGCTTGATAAATCAAATCAACGCTGAAGGATGATTTATCTACCTCAATCCATGCCAGTGTTAGGTATATTGAAAATGACGACGCTTAGCCTGACGACCGCTTAGCCTAGTGGGTAGCGACCCTGCCTACGAAGCTGGAGGTCCCGGGTTCGAATCCCAGGTCGGGTCAGTATTTATATGATGAATATTGATACTGGTACCGGGTCTTGGTTGTTATATGTATGTGATGTCTTCGCTTGGTACCAAAAACACAAGCCAATGCTTAGTTTGGGGCCTAGACGTAGTTGTGATGTATACATTATTTTATTATAAAAAAAAAAATATTTGACAATATACAACAGCAAAATGTAAACTAAATAATTGCGTCATTGACAATATCACTAGCAGCATTCATAGTGGGTAGGCAAACAGTAACTTTATCTAAAAAATATTTAATAAATCTTACGTTTTGTTTTGATGAGCTTATCATTACATATGGAAAATAATAGTGAATCATGAGAAGAGAGTAAAATTTTGAATTTTTCACATCACATGAGACTATGACCAAACAATAACAATATAATCAGCGCAAACTTGCATTACCCATAGATGTTATCAAGTAATAGTACATTATGATACGGTAATCTGCATATTATAGTCTAGGTGTTGACTATAGTAACCGATGACTATAATAGCCAGCTTACTGAGTACGAGCGTCATAGGACGTTTTTCAATACGTTTGCGATTAAAATTAGGTAGATGTAATAATGTAATAATGGCGGGAGCTAAGGGCGGGAGGGGGCTGTTTTTCGCGGTTTACGCATGCGTTACAAACAGAATGCTCATTTGTGATTGGTGTAAAGTAAAAAGGCCTACTACTGTAAAATACAACATTACGATTCAAGTTTAGATGTCATAAAGACCGTATTAATAGCAAATGTATTAAAAAAATAGTTACCGCCGTATAAACGAGATAGTCCACGCCAATTTCCAAATTTTAATACCTACATCACTAATGTAGCAGTAAGCCTGCGGGCACGAGACCGGCGACAGCCGAGAAAAGGCGGCCGCGGGGCGACCGTCGCCGGCCGCTTGCCCGCAGCTTAATAAATACACCGTGTCCGGCTGAACGTAGTCCACACTTATAGAGCATGTAGAGCTTACCGGTCTAAACAAAAAGTTTCAAGTGAACAGATGGTGCAAACTAACGGTTATTGAGAAAAACGTGTCTAAGTTTCATTTTATTATCGCTTAAGTTATTGTTTTTTATAGCAACCAATAAAAACTCTAATACAGAATAACAATATGAAAGTAATACATTTTTATTTAATCAGGTTTAATTGCTAACTCAATAAAACACAAAAGACTGTCTCACGAATCGTAAAATGGAGAAACACTACTCGTGAAACAGTTGTCAATGTCAACAATCAAAATTCAATGACCAACTATTCCTTGAATTGAAATGTTATCGGAACATTTAGTTATGTAATAATTTTCAAATTGGCGTTTGGCGGTAGATCAACTGTCTCGGAATAGTATTAGATATCTTAGACATCTAAACATTTGTGTTGGGCATGTGTTTTTTTTTCTTGGTAATAGTTAGTTTGTGTCACCTGCAACTTTTTTTTAGTTTGTTAAGCTGTATGCATTATTTAAGTTTGGACTACATTCAGGCGAACACGGTGTATATGCATATGATAATATGTGCTTTTCAATCCTGTTCTAATAGTGTCTTATAAAATTGTTGTATCAGGCAGATTGCATATGAAGAAGCAGTAAGGGGTTTTTGTAGGACTATGTAAATATACCGTTAAAATAATTTGTTGCACTGTTTTATTTAAAACATTTTAAAAATTATATTTAACAATTTTTTTTACAGGTCATTTGATAGCCCCACTATTGGCCCACATGTTCTGTAATCACATGGGCTTCCCCAATTTTCCGGAGGTGAGCCAGCATAGACCTTTACACCAGCTTTTCATCATCGGCAACTTTGTAATAGGCTTGGCAATTTGGTGTTATTTACTCCTGCCTGTGACAAGTCCAAACATATATGACAATAGATTACATTGGGAAACTTGAACATAAACAATATAAAGTTTTGGAAAATAATTGTATCGGTGTTGTGTGAATTAGCTATGTAGATTTTGATACATTTATGATCCAAACGAAAATTTGTTAGTACGTTATTAATATTGTGAAATGAGTGTTCCAAAATACAAACTAGTTACTATATATACCCAGTGCTCTCAATATTGCACCTATTAACTTATTGGGAACTGCTTCCGAAAATCGTAACATTTTTAGGAATGTTTGTTTTTGTTTATTGTAAATATTTAGAAAAAAATGATTAGGTTCAGCGCTTTTATTTCTCTTGTAAGTGTCTGTCAGACCATCTATAGTATTCATTTCTTTGACAATTTTTCGTAAATTTTCGAAATTTTTTGAAAAAATTTATGGAAAAAAAATTTATAATAATAATCAACGAAACAATCCCTCTTTCAAGTTGAATTGGTCTGGCGGATTGATATCTGCGCAGAATAGCGGCTACATCAAAATTTAATGTCATTCGAAAAGTTGTTTTTGGTAAATTTCTTCGTAAATTTATAGAGAAAAATTATTGTAATCTTGGCCTGGTCCTGATAGACATAAAACAGGAATGCGAGGGCCAAACTTAAATTATTATTGTCTATACATCAATTTTCATAAAATATTATTATTACAAAAATGTTCTTAGGTGTTTATTATTTTTTATCTTGAATCTTTGATTATATAGACTCTCGCAATACAATGTCAATAAAAATGACATGCCAACTTTCAACGTACAAACAGTCTCTGTGTGCGTGAATTATAAGCGAATAGTTAGGCGACATATTTACGTTTTATGACGCCGACTCTTTAATCTGACATTATATAATCAGTCTTGACAGTAAAAAAAAATTACAACTTACAAAGATACAGACAACCGCACCAGCACAGCGGTCATTTATTTGGCTAATATTCTTCTTCACTAAGTGCTGACACTGAGATTCACTTAACGTTTCATTCGAAGAAAGATGGCGTGTTTTGGCTAATTTTGGTAACAACTTCTGATATGAGTGTATATCATACTTAGTAATCGGTTTAAAGAAAGAAATATATGAAGGTTCCTGCAGGCTGTGTAAGTTACGTTTGGATTTTGCTCTAACTTTTGAGCTACATTTCCAGGCAGTTTATCCAAAAATCAATCAAAAATCCCAACTTACCCATATTAGTCAGCTAGGTTCATTTTGGAATGCACATTGTTTCTCAAATATATGATTGATACAAAAATCGTACAGTTTTTAGATGGTGATTGTAAATCTCTGTTATAATATTATTAATTAATGCGTTATTAACCTATACATAGTATAGTGGTTTTATTTAAAAATATTTATAAAAATATTTTTAATTTTAATTAGACACATAACCAAAAAAAAAATTGTTGTTAAACTAGAAACTAGTTGTAACTTTGTAGTTTTAGTCTTTATCTTGTAGTTGATTTTCAACTAATACTTTATGTACAAACACAAAAAAAAATATGTGTTGAAAAGAGTAAGGTAGATTCTTCACTTACCTGTTAAAGTTCTTCTAATTTATTTGTATGGTCTAGATCTCGACAAACTTTATGGGCGTTCGAATATGGGTACAAATGGCGTCGCAGCAGCAAATTTTAGGTGTAATTTGGTGGCACAATAGGAGGGAGCGGCGGTGATGCTGTACTGCC
The DNA here is from genome assembly GCA_949709985.1 of Luffia ferchaultella. Lineage (NCBI taxonomy): Eukaryota > Metazoa > Arthropoda > Insecta > Lepidoptera > Psychidae > Luffia > Luffia ferchaultella. The sequence continues at coordinate 13,829,557 of OX453256.1, read as the reverse complement.
GCATTCACCTCGTGTAGGCATCGGCTACAGTGCAAGGCCACACTACGTTTTCTTAATCGCTGAACAGTTTATCTGGTAGCTCTGTTGCTCAAAAATAAGAAGAATATCAACGCCGTTAGTTATACCGGTAAAGTTATCAGAGGTGTATGATAGGTTTTTTTTTTTTCACTTTAGGCCATCCATTTGAATTCTTTGATTACTAAGAATGTTAATTAAGTCTTGTTGATTAGAAGGCAACTGACCATTCAGTGATGACAAAAATGTCAAGTGCGTGCGTTCGCATCGCAAACTGTTGATAGGTAATATTTTTTTTCGAGATTTATTCAGTGAAAAAAAAGATCCTTATGCTTCAATTAAAATGAAATTTTCGGTGTTTTTCCTTTACCGAGTAGAGTGGCTTTGCACGTAAAGTTTGGCTACATCTTTACACAGCGATAATGATCGTCGTTTGTCAGTTGATGTATCATTTATATAAAAAAGTAAAATCACTGTTTTGCTTTGAAGATAATATTGATAAGTAGATTTGGTAAAAATTAGGAGGCAAGTATCTTCATAAAACGAAAATCTCATCCATGTGTAATATTTAGTTATAGGAGTTATTGCACATATAAAAAATCTAACCATGTACAGATCGTGCGAAACTTTATGGCCGATCCGAACATAGCGTCGTGTTGCGTAATAGTAAATTTTAAATGTCAGTGAGTGTGAGGGGTGGTATTCTGCTGCCGCAATCGCTATCGCTTCGTGTTCAAATCGGACATTACGTTTAGTTCCATCTGTAAAAGAATTTAACTGCAGGCGTGTCACGTACTTATGGTCGCGTTCGCTAGTTATATATATAACTCAATTGATTTCCTACATACTAATTTCCCAATAGCTTAATGAGTATGACGTCATAGGTTTATAAGTAGCGTATGAAGTCTTAGAATACATATTTTTACTCATAAACCTATAATCATTGGTTGTTACCGCTTCGCCTATGCGATCGCTTCGTCACGTAATTTGGAGTCGCATCTGGCTATATGTGGTTCGTATTGTCATCCGTTGGAGCAATGTTAAGCATATGTTAAGCGATTATGAATTTTCAATCACACTAAAATCCGGTTTAGCAGGATATCGTTTGTAACGTTCCAGTCAATCGAATTTATCGCGAACGAGTGCTTGGTAATGATGTGCACGTGAGGAACACGTGATTGGTGCACAGTTTTCATCCCTGTACTTCTCAGTTTATTCGTTCCATTCAGTAATTTAAAAAAAGAATAGAAGCATAATCGGGGTAGTCGATTATGCTTCTATGCTTTTTCCATTCACTGGCCCGTTGCAATAATGTCAAAATGGCGTGACATGTGGAGGTTTTATAGTGATGTTATTTATTAAATGAATTATTCATCTGTTGTGCGAAATGTTATCAAAATAACTTAACAACTTTCTAAATTGCAAATCGGCCTTTATTAAGAATAATGTTGCTTTTGTAATTTATGAAAAGGGGGACTTGGTATGTATGTGAGTTGCAAATGAGTACAAGCGAATCAGCAAATTTTGATAGAAGAAGCATTGCTTCTTACAAGTTGTTTTTATCATTTCGGTCAATTTGCGACCTAGTTTCGAAAGCAATGAAGTTGAATTTCAAACCTCAGTTTTTGAGGTCATATGTCTACTGCGTTTCACTTTTTGTTTTAGTCAATTTGCAACGTTGAAACATAAATGTTTACGTTCATTTCAGGCTTGCAAAGACACATTTTCTTGTTGAGGCGATTTGGGATCTTAGTTTCCGTCAATTCAATTCAATGCATCCGTTCGCCAACTTTATTAATGTCTTCGCGGTACCTTGTGTATACTTTTTTGTCTAAATCTTGACTAAGTAATATTTAGTCAAAGTTGAGTCTAGAACGTAATTGTTTTGAGGTTCCGTTGCGATATCGTAAATAAGTCGTCTCTTTCTTCAAGTAGCCTTTTTCAATAGCACGTCTCTTTCTCGAAGCTGTCATTTACTTTAATAAGTTACACTGCTTAATAATAATAATACCTCGGAAATTCCACACAGCGCCATCTAGTTCCAAATACTAAGCAAAGCTTGTACTATGGATACCAGACAACTGATATAAATATTTAAATAATCTTTATAAACATTTACATATTTAGATCTATTTTTTTTATTGGACACTTTCATTAAATTATTTTTGTTTGAAAGTACCTATTTTTTTCAGATCTCTTAATTAAAATTAATTAATATTAACTTTATTTATGATCTGAAAAAATATTTAACAAAAAAGGTTACTAATTTTACAATACATTTGCTATTAATACAGTCTTTATGACATCGAAACTTGTACCGTAATGTTGTATTTTACAGTACGAGACCTTTTTACATCAAATAAGGGCGCGACCCTTATTTTCCGCCATTAGTACATTTGAAGTATCTACCTAATTTTAATCGCAAATGTATTGAAAAACATCGTATGATGCTCGTACTCAGTAAGCTGGCTATTATAGTCTTCGGTTTATTATAAGTACTCGGCTTCGCCTCGTGCCTATAAACACCTCGACTATAATATGCAGCTTACCCTACTTGCATCATAATGTACTAATAATTACTACAAAGAAACGTACATGCTTACACAGTTGAATTTATTGCGATTTCATTAAGTTAATATTCGAAATGAAATTACTAAATATTGACTAAATTAAATAACTGGGCTGATAGTGGATTTTACGAGCATACAGCAAAGCCGGATATTATTTCATGTCCTTCGTTTTTTATTTCGTTTTTATAAAACAGATATTATTTGTTATTATTATTGTTGTGATGTATACGTTATTATTATTACTTTGTCAGGCATATCTTCTTTGTTTGGAAAAAAAGTCAACATTTTAATTTGTGATCTTAATAATATTGAACGTTTACTACGATTGCGTTTAGAATAATAAGTTTTAGTCATGTTTTAAAATCAACTAAATTGGCTTCTCTTTTCAGTATATTCTAATAAACATTTTTTCTGTACGTTGACGTTGATTGACAATCAAAATAACAGATAAAATGGTGTCTTCATTACAGTTTGACTCACAGTCGATTTGAATTTTGCGTGTTAACATTTTAATTATTTATTTAAGTGTACTTTTAAGTGGGACGAATAGCGAAAGTATCGACTTTAATGAAAGTGTCCAATAAAGCACTGTGACTTGTTAAAGTAAATTACCGGTACGAGAAAGAGATGCGCTATTGGAGAATTATATACAGATTACTTGAGAAAAGAGACGACTTATTTCGATATCTCCGTTGCGTTCAACTTTGCACTGCGCAATACCACAATACACAAGATGTGTTGTACCTTGAACAATTAAGACAAAATTCATAGAATGTTGATATATTTAATGATATTATTAATAATAGATGTTAAGAACGTTTCCAATGTGACAGGATATTTATTTTAAATTAAAATTTTTTTTTTTTGTAAATATTTAAAACTTTAACTTAATTATTACACATTTAATAAATGTGCCATTAGTATTATGATTCGACAGTATTTTGTCAAATAATTATAATAAATTAACCGAAGTTCAGAAACGCTGGTCAAATAGTTGATTTGTTAGCTGGGGATCAATTTTTAATTTTGATCAGTGTCAAAACGTTAATTACCTAGACATAAATAACAGGCCACTTGCCTTTTTGGCCCATTCGTTTGGTCCTTCATTTGTTGTCGCATTCATGTGTATTACCAGAGGGATAGCGCTGTCTCTTTCCAGCTAATTGATGTTTCTCAAATTGATAAACCACACTGCATATTGACAAGCGATTATTTATTTACTGTTATAACACTTGAAACGTTGCTTGACCAGCGTTTTGGAAGTCGGGTGTAAGTTTTTTAACAGGGTTACGTAACAAATTGCCTCGCTAGTCAATTATACTAATTATTGTTTTGTAAATAATTATTACCATTATGATTATTATGATAATTAAACTGATTTCTCAAATTATTTTGTTCCTTTTTATTTGTTTAGATTTGAATTAAAGATGAACTGTTTAACTTTGTCCTTTTCCCGCGACAGCCGGAAATGTTCGAAACTGTAGGCCAGCTTTCAACGATAATGCTTTAGTTGTATTGTTGCAAAATCAACTAATTTAAATACAACACTAAAGATGAATTGGAAACAATACTTCATAAAGTGTAATTTAGTAAGAATCCCCTACCAAACCCTATTCAGTCAAGAAACACTTGCTAACTGTAAACTGGTTTGTGAAAAGGCTTCATTATTGCCATAATACCGGGTGTCTAGCATACGTACAGAAAGACCTCGCTAAATGCAAAACTTTGTACAAATATAACTAATGTTTCGTATCTTAAACTGTAAGCAAACCGATATCTGGTCAGGCAGGGTCAGGCCTGGCCATAGGCCTGGCGCACCCTTAGCAACAAGCTACAAGTACAACGGTAGGCTGCCGGCGCGGGGCGTGGCCATTTAATAAGAGTTAGTTAAACGTTAAAAAAAAAAGTGGCTTGTAGGCATTAAGATAGTGTTTTATATGTCTTATCCATTTAGCGTTAGATGCGATATAAATATAAATGCAGCAATTTTATGTGTCAAATCAAGGTTCAGATTAAAGTGACGCCTAGAAAAATGTGCATCATATCCATACATAAACAATTGCAAAAGTTATAAATAAATGAAGATAGGTATAAAAATAGGGTTAGATTTTTTGCAAATAACTCAAAAAATACGAGCGTTAGCATTAATTTGGAGAAAAAATCTTAAAAGAAGAGTTAATTACCTATAAAAAATTTTTAACTTCCAAATCATAAAAACAGTGTTAACATCACTTTTCCTTAAATAAATAAAATGTTAACGCTTATTTTTTTTTTGTTTGTTTTGTTCGAATGTAAGTTTTAATATGAGTTCCTATATTTACAAAATATAGACAAAGTATATAGACAAAGTTTGGATACAGTAACCACTATACGTGATCTTGGTTTATATCTCGATACTAAACTTACACTTGACATGCACGTGGAGTCTATATTGAGGAAAGCTTACCGTATGCTGGGGTTCATCGTTCGGGTAACTAAACCATTTAAGCATCAGAGTTCAATAATTTGTCTATACCAAAATTTGGTCAGGCCCCATCTCGAGTATGCATCTCCAGTTTGGAACCCATACTACCAAACTTACGATAGTAAAATTGAAATGGTCCAAAAAAAATTTCTTCGTACTCTTAACTACCGAATGCGTTACCCTTGCTGCTCATATAGTGAACTTTTAGTGAGATATAAAATGCTGTCCTTGCATAATCGACGCTCCATGGTAGATGCACTTACTCTTCGGAGTATCTGCGTTGGCGATATAGATTCCCCTCATTTGCTCTCTAGTGTGAGTTTCCGAGTGCCACCAAAACCTACACGGTCAAAAGACTTGTTTCATGTTCCGATAGCCAGAACCAATATCGGTGAACGTGCGCCTATCCACAGAATATGTGCTCTTTACAATAATAAATTAAATGATTTAGACATGTTTTCGTGCTCTCGCGACATTTATCGTAATAAGCTTAAGCGCCTGTTTGGGGATGGCTCTGTGTAGCTGTGCTGCATATGGTTGGCCCTGAACAATTAGCGCAGACAGGAATTGTACTGCACAGTCAAAATTTACTTTACTTGAACATTTTTATTTAATCATTAACAAATTGTTTTACTACTTAATTGGATTTGGCTATACAGTGTACACTTCATAATTCCTTTTATGTTCTCAGTGAGACTATGTAAGGGAACAAATGTAATTAAGTTTGTATACTTACACTATCTATACTTTATTTTGCCCTTTGTTACTGTTTGTCTCCAATAAAGTAAATAAATAAATAAATAAATTTTTTCTAGAATGTGATATTTTTATTTGGAAACTTTATTAATTTTATTAAAGTGATAAAAATAAAACAAAATTTAACATTAAATAGACATATTTATACAAATCACATTAACACATATTTGATCTTGTTACAACAACACCAATTTTGATACACAAAATATATTACTATTATTCTCATTTAACACTAATAATTTTAACAATATGGTCTATCTAAACTAACACTTATTCTCAAAAAATAAATATATTTTTACAGCTACTGATGAAAAATTAGAGCTAGCGCACACTATACAATATACAACTTAGGTTAAGTGCGGATTCCTATTTTGGTGACTCAGCGCCATTAAAACTGGTACAAGTTAAGAACGCTAACCTTCACGCGTGCGGTGGATTGTTTAAGGTCTATTTGGCAATAGGAACTGAAAAGCGACGGGCGGAGGAACTATTCTGACCACACTATTAATTTATCATGACTTACTTGATTTCCTACTGCCGAATACAACTTAAGAGAAACCATTGCGCGTGTGAAGGCTAGCGTTCTTAACTCGTGCCGCTCGCAGTACCAAAGATTTGAATTACTGCAAATAAAATAGCCACAGACATAGAGATTTAGTAGCTAAACTATTTCTATGCAATTGTTATATATTGGTCTTTACATAGTTTCAAATCAATCAATATAAATTGTTCGATCTAACCATATTTGTTTAATTCAAATCACTATACCTACTGTCAATCTTGTACAATTTTTAGTGAGTACCATCGGCCAAAGAGTACAGATAGACGTGCGTATCGTTGCTGTTCAGTGTTCTAAACACTTTCCTATAATTATTTAACATACCTTCTACCATCTTCTGATGATTCTACCCTCATGGTTTATAATGCTAAATGAATGCATCCCTCACTGTTCTGTTGTACTGTGGCCGATCATATTACGGGTTCAAGTATGAAATTGTCGTTCTACGTACTGGTCATTTTGAATGAAAATAAAACCTGCATGATGGTTTTTGATTCGGGACTTTTTTTCAAATAAAAGCCATCGTGTTCTAAATTCAAAATCAAGAAAACTGTTTTAATAATTGCTTATCAATCACGAGTTCTGTCGTGGTACCTATTAAAACAACATACAAGCCAGCCACACATGCGTCTATTTATTATAAAAATACTTGGAACATCCCAAACTAAGCAGAGCTTGTATTATGGGTACAAAACAATTGATATACATACTTATATATTTTTAATAATACCTATATAGATATTTTACACTCAACACGAAACAAATAAACATTCATGCCCACAAATATTTGTCCAGGGCGGGAACCGAACCCGCCACCTCTGGTTCTGCAATAACGGTTTTTAATTGCTTGGGCAGTTAGTCAGTAACTTGCGACAAATTGACAAAATTGAAGAACAGCCCTAAAAATAAGTCCACCAATTGTTATTGTTTCACGATAACGCTAACCTTATATTGTACGGCACAAAAAACCGTCTAAACGATTCAGGAGTTACATCAAGAAACCCCGCTACCCTGCATTTTTGAGTATCCCGAACGACTACCGGTTTTCCCACAATTTGGACAATTTTCTCCATAGTAAGATATTGATTTTCCAAGAAGTAGTAGTAGAAAAAAGTCTCCCCAAAGTTCTAGCGTAAAGGTATTCACGATGTCCCTATTGGATGGTAGAAATACTTAGAGAATAATGGGTAATTATTTTGATTATATACATACCTTTTTTTCATAGTAATTTATAGTTTCATTTTTTTCTATATCAAATGGCAATTTTACACTTTCACCCCTAATATAACTTAAACAGAGATTTTTCATGATTAATTGAAATTAATTACATGGTTTTGATTCCAGTTTTTTTAAATGACAACTGGTAACAAAAAACATACTTTAAATAGGTAAAAAAATTATAGTCCTATACACGAAATTTTACGAATCGTGTAAACATAATGAAGATATTATATTTTTGTCTAAATTCTACTTAGCATGATTACTTCTCATTGCAATTACTGTAATATTGTGTTCGGAAAAATTGGTAAGTAATGAAAAAGTTAGTGATAAACATTTTACTGATGCATTTTAACTACGAACACAGTTTTTTCGCATTAGATAGAAGACTTTTTTTAAATTAATGATTATTTTTTATTTGGTACAAAGCTAACAAGACACTGCCATTACAATTCAATAAAAAATAATTTTAAAGGCTGCATTACATTGTTCTGTGGAACAAGAACATATATAAGAGGAATGAAAAAAGTTACAATTTATTTAAAAAACTAAACTATTTTAAATCTAAACTTCGTGTATACATCCATAAAATAAATTATATCTATTACAATAAACATCGTATAAAAAAGAAATACACTTTTAAATTGTGGATATGATTAAGATCTGATAATTAATTGAGCCATAAACTTTATCAGTCTTTAAATGTTTTTTATGTGTTAGTTATCAGATAATAAATAATTAAAGCTTTTTCAAGAACAATAATGTAAGTTTCATACAGCATCAAATAGTTTTCGACCTATCACAACTTTTGTTATAAAGGGGGTGATCGATCAGCGAGCTTTACCGCGGTTTTATGAGCAAAAATAAATCCAGTAAGACTAGAACAAACGCCTATTCAACTGGACTTTCTGCTTGTTCTGATTATTCCTACATCTATGCCGATGAGTCATAAAACCGCGGTAAAGCTCGCTGATCTATCACCCCCTTTATGATAACTTAACCATTGAACATGGAAGTAAAAAAAAAATCTAACAATTTATATCTAAGCATAAATAATTGGCATACATTGCTTAAGTAATTTGTAATTAAATATTGTTACAATTAAACAAATCTTGATCCTTGTTTTTTTTTGTTTGTGTTTGTACCAGAGGAAGTAATTGTGTATCAGTTAAAATTATTTTGACAAGTTATAAAAATAAGAGAGTCGACAACCGCTACCATTAACTTTAACTCTAATATTTAAAATATATTGGCAAGTTTGGTGTAGTAATTTGTTGATCACATTTCTTTTAAATTAACAGTACATTACAAACAAATTTTATCATTAAGGTGGGACAACATATTTTCTGTCTCGTGTTCGAAATGCGCGAGTGTTTACAGTCGCGTGAGACAGCGATAGAATCTACGAGTAGGTGTCAGAAGTGCAGTGCTTACGTGAACGCGGAAAACAGTTTCAAAAACAGCTAGCTGTTTTTGAGAAGATAACTAGTTTTTGAAAACAATGGATATTATTTGAAATCTTCATAAAACATAACCGATTTATTAGGATGAAATTTTTTATTTATTTATTTATGTCGACAATAACCGTCCAACCGTGAGTAAAAAAGATTAAATAAAATTTGCAAACATTGGATGTTGGGTAACTTGACGACCGCTTAGCCTAGTGGGCAGCGAACCTGCCTACGAAGCTGGAGGTCCCGGGTTCGAATCCCAGGTCGGGTTAGTATTTATATGATGAATATTAATACTGGCACCGGGTCTTGGTTGTTATATGTATGTGATGTCTTCGCTTGGTACCTAAAACACAAGCTAATGCTTAGTTTGGGACCTAGATGTTGTTGTGATTGTATATGTTATTATTATTATTAAATCATATATTTTCAGAAATATGAATTCGAATCTTAATTAACCTTTAAATTTTTTACACGATACACGTTGGAAAGTGTTGTCTGGAAAAGGTGTCATTCCATCACAAACCGCTACGTGAGTTTGTATGGAGCTTATTATTAGTCCCACCTTAAAGACCTCGTTTTCACTCATTTGAGCTAGCAGTAGATCGTATTGTGGCACGCAGGAACGCTACTGCGTGTCGAAATTTCAGGCATCCTGTTTACTGTGACGTCAAATTAACGAATCTGTTAGAAATTATGCGGCGTGCCGTAGTCCGGTGAATCTAAAGTGATAACGACACCTAATAGGATATGTAATAGGTCTTCGTAGAATATGGTTCACTTTTCGATATTGCGCTAAAACCTACCGGGCTAACATGCACACAGCGACAAAATTTTCTATACGTCACATACAGAGATATTTCGTTCCGGCACGATATTTCAATTTTGTCGCGTTGTGCATGTTAGCCCTTTCGTATTCAGACATGAATAACTTCACTGACAGAGACCAGTCCGTTATTTCATGCGCACGAGTCTCCACATTTAAATATCGCATTTAGTCATAGATATAATCGGGTCTTCTTTTTCTTTTATTGATGGCTACTATCTTAATTTTGATAATTTTGCCAGTGTTTACTTGTATGGAGGTAATATTCGGATCTATTGATATAAAAAAGTATCGTTATAGATTGAAGTCGAAGTTTAAGCGATATACTAATCCGAACCGGCCAACTTTTAACGGCCGATAGCTATTGGCCGCAAAACGGGCGAATATCTCTATCGGTTTAACCGACAATGAAACGTTTGGGTATATAACGCCACCGAGTGGTCACGGACACTAAATTGACATGTCGGTCGAACTAATTATTTACTGTACGCCCGCGATCTGAGTGCAGACGGGGTATGAAGTGCGGCGCGGGCGCACCACCCCCCGCCGTCTACACTCCTCGCCTCGACCGTCTATACTTTTGTGTTGTGCTGCCCTTGATGTACGTCGCTCGCTCGCGGATCGATAGCGTTTTACTCTCAAGTTGCGTACTCGTGTTAATTTTTGTTTTAAAGATGAGTGATTCGTGTACTTCAACTTCTATTGATAAAAGACGTGTTTTTATTCGACGTCAAGCACGAGAGTTGGCGAAACATGTTCTTGAGAAGTGTGTTGAAGAAAGGCATAATCAATGTTTGACCTTGCCCTTGAACGATTCTTTCGGCCGAGCTAGCCATTATACTGGTATCTCCAAAAGAACATTAGCTACAATTCAAACAGAAGCTAAAAAAGGGCCCCTTTCTTCGCCGTCCACTAAAGGAAAATCGCATAGTAAAAAAAAACAACTTAAACGTCGATGACTTCGATAGAAGTGTAATACATAGAATTATCGAAGAGTTTTATTTGACAAAAAAAGTTGTCCCTACTTGCCCCAAACTTCTCATAGCCATTCAAGAAAAGATCAGTTTTCCGTGGGGATTGACATGTTTATGAAAATTATTAGAAATGATGGGATATAAATGGCAAAAATGTCATAATAAGCGTCGAATTTTGGTAGAGAGACCAGCTGTCGTTTATGCACGATCAATTCATTTAAGAAATATCCGTCGATATAGACGAGAGAAGCGAAACATTTTCTTTGTGGATGAAACATGGGTAGATAACAACTTGACTTATAAAAAATGTTGGCGAAATGAAATAATCGACGCGGTTTTGACAGATACAAGCTCCAAGAATAGGTTTATTCTGGTTTATTCATGTAGGATCTCGAGCAGGTTTTTTAGATGGCGCGAAGTTGCTTTTCAAAGCTGGTTCTGCAAGTGGTGATTATTTCGTTGAAATTTAAGTGAGTATCAAACATTTAGAACTGTCAACCTTTTATTAAATCTGTATTTTTGTTCCTTCACAGGTGATTATCACGGACAGATGAATTATATAAATTTTGAGAAGTGGATTACTGAAATGTTGATTCCTAATCTGCCACCGTCATCTGTTGTAGTAATGGATAATGCACCCTACCATAGCGTACAGGAAAATAAAGTTCCAACCAAGTCCAGCACCAAATCTATAATGCTGGAATGGTTAACCAAAAACAACGTAGAGGCTTCAATTACAATGAGGAAAAATGAACTTTTTAGTTTAATCGAATTGCATAAGCCTTTAGAAAAAACTTATAAAATAGATGAGTGTATCAAAAGCCATGGTCATGTTGTACTAAGATTACCACCATACATGTGCGACCTAAATCCAATTGAGTTGGCGTGGGCGGAATCGAAAAGAATAGTGAGGAAGCACAATGTTCATTCAGATCTGTCCTTGACAAGACTGCGAGAAGTTACGGAGCTAGCAATCAGTCAAGTCACAGAAGAAGATTGGCACGGCTTCGATGATCACGTTATTGTTCTAGAAGAACTTTATTGGCTAAAAGATGGATTAATGGAAGACGCCGTAGACCGATTTGTCATTGAGGTCAGCGACGACAGTGACGATAGTGATTCCGAATCTGACTTGTCTGTGATTGCCGAAAGTGATGATGATTGAAATTCAAAATTCAATAAGTTTTTTACAATTATCATATTGTTTTATTATGATTTTGTCTTTTTCACCCAGTTTTTTTTTAAGTCGGGAATTTATACATGTATTCTTTTTATATTTTGTACCATAGCTTGGTACAGAAATATCTAGCGCCAATATACTAAATAAAATGTCTTAATAATACTAACAGAAACAATCACTTTAAACGTCCACTATTTAGGTAATAAACAAAAATATCGAGTTCCCTTTCAATATCGCTAATTATAGGTCACAACACTAGCTCATTCCTTAGCTCTGCACTCAGATCGTGGGCGTACAGTAGACCGGCAGGAACGCGGAAACTTTTATACAATCGCAGTCGTGAATTCATTCGAAATCAGCTGAACCATTCAATTGATATCTCGCATGTAGGATCGGGTAGGATATATGTGTCTGTACCGTACCATTTGTTTTGAAAATCAGAACAAAAAAAAAATTACAACCTAAATAATAGCTTTACATAAAACTTTTACAAAAAAAATTACAGTCTTAATATAAACTTTTGAATTATCTTCAGAAAACACGGTACTTCCAGCCATGTTGTATAATACAAAAAAAAAAAAATTAAATTTACGTCTAAAATAATAATAAAAAACACTGTCTTGTTATGGAAATGAAAATACTACGATTAACCGGCAAAAACGAACAAAAATTAGTGATATGGTGTTGTAGATACCGATATCTTATTTTTCGAAAGGGTGTGCAATCGGCACCCGGGGACCTGCCATCATAGTGGGCGAAATCTTCCTCTGCGAGACTCTGCGAATCGAAAATTCAACTCGCATATTTCCAACACGTTCGTCTCACTCTTAAGCGAGCACAGTATAAGCCGGCCGTATTAATAAATAACATTCTTTCTTCATAGGCAAAAAGCAAATGTTATTCCGTCAACCGCCCTGGTTACGAATATCAGATCTGCAAACATAGTTTTCTGCAAAGTTATACGAATCTGTCCTCAAATTCCTTGTCGATTCTCGTATGTTTATCTTAATTCACATTTAAAGCCCGTTACTCACAATCGCGCGTACACACATGATAGTTTCGCAAAGGGAGGCCGGTCTTCATGGTGCGTGAGGTCTATTAGGTGAGGGTGGGTGCGCGGGCGCCGCGTCCAGATCGCAGTGGGCGAGCAGGCGCACCAATTCGTCGGGTGTCGGTCCGCCGTCACCCACGCATGAGTCTTCAGGTTCTGGTTCCGTTTCTGTTTTTTTACCTACAAAAAAAAAATATTTGTAACACTCCTATGTTTTGGAAGTTTGAGACTTTATTTAATCTTTGTATTTTGAATACTAGAGAAAAACTACGAAATGATGAAATTCAACTGACAGTGACTAATTCGTCTGTTAGCGCAATACTGAAAAAGCTTTCTGATTAATGAAATATTATCATAATGAGCGCGTCTTGTCATTTTTGTATTTGACAGTAATATGTTATATTTATTAATAATAACTAATCAGTGAAAAAATGTTATTGATATCTACAAAAATGCCGAAGATATACATTTTTAAAGTAAATCGTGCCATGACGTCACTCGGTTACATTACTATGGGCTAACGTGGATAATTTGTACGTCGCGGCACCGAGTGACGTCACGAGCGGGTCGTAAAAACACAAACTTTGATTTGTTATATTTACGGTAATAATCGATATTTTCCCGAAATTCAAAAAGTATAGTGATCAGTTTGTTATACTCTAGCGTGTAAAATAATATATGATACATAATAAAATTTTAGTTACTTTTGCGCTTCAGCTAGTCAAATGAAATAATTTTCATTTAATTAAGCCTATGCAAGACTTTATGAATCGTCAAAAGTTGCTACCGGTTCGCAAAGTAGATTCTACAGAAAAAAAAAACTGGCAAGAATCTTTGGAAACTGCTTGTACAAATAGCTTCTAAGTCTTCATTTATCGGGTTTTACTGGTTTCAATAGAAAGCTCAAGTTGAAAATCTAAGCCTGTTTTTGAAAAGATTTTCTATTTTGAATCTGACATCTATGCATTTATTTTAAATGAAAACATGTCGCATTATTACAAGACAGCTGAAGAATAGTTTCAATCGTGCCCCATGTGAATTTCATAAAGTTTTCTCTGCAATTTTAAAGTAAAGTTTACAATTTTATCTCTTTTTGTTTTGAGTTTTTTTGTAGTTTTAATTTATTAAGTTTTTTTTTTAATACAGACTGATTCATTTGATTGGGGATTCATTTGAGATCATGATGCAGTGAAGTAAAATAAAAATAACAGAGAATGATTTTTTTTAAATTAACCGATGTGACATCGCTTTTTGATAAATAAAACGTTCAAACGTCGAAATTATCGAAATCTAATCGAAAATAAGAAATTATTATTATTTCTCATTTTTAGATTTTGGGTACAAATTTTCTGTGTTTGTAGAATAAAATGCACTGAGCAATTTTTTTGATTTTTCTGCTATCATTTTAAAGCTACATCATGTATTTAAAAAAACCATTGGTTTAATTTCGTTTAAATTTTATGTACTCTAGCAACCTGTATCTTGAACATACATTTTCTATAAATGCCCGATCTCAATTTACTGTCTGTATATTACACTACACAATTAAGTACAAAATTTTCTAATATATGATAATATGAAATAGGAAAAATGAATTAAATCTGCTTCTACTTTGCAATAAAAAAATTTAAAACCAATTCCTCTAAAAAAATAACTGAAGTATACCAATAATCTAACTACCTAAAATATCAAAATCGCAATGATTAAAACAAACAGACACTACGTTTTTACATAATTATTGGAGTAGCTCTATATTAGATTTTACCCATAATTGTGATGAATTTGTCAGTTCAAAGTGGTTTTCCATCAGTTGCATAGACAATTGTTCTTTAAATATTTAATAAGAACTATTCGATGGCAAGCTGCCAACCCTGGTAACATAGATTAGTTAATTTTAGATATTTATTAAAATATTTACCGTTTAGAAATTAATACAATACAATTTTGTGCTTTTAATATTTACTTATACATTGTAGGCAATGTAGAAATATTTATGAGTAATGTAAAAAAAGTTAAAAAGTTTTTGTTATTAATTTGGTGCCTACACAATAATTCTAAAAATATATTTTTTACAGTTTTGATTATTAATTTTTATTCTTCTGAACTTCTTGGGAATTACGGCCATTGATTATCTATGACAGAGATATGAGGTCTGAAGATTGGCTATTGTTATATACTTGACTATTGACTTGTTACTATACATTGACTGACCGGTTGGCCGAGTGGTTAGAGACCCTAGATAACCAAGCGGAGGGTCGTGGGTTCGATTCCCACCCGGGCCAATACTTTGTGTGCATGAACATGTCTACTTGTTCCGTGTCTGGGTGTTAAAGTATCTATATATGTCTAGTACCCCATAATACAATCATAATACTTGCTCACTTTGGGACTAGATGGTGCTGTGTGGGATATCTCAGATATTATTATTACTATATACAAATTACACACAAGAAATAGACTGGGAAGAGGTCTGAAAGTGGCAATAAGATGAAAGAGTATACAAAGCGTTATGAACCAAACAAGCAGCAAGCTTCTTACAATTAACTACAAATATTTAAAACAAATGTTCATTTTATGAAAAAAAAAAAAAATAGGTCAAAAAGATAATGATCTATATTTTCTGAAAAACCCTGATTAATTCAGCTTTACTACTACAAATCAACTATTTTCAGATTTTTTTATTAACTTGTGCTGTAAGATCTTACTACTTTGCCAAATTTCATGAATCTAGATCAATGGGAAGTATCCTCCAGGTTTTGATGAGTGAGTGTGCAAATAACTGTCAACATGTGACTGTCACATAAATGGCCGCATCTTCAGATTGCACTGACTTAGAAGCTTGACGGACTTCCAAGGGTCCGTAGATCTTAGTATAAACCGCAGATGTAAGGTATTAATTTTCAACTTAAATTCCAAGCTCTACCCGTTCCTGAGCAAAAGGGTGTTGACAGAACCCCAAAAACTAGAGTTTAAATAATTTTTATCCAAAGCGCAAAGTACGTTAGAGCGAACAGCACGGCTACCATGAGTCTGAAGTGGTTTAACGTGTCGACATTCGCCAGCGATTCGTAAAACATTTGTTTGTCAATTTCAGTTCTTCTCGGTACCGCTAGAGGCGCTGTCCGTAAAAATCTTGTAAATAGTCCTTAGTGAGTATCGACATGCGAACTTCTTTGGTCATGGTAACAGTGCTGCTAGCGTTTAAATTGCTAAAAATGTAATGTCTGTTCACATATTAATATGTCACTTTGATCAGCACATATTTGTTCGCGGCATCTATTCCTTGTGTTGTTGCTATTTTTTGTGGCATTGCCGTATATATTAAAGATTGAAGTTATTACCATAAACCGATCAGTACTGAATAAGCATTATTACCAGTATTGCACTTAGTGAGTTTGTCGATGGGCCCGGTGAGGTCCCACATTTGAGCGGCGCCCGACCGATGTCCACATAAAAGCAGCCGTCGCGGCCGCAGCGCCCCCTCACACTCGGCCACCACGAAACATGAAACCGCCGACCCGTCCACCGATCGGATTGTGCACACTCTGAAAATAAACAGAAATATCAAAAAATACATTAAAAAAATACTACAAAAATAAACAATTCTATTGTTACGTGTTAGGGTTCGAAGAATTTGGAGAGAAAGACCTGCTGACTCTTTTGAAGACTTTATTCACTAACACTAGGTCCAACACAAAGCACTAAGTCCAAACACTAAGCACTAACGATGTTCCTAGCTCGTAGCCAAGTCGTAGGTTTCACTCTTGATCACTAGTTTTCACTTCAAAGCCGCCTCGAAAGTAGCCCAAAAACTGAACTGGACTCGCTCGCCTTCCTGCGGCTATTTATATGGTCCGGGACAAGCGCCAGATCATTCTAGATCGTACCGGACTGGACGACTCTAGAAAGCCCCGCGCACGTGCCCGGCTTTCGAGACCATTCTTTCCTCTAACGCCATCTAGTATTGAGTAGGGGTTTCGTGTTTGTTTGTTGTAAAACCGTTCTACAAAGTGGTTTTACTGGTTGACGCTAGATGGCGGTCGTTACTATGTGTGTTCGTAACACTATTATCGAAAAAAAAAACTAGTATATATTGCATATCTGCAGTCGCTAAAAATACCTATATTTTTTTTGTTTTTAAGTCGATACTCCATATCTATGGCCATACTTTAGTGAAATAACGCAGCGCTGAAGTAGCGACATTTACGCGCCATTTAAAAAATCCGTCCTTTCGTTTACAATTTTCAGTCGTTACCGAGCGCTCACGCAGTAAGCACGCGATACACGCGATACGCAAATTAATTTCATCTACCTTCAAATAAATTAATTGTGAAATGATTATTAATACATTTATTAAATATTATGAGTGATCTAAATGAAGGGGCTGGGCCCTCTAATAGCAATTCCATTATGAATATAGCAGAAAATAACGAAATTTGTGTATTGGAAGAAGACGGGCAACAGTTTATTTGTTATGCCGAACAAGAATTAGAATGGGATAAGGAATTTTCGGAGAGATCAAGGACATCTAGCATCGCGACGCTGGACAATCAAGGGAAACGAGGAAAACCATTTTCAGAAGAGAAGAGTGATGACAGTACATTTACTATAGTCAGGAAAAAAAGAAAGATAAAAGAAGGAAATAAAGAAACAAAAATAACACAAACAATTAATAAAGATTGGTCAGTATATTTGACTTCTAAAGAGAAACTCCCGAGACAAATGGGTCTTGCAAGAATTTTTAAAGAAAAAGAACTCAGAGGAATAAATAAAGTCAGATACATCAATCCGTTCAAAGTCCTTATACTATTAAATGACGAAAAATGTGTTAACACATTTGTTTCGAGTGACTGGAGTAAATTGAATTTTTTTGTTAAAAAGACATACGAGACAGAACACTCCTATGGACTTATCAAACAAATTGATGTTGGTATTAAAGATGAAGAGATAAAAGAGGCCTTAGCCAGTAACTTGATAATTGACGAAACATGTAGATTAAATAAACAGGTTAATGGAGATTGGATACCAAGTGAAACAATAAAAATAAAATTCAAAGGGCGTGTACGACCTGACTATGTATATCTATATGACACAAAAATACAAGTTTTCCCATATACTTTTCCTGTATCACAGTGTTCAAGATGTTGGCGTTTTGGTCACGGACACAAGCGATGTTCGGTTAAACATGAGATATGCCCCAAGTGTGGACAACAACATACAAACTGTAAGACTGACAATTATTTTTGTGTCAACTGTAAGGGCAACCACATGGCACTGGACAAATCTTGTCCTATCTTCTTGAGAGAAAAACAAATACGACAAATCATGTGTGAAGAAAACTGTACATTTAAAAAGGCTTTTGAACAGATAAAGGAGAATGAACAAGGCGAAGGGCTTGAAGGGAAAAAAGAAAAATGTACTAATCATGATTTATTAACAAAAACACTAACTATAAACAACTCAGATATAATAGAAAAAATGCATGGCAACAATGGACATGAAAATGAATCATCAGAATGTGAGTCTAATGACTCAGAAATGGGTATGAGTGTTGAGGAAGAAGCTGAAAAGCAACCGTTACTTTATAGAGACGTAGTCATAGGCAAAAGCAAAAAGAGTAAGAAGAAATCGAAATTGATACGAAAAGAAACAAAGGATAAAACTAGTACAATGCCGAAAAATAAAAAGTCTGGAGAAAAGAAAAAGAAAAAAGAGAATAATAGTTTCAGTTCGATGGTGTTCAAATGTATACAAATATGGCAATCAGAAGATGAGTTCTCCGACAAAATAAAAAACATTTTTAAACTTTTAACAGATGAATTAATTAAATTGATAACATGTAAAATTTTTAATACAAATAATAATGGATAAGAAAAACTCTATCAAAATCATTCAGTGGAATGCTAATAGCATTTCGCCTAAATTAATAGATCTCGAATACCTACTTCATAAAGAAAAAATCAGTATAGTGGTTGTTTCTGAAACATGGCTTAAAAAGGAGAAATCAATTAAAATTAATGGATATAATATTGTAAGAAAAGATAGGTTAGATGGTTATGGTGGTGTAGCCATAATTTTAAAAAATACTATTCGATTTAGAGAAATTCCTATAAAAATTAAAAACAAATCCATTGAAGTCTGCGGTGTAGAACTACTAAATATTTCACCAATAAGGAAGATATTTTCTCTGTATTGTCCACCTTCCATTCGAACAACAGAAGCGAATTGGGCGGAGTTATTTGAACACTACGACACGGGGACATTGATAGCTGGAGATTTTAACGCAAGCTTTGATACATGGTCTATACGTCCAATAGATACCAGAGGAGAACAAATAGGAAAGACCTATTGCGACAGCAATTTTATAGTTTTGAATGATTATAGTTACACTAGAATTCGTATGGCTAATTCTAAACTTCTAAAATCATCGCCAGATGCGAGCTTTGTTTCAGCTGACTTATTTGTGCAGTGCGAATGGAAAGTATTGAATGAAAACTTAGGAAGTGACCATCTTATGATATTGATCACTTTAGAAAAGAACTTTTCAAACGATAGTATTCAAAAAAACATTAAGCGCAATGTAAAACGCGCAGATTGGACTAAGTATAAAAATGAAGTCAAAGAAAGAATAATGAATATCAATAATAACATGGATATTCAGATACTCTATAACAAATTTGTTGAATCTATTGGTAAATCTGCTGATATTAGCATACCCATGATAAAATGTAGCAGTACAGACAATTCTAAATTTAACCCGAAACCATGGTGGACACCAGAACTATCTAAATTAGTTGCTGAACGAAGAAAAGCTTTGAGAAACTTCAGAAAGAATCCCACCCCGGATAATTTAGAGAAACTAAATACAAAGATTGTGGAAGCTAGAAGCGAAATCAGAAAGGCTAAAAGAAAAGGATGGCAAGAATTTTGTTCAAGCATAAATGAAAACACAACGGCTGTCGACATGTGGAAAAAAATGAAATGGATGAAAGGATATCGTCAAAGTAGAACTGGTGACCCGTCGAAACAAGTGGCTAATCAATTGATGAAGAACTTGGCTCCAGATACGGTTCCAAATTCCGCTCCTCATTTCAAGTGTCAAGAAGAAACAAACTTAGAAACTGTCTTTACTTTAAGTGAACTTCAAAATGTACTAAAACAAAAAGATACGGCGCCAGGCACTGATGGTATAACATACTCAATGTTGTTTAATCTACCATTAAATGGTAAGTTGTTGTTACTTAATATCTTCAACTCAATTTTTGCGACTGGAATAGTGCCAAAACAATGGAGAAACATTAAGATAATAACAATACCTAAACCGGGAAGAGATCCATTGCAGGCGACTTCTTTTCGACCCATCTCATTAATATCATGTATCTGTAAAACCTTTCATCTTATGATAAATAGGCGTCTTGAATGGCACATGGAGAGAAATAGATTGTTTTCAAATTCTACGATAGGCTTTAGAAGAGGCCTTTCTTGCTTAGAAAATGTAACACAGTTAGTGATTTCTATACAAATAGCCCAAACAAAAAACGAAGTAGCTCTTGCGTGTTTTTTAGATATTCAAGATGCCTACAATAATGTATTAGTTAATAAGGTAGTTGATGCATTGAGAAGTTTTGGTATTGAGGAGAGGTTTTGTAGATATTTTTATAATTATTTAAATGAACGATATTTGACTTTCTACCTAGATGGGGAAAGTGAACCCATAGTACGAAAATGTTGTAGGGGATTGGCTCAAGGTGATCCCAGCTCACCTATACTTTTTAATATAGTCTCGACTAAGATCTGTAGTATAACGCGTAATTCTAACGTACAAATTTCACAATTTGCAGATGATTTTACAATCTATACAAGAGGCAAACATATTCCTGAATTAACAAATAATATCCAAAGTGCATTAAATAATGTATCAGCTCTATTGTCCTCTATAGGTTTAGAAATTTCATCAGATAAGTGTAGTCTAGTTTTATTTGCCAGAGGAAAGCGGAAAAATAAGATTCATATTACCCTTAACAATTATCAAATCAAACAAGAGAGTGCAGTTAAATTTCTAGGCATGTGGTTAGATTCATCCTTGCGATGGGGTAAACATGTAAATGAGTGTTGCCATAAAACAAGAAAACTGATAGACATAATTAAAATTCTAGCAGGATATTCTTGGGGGTTGCACATAAAACATTTGAGAAGGCTTTACATAGTATTAGTCCGAAGTAGATTGGATTATGGAAGTTTTCTGTTTTCTAATTCTGCAGATACTCATTTGAACAAACTAGATAGAATACAAAATCAAGCTTTAAGAGTCTGTGGAGGATTCGTAAGAACCACCCCAATTCAGATCATGGAAAGTGAGCTTCAAGTTTGTCCTCTAAGAATGAGACATCTTTATTTGGGTTTTAAATTTTGGCTTAAGTTAACAAGCAAGCCAACAAATTATATTTTTAAACTTATTGAAGAATTGATAGAATTGTGTGCCTCAGGTAGTTATTGGACAAACAGAAAACTTCCATTTTGTGTCAAATACTATAAATGTAGTAAAAACTGGGATATTGATAGTCACAGTAGATATAATTTATATAGCTTAGATTATAATATCTCTAAAATTTCCTTACAAAATTTAATTTATCTTAATATAGCAAATAATAAAGAACCTAAAAGAAAAGCTGTTAATTTTAAGAATACATGTACAGATTATATTAATAAAAAATATCGTGATTTTTATAAGATCTATACGGATGGGTCGAAAGAGGAGGGATACTGTGGAGCTGCCTTTTTTGATCCTCAAATCAATACACATGGCTATTTTAAAGTACCCATGGAAATGAGTATAATGGCAGTTGAACTACATGCAATAGTGGAGGCTATGAGCTATGTTGAAAATTCGAATATTGAAAAAATTGTCATCCTTACAGATTCCAGAAGCTCTTTACAATATCTTATGAATTGCCATAAATATAGTTTTTTAAGAACCGAAGCAATTAATATTGTCAAGGTTATTTTGAAATTGCAACGCCGTGGTGTAGAAATCTGTTTGCAATGGATTCCTTCTCACATTGGTTTAAGAGGCAATGAGCAAGTAGATTTGATAGCTAAAAAAGCATGTCAAATAGGAATTGAATGTCATCCAAAAATATATTATCAAGACCTCCTACCTGTTGTAAAAAAAATGTGTTATGAGGAATGGCAAAAACATTTTGATTTAAGAAATACCACCACAGGTTATTGGTACAGGACTGTCCAAAATGTTATACCATCAGTATCTTGGTGCCTACATACAAGCCTTTCTAGACCGACAACAGTTTGCGGCCTTAGATTAAGAGCTGGCCATTTACCCACAAATTGGTTTGCGTTCTTGATTAAAAAACGAGAAACACCATTATGTGAATTGTGTGCAAAGCCTGACGACATTTATCATTTGCTCATGGAGTGTAAATATATAGAATCAGAGAGGAATAATTTTATGCAACATATAAGTTCTAATAAATTATGCCTTTTGGCAGATATATTAGCAATTTTAAAACATCCCGAAGAAAACAAATTTATTAATTTGGTTAAATTGATTCAATTGTTGTTTTTAAATAAAAAGCTATCCCATGAGCAATAGATAAATGAGAGCGCTTGGTAATGTAATCATTTGTTAAAAGCTATAGACCGACATGACCAATTTGGTCTAGGTCATAAATAAAGATTTAAAAAAAAAAAAAAAAAAAAAGTTTACAATTTCATCAACCGGATTTTTTTAAGGCGCGTATTCGGCGTGGGGTTGTAACGGATATCCGCACATGCATCTTTATACACAACTTATCTATTTACATCGCATACCAGCGGTCGATACGCGAATCCAACTATTAACTTGGTTTTATCTATAGTCATAATTTTTTATGACGATATCGGCACCCCACGACCCCTCGCCGCGTGCAACAGAGTTCGCGGTGCAGCACGTTTTTAATTAAGTCGAAATTCAGACGTCGGAAGAGCCCGAATATCGACAATAATAATAATAGACTTACTTTTAAACATAGAAAACATTTGAGAACGCACATTGTATAGGAATATTTTACAGAAATAATTTGTGAATTTACAGTTATAATAATTAACAGTTTCGTCTCTCTCGCGTAGATCTGCTCACGACATTGCACTCATCGAACTGTACGCCGAATTTGACGGCGATCCTGGTAACTGCGTCGTGTATTAGGCCGACGCCTCCAGCACTTAGGACATCTGGAATGTCAATCGCCTGTTGGTTCTGATCGTTAGCGCTCGTTGAACCGCTTCTATAGGTCAGCGATGGCGTCTTACGGCACTCTCGTGCCCGTCGAGATAGCTTCCTGCACAAATCTCTTCTCAATACTGTCCACGGCGGCCAGCGCCCTCCTTAGCTCGATGAACTCAAGTATTAGTGCTTTCCTGATGGGTCCGGTCGCGGTAGTCGTGAAGTGTGTTCCGCTTGCACTTAAGACAGTACATCTCCAGCACAGGTCCATGCTGTACCGATAGTAGTGGATTTCGGGTTTGCTACAATTGACCCCTTTAGCACGAGACGAACAGAAATTACCATATGCAGAGCCCTTAAATGGCATTCCTGCTTTTTAGTTAGAGATTGTATTTAGGAATTCATTAAAAGCGGACCTCTTTTCAAATATCATTACACACACTTTCACTATAATGGAGAAGTAAACGAAATCTTTATAATTTTTTTATTATTTAAAAAAATTAATTACATATTTTAACTTAAATTTCATTGTGATTATGTTTTTCTAGCACGTTTAGCGCCTTTACAGTTAATTATTAAAGTTATGTAAAATAGGCCCAGCCCCCATTTTCTCTTGCAGCCGGTAGGATCGAACAAACGTGCGAGCATTGTATTGAGGTAGGCGTTAGTGACGCAAGCGAACTTCCGCGCACGATATCAGTTATCTGAGGAGTTGTGTTATTTTTTATGAAATTCAAACGATCATATCTCCATAAATACGTTTCCTATTGACTTAAAATAAAAACTATTGTATTTGTAGAAATAAATTCTAGTAAACAGTTAAACAAAGACTGCAAACATGTATTTTGTACCTTTCCAATGCAAATAAAATTTGAGTAACGGTTGTTTTTTATTTATTGGTTAAAAGTCAATGTGACAACAGAGATTACTAAGCGATGGCGTACGCGACGCGACTGGTGATTCTAAAAGCTTTGCATCTCTGCCTTCAATATACCTTCATGCGCTAAACGACATCCGTTACAACTCTGATTAGCTTCTTCTTCTTCTGTAACTTCTGAGCGCTACGTTAAGAGTCAGAGTACGGCCCAAAAAAACCCTTAAGTTATTTATAATAACATACCTCTTTCCGTTAGATGCTAATCTAACATAAAGTGTGTCTGTGTCGGGAACGACTTTTTGGATGAAAATTTGCTCTTCATCTTGTTCTCCATGAGGACCTGAAATTGTTTCCATAATATTTTTTTTATTAATAAATGTTGGCTGTTTAGAATGTTATAGAAAGAATGCGGAGACATAAGACGCGTCCAACATAAGATTAAAATGTACATGAAATTTCTCATATAGCGCAATCCGGCCATTATAGTACGACACGATTCGTAAATTTTCATTAATTTAAATTATATTCTGTTTAGTCTGTATCGAACCAGAATCGTAAAATATTCCGTTTAAACTTGACTCATAACTAAAGAAAAATGTAAAAACTGTTTCTCACCATTGCCATAATTTAGTATCTCTTCGTTTATTAAGTTCCTTATATAAAGTATAAAGATAATTTATATTCCATCTAATAATATTTCTGTTTGTCTTAAATTTTATGAAAGTTTTTATTTTATGTCATTCATATATATTAAATGTGCAGAATCTTTGTTCATATCAGTGTCATTTGTGTATTATACTGACATAATAATATAATTTTTGATTTAATTTTGTGTCATTCCTGCATCTAAGCGATAATAATATTTGAAAACGGAAATGGCCCGATGGTCAAATTTACATAAACCATCCGATTACTATGCCGATTATAACCTATCAGGAACGCAAACTCTCGACGGCCGATGTATAGTACTTTTTTTCTCCATCTATTTTTAAACCACTATTTTGTATTGCACATACAGAATCAGCACCATCACAAAACTAGATAACAGTTTTCATACCGCAGTCATTATGGGGTTGCGCTGTCGGCGCTTCAAGTGCCAGAACTTTAAATGCTGCTTTGGGCGTGGTACCGGGCTGCGTAGAAATCATTCCTCTGAAGCGAGTCACGCGCCAAGACCGTACATGGTTGTATTCACTGCACACCGATATCAAGTAGTTCTCTGATAACGACACCTACAAATGAAAACATGGAAACACTTAGAATTTGGTAAGTAAAGGTGTACAACATAAAATTGGCTTTTCCTACGGTGGGGGCGTGGTACGGGATGGGTGATACCGCGCTGTCTATTAGTCCATTAAGGAATAGGTGACCAATAGACAGCGTGTAATAATATCTCTCGCACCACGCACTAACCGCAGGGAAAGTCAACGTTACACGGTATACCTATAACAAAAATAAATGAGTTGTAATTTCCTTATCCAGCAGTAAGTAACTTCAATGTATAGGATCAATATTTCAACGTCTTGAAATTCAGAGGTGTATAATTTTTTTATGAAAATAGGAAATTCAATATATAATTTATATATAAGTTAATTCAATTCAGTAATCTAGAGGTAATATTACAAATAGGACAAATCATATCTTTATTGAAAATATAAAATCCGGAGGGGTAGAAAAATTATTCTTTGAAAATCGGTTATATATTATGTATATTATTTACACATAAATTCAGCATTTTAGATGTAATGCACTACTTTCCTTACACTAATCATCACCTCATACAGATCAAACTTTATGGCCTATCCTCGCAGCGTGTAGCGTCACAATAGCAAACTGGTGTAAGCAGTGGTGTTGTACCTGCAGACTCGCAGTCGCCTCGTGTTTAAAGCGGACTAAAGTTTGGCACGATCTGTATTTTATATTTGATGTCAAGATTTATTTATTTATGTTCGGCGAGTTGATGATGTACCTTTGTGACGGGGCTCTGATGTACAGTGAACGTTTGGAACAGTTGCGGTCCATGGCCCACTGTCTCCGGATGCTGTACTATCACACGAACTGAACCGTATCTCGTACCATACGCTATTTCGATCCAATTACCGCACAAATCTAGAAAAAAATTATTACATAGATATTTTGATAACATTTTAATAAATACCAAATTTAAATAGAATACCTAGGAATACTGCATACAATTTCATATAATAATATGTTTTAACAGATTAGGGTCCAACAATGAATGGTCTTAAACAGACTGAGAGTTGTAAGGACAAACTGACGGTTTGAACTTTAAATTTTGAGCTATGCATATGCATCACTACTAATTCACCAGCTTACTCAAATTTTACTGATAATTTTGGTTATTACAACATATTGATTATATTAAAATTAACTACCAGACACAGTAATTAAATTTTTTTATACGAATATGTATCTTGTCATCATACTTAAAACTTTTCTTTGCATGTCTTAAGAAAAAAAAAAACCTATATGTACATGTAACAAAAATTAAATTTTCAATTATTCCGATGCTTACTGGTTTTTGGTGTTAAATATACAGATATGGCGGTTATTGGCTCTTGGTTAGGATCTTTGTAGAGTTGTGTCACTAGGAGATCATTGTCTTTCATTCTTAATGGAAATTTCTGCATATCTGGAATATACAAAACAAAATGACTCATTAATATTATAATTTTTTTCTTTAATAACACAAAAAGATTGCACATATTATATAAAACATGAAGAAATATTATTGTTCTCTTTCAATATCTAATCACGGTGGATCAAATGGATAATTATATCACATTTAATATGTGCATTTAACCTATTTAACATTCACTTAATATATATATTATATGAAAACTAAAACACATGGTTCTTTTTAAATATTGTTCTTTAAAATATTTTTTCTCTTGTGGGACACACATATCAGCCTCATTGCTAGCTATTTTAGAAAGTATGTGCCTTTAGTAATCAAGTTCGCGGGCTAATGTATAATTTATTTATATTGCAAAACGTGGGTACTTAACTTTTTTTGAATGTCACTTGATTCATATTTAAACATATGCTAAAAATAATACCTCTTTTTCAAAAAAATAAAATAAAACTATCCCTATGATATAAAACGATAGATTCTTATAAAAATGTCAGAGGGATGATATCATGTGTATTCTACATATTGAACCACGGTTTGTATCTATTTAAAACTGAAATATTTGTTATACGGGCTGAATGGTTTTCAGTTATTGTCATGCAAGTCAACACACAAGAAATTTAAAAACATTATTTTTGGGTTCAGGGATGTATAACAAGTCAAACGTAATAATTTTTCAAAAATATTGTCAACGTACAAACATCGCTCAGTAATAGTTTTATGATAATATAAATTATTGAATATTAGCAAGTTTATTCCAGCAAAAATTTATGAAATGCCTCTTTGAGGATTAGACCATTAGAATGTTTATTAGACTTACGTGAATCTAGTAAAAACCTAGTACAATATTAAGCAGTCCTTTAAAAGTTATCACCTATATAGTTGATGGCTCCAGTAGCAGTGCCAAGTAGCAAAAACGATCCAGCTGTGTCGTAAGTAGTAAGATGTGCCACATCTTGGACTTGCCAGTGTTGAGTGCTAGTGTGCCAGACGCCAGCTTTGCTTCGTGCGCCGGCGCCGGACAATGCGACCAATTGGGGCCCCACAAATAGTAGATGTTCTACTCTAACACCTAGGTTGAATGTACCTGGAATATATTGAAGTAATACATTATGTACAAAATTACTAAAAAAATAAAAAAATAAAACAAAAACTCCACATAGTTTATTAGTGAAATAGCCTAAGTAAGCCGGCCAATTTACACAAGTCTCATGCATACATATACATCATAGCGAGATGATCGGCTGTCATTGTCAAAAAGAATATAAGCGCTGTAATAATGTTTACGCTGCGCAAAAAATACAAAAAAATGTACTGTGTAGTCAAATACCAAGAAAATAATTTCTCAGAAAAAAAATACTTAATTTATATCAACCAAGAGGTATTATCTGCACAAATTCAGCAAGGGCTTATATCTTTTGGAAGCAAGGCACTATCTACCTACTTCAAAATTATAGTAGTTATTAGTAAGTAATTATGACGAAACTAGAATGTGGCGTTTTGATTTTTTTTTTAATTTATTATTTTTCGAATTTAATTAATGCATGTAATTAATGCAATATTTTAGTATAGTATATGTATTTTTTTTATACAAAAAAAATTGTATTCCAGTTTGGGTTTTTTTTAGTATGCCTGATTTTGATAATTTGTAGAGTGGAAAAATGTACTAGGAGAAGTTGGCTAGTTCTTTTAAAAAAAAATTGCCCAACTAGTTTAGATTAAAAAAATTACTATATCGCATTTACGACTCGTCACTAGAAAAAAAGTATTGCTACTATATTGCAAGATTTCCAAACAGAAGAAAATTATTGTTTAATCATTATGTCTGTTGCATGCATGGATGTACGTAGAGATATCGCGTTCCAAGAATGTGAGCAAAAAAAATATATGCCGCCGACGGGGTCCATCCTACACGGGAAACCAGTTTGGGGCGCTGACGACAATGCCCCATCCAAATGATGTCTCTTGCAAAAGCGTCAAAACAATGAATTTGCCGCCGACCAAATATACGTGATTTTATGTTTGGAAATATTCACTGCGAAGTAGAAGCTTGTGTGAGTTACTTGTAAAATTCGTATAAATGGAAAGGAATGTATAATTTTACAAAATTTTACTTAAAACAATGATAATGGTGCATGGCTTAAACACAGAGTACAACATTTTGGCATGACATTTTTGGTAGATAATAATAATATCTGGGACATCCCACACAACACCATCTAGTCCCAAAGTAAGCAAGTATTATGCTTGTATTATGGGGTAATAGACAACTGATATATATACTTAAATATTATTCTTTGTTGTAATATATACATATATAGATATTTTTACACCCAGATACAGAACAAATAGACATGTTCATGCACACAAATATTTGTCCCGGGCGGGAATCGAACCCGCGACCCTCGGCTCCGCAATTGGGGTCTCTAATCACTCAGCCAACCGGTCAGAAAAAAAAACACGTGCACGAGGTTCCTGGCGTTGCCCTCTTCGCGGACATAGCTATATAAGAACACCCCATTAGTGAGAGCTAAAGAAATAGTCAATTATTTTGACTTGAGTGCACCCGACTGGGATATATTTATATGTGGTATTGCGCGTCTGGTATTCAAATGTAAGACAATGCTAGAACGACACATGTAAGTTTTCGTTTTTTATTTTTACAATTTATTATGTTAAGATGGAATATTTTATTCTGTAAATAAATAAAATAAATAAATTTTGCTCTTGTTTTTAATCGTTTCATAGTATGAGATGCGCCATCTTGATTAATATTCTATCTAAGATTGCATTGTACTTGGGTTTCATGATTTAAATGGGAATATTTAATAAAAACAGTATTTTACTTATATATTTACACATTTAATTCGTTAGGAGTTATCGGACCTTTCAAAGTGAAGAATCAAAAAATTCTCATTTTTTTTAAATGTTTCTATTGCCCAAGGAGCGTATTTCTTAACGGTTATAAACCACCAGAAGGCGATACAATTAATAAATTTCACTAAAATGGTTTATCCCACTTTGATGCGATTTTTGCATTATTTAGGGATTCCCGCAGAGCTAGTCCTGAGACAGGGTAACGGTTGCAGGCCATCAAGAGGCGTTACAGCAGATGTGGTTTTATTTAAAAACAGTTGGGGCAAATTTGGTGCTAGTTTTCGCGTTACACAGGCATCACCTCAGAACAGGTTTTTAGATTATTTTGCAGTTTTAAACCGCTAAACAGCGCTACAGTAGATGTTTCTTTAAAACGGTTTTTTCTACAGGCCTACTGACCTTTAAAAACTAATACATAATTTCTTAGAACGTCCCACAATGTCCTGGAACATCGCGTCCTTTTAGCATAGCGGTCCAAGTACAAATATGTAGTTCATACGGGCGAAGCCACAGGGTGGAAAACTAGTAAAAATATATATATGTAATTTAATTGTTTATTATCCATGTCTTTAGGATCCAAGTATTGCCGATACTTGATCTCTTTGGGGGACTACTATAATTGACTGTATGTATGAAAGTAGACACTTAAACACTTTTATAACCACTTACCAACTAAAGTCCTCCTGACAGGTTCGTTGTGAGTAGAAAACGCCCATAGCCTCACGAGGGGGCCACTGGCTACCCCCAACATAACGTCAGTTCCCGCCGTCGTAGTTCCGCTAGAGCCGGCACCACCGCCACTAGTTTTAGCGTTTAACGCTATCCTTTCTATTGGTGAATCTTGTACGGGCGATTGGAAAACTATGCACCAGCCACATGCATCTGTCAATCTGTTATGACATTATACAAATTAATGAAAATATTGAATATTAATGTTTCTAACATTATTAGATGCTGAATTTACATCCAGTCAACACCTCAATGTGACAGGGCTCTATTATAAAACTAATTTCGTTTGAAGCATATTTCGATGTTAATTTGATTTAAAAGGGTCTATGAAAGCATAATAAACTACAGTTTATTCTGTGCATATTTTATAATAATTTAATTATAAAGTCCATCTCAGTAGAACATGTGAACAATGTAAACAAATCTTGTGGTGAATATTTCACCAAGAACATAAATAGTATATGATCAAACACATTAACTATGTTAGTATTGTGGATGGTTTATATTTTTCACAAGTTTATTGACTCATAAAATTTGTATCATACATCAGGACGAAAATCTTTGTGCATTTAGTACATTTGAAGTTTTCTTGGTTTTACTTTTTGTGTCTGCCTGGTTTGAATACCATAGAAGTTAATTTTTCTTAAAATAATTGACCACAAGTAACAAGGAGTGGACCACCTACAATAAGAACTTGCGAAAAAACGCTTAATAGAAAACAATGTGATGTTGAAAGTGTGGTGGGATTGGACAGGCATTATTTATTATAAGCTCATACTGTCATGGAAAACCATCATTTTAGAGCTTTACTACTAGGAACTGATGTGATTATAGCAAACAGTTGAGACGAAACGGCCTGAGTTAATAAACATTTATCATTATGATAATATCAGACCACAGACATCTTTAGCTACACAGCAAAAATAGAGAGACCATGACTGGAAAGTGTTGATGCATCCACCGTACAGTTCTGACCTTGTTCTGTCAGATTTTCATCTGTTTCGGTCACTTCAGAACTCTTTTGAGTAGTAAAGTTGACATCAAAAGAGCATTGTCAAAATGACTTGTTATAATTTTTGACCAAAGAATCCTGAAATTTTTACAGCATTAGGTTTACAACACCTCCTACAAGATTACAACAAATTTATCCAAACGGTACATATTTATTATAAGTAAATGTAATTCAACTTTAAATTTTTTGGTTCTGAATTCATATAAAAAATATGATAAAATTTCCTTACTGACCTAACATGAATTTGGAGGTGAGAACATACCTATATCCGACAACGAAGAATGTGTATGCCACGGCTACCCAGTTGTGATGCGCTTTAATTATTTGAACCTTCATACTGTCAGCCCAAGCATTTACTGAAATATAAATTCATTAATTCTAATAACGAAATAATAAACAACATTGTTGTGTAGTTATATACATTAAGATTCCGAAAGACACGGCGAGTACTGAGATCATAGTAACTGTATCAAGCTTGACAAAAAAAAAAATTTTTTTGCAACCGCACACAACAAATATGGAAATGCAGGTAGAGCTAACCTCGTCATTATTTTTACCAACAACACACTTAGCATTTATAGCGTTATTATTTTTCACACTTAGTATTTCAGGTTAGATTCATTTTTGGTATCCATTTAGCCAGACTCCACTTGGCAGACTGACATGGACCCCTAATCTATTCCCAACAATTGACAACATTTTAAATGTTTAACCCCTGTTATTCACATATTGGTATATTTGAAACTAGAAACAAAACTGAGGGACTTGATATAATAATAAGGCATTATAGGGAATTTAAAAGTTGCTTATTCCAAAAGGTTATATTTGCCACATGACATCATTTGTATTAATTTTTGCTTAGTTATTGCCTTTGCACTATGCAAATAAAATATTATTAGACATTTTAATAGGTGACATTTGGTAGACATTTACATTTGTCATTGTGTGTTCAGTAAGTGTTCCGCTTGGATAGGATACAAAAGACGTTACCCTTATTTATGAATATAGCGTTTTTTTTATGAGCTATTGGACATTTCATATGAGTCATATATATATTTCTGATCAGGTTCAAACGTAAATGGTTTACAAACTTTGGAAATTTAGTTACGTACGTTAAATACTTAAAATGATCTTTAACATTATTTTCAAATTTCTGCTGTGTTTTGTAATAGAGTTAAGTAAAGTTCAAAAGTTCCTCGAGTTGCTTCTAGAAAAGGGGTCCGGTGGCGACCGTAGGATCACTATCCTGATATGTGACACCTGATATCGGGTTAGATCAATATGTCAGATGATTGTTATGATCCTATAAAAATATTATAACTTTATTTACTCTAAGATAATGCATCTGTTCAGATGACGTCATAAGTACATTTGTAAACCACATTTAAAAAAAAATTGACAATTGTAGAACTAAAACTTATTTTGAGGGGTCAATTATTGGAAAAAAAATAACGAATGTATTATGATTGGTTTTAATTTTTTAAATGTTTTTGAAAAAAAGAGACAGTTATGAGTTGGACTAGTTACCCCAGTTACCCTGAGGGTTGCATATTATATACCTATAACATTTTGTTTTTTTATTGCTACTCACAGCCAGGTGATACAATAACATATTTGTGAATATAATAATGTAATTATTATAAAATTTAAATTTTTACTGTGATTTATTTATAAATTAATGGTTTTCGGGTTTTCCTTTTGTTTGAGCTGTGAGATGTTGCTTTTTGCCAAATTTCGTGATTATATTCAGGTCAATGGGAAGTACCATATAAGTTTTAAAAAGTGAGTTTAGGAGTAAGGGCCATATTCATTGATGATACTCATGTAAAAGTTTATTTTACACCTCCAAGGACTGCAGACCTCAGTAAGTAGTTGATATTAAATGCAATGTCATACCCCGAGATAAACGATCTTGACGGACAGATGGACAGATAAAGTGATCTTAGAAGGGTTCCTTATTCATCCTTTTGAGGTACAAAACCCTAAAAACTGGATTTTTCTTTTAACATTGTTTATGGTCTATCTATATTGTCTTTGTGCACTAAGTGGTTACCAATATGGCTGAAAATGGTTTATGAATCTTAGACAAACAAAGTGGATGATCATTTTATATTTAGATTATTGGGATAATTATCACTGCGCTAGTGACCATGTGCCATACAAGGACAATGTAGACCACGAAAAACTAATATGTTGAAAAAAGAAACACTTCCATTTATTTTCAATTTTAAATTGTTACTTATTTTCAAATTATTTATTTTCAATATTTTTTTACTTGTCAGTCTTTTTTTTATCAATTCTTTCAGTATGATTCCACATGAAAGAAACAGTGTGTATATACCCATCATGTACTGGAGGAGTATTATTGTTATAATATAACGCTCCGTATATATGAATATGAACATACTTTCTGGTGGTCGCAATCCTTGCGGTCCTTTGTGGGAGTCAGCATTACCAAGTGATGCTGCTCTTGAATGTCCTCTGCTACAGCGGCTGAAAAAACAGTTTATGAATTTGTGTTAAGATTTATAAAGATCTGAACAATTGATTAAATCAAATATTTAAATTTAAATTTTGAAATATCAAATACAATAAATTTTTATTCTAGTAATTTAAATATTTGAGAACATTACATAAAAAGAATTAAGTAAGTTACATACCCTAATTGATCTTGTGAAGGTATCCTCGCTACTGTTCGTAAATCTAATGATGAGTTTCTAGAGTGTGTCCTACTTGATGATACATCTGCATTGGAAGCTGTGGAATTTTTGCGTGAGCATATGTTACCGTTTCTATTATTGTTGTTATTTGGTAATGCTGTGTTGACTGAAAATTAAAGAAAAATATGATATAAGTAAATAAATAGTTCTATTATTTAATACTGATTTATTGTTGTGTTGATAAAACAGTAGCCAACTTAACGACACAATAACTGGTATTCACTGTTTTCTGACCATTTATTTTATTAATCATTTTGTTTTGCAATATGAAGACATGAGTGGCCAAAGGTTGTAACTCACAAAATAGACATTTTGAGAAAACAAAGTTTAAACAACAAAGTTTACACTTATAGCATTGGGAGTAGATTAAGCGCATCATAAAACCTTTGTTACACCAAAAAAACAGATTTTTAAATTTTGGAAAATATGACCTTTGGCCACTCATGTCTTCATATTTACTTTTAATGTGATACTTATATCACTTTTATATTAATAGTTGAATTTTATTCTTCTGGGAATAACAATCAACTCAATTGTGTACCTCACTAATATTGAAATTTGTGATATATTTATTTTTAAACGCAGTAGAATACAAAACTCACCAGGAGGTGCTGGTAAATATCCATAAAATAGAACATCTCCACATGAAGAGTGATTCATTTCATCACATAAAGCTAATCTTCTACTAAGAGGTGTTATGCCAAAATAGTCACATTCATGTCTAAGTGCTCTGATATTTACATTAGTAAGACAAATGTCCCTGGTACGAAGAAAGTTAAGAATTAAACCAAAAAGATTTGGATCTCTGTCAATAAATATTGCTCCTGTTTCATCACGGACTGTAGGAATGCGGCCACTTAACAATGCAGTGAAAAACGTATCTGGCACCCAAGTCAACGTATGCCATGAAGTAGCAAATCTGAAAGAAATCACAATGATATAGTAATAACACGAAGAAACATTTTTCAAATAAAATGCCATTTGCAATATGCTAAGGTTACATACATTTCTTTGTTGGTAATCTGGTCGAATTATGCAAATAGAGAACAAAACAATGATTCGAAATTGTAAACAATGATAGTAAAACAATAGTGAAATGACAAGTTTACCTTTTACCACCTATATTTAAGTTTACAATTTCTTGATAGTTAGACATTTTAACGAAATTAGAATTTAATATGTACGGTCTTTGTCTATATAATTTACAATATAATTTCCTTCCAATTTATGAGATATTTATTCACAAACTATACAGGGTTCATTTATTGATAAATTGTTAGGTGTTGTTAGGTATTCTGTGGAACGTGGAACTCAATCAAACTCAATGATGGATGTGCGTGGAGTGCATGGATTATCATATCAGAATATGATGTGTTGTTGTTCTGTGGTGTGACCACGATGGACGTAATAGTACCTACTCTGTTCACTCCCGAAACTGTATAATACAAAAATGAAACTTTTGCGTTACGCATAAGGTTCATTAAAATGAACCTTACAAATGAGTTTGTAGGAGATAGCTACCAGTGAGTCCGTTTATCCCTTTCTAACACTTGCCACAAGAAAAAAATATTTCATCTAGTAGGTTTATCATCGATTCTTATATATATGAATACTCGTCTAATATCTATTTTCTGTGACTTCTGGTTTTTGATATGTCTTGGTATTCGGATAATAATAATATTTTAGAAAGTTCTTACGTTATATTCTACAAATTTATAAAAATTTACAGTTATTTTTAAAAAGGATGTCTGAATTTATGGTTGTTGGCACACAACGGAATGCTTCATGTGTTGTCGCTCGCCGCGCCCTCCACCGCAGCGGCGTGAGCGGGAGGCTTCACTTCTCCTAACACCGCCGTTAACGACGACTCATATTTGTTCTCTGTAATGATTCTTCGTATTAAATCAGTAAATACAGTCCACTTATTGCATTTTTAATAACGTCCTACCACATTGGTCCTTCACACCGTCTTGAAGAACATCGAAGAAGTACATTTTTGGATCAAAGTTCGTCGTCTACGTACTCGTCGGCCGGTCTAAGTTTGGAGACGTCGCTCAATGAAGGCAAATCTGGAGACCTGAAGTGAGATCGTTCTAATATCCTCTCTTTATTTCCAAATCATTTCAATATCCTACTTTCTTAATCATTAAAACGAAAAATAGTACGTAACGGTTTCGAACTATTGTACTTACTTACTTGTTCGGTCATTTAAAATCATATTGCTTCATGTTGCATTTCATTTCTATATCTATTTAAAATATATTTACAAATATTAAGCATAATCTACAATTATTTATTCACAAAATCATATTTAAATACTTTATTACAAACTTTTTTTTCTGAAGGTAGATGGAAAAGTGTTGACCTAAAATTACGACTTGTACTCAAATAACGTTATTTACTCGCGTATTTGTTTCGTAACAGTACTAAATCAGGTATCTATTATTCTGCATTACATTATTTTTTTTTAAATAAGCTAATTTAGTTACTTTGCTCAGTGCGTTGTGCATACTATACCTACTTAAATAAAAAAAAAAAAATGTCCGATTCCAAAATAAAAGAATTAATTAAGAAACGTGGATCGATTAAAGCCAAGTTTACACAATTTAATTCATTTTTAAATCTTGTCAAAACTAGTGTCAGCCTTACTGAGTTGCAAATCGCCGAACTGAATTTACGTCTTAGTAAAATAGAAAATTCTTATGATGATTACGACGCGTTTCAGACTGAATTGGAGTCTTTAGTGGAACAACCTGAAGAATTATATGCAGAACGAGAGCAGTGCGAAACGCTGTACTTTAGTTTGATCGCCGCTGCTCGCGAGCTGCTGGATAAAAGTCGCCAGGCTTTCGCAGAGAAAAATATATCGGAGGTAAGCTTTCACGATGCGCCTACTGTTGTTGCAAGCAAGTCATGTGTCAGATTGCCAAAAATAGAATTACCTCACTTTGCTGGTCGCTATCAAGATTGGCTGGAATATAGGGATACATTCTTATCTTTGATTCACAACAATGCAAATATTGATAACATTAATAAATTTCATTATTTAAGAGCTTCCCTTCAAGGAAGTGCAGCATTAATAATCAGAAGTTTAGATTTCAAAGCCGAAAACTATGATAAATCCTGGGAATTACTTTGTCAGAGATATGATAATAAAAGATTACTAGTTAATAATCATGTCCAAGCTTTATTTAACATAGAACAAATATATAAGGAGTCCAGTAAATCATTACGACGAATAGTAGACATAACCAATAAAAATTTAAGTGCTTTATCCACACTTGATCAACCAACTGACAAGTGGGATACGTTGATTATCTATTTGATGTCCACTAAATTGGATGGCGTCACATTAAGGGAATGGGAAGAACATAGAAACACTCTCACTGACCCCCCTACATTAGAAATTATGATCAAGTTTCTCACAAATAGGGCGGATCTGTTAGAAAATTTAGAAGAATCAAAAAACCTGAAGTTTAAAAAAGATTCACCAGAAGGCAGAGCTAAAAGTTTCATCGTGTCCACAGGTAAAAACAAAAATATCACCTGCCCATTATGTCATCAAGAACATTATTTATTTAACTGTCAAACTTTTAGGAACCTATCTGTTGATTTAGGAATAAATAAGGCTAAAGATCTTAAAGTCTGTCTTAATTGCTTACGTACAGGTCATACTGAAAATAAATGTAAATTAGGTCATTGTAAGTATTGTAAAGTCAAACACAACACATTATTACATGTAGAAAATCAAGCGGAATGCATTACAAACAATAACGTTGCTTTATCTGCTAAAATTTTACAATCAACTACTCAGTCGCAATTTGTGCTACTTTCCACAGCCCTGGTCAAGGTGAAAGACAGCCAAGGAAAGCTGCACACCGCCAGACTTTTACTGGACAATGGAAGCACTGCTAACTTTGTGTCGCAGAACTTTTGTAATGGTCTTCAAGTCGTTACCTGCGCTGCTAACTCCAGGGTGACAGGTATTAACAATCAGGCATCGAATAGTGTACGGTCTTGCACTCTGTCATTAGAGTCGTACTACACTGACTATAAAATGAACATTGATTGTTTTGTGTTACCACATATAACTACATCGATACCAACATCATATATACACATCCAAGACATATCTATACCAATAGGAATACACTTAGCTGATCCGAACTTTAACGTTCCGTCCTCCATTGATATACTGGTTGGAGCAGACATATTTTGGAGCGTGATTGGTACAAATAGAATTTATTTGGGTAAACATAAACCCACACTTTTTGAAACAAAATTTGGTTGGTTAATATCGGGGACAATTCATCAAACTAAAAATAAAATACCCATATGTATGTTAACTCAGAATCATGAAACAAGTGAGATCGATTTAACACGTTTTTGGGAATTAGATACCGTTTCTTCAATACACAAACTTACAGCGGAAGAGCGCGCATGTGAACACAACTTCACGTCAAATACCACTAGAAATGAAGACGGACGATTCATAGTTACCATACCACTTAAGGATTCACCGGACGTTCTGGGTGACTCTTTTACCATGGCTAAACGTCGATTTTTGTCATTAGAACGCCGACTACTAAAAGAACCAAAATTAAAGCAATTATATTATATTATTATACTATAATTATATACTGAATTCATGTCCGAATATATTAATTTAGGTCATATGAGTAAAAAAAAAAATTTGAACACATGCACATCTTATTACTTACCTCATCATGGGGTTTTTAAAGAATCTAGTTTAACAACTAAGCTACGAGTTGTCTTCGACGCATCGGCAGTTACAACAACCGGTAAATCATTTAATCACATTCAAATGGTAGGGCCTACTGTCCAGGATGATCTATTTTCTATATTACTACGATTAAGACAACATAAGTATGTAGTTTCAAGTGACATAGAAAAAATGTATAGGCAAATTAAGGTGAACGAGTCACAACATTCTTTACAACAAATTTTATGGAGATCGGACCCCTCACAGCCACTTGCAACATACACATTAAATACGGTAACGTATGGCACAGCTTCAGCCCCATATTTAGCTACTAGATGCATACATCAGCTAGCCTTGGAATGTAAAGATTCAAAAATTAAACACGCGATCGCTCATGACTTCTACGTTGACGATTTTTTATCAGGATCGAGTACTATTGAGGAAACAATAAGCTTGTGTCTTGGAGTTAAAAACGTTTTGAATTCTGCACAATTTAATTTACGTAAATGGCAGTCGAATAATAAAGATATTCTAAAACATATTTGTAATAGTAATGATAATTTTAATATAGTCGATTTAAGCGCTGGTGAACTATCAAAAACTTTGGGTTTACTTTGGAATAGCCTTTTAGACACATTTACTTTCTTGATCAACATTAAATCCCAAGAAAAAGTCAACAAGCGATCTATTTTATCTATCATTGCTCAAATATTCGATCCACTTGGACTCGTGTCCCCTTGTATAATTGAAGCTAAAATTATAATACAAAAATTGTGGATGGAAAAATGTACATGGGACAGTGAAGTTCCACAAAATATTAAAAATCTATGGTTCAATTTCATGAAAACAATACCACAATTAAATAAATTACACATACCACGCTGGGTTATATGTGACTCACCCGTGAACATAGATATTCATGTATTTACTGATGCCTCTGAAAGGGCCTATGGTACATACGTTCTTACGTTC
This sequence comes from Luffia ferchaultella, assembly GCA_949709985.1. Taxonomy (NCBI): domain Eukaryota; kingdom Metazoa; phylum Arthropoda; class Insecta; order Lepidoptera; family Psychidae; genus Luffia; species Luffia ferchaultella. Next base: position 13,789,711 of record OX453256.1, on the reverse strand, counting down.
TTACTTACGTTCTGTAGACATTAACGGGACAATCAGTGTTCATCTTCTGACGTCTAAGGGCAGGGTCGCTCCGATTAAGCCGACCACTATTCCTCGTTTGGAGCTTTGTGGAGCTTTGTTGGGGACAAGATTGTGCAGTAAGATACTAGATTCACTCACCTTGGAGATTGGCACGTGTATATTTTGGTGCGACTCTACAATTGTACTTGGTTGGCTTTCATCATCACCTACACTTTTGAAACCGTTTGTACGACATCGTGTTTCTGAAATACAAGAAGCATCCTCTGCTCATCCTTGGCGCTATGTTCCTTCTACAGAAAACCCCGCAGACCTCGTATCACGAGGAATGAGTGCAGACGTACTTTGTACATCCTCATTATGGTGGTCAGGGCCTACATTTTTGCATTTAGACCAATCTCAATGGCCAGTTGCACCCGATAACGTGAAACGAGCAGATTTGCCGGAAACGATAAATATGCACACGTTACATTTATCGGACGGACCGCAGTTTGAAGAACACCTAATACACATACAAAATTATTCCTGTTTTATAAGGTTACAACATATCATTGCTTATATAAACAGATTTATTCACAATTCCAGAACATCATGTACTAATAAAACATTTGGTTCTCTTAATTTATTGGAATTAAAAAAGGCACATAACTTTATAATAAGATTAGCACAACAACAATCATTTAGCAAAGAATACAATTTACTAAATTCAGGTAAACCATTACCACCAAAAAATAGACTTCTTTCTCTGTCACCCTTTATTGATTCTGATAATATTATTCGAGTTGGTGGGAGGTTGTCAAATTCAGAATATGATTACAACGTAAAACATCCAATATTACTATGTAGTAACCATCATGTATGTAAATTGATATTTGATAGGGAACATAAACGTCTTATTCATGCAGGCCCGCAATTGTTGTTGTCGACGATTCGACATCAATATTGGCCGTTGGGTGGTAGGAATCTTGCAAAACGTACTGTCAGATCTTGTATCAAATGTTGTAGATTTAGAAGTAGAACTGTACAACCTATAATGGGTAATCTTCCAGTAGAACGGGTTCAATTAGAATTCCCATTTCTACAAACGGGGGCTGATTATTCTGGGCCAATCATGATAGCTAACCGTAAAGGCCGAGGATGTCAACTTATCAAATCGTACATCTGTGTTTTTGTCTGCTTAGCGACGAAGGCGGTGCATCTGGAGCTTGTTTCAGATCTTACGAAAGAAGCTTTCATGGCGGCTTTATCTAGATTTATTTCTCGCAGGGGAAAACCGAAAACCATATTCTCAGACAATGGTACTAATTTTGTAGGTACTTTCAATGAACTTTCTGCGCTCGTAAAACAAAAACTTTCGTGTATCACTGAAGAGCAAGGTATACAATTTTCATTTATTCCTGCATATACTCCTCACTTTGGCGGTTTATGGGAGTCTGCAGTTAAATCCATAAAATACCACCTGAGACGTATTTTAGGTCTAACTCATCTAACCTATGAAGAAATGTCAACATGTTTAATACAAATTGAAGGTATTCTAAATTCTAGGCCTCTTACTCCACTGTCTAGTGATCCATCAGACCTTATCCCTCTCACACCTGCTCACTTCCTAATTGGACGATCTTTAGTTTCCGTGCCTCACGAGCAGATCACCAACGCTAGAGTTTCGAGCTTGCAGCGATTTCAACGGATAGAATGTCTAAAACAACATTTCTGGAGTCGCTTTTCAGAAGAGTATATTTTGTGGCTCCAACAAAAGACTAAATGGCACCAATCAACAGAAGACCTACAAGAAGGGACATTGGTCATTATCAAAGACAAGACGGCGCCGCCATTGATGTGGCTTCTGGGTCGCATCATCCGAGTGCTACCCGGGACCGACGGTGTAGCACGAGTTGCTGATATCAACACAAAGAAGGGTATCTTACGCCGAGCTTACAACAACATCTGTCCATTGCCGCTGTCGTCAGTTGACCCAATACCGAAGACAGTTACCAATAATTGAAGAGACTTCAAGGGGGGAGTATGTTGGCACACAACGGAATGCTTCATGTGTTGTCGCTCGCCGCGCCCTCCACCGCAGCGGCGTGAGCGGGAGGCTTCACTTCTCCTAACACCGCCGTTAACGACGAATCATATTTGTCCTCTGTAATGATTCTTCGTATTAAATCAGTAAATACAGTCCACTTATTGCATTTTTAATAACGTTCAAAACAATGGTTTTATACTGGCAACTAAAACGAGAATTCGGGGAATTTTGACGTGTGTATTGTCAAAGTTGAAGTTTTTGACGTCATATTATTAAGGTGACCATAATATTTTCTTAAAAAATAATTACATCTTTGGAATCACCTCTTAACGTTTGGTATTTGGATGATGGCACTATTTGCGGAAATCCAGACGTAGTCACTCGAGATTTATTGGTGCTACTTCCTGCTTTGAAAGAAATAGGTTTGGAGGTAAATACCCAGAAATGTGAGCTATATCCTTGCGGGCATACAGTGGATACTAGCTGATTCACTAATCTAATACCAGGCCTGGCGATCCTTAATAAAGAAACTTTCAGTTTACTTTGGACCCCAATTTTTGAAGAAGCCGTTTCGGACAGTATCAAGGCTAAGGCTGATAGTTTCTTGTCACTTTCGGAACACTTTGAACATCTACCAACTCATGTTGCACTTATATTGCTAAGGAGCTGTTTTGCGATGCCCAAATTAGTTTACTTAATTAGGACGGCTCCAACGTGGTTGTTTCCTCAGGCAGTCACACTTTTCGATGCAATCCTAAAACTAACTCTCGAAAGATTATTAAACGTTAGTCTCAGTGACGCTTAGTGGTGCCAGGCTAGCTTGCCTATCCGTTTTGGTGGATTGGGGGTTCGTCGTTTGGCGGACACAGGACCAATAGCTTTCTTGGCCTCTGCTCATGGGGTTATGGAACTCGTCACTCGCATTATCCCATTTGACGGTGACGTGAACCGCATCCCATTTTTCGAGGAGGCCATGCAAGCATGGAGCGTCCTGTGTCGGTCTGATGACCAGCCTGACTTGTGTCTGCACATTTGCCCCTTCTCATCTTGGGGCACCCAACATTCATCTGGCTCAGCGGCTGAGGCGCCCGCAGGCAAGAAACACACAAAATATGCAAATCTTAAGTCAGCATATGATTTTGTGCCGGTCGCCTTCGAGACAGCCGGACCTTGGTGCTCGGAGGCGAGGATTTTTATCCATCAAATAGGCTGTCACATGATAGAGAGGGGTCTGGATCGACGTTCCGGCTTTGTTCTTGCGCAGCGCATTTCGCTGGCCATTCAGCGCGGCAACGCCGCCAGCGTGATGGGCACTTTTGGGCGGGACGAGTTAAGAGGTGGGTTTTTTTGTTCGGATTAGTTTTAAGTTTCTAGTTTTTAGTTGATAAATTCAAATTACTATAATTTGCAAGTACTACATCTTAACGGAATGTATTTTATAGATATTTTTTTTAAATTAGTAGGAATTCTTTATGAAAATTAAAAAAAAATAGATATTGAGTTCAATATCCAGTTTTTTTTAGCAGTGCAAATTTAAATCACTATAATAAAAACAAAAATATTCTGATATAGTAAAAAATATGTTTAAATTTATAGAATAGCATAGTACTTACGCACAAAAATACTAATGGAGCATCAGAGGAAAAATCTAAAATGTATAGCTACATGAGTGCGAAAAGAAGTCAGGAATCAGTCCAGCGTAGGCAAATGTTTCAGCGTGAGATGATATAGAAACACATAGGTAATAAAAATACAAAGGAACATTCATTATATAAATAGACGACCCACCGTAAACAAGACGATGATCATTCGACCTATCGCGGCTTGTAGTATGATTTGTTTCCCATCACGAAATTGATTACGGTTGTTATATATATATAGTATGCGATTCGTCTTATTATAAAGGGAGCCTTTCGCTAATGTATTAAGGTGATTAAGGTATATCTATTTTTGAAGCTTTGATTTTTAAGAGTTCTAACTGCTTCACAATTTAATTTGGAGGTGATAATCATCTGCCGACGGATCATATTTTAATATGTGTTGCCGCTTTTAGTGACTAGCTTTCTTGAACTGTTTTGAAAAATATAAAAGTTTCCTTATAATAAAAGAAGATAGCGTAGATACCATATACAAAAACTTAAGACAACCAAAATCATAAGTTTGATCATAGTTATTAATTTCTGATTCTTTTCCGGATTACGCACTTGACTTGGTGCATTTTTTGATAACTTTGTGATTAATTTTTGTTCTTGGTATGGCCATGAAACTACGTGATTCAACGCGCAATTGTTGTTATTTGGCAGTTTTTTAAGGCGTCGGCAATGTGATTTTAATTTTAATTTTTCTCTTACCCTTTTCTTCCTTTAATCTTTAAAAATCTTCCTTTAACTGTCATTTTTTCCATCACACGCATCCGCTATTTAGATATTTGTCATCTTTTCTCGTTTTTTCGTTCTTTTTAAATAAACTTGTTACTACAGAGCACCCGCAACAAAAGTCAATATGAGAGAAGAAAATAAATAAAAATAAATTATTGTCACCCTAGAAGAAAAGAGACAAACATACTTCGACCTCGCTATTTCATCTCCTCGTTTTGCAAAGCCGAGTGCACTGTCCTATGGTGACCACAGAGTGTGTGACTTGACTATGTCATGGAAGTGATTAGGCATGGTTAGTCTGATTTCACTGATGTGAATTAATTTATTTATTCAGAGTCACTAATCACTAACTACAACGAACTAATTCACCTTAACAATTCATTATTCCCTTAATATTCACTTGCTCGCTTCGCTCAAGATAGGTACATTTATTCCCTATTCACCTTATTATGTCTTTGGTCGCTTATCGTTTAGCCCTGCAAGGCACGTTTATTTATTATTTAAAAGCAAAGTAATGTAGTTGCGAGAATATCTAAACAAAAAATAAGATGAAATAGGTACCTTACCTAACCTATTAGACAATTGATACCTATTATTTTACGTAATGATTTTATCTTAGTTAAGTACATCATAAATAGGTAATTTTATCTGTCAAATGTGTCGTCTATAATTCGAATTTCAAAAAATATGTGAAATTAAAATACAATGAAAACGAAAAAATAAATAAAAACTGACTTTAAAAACGTAAGTAAATAATATTTTTACTTTAGAGAAAAGGGCATTAATGGGCGGTCTATAGTTTATGAAGTCGGTGCTAGTCATTCACTTTAAATTGTTTTCTATATTTGTAATAGTTATAAATATATCATTCTTGTAATTTTTGTTACTTGATAAGTACCCATTCAAAGTGTATGAGTTGGTACCGATTTCATTAACTATATACGGCCTATTAATATTGATTTCTTTAAAGCGATTTTTTTTTACTTTATGTTTTTGAAAACTGTTTTTTTTTCTAAAGTTTATTTTGATTTTCAATTTTTAGTTATACGCAGATATAATTCATTTAGTATGAATAAGGCTTCTAAACGCGCTACTCAGATGAGACGGCGCTGTTTAGAGAAAATTGTCGACAAATTGTGAACAAATTGTGTATAACCCCTAGCTCCTAACCGTTAAGGAGTACTGTAGCTTTTCTCATCAGCCTAGCAGCATGAAATGATGACTTGCAGAGGCAAACAGCTGAAGAATTAAAAAATAGAGCTCAAACACATCATGCGTGCCTATAAGAATTGAGGATATTCCTCGATTTTACTGGGATCCCATCATTTAATCCTGACTGAGTGACATTGATACCACCTTAGGAGTATGCCTTTTTAAAGAACATAGAATTTTTTAAATCGGTTTATAAATGACGGAGTTATCAAGTAAAAATTTTTTTTTAAATGTATTCCTATTAGGAACATATGAACCTCCTCCTTCTATATTGAAGTTGGTTCAAAATAAGCATATTCATCGTTCGAATATTAATTGTCTACATTATATGTTTATTTGTATTTCATTATATGTATATGGTTCCTAAGTAGGTATCTACTTATGAACCTACATACTTAAAGATATACACAAATACATACTGAAACGAAACACTTACACATTACGCATATCCATCGTTTGAATCCGTAGTCATGTTTCATATAAAAATATGAAATTCAATGTAAAAATTTCCTACTACAACACATTATACTGCCTCATATCATTACAAAACTCAATTAAAAAAAAAAAATTAGTTACGTTTTTTTGCACCCGGTCGGCTGGTCAAGCTAGGCATAATTGACATATAAATGACACATCTATCGAAATACAGAACAGCACACGTGTGAAGTGTCAAACGCTTTACGCCCTCTTAAGAAGTCTTAAGGCAAAAAATTGAAAATTAAAACGAGATGGTATTTTGACTGGACGCTAACGGAGTATATGTAAGTTCAAATATGCCGATACTTTACACCCCATTTTTAACCCCCGACGAAAAAAGAGGGGTGTTATAAGTTTGACGTGTGTGTTTATCTGTGTATTTGTGTGTCTGTGTATCTGTGTATCTGTCCGTGGCATCGTAGCTCCCAAACGGATAAACCGATTTGATTGCAGATTTTTTATATGAAAGGTGAATTAGTCGGAAGTGTTCTTAGCTATATTTGATGAATGAAAATCAGTCCATGATGGCCGCCGCCACAAAATGGCGGACATCATATTTTTTCACTATAACATTATTATGGGTATCAAATGAAAGGGTTTGACTAGTAGAATACTACACACTGTGACAACTTTCAAATCCAAGATGGCCGCCACTAGAAAATGAAGAATTACTTTTTTTTTCACAAATCCTTCAATATGGGTAGCAAATGAAAGGGTTTGACTAGTAGCACAATGTTCACTATATTGAAAGGGAATGCGGAATATTAACTTATGAAATGCAAACTAAAAACTTCACAAATATTTCTTTTGGCTGATCATGTATGAAATAGTTTAACTAAATAAAAGTTTAAAAATTTTGAAATAAAAATTAAATTAGGAATTTTAAAAACCCCCAACACAAAAAAACTAACCTTCAAAAAATGTGAAGTAATACAAGTTTGTTCATTGCGTACTGATTTTTGATTCTTAAAAGCGTCGGGGACCTCTAAGTAAACTTAAAATACCTTATAATTACGCTTTTAAGATCAAACATCACTAGGCAATGAACAAAACTTGTATTATTTCACATTTTTGAAGGTTAGTTTTTTTTTGTGTCGGGGGATTTTCAAATTTTATGTAAAAGAAACTTCTTAAAAAAAACAATTTTGAACGCATTTTAAATTTCTTTAAATGGCAACCTGAGATGACAACCACTTGTTTTTTATGACGTGTCTGGTTGTGTCAGTGTCAATCAAACAACCAATCAACGGAAAGCACAATTTTTATAATTTTTTGTCGTACGGTAGTTGAATCTGGTTGAGTTAGTGGAACTAATGTTTAAAGGAATCCAATTTGTATAAAATTAAAGTAATTTCTATCAAACTTAAGTGCCGAAATGCCGGCTACGGCGGTCGCAAAATCTGAAAACAAAAACAAGAGCTTGTTCAGTAATACAGCAGGTTTGAGTACATTGATCACTGTTACAGTTTTAGCCTTAGCATGGCTGGCCGGTTTTGCATCCCGGCTTTTCGCTGTAATTCGTTTTGAGAGCATAATTCATGAATTCGATCCATGGTAAGTCTATTTTAAATAGATACCTAACTTATATTCCTTGACAGTCCGACAAGTATATGCTAATACGATTTGATGTTTATTAACACAGGTTTAACTACAGAGCAACGGCCTATATGGTTCAACATGGCTTTTACAATTTCTTAAATTGGTTTGATGAAAGAGCTTGGTACCCATTAGGTCGCATCGTGGGTGGTACAGTTTACCCTGGTCTCATGATAACATCTGGTACTATACACTGGATTCTCCATACGTTACACATTCCTGTTCATATTCGGGATATCTGTGTGTTCCTTGCACCTGTTTTTAGGTATTTTTTTTTTCAAACATTTGTATTTTAATTTATAGAAATAAAAACTGGTTAAGGGTAATTCAATCTCGTGCAACGGTGGGTTCCGTACCATCAGTATGACTCATACTTGACCGATTTTTATTATCTATACCATTTTTATGATGCAAAAACAGAAAAAATCTTTCTTTAATATTATACTTCTTGTTTTTTTATTATTGGTTACATCTGCAATAGTAACATACATTCTGTGAAATTTTCAACTGGCTACATATTACAGTTCACAAGATACAGTTCTTTATTGATAAGACAGACAGACGGCATAGGCTTTGTAATAGGGTCCTGCCCTACAGGGCTAACATGAACACTATGATAAAAAAGCTATCTGGTTGTTGGCACGAGATAATGCACCCACAAAATTTTGTCACAGTGTTAATGTTTGCTCGGTTGTTGGCACCCTATAAAGGGTATGGAGCCCTATAAATTTCAATCCATTATTGCAATCTTGTTCAAATTTAAACTGTATTCCTAAATTTTTATTATATAAATTTAAGAAAAATGTAAGGTTTTCTGTTAATCAAGCTTGAATATTACTAAATATTTCCAATTTTTGTTTTTAATTCAAAAGTATTCGCATATTAATATTTTTGGTTTTAAGCTTTTATTAATTTTAGTAATTCCACAGATCCATTGGATAAGTTAATCAGTACATTTATTGAAATATTATAATTTTTCAGTGGTCTAACAGCAATAGCAACTTTTCTGTTGACTTCGGAACTATGGTCTCGAGGTGCAGGATTGTTTGCAGCTTGTTTCATAGCAATTATCCCAGGGTACAGCAGCAGATCTGTAGCTGGAAGTTATGATAATGAAGGAATAGCTATATTTGCCTTACAATTTACTTACTACCTATGGCTTAAAAGTGTGAAGAGTGGATCTGTCTTTTGGTCAATATGTACAGCCCTGTCTTATTTTTACATGGTGAGTAAATTGTAATCTAATAAGACAAATGTTGGATCGGGTTACTTTTACGCTGTTGATGCTTGCTGCCTCAAGTAAGGTGAGTTGGGTAAAGACCGGATCTGGGGGAAGATGGGTTACGTTTAATTTGCAAGACCAAAGCGACTTGTATTGCAAATTTTACAATATGATTAACACAAGTCGCGACGCCATTTTACAATAATATTGTAAAACTCACAATTCAAAATACAGGTCGCTTAGGTCCCACAAATTAAACATAGCTGATCTTCCCCCAGATCTGGTCTTTACCCAACTCACCTTACATAACTGTCATTGACTCCATGCCTCTACGAGCATGTTAAGCTGTCGGTCTCTGTTACCATCATCAGAGTTTGTAGTAGTTAAAATCCACCAACACGCACTGGAGCAGTGTGTTTGGTTAATTTAGGTATATAATCGTAAAAAAAAAATGATTTACCATATCTTTCATTCCAAAATAATATTTTTGTTTTATATGATTTATGACTAAATAAAAATAATTGTTTCAGGTTTCAGCATGGGGTGGTTATGTTTTTATAATAAACCTTATTCCATTACACGTGTTTGTGCTTTTGATGATGGGCAGGTTTTCCCAGCGAGTTTTTGTCAGTTATACAGTGTTCTACATAGTGGGGTTATTGCTGTCCATGCAGATTCCGTTTGTTGGTTTCCAACCTATTAGAACCAGCGAACACATGGCTGCATCTGGTTAGTTGATAATTTGTTTACAAACCAAAAATTTACACAACGACTGAATACATAGTAACGCAGGCATCGTTCATCATTCATTTTGGAAATATGTGAACTGCAAACTGTTTGGGAATATTAGTACTTGAGCTTTATGACTATAACAACTCATATTGCCAGGCAACTCTGAGGTCATCTTTCCGTCAATTCATTAAATTGTATTTTTTAGTGCAAATGTTTAACAAATAATTGTGACTATTTGAAACAAAACATATTTTGTATTGTACTCTTAACCATTCCTTTATTTTTTCTTTAAATTATTACAAATGTATCTATTTACTTGTCAATTCATCTGGATATTATTAACATTGAGGTGCAAATGCAATAAACGAATAGAGCGTGTAATGTCATGCCTACTAATTTGCGGTGTTAGTGTAGGCGAGGCACATTCGCGAGCATGGAGCGCACTATGCACCCTTTCTGTTGATTTAAAAACTGCTAACGGATGTATCGTGCTGCTCACTTGTGCCAAGCATTCAATTTGTGTTTACAGCATTATCTGCCACTTGTCGGTTTATATCCGACTTTACCTATTACGTGTACTTATGTCCCTAAACTAATTTAAAGTTATTAGTCTTCCTGAAACCAATAATGCTTTTACAAAGTTTGGTACATAATGTGGGGTGAATAGCAGGCAATAATTATGGGATCCTAATACCAATTGGCAAGATCGATAATAGTAAAGGTACAGATTAAAGCTACAGAGCCTAGGGGAGCTATAGAACAATAAATAATAAGTCGGAATATGATCTGCATGTTTTGCATATGGTGAGCCGGGCCTGTACAGATGCACATAAGCATTGATGTTATAGATTATACTTATCTATGACATTACATAATTAAAATACCCTGAAGGTGTATAATATGGTCAAAGGGGCCCTAAAGAGATGAGATAGTGGCTAGGCTTCACCATAACACAAACTCTGCAGGAGGCTGACATCATCTATCATAGATCAATAAACAAAAAAAAAACACATTCATTAGGTAAATCAAAAGGAACTTATGGTTTTGATTGATATATTGAAATAGGTAGTTATTTAATATTCTTTTCAAAATTATTTTTAGGTTTGGCTAGCAATGTTTATCAAAAGACTATATTTAAAGCATTCTTCATACATTCATACTACACAAACTTGCACCTTTTTGACATGTTCATCTATAGTTAAATTCTGGCTCTCATAGGTTTTGTCTTCCATAAATTATTAATGCTCTAAAATAGAACATATTGCAAAATATTTGTCCTTGAGGAGTGTTTCTTGATGATGTAGTATTAATAACTTTTTTCATATTGTTTTAGGCGTGTTTGCCTTAGTAATGGCAATTGGAATCCTGAAGTACCTGCACAGTCTGAGTCCTAAAGGCCAGTTCAAACAGTTACTGATAGTTGGAGGTCTAGTTGCTGCGGGTGCTGTGTTCTTTGCGGTTGTACTGTTGACATATATGGGAGTGATCGCTCCTTGGAGTGGACGGTAAAATACTTTATATGTTCTTATGTTTTTTAGGAAGCTAAAAGACCTAACAAAAAAAAGAATATGTGCTTCCACAATTTTGTGTAATTATGTCGGTAATAAAGATAAATAAAATTATAATTCTACTCTCAATTTTAAATGTATTAAACCTAAGTTTATGCAGGATAATACGTAACCACATAAAAAGGACACTGGAAGAATCTTAAAAAGGCTAAATTAGATTTAGATTAGATATATAATTTTCGATATTTTATACTGAAAATTAATTCCAAATATATAGGTATGATGCATATACTATTAATATGATTTTTGACAATCACAAATAATTTTTTTTAATATTTGAATATTCAAATTAATATATAATAAGTTTTTAGTCAGTTGTATGTAATCCTTGTTTAAATAAAAGTGAATAAAAGACAACATTAAACAGCAAAATTGCACCGAATCATCACTAAAAGATAAATGTTATTTCTTTTGATAAGTGTAACATTTCATTTTCAGATTTTATTCTCTATGGGATACGGGTTATGCCAAAATCCACATACCAATCATAGCTTCAGTATCAGAACATCAACCGACCACTTGGTCATCATTCTTCTTCGATTTACATGTTTTAGTCTGTACTTTCCCTGTTGGACTGTGGTATTGCATCAAAAACATCAACGATGAAAGAGTCTTCGGTAAGTTCTGGAATATAATTAAGTTACAAAAAATGTTGTATTTTCAGTGTTATCTATTGAATACGTAATGCATAAAGGGGGAGGAGTCCACAAAGAGTAACAATAGGCAGTCATTACCTTTGTGTCTTCATATTTGTTTTAAATATTAAAAGATATAGAGCTTTAAGTGAATAAACTCTGCATTAATTGCTTAAAATAAAATTGTTTGTGTTTACGCTTTTTCGTCATTAATAGCATATAAAAAACGCGCGGCCATTTTAAGTATTCACTTTGTTTTTTGAAAATGTCAAATCTTTTATATTATTTGAAAATATTAAAAAAAAATATTTATACACTTTCATTGTGTTGCTTTAATCCATGTAAATGAAATGGTATGACTTTATGACAAGTGATAGGGGTTTTATAAATGTCACATTCATTCAAACTTGTGGTCAAATTGTGTGACAATTCATGGATAATCTCTTATTTGTTACTCCAATGTGTTGTTTTTTGACCAAAGGTCAAGAACATATCTGTTTTACTGTTACAAAGCGTGTCACAGATGATTAATATACTATAATATTTTACCTTAAGTTGTTTGAAGATAGAATATTATATTATCTTAAAGTAGCACATATGGTTAAGTTCTAATAATATGTAAAAGTGGTACATTCTCCCCAGAGTTTGCCTAAGTACCATAGATATTCTTTGTTAGAATTCTATGTAAAAATATGAGATATATTTCTATGTTTCAATAACTTACTATAAAATTTGCGTAATGCTCAGTATCTTAAGATAGTGTAAGATAAAAATATTTATTATCTACATCTTATGTAATGGCCCATTTGAGTGTATAACAAGCAATATTATTTTATTTTAATATGAAGTATTATAGTATCTTTGTCTGTGATGAGCATAAAGATAGCTCCAAAACAGTCATAAAACATTTGACTACCACATAACCTAGTGGGTAGCGACTCTGCCTACGAAGCTGGAGGTCCCGGGTTCGAATCCCAGGTCAGGTCAGTATTTATATGATGAATATTGATACTGTTACTGGGTCTTGGTTGTTATATGTATGTGGTGTCTTCGCTTGGCACCCAAAACACAAGCTTAGTTTGGGGCATAGACGTTGTAGTCATGTATACGTTATTATATTATTATTATTATAAAAATATCAAATAATTATTTAATATTTTATTTTCCAGTGGCCCTCTATGCATTAAGTGCAGTGTATTTTGCTGGTGTCATGGTGCGACTTATGTTAACGTTAACCCCAGTGGTATGCGTTTTAGCTGGTATCTCATTTTCTATTCTTCTCGACCTGTTTCTTAGAGAAGAAGACCTTGCTGTGACTAGCGCTGATAATGCAGATGAAAGTACTACTGGGAAAAATCTCTATGATAAGGTAATAAGGGCTTGCACACTTTTATCTGCCACTTTGGTTTAAAGTGATATATTTCATGGTGGGAATACGGTTAAAAAAAATAGGTAAATGTAAAGATAAAGGTGTTAAACTATAGTAGCACCAAATCCAAGCTGTATAGTATACTAGAAAACTAAATTAATTTCATAGACCTCAAATATACAATATTTTATATTTTGGTGTGCGACAGATAACTTCAACTCAGTTTCAAATACCTCAGGTGCAGTCTAATAATCGATAGATTATTATTAGCCCTTTTTAGAGTAAAAGTTATATTAAGAACATAAGAAATTAATAAAAGATTAAAATTTAAAAATATTAATAATTAAAAAGGCATTTTACTTGATGACATTGACGCTTGATTCTGTCTACTTCTGATTTATAATGCAAATCTAAATCTGAGAGGTATATAAGTATGAGCTAGGTTTTATAAGTGGATAGCGAAATAATTACAGATTTTTGTAAACATTCAGCACTTTTGGCTTTTGCCGCAGAATACTTAATAGTACGTAATTAAGTACGATTCAGTTCGCACAGCGCTACTTACGTAAGAACTGATTTCATCTACCAATGCCTACAAGCCACCTTTCTTTTCTAACACATAACTTTATCTCATTTAGCCTGGTACGCCGATGTACTTGTAACTTGTTAGCTAAGATGAATGCCATGTTTAAAATGCTCGGGACGTTTTATCATAGCGTGCGCAACTTAGCAAAATTAATTATGAACGTTTTGGTGTGTTAGTCAAAAACAAAATACAATCGGGTGCTCATGCCATCTAGTTTCTTTTATGTAGTTGTATAAATATTTGTTATAATGCAATAAACTATATATTTCAGGCGGGAAAAATTAGAAAGCGTTCGCACGAAGTAACCCCACAGGGTGACACCGGGGGCCTAGGTATGAACGTGCGCTCGGGAACGCTGATCGGTTTCATGATACTTTTGATGTTGTTTGTGGTCCACTGCACTTGGGCCACTTCAAACGCTTACTCTAGTCCTAGCATTGTATTGGCTAGCTACGGTAACGATGGGTAAGTCGACATTACTCATTTTTTTGAAACAGACTATTAGGCTACGTTCAGAATTGTGCTTCAGGCGCTATATTTTCTCTTTTATTTTATTCTTGACATTTCTTCTTCTTTCCGTTTAATGTTTAATGCACAGGGAATGATATGCAACAGTTATAATGAATTCTAAATAGTAAAAAACGTAAGGAGTAGTATGAAAGTATGACAAATACCTCTAAAGTTTTCGACTCCGCGTCGAAGGTGGGCAAAAAACGGTTTCCTTAAAGGTAATGAACTGATTTTTTTTGCCTATTGAAACATTTAACATGACTAGTAGTCGTCCAGCAGTCGAAGTTTAACCGTATTCACTTTTTTGAAACCACCAATAATAAATAGGCGAGAGTAAGTCAATTCAAACAGAATCAAACGACAGACATTGGTTTGGTTGGTTGGTTGGTTGGTTGGCAGTATTTGTAATACATATTAGGTATATATACATTTTAGCTTTTGGCACTCCTAAACTTTACCTATGCCAAATCTCACACTCCTCCGTACCCGTAATACGCTTTAAAAGGGGATTCACCTATGTAATACGGGAAAAACCGCATCAAAATACCAGCCGTCTTAGAAAAATACATTTATTGCCCTGTTAAAGTAACAGATTTTCCAAAAATGTAAATATGCAGTTTTTCTCAAAAGCTTATGATTCTTTTGAACACTTTTCGCTGTTTCTTATAGTTAAGGATTTGACCATATACAGTAGGGCCTCGCTAGTCTGGACCCCCGCTTATTCGGTGATCGCGGTAATCCTGACGGACGATGCGGGCGGAGAGAGGCGTCAGGGGCGTTCGCGGGCATTTTTACTACTACATAACCTTCTGTTTTTTAACCTCACGTCAAAGGCTTAGACTTCTGACATGTTAGTTTTTCAAACGTGTATCTTGTCTGTCTCACATGTATCTTTTGATAATTAAAGTATGTAAATTAGTTCATATACATATATACTTAAATCTTTCATTTATTCAAGTTTTATAGCTATTAAAATTTTACAGACGATTATCCAGACACCTTGATAATCCGCCAAGGTTCTGTTTTTTGCTTTTCCGGATTAGCGAGGCCCTACTGTAGTTACATCTCAAAAACTCACCCGTATATAGATTTTAGCTTTCTGCACTCCTACTCCATATAAACTTTAAATATGCCAAATCTCACACCTTCGTGCGTGTAGTATGCTTAAAAAGGAGTCTAAAGCTTTTCCTTCTCATATTTATATGTAGATATGTCACACTTGTGTTCCAATTTTAAAATAAATTGATTAAGCCAAAATAAGGACGCCCATCTCCCTTACAACAATGGGCTAGAAAAAAAAGTTGGTACTTTGAATTTCATGCATATCATTTGATTTGTATAGGTATATGAAACCTTATGATGTATACATATATTTTATTAAAGCTGGGAATTGGTCGGCATTAAACAAGTAAATGACATGGTTGAACTTGACACTGGCAAAACTATCTAACTATTTCACGTCTGCGATGTTTCATTGAAATCGATTTTTAAAGTTTAGCTCGAACAGACAGAGAGACGGACAGAAGACAAACAAAAAGTATTGTATGTCACCCCTGACATTCTATTAATCACATCTGTGAAGACTCATTGAAATCAATTCATCTTTTCTGAGATCAGTTCGAACAAACAGACGGGTGGACAAACAGACAAACAGTATTGTATGGCACTCCTGATAATCTCCTAATCACATTTGTGAAGTTTCATTGAAACCAGTTCAGGCGAGTTGGAGATAAGCTTTAACAGACAGACAGATAC
Source organism: Luffia ferchaultella (assembly GCA_949709985.1). Classification (NCBI taxonomy): domain Eukaryota; kingdom Metazoa; phylum Arthropoda; class Insecta; order Lepidoptera; family Psychidae; genus Luffia; species Luffia ferchaultella. Next base: position 13,773,627 of record OX453256.1, on the reverse strand, counting down.
ACAGACAAAAAGTAACTTATGTCACCCCCAATGATGCCCTCTGCACGTCTGCAAAGTTGCGTTGAAATCGATACTGCCGTTTCGGAGATTAGCCAGAACAGACAGACAGACACTACAATTTTATTAATATATATAGATATAAAAAACAAGAAATAAATAACACAGATCTTTGCTCTTATTCAGATTAACTTACCACGCCTCACAATAGCCTTAGCGTCTGAACGTATGCCATTGTTGGTTGACTGACACGACAGAGTGACCACAGACAAAATATCATTTTTATCCCGACATCGATGCGTTCATATGAAATTATATTTAAAATAAAAATTGTTAACGGACTGAATAGTGCTGTAATGTAATTTTTTTTAAATTATTTAATTAATTTCCTACTCAATTCAATTCCAATTCAAAGTCCTACTCAAGGCTTGCTAAATGTCAGGAGATTTGAAAGTAATTTTTAATTATATACATGGGTTTTTAATTATATACAGACTCTATTGTACACAAGTTAAATACATTCTCAAATAATTATTTTTCAACAAAATCGTTTATTCCCTTCGCATTACATGTAGAATCATTTGCAAATACAATGGGGTAAATTCTCATAAATTGTAACCCTAGTTTGAACAATAAATATTACAAATGGATGCTTTCATTATAAACAATGAAAATGATTTATAGATGCTTTCAAAATATAACGTGCAATATTTTCAACAGTCATTTTCTATGTTTCACATACTTTTAGAAAAATAATGAAGTAACTAAAAATGCTGCTTTACGAAGAATATCCATTTATAGGATTCTTAAGTACTTTTCCTAGCCCAGGATTGGCATCATCCTATAACTATTCATAAAAATTTATCCATGAACATACAACCATGTTCCAGTTTTATAGATTACAGTACTTTTTTTTAGAGAATATTAGAGTAATTTACAATTTGTGTGGTTTAGGTCAAGAAAAATTCTGGATGATTTTCGAGAGGCATATGGGTGGCTGTCTCAAAACACGGCAGAGGATGCTCGCATTATGTCTTGGTGGGATTATGGTTACCAGGTAAATGTATTGTATACTTAGGTTTTTTTTTCATGTATATTTACTCATAAAAATTGATTGTTGAACATTTTGTTTGACTTAGCTTTAAATTTGTAAGACAGAAACTAGAAAAGGCCATTTTTTACCCTGTTCGGAATAATGTTTTTAAATTAAATATCGCAAGCCAGTTGCTGACACTTGGTCATATTTTACCAGCTTTCATTCAACTTGCAACATACATGTATATAGGTGTGTTTATCAATAATTTCAAAAGTAGTTGATTTTTCGGTCACTTTTTCTTGACCTACAAACTTGACATTTTGCACATGTATGTAGTTCTGATTTACAATGCAATATTTAAGGCTACAGGGCATGCCAGAGAAATATCTAGGATACTAACTGACGACCGATTGGCCGATTGGTTAGAGACCCTAACTGCGAAGCCAAGGGTCGCGGGTTCGATTCCCGCCCGGCATATTTGTGTGCATGAACATGTTTATTTCGTTCCGGGTCTGGGTGTAAAATATATATGTATATATTATAGAAAAAAAAAGAATATTTAAGTATGTATATCAGTTGTCTAGTAACCTATAACACAAGCATAATACATGCTTACTTTGAGGCTAGATGGCGCTGTGTGGGATGTCCCATGTATTATTATTATACATTTATGCATATACACGGTATCGGGTTTCGTGTGGTCCAAACGAAAACCATCGATAGAGGGCTCTAGGGGTCTACTAAATATATATTTTAAAAGTTTGAGGCATAACAGTATTGACTCACACTATTATTTATTTAAAAATACTTTGTTTTAAACTAATTCAGTGACTGCATCTTAAGAAAATCAGTAGTAAGAACAAAGGTACGTGAAAATACTTTTAATTTCGATCTTGTGATTTCCTATTTGACGGCGTTGTTGGATAAACACTGAAAAAAAAAATGTCTATGGAATACATAAAATATCCAAGAAATGCAGAGAAATAATTTGAAATAGAATTCGTTATGAAACTTTACCACAGATTGGACTATATTAACTATTTATTATCTACAACAGATGGCGCTATCACTAGAGCTGTCTTGAATAAACTTAACTATTCAATTTTTAACAATAATTCAAAGCTTTGAAACATGTTTAATTTCCGAAAAATACATATTGCTTGAAATAAAAACGTTCGACTGCAACTGTGTAACGTATAAAGATGGTGTCACATGCACATGTTTTAATATAAATCTCAAAAACGCAAATCATGAAAATATTACTAATTTACTATCAAGGATTAAAATGAGCTTTTTAATGAAATTTGTTTAAATTTAACGCCACTTAGAGTCACGTAATAATAACCTGGGTGATTTACTAATAGTGTAATGAGTATTGTACTTTGGATATGAAGTCAATAAAATTACATGTGCAGTATGACCTAACTTAGAGAAGTTACATCTATGTATGTAGTCAAACAATCGAGGCAGCCGCTCGGTATACGTTGAGATGCATTCGAAATCCAGAAGTTAAAATGTTGAGTTTCTTTGTACTTCTCAGTACTGTCATTTTCCATAGTGTTGTACATTATTTCATTAATTTTATCGACAAATATAAGGGGCTTTACACAGCCTATGTATTTAAATAAACGATTTGAATTTGTTTTTATATTTCTCATACAGACAAAAACAATTTCTAGTATACGTGTTAAGAGTCAAAATGATATGTATTTGAATGATTAGGTTATGCATTATTGTATAAACCTTTGAATTCTAATTCTGGAGCATTAATGTGAAACATAGTTTAAAACTTTCTTTTTACAGATAGCAGGAATGGGTAATCGAACTACGCTGGTTGACAACAACACGTGGAACAACTCACACATAGCGTTAGTTGGTAAAGCGATGGCCAGTAACGAGAGTGCGGCGTATGAAATAATGAGTATGCTGGATGTGGATTACGTGTTGGTGATATTTGGTGGAGCGATCGGTTATTCGGGTGATGATATCAATAAATTCATATGGATGGTGCGAATCGCCGAGGGTGAACATCCAAGGGACATACATGTGAGTTCATTTTTACTCATTATAAAAATAAATATTTTTGTTTATGTTAATTTTTCTGACCAATTGGTCAAATCGAAGACGTCGACTACAAATCCAAACGAAGGTCGCGGGTTCAATCGCCGCCCGAGACAAATGTCTATTTCTCAAAACAAATGTCTTGAATTGGATCCAAAATGGCGGGGCTGAAGGCGGGTCCGCGGTCGGTCGTTGTCAGCTGTTTCGCCTACAAATTGACAACATATACATCAGTAAACTAGTGTATGTGGTTGGACTTCATCAGCCCATTTTTACCCCACTGCAGGAGTTAGGCCTCCCCCAAGGTGAGGGGAGCTTGGAGCTTAAATCCACCATGCTGATCCACTGCGGGTTGGGGATTGTAACGACCGCCATCTATTGACAGCGCCCGGGACCGACTGCTTAACGTGCTCTCTGAGGCACGGAGTCAGTGATACGAGTAGTTATGTACTTAAGTCAGAAAAACTCATTGGTACACGCTCGGCTTCGAACCATGGCCCTATGGCCTTATAAATTTGAGACAGGTTCGTTGCGCTTTGGGTTAACACGACACGATCCTACAGCGTTACAGTTAAATAGTTGTGGTTGGACAAGACAACTTAATGCTACATCTGTCGTAGGAACATTGCTGTCAATATTGCTATTTTATGATTTATCTGTATTGTCCTACTATTTTTCAGTAATTAGTTTAAAGCTTGTTTGTTAAAAAAAAATGATTTTTGTACGGTGGTTCAATAAAAAGTTTCTGAAAATATCTATTAATTGACATTAAAAATATATGTACACATATATAACTAGGGGTATTTTTAGATTTTCTTGTTTCCATTACAATTTCACGAACTAAGTGCAAATTGCTTTTTTTTAGGAAGCAGATTATTTCACAGAGAGAGGCGAATATAGGATCGATTCAGAAGCTTCGAAGATAATGCTAAATTGTCTAATGTACAAATTATCATATTATAGGTAAGTGGCAGAACGAATTATGATTCAACCAGCGACAACTAATGGCAAGTTATAGAGTGCTACATAAAGTCGCTGGCTGCTTTTTAAGATGACTATTAATCCATTAGTATATGTTATTTTCACTGAACTATATACTAGTAGAATCGACGCCGCGAACAAAATCTGTGCGGGCGGCACTATCACCTTGTTTCTACCACTGTATTATACATGTCTCAGACATTTTATGCTTGGTTCGTTTCCATTACAAAACACGGAATCGCAGGTATTATACAAGTCTTTAGTAGGTATTATACAAGTCGTGACATTACTTGTAGTTAAAACAAGTGATGCGGCAAGTATGGCGGTAACGGTAGAAAATCATGGTACAAAAATTAGTTTTGGATGGTTTTGTTTTGTTTAATTATCGACAATAAGTTATGCCTCTATCTTTTTTCTTCGCAGTTGATTGATTTTTACACGTTTTTGACGCCCACGACGGCATTTTTGAATTGTTGTTTAATCACGTATTTGGCACGCGGTTGCGTTGAGCATAGGTGAGTGACTGAATGAGTTGTTGCCGACGGCAACAACGCTTGGCGCAAACATTTGGTACGCGGCGTCGGTTCTACTAGTATATAGTTCAGTGGAATGTATGTTTCTGTGGCGTGCTACTAATAAAAATAATGTATTGATAGACCATAATTGATATTAATAAATTTCTCATAATTCCGTAGATGCACCATGCAAAATTTTTCATGTGAAAATTTAAACATTGATAAATCTGTATGAACTATAAATATGCGTTCATTTATTGAAATGCAGAAGTAAAATTATATTATTTTATGGATAACTTATTTAAGAAACGGCAATTGTAAATAATTATATTTTCTTTTTGCATTGAAAGTCTTAATACCTGTATATGATAAGAGAACCATTTTTTTAATAGTTTTCTTGTGTTTATGGACGCAGAATAATAAATACCTCCATTGTGTGCTGCAAGGCCTTGGTCGTCAGTATCTACGTCGTAATTCTCTTTTCATTTGTTCTCCTTTAAGAAATCCATGGGTCGTTTCATCCATTTTGATTGGTAAAATGTCAGAGCTATCACTTTTGTACTTTTTATAACCTACCAATCTGTCACCTCGAACCAGCCCTGATGGCTGAAAAAGTGGTGGTGGTCTCATTGACGCAGATAATACATGACTTTTGTCTGTGGTTTAGATACGACAGCGGCGGCAGTCCGCCGGGTTACGACCGCACGCGAGGTGCTTTACCCGGCAATCGTGGTTTCAAACTGACATACTTGGAGGAGGCCTACACCACTGAGCACTGGCTCGTCAGAATATACAGGTATTTATTCACTCTATGGTCTATTATGTGCACATTCAATATTCTACAAGAATAGTACTTTATGCAATGAGATTTGTTAGAGGTTATAAGCCACGGTAATAGGCATGATGACAGTAATTGAAAATCACTGAAATTATATATTTATTTAATGAAACTTGAGTCATGGAATACGAAACACGCATTTATTTTTCTATTAATAGCGAGATTAATAATTATTTTCATAAAATAAAACTACGAAATACGAAAGTCCGCCATGATATGTTGAACACCAATCAGAGCGAATGACGTCACTTTTGAGTAAACAAGTAAACAAACTCGAACGAATGCTGTGTTTTTTTTTTTATTTAATATTCAATTTTGTTTATTCCGTCCGTATTATTTAAACCAAACGAAAGTGAAATAACGCGAGACAACGATCAACAAGGATTTACTAAGGCAGTGATCATTTGCCTAAAATTGATGTGTTAATGCTGGGAGAATTTTTAGCATCAAATAAAGATTTTTGTTCAGCAGAATTTAAAAACGTCAAAACCTTTATGTACGTTATTATTTAACAAACATACCGAATAATTTAAATTTTAAATAAAATACCTATTAAGACAACAGTAGTGGTGCAAGATTAAACCTAACATCGAAAAAAATTGTGTTTAATTTAATTTTAGGCCTCAAACAAGATATATACTATTTTAGAATCTTCAAAGTAAATGAAATACGTCGAAATGATCTTCACAAAAATAAAGGTGAGTACTAAGCAACATTGCTGTTGGATCTCGACTTGCCAGTTTAAGCCACTTGTCTCGTATCATCTCATATCGTTTTCTTTTGTGGAATGAACATGAATAACTTATCAGGCGTTTTTATTGATATGTTATCACCCTGAGGGACCACACACCACTTGTACACTTTAGAATTCATATTTAATAAACTAAATTATTCAATGAGCATATAAGGAACGTCAGTGTTTACAAATACGTTTTGTTTGGTTTTATTTACTCGAACTTTACTCAAACGTGACGTCATTAGCGACGCCATGACACTGACAAGCGTTTTGGCGCAAATTTTAAATCGAAAAACTAAAATGTGATTTTTTACTTCTAAATCTTTATTATAAGTAAAAATATGTTATTCATTGTAAGTAATATACGTTTCCGAACACTTTGGAACAGTTTTTCAAAATCTGTCATCATGCCTATTCGCGTGTTTATGCTAAGATATTGGGGACGTGGTGATTGTGAAATGTACCGATGGGCTTCTTCAATGACACAAGGGATACCGAATGATGGACAAACGGATGATTATAATTCAATTCGATTACAAAACTCGGCTTAATTTATTAGATCCTGAGTAGTAAAACTTGGTCAAGTTGAAGAAAATAAGTTTTTTTTAAATAGTAATTTAAATCATATTATTCAGATGCTATATCATCATAATGGACATATATGTTGAATAAGTTATAATATCGTATGACACAAAAAAGTTAATAATTTGTGATTTATATAACTTTTTTTTTTTAATAGTAATATAATTAAGTATAGCAATAGCGAAATTGCTTATCAGATTCCGTTATGTATATAAATCATATTGGGTTTACTTTTTAGGGTAAAAAAAAGGGACGAGTTTAATCGACCGCGGTTGTCCGTGGCCAAACGGACTATCAGCACCAACAATGTTGTCTCTAAAAAGGTAAGAATTTTATGTTAAACAGAAAATCTTTTCTACAATAAAAAATCTCGATTTGATATATCAAAATTGTTAAATTAATAAATTAGTCATATTAAATTAAAACAAGGATGAAACTTCATAATAACAGCTCTATTGAAGATAATCAGCACAAATTCTTCTGCATATTCTAAAGTGAATACAGTCACAATTGACACTAATAAAAAGTTCAAAATGAGTTATGAATGTTTTTATGTTGCTTGTACCACATTTGCAAGCCTAAAATGTATCCATGTTTGTCAGTTAATACCTTTGCTATAGGTCTTTATTTTTGACACGAATCAAAATTTAGTCGCAGTCGATTTATAATCATTTAAAATCTAATTCCATGCAAAAAGTCGATATATTTTGTTTTCTCAGATAACATGTCCACTCACCCCTTCAATCGTTTTACGGGCTAAGTGAATTATGTTATTGGTTAGTTATTGTTGACAGCCTTACAGAAATCTGTTTTATTTTTATGAGAAATAGTAAGTAAGAAAAATAAACTCGCATTCGAATTTCAACAATCATGAAGTTAAATTTTAAAAGCAAAAGAAAGTCAATAAAAAATTTAAAATAGTTCAGCTTGTTAATGAATAAAAAATTAGATTACGATTCGTGTGATTTAATTTCGACATACTTAATTATACCTTTCCAACAAGTTAGTATACCTGTTAAAAATATATACTTTCATATAAATTTGCATGTATTTTTACCATATTTTCATGAAAATTAATCCTATTGCAGCTATCAATTCCGCCAGGGATCATGGTACGATTTTAGCACAATATACATACTATAATATCTAAAAATAAATTGAATGCTATTGTTTGTTTTTAACCCCCGACGAAAAAAGAAGGGTGTTATAAGTTTGACGTGTGTGTGTATTTGTGTGTCTGTGTATCTGTCCGTGGCATCGTAGCTCCCAAACGGATGAACCGATTTGGGCGCGGATTTGTTTATATGAAAGGTGAATTAGTCGGGAGTGTTCTTAGCTATGTTTGATGAAAATCAGTCCAAGATGGCCACCACCACAAAATGGCGGATATCATATTTTTTCGTTACTCTTATCAATATGGGTATCAAATGAAAGGACTTGACTAGTAGAATACTATACACTATGACTAATTTCAAATGCTAGATGGCCGCCAGCACAAAATGGCGAATTACATTTTTCCACAAATCCTTCAATACGGGTAGCAAATGAAAAAGCTTGACAAGTAGCATAATGTACACTATATTGAAAGGGAATGAGGAATATTAACTAACGAAATAAAACTAAAAACTTGAAAATTATTTTTTTGTTTGATCATGTATGAATTGGTTTAACTAAATAAAAGTTAAAAATTTTGAAATAAAAATTAAATAAAAAATTTAACAAACCCCCGACACAAAAAAAATAACCTTGAAAAAGTGTAAAATAATCATAGACATAAAACAGGTTTGTTCATTGTCTAATGATTTTTGATCATCAAAAGCGTCTGGGACCGCTAATTATTAGGTATTTTAAATTTACTTAGCGGTCCCCGTCGCTTTTTTTATTTTTATAAAAAAATATGTACGTTTATAAAATACGTTATCAAAATTGGTTTCCGCCGCGCCATATCTGAGATAATTCGTGGCTAAAAACGGTACTAAATAAAATAAGCAATTATGTAATACAATTTCAGACGTCGAAGCGAAGAAAAGGCACCCTGAAGAATAAGCCAACAATAGTGAAAGGTAAAAAAGTGAGCCGCTTGGAGTGACGCAGTCGATGACGATGGGACTTCAGCGCAGCCTCCGAACACAACTGACACCAAATGCATCGCTTAGAATTATGCCATTCACAAAAATTGTATCGGAGTGAAATGTATTATTTATTTATGTATAGTTTATTTGGTTTGTTCGCATATAATAATATTTTACAGCCAGTTCATAGTAAAATCCGCTACTTGATATGCCGCTTTCGAATAAGAATTCACCGTACGTCGTGATTGAGTTAGCTCTTGTGTGCGTGCCGCAGGGATATGGAAGGGTGTTTAACTGCCACCGATCTGAGCGACTCTAAAATTAGTCAGAAAAATATCGCAGTAATTTGATTTCGTAGAAGAATTCCGACGAGAAATATAGCAGACCAACGCAATCAGGTATGCGCATCACACTTCAGGGACGTTTAGATCGGTGGCAAGTACAGTGAAAACTAATAACAATATTGTCCTAATTTAATTGATCAAAGCAAATTGCTTATTTGTTTCGTAACTAATTTTGAGTTGAAAAATATTTCACTATCCCAAATAGGCATTCGAGTTTATACTTAGTTTTGATATTAATTTATTTTGTTAAAGACTTAAAATTTTAATTGTTCAAAAACACACTAGTAATGTTCAGATTATGTCATTCTTTATACATAGCTACCGGCGTTACATATGTTTTTTTTTTCAATTATATTTAAAAAAAATAATGCTAATGATTAATATTAAGTAATGTAGCAATATTATCACTGATACCTTTACTTATGAACGACTGACTCCAAATATAACTAGTGCAATTAAATTTCATTAAAAACTAGGGGGTTCGTTTGATGTGTATATTTCTTTGCATTATATGTGCTATAACAAATATGGGAAATGTTTCACAAATGATAAAGCAATGATAAGTAAAAAGTAAATAATAAAAAAAATGTACATTAAATTACACATGCGCAGTAGATTTTACAGATTCACATTCCCACAGAACATTCTTAAGTAGGTAATGTGAAGCGACATGAATCATTGAAATGCAAAAGCGTTTCGCATCTTTGTGTTGTCATATTTACGAGTTCCTATTGTAATGATATGTTGTAATTGGGTTGTTGGGTTTCTAACAGTGTAATATTCTCATATTATGATACGAAAGTTACAATAAAATGTATGAATGTACTTGTCCAACGTCCATTTGTAATATTTGATTAAATAGTGAAATTTTAATATAGCGTAGTTTGTGCATAATAATTAATTATTAACAAAGATAATGTTTAAAAATTTTTATTTGTTTCTTTCTGAAATCGAACATTCTTTATCAGTCGACCACGTTAATTAGACAAATGTCAAATGTGATGTCATTTTGTCGTTTATCAGTTAGTGGCCTTAAACATTCCCTGGGAGGTCTGCATGTAGTTGTCTAATTGTCGTGGTGAAATAGTGAGTATATTGATACACACCTGAAAATTTAATCATACTTATCAATTGCTAAGTCTGCTTCTACCTATATACTTTTGGGTATAGCACCCTGTTAAAATTGTATTTTTAGCCATTAAAAGTTTTCTGGTGTTGACTGGTGACCAAATTGATGCCATTTTTGTAGTTATTTTCTTTTAGTACCAGAATCTTATTTTAAATATCAAATACTTCAGAAGTCATGTTTTGTAAAATTTTATCCACTGACAAGTTGTAGTTTTAATAAGTATAGAATAACATTATAGTTACAATCAAACTTTATGGCGGATCCGAACATAGGCACAAGTCGCGTCGCAATAACCAGCTTTAGGTGTCAGCGGGATGCAGTGGAGAGAGGTATTTGATTTTACCTGCGCAAATGCGCATTAGCGTTGTAGTCAGATTTGCCATGAAGTTTGACACAATCTGTACTTGAAACCGAATGAACCGCAAAAGTTGTAGTTTGAGGTGAATGCATGTGAGTTTACTTGATGCCTTTCCTTTAGAGAACGGTTCAGTCAAATTTTATCATGTCTGGATACACACTAGGCGTAGCAAGTAACGCCCAACCATGTGGGTGGACTGCCGGTTTTTAGCGCAAATATAAAAGCGCTTGCAGCGCTGGCAACAGCGACAGAAATATATGATAATAATAATACATGGGACTGCCCACACAGCGCCATCTAGTCCCAAAGTAAGCAAGTATTATGTTCGTGTTATGGGTTACTAGGCAACTGATATACATACTTAAATATTCTTTATAATATATACATATATAAATATTTTTGCGAAGACACCACATACATATAACAACCAAGACTCGGTACCAGTATCAATATTCATCATACAAATACTGACCCGACCTAGGATTCGAACCCGGGACCTCCAGCTGATGATATGATTATCACTGAAATTTGTTTTGCACTAACTGGGACGATTTTTGTTGTTAAGATGTCCAAGTAGCGACCGCCCGCGACTTTTCGTGGTTTTCATGGTTTCTACAGTTTTTGTAATTTCGAAAGTTTAATCAGCAATCCTAAATATTTTCGAAATGAAAAGAATAAATGTTTCAGCCGTTTCGAAGATGACCCGGAAAAACTGACAGACAAAAAGTAACTGACAAACAACTGATGTACAACGTGCTCCAGAGGTATCCGAGGGATTTTGATTCGATTTTGAGGGAGCGATTCCAGAGATTAACATAAGAAAAAATGTAAATATTTTTTTATTCAATCTCGCATTTTATTTATTTATTATTTTTTTATCGAATCGTATTTAATTGTTTAATTTATTTATAATTTGTCTTATCGATTCGTTATATAAAAGGCAACGCAGTTTTTTGAACTGACTTGTCGTACCGTACGATACCGTGTAACCGTTTCGTTATTCGTAGTTAGTTGTTCGCTAGCCGCACGAAGCGACGCTGCACGACGAAAACTATAAATTATAATATTTACATTTCCTTTCATATCTCAAACTATGAGCAATAGACAAAAAAAATAATAAAATTATTTGTTCCTAACATTGGTTGGAAGGTTCTGTAAAAATACCCTTGGGTACCCCCAGAGCACGTTGTATATTGAAATGAAAGCAGTGGCTCTTGCAGCCATTTACTTTATTACACGTGCTGCCTTTATAGGCTTTTAGGACCAGAGATGGCAAAATTCACCAGTAAAAAGTCTGTCACAACTTATCCGAAGAAACAAACACACGAATAGTTTTTGCGTAAACACACAAGTGATTGACCAGTCATAACAATTTTACAAATGCCTTAAAAACATATGTCATGTAATCGAGTTCGTTAGCCAAACTATTTTCACACGACGTCGTGGATTTGATCCTGTACTTAGGCAAAAATGTATACTTTTTTCAGTTGTAAATGTTCTAACGCTACGACACTCGATACGTTACATGTTACGCTTTCGTGTGTACGCAGCCTTACAAAACGTATATTTCGACAGGTTTTTTCCTCATATTCCACCAGATGGCGCTATATTATCAAATTTTGCTAAAAGTTATGTAGGAAGGAAAATATAGAATGAGTATTTCTAGTAATGACTTATGAACACTTGCATGTGTGAATGTGGAGTTAAAACTGTTTCAATTTTAAAAAGTCGCATTTCATACCAAAGTGTGTTTAGTAACAAATAATGGTTTGAAAGGTAAAAGAAATATACTTTGTGTGTTGTGTATTTAATTTTATTATTCTATGTAAGAGAGTAACAATACAAAAAAAAACCTTCACTTCCGTGGAAGCTACATAATTAAACATTATTTGATATTAAGAGGCCAAATCTCTTGTTCAATGTTTTCAACAAATACTATTCAATTGCTTCGTCTAATAAGTTATGAAAAGGGATTAAATTAAATAAAGGTATTAAAGGGCGTTTTTCCACTCGCTGGCGACAGCAAGCTCGATACCGGCCGGCAATGCTGCGTATGTATTGTGTACGTACTGTATCCGTTTGTGTGCGCGCGTGTACGCGGGGCAGAAGGAGGGAGCGATGATGTGCCTCGTTCCGGGCTCAGTGGAAAACCGAACAACGGTGTCGTTGCTGCGCAGGCATCGCTGCCGTTGCCGTGTCGGCAAGTGGCAAAACGCCCGAACAGTGCCTTTTATTAAAAAATACATAGAAAATATTGGAAATGTAGACACTTTTTAAATTGGCATGACAAATCAGAAGTACAAGAGTACCCTGATATTCGTTATTTTAATTTACGACAGTAATTGTTAAACAATATTGTTAAAATATATTGTTATATCTATTGGTACATAATTGTTTTTTGTGTGAATTATGTCACAATTGATATAACCATATATTTTACCTTTTGCTAATACTGAAATAGAACTCGATACAGTTTATTAATTATATTTTTAATAAACAAACTCAAATGTTTTGTGAAATATTCTGTCTTTATTCCGTAATTAAAGAAACATTAATTTTTTTAAGAATATGAAAACACTGACAATTTATTTAAGTAATTTCTTTATTTTGAATTTCGAGGTTAGTCTTTGCATGACGTCAGTTCCGTTGTAACCCTTGCGACGTTGCCTCTACGCAAACATTTCCAATGTTACAAATATTTGTGTAATGTTAGCATCACGAACTGACTCCCTAGTAGTCAGCTAGTACGCACGCGTCAACTTGAACACACTCATGCCGTTGTAAGTCAGGTCTATCGACCGCCACTATGCTGTGAAGTTCCGCTCACAAATACGCGGCCAGAAATAAACTCCAGTATAATTAGGAGATACGATTCCTGCATTAAAATTTCGGATTTCAGGGACATCAAATTATAATTAGTGAAACCATCAGAATTTTATTATTGAAATTGGGAAAAAATTGTTATGTAAAAATGGGAAAATTTAATATGACACTTTTTATATTTGTTAGAGGAATTGGATAATTGAAATCCAAGCCAGCCGTACGCCATGAAGTATTGTGTAGGTATTTCGCACTTGTTGTAAATGCTGTACCTACTTTAAAATTCTGACGAGATTTGGTCTGAACGTATAATTTTGTCAAAAAAATAAATGTTTTGAACAATTACCAAGTATAGCATATTCTTTCGGCATTTTAGATATATATTTCACTTCTTTTTTAATGCTAGGTTTTAAAGAATATGTCTTATAATTTATTAGATAAAAAAAAACTATCACATTCTTTGTGTTAATTTCATTGATTTATATATTTGGGTTAAATATAGGAAATGTTCTCTGTGTTTAGTTTATTGTTGCACAGCACTTTCGTTTTCCATGTTTGTAAAAGAGATTTTATTGATTTGTACATATGTTTCATTGTACTTTGATAATGTTCTCGAATAAAGAGTTACAAATCCAGAATTACCTTTTTTATTACGTATTTCGACATATCCTCTGGAAGGATCATTTAATTCTAGAATGTTCTATAATGTCATATACTTGCGTGCTTACCGTTGTCATCATTGACCAAAATGGTCGATTGCCATTGACTTGCCATGAAGCCAATTTATTATTTATTTATTTAAACTTCAACAATACAGTATATAATCGAGCGAGAATATGGCTCCAATTAACTATTACTGTGTGGGACCTGAGAAAGGCAATACAGTACAGTACCGTTGAATGACCAGGTATATCTCTGTAGCAATTATAAGGGTTTCGTACCAAGTACTAAAAACGGAACCTGTAGTTCTGGCCTTTCCGTATGTCACAGACATTGGTCACAGGTTTATGTCTCCGCCATCGTTCCATTGACCACCATAAAATTCTGTAGAGTAATCGAAAAGTTAATTATATAGGGATGGTTCTCGTTACATTAAATTAGAAAATTAAAAAAAAATTTCGCCAATTGTATGAGGTATAAAAATAGGTCCTTGAAAATATAATGGAGGTTTTTTAGTGACTTTTGTACTTTGCTGAATATTTCGCGAGATATAAGTTATAAACGAAGGAATGTCATGATAGCCGAGTGGTAGCGACGCCGCTTCTTGTTTAGAAGGCCGTGGTTCGAATCCCAGGGCATGTACCAATGGGTTTTAACTTATTTCATAACTATGACTAACTGTGCCTCAGAGAGCACGTTAAGCCGTCTATCCCGGTTGCCATCAATATATGGCAGTCGATAAAATCTACCAACCCGCACTGGTGTAGCGTGGTGCATTAAGCTCCAAGCCCTGTTCATCCTGAGGGAAAGCCTAAGCCCCTGCAGTGGGGCATTAATGGGCTGATGGTATGGTATGGTCAGCGAAGGTAGTTATCAATATTCATCGTGTTAAGTTTGAATCGAGGGAATAATTAATCTGAAAAAAAAATTAAAAAGTGGCACATAACAAAACTCTTCAAAGAATGTTTTAAACAAGATACGTTGACAACTCCTTGAGATACGTATATCTACGCTATTTTCAGTTACCAACAAAAATTTTGTGTGATAGATGATTATAAGGTTGTACGTTATTGATTTGTGTAGTGCTTGCTTGAAATCTTATATTTGTCCGACAGGCACTTGGCTGGTTTTAATTATGAATGCAGAGAATATTTTAGACAATTAGCGAAAACGCTATGATATAACCATGTTGTGGCACTATTCATTAAACATTTTGAATTTATTTTGTAAACTGGTCTAACGATTTCGGGTAACTAATGGTGTACCTAATGCATAACATTGACCTTTCCTGAGACAACTATACCGCGTCAGGGAGCGGATGTTCCACGCTTATAACATTAGATTATGGGTCACCAATAGAAATCACGTAATCATTTGTCTCTCAATGCTCAGGTCCAACAGGGAAGGCCAACGTTGTGCACTATATAGGTATAACGCGCAACGTTGCTCTTCTCTGCTGTACGTACGGCGTATATAAAAATGGTGAAGCATAAAAAATATAGCCATCAAGATATTGAAGTTGATAAAATTCATATTTTAAATTTCAGAGATAAAGAAAGTTAAACATAATGACAATATATCAATAAATTACATTAAAAGCTCGTGTTGATTCAGTAAAGTGACGTTTCTTTCTGCGTAAATAAAGAAAATTGCTGTTCAAACCTTGTATTCTCTGCCACCGGTGGTGTATTTGTTGATAATTTTTGAAAAACTTATATTCGGTAATAATAATAATTCCTGGGACTTCTTAGACAAGGCCGTCTAGTCCAAAACTAGGCAGAGTTTGTATTGTGGGTGCACAGACAACTGACACACATTCTTAGATATTTTTACTAATTAAATAAACATTTATTTCAAAGTAGGGTCCGTAGTCAGTGAATTACAATGATATTAAAGCTAAATTAAACACACAATGAAATAAAATTATCTAACACAAAATGAAATAAAACAATATTGCCCAATATTATTAATAATAATATAGGACATCCCACACAGTGCCATCTAGTTCCAAAGTAAGTAAGTATTATGCTTGTATTATGTGGTACTAGACAATTGATATACATACTGAAATATTCTTTTTTTTATAATATATAGATACTTGTACACCCAGATACGAAACAAATAAACATGTTCATGTAGGTACACAGATATTTGTCCCGTGCGGGACTCGAACCCGCGACCCTCGGCTCTACAGTTAGGGTCTCTAACCACTCGGCCAACCGGTTGGTAAAATATTATTTAATGAGACCAATAATTGTCCCCACCCAGTATTTTTTGAAGGGACAGTCTGGTCTGGCAGCGGTCACTTTCAGGATGCTCTTGTTACTACATTGTAGACGTCGCAGGAGAGACCACTTTATTACGCATGATGGCATGGAAACCATCAGTGCGAGCCTCTGCGAACATTCCTGAGGCACTGCAACGCCATGGTAGTCTCAACAGCATCCTGGAGGCATTATTGAATTGGACGCGCAGAGCGCCGTAGGTTCGACGCATGTATGATGCCCACAAGCCGCTCATGTAGAATGATGGACAGGACGCCTTAAAAAGAGTTACTTTGACATCTGTAGTACAACGAACGAATTTGCGGGCAAGGATATTGCCCCTCACCGCCAATGCCCTACGCTCCCTCTTAATAACTGCATCATTTGTTAGGTCGCTGGTGACAATATGGCCCAAGTACTTAAAGCTACTTACCACGTTGAGGACTACACTACCGAGACACACGGGCGGAACATCGCGGCTGTTGTTTCGGCGCTCTAAATATAAGAATTTCATCCTTTTTTGTGTTATATTGTAAGCCATGCTCCATTGCATATGTCTCACAGATCGTCAGTAGCTTTTTTAAGCCAGCCATCGATGGACTAAGCAGAACCGTGTCGTCTGCATAACTTTTTAACACATACTTGGTCAAGCTGGTCAACGTACAAATTATAGAGTAGAGGCGAAATTAGCCCCCCTGTCGCACTCCACACTCTAGTCTATACTCATCTGACAAGGTACCCGCCTATCTCACCCGGTTCCTTTAATTGGAGTACCAGCATTTGAGGAGGGAAGTATACTCCGCCGGCACACCCGCATGCCGTAACTTGTTCCACAGCATACGGTACGCAACGAGATCAAAAGCTTTTGAAAAGTCGAGGAAACAGGCATATACATGCGTTTTCCTAGCAGTATAGTACTTAACAGTGCGTTTTAGACTTCCGTTGATACTCCTGCTTCATACATACTTACATATACAGATATTTTACACCCAGCACAGAACAAATATACATGTTCATGCACACAAAAAATGTCCTGTGCGGGAATTGAAGCCGCGACCTTTGGTTTTGCAGTTATTGTGTCTAACCACTAAATCATCAGTCAAGCCAATTCAGTATCTCACTGTAACTTTTAAAAATTGGTTAGTTTTAATTTAGGTGATTTAGAAACGCAATTTCACGCAAACAGAACTGTTCAAGTGTGAGTCTTACTCGCACCAAAGTACCTACTTGGAGCGCGCGGCCCCGAGTAAGTAGGTTATCTTCGGTACTAACGCTGGTTTACTAATATTTAGCGCAAGACACACTTGTAGGGATGTCGACATCGCGTAGCTAAGAATAAATATCATTTTTTTCGTAGCTTTGCATATGTATCACATCTATCAGACACACGTAAACTTCAGTGACAGTTTTATACCTTTTTTTTAATTAACTAAACTTTTTTTGTCTGTTCTCCCGACGCACACAGTAGTGATGGACGGGAAGCGTCCTCTGCCCCACCGCACCGCTTCTTCCCACATGTGTCGCCTATTTTTCGTAACATGTTCTACTTATAGAATCTTAACCTACTTTGCTTGCATGCCGAGTATTCCGTATATATTTGTGTTAGGTATTTACATATTTTGTTTCCGAACTTTGCCATCGCAACAACCCGTCAAAGTGATAAAAATTGTTTTTGTCACCGCTTCCAAACTACGATGAATCACTATTTTCAGTAATTGTTTAAACACAGTATTCCCGTGGCATATAATATACAGAAATTCGAAGTTCCTTACTAGTTTAATTTTAGCATAGACCCCGTCGTGATAGCTTGAACGCAGCGAACCTGTTTCAAATCTATAAGGCCATGTGGCCATGGTTCGAGTCCGGCCGTGTATCAGTGAGTTTTTTCTGACTTAAGTACATTAACTATCACTGACTTCATGCCTCGGAAAGCATGTTAAGCAGTCGGTCCCGGTTGCTGTCAATAGATGGCGGTCGTTACAATCCGCCAACCCGCATTGGTGCGGCGGGGTGGATTTAAGCTCCAAGCCCCCTCATCTTGAGCAGAGGCCAAAGCACCTGCAGTGGGGTATAAAAAGGGTTGATGGAATGGAACGGAATAGACCCCGTAATAAAAATTGTCACAACTAATTTGACGGTCCTCCATTTTTTATTTTTTTTATTTTTGAAAGTAAATAAGATTGAAAAATATATTTGTACTCGACTCACTAGACTATGACACCTCAATTTTTCCCCCCGCTTTTTTTTTCATGAATGAACGACTTCCTGAAAAATAATTGAATTGATTTCTGAATCAATATTCGGTTTCAGGTCAACATTTTACATGTTATATCCAAATTTCAAGTTTGACTTGAAACAGCAGAGTGACAACAATAGGGTTTAGTTTAGCCCTTTGTTCCCAAAATCTTAAAAAGAGTGAAAGTGCAAAAAAATAATTCGGTGCTCGAAAACAGTTTTATCCACTTGTTTACACTCAGCGTACTTATCAGGTATTCTGTGACCAGATGCTACATACTATATAGGATTGAGGAATATAGGGTTTAATAAATCAATACATTGACAAAACCTTCACCATATATTTATTAATAAAGACAATCTAAAAGATCACGTAATAGTCATTGTCTTAAAAAATTAGTTACCCTAATAAATTTATCAATATATATTATATAATATATATGTATATATATATATTATTATATATATAATAGAGTTTTATTTTATTACTTATTGTTTCAAGGATATGCGAAGTTGTGGAGAGTCGTCCAGTGAGAAGTTTAGAAGACTCCGAACTTAGTCGTTGTTCATTACCGATCATCACATTCATTAAATATAACAACGAATATCTAATATTTATACGGTTTACATTTAAATTCCGACCGCTAAATGCTTAGTAAGTTGTAGTTTACTAAATTCACTACGCGAAGAATCGTGCTAATCTAAAAAGGTGTCTACAATTATTCACCGATAATGTTTTTTTTTGTTTTTGTTTTAAAAAGACTTTTGTAATTTACAGAACGTTCAAAATCACAACACAGAGTGTAATATCAAATACCGTGCTGTCGCGCACGCGCTGTTACTCCTACGCTGTAGTTTTAATGTACATGTACGTATGACCTCGAATCGGAGCGCCCGCGGCGAGCGCGCCGCACGTACAAAATTAGAAGAATATAATATCCGTTGCTAAGACTTATAAAATATTAATACTTCATTAAAATCTCACGTACTTATGTAATGACACAACATTGAAAAGTTTTACATAACGTGCCACCGACAAATTCATGTGTACAGGGACTGGGGTTCGAACACCGACAGGATTATAGCCATAGCAGGTATTGCAATTTTTCTCTAAGTTAACGGAACGGTCGGACGACATCAACTGGCTTTATGCACGTCACAGACGATGAAGATGCTATAAAATTTTACAAAAATCGAAGTGAATTTAATCTTTGTGATGATCTTTCGAAGGAAAATTATATATGATAAATTTTTCGTTTCAAATATGTTACAATGTGTTTCCATCTCTCAGTACATTACGATAAAACTTCCACAGTATATTAAAATACTGCAAGACGAAGATTGTCTTCAAAGTTTCTGATGGTCTATTGGACTGTATAGCGAGCGGTATATCTTCACTGTTTGTGAGGCGCTTTAAGAAGGGGCTGTACGCGTGAACGCCCATACAAACGCTCTTAAATAATTACAACCTTAATACGCATTTTAGTGGTGGCTTGTTTCGAATTATAATCTCATTTGAGTTAGAATTAGGTTTGTATAAAGCCAAAACTTCGAAATTTCAGTAAAAATCCTTGTTATAGTAATTTCTTAATAGTTATATAATTACCTATACGGAGTTTTATAGAAATTTCGAAATTTTGGCACTATACGAACCTAGTTCTAATTCAAATGAGACCATAATTCAAAACAAACCGAGATTAAAATGCGTGTTAACGTGGTAAATGCATATTTAATAACCTACATAGTAGTTTTCATCTGAAGTTGACCGAATAAGTGAACAAAGTGATGAATGCTTTGTTCAACTTAACGTCGTTATTGTATTCAACGAACATCTTTTATTTGACGTAGCAAATGTCAAATTCAAATGTCAAACCACAAAATGTAGCTAAACGCGTACCCATCCATATTTACGTTCATTGGGGCAACGTAACGCACGCGATCTAGACATATGTATCCGACGTCATTGTTCTCAAATTTTATTGATTAAAATTGCAACACTTGTTATTAACATTGGATATCGAAATCGGTAGATACCTACCGATCGTACATAGAGGGTCACACAACAGCGAACACTTCGAAACGTTCAATTTGACACCTTTCAGATTCCTGAGATTCTGCGATAACATTTTGTTAAACATGAATTATACATTTAATCCCATCTAAGTTAGGTATGTAACACAATTGACATTTTTATCTTTAGTGTCGTCTAGTGCTTAACAGAAACTTTTATACATTTAAGTCTATACAATAGATAAGTATATGAAATTAATGAGAATAAATTATTTGTGTGCCTTTAATGATGAATTACTATTAAAACATGTAATAAAATAGAACTGTGGGCCGGCATATCAGTCGTCACTTAGCGAGGAAGTTCTATTTAAACCTATAGGCACTCCGTTGAAAGGAAAAAATTTTTGGTTTCAATTTAAATTATCTTTTATTTTGACTCCCCAGTCATTTTTTAATATAATATTTGGAATATCTCGCAAACAGTCACGTATTACCAAACTAGATAGAGCCTGTTGTACCATGGTTATTAGACACCTGATAAACATACTTAAATATTTTTTTATAATATACATATAAATATTTTACACCCAGCTTAAAAGGAAATAGACACATTCATGTATACAAATATTTGTCGCGGGCGGGAATCGAACCCGCGAGCTTTGCGTGTGCACACCACGCGACCAACCGGTCAGTAATTTGACTGACATCATGCATTTCCATATATGGGGAAAAAAACTTATTGCAAATTGGATTGAACTATCTATCTCTACTTTATGGGATTACATTTTTTTTTCATGATTGTTCAAAGATTTTCAATTTGAAGAATAGGAAGATACAAATTACAATGGAAGGTCGTCAAAATAAATTTACAAATGATAAGTCACGTGATGCTATTTAATTTCTCTGTTAGCTAGTGTTAAAAATGAGGAGGTTCAGCCCAAAAAGCTATATGTCCACTATAACTAATTTGGACCGGTTGGGGTAAAATTCCTAAATAATGTTTCGTTTTGGTATGACTGTTTAATTTTACTAACGTCTACCACTGGAAAGGGAGCTTTTTGGTCAAAAAAGGAAGAAGATTAATGCGGAGTTTAATTGTTTTAAAATATTTTGTGAGAAAAGTAGTTGTTTTTGCTATACTGGAAATGTGACGTTTTGGGCTGAACCTCCTCAAATATGTATAAGGATTCCCTGTAGCTATGGTACTTTATCAAAATCAACGAAGATAGTAAAACCTATATTTAAAGAGAACTTCGAAAAAGAAAACTATAATATACCGCCCATTACATATTTCTTTCATTGATTTTCTCATTATATTAATGAATTTGTGAGTAGGTACATATAACATTTAAAGTATGTTTCGCTTGAACAATGAAATGTTAGAGTGAATTTATAAATGCATTTTCAATTTGCGCCTGTGTAATGTATTTTCCTAAAATCTAAAATTAAAGTCAGTTGAAGAAAATAAATGAAAAAAATACATTTAAAAATAAAATCGTAAGGCACTTCTATGTTTTAACTGAAATTAATATTTCCTTGGCCTTATATATAATACACGATTTGTATTCCAATTTATTTCACATCTGAGATAGTATTCATTCTAAATGAAATTCTAAGCATAGTTATTATGTTTGCTAAGCCAACTATCTCTTTTTAAATGTCTACGACCCTGACTAGTACATTTGGCACGTGGAACGGGTTAGTAGCGTCAATGAACAGAATTCTAACGATGATGTAGAAACTATAATGAAAGCACTACATCACCAAGATAATTAGAAAACTATCTGAAATACGGTATTTTTTCCACTTCGCTCGCTGTCAGACTTTTTTACGAGTGTTCTTTTACGTCCACCATTTGACAGCGTCATCGATGTAGTGTTATGTCACGTTTGACAGTTGTCTAATTATCGTGGTCGATTAATAACGATCGAAACCTTAGTTAGAGTACCATTCAGTCTTAATAGCTAAGAGTATTGTTAAAAAAGTTAATGGAGGGATTTGAATTTAATAATCTTTAATTTACTCCATATTAAAATAATTTCGTACGCTCTGATTGTTCGAGAACGAATAATATAAGCTATATCTTCCGTTATTACTTAGTAGAAATAGATTTATAGACATTAATAGTTTCGAAATAAAATCCATCCGGCTCTCGTAGCGATTTCAAAAGCACACCATTTTTCACCTAGAGTGTATCGGGGGTTTAAATACGTCTCGCTTAAATTAGTTCTAAAATAAAATATTTTTTCTACAATTAATTTTCATCTAAAGTGCCTTCTAGAACGTTTCATATTCGTACTAAATTATATATTTTACCTAATCGAATTTGGCATATTTTTCACTAACACTAGCCATATTAGCGTTTGGCAGATTTTGGCAGATTTTGGCAAGTCGATATAGAACACAAAATAAATAATATTAGCAGTACGTCTCCGACACTGAAGCCGTGGCAGCGTTACCATTCATATATTATTAGTATTATTTATTTTGTGATAAAAAGTATATGTACTGCATGCCAGTAGGTATAGAATTCCTCTAGACACGTATAAACACAACCAAATAATCACACAAGTTGGCGTTGCATCGTATGCACGCTCCGGATGACGTTCGTTTGTAGAAATATATTTAAACAAACTAATAGCCATTAAAAATACGATAAACGATTTCCGTAGAAGAGAAACAAAAGAATATGCATAACTTTGAAATCGTAAAAAATTGAATTGACGCTGAGTATTAATAAAGCATACGTATATATTGCGGAAGTGTAGCGAAACGCGGAAGTGTAGCGAAACGCGAAACTCTAGCGAAATGAGTCAATTTCAACATATTTGTGCTTGAAATGGTGGATTCGCTAATCGTCCGCTTTACGTTTTCGCTATACCCCAGTATTAAATAACCATTTTTTTTTAATAATATTGAGTATTTCATTGGTTTATTGTATAAATAATCTGCTTCAATGATGACTTGAATTATAATTTTTGTATATCAATACAATTTTTGGTCAATATGTTATGCATATTCCGTTGCAATCATAATAATAATAATTAAAAGCTATTTTTATGATATTTTTTAACTATAGTAGTGTATTGAACTATTTTGGCTGTTCGCATATCATTCAGGTACGTATGGAAGGAAAATAAACCATGTCTTATAGTGGCATTTGGTAATTGCCGTTTTACACTGACACCAATATTACTATTTACAGTGCAGCACATATTTTTAAACCTATATTCGTGCTGAATTATATTCGTAACATCCTTTTTCATTACGGACTAGAAAACTAAATAAAGAAAAATACATACAAAAATATATAGCATTTTGTCAGTTTTCTTTTAGATTGTTACAAATACTTTTTTTTTTAATCAACAGAGCTATTATTCCACTGGCATCAAAATCAATGTGTATTTTAACATTGGTGTCGGTGTAACAAGCAACGTACGCATCCAACGTAGCCATATTTTAGTCATTAGGTATCGTTCATATATTACGTCACAAGGGACATTTATAATGTGATAAGGAGAACGAGAGCGACGCTCCCGTCACGTCAGAAGTTTCTTAAAACATAAATTTTAAGGCGTTCTATATTATTTATTGCTCTTAGATTAATTACTATGAAAATAAATGTTCCTTAAAGCAGTGAATATAAAAAACACAATCGTTAAAAAAACTATTATAAAATAAGTGATTTCAGATTTGCTGGAAGTGGATAGATATGGTAAAGTGGAACATGGGCCGACGGGGGCTTGAAAATGAGTAAAATGTGACGTAATTTATGTAGGATATTTACTTACAATTGAAATAGTTATACCTGAATTTTCGTTAGTTTTAGCTGTCAAGGCCTGTCCTAAACAATGGAGCGAAAGCAAAGTCTTAAAATGTCTTTTCTAAGTAATACTGCCCAACTATACGAGAACTCAAGCACGAAAGTCTTCGGTTAGTAGTGTACGAACTTGCGGAAGACAATTCGAGAGATTTTAATAAGAAAGATCACAACCTTAAACCGGCAAATGGCTGGGCGTGTATCGCCGCTTCTCACTTAAATATTAACGAAGCGGCGCCATTTTTTTTCAATATTTATATCCGGGCCATCCATTCAGAGTAAAGAAAATTGAGCAATTTGTGATTATTGCCCATTTGTACATTCGAGTGTTACAGAACAGAAGGAGAAAACAACGATTTTTTTTACATATACATACATAGACGAACAATAAACCTTATCACAACACGTATATACGTAGTACACTTATATATTACATTATAACTAAATTTTTTATCGTAAATATCAAACAATAGCATATACAGAACGATCAACGAGGAACTAGACAATAAGATTACCAACGTAAAATATAACATTTGAGCATTTTCATAACTTTGGTTTAAAAAAATATGACAATTCCCTTCCATTTTTTATAGCATTATTATAATGGGTCTATTCATTTGCTATTGAAAAGTGTTACTAAATTCACCGTCAACTGTTTTTATCGTTTTCGTCTATTACATGTTTATTACACAAAATTTTGCGAAAGAATTAAAATGATGGCGATATTGTAATTTTTTTTAATGATAAATAAATAGGTGGGTACACCAAATATACGTATTATTAACTGGTGGCTCTGAAAATTAATGTTATTCTAGAATTTGGGATTGCATCGTCAGAATTAAAAAAAATAATATATATGTTACGTGATTTGGCATTAAATGAACACAGTCGATATTTTAGGATTTTCAAAGTATCCATGGAGCATACAGTAATTCGACAAGCAGTTGTTGGATTCATTTTCAAATATAAATAGAACGTTAATATGTGACGCTTAGACAAATCGCACATACGCCAAGTCGAGTCTTAAAAGCGGAAGCCGTTATAACAATAAATAATAATTCAAACATTAAAAAATAACAATATTCAATTGGCAAATAAACAGTGAGCTAAGCTCGCGATAACAGAACATTGAAACGAAACGTAAACGTAAACGAGGTAGTGTAGTTACTACACGAACTTATGTATCACACTTAGTTGTAATGCCGGCTACACACATATGGTCAACAGTTGAGTCCAACAAATGGTTTATCCACGTGCCTGTCTCTTTGTTAAATTCACACAGTTCTCAAATTGTTGTATTTGCACCGTAAGTAGTAATAGTGGTACATTAGGGATGGTATATACTATACGATGTGGGGACCAAAGGATTGGCTTGTCGATTTTAGAAAACAGAAAAATTTGATTATTTAGAAGTATAAAGATACATTATTGCTTTTTGAATGAAGTCTTATTAATACAGGGCCCTGAGATTGACATGAAATCTAGCGATAAGTAAATACATGTAAACTAAATTTGAATACTTCAGATAAGTTTTCTAAATTAATTGGATTCAAATCAGAAGAGTTCAAAATACTGAATCTTAACATAAGGGTAAAAAATCTGTCAGATCTTCTGATTAGTATTAAATACAATGAGCTATAAGTTGGATTCACAAACGGCCAAAGGGCAAAAAAAAATTATACATCTATCAATCGAGAGACAAACATCTATCGATTTGGCATCAGATTAGCTTCGTGCAACGCAACTTCAAATGCCCAAAAATCCGCGTTTGGCAACAATGTTGGAACCAATGTATGGAGCCAGCATATACTTATTAGGTATAGATCAATTCTCATTTCGTACGAAGCACGGTGTTGGCGTCCCCCGATGGAGTCGCTCGTGCGTGGCTTCAACAACCCACCGTATCGTCTATTTACAACATCACACTTGTAAAGTCACATTAAGAAGTCGTAGTGTCATATAAAAATTTTTTCGAAGAACTATCTATGTATCAATCGTTATACAAAATATTTTTATGCGCTCTCTTCAAGCTTAGCATTACATGAATTTCGAAACAATCAGTATTTATAGGTACATTTACATTCAGTAAGATCATGACGGTACTACCTCGACCTAGCCACTAGATGCTACTACTGGCCTCTACAGAGTTTTGCTATATTTTATTTTATTTAATCTACCGTGTATCCTTAATAAATGCTATGAGTAGCGCGGTGCGGTGCGGGAGCGGGCAGCGGGGAAGGGTGTGGGGGGAGCAGTTACTGCGTTACGGCGCTAGTATTTTGCTTTGGTATTCTGCGGTCACTTGCGATCTGTCATCGGACCTTTCGACCTTTTCATAAGGCTTTTCGATTTTAGGCCTTTTCGGCTCGGCGTCGAGTGACCGGTGCGACTTCATATGCGCGCTACGACTTTTTACTTTGTTAAAAACTCTGAAACATAACAGGGTACACTATTAGAAATAGCAACTGAAAGGAAAAATAAAATAAAGCGAACAGCCTGAGTCCAAACCGAAGCGGAAGTGAAGCGAAGCGAAGCGGAAAGCGGTAACTTGAGCGCCGGCGCGTTGGAATTCACACGCCGGCTACCCTCGGGCACGCAACTCTCTAACATATCCCTCCTAATATTAGTACAATAAATAAAATATATTATTTTATAATTTCCTAAGCGATGGACACGAGTTCACTGCCTTAATTTTAATTAATAAAAATAGAGATTAATTCATATTTACATAGAATTTCAGTATAGGTAAAGATCGATGTTTTGATTTTCGAAATACGCTAATAAATAAAAACGTTATATACTATGCAATAAACGGTTAATATACGAAGCTTATGCAAACATTAACTTGACATGCAATTCAACATCCATAAATATAAACACACATTTGTATGACGCGCGCCGGCCAAGCGAGCATGCTCAACAAAATTTCAATTTGGATCATCGCTTTGAATAAGTTGAATCGACAATACTGCCGAGCGTGTCTTCTCGTCCGGCGCAACAAATTAGTAAGTAATTTAACAAATAATTTTGTCCATGTACCGGTTGTTACGAAGCTGTTTTATTATTATTTTAACCATCACCGTGGTGGGCGCAAACAATTCACGTGAAAATAAATGTTATTTAGTTTTCATTGTCGGGCAACCGTGTTGTTGCCGAGTGAAAATAAACGCACGAGTTTCACGTTGAATTCGATACGCGATATTGTTGCTACATTCAGTACGCTGGAAGCGGTTGTGAGGCGGCGGCGGCTTGGTGCCGCTCGCACTTACTTCCCGCAGATCTTGCAGGGGAACTCCTCGCCGTCGTAGGGCGCTGGCGAGGAGGCGCACGATGAGTGGCCGTGTACCACTGTACCACCACCCATTGCATCCTGAAGGCAAAGAAATTTAAAACATAAGTTTATTTAAAATCTGGATTGCGCTTGAGTGAATACAGTTTCGCTTGGTGAGTGAGACATGCGACCTCTCTAGTGAGTTTACGCGTACACGCCTAACCGTGACAGCCACCCACCAGGCTAGAGAATATTTTCAAAGTATTATAGTAGTTGGATGCACAACTCTAGTATAAAGAGGCTAATTAATTAATTAGTGTATGTATATTATTAAAAAAATAAATGAAAATTGACTGTTTTTAAAGACGGATAAAATGAGTGGGAGTGAGGAGTCGTAACTATCATAGTATCTCTTGACGAATATAATTCATGAATTCTTATTATATGCAGGCTGTTAGTAATTTTGAGCCTACTAACTACATTCTTTCAATCAGGTTACCTGGTTAGCTATTGGGATTTCCATATTCCAGCTTCTTAGGAATAAAGTCTTATAATCTTTGGTCACTTTCTTCCAAAAGTAATAGAACTGCACACATTGTTTGGAATCTTTCGTTCTTATCTGTGGAATAATAACACTTATTTGTATTGTACGAATTAGAGCAACAATCCGACATGATTTTATGCACACGTTTGAGGTAACCTAAATAACTAGTCAAGTCAGTCACTTTTTAAACAAGTATTTTGCGCGAATGAAGAAATTACGTAGCACTGGAAAATGCTTAAGACCGTTGTCCTTCATTGTAATTTTATTCACGTATACTGTTGTTTACACAAGGGATCTATGTCTTTTTAGAATTGGTACGTTAAACTTTCAAAACTTTTATTTATGTATGAAAATTTACATCATATTTTATACTTTGAAACCAGAGTTCTGAATCGTTTATTTGGTAACCGGTGATTAATTATTAATTTTGAGTAGAATGTCGAGCATAAACATAAATTAACTAACAGGCAAGTTGTCGCTTTAAACATAGAGTGAATATATTTTTTTAACGTTGAATCGTTCACGCTGCTGTTTTGTTCCTTTATGGAGTTGACTTAAGAGTTCATACGTACTATTCACGACAGAACGGTTAATACATATCATTGTTTTTCGTGTCATACTTTACTACTACATAATTCGTGTCGTTTCGTGTCGTACTTGTAGAGCTGTTATTAATGTAATAATTTTATTGCTTCACTTACATCTACTTAATAAAGTACCTAATAAATGATTAGATATTTACGAGCTGAGCGATTCTGTAGAAATCCTTATCGTAGTGCCTTAGGCCGGCAAGGAAAGCTTCAACTTCGTCCGGTGCCCAGCGCACCTCAGGAGCGGGGCCGGTAATGGGAGCGGCCGGTCGCGCCATGAGCTTTAATGTCGCTGCTCGAACGTCACCTCCACACTCCCCTAACATTTGTAGCGCGTATTCCCTCGAGTGGCCGCCTACGGGCATCGCCGCGCACATTGCTAGCTCCATGAACATGCGCACTGGAAACGGCATTTTATATATATTAATACAAATTATGACCTTGTACATATCTGGCGAACAAAACGCTAATCATATTATATATAAAAACCGGGGACCGAGCTCCGCTCGAATTTTTATTTAATATAATCGTGTTTGTACAGTTAAACTTGCTCTTACTTTTAAGTGATACTTATGTAACGCATCTATTGCAACGCCCCCTGGTGGCCCATGACCGCAAACCTTATCTAAGAACCCGCTCTTAGGTGATAACTATACAACGCAAAAAACCACGTTAAAATCCTCCCAGCCGTTTTAGAGAATCATCTATTGTAGCGCCCCTAGACAACTCATAAGCTGTTCTTACGTGATATCTATGTAAGTTAAAAACCGTATCAAGATCCTGCCAACCGTTTTAAAGACACACATCTATTGCAGCGCCCCCTGGTGGTCCATAATTGCATAACTTATTTAATTATCTACTTGTAGCTGGTAGGACCTATTTAAAGCTAAAAACCGTATTAAAATCTGTCCAGTGGTTTCGACGATACACATCTACTGCAGCGCCCCCTGGTCGTTAATAGCTATAAAACTTATTTAGAAACCTGTTTTGCGGTGATATCTATGTAAAAACAAAATTTCATGTAAATCGTTAGAGAGCCCTTTCCGAGATAGCCGAAATATATACCTATACAAGAATTGCTTATATTATAGTATAAGCTATTATAGTATAAAATAATTATAGAAATTGCTAGGAAAGAAAAAAATCATATTAGTATCATATTTGTGTTTTCAACTGATTATAAAAGAAAATAATTGCAGTAGGAAGATCAATTACATTATTACGTGGGCCATACTGAAACTTTCTGGATTCTTATAAATAAGACCTGATATTTTACTTATGATACATTTATTGTTTTTCAAAGTATATGCCGCCATAATAGACACATTTTTGCATTCGGTGAAACCATTGGAAAAAGCAGTTGGACCAATCTTCTTTAGGGACCGCTTCAATAGCTTCATGAAATGCACTAGCCGTGAATCGGGGTTCGTAAAACGTATGCCTCTAAGTTTATCTTTAATTTTCGAGAACGAAAAGAAGTCGTATGGTGCGAGGTTTGGACTGTATGGCGAATGCGTTATCAGTTTTAAATTTTAACCCTTCAAATACGCTTCTGTTATTTTAGCGGTATGTGAGGACGCATTATCGTGATGAAGGACGACTTTGCTTCGAGGCCGCTTTTCCCGAACTTTTTCTAAGACCCTGGGCAAGCAAGTGTGTGCATATTAATCTGCAGTTACTGTTATTTTGTCTTCAAGTGACACTTGTGTAATGGCCTGATTTGCCGAAAAAAGAAGCAACCATTTTCTTGCCAACGGTTCGACTTTTCGTAACTTTCGTTGGCAAATCTTCAAAAGGAAAGACCCAGTTTGCTGACAGACATTTTCTTTCCGGTTCAAAACAGTACACCCAGGTTTCGTCATCTGTCACGATATTTTAGACAGCCAATGATTACCCTCCATAAAACTTTGCTATCATTTGGCGACACCATTCTACACGCAGTCGTTTCTGGTCTTCCGTCAAATCATGCGGTATCCATCGAGTGTAAAGCTTCCGTACTTTCAGATACACATGTAAAATCTTTTGCATTTGACTTATTCTAATGCCTAATACAGTACGAATTTGCTGACACGTAATTTTTTTTCAGTCTTAACTAATTGACGTACAGTATCAATATCAAATTCGGTAACCGCAGTCGCTGGTCGACCTTCAGGTACATCGCTATGAAGATAATTACGTCCACGTCTAAAATCTTTGAACCGCGTATACACAGAGCTAAGAGATGGAACTTTATTACCAAATGCCGATTGAAGTCTCTGGCAACTCTCTAACTGACTTAAGCCGCAGCGAAAATCATAAAAAATCATAGTGATTCTCTAGTTAAGTTCATTGTAATTCCGAAACACAATTTTCAAACCGACACGCCACAATCAAGAAACAAATGACTATCTCGCAATTTAAAAAGTAACGTGTTCCCAGAGAGTTCCATTTTCAAATGTCATAAATGATTTCCTATTTTCTCTATTGTAAGTGGCCAGATCCAGAAACTTTAAGTATGACCTACGTATAAAGGAGGCATGCATATATCATATTGAATGATTTATTTACTTTGATCACCACTGGCTATAAACAAAATATTATCGTCATCACCTTCACTATCGTCGAGGGTGTCGTTGATACCAGGATCCCATAACATCTGTTCTGGTGCGCGATGTAAATCCGCACGATCGGGACACAACTCCGGAATCTCCGCTTGATGCTCGGGCCCTATGTTGATTTGAGGAGGCACCAACTCCTCCGTCGCGCTCGATTCGCTCTCTCCAGGAAGGCCTAAGGGAAATCAATGATTACTCATGGTAAATTTGGTCTTCTATTTTGAAACGGCAACAAAGATATTCATGCAAATATACAAATAAAAATATTCTATTAACATTAACTTTATACATCGAGAAAGTTATTTTTTGTAATCATAAACTTAATCACCATCTTATTATATTTATAGAAAACTGTAATAATAAGATTGCAAAAATAAAAACAATAAGAATTAGTCAAGCGATAAAGGTACGGTATGGGTGAAGTTTCACAGTTCCTGGTAACTAATCTTGAAAATTGAAGATAATAGAAAAAAGGGTAAATGTGAGAGAAATACCTAGTTATCGATATATTTAGTAAGTTTGATTGATTTCTACGGGAAGCTAATGAAATAGGCAGACCCTTTTTGAAAATCTATCAAAGTAACTTACTCAAAAATTAGAATCGTGATTATCACTACATAGTATAAAACAAAGTCGCTTTCTCTGTCCCTATGTCCCTTTGTATGCTTAAATCTTTGAAACTACGCAACGGATTTTGATGCGGTTTTTTTAATAGATAGAGTGATTAAAGAGGAAGGTTTATATGTATAATAACATCCATTAAATAGTGGAGAAGTACTGTTATTTTTGAGGTTTCTAATGTGATGTCGTAAATAATTACATTTTTTCCGCTTACATTGCAAACGCAGGCTGAACCCTACGAGTTTTATCAAAATAATGTACTAAGTATTGTACACATTGAAAAGGTCTACAGAAAAGTCCGTGATGGTATATGTCTATCTCTTATGGATAACCCACAATTACTTTTTTTTGTCATTTACTTTTTACGACAAATAATGTCTAATTTTCGAAGTGATTTTAACCAATACAGCATTAATCCTTAACTAATTAAATACCTTGAATACATTGTTCATTTAATATAGATCTATATGGCCCTTTACACCGTATGATTTATGATATGATATGATTACACCGTGCGAAGCCGGGGCGGGTCGCTAGTAAATAATAATATTAACTAACTATGGATTAATTAATCTTAATTTGCCTAATCCATTATGAAAACTTTCGTAAAAGGATATACGATTTATTCATTTATGTAAGCTTCCGTAGAGTTTTATAGCCGTTTCTTAGATCTCTTCAGATATTTCACAAAATACTACAAAAAAAAAGAATAAATTGTTAAAGTTTCTAAAGTTTAAAAGTTTCGTAGGAAAATTTACGATATGACTGTTTACATAGACTGTCATAGAGTTTCGTAGCTTTTTTGTAAACCTCTACCGATCTTTCATAAAAGATTCTACGAAGCAAATATGCTTTCTTAACTTTTTGTAGGAAGATTAACGTTCCTTAACCATTGACAAAGACTTCCACAAAAAATCCGTAGCTTTTTCGTAGACTTTTAGACATCTTTCATAAAAGATTCTACGAAAGCAAAACTTATTTCTAACCCTTTTGTAGGAAAATTTACGTTCCTTAACCATTGACAAAGATTTCCATATAGTTTCGTAGCTTGTTTGTAGACCTCTACAGATCTTTCATAAAAAATTCTACGCAAGCAAAACTCATTTTTAAACCATTTGTAGGAAAATTTACGTTCCTTGACCATTGATAAGGGCTTCCATTTTTCGTAGACCTCTACTGATCTTTTATAAAAGATTCTACGAAAGCAAAGCTCGTTTCTAAACCTTTTGTAGGAACTATGAAAACTTTCGTAAAATGATCTACTATTTATCGATTGATGTAAAGTTCTGTACAGTTACGTAGCCTTTTTGTGCACTTCTACACATTTTTGCAAAAAACTTACAATAGAAAGAATCATTTCCAAGAACATTCATAAATTAAATCAACATTTCAAAACGTTTTTCAACAAAATTTGATAACGTAGTCACACAGATCGTATTTAAACAGAAAGATTAGTACCATGACGTTAGAGTTGTGACTTGTAATTTCAAAAATATTGCTTTTAAAGATTTTGTCAAGGTATCATATACATCTCGCTAAAATTTGATTCAGTGTCAACACGATATGTTTGTAATGAATAGTTTCGAAAACTAGTTAGACGTTGCCGGCATTTCCCAGGATGTCAAAGGCGTTATCCTACTACATAATATCTAAGGTAGAGTACAGCAGCCTTATTAGAGACTGCTACAGACTTTGTGAAAAAATTTACAAGAGAATTACTCCCGAAAACTTTCGTATAAGGGTCTACGAATTTATATAGACTTATGTACAGTTCCGTACCTTTTTCGTGGACCAATATTTCTCTGACTACAATATTTATCATCTAATACTTTATTACTGCACTTTCGTTGATCCACGAAAGACGATTTATGGAAATAAGGTAGGCTTGAAATGTTATGTTGACGTATTTATATGGAAACGAATGTTGATGGTTTCTTTTGGATGTATTGTAAATATATCCAAATATTATACCTGCGGTTAGCTCAATATAGAGCCCAGCGCCATCTCTATCCGGTGGTAGGATTGGTTGAGGCGTATAGTGGGTTGAGGCACGGCGCAAGCGCGTGCGGTGCGGTGGAACAGGAGAGCCTCGTCTTTTGCGTCGTTGTGGGGACGCCGGCACGCTACTGGGGCTTAAAAATACCGCCGGGACTGTCTCGCGGCCTTCTACGCACACCTGGTGGAACAAATGTTATAAAAAAAAAATGTAGAGTTGTCGTCGGTAAGATATCCGCTATAAGCGTATAGAGCTATGAGTTCATTTAATAAATATGACCATGGTGGTTCCTCCAACTCGTACCAGGCCAGCGTGGTAAGCTTATGGTACAATCTTCTTGACCCAATGCGAGAAAGATTTATACTGCAATAGTAGATAGAAGCTGGACATTTTGACGATGATGAGTGTAGCCATGATTTCAAATTGGATTACTTATAGGTGTACCCAGGTACACAGATTCGGATACATGTTAAGAAACACATTGTGAAACGTGTCCGTTTTTGAGATCGATCATTGACATTTGCCCATCGGTATGTCTGCTCCAGATAGATAATTAGGAACCAAACGATGAGTAATTTAATTTGATGATTACTTTCTGAAAAGCGCTGGAATATCATAATCTACAAATATAAAAGTCGTCGAAATGCACGATAAAAAATACACTAGAAAAAATGAAATTTGTTTGGAATGCAGTTTCACGGATAAATCGTCACTAGTATGTTTATTAGACAAATCACTGTTGAGAAGTAGTAGTTTTTTTTTATGCCATTTTACATAAAATAATGCCTAAAAAAATAAAAATGAAATAGCACCTGCAGTGCGGCAGTATGATGCGACGGATCATGCCAGTGGTGGGCAGGGGTGGGTCGCTGCAAACGGCGGTGGGTGGCACGCTGGTGGACGAAATCTCTTGGGCTGCTGGACAGTAACGGGTCCTCCGAGTTCAGCATAATGCGTCTAGGCGCCGGCGCTGGTTCCAATGCATACGCGTCTAACGAACCACATTCTTCTGGTAATACCTCTTCTAGCGCCTCTTCCACCTACATACATGATTTATATTAATATAATTTAGTATTGTATAGTCACTAAGTTTGTTTTTCGAAGAATTTGTCTATCGTTATAAATTTGAAATTAGATTTAACAGAAATTAAACTAAAAACCTTTTTTTCAATTAAGCCTTTACATACATTTTCTAATTATCAGGAACTGCTAACTATTGGGAAAGTAGATTTTACTGAGAAGAATTCGCAAGAAACTTAGTTGTTGCTGTTTTCGACTTCCGATTATAATCCAAAATTGGTCAGTGATGCGAATTTCACTATAAATTACAAAAATAATGTGAAGAGATTTAGAAATATTTACTATACCTAAAGTCATCTTACTCGTATTAGGGTGTAGAAGTGCAGAATTAACAATAATGTTGCATAATGCAAAAAGACTTTAGGAGCCACATGCATATAAATATAATAAATCCAATATCCTAACCTCTTCTTGGCTGGACATTGTGGCGGTGAAGAAGGCAGCCGAGAGCGGTGATGAGGCTCTCGGTACAGTGTGCGCTGGTGAGTGAGCATCATGTGACGCCGGCGGTGTGGGATAGGCCAGACCGGGCGATGGAGTAGGTTGTGCCCCGTACGCACCAGGTGACGCTGCGTACGCGAGCCCTGGAGAGTCGCCCGTATAGGAAACCACAGGTGAATTGGCGTAAGAGATGCCCGGCGATGGAGCTGGCGATCCGCCATGACAGGCCCCAAAGTCTGCCAAAGATTCTGGCAACGGAGAATTGAGAACGGCCGCTAGCCGTCTACTGGACGGGAAGGTCACTGGCGACCGTTCACGGATTGACGCCGCCACGGTTGCATAGTCTTCCAGTGAGGCGAGCTCTTCTAGTTGGTCGGACGTCGTGCTGAACTGGAACGCATCGTCCTGCAACGCCGGCGAGAAGTATCCGTCGTCTGAATGAAACGATACCCCGAATAATTCAGGCCGGAACGTCAGCTGCTCCGGCTGTGGCGACCCGTGACCCGGGTCCGACGCAGATCGTTTCACTGCCTGTAAGTTTTTTTTTTTAAATTTTAGAATTCCTTACCATTAATTTTTGTAAGATTTTAAAGTTAATCGCCATTCTTTTGAACACCGCCAACCTAATTCCTAGAAAGTAGCATTTTGAGAAATCGATTTCATCTTCTTACCAAAAGAGGATAGATTTGGATATAGCTTAATCTTGACACTAAAGCATCACGTTAGTTGTGGTGCCATATGTCCTCTAATTTGATTTTGACGAGTAATGACGAACCAATTGCTGCACGCTGGGATCAAAGTGACTTTCTTATATACGAAAAAAAGGCCAGTAGGTCTGTCCAAGAAACAATAATAATACCTTGACATTCAGACATGTGACACTGGCCGAAATCTAGAATTCCTTGTATTAGAATTTTCAAATTCAAATTCAAAAAGTTTTTATTCAATATAGATGTTTACACCATGTTTACACACACTTATTGAAAGTCAAAATAAATTGATTAAGTACCGGTTCAAAAACTAGAAGGAGAAGAACCGGCAAGAAACTCCTCCCTGTTTATTTAATTTAAATATATGTTTTTCTTCATTGTTGTTTTTTTTTTTAATTTAAAGTGCATTACAACTATTACAATGATGTCCATGCGCACTTATCATTTAAATACTCGCTAATACAATAGTAAGCTTTTTTCACGAGTTGGACTTTAACTGGCTTTATAAATTGATTAGAATTCAAGTCTAACATTTCTTTTGGAATTTTATTATAAAAACGGATACAATTTCCCATGAAAGAATTATTAACCTTTGAGAGCCTGAACCTGGGAATTGATAACATATGCTTATGTCTTGTATTTAAGTTGCTTGTCAATGCGTCGATATTCACAATCATTTCGGAAAAGGTATTTCTAACAAGTATCCTAAAACTATCGAACCCGGAAGGTCACGGGTTCGAAATCGAACCAGTGATCTTCCGCACGTCAAGTAGGATATTTGTCCATTACACCACGGAGGTGATGTGTGCAATTAATAGTTAGCCATTGAAAACTGTACGTACTTTAGTACTGCCCTTCTTGAGAAGCTCGATCAAGGTGGAGTCCCTGTGAGTTGTAGAATTAACAGAGACGGCCGGTACGGTTAGGACTGGAGGGCCGGTAGGCGCCCGTGGCGACACGAATTGCGCCGAGGTGGCTGGCGCGGGCGACGCTGGCGACGCTAACGCCGACCGAGATGACAAGGGTGGCGGCGCCGGTGCAACAAACCCGGCACGTGACGCTAGCGTGTCGGTACTTGTACCTAGAATATATTGAGACTAGTCGATTATTTGTCCCACAAGAAATTTTTGTTTTGTATAATTTAGTTACGTATTATAATACCGTAACACTTAAATAAATATAAAAAAATATTTTTTATAAGATAGTGTACAACGATTTGTTGCCAGTATCAAAAATAACCTAATTGAAGTCAAATTTGGTCCCAACAAAACAGTGGCCGCGGTGGTAGTGTCGTACTATTGGTGCAGCACGTCGTTCGTAGCAGCACACAAGAATGCAAAATAGTTCGAAGGCGAAGGGATTATATTAATACTTCATATTGAAATTTGTAGTTAGTACCGGTAGAAGGTGTGGAGGCAGCTGTTGCTCGACGGCTGATGATTTTTTCTTCTATAAGCGCGCGCACTGACACCGAGGCCGTTTGTAAAGGCGGTCCCGTAGCTTCTTTCTTGTCCAATTTTTTGCTGTCCGAGTCCTTACACAATAAAATACATTAATAGTCTGATTTCCGTACGACTCCTTCAAATTATCCAGGAAATTAAAAACGGAAGTGTCAAGTACTTTGAGATTGTAATGAATGGAATGTATTTGATGTATTTCTTCTTATAATGAAATTTTTTGTATAATCATTATTTATTTCTACTGTCTGATGCGTGTCTGATATTCTAACAAAATTGTAATTTTCCAATCTTTTGGGAATTGTAAACAGACATTTCTATACATAGGAAGTACAGAGATCGATGTCCACTTTCTATTATAAAACTTTCTTTTTTTAAAGATTCATCCATTTATTCTTAAATCATTATAGCCAGTGTCACTTCTACTGAAAAATTATAGATTGTCTTTAATATGTAATATGTCGTAAATGAAATGAAGAAATATTTATATCCTTCACTTGGACTAGGTAAGGACACGTGGCGGGACCGTTCTTTTAAGTATACTTGTGCCAGAAAGACCCCTTCATCGATATTTTAATTCATATATTATCTTTCAAACGTCTATTATAATTATTAACAAGTTTTTATAAAAGTAAATTATGCATTTCAGCATTTCACCATAAATTTGTAGCAGAGATCTTTTTAATATTCGCTTCTCACAAGCATCATATTTGGGACATGGCGTTCTGTACCTCGAAAGTATATACTTCACAAATAAAGAAACCAATTTAAACTGACGGCCGTTGTATGAGACAAACTCGTTACGTTTTTCTCACACGTATAGGATAGGTGCACCGAGAGGAAAATACGACTGTCGCTGTTTTCAATTCATTTCTTTATTCGCTCGGTCTATACAGTTTTATAAATTGTAATGTAAAAAATCGCTTACTTTCTTGAAGTACCCGCCGTGAAGTCTCATGTGCCCGTTGAGCGCCGGTATATTCTTAAACTTCCTGTGGCAAAGGTTGCATTCGACAGGCTTGACGTCGTGCGAGCGACACGTGCCCGCCCCGCTTCCAGCGCCGCTCGCCGTCCCACTTCCGCATTTCGCCCCGCCTTGCTGTAGCTACGGAAACAATCGAAATTTTCAATGAGTTTAAGCGAGTTTAAGAGACTTTCGAATTTACTTTCGGACTTAGAGGCCCTTTCCGAAATTCCACCCCGAGTACCTCTTAAATGTTTCAACTTATTGACCGGGAACAATTCATTATTCATGAGTAATCTGATGTCTTAAAATATTAAATACACTACCGAGTTACGAGGTTCGCTCTTGTAAAGTTATAACCTTCGAGTGGATTTCTCATTACGAATGTAATTAGGCTTAATAAGCAAAAACGACAACCGGGATTCAAAAAAGTTTTATTAAAATTAGTTTAGAAGTGAATAGAGAATCATATTTAAGACACGTCACGATCTAAGCTTACACTTAAAGAATAAGGCTCGTATGTTAATAAAACATAGTCAACTTGAGATCGATATCTATCTTAAAATCGTTTCAAGTCAATACTAATTAATAAACCTTGAATAAACCCGTTTATTACATACCAGTAGTTCCATGTTTTTAGTTCCACATGGAACCTCTGCAACTCACTATATAGTTCCATTATGTCCGTTTAAGGAGTGGGACTTTTTCACATTTTTTAATTTACAGAAAATAAAATTAAAGAAATGGAAATAGAAAAATATAATTTAGAGAAGTGTATGAAATACATGAATAGATATTGGATAAAAGATAACTTTATAAATTCGTGGTGTTGTTTTGAAGAGCAACAGGACGACTAACTCATTGTAGAGTTGGCATAATAAATTAAATAGTAATTTTAAAAGAAAGCCACCCATAAGGGGAAGTAAATAATTATAGTAGTTCCATTTAAAGAAATGTCGGGGTATAAAAGAGTTAAAAATTAGATAGAACTATTGGGACAAAATTAATTTTTTTAGGTTAGAGTAGTTCCATGTGAAATTAACAACATGAAACACTGGAACGTACCCGAATAAACCATCGAGAGCAACTCATATGCGTGTCATTGGATTTTAGGGTCGGTATTAATAAAACATACTCAGCTTGAGATCGATACTAAAATTATACACGTCAGTACTAATAAACTATTTAATTAATTAATTTATTTATTTATATTAAGGAGAACCAAGTGCCATAAGTCTCAAATACTAATTAGTACCTAAACACATTTTGAGTATACACTTGAGCGCGATTCATCATGTATACTCATGTATTGACAGAGAAAACAATATTATTTAAAATGTTTTTTTTTAGAGATATGTCATATTTTTGGAGTCATTAAAGCGATTTATTCTTAAGCACAGCCAGCGACGTCATGCTAGTACCAAAAAAGTATTTTTTTCCAAATGTGTGAGTACGATCACAGTGCATGCATTTTAAGCTTCGTGTTTTGCATACGAAATCAGTGAAGACTAATTTTGATGCTTCCATTAAGCAGACCGAGCACAAATCTCAACAGCTGAAACTAACTCTGAAAATTTTGTGATGTGTGGGTTGTAGTGTAAAAGTTGTCACAGTGAATGCAGCTAGCACGGTCCAGTGACGCAGTGCAGTTGTCCAGCTAGAATTTTAATTGGTTGCGGATTTTCGCTGTCAGTTTATGTGAAAATTGCATCGCTCTCATAAAAAAAAGGTTATCTAAGTGGAAGTTTCATATGTGTATTTAGGGTCCGTAGCTATAATAGAATTCAGACATAAATAAGAAAAACTCGTCTATCACACACTCACCCATACCTGTTCTAGTTAATCTATTGTCATCATCATCATCATCATCATCATCAGTTCATTGTTACCCCACTGCAGGGGCTTAGGCCTCCCCCAGGGGAGAGGAGGGAGGCTTGGAGCTTAAGTCCACCACGCTGCTCCACGGGTTGGGAACTGTAACGACCGCCATCTATTGACAGCGTCCGGGACCGACTGCTTAACGTGCCCTCCGAAGCACGGTGTCAGTGATATTGAGTACTTAAGTCAGAAAAACTCATTGGTACACGCCCGGATTCGAACCATGGCCCTGTGGGGCCTTATAAATTTAAGATAGGTTCGTTTTGCTCTGGGCTATCACGACAAAAAAAGGTTACCTAAGTGGAAGTTTCATATGTGTATTTAGGGTCCGTAGCTATAATAGAATTCAGACATAAATAAGAAAAACTCGTCTATCACACACTCACCTATACCTGTTCTAGTTAGTCTATTGTAGTTTAGTACATATTGAACGACCTAGTCTAAGTCAAGAGTAGTCTGATTCAGAAACATTCATTTTGACCAAATTTAGTTAAAATATGTTTGATTTTTTCTTTTAATCGTATTATCACAATCGGAAGATAAGGACAACACATAATAGTAATAATAATAATAATAACACACACAATCACAACAACGTCTAGGTCCCAAACTAAGCATTAGCTTGTATTTTGGGTACCAAGCGAAGACACCACATACATATAACATTCAAGACCCGGTGCCAGTATTAATATTCATCATATAAATACTGACCCGACCTGGGATTCGAACCCGGGACCTCCAGCTTCGCAGGCAGGGTCGCTGCCCACTAGGCTAAGCAGTCGTCTGAACCCATATTTCAACTAAACTGGGTCTGAATAACGTTACTGACAGCAGCAGTAATTTTTCATGGCAATCCAAAACCACTGAAGATTTCCTGCAATCTTAACAAAATTATGTAATGTAGGCCATTTTTTCTAGGTCTTTCGAATAAAATCGTAAACAGAAGTATAAACATTACATAAATTAATTTATGGTGCTTAATACGATCTTTTCAACGATCTGAGTAATTTTTGTTCTTTTTCATTGTTATCACCGTCCATCAAGTACGAATTTCAACCTTATGCCTTTGTGTTAAATTACAAATTGATAAGTAGTAGAAGTCGATCGATGGACGCACGAGTTAGTTTAACAGTCTGTGTTTCTATTAGAGGTAGTTATGTACGCAAATATGTCCGTTTGTCACAGTTTTTTTTCTCCGTATCTACTAGGCCGAAAAAATTGAAATTCTTAAGTAATAAACTTTTTTTTAAATGCAACGAAAATACTGCTTCTGGGAAATGAATATACATTTAACTCGAATATCTAAAGAAAACACATAAACTTAGACTATTTTCCCATATTTCCGAAATCGCTGAGTCTAAAATTTAAAGAAAACTTAAGCGATAAACGAATTATCATTAAGGTGAAAGAAAACAATAAAAATATTTATTAAAACTTTTTTCAAGTGTATCGTGTGGCATCAATTTAAAGTGCCAGTTATAAGAAATACAAGTCGTTATTTTTGTAATTTTAATAAGGTTAATAGATATTAAAGAAAAAATCAACGGATCTCCTGCTTTCGCACGAACTTCTTACGACATTGGAAATGAACCTAACGGAATAAATTAAAAAGTAAACACACATATTTTGGATAATGTTTTTCGAGATAAATTTTTTTCGCAAAAAAAAGTAACACAACTGTATCTGAATAAGCTTAAAACTTCGAAATATAACATTCTGTACGACATTTCGATCGAACAAACCGAATTAGTACGAAATGTAACACCGATGCATATCCGACTTCCAACTAAGGGCACCCTTAACCACTACTTCCGGTTGTCCGATTCTAATAATTTTAGTCTCAATCGATCCCCCTTCTAATTACCCCGAGCCTTTTTTTAATTTTTTCTTATTCGGACCTAGTTCTCAAGATATCGTGCTCCCAAAATGAAAATCGGGGAAAAAATTTCGATTTTTTTCGTTTTCTACCAATATTTTTTTGTTTTTTAACTTTTTCCCAATTCTTTTTTGCCATCTTGTAGAGCGCGCCGAACTGCGTCTTTTGACACCTCGTTCACCCCGGTCTCTTGAAAGCTCTTTGTGCAATCTGCCTGTCTCACAAAACTCCTAAATGATCCCCTATACTCTAACGAAATGAAAGTCATTTCCAATGACAATATACGAAAATCGACCATTGCCTTATCTCTCAACTTACACTCACATTAAAAAAAAAAACGGATAGGGCCTCACATATAGTTTACAAGAAAACCTAAACGAAAATTCTAAGTCCTTTTTCTGCGGGAAACAGAAAACATTCTTGAAGAGAAAATGTGCATAAAATGTGTTACTTAATTTCACCAAGAATTGAAAAGTATGATCACTAGGATCATACGTACGTTTATCTTCTATTAAAAAAAAACATAAGTGTAATGTCATTATTTATAGTACGGAACGCCCTCCACGCGAGTCTGACTCGCACTTGGCCAGTTTTTTGTTGTATAGTGCCAAGCTGAAAAATTGAACTGAAGCATTCTAGGTCCTGGCTTTCAATTTTCCATCAAACTAAAAGATTTCGCAATTGTTTCCGAACATAGCTTTTGTTGAGTGTACGGAGCAGAAACAATAATCTATAACTAAACGAGATAACATCGGAATGCACACGCTATGAAAGGGAAAGGGTCCTTTTTATCATTTCCTAAATTCGATATAATAATAGAGATGTCGTTCATATGAAACCTAGTGACCTACCGCGACTTTGTTCGTGTGATTTTCATGATATTATTCAACCCTAAATACATGTATTACCAGAATAAAAAGAATAAATTGTTCAATCTTTCGGAAATTAGTCTGCACCACAGAGAATCTAGTAGGTTAGAGGTGCCAAATGACGGTCTTTGTTCAAAGACACGTGCCCCAAAAATAATTACTCACAAAACAAATATAAGTAAAAATGTTAGGCACATGTAAATAGTTTTGTCTCAGATTTAAATCATTTTGGAATGAAGTTAAGTGGTTCCTTTCACTTACGTCTTC
Source organism: Luffia ferchaultella (assembly GCA_949709985.1). Taxonomy (NCBI): domain Eukaryota; kingdom Metazoa; phylum Arthropoda; class Insecta; order Lepidoptera; family Psychidae; genus Luffia; species Luffia ferchaultella. Next base: position 13,730,011 of record OX453256.1, on the reverse strand, counting down.
TGTATAATATGATGTCGCATTTTAGAGTTCAGTTTAAGAGATCTGCAATGCAACGTATTGCATACTTGAAGGGAACAGAACCGCCTACATGACAACTCTAACCTACTCTAATGCCCTGTGGTCTGGACTGGACAAACAGACTGACTATAAGTAGGCTATGTCACGCCTGACAACCTCGTTTTCACGCCCGCGAAGTTTTATTCTGTAGTTGTTTCAGAGTCAAAAAATCAAACAATGGAAAATTTCAAAACTTCCATTTTTTTAAAAGAACGGTTTTTTGTAAAAGTAGATATCAAAAAGCAAGATAAAATGTCATTAAAACGCAAGGTGACCGCAGGCAATTTAAAATATATTAAACTTCATTATGCAAAAAAGACGCCGGCAGAAAGAAAAAATCTTTGTCTTCACTTAAATATTATACAAGATTACTACTTATAAACCGTTCTTAGGGTTCCATACCTCAAAAGAACAAAGGAACCCTTATAGGATTACCTCGTCATCCGTTTGTCTGTCTGTCAAGACCCTTATTCTCAGGACGTGAAGGTAGTAAGTTGAAATTAATATAAAATACTTTGGTCTACGGTCCTTTAGAGTTAGTCTTCTAAGTCAATGCAACTTTAAATTCAAGCTACTATGTCAACGCAATCAAAAAATACGGCCATTTATGCCGCATATTTTGACATCCGCAAGTAATCAATATCTTATAGAGTACTTCTCGTTGACCTAAAAGCATAAAATTATGCGAGAAGCAAGGGCTCATAGCAGCAGCAGCGCTATCACATAAAAAAATGTTTTTTTTTAACTTTTTTTTTTTTGTAAATACACAACAAATATGTGGCGGTACGGAACCGTCGGTGCGTGAATTTGACTCGCACTTGGCCAGATTTCTTTCATTAGGTAGTAACGAAGCCCAATCTAGTGTTGCCATCGAGGGCTACATTAAGTTAAATACGTCAACCGAGACAGATTATAACAAACTACTATTGAGTTAGCTTTATGCTTGTAGTTGAGGGACAGTAGAATGATAAGTTAGTAAATTATCGTCGGGCATTGGGGACGCGTACTAACCAGGAGCGCAGTTTAGGAGCGCAGGTGCTATTTTCGCCTAACAAGTTTTAGTTTTACGTCTTACTGTTAACGTTTATCACCAAGGTTTAATAAATGAAGGTGATTATTACGTTTTGTTAACTGGTTAATGTTATATTAGATAACATAGTAATATAAACGGAGCGTCTCTTACAGGTCAGACTCAGTGATTGGATAGACCATAAGTTATTATCGTTTTAAACTAATTTTTTTTTTAAATTGCACAAGAAAATGTAAAGAATCTGTATTTTCTTTTCCAGGAATTTCGCACGTGGGCGACACAAATTTTTCTTTACAGCGAATATTTCAAAACGTCATGTAGCATATATTTGGTCTGCGGTGTATATTTTTTAGTCATTTTTAGCGCAATTTTTTTTGTCACAACATGGTATTTCTAATCCATGGTAATAATCTGACTACATGTTGTTAATTAAATGTAAATTTTAGGTTATGACTTTAGACACATTTCAATACATTTGATGTAATAATCTTAATAGAAATCAGTATATTGTTGTAATATTTTTTTGCCGATGTAAACCGATAGTGACTCCTTCGACGGTCTTACATAATTTTGTGTTACTATTAAACAGCCAATGCGTGAATTGTCAGAATATTGCTATACAGCGTAGGTATTATAACTTGCTTTAAATAATTTTATTAAAATTGTATAAAATTTAATATCAGAGTGAGACTTCAACAGAGTTCACTTTTTCGAGCTCACTGCATTTTAGAGAGGCGAGTTAATATTAAATCGAAATAAATAAAATTCCTGATCTAGCCTAATCGATAAAAGTATCACAATGCGTTCCCCGATACTTAAACATAGCTTAATTGTTCAGTCATAAAAAACTAGAATAAATCAAAGTTTTAATTATAGTATAAATATTCACTTATTTTCAGTTCATTATTTAGAAAGAAACGACAAAAAAGAACTTCTCTCATCGTCCAACGCGAAGTAAGGTAATTAGAGATAATCTAAACGTGACGATCATTTCCTTATGCCGAATGTAGGTCGGGGTGAAGGTTTCGTAATTTATACGGCGTTTTTTCCCTACCCCCTATTCTTGGGGGTTTCGGCTACAGGGGGGCAGCTAGCAGTGGGAATGGGGGGCCAGCCTAACGCGCACCATTACGGACGCTCGTTAGGTTAATGCGCGGGAGGTGCGAGCAGATGTTCGGGTGCTCTGCCGTATATCACACTTGCCGAAACAACCTAACTGTAAAACGACCTCTTTTTAACAAGTAAAACGGTTTTAATTTCGTTAATTGACCGTTTAGATGTTTAAAGGTCGGGATTAAGTAATTTATTGATCTGATTTCGGGGTAATGATTTTTCGCTAACTCGGTAAGAGAATTTTTTTTAAACATATGTGTAGTACATGGTCGTCTAGACGCGTAGTCATACCTATTTAATTTTAATTGCGATCGTTTCTGATATAAGAACATACGTATAGTATAAAATACGCCGCACGAACCAACGCGACGCAGTGTAATTCATGGTTGACACTGTCAACGCGATGCGAAAGGCGGAGGAGGACCGTGTGTGGTGGCGGGCCTTGGGAGACGCCTATATCCTGTAGTGGAGAGACACGGGCTGATGATGATGATGATTGTCAACTAAGGTTGGTAATGCGCCGGAATATTGGAATCAGACGAACACTACATATTGGTGGCAAAAACAAAAAGGGCGCGTTAGTCGGTCACTTACCCATACAAAGGACAGAGAACCAAGTTGGCTATAGAATCATCTCCTCTTTAACTAGATTTATAACAAACCAAAATTTTTTTTGAATTGGGAGTCTTGAAATATCTGTTTTGTAGCATAAATTTTTACATGAGTTTGGACATAAATAAGTTATTTATGGTAAATAGAACCTACAAAGTAATTTTATTAAAGTATTTATAATAATAATATTTTTAAATAACTTAATTTACTTAATTACTTTCTATACTCTCTGCGTGATAATACTAAAGTCAAAAGTAGATTCATAACTTTTTACAGCGTATGTATAAAACATTATGTCTTCCACATAGATATTTTAACTATTTTTTATGGCGTAACAAACATAAACAGAGTTTTTTACACACTGTGTTGCTTTATCGGGCTCGTAGGTACTTGAAATGACGGACGGCAGTTTGAGCGAACGGAGTACTTTACAAGTTACCCTTAAAGTTTATATTTAACACTAGCTGTGCCACGCGGTCAATTTGAATAACACATGCATATGTCGCCTATCGTTGTTTCCGCGACATTCAAGTTTACTGCTCGCTTAAAGAACTAAACAAAAAGTTTAAAGTAAGCAGATGGCTCGAACTAATGGTTACCGAGAACAAATTGTCACAATACGAACCCACTAATATGTTTAGTCACCCTGCTGTCAAGATACTTATTTAATATTTTTCTGACACTAGTGGTCAGCTGCATGACTCGTCAGTTCGATTTTTTCGATTACCTTTGAATGTAGTGCTGATTTGATGTTTTGTATTTCACGTGATTTTCGGCCATTTTCATCAGTTGTTTCACAGTTAGCGTTACAGTGTACTAGCAGCCGCTCGTAACTTCGCTCGTGTGGATTACACGTCTGTATTGGCATTCAATAAGGATTATTTAACTATATTTCAAAATACTGCAACATTTACCGGTGTGAAGTTAGCAGCCAAAGTTAGCAGCCAAATTATAACCCGGCCGAATTAAGAATACCAAAAGTAACTAACAAGGTATTAAAGAATATAAACTACGGTTTACAATTAAAAACGTTGTTTTGGAAACGTCGCGAATATTGAAATCCAAAAATTTTAAAATTTTTAAAATTTTTTGTTGTTTTGAAAAGTTTACAATAATTTTCGTTAAAGGATGAAATAATGATCTTGCTAAAAAAAATTGCCTCGAGGACTTTATTTCTCAATTACTTCAGGATTGTAGAAATTATGAAAAAATGTATACGAAAATACTATATCGAATTTAAGCTTTCAAACGCCTGTAAACATTGCTTATACAAGTGTCAAGGCCACGTTTATCCGGGGTATACCAAATTTTTTTTAAAGAACATTAAAATGCTCTTTCCAAAAAATAATGTCAGAAGTACTCGGGGGATTTAGAAGTTAGGAGAATTTTAAAATGAAAATATATTATAAATATTCTTTAAAGTATTTAAAATATTTTTTAATAAAATTATAAGGCAACGTTTATTCGAGATACTACTAAATGGTCTACAACAACACAGGAATGGTCTTACTGAAAAACATTGTCTAAAGTACTTCAAGCGTTTAGAAATAATTAAAAAATATATACGAAAATACTATATCGAATTTAAGTTTTCAAACGCTTGTAAACATTGCTTATAGAAGTGTCAAGGCCACGTTTATCCGGGGTACACTAATTTTTTTTTAAAGAACATTGAAATGCTCTTTCCAAAAAATAATGTCAAAAGTACTCGGGAGATTTAAAAATTAGGAGAATTTTAAGATGAAAATATATTATAATTATTCTTTAAAGTATTTAAAATAATTTTCAATAAAATTATAAGGCAACGTTTATTCGAGATACTACTAAATGGTCTACAACAACACAGAAATGGTCTTTCTGAAAAACATTGTCTAAAGTACTTCAAGCGTTTAGAAATAATTAAAAAATATATACCAAAATACTATATCGAATTTAAGTTTTCAAACGCTTGTAAACATTGCTTATACAAGTGTCAAGGCCACGTTTCTCCGGGGTATACTAATTTTTTTTTTAGAGGACATTGAAATGCTCTTTCCAAAAAATAATGTCAGAAGTACTCGGGGGATTTAAAAGTTAGGAGAATTTTAAGATTAAAATATATTATAAATATTTTTTAAAGTATTGAATATAATTTTCATTAAAATTATAAGGCGACGTTTATTCGAGATACTACTTAAAGGTTTACAACAACACAGGAATGGTCTTTCTGAAAAACATTGTCTAAAATACTTCAAGCGTTTAGAAATAACTAAAAAACATATACGAAAATACTATATCGAATTTAAGTTTTCAAACGCTTGTAAACATTGCTTATACAAGTGTCAAGGCCACGTTTCTCCGTGGTTTACTAATTTTTTTTTAAAGGACATTGAAATGCTCTTTCCAAAAAATAATGTCAGAAGTACTCGGGGGATTTAAAAGTTAGGAGAATTTTAAGATTAAAATATATTATAATTATTCTTTAAAGTATTTAAAATAATTTTCAATAAAATTATAAGGCAACGTTTATTCGAGATACTACTAAATGGTCTACAACAACACAGAAATGGTCTTTCTGAAAAACATTGTCTAAAGTACTTCAAGCGTTTAGAAATAACTAAAAAATATATACGAAAATACTATATCGAATTTAAGTTTTCAAACGCTTGTAAACATTGCTTATACAAGTGTCAAGGCCACGTTTCTCCGGGGTATACTTATTTTTTTTTAAAGGACATTGAAATGCTCTTTCCAAAAAATAATGTCAGAAGTACTCGGGGGATTTAAAAGTTAGGAGAATTTTAAGATTAAAATATATTATAAATATTTTTTAAAGTATTGAATATAATTTTCATTAAAATTATAAGGCGACGTTTATTCGAGATACTACTTAATGGTTTACAACAACACAGGAATGGTCTTTCTGAAAAACATTGTCTAAAGTACTTCAGGCGTTTAGAAATAACTAAAAAATATATACGAAAATACTATATCGAATTTAAGTTTTCAAACGCTTGTAAGCATTGCTTATACAAGTGTCAAGGCCACGTTTCTCCGGGGTATACTAATTTTTTTTTAAAGAACATTGAAATGCTCTTTCTAAAAATATATGTCAGAAGTACTCGGGGGATTTAAAAGTTAGGAGAATTTTAAGATGAAAATATATTATAATTATTCTTTAAAGTATTTAAAATAATTTTCAATAAAATTATAAGGCAACGTTTATTCGAGATACTACTAAATGGTCTACAACAACACAGGAATGGTCTTTCTGAAAAACATTGTCTAAAGTACTTCAAGCGTTTAGAAATAACTAAAAAATATATACGAAAATACTATATCGAATTTAAGTTTTCAAACGCTTGTAAACATTGCTTATACAAGTGTCAAGGCCACGTTTCTCCGGGGTATACTAATTTTTTTTTTAGAGGACATTGAAATGCTCTTTCCAAAAAATAATGTCAGAAGTACTCGGGGGATTTAAAAGTTAGGAGAATTTTAAGATTAAAATATATTATAAATATTTTTTAAAGTATTGAATATAATTTTCATTAAAATTATAAGGCGACGTTTATTCGAGATACTATTTAATGGTTTACAACAACACAGGAATGGTCTTTCTGAAAAACATTGTCTAAAGTACTTCAAGCGTTTAGAAATAACTAAAAAATATATACGAAAATACTACATCGAATTTAAGTTTTCAAACGCTTGTAAACATTGCTTATACAAGTGTCAAGGCCACGTTTCTCCGGGGTATACTATCTTTTTTTTAAAGGACATTGAAATGCTCTTTCCAAAAAATAATGTCAGAAGTACTCGGGGGATTTAAAAGTTAGGAGAATTTTAAGATTAAAATATATTATAAATATTTTTTAAAGTATTGAATATAATTTTCATTAAAATTATAAGGCGACGTTTATTCGAGATACTACTTAAAGGTTTACAACAACACAGCAATGGTCTTTCTGAAAAACATTGTCTAAAGTACTTCAAGCGTTTAGAAATAACTAAAAAATATATACGAAAATACTATATCGAATTTAAGTTTTCAAACGCTTGTAAACATTGCTTATACAAGTGTCAAGGCCACGTTTCTCCGGGGTACACTAATTTTTTTTTAAAGAACATTGAAATGCTCTTTCCAAAAAATAATGTCAAAAGTACTCGGGAGATTAAAAAGTTAAGAGAATTTTAAGATGAAAATATATTATAATTATTCTTTAAAGTATTTAAAATAATTTTCAATAAAATTATAAGGCAACGTTTATTCGAGATACTACTAAATGGTCTACAACAACACAGAAATGGTCTTTCTGAAAAACATTGTCTAAAGTACTTCAAGCGTTTAGAAATAACTAAAAAATATATACGAAAATACTATATCGAATTTAAGTTTTCAAACGCTTGTAAACATTGCTTATACAAGTGTCAAGGCCACGTTTCTCCGGGGTACACAAATTTTTTTTTAAAGGACATTGAAATGCTCTTTCCAAAAAATAATGTCAGAAGTACTCGGGGGATTTAAAAGTTAGGAGAATTTTAAGATTAAAATATATTATAAATGTTTTTTAAAGTATTGAATATAATTTTCATTAAAATTATAAGGCGAAGTTTATTCGAGATACTACTTAATGGTTTACAACAACACAGGAATGGTCTTTCTGAAAAACATTGTTTAAGTACTTCAAGCGTTTAGAAATAACTAAAAAATATATACGAAAATACTATATCGAATTTAAGTTTTCAAACGCTTGTAAACATTGCTTATACAAGTGTCAAGGCCACGTTTCTCCGTGGTTTACTAATTTTTTTTTAAAGGACATTGAAATGCTCTTTCTAAAAATATATGTCAGAAGTACTCGGGGGATTTAAAAGTTAGGAGAATTTTAAGATGAAAATATATTATAATTATTCTTTAAAGTATTTAAAATAATTTTCAATAAAATTATAAGGCAACGTTTATTCGAGATACTACTAAATGGTCTACAACAACACAGAAATGGTCTTTCTGAAAAACATTGTCTAAAGTACTTCAAGCGTTTAGAAATAACTAAAAAATATATACGAAAATACTATATCGAATTTAAGTTTTCAAACGCTTGTAAACATTGCTTATACAAGTGTCAAGGCCACGTTTCTCCGGGGTACACTAATTTTTTTTTAAAGGACATTGAAATGCTCTTTCCAAAAAATAATGTCAGAAGTACTCGGGGGATTTAAAAGTTAGGAGAATTTAAAGATTAAAATATATTATAAATATTTTTTAAAGAATTGAATATAATTTTCATTAAAATTATAAGGCGACGTTTATTCGAGATACTATTTAATGGTTTACAACAACACAGGAATGGTCTTTCTGAAAAACATTGTTTAAGTACTTCAAGCGTTTAGAAATAACTAAAAAATATATACGAAAATACTATATCGAATTTAAGTTTTCAAACGCTTGTAAACATTGCTTATACAAGTGTCAAGGCCACGTTTCTCCGGGGTATACTAATTTTTTTTTTAGAGGACATTGAAATGCTCTTTCCAAAAAATAATGTCAGAAGTACTCGGGGGATTTAAAAGTTAGGAGAATTTTAAGATTAAAATATATTATAAATATTTTTTAAAGTATTGAATATAATTTTCATTAAAATTATAAGGCGACGTTTATTCGAGATACTATTTAATGGTTTACAACAACACAGGAATGGTCTTTCTGAAAAACATTGTCTAAAGTACTTCAAGCGTTTAGAAATAACTAAAAAATATATACGAAAATACTATATCGAATTTAAGTTTTCAAACGCTTGTAAACATTGCTTATACAAGTGTCAAGGCCACGTTTCTCCGGGGTATACTAATTTTTTTTTTAGAGGACATTGAAATGCTCTTTCCAAAAAATAATGTCAGAAGTACTCGGGGGATTTAAAAGTTAGGAGAATTTTAAGATTAAAATATATTATAAATATTTTTTAAAGTATTGAATATAATTTTCATTAAAATTATAAGGCGACGTTTATTCGAGATACTACTTAAAGGTTTACAACAACACAGGAATGGTCTTTCTGAAAAACATTGTCTAAAATACTTCAAGCGTTTAGAAATAACTAAAAAACATATACGAAAATACTATATCGAATTTAAGTTTTCAAACGCTTGTAAACATTGCTTATACAAGTGTCAAGGCCACGTTTCTCCGTGGTTTACTAATTTTTTTTTAAAGGACATTGAAATGCTCTTTCCAAAAAATAATGTCAGAAGTACTCGGGGGATTTAAAAGTTAGGAGAATTTTAAGATTAAAATATATTATAATTATTCTTTAAAGTATTTAAAATAATTTTCAATAAAATTATAAGGCAACGTTTATTCGAGATACTACTAAATGGTCTACAACAACACAGAAATGGTCTTTCTGAAAAACATTGTCTAAAGTACTTCAAGCGTTTAGAAATAACTAAAAAATATATACGAAAATACTATATCGAATTTAAGTTTTCAAACGCTTGTAAACATTGCTTATACAAGTGTCAAGGCCACGTTTCTCCGGGGTATACTAATTTTTTTTTAAAGGACATTGAAATGCTCTTTCCAAAAAATAATGTCAGAAGTACTCGGGGGATTTAAAAGTTAGGAGAATTTTAAGATTAAAATATATTATAAATATTTTTTAAAGTATTGAATATAATTTTCATTAAAATTATAAGGCGACGTTTATTCGAGATACTACTTAATGGTTTACAACAACACAGGAATGGTCTTTCTGAAAAACATTGTCTAAAGTACTTCAGGCGTTTAGAAATAACTAAAAAATATATACGAAAATACTATATCGAATTTAAGTTTTCAAACGCTTGTAAGCATTGCTTATACAAGTGTCAAGGCCACGTTTCTCCGGGGTATACTAATTTTTTTTTAAAGAACATTGAAATGCTCTTTCTAAAAATATATGTCAGAAGTACTCGGGGGATTTAAAAGTTAGGAGAATTTTAAGATGAAAATATATTATAATTATTCTTTAAAGTATTTAAAATAATTTTCAATAAAATTATAAGGCAACGTTTATTCGAGATACTACTAAATGGTCTACAACAACACAGGAATGGTCTTTCTGAAAAACATTGTCTAAAGTACTTCAAGCGTTTAGAAATAACTAAAAAATATATACGAAAATACTATATCGAATTTAAGTTTTCAAACGCTTGTAAACATTGCTTATACAAGTGTCAAGGCCACGTTTCTCCGGGGTATACTAATTTTTTTTTTAGAGGACATTGAAATGCTCTTTCCAAAAAATAATGTCAGAAGTACTCGGGGGATTTAAAAGTTAGGAGAATTTTAAGATTAAAATATATTATAAATATTTTTTAAAGTATTGAATATAATTTTCATTAAAATTATAAGGCGACGTTTATTCGAGATACTATTTAATGGTTTACAACAACACAGGAATGGTCTTTCTGAAAAACATTGTCTAAAGTACTTCAAGCGTTTAGAAATAACTAAAAAATATATACGAAAATACTACATCGAATTTAAGTTTTCAAACGCTTGTAAACATTGCTTATACAAGTGTCAAGGCCACGTTTCTCCGGGGTATACTATCTTTTTTTTAAAGGACATTGAAATGCTCTTTCCAAAAAATAATGTCAGAAGTACTCGGGGGATTTAAAAGTTAGGAGAATTTTAAGATTAAAATATATTATAAATATTTTTTAAAGTATTGAATATAATTTTCATTAAAATTATAAGGCGACGTTTATTCGAGATACTACTTAAAGGTTTACAACAACACAGCAATGGTCTTTCTGAAAAACATTGTCTAAAGTACTTCAAGCGTTTAGAAATAACTAAAAAATATATACGAAAATACTATATCGAATTTAAGTTTTCAAACGCTTGTAAACATTGCTTATACAAGTGTCAAGGCCACGTTTCTCCGGGGTACACTAATTTTTTTTTAAAGAACATTGAAATGCTCTTTCCAAAAAATAATGTCAAAAGTACTCGGGAGATTAAAAAGTTAAGAGAATTTTAAGATGAAAATATATTATAATTATTCTTTAAAGTATTTAAAATAATTTTCAATAAAATTATAAGGCAACGTTTATTCGAGATACTACTAAATGGTCTACAACAACACAGAAATGGTCTTTCTGAAAAACATTGTCTAAAGTACTTCAAGCGTTTAGAAATAACTAAAAAATATATACGAAAATACTATATCGAATTTAAGTTTTCAAACGCTTGTAAACATTGCTTATACAAGTGTCAAGGCCACGTTTCTCCGGGGTACACAAATTTTTTTTTAAAGGACATTGAAATGCTCTTTCCAAAAAATAATGTCAGAAGTACTCGGGGGATTTAAAAGTTAGGAGAATTTTAAGATTAAAATATATTATAAATGTTTTTTAAAGTATTGAATATAATTTTCATTAAAATTATAAGGCGAAGTTTATTCGAGATACTACTTAATGGTTTACAACAACACAGGAATGGTCTTTCTGAAAAACATTGTTTAAGTACTTCAAGCGTTTAGAAATAACTAAAAAATATATACGAAAATACTATATCGAATTTAAGTTTTCAAACGCTTGTAAACATTGCTTATACAAGTGTCAAGGCCACGTTTCTCCGTGGTTTACTAATTTTTTTTTAAAGGACATTGAAATGCTCTTTCTAAAAATATATGTCAGAAGTACTCGGGGGATTTAAAAGTTAGGAGAATTTTAAGATGAAAATATATTATAATTATTCTTTAAAGTATTTAAAATAATTTTCAATAAAATTATAAGGCAACGTTTATTCGAGATACTACTAAATGGTCTACAACAACACAGAAATGGTCTTTCTGAAAAACATTGTCTAAAGTACTTCAAGCGTTTAGAAATAACTAAAAAATATATACGAAAATACTATATCGAATTTAAGTTTTCAAACGCTTGTAAACATTGCTTATACAAGTGTCAAGGCCACGTTTCTCCGGGGTACACTAATTTTTTTTTAAAGGACATTGAAATGCTCTTTCCAAAAAATAATGTCAGAAGTACTCGGGGGATTTAAAAGTTAGGAGAATTTAAAGATTAAAATATATTATAAATATTTTTTAAAGAATTGAATATAATTTTCATTAAAATTATAAGGCGACGTTTATTCGAGATACTATTTAATGGTTTACAACAACACAGGAATGGTCTTTCTGAAAAACATTGTTTAAGTACTTCAAGCGTTTAGAAATAACTAAAAAATATATACGAAAATACTATATCGAATTTAAGTTTTCAAACGCTTGTAAACATTGCTTATACAAGTGTCAAGGCCACGTTTCTCCGGGGTATACTAATTTTTTTTTAAATAACATTGAAATGCTCTTTCTAAAAATATATGTCAGAAGTACTCGGGGGATTTAAAAGTTAGGAGAATTTTAAGATGAAAATATATTATAAATGTTTTTTAAAGTATTGAATATAATTTTCATTAAAATTATAAGGCGACGTTTATTCGAGATACTATTTAATGGTTTACAACAACACAGGAATGGTCTTTCTGAAAAACATTGTCTAAAATACTTCAAGCGTTATAAAGATATTTTTCTTTACATAAAGCTTTCAAGGTTTCTTTAGCGTTCATTACTTTATAATCAATGAATGGTGATTTTAATAAAATGTATAAATTTTTAACAAAATCATTCATTTTTTCTAATTTTGAAAATAATATGAAGTTAATAATTAAATCTTTTAAAAATTTTTGTTCTTGAGTAGTATTTCGATTAACGTCCTCACATATTATTTTAACAAAATGGGCACAACATAAATGTATAGGTATTTTATGGAGCAAAAACTTCGATTCTTAGTTACAAGTATTATGGTGATCAAAGCACAAATTTAAATACTCTAATAAAGTACAATTATTAAAAGATTTACAAACAGCGTTTAACATAGCAAACGAAAAATCGACTACAACACCAGAAAATGCTGGCCAGTGTTTTTTTGCTTCACAAAAAAATTTAAAATCATTTAGCAATTTGTAAATCGAATGCACATCGTGTACCGCAGAGAGCATGGAAAATACTGGATAAATTCTGTTAGTATTTTTGAGGTTTATGACTCCTGCGTAATACAAAATCCTTTTACATAAAATTGTTTCATTTTTTGAAAGCCGAGGCTTGCGCACTAAACTTCCAGTAACATCAAAATGCAATAACGGCATGCCTTGGCTTTTTAATACCGCTATTTGTTCATCGCTATATAATTTGACAGTGAAAGGAAAACTTATTTCTTTGATATATTCACCATGGTCTCTGTGGTACAAATATAAATCATATAAATCATTTGTATCTCTATCGTTTATAGCTAAAGCCTCGGATCTAATTTTTCTTATAGTAGTGTCAGATTTTATTTTTTGAAGATTTTTCGTTTTTTCACATATTTCTTTATTTATTGTTAGAAAACACTTTTTTTTATAATTAAGTGGTTTTGAGTCTAGTAGTCTTTTTTTCGTAATTTTTCTTTCTACTCCTCGAATCTGTAATGTTAAAAAATTCTGATGTGAAAAATTTATTGAATTACTATAGACTTTTACTTTTTGACCTTTAATAATGATTTTAAATTTTTTACAATTTTTGTGCTTGCAAATAGCAAAAATCGAAATATGTTGCATTTTATTTGCGTATTTTGTGTATTTAAAAACAATTGAGCACGTGTTATTGACATGCGCAGATATTTTTTTTCTTAGCACGTATGGATAAAATTGTGTCACAAGTTTGCCATTACAAATGATTCAATTAAGTAATTTAAGTTCTAACGCAAAACTACCTTCGAATATGTTGCAGGTTTTATTGCAGATCAATTTGGATACATTCATTGTACCGGATGGCAGCAGACTTTGTGCGTTTGGGCTTGACATGTTTAATAATTCTTTTGGTAATTTTTCAGTATTCGGTGAAATTTTGGATTCCAAAATAGAATTGTTTGTATTTGCATAAGGAAAAATATTAGATAAACTACTGCTGTCGTTATTAAATGTAATAAGCGATGAGCTTGTGTTCGGTGTTATGGTTTTTTGTAGTTTTTTAGATTTATCGTCTTTCAATTCAAAACTTGATTGTTCATCATTATTTTGATCAGATTTTTTTTTATATTTGTCACAGTAACTTTCAGCATTTCGTGATATTTTAGTACGTAAAATTAAATTATTTTTGTCAGTAGTTTTATCTTGTAAAATACTTGAATTCAAACATTCAATATTTGAATATTGGTTATTTTCAGTCGTTTTTTTTAAATATTTCTTAATACAATATTTAATCTTACTTCGATTCGTAATGTTATAGGCAATATTCAATGTTTTACATAGAGTTTCGAAATCCGTTTTGTTTTGTAAAAATTTTAAAGGTGTCTGACGAAATTTATGGGATTGCATTATATTGGTAATTTTTATTTCTAAAATATTATAGTGATTTTTTTTTGAAAAATGATAATATCTAAAGTCGCAACAATCATTAATCAGCCTTGAAACGTTACTAGGATATCCATACTTGCAGCCTTTTAACGAATTAGCTATCTCCCTACAATCTACCAAAGATACTTTGTCGTTAACAGAAAAAGTAGGATTTATTTTATTCAATATGGCAGAAATTTTTTCAAAAGCTTGCTTCCTACTAATCTTTATCGTATCTATTATATGACAAGTTTAAAAGTAATTGTTTGAACTCATCCGCATCCGTGTTCGACGTTTTAATAATTAATAAACTATTAATTAAAGACAGTAAATAGTAATGAATAAATTAATAAACCGAATGATGCCAACAAGGCTACCCCATATATATTTTATACACCATGAAAGTACTTTACACCGACATTAAACGATGTTCAAGACAAGTCCGTGATGTATTGCACTTAAAATTAATTTTGAACACAGATTTCACCGATTTACGGAAAACTAAAATGATGAATAAAATATTAACACATCAAATATAATGTGTGATTATTTTACATAAAACTTATAGTCAATAAACAAAATCTAGTCGAGGTCAATACGAGTATTTCACTCCAAAACAAATTATAACTCATACGAATTTTGGTACAAGTTACGCACCAATCATATATACATATAAATAAGAAGTGAAACAACGCAGTTCAATGAATCAAATTAGAACCTTACCTAAGAAGTCCCTTAAAAATAGCTAAAATGAAATGCAAAAATGATGAATTGGTGTGCTAGAGCAACACTATAAGTAATTTTCATTTATTCTTAAAATCTAAAAAAGTAATAAATATATTTAAGTCTCTTAGATTATGTAATAAAAATTTTCCCTAAACGAACAAACGAATCATAAATGAATATTATGTAATAAAAACTAAAAAAAGACTTTAATAATTAGTTTAACTAAAGAAATGGGTGAAAAAAGTATTTACATTATTTTTGATTGCGTTATGCGAGTTACTAATTAAAAATTAAAAGAAACTAGCAAAGTATAAATCAAATCTTTATAAGGCACAAAACAAAATTACTATTCAAAAAATTATTAAGGCATAATGTAAGTACAAGATAATGTAGTTATTTCAAAAAACTAAATCAAGGAAAACTAATTTCTACACACAAAAAAATCAATCTTACACAAAAATCTTAATACGTTATTATAAAAATTATAATTATTAATAAGTAAAATTAAATTGATTTCGCGCGCAATAATATTGTGAGACTAATTCGACAACTATGCTGATTCGTTCCGTGCAGGCGTGCATAGTCGAGTGGCATCGGTATTTAAATAGTCGAGACATCAAGCGCGCTTCCTTATATACTTTTTGACGCCAGCCGGCAACAGAGAAATAAATGAAACTTGGAAAGATTAAAAAAACTACATAAAACAATTTGTTTTTTTTACGTGAATTTGAATTTGTAAACGGCAAAATGTCTTAACATTTTAACATAACGTTATTATTATATTAGTGTATATAAAACCAACTATTTTATATAAACTACTTGACCGCCTTTCAAAATGTTTCACAATCGGATATTGTTAATTAACTAAATTGATGAAAAACATAAGTTATCTATATATTAATAAAATTGAAGTGTCTGTCTGTCTGTCTGTTCCGGCTAATCTCCGAAACGGCTAAACCGATTTTAATGAAACTTTGCAAACGTGCAGAAAACATTCCCGTGGGTGACATAGGCTACTTTTTGTTTGTCTGTCTGTCCATCTGTCTGTCTGTTTGAGCTGATCTCAGAAACAGCTTAACCGATTTCAATGACACTTGGCAGACGTACAGAGGGTATTATCAGGTGTGATATAGGCTGCTTTTTGTTTGTGTGTTTGTCCATCTGTCTGTCAGTTCGAGCTGACGTCCGAAACGGCTAAACCGATTTCAATGAAACTTCGCAGACGTAAAGAAAGTATTACCGGAGGTGACATAGGTACTATTTGTCTGTCGATCTGTCTGTGACAACGTGACCACATTTTTAAATGCTTATATTTTCGAAACTATCAATCGCAGACGTACCGTGTTGGTACTCAAACTTGATGTTTTGACGAGATCTATGTGACCACGTGACCATATTTTTAAATGCTTATATTTTCGAAACCATCAATCGCAGACCTACCGTGTTGATACTCAAACTTGATGTTTTGACGAGATCTATGTAACCACGTGACCAAATTTTTAAAAGCTGATATTTTCCAAACCATCAATCGCAGACCTATCGTGTTTGTACTCAAACTGGATGTTTTGACAAGATGTATGTGACCACGTGACCTAATTTTTTAATGCTTATATTTTCGAAACCATTAATCGCAGACCTATCGTGTTGGTACTTAAACTTGATGTTTTGACAAGATCTATGTGACCACGTGACCACATTTTTAAATGCATATATTTTCGAAACTATCAATCGCAGACCTATTGTGTTGGTACTCAAACTAGATGTTTTGACGAGATCTATGTGACCATGTGACCACATTTTTAAATGCTTATATTTTCGACACCATCAATCGCAGACCTATCGTGTTGGTACTCAAACTTGATGTTTTGACCAGATCTATGTGACCACGTGACCACATTTTTAAATGCTTATATTTTCGAAACCATCAATCGCAGACCTATCGTGTTTGTACTCAAACTTGATGTTTTGACAAGATCTATGTGACCACATGACCAAATTTTTTTATCTGTCTGTCTGGCCGTCTCGTTTGAAAACTTAAATTCGATATAGTATTTTCGTATATATTTTTTAGTTATTTCTAAACGCTTGAAGTACGTTAGACAATGTTTTTCAGAAAGACCATTCCTGTGTTGTTGTAAACCATTAAAAAGTATCTCGAATAAACGTTGCATTATAATTTTATTGAAAATTATTTTAAATATTAAAAAGAATATTTATAATATATTTTCATCTTAAAATTCTCCTAACTTTTAAATCTCCCGAGTACTTCTGACATATATTTTTAGAAAAAGCATTTCAATGTTCTTTAAAAAAAAATTAGTATACCCCGGAGAAACGTGGCCTTGACACTTGTATAAGCAATGTTTACAAGCGTTTGAAAACTTAAATTCGATATAGTATTTTCGTATATATTTTTAGTTATTTCTAAACGCTTGAAGTACTTTGGACAATGTTTTTCAGAAAGACCATTCCTGTGTTGTTGTAAACCATTAAGTAGTATCTCGAATAAACGTCGCCTTATAATTTTAATGAAAATTATATTCAATACTTTAAAAAATATTTATAATATATTTTAATCTTAAAATTCTCCTAACTTTTAAATCCCCCGAGTACTTCTGACATTATTTTTTGGAAAGAGCATTTCAATGTCCTTTAAAAAAAAATTAGCATACCCCGGAGAAACGTGGCCTTGACACTTGTATAAGCAATGTTTACAAGCGTTTGAAAACTTAAATTCGATATAGTATTTTCGTATATATTTTTTAGTTATTTCTAAACGCTTGAAGTACTTTAGACAATGTTTTTCAGAAAGACCATTCCTGTGTTGTTGTAAACCATTAAATAGTATCTCGAATAAACGTCGCCTTATAATTTTAATGAAAATTATATTCAATACTTTAAAAAATATTTATAATATATTTTCATCTTAAAATTCTCCTAACTTTTAAATCCCCCGAGTACTTCTGACATATATTTTTAGAAAGAGCATTTCAATGTTCTTTAAAAAAAAATTAGTATACCCCGGAGAAACGTGGCCTTGACACTTGTATAAGCAATGTTTACAAGCGTTTGAAAACTTAAATTCGATATAGTATTTTCGTATATATTTTTTAGTTATTTCTAAACGCTTGAAGTACTTAAACAATGTTTTTCAGAAAGACCATTCCTGTGTTGTTGTAAACCATTAAATAGTATCTCGAATAAACGTCGCCTTATAATTTTAATGAAAATTATATTCAATACTTTAAAAAACATTTATAATATATTTTCATCTTAAAATTCTCCTAACTTTTAAATCCCCCGAGTACTTCTGACATTATTTTTTGGAAAGAGCATTTCAATGTTCTTTAAAAAAAAATTAGTATACCCCGGAGAAACGTGGCCTTGACACTTGTATAAGCAATGTTTACAAGCGTTTGAAAACTTAAATTCGATATAGTATTTTCGTATATATTTTTTAGTTATTTCTAAACGCTTGAAGTACTTAAACAATGTTTTTCAGAAAGACCATTCCTGTGTTGTTGTAAACCATTAAATAGTATCTCGAATAAACGTCGCCTTATAATTTTAATGAAAATTATATTCAATACTTTAAAAAACATTTATAATATATTTTCATCTTAAAATTCTCCTAACTTTTAAATCCCCCGAGTACTTCTGACATTATTTTTTGGAAAGAGCATTTCAATGTCCTTTAAAAAAAAATTAGTATACCCCGGAGAAACGTGGCCTTGACACTTGTATAAGCAATGTTTACAAGCGTTTGAAAACTTAAATTCGATATAGTATTTTCGTATATATTTTTTAGTTATTTCTAAACGCTTGAAGTACTTTAGACAATGTTTTTCAGAAAGACCATTCCTGTGTTGTTGTAAACCATTAAATAGTATCTCGAATAAACGTCGCCTTATAATTTTAATGAAAATTATATTCAATACTTTAAAAAATATTTATAATATATTTTCATCTTAAAATTCTCCTAACTTTTAAATCCCCCGAGTACTTCTGACATATATTTTTAGAAAGAGCATTTCAATGTTCTTTAAAAAAAAATTAGTATACCCCGGAGAAACGTGGCCTTGACACTTGTATAAGCAATGTTTACAAGCGTTTGAAAACTTAAATTCGATATAGTATTTTCGTATATATTTTTTAGTTATTTCTAAACGCTTGAAGTACTTTAGACAATGTTTTTCAGAAAGACAATTCCTGTGTTGTTGTAAACCTTTAAGTAGTATCTCGAATAAACGTCGCCTTATAATTTTAATGAAAATTATTTTAAATACTTTAAAGAATAATTATAATATATTTTCATCTTAAAATTCTCTTAACTTTTTAATCTCCCGAGTACTTTTGACATTATTTTTTGGAAAGAGCATTTCAATGTTCTTTAAAAAAAAATTAGTGTACCCCGGAGAAACGTGGCCTTGACACTTGTATAAGCAATGTTTACAAGCGTTTGAAAACTTAAATTCGATATAGTATTTTCGTATATATTTTTTAGTTATTTCTAAACGCTTGAAGTACTTTAGACAATGTTTTTCAGAAAGACCATTGCTGTGTTGTTGTAAACCTTTAAGTAGTATCTCGAATAAACGTCGCCTTATAATTTTAATGAAAATTATATTCAATACTTTAAAAAATATTTATAATATATTTTAATCTTAAAATTCTCCTAACTTTTAAATCCCCCGAGTACTTCTGACATTATTTTTTGGAAAGAGCATTTCAATGTCCTTAAAAAAAAGTTAGTATACCCCGGAGAAACGTGGCCTTGACACTTGTATAAGCAATGTTTACAAGCGTTTGAAAACTTAAATTCGATATAGTATTTTCGTATATATTTTTTAGTTATTTCTAAACGCTTGAAGTACTTTAGACAATGTTTTTCAGAAAGACCATTCCTGTGTTGTTGTAAACCATTAAGTAGTATCTCGAATAAACGTCGCCTTATAATTTTAATGAAAATTATATTCAATACTTTAAAAAATATTTATAATATATTTTAATCTTAAAATTCTCCTAACTTTTAAATCCCCCGAGTACTTCTGACATATATTTTTAGAAAGAGCATTTCAATGTTCTTTAAAAAAAAATTAGTATACCCCTGAGAAACGTGGCCTTGACACTTGTATAAGCAATGTTTACAAGCGTTTGAAAACTTAAATTCGATATAGTATTTTCGTAGATATTTTTTAGTTATTTCTAAACGCTTGAAGTACTTTAGACAATGTTTTTCAGAAAGACCATTCCTGTGTTGTTGTAAACCATTAAGTAGTATCTCGAATAAACGTCGCCTTATAATTTTAATGAAAATTATATTCAATACTTTAAAAAATATTTATAATATATTTTAATCTTAAAATTCTCCTAACTTTTAAATCCCCCGAGTACTTCTGACATATATTTTTAGAAAGAGCATTTCAATGTTCTTTAAAAAAAAATTAGTATACCCCGGAGAAACGTGGCCTTGACACTTGTATAAGCAATGTTTACAAGCGTTTGAAAACTTAAATTCGATATAGTATTTTCGTATATATTTTTTAGTTATTTCTAAACGCTTGAAGTACTTTAGACAATGTTTTTCAGAAAGACCATTCCTGTGTTGTTGTAAACCATTAAATAGTATCTCGAATAAACGTCGCCTTATAATTTTAATGAAAATTATATTCAATACTTTAAAAAATATTTATAATATATTTTAATCTTAAAATTCTCCTAACTTTTAAATCCCCCGAGTACTTCTGACATTATTTTTTGGAAAGAGCATTTCAATGTCCTTTAAAAAAAAATTAGTATACCCCGGAGAAACGTGGCCTTGACACTTGTATAAGCAATGTTTACAAGCGTTTGAAAACTTAAATTCGATGTAGTATTTTCGTATATATTTTTTAGTTATTTCTAAACGCTTGAAGTACTTTAGACAATTTTTTTCAGAAAGACCATTTCTGTGTTGTTGTAAACCTTTAAGTAGTATCTCGAATAAACGTCGCCTTATAATTTTAATGAAAATTATATTCAATACTTTAAAAAATATTTATAATATATTTTAATCTTAAAATTCTCCTAACTTTTAAATCCCCCGAGTACTTCTGACATTATTTTTTAGAAAGAGCATTTCAATGTTCTTTAAAAAAAAATTAGTATACCCCGGAGAAACGTGGCCTTGACACTTGTATAAGCAATGTTTACAAGCGTTTGAAAACTTAAATTCGATATAGTATTTTCGTATATATTTTTTAGTTATTTCTAAACGCTTGAAGTACTTAAACAATGTTTTTCAGAAAGACCATTCCTGTATTGTTGTAAACCATTAAATAGTATCTCGAATAAACGTCGCCTTATAATTTTAATGAAAATTATATTCAATACTTTTAAAAACATTTATAATATATTTTCATCTTAAAATTCTCCTAACTTTTAAATCCCCCGAGTACTTCTGACATTATTTTTTGGAAAGAGCATTTCAATGTTCTTTAAAAAAAAATTAGTGTACCCCGGATAAACGTGGCCTTGACACTTGTATAAGCAATGTTTACAAGCGTTTGAAAACTAAAATTCGATATAGTATTTTCGTATATATTTTTTAGTTATTTCTAAATGCTTGAAGTACTTTAGACAATGTTTTTCAGAAAGACCATTTTTGTGTTGTTGTAGACCATTAAGTAGTATCTCGATTAAACGTTGCCTTATAATTTTAATAAAAATTATTTTAAATACTTTAAAGAATATTTATAATATATTTTTATTTTAAAATTCTCCTAACTTCTAAATCCCCCGAGTACTTCTGACATTATTTTTTGGAAAGAGCATTTTAATGTTCTTTAAAAAAAATTTGGTATACCCCGGATAAACGTGGCCTTGACACTTGTATAAGCAATGTTTACAGGCGTTTGAAAGCTTAAATTCGATATAGTATTTTCGTATACATTTTTTCATAATTTCTACAATCCTGAAGTAATTGAAAAATAAAGTCCTCGAGGCAATTTTTTTTAGCAAGATCATTATTTTATATTTTGACGAAAATTATTGTAAACTTTTCAAAACAACAAAAAAATTTAAAAATTTAAAAATTTTTGGATTTTAATATTCGCGACATTTCCAAAACAACGTTTTTAATTGTAAACCGTAGTTTATATTCTTTAATACCTTGTTAGTTACTTTTGGTATTCTTAATTCGGCCGGGTTATAATTTGGCTGCTAACTTTGGCTGCTAACTTCACACCGGTCAACATTTCATTTTTAATTTTCTACTAAAACGTTTAAATACCAATAGCAAACTATTCTACCCGCGTGAGGGTCAAATTTCTATAATTGTTAAAACAAGTCTTTCCCAATTTTCAATTAAAAGGGTAAATACCAAATTAATTGGTTTTAACTTTGAAAATGACGGGAATCCCGACCAAATTTTCATCCTCTATGTTATCGCTTTAAAAGTTAAATTTTCATAAATATTGATACATGTATTATTTAATTTTTGGCCATAACGCCAAATTAATAAATTCCATGGTTTTAATTTTAAGAACGGCAAAATTCCCTGAAAACTTTTATCAATGAAAACAACATATTTATTTTCCCACCCAAAGGCTAAATACTTATTTACATTTATTTAACTTAAATAATGATGGATTTTTATACAAACGTACCTACCCATCCCATTCATTATTAATTAAAAATTTGAAACGCGTCGTAAACACTTCACTTTCCCAAAAGTGGCGCCGCTTTTTTCTGTATAAATAGAGCAAAGGGCCAATCTAATATTCACTGCCATCAGTAATTTCAGCCTCTAGTAACATTAATTTGTAAGGTAAATAAAAAAAATTCAGGTTCTGGTTATAAGGAGCCTTCATCACAATAACATGTTTAGCATGAAACGATTGTCAAACGATATTTGGTGACAATTATCGCGTGAACTGAAAATTTTAAATATAGTCACATAAAAATTAAATATCGTATGAAATAAGATTGATTCAGATTGAATCACATGTTTAGTCTATACTTTAGTAGATGGTAGCCAATGGCACCGATGGCAGGGTTTCCCTTGTGTTCCATTCTAAAAATAAACGATATAGCAATTAGAAAACTTTCGTTTGTTTTCAGTTGCGAGGAATTATTAGCATAGGCGAGCGACTGAATGAGTTGTTGCCGGTCGGCAACAACGCTTGGCGCAAACATTTGGTTCGCGGTGTCGTTTCTATACGCTAGTAATTTTAGTTCTATGGGCCAAAATAATTTTGACTACCTGTGTTTTTTTCTGATTCATCTTGTGCTAGCTTGCGTGCCGATCACGAATGGAAAATAGTATATTGCTGCAGAATTTAAAGGGGGTGGTCATATTGAAAATTAATTTCTAACCTCTTAGTCGCAAACGAAAAAATAAAAAGTGGTTTGAGGAACCATCATGTCATTTGGAAAAATCTTTCCAAAGCACCCCACAACATACAAAATTTTACACAAACTGGTGTAAAACTGGGAAAGCTGTGAAATTCTTGCAGACTTATAGCCAGCCAGTCACGTCGGTCACTATAAAAAGTTGTAAAGATTAAAATAGAGCCCCCTCCTTCCTTTAGAGTAGATCCAAACGCGACGTAAAGAAAAACGAAAATACGTGACGAAGTTAATCACTTTAAGACAGAAAAAAATTCGATTCAGTTAAAAACATTAAAAGTTTTAATTAGTTGCTCGAGGGAATTTCCATGCTCAGGCTCGTAATCTCACTTTGGTAAGTTTCCAACGAGGACTGGAACTTATCATTTATACTACAAGATTCTGTACATTGTGTACCATGGAATCTGTATTAAAGTTTTTGTTGCGATGAAGAAAAAAGGTAAGTATGACATATTACTGTTTAAAATCGGGCGACAGTGTTTTTATTTTTCTTCTTTTGTTGAAGTCGTGTTTCTGTTGAAAAATATATTTAGATAATGTAATAACTACAGGCAAATTTGTATTTGTGTTATTTTAATTTGTTAACATATTTATTTGCTCTAAAAACCTCAACTCTTAGATTGATATCAGTGCAATGCAAAAAACCACGGCAAGGTCCTCCCAGTCGTTCTAGAGAAACATGCGTATTGAAGCGCCCTCTGGTAGCTCATAGCCGCTAACTTTATATAAAAACTTGCTATTAGGTGATATCTATATTAAACAAACAAACCAAGTCAAAATCCTCCCATCTGTTTTAGAGAAACATATCTGTTGCAGCGCCCCCTGGTCGCCCATGACCGCAAACATTTTCTAAGAACCTGTTCTAAAATGATATCTATATAATGTAAAAAACCGCGTAGATATCCTCCCAGGCACCTTATCTAAAAACCTGCTCTTAGATTATATATTTGTAACGCGAAAACCTGCGTCAAGATCCTCCCAGCCGTTTTAGAGACACATATCTATTGCAGCGCCCACTGATGGCCCATAACTGCACAACTTATTGCTTATTGCTGCAATTAACTATTCGTAGATGATACCAATGTAATGCGAAAAACCGTATAAAAATCAGTCCAGTCCTTTCGAAGATCACATCTACTGTAGCGCCCCCTGGTGATTAATAACCTTAAAACTTATTTAGAAACTAGTTTTGAGATGATACCTATTCAAATACAAAAGTAAAATATATATATACAAGAGTTGCTCATATTATAGTATAACACAAGATAATAAATATTAATATAAAGGCATTAGTGTGTTTGTTTGTTTGTCCTTTCTTCACGTTGTAACGGAGCTATGTAACTACGTGCCTTTTGTATGGGGATAATCGAAGAGTCGGAGAGTGACATGATACTGATTATCTTTATCGGGGGTTCCCATGAGAATGAAAACTAAACAAGTTTCCAATTGGACGACGCACAGAGGTTTGACCTGGAACATGGAATAGAGTAGAAGTAGATGCGAAGCAGAAGATGCAAGAATAGTTCATGCTAGCGGAGCTTCAGGCAAAAAGTGGTCTACTACCCTTCATTATATTCGTATATGCATGTATATACACAAAATTAAAAAAGGCTTTAAAATAGTTTTAATCTGGCAAATTAAATTCGTCTTGCGGTGTGGAAAGGGAAAGGGAAAAGAAGCATAGGCGATTATGCAAAATGTTTTTTTGTGTAGTTAGAAGTAGAGATGTTATACGCCCTCTCGGCGTGGGAAGCCCAAAGTAGGGTTTAAGCCGTACTTGTTCTTAGTCTATGCTCACTCCTATACATTCGATCTGTCACGTAACTTGTGTCTTTCTTCCCTCAGTTTTCAAAATGCCTTCTTGTGTAATGCGTAATGTATAAAAATATTATTACTAGAAAAAAGACCAAAAATTTCATTTCATTCGTAAGTATCCATAAATATATGGAAATTACATGAAGAAAAATGTATTTTGAACTTATTTATTTTCATCTCTACTTATTAAATCCAATATGCCTATAAATACAAACATACGAAATTTTGCAGGGGACACGTTCTAAGTTTCGTATTTATTGAAACCAGCCTATCAAAGTACCCAAGCGAATTGTAGCACTATTTAATAATGACCGAACAATGTGATAAATTGTAGTCTAAAAATTTATAAGCGCTCTCGTGAACTCTACACATTTTCAAGTAAATATCTGAATTTAAACCAATTCAGTATTCCCGAAATTTAGATTTACCTAAATAAATATCATATATTTGATCAGAGGCATATTCATTTTAAATAATTCAAATATTTTGTATGTATTTCAATGGAAATTCAGATAATCTTATGATATTTAAATATTATTTCATTACACGAATCATAAAATTTATGAATATAGACGGCAATACGCAGTACAATATTTACCTATGATATGTATATTATTCGATTTAATGAAGCCGTGATCCGATTACGACGTCAATAGGCTAACGTCTGGAATACTAAAAGCGAGGTCTTGGCTTTGTGAAGGAACTTCGATGTAGGCGTACATGTTAAGGCCCGGCAGACCGAGTTTTGTTTGTTTTTGAATGAATTTTAAAGATTCAAATATTGATATCTATAAGCCAAAAATTACGTATTGTAGTTCGAAACTAGAGCTTTTAAGAGTTCAAAACACGAAACGTTTTACATCGTTTGTTAATAAAAAAAATCTGAATTTAACGTATAATCTGATTATTTTTAAAATTATATTTAAAACTAAACAATCATTGTTTTTAAATAAGTTTTTTTTCTAATGGAAAAAATTTATTTATTAAGGCCACAATGTCTGTACGTTAAATTCAAAACAATACATGCTTAAATGTTTTTCGATTTTTGTTTTAATCGCATTATTTGTTATTAATCGTGTTTTTTAATTCACAACTTATTAGATACTATTGTTTAATTAATTTAAAAAAAAATATAATTATACATGTGATGGTTTTCGAATATACATACACTCGATCATTTTTTTTGTGTCTTTGTATGTCAGGGTTTTAAAACTACGGATTTTCGATGCTGTACATCTAGGCGTCATTCGGCAAACCGCTCACTCCTATCTCGTTTAGTCTTTGGTGTGAGCGAGCGCGAATCAGCTAAAAATTCATTCTTCGTGATTCGCATTATTTAGTTTTTTCGTTTTTGCCGTAAATTAATTTGACAACAGCGTTTGGTTTTAATAGAGTCATAGATGTCAATTCACAGTATCGAAGTGATATTACCCAATTTTGCGGGGTTGAATACCGGCGCACATCATCATCATCATCATCAGCCCATTTTTACCCCACTGCAGGGGCTTAGGCCTCCCCCAGGGCGAGGAGGGGGGCTTGAAGCTTAAGTCCACCACGCTGCTCCACTGCGGGTTGGGAACTGTAACGACCGCCATCTATTGACAGCGTCCGGGACCGCCTGCTTAACGTGCCCTCCGAAGCACGGTGTCAGTGATATTGTGTACTTAAGTCAGAAAAACTCATTGGTACACGCCCGGATTCGAACCATGGCCCTGTGGGGCCTTATAAATTTGAGACAGGTTCGTTGCGCTCTGGGCTATCACGACACTCCGCCGGCGCACGGGGACCTTGAAATTCGTACTAAAACTCGCCATCTTACACCAGCTAGCTACAATATGATTGGTTAGACAGTAAACACAGAATAGGGCTTCTAGGCAATTCGTGCTTTTATGGATTTTGCATATTCGACGTATTTTATGAAAACGACTCGAAATCACTTTTTTTACTGCCCTGTTATCTATAATAACAACACGTTGATACACACTTATACGTTGAATCATGATCCTGTTTAAAAACGAGAGTTCTCTCTAAATTGTTTAGTGATCTTAAATCCTTAAGCGTCTCCTGCCACTTAAAGATCTAAAAAGTGAGCATAATGATGTACTCATAAATTAGACAGCCAGTACAGGCCAGTACGTCATTATTAGTGTTTTAAACAAACGTTTTGTTAAATTACGTGAGATGTAATTTCAGACTTTATTTTCTTTTCCAGACTTTTTTTTTATTTTCTTTTACATGTGGGTCACACAAAATTCTACTTCGCAGCGAATAAACCAAAACCTCGCCTGGTGTATATTAGTCTATACGAGGTATATTTTTTGGTCACATATTCTGGTCAGGACGCTGTATCTCTAATTACATCTATGATGTTTATGTAAAAAATAAATATTTATTTTTGACGTACGATACAAAATGAATGAAAATCTGGAGTCAGCTCCATATTCGTATGTTATTTAATTTAAATACAACAAGAAAAGTAGTAAAATAGGAGAACTAGGTATTAAAGGTGTTGGACGAGAATGTACAAACGAATTGAATATAAACCTTACTATAAATATTTAATTTATTTTTTATTAAATTTAAAAAATATGCAAATAAAAACGTAAAAATAAAAAAACCTATTTACCATAACTGCTCGTAGTACACTAAAAATTATTATAAGCAACTAAAAAGGAATAAATTATAATTATTTACCTTAGGTTTCGGATACGATTGCGTTTGAAACAGCTGTGTTATCCAATTATTCATTTTTTATTTAATTTCTTCGGTATATTCAACATTTAACTTTTGATGAAAATTTCCTCACACGCGCCGATATTTATTTATTTATTATAATGGTTTTAGTTAACTTAGTTATTGCATTGTTATATATATATTTAACTTATTTATGACGTATGTACATTTATTTTTAATTCAAATTTTAATAAACAGTGCTAATAGCAAGGTGGTCACCGTGAGAATGGTTTGTTGTAATAAGTTCGCAAGAGATATTAAAAACACGATGGACCCTATCGTTATGACCAATCAACATCTCGAATTGTGGGTCATAATCAGAAAGGACATAGAAATGCGTGGAGACGGTATATGGTACTTGTACAAATTTCTTTAAAATAGGAATATCTTAGAAAAAGAAAACTTTCTTTATTTTAATGTTTTAATGATATTTGAGTAACGTAAATTAAAATTGTTTTGCTATCAGAATTTATTAGCGAATTGTTTATTATTGAAATAATTTATTTTTAAATGCAATTACTAATTGAAATTTAAAAAAAGAAAGTTCTTTTTCGCAAGAAACCATTTCCTGAAAGTGTATTCCATAGCAATACTTCCCCGTTAACGAGTGTAATTCGAAAAGTGTGAAATTAAATCACGAGCTGAAAAAAGAAATGGCAACAGTTGAGAGCTATTTCTGAATATTCAAGCGGCTCTACAGACGTTGCTGTCTCAATGCATATTCAGGGGTGTCTGTGACAGGCGCAACAAGTTCTAGAGTATAGAATGCAAATTCCCTTGGAGCTTTTAGATGACGCCCTTAACAGTGTCACAGAATATCTACACTAGACTACAATAGAAGGGTTACACGTATCTATCTCCGTATTGCTATGATTAGTCTGTATTGAAACAGGTGACATAAACTTTAAAAATTTCACGCAGTTATTTAGTTTCACCTTCAGCGTGATTTTTCGATTAATTTTTTGGATTTGACTATTTCTAACTTTATATAATTAATAGACAATTAAAACAATGAATGGTTAAATTATCGATGGCTATTATTTGTTTTTAAAAGTGTAAATCAATAACAAACAGATTTGAGTGTTGCAGCTCCAGCCTCTAATAGGGTTGCCATTTTACTGAAATTATTACAAACGCTACGATAAAATAATTGAATAAATAGTTAGACAGCGTTCACTTGGTATAATTTGATAATATCTTCCGGGCGATGACGAAATGTAATAACCGATATTACAAAGTTAAATATTCAAACGTTAAATCGATAGAACTAACTTAAGATTTTAGTGCCTATTATGCTCTGTTACTAGGTATCAATATTTTAATTTTGGTGACCAATATATCAGTTATTTTCAAACAAAAAGAGAATTATAAACTTAGTTATATATAAGTTAACTTAGTTATATATTTTTCATAGCATTTGAATTATCTTTTGCAGCTGATCCATATAAAGCGAATTTATTAAATGAATATATAAGATTCGAAATGTAAGAAGGAAATTGGAGTGAAAGTGTCTACCCTAAACATTGATGATAATCAATTTAACTAAAAGAAAATATTACTTTATTTTAAAAAATAAATAAAACTGCTTTCAAAGTTTTTTGATAAATGATCTGCTTGAGTCGGGAATTGCACATTTGAAATATGAAAAAATAACAGCCTGTATTTTTATAGCTTTTCTCGAGTCACTCATAAGGATCAATTTCTTCTAAATAAAATGGTCACAAATTGTAATACTTTAAGAAAAAATTGTTCCCCTTCGAAATTTAGCTACGTTCGATAGATCATTTAAATCTTTTTTTTTTTCAAGGCCAAAATTGATCTAAATTGTTATAGTCATTGGCAATTTGTATCTTCTCTATTTATGCAAAGATTTGAGCTGGAAATAAATTAGGTATATTTAATAATAGTTAGGGTATAGTTTCGAACAAAATTTTTTTTTCTCATTGGACGAAACATAATAAAAATATTTATTAATTTAATACGATCAAATGTGTACTAAAGGCTTTTATAAAATAACAACGTGATACATAAGCATGGTTCAAAATGCCTAGCCAAGTTTTTTTTTTTTTAAACATACCGTAAAGCGTTTATTTATTTATATACGGAATATTGCTACAGTTTGACGTGCGGCAGATGAATTTTATATCGGACTTGCTGGGGACAAGCCAAGGTTATTAACGTCAAAGAATATAGATTGTTTCATTTATTTACTTTAAGAAGTTATCAAGTGTTAACTTTAAAACAACAATAACATTGTTCAATTAATTATTTAGCATTGTCGGCATCCAATATTCGTAACTATGATTATTTGGTACGCTACACGCTACGAACGTACATACGTACGTACGGGTACGGGACAAATAATTATGCTCACGTACACAAATATTTGTCGCAGGCGGAAATCAAACCCGCGACCCTAGGCACCGCAGTTAGTCTCTAACCACTCGGCTAATCGATTGGTCTGCATATATAATAATTGCAACCATGGTTCATTATTTTACGCCAGTTCGTATCTGTATACTTCTTACATCGATGATAATAAAAAAGAATCAAACCCCGAACGAAAGGGAAAGAGCAACTGACGCCACGTGACCGTTTTTTTCCACGAGCTCAAAGTCAAAGGGTATGCCCCCGAACACCCCATCCGAGCTCTTTCAGTTTAATTTTCGATTGTTACCTTTTCATTATGAAAAGGAAGGAATTAAATAAAAGTAGGATTAATCTCGGCTTCGGAGTTTTCATTTTGTTGAGTGTACCCAAAGTAAACACTGTCGACGTTCGGTGGGCTAACGGATTTGCGAGCTACGATAATCTCGCGTTTGCGCGATGAATAAGGAAACGAAAGGTACAAGAAAGAGGGATGCAGACTGAGGTAGAAGGAATAGGGCACAGGGGTACGCGGCTAAATATCCGCGTGTCACGGAAATCGGCTCGGGAGTCAGCGATTCCCTTCTCGCACGTGACTCCGTGGTCGCGTACTCGTTGACGTGAAGATGGAAAAGGTGTCTATCCTGAAAGGGTACGTTTATTTAGCACCAAAAAAGGTCGATACGTAAGTATTTACATTGTAAGAGAATTATGCTGGTTAATTTTATTTATATTATGTGTTGTGAAGACACGTAGAAGTAACTAGAGTTGAAAAAGGTATGTTGAGGTCATTTGGCTATATAGAGAGGATAATTAAAAGACCCCCGACAGACGAAAAAAATATAGAGCCGCTTTTGCGATGGAAGGGACGGTAAGGGGCGCCCTGAAAAATGTATGTCGGCCAAATTGAAAGCATCTTACAAAAGAGCTATTTAATTATTATTTTATGAATAAGTGGATATTTAGTGTATTACTGTATATATTTAATTTACATATAGGATAATATTTATTTCGGATTAAATTTCAACCTTTCACAGTATAATCAATTCAACAATATTCATGTTCGTATTTACCTTTTACAGTTTTTTTTAGTATTTATAAAGCAGGAAATAAATCTGCAAGCCAATAGATATTATTTTAAACGTCATACATCAAACACCCAATATTAGGACCCCGATGTCAGCATATATCTTCAATTATGCACCACGGCGTTTACCGACGGCGCCGCACCTGCGCGCCCCCATCTAATATTAATGGTCTATGTGCGTGAAGCGCGACTTGAAGGCTCCAAACGACGTACTCGTCAAAATTACCTAATACCTACTTTAGTTTTTTTTTTATTATGCGACGGAGAACATATTTTGTGACAGCATCCTTTCTTATATTCTCCGTTATAGAAACGAGTGACGAATATGAAAATAAAAGATCGTATATAGCTCTACTTAAAAACATATATAATAACAACGTACATATCACAACAACGTCTAGGCCCCAAACTAAGCATTAGCTTGTGCATTGGGTTCTAAGCGAAGACACCACATACATATACAGTTTGGATACTAACCGTCCAGAGTCCCGTTGTATTTAAAATCTGCTGGTATTCAATAACAATTTTGCCGAAGAAACTATATTTTTATTTGTAGCCGTTTTCGAGAAAATCAATTTTTAATAAGTCGCAGCAAGCGACTACGGTAGGTGGCGGCGGCGGTGCGGTGTGAAGCGGAGCGCGGCGCGGCTTGCCGTATGTTATGTTGCGTAATTAGTTGCACAATGCACAGCGGCCGTGGCCCTAACCACGTAGGCTATGACATTGCAAAGGTTTTAACGTCAGCTGTTTGCAGTTTATCGTATTCTTTCTTGATGTACTTTGAAACATTTCGCGAATAAAATAGTGAAGGTGAATTATTGAGAATAGTGTACGAGGCTAATTAGGCGAGTTACTAAATGTCTAAAGCAAAATGGACATCACATAGAAAATTCAAGAGCCAGTATTTACCTACTTCACTTCACGCGGCTTATTAAAAAAATTATTTGTATAATCGTATAATTAAAAGTTAAACATTTATTCCATTAAATACTTTTTTTTAATTGGAATTGTTCATCACATCAAACAAAAATTAATAATTTGTATCCGAAATGTTAATACAAACGACGACGTTGGTATGGTAACTGTGAATTAAACCTGTGTTAATAGCGTGTTCTGTGGATTAATGTGATATCGTTGTAACACCATTATGAATGAATCATCAATCGTTCATGGTGTAATTTACAAAACCGAGGATTTTTGATAAGTCTAATGCATATTATTCACAAATAAGCATGTAAGCAGTTGCTGGTTGGGCGCGCGTTTACGTTACGTTACGCGTGCGCTGTGCAGGGTTGACGAGACTGAGAATTAATTACTTTTTTCATGTTTTTAATGTATGACGTTTTTTCTAGCACTTGTTGTCTAAAAGTCAAGAAAACAATCAGTACAACACGCTAAATTTGGGACAAACAAATAATGGCATCCATACTGTATAGTTACAAAACTGTATGGAATTATTTCTATACATGGAAAATTCCACTTGGAATGTCTCATTTAATCCCGAACCAGATGAGTTCTGCGAACTGCTAAATATCAAATTATATACTTAAATAAATAGATTAAAAAAAGTGTATAATTTCGTCTTGACTTTCAGGATAGGTCGTTAGGACAATCAAATGACGAGGACACAATAGATTTCTTCTATAAGATAGCTATAGAGTAAAAAAGTATAATAATAAATATTTCATAAATTTAATAGAAGTATAATCACAAGATCTTGAGGTGCTAATGACACAACATATTGATGGCGTTTATTTAATATTTTTAATGTTATTTACACACATAATGCTACAAATAATGCTAAAAATGTAACGTTATGTGTAGATAAAGTTACATTTTGTAGCATTGTCCTGTCCCACAAGCCTACTTGTCCCACAGCTACCTACTTGTGTATACGATATTATACCACCACCAATAATATAATAATAATAATATTAATAACAATTTACTCTTTTAAATAACACATGGTATTTTCTTTCTAATATTTGTTTTTTAATCGTATGTTTTTAGGGTTCCGTACCCAAACTGTACCCAACCGGATCCCTATTATTAAGGCTCTGATGTCCGTCTGTCCGCCCAATTTTACAGTGTGTTTCACTATAAAATTAAATTAAAAATAAAAGGGGGTCCCCATATAAGAAATGTGTTTTTTTACGATTTTGGTGATTGTTAATTTTGAGATTGAAATTTTCATGAAGTGTGTACTACTATGGTCGCTATAACAACAAATAATAATAAAAATAATATGAAGTTAAAAATTAAGGTATCGCGATACATTAAACGTGTTTTCTTATATTGTACGGTAGTACGGAACCCTTCTTGTGCGAGTCCGATTCGCACTTGGCCAGTTTTTCATATTAGCTATTTTCTTTGTCAAAACAAATTAGTCATTCATAGTTGAGGTATATTGGCGTTCAATGGTTCACCAAATAGAAATACATATCTCTATGTGTGAGAATAGAAAAGAGTTTCGTCTCGAGTTGTAGAAAGAGGGACGATAAGTAATTCCTTGCAGGATGTCTTGGCAACCGACAAGTCGAAGATGAAAAATGCAATTTGTGGGCCGAAACGACTTATTGGGCTGCCACTGTGTGTCGGCGCCACAGTGGTTCAAGTTGTTTATTTTCAAGTGTATGTATGTTACACACAAACAAATGCACCCTCCCATATAGAACGTGTTCGGGTCCATATGAACAATATTTGGGCTATACGAACAATATACGAGCATTATACGTAGATTAGAAAAACAATATAGGTATACAACAAAAAATTCTGCTCAGAATTAAAAATTATTTTTTCAGTAGCGTTGCCGCGGGTGACTTAGCTGCTTGGATATATGAGTGAACTAAAGCGTTCGTTGACCTGCGGAGGTGCGTGGCTGAGCGGGCTGCTACATTGGCGTACGATATATGGGTTAGCTGGGGGTCCAAACTATCCAACTAGTTACAGGAATAATTTCGGAAAAATGGAACAATATTGGATGTTTATTTCTCAAGCACGCTTTAATCAGAAAACTACCGATTCTCGGTTCTCCCAGAAAAATTATAAAACGCCATAATTTTACCTGTGGAAGAATTTTAATCTTCACAATTGAACAATATAGGTCTTTTCCAAGTCATGCTTTGCTTTATAATTTCAGGATCATAATGATAGACCCAAGTTTAAGTGATAGACATGAGTTTTCATTACAGCCATTTTTTTTTCGGAAATTTGAACTCTTAATTTCTTGTGATTGTCTGTTAACAGTCTAAGTACCCATCATGCAGAAACCATTTTGAAGTGTAACTCGTCCGCTAAAATTGTTTGAACACAATCAAAAAAAAATATTTAAAGTCTCAGCTCTAAAACGTATATTCATTATTCTGTCATCCAAAACGAAGTCATCAACTTTTTTTAAAATGTTTTCTTTAGAGAGTTGGAAGGTCTTCCCGCTCTGTACTCATCTTGGCAACTTTTCTCCCACGTTTAAACTTCGTACACCTAAAAGCCACTGTAAAATATGAAGGGCAATTGCCCCCTAAGGCAGACAGTAAGTTAAAATAAATATTTTCGGTAGGAATTTTAAGTAAATTTAATTTGAGGTAAGTAAAAACTAACATTTAAAAAGTCCGAAATAATACACGTTTTTTGTTTTTCAAATGATTTTATCCTTAAAGGCGTCGAGCAACCCGAATTATCAGGTATATTAGGTAAGTTTATTTGCAGTTCTCGATGCCTATAAAGATCAAAAATCATTTGAAAATGAACAAACCTGTATCTATTATTTCAGACTGTTTAAATGTTAGTCTTTTTTTGTGCTGGGATTTTTAAATTACTAATTTAATTTTTACTTAAATTTATTTTTTTATTTTTTTATTATGTTTTATTGTGTTTAAATTTTATTTTTTTAGACATGGTTATTTAGTTAAACTAATTCATATAAAATTACTTAAAGAGACAATGAAACCGAACCCCTCAAAATATCTATATGACACATACTCTTTGAGATCATTTCTATGATCACGACAACTCTGCTGTAAGTTGGTGAGGTTAGGTATGCTCTAGATTCCAAATGATCCTGCAGCATCAGTCCAACGTCATCAAGTTTTTATAATATCTTTGTAGTAAATGGATACCAAATTTTGAATCGAACAAACCTTTGGAAATCGCTCACACCCTTTCACCAATTGGAAAAAAGCTGATAGTCTTCAAACAGCTGAACAGATTTTCTTGAATCATAGATAAGACATGCTTGATTAAGTCACCTTTCAAATACTAAAACGAAATCGATTTATTCGGTTCGGAGTTGCGAAGCCACAGACAGACACACACGTCAAACTTATAACACCCCTCTTTTTGCGTCGGGGGCTAAAAGAAAGTTACTCGTCGTAGACCATATTCACAATGGTCAGTAACAACCAAGCAAAGATTTTGTACTTATCGATTTGATTGAAAATATCAACAAAACTCTGATTCTTATAATATTCTATTCACTAGTTTTCGATCACTCCTTATATTACCGGTTCAAATAATTTTCTTTTATGTTTTACAAAGCACGGTTCACCTGTAACTATGTAACTTGGAGGCAACAAGTGCATTTAGTTTGTTGGGCTTTGTTCAGGCGGTAACGCAATAACCTACAAAATTATGCTGTGTTTACGAATGCAAAGCGTACACAGGGTTGCGCTAAATAGACAAATTGTCATTAAATTCGTATAGACGTACCTAAATAAAAACATCAAGGTTTTTAATAATTGTAATCTATTAAAATATTTGACTTTTAATATTCTTTGCACACTTATAATTATTTAGTATGTTTAAATGAGAATTGCTGAATGACTTGTTAACGTTGATCGGTATATTGGTAAGAAACAATCAACATTGTTAAAAATGTTGGAACAAACTCTTGGAAACCTTGGAACATAATCCAACACTTTAGTATTTGCCTATAGAAATAGGTACGTGTCCTTAGTACGCCTCCAAAAAAGGCTACGTAATAACAGAAAAAGAAAACGTGAATCATTAATGTGACATCACAACTACATGTAGCGGTCGATGGCCATGCAAACAAGTGCATTACGTATAGTGACGTCATCAGCTATAAATTTTCTGCAATCGATTATTCCTTAAAGCACCATACATAAATAAAAAAAAAATTAAATATATACTAAAACTTTTTGTCTATATTTTCATGAAAAAGTATTCAAATGTAATTTAATTTTTTGGCCGATTCCAAGTACATAAGTTTTTGAGCGCACATCTAACACGGATAATAAAACTAATGGCATACAAATTAAAAGAAAAGATATTACTTCAGTAATAAAACAAAGCTACCAAAAACCAACAACAAAAAATCTTATGTAGTTATTTAACATAGTACGCTGTAGTACCGCTAGCAACTACCAGATTTTCATACTTTGGTTTATTAATATAAAAATAACAGACATATTTTTTATAAGAGGATTGAACAAGGTAAGGCTTAACATTTCTATGTAGTTAATAGAAAGTGAGTTTTAACAGAAAGCAATAGGTAATATCTTTAAAGTAATATACTATGTTTTTAAAGTAATATATTGTAACAAGCGACCGTATGAAGTCAAGCGTGTGAATCCATCATTAATGCACACTAGAGTAAGAAAAATCTGGTCATTTGTTAAGGAGAATGTACATGAGTATTATATTCATATTCTTATATCTATGAAATCCCAAAATTTTGTGGCAACCCTAGCATAAACTGGATTTGTTCGGCGGTAACGCGTGGCGGGCGCGACCTGCATTAGTTCTTTCCAGTTGTGTTCGAATTAAGCGGGCGTTATTAAAGTTGGTCGGTTTGTGCAACGCAATATACTGTAAAATGCATTCTGTTGTTTCCTTAGAATAAGAATTTACATTCTCAAATTGAATATACATTTTCGCCGCACAAAACTATTTTAGATGCGCAGAATTTATTAAGTTTAATAAATAAAAGTTACAAAGAAAGTTAAGTAACAACAGAATAATTTTTATTATACATACCTGCAGTAGTTTCCTTTACAAATAATGTTGTCATGGGGAAAAAATATTAGAATTACCACTGTACCATTATTTTGAGTGTTTCGACTTTTTCACGCATTTGTTTGTACTCTTTTTACCACTATTAGTTCCATAAATTAATATCAACATATTAAATTTCCTAAGCGGTAGACCGAGGGGTAAATAACATTGTAAATAACGCAAAGGCGACGGAGTATTCAGCACACTCACCACGCACAATGGTGTTGGACACTCCGTCGCCTTCACTGAATGAAATGGTATAGTTCGCGTCAAACTTTATGGCGGATCGGAATACAACGCTATAAGCGTACTCGCTTATAGCGTTGTATTCCGTGTATACGTGTTTAACTGAAGGTACAGTCATACACCCCTAGCTCCTAAAACTGGTTACTGCGACGCGACTTGTGCCTATGTTCGGATCCGCCATAAAGTTTGATTGGAACTGTACATGAAACGTATAGAATCATACAATATTTCGGAGTTCTGTCTAGCATACAGTCGAATGTGATAGCAGATAGTTACAAACTTTACTGTACTTTATAATTTTGATATGGTAATTTGTTTGTCCGTCCGTTCGCGCTCTAACTTGGCATAGACGTTCAAACCTCTAGCACTACTTCCCGAATGATAACTTTTGATTTGTTATCGGTTTATCCAAATATTTTGTATTTATATTAAAACGCCATTAAAATGGGTCACAGAACAGTAATTAATGTATATCAATAACCGGCTGGCTAAAAGCTCGCTCGTGGGAACGCAGCTCCCCAAGCGATTCTTATGCAAATACGTATCTATCGAAACACATCGGCCGATCCGCGCAGTGCGAAACGTCCATAGAATTAATTCGGCTATCTGTCAGCCTTTGTGGGCCGGCTTTAATAATTCAGGTGCGTGGAACTCGACCGAGGGCACACCTGTCCGAACCTATACCTACCGGTCGTTGTATTTACGTGTCCAAAATTACCATTCGTTTTGGACTTTAATAAAATATCAATTGCATACATAGCAAATATGTTATTTATACAATTTGTTAATAAACTCCCTTAATGACAGGAAACTTTCGCGGCGAATAATTCTAATTATATTGAGTTTATGTATATTATGTAAAAAAAAAACAATGTAAACTGGAAAATGAATGGAAATATTAGATATATAATATTTCACGATGGTAAGTACTAGAAAATGTATTCTTATCTATCTATATTAATAAAATTGAAGTGTCTGTCTGTCTGTCTGTCTGTCTGTCTGTCTGTTCCGGCTAATCTCCGAAACGGCTGAACCGATTGCAATGAAACTTTGCAGACGTACAGAGGGCATTACTGGGGGTGACATAGGCTACTTTTTATCTGTCTGTCTGTCCATCTGTCTGTCTGCTTGAGCTGATCTCAGAAACGGCTAAACCGATTTCAATGAAACTTGGCAGACGTGCAGAGGGTATTGTTGGGAGTGACATAGGTTGCTTTTTGTCTGTCTGTCTGTCCATCTGTCTGTCTGTTTGAGCTGATCTCAGAAACGGCTTAACCGATTTCAATGAAACTTGGCAGACGTGCAGAGGGTATTAACAGGGGTGACATAGGCTGCTTTTTA
Organism: Luffia ferchaultella; assembly: GCA_949709985.1. Lineage (NCBI taxonomy): Eukaryota > Metazoa > Arthropoda > Insecta > Lepidoptera > Psychidae > Luffia > Luffia ferchaultella. The sequence continues at coordinate 13,691,080 of OX453256.1, read as the reverse complement.
TCTGCCTGTCCGTCGGTCTGTCTGTTCCGGCTAAACTCCAAAACGACTAAAGCGATTTCAATGAAACTTTGCAGACGTATCTACTTATGTGACTACGTGACCAAATTTTAAAAAGCTTATATTTTCGAAACCATCAATCGCAGACCTATCGTGTTAGTACTCAAACTTGATGTTTTGACGAGATCTATGTGAACACGTGACCAAATATTTAAATGCTTATTTTTTCGAAACCATCAATCTCAGACCTATCGTGTTGGTACTCAAACTTGATGTTTTGGCGAGATCTATGTGCACACGTGACCAAATTTTTAAATGCTTATATTTTCAAAACCATCAATCGCAGACCTATCGTGTTAGTACTCAAACTTGATGTTTTGACGAGATCTATGTGACCACGTGACCAAATATTTAAATGCTTATTTTTTCGAAACCATCAATCTCAGACCTATCGTGTTGGTACTTAAACTTGATGTTTTGGCGAGATCTATGTGCACACGTGACCAAATTTTTAAATGCTTATATTTTCAAAACCATCAATCGCAGACCTATCGTGTTGGTACTCAAACTTGATGTTTTGACGAGATCTATGTGACCACGTGACCAAATATTTAAATGCTTATATTTTCAAAACCATCAATCGCAGACCTATCGTGTTGCTACTCAAACTTGATGTTTTGACGAGGTCTATGTGACCACGTGATCAAATTTTTAAAAGCTTATATTTTCGAGACTATCAATCGCAGGCCTATCGTGTTGGTACTCAAACTTGATGTTTTGGCGAGATCTATGTGACCACGTGACCAAATATTTAAATGCTTATATTTTCAAAACCATCAATCGCAGACCTATCGTGTTGGTACTCAAACTCGATGTTTTGACGAGATCTATGTGACCACGTGACCAAATTTTTAAAAGCTTATATTTTCGAGACTATCAATCGCAGGCCTATCGTGTTGGTACTCAAACTTGATGTTTTGACGAGATCTATGTGTTCATGTGACCACATTTTTAAATGACTATTTTTTCGAAACCATCAATCTCAGACCTATCGTGTTGCTACTCAAACTTGATGTTTTGACGAGGTCTATGTGACCACGTGATCAAATTTTTAAAAGCTTATATTTTCGAGACTATCAATCGCAGGCCTATCGTGTTGGTACTCAAACTTGATGTTTTGGCGAGATCTATGTGACCACGTGACCAAATATTTAAATGCTTATATTTTCAAAACCATCAATCGCAGACCTATCGTGTTGGTACTCAAACTCGATGTTTTGACGAGATCTATGTGACCACGTGACCAAATTTTTAAAAGCTTATATTTTCGAGACTATCAATCGCAGGCCTATCGTGTTGGTACTCAAACTTGATGTTTTGACGAGATCTATGTGAACACGTGACCAAATTTTTAATGCTTATATTTTCGAAACTATCAATCGCAGATTTATCGTGTTGGTACTCAAACTTGATGTTTTGACGAAATCTATGTGACCATGTCATATTACGTAATTTAATAAAAATTTCATAAGATTTCTTAGGCAGTTAAATTTCAGAACGTTCTAGAATGTGTTACAATGTTCTAGAGCGTCGCGTTCCTTAAACTGTCCCAGTACAACTGTGCTCAACGCGAGCGAAGCCCGCGGGCGGAAAGCTAGTTATAAATAAAATTGAAATTTAAAAAAAAACTTTTATTTATTATTATGATATATATATGTATATGTTATTATGATTCTACGTCACCCAGCAATGGTTCACTAAGGGAAAATTTACAGAATCAGAAAGTTCGTATACCCCAAGTAAATAAGATATGTTTGTACGTATCATAAAACATAACTTTTTAAAATGCATTTCAAATTTGTAGTCGACTGGGACAAGAATACGTTTTATCGCCAACTGCGTATGGTATTTACCAGAAGGCATGACGAATTGGAACATATTGTTACGAACACACAGAGTGGCGACCGCCATCTGGCGTCGACCGGTACAACCGCTTTGTAGAACGGAAACAACACGAAACCCCTACTCAATACTAGATGGCGTTAGAGGAAAGAATAGTCTCGAAAAACAGTACCTGCGTGAGACTTTCTAGAGCCCGGTCGATCGCGTTCGCGCGCCTTCTAGAATGATCTCGAGGCTAGTTACGACCCATATAAATGACGACCGCTTAGCCTAGTGGGTAGCGACCCTGCCTACGAAGCTAGAGGTCCCGGGTTCGAATCACAGGTCGGGTCAGTATTAATATGATGAATATTGATACTGGTACCGGGTCTTAGTTGTTATATATAAATAAAAAAAAAATTATATATGTATATATTATAAAGAATATTTAAGTATGTATATCAGTTGTCTAGTAACCCATAACACAAGCATAATACTTGCTTACTTTGGGACTAGATGGCGCTGTGTGGGAAGTCCCATGTATTATTGTATTATTATTATATACATAGCCGCAGGAAGGCGAGCGAGTTCCAGTTCAGTTTTTGGGCTACTTTCGAGGCGACTTCGAAGTGAAAACTAGTGATCAAGAGTGATACCAGTGAAACCTACGACTTGGCTACGAGCTAGGAACATCGTTAGTGCTTTGTGTTTGGACTTAGTGGTTTGTGTTGGACCTAGTGTTAGTGAATAAAGTCTTCAAAAGAGTCAGCAGGTCTTTCTCTCCAAATTCTTCGAACCCTAACACGTAACAATATTAAGGTGTCGTTAAATTTTAAATTCGTCTTAACTGTGGAAGTGATATAGGTTGTAGAATTAAACATGGCTCACAATAAGACATGACTCAAAGAAGAGAAAAAGAATACGTTTTTTTTGTTTTTATAAGAAAATGGGTAAGTAATCAAATAAAAGCTTGGAAAACTTGTAAGTGTTGCAAGTGTAATTATTATAATTTCTTTTTTATATAAACAAATTTTCAATGTTTTAAGTTCATTTTAGTTACCTACTGTTTTTCATGGGCGTGGTTATTGTTGTTGTTGTGTGTGTAATAGTGTGTATCGAATAAAGCATTTTCTTTCTTCTTCTTTCTTTCTAAATTTGAAATTCCAAATACATATATTTTACTATTTTACAAGCGATTACCCGCGTATTTGTACGGGTTTCCATGATATTTACAGTTTCTATTATTTCGAATTTTCACGAAAGAATCCTAAATATTCAATTGGAAATAATAAAAAAGTATCCTATGTCACTTCCTACACCCTTCTTTTCATATCTTTAAATAAATCGGTACTCCTATACAAATGTTCACCCCCCCCCCCCCAAATTAGTCCCATTAAAATACGAAAGTCTATAAACCCTGAGACAAGACATTATTAATTTCTGATGAGTAGCTACAACTCCAATTTTCAAGCATCTCCTATTAAAAACACCGATGCTCCCATACAAATTTTCACCCCTCACTTCCTCTCATTAAAATGTGAAAATCCAAAAACCCTGAAACACGTCATTATTTATTTATGATGAGTAACTGTAGTTCTGATTTTTAAGTTCCTACCTTTAAAAAACCGATACTCCTATACAATCTTAACTGTCAGTTTCCCCCATAAATGTGAAAATCCAAAAACCCTGAAACACATCATTATTTATTTATGCTCAGTATAGCTGTTATTCAAATTTTCATGTTTTAGACTTCAAAGGCCAAAGACTTTCCTACAAAATCTCTCCCCCCTTTCCCTCTTTAAAGTCATTATGCGTCTGCACAAGCACATGTGATTAGGTATTATATATACCAATTCACGTCAAGATCGTTTAAGCCGTTCTTGAGGTATAAAAATGCATTCAAACAGAGACAAAATTTAAAAAATAGTAGAACTGAAGTCGGTGAGTCATGAAACGAATTTTTCGCTCTAAATTTGGCAAAAATTGCATGTATTAGATGAGAGTCAACAGATTTATACCACGTGTTCGGCTGAACGTAGCACAAACTTATAAAGCGTGTAGAGCTTACCGAACTAAACAAAAAGTTTGAAATGTGCAGATAGTGCAAACTAACGGTTACCGTGAAAAACATACTACATTAATTTTTTTACATATATTATTTTTTTAAACTTTTTATTTACTGCGGTAAGCTTTACACATTCTTTAAGTTCGGACAAAGTTCAACTGAACACGCGGTATAATAGTAGGATATATAATAGGATATATAATTTGACGACCGCTTAGCCTAGTGGGCAGCGCACCTGCCTACGAAGCTGGAGGTCCCGGGTTGGAATCACAGGTCGCGTCGGTATTTATATGATGAATATTAATACTGGCACCGGGTCTTGGTTGTTATATGTATGTGGTGTCTTCGCTTGGTACCCAAAATACAAGCTAATGCTTAGTTTGGGACCTAGACGTTGTTGTGATTGTATGTGTTATTATTATTATTATTATAACAATTTTATGTTGTCATTTTGACAGAAACGACAAAAAAGTACGTTTAAACCTCGTAAACGTTAGGATAGTACATTATTTCTTTGTTGGGCTATAAACGTCCACAATGTATAAAGCACCACACTGGAGCAGTTCATTGTAAATCTCCGCAGACATAGCTTTGACAGGGTCAGACGTAGTTTTCTGGTGTAAAAAAAATTAAAAAAAAAGAAAACTGTAGTGTAGAAAATTGAAAAATTCGACAACGTAAAAAATAGTTGACATAAAAAAAAAACACGTTCTATAATATATGGAACTGTGTGCAATGTGGAATGCACAATAAAAAATATTTTTTTTCGATACCTACTTAAGCAAATAATAAAAAATTACGGTCATATAAATATGATTTGAATGTTACAAGGTATTGTAGGCGGGGGCAAACAAAAATTACTAGATATACTTGTTGAAAAAATTAAAATAGGTTTTCAATTAGAGACCACCATTAAACATATTTTTGTAATTTATTGTTTTGTCCCCATCTGCTAAACATTCAAATCATATAAGCACAAAAAAAACATTGTTTAAACAAAACGTTATAAATTATAGAACTTGTTTTTCTCATTTCAGTTTTAATTTTTTTTTTTAATATTACTGTTATTATTTCATTTAATATTCCATTTAACTTTGGAGAAGGACCGGACTCTTGTTTACCCGAGTTCAATAACGTCGGTGATGCCAAATAATCAATGATTGCGATGTGAATTAATATTTGTGTAGGCTTATATGTGTATTACTACTGCACGGCATTACATAAAGGGTTTATTAAAAGCAGCCCCTTTGATCCTGGCCAAATGCGACGTCATCTGCAGGAACCAATATCGGCGTGAAAGCTGACCGATAATTACTATACGGCAACATGTGGCCTCGGCCGTTCATACAACAGCCTAGGTTTATACATTCGACCATAGATAAGTACCGTTCTTTATACTTTATACAAATACTGACCCGACCTGGGATTCGAACCCGGGACCTCCAGCTTCGTAGGCAGGGTCGTTACCCACTAGGCTAAGCGGTCGTCATATAGAAGCAAGAGGATGCCACTTTATAGATATATCTATCGACTATACTCATATTGGGCAAAACAACATTGTATTTTGATCCCTTCGAAAAACATGGCTCTTAAAAAGTGCATTAAAAATAGTGGAAAAAATTTTTGATCTGCTAATTAAGATAAGTAACTAGTGATCGCCCAGCGGTCGAAATTCGACCGTACTCACTATTTATAACACATATTAGGTATACACAGATTTTAGCTTTTGACACTCCTTTTCCATATAAACTTTACCTATGTCAAATCTCACACTCCTCCGTACACGTAATACGGGGTAAAAGGGGTACAAAGTTTTCTCTTCACGTACTAATATATAGATTATCAAATCAAGTAGTATGATTCCCTATTAAAGTAACAGATTTTTCTAACATGTGAATATGCTGTTTTGTTTTCTCAAAAAATCGAGCTCATTATCCCTTTAAACACTTTTTGCTATTTCTCATAGTTTAAGATTTGGCCATGTAGTCTCATTCCAAAAACTCAGCCTGTATATAGATTTTAGCTTTCTGCACTCCTACTCCACATGAACTTTAATATGCCATAATCTCACACTCCTCCGTGCGCGTAGTAACCATAAAAAGGGGTCTAAAGCTTTTCCTTATTTATATATAGATAAATAGGTCTCGATCGACTTTAAGTGTATTTATTTTGACAAACATTCATTAGCGGCATCAAAATTCAAGAATTCCTAAAGCCGAACGGCTATAGCTTTGATACAGCCCACCCCGTTTTTTAAGGTGCATATATTAAAACATACGTAGTTAGGAGGTAAAAGAAATTAAGAAAATTCGTCCGTGATCACTCACTACTCTTAAAACTGCAGTGTTCCTAAAACGTTCCTTATTTATAAGCATTAAGTTAAATATTAACAGATAGGTAATTAGCATACGATATTTTAAAATTTCCAAACATTCCATAAAGCTAATCTATAAAAAAAAAATGGTAGTGTTATACAAACTTAAGGACGACGGCGTGTTTATTTGAAGTGCCACGGGAGATATTCGACCAAAAATCTATAGAAATTGAACTCCCAGTTATGTAACGCTTACCGTTATAGTGAAAGTCTTGGTCTTCGCGTAATGGCTTGGTCTTGGGGGTGGTCTTGCGGATCGAGCTGGTGGGGTGCCAGGCGCGGGTGGTGTCCCAGGCGGACTGCTACCGCTGTCGCTGCCCGCTCCGCTTGTTCCACTTCCGTTCGACTTCTCCGATCCCGAACTGTTCGACTGTACATGAATTTATTTGTTAATGTCATATTCAGTAAGTGACATTGAACCTGACATTGTTGAAATAAATGGTAAAATGTAGTATGCTCGTTTATACATATATACAATAGTTGTATTTGCTTTCACAAAGGTTCAAAAAGTAGGTGTTTTTAAAATACCTTTAATAATCTTGTAGGGTCAGGGGGTTTTTAAACTTACTCAATGTGCATGGTTCGAATTTAAAGACTAGATTAACCTTCTGTATATTTAATCGAATTTAGCGAGACATGGCGGTTTGCTTAAAAAAATGAAATGTAGGGTAAGTACATCCATAATAAGAAGTATCTAACTATAATTATGACAATCAATAGATTGTGCGTACGTAACGTACGTACGTACGTACGTTACGTAGAAGTACGTAATAACGTACTTACTTTTTTTTAAAGCACGTGATAAGTTGTAATCGTCTTTTCTTTTCCCTTAAGTTCCCTTTCCGTTAGGTATGTCTTTAATGGGGACATAACGTTAAAAGTGCAAACAACACGGATTCGGGCTAATTGGTTAATTAATGAGGGCGTGCTTACGTCGGAGTGCTGAGGCACAAGGCTCGCGGGGGACGCGGGGGACGTCCCGGTCCCGCCTCCCGCAGACGATCCCGCTGTGGTCATGTCCCGCTCCGTGCTGCTACTGCTGGTGCTGCCACCTGGTGATAAACCTGTTCTTTTTTAAAGTTTTGTGTCGTAACAATAACAATTTACGATACTGTTATGCACGCTGTTAAATACTGATAGTAGAGTATCGACCAGGAAAGTATTTGTTCTAAATACCAACAATTTATAGCTAATGCAAATTGTGGTCAAAGTCCTCGCTGATCTCGTTTGACCTAGACTAATTTGTCAGTTACTGCCGCGTGGAGGGCCACCCGCCGTACAGCGATAATATTAACTATAAATAGTCGTTATTTTGTGATGTAATAGGTCAGTCCTGTGTTAATACCTTTGTGAAAATATTTTTTTATTCTTATTTTAGTTGTAGTTACTATAGGTTTATTAGAGTATTAAAACTACAGGGGTTATTTCCATTCTGTGGGATATTAATGACGCTATTTCCATAAGCGCTGCCGCCACCGCCACGGGCAGTTGGCATTCACAAAATGCTTTTGCCATGTACGGCGATATCATTTCGACGTCTATTACAGGTATACCGTCGTGTTTATGGGGGGATATTCCGGAGATAATAAGCTGCATAATGATTGTAATAATATTACTATAGCTAGTAGATATGTCTGTCTGTCCATCATATTCTTCGAGTTCGTGACATGTTTTTGGTATTTAAATCAGTGATTATTTGCTTGATTGTCGAAAAGAAATAAATGTATTCATAATGACAGCGATTCGGAGGAAACCGGTGGTAAATTCATTTTAACCAACTGTGGGTAATTGACGATTTAAAGCACACAGGAGTACTCGCTTTTCTTTTATCCGTCGGTCAAAGAAACCTAAAATGACAGCCGGCATTCTACAGAATATCTGAGTTGCTTTAGAAAGCACTAGAACGTTTGAATCCTCGAATATGGTATAAATATTTTGGCAGCCGTGTAATACACAAATATGGTGTAGCTTTAGTTCAATAGTACAATGATATAAAAACAAATAGTTCAATGCATTTCAGCCCAAAAACACTGTAATTTGATAGTTTTAATTATCAAAATCCGTGCCAGATCGGTCAATTTCTAAAAGGAAAAAATAATATCCTAATAATTTTATTTAGTAACCAACATAAGTATGTAATTTTGCCATTATCTTTAATATACTTCACTGCAATATTGTCTCGAATAAATGCCCTATCTCCAATCACACCCTGTATATGAAGCACATGTGAGAGCTGGAAGTTCGTATTGTATGTGTGTTTGTGGCTTATCAATTTAGTCTGTGTGCGTTACCGTTGTCGCGGTCCGGCGGCGGCGGCTGGTGGTGGTTCTCCGTATGTCTGCGCAGACTACGCGCGTCGCAGTACGATTTACCGCATCCATCTGCTTTACACTCGTACGGCTTCTTGTTTCGGTGCGTCAGCATATGCCCGTTCCTAAAAACACAAAATTAAATATTTCAGCTTTATATTATTCACCAGAAATATAATTATTTGTTAGTCTAAAACCAGGGGTAATGCTTGTGAACAGGTGCAATATATATATATAGCGTTATGCAGTTTTTAAGGCAAACTCACTAGTTTAGGAGTACCAAGCTGCATGCCTATAAGCGGCGGATATGCCAAAAGTTTTAATAGTAATTAGCTATTAAAATCTTAGTGATAAAAGCTCCAATAACGACATGGACCTAGAGTCTATGGTTCCTTAGTGTTATTTTAAATAAAAAAAAACAAAAAAAAAACAGGGGCAAACATTGGCCCACAAAAAAAAAATCAAAAGAGGTAAAATTCAGATAAAACAGGACAGATTTCAGGCTGATATGAAAATGAACACACCCCATCGTCTCAAGAGAACGAATTTGCGTATTGATTGTAACATTTATAATTTCATAGTTTTGGCGACAAAACTTTCCTGGGTAGATATATAATACGACATGATGTAGTCAGATTCGTGTATGCAATAATTCGAACTTGTGGCGAATGCTACACGTTTAGCGACATAATTTAAAGTTTATTAATTAGTTGTCTTTTGGATTAATTAACAGCTCGAAATCACACCTGCACTGCACAGCTATCGCAAGCCAGGTCAACTTTAAGCTGTATATCGTTAGCACTGAATACAAAACAATGTTGCCATATTTCTGTTTCGAATCGTGGCAAATTCGACAAGTATGGTTGTATTCGGGAAGCTTGGTAACCTATATTTTAATCAGGCTTATCATCTAGATATTTTAAAAGGCTGGGTTTTTGGATTCGTTAACATTATATGCAAGAATAACGATAGGGACACGTTCAATTTTACACCGTGGTGAACCTATGCCTCTTTGACCACTTGCCACCCAAGAAAAAAATGAGATGTGCAGGAAACAGAGTTAGATGCAAAAATTATTTAAAAACAAAATTCTAGTGGTATTTTAGAACGCAACCTAGATTTTTGTTTCTATAATGATATATTAAAGGTTAAAGTAAGTATTTTTTATTACGAATCAGCCAGAAATTGTCATCATCATTTCATTTCATCAGCCCATTTTTACCCCACTGCAGGGGCTTAGGCCTCCCCCAGGGTGAGGAGGGGGGCTTGGAGCTTAAATCCACCACGCTGCTCCACTGCGGGTTGGGGACTGTAACGACCGCCATCTATTGACAGTGTCCGGGACCGACTGCTTATCGTGCCCTCCGAAGCACGGAGTCAGTGATAGTTGTGTACTTAAGTCAGAAAAACTCATTGGTACACGCCCGGATTCGAACCATGGCCTTATGGGGCCATGTAAATTTGAGACAGGTTCGTTGCGCTTTGGGCTATCACGACTCCAGAGATTGTGATAAATCGCAAATATGCACAAAAGAAAAAAAAAATGAATCATGATATCAAACTAACTTTGGTTAAATCTGAAATAAAAAAAACGTATGACGTTCACACGGACAAAACGATGGACGATCAGCACTTATATTTCTATATCTAAGGATCATTAAAGAACTTACAGATGGTCCTGTCGCTTGAAAGCTTTCGCGCACATCCCGCACACGTACTTCCGCTCGTCGCTGTGCGTCAACTTGTGTTTGGCTAGCGCCGACGCGTTCCCGAATATCTTGTTGCATACCTATAACAAAGAAAAAAAATTATAAGTTAATTATTAAGAAACTAATTTATTTGTGTTATGCTTATATAAGATGAATTTACTATTTGGTAAATAATAATAATAATAACACACACAATCACAACAACGTCTAGGTCCCAAACTAAGCATTAGCTTGTATTTTGGGTACCAAGCGAAGACACCACATACATATAACAACCAAGACCCGGTGCCAGTATTAATATTCATCATATAAATACTGACCCGACCTGGGATTCGAACCCGGAACCTCCAGCTCAGCAGGCAGGGTCGCCGCCCACTAGGCTAAGCGGTCGTCGTGAAAACGTGTTTACAGTGTTAAACGATTGTTTCTATGAAGATAAAATATAACCCGTAAAGATTTGATACTTACCAATTGATTTACATGAAAATACTTCATGAAAATGTTTATATTTAAATGCAACTTACGAACAGGTGTGGCGGCATAGAATGGCCATTTTTAAGCAAAATTAGTCCATTACGGTGCAGTTACTTCCTAAACATCGAAATCATGTAGTGCCATCTGCCATAAAGTGTTTTCACTTAACTTCTTTTTGTTTTGGAATTTTATCGTTCGACTAATTATTTTAGTTGGAGGCTGTTTTTAAACCCATGCAATAAAATTTCACTATGTCTAAAATTTGAGACGTCATTTGTACCCCGTGAAAACTGTTCATCATTATTCGAGCAATGGTTGACACCCCTAATAAAAAACGAGAAATATGAAGAAGAAAAAAATATGCGTCAGCGGAAATTATGGTTCCTGTAACGTAATTATGATGACGTGTAGTTTTTCTTCTTCAGTTTCCTCGTATTTATGATGATCTCGATCATCAATTGCTCTACTGGTAATGAAACCATCATAATAAAATCTGAATTCACTATAGTACTTTTCCCAGTGTAGACAGTTAAGTTACCGCGTGGAGCAATATTGTGTTACTAACAGCGAATTACACTAAAAGAGATTATATCAAAACTATATCACAAAGAAAAATTGACAGATATACTTTGATCAGAACCACGATGACCTCAATGTTTGCGCTTTATTGTACCAGACATGGAAGGCATCACAGTTCCAATCAATGTATAGCTGTCACTTTTTACTTTATGCAATATACGTTTACGTAATCTCTTTTTGTGCAAGTCGCTGTAGGATGAAACACCTTATAGACTACAAGCCCGTGGAAAAAATTAACATGTGAAATGAACCACCGTGAATAACGCTTAGAAGGCTGTTACTATATCAGAAAATATCTCTGAGCACTATGCCGTCATTTCTGAGCGGTACAGGTGAGTACGTGAGTGAATGGAATTTCTCAAGTACAAATTACGACAAATTATTAATGTACAGCTTTGTTATAGTGTATAGATGATTAAAAATAAATGTCGAAAAACCTAGTGCCGTACTAAAGTGGTGGTGCCGGAAGTCAGTGCAAATTTTTAATTCGCCGATAATTGCAGAAGCAATATAGGTCATTTATTATTGTACGGCATTTGCGTAATTCTTTTTGTACACATATACAGATACTTTACCCGTAAACGCCGTACATATTGCCAGCGCAGGGGTCGAAAGTCAAGGGTCGCAAACCTTATCTCTGAGCAGATTATCCTCATCACTGACTTCCGGCACCACCACTTTAGTACGGCACTAGGTTTTTTGACATTTATTTTTAATCATCTATACACTATAAGAAAGCCGTACATTAATAATTTGTCGTAATTCCTCATTTGTACCTGAGAAATTCCATTCACTCACGTACTAATCTGTACCGCTCATAAATGACGGCATAGTGCTCAGAGTTATTTTCTGATATAGTAAGTCTTCTAAGCGTTATTCACGTTGGTTCGTTTCACAGGTAAATTTTTTCCAAGGGCTTGTAGTCTATTAATACTGCACGGCGGCGTTCGAAAATTGATCCGCAATGACATACATATTTGTATTGTAAGCGTATAAATATACGTGATTACAAAATTGAGTGTGAAATATAATACAGAAGAGGTAGCTATCGTTGCCTTAAAGGTAGCTGTAGGTAACAAATTCGTTTTGATCACATTTTCTAACATACCGTTTTATTTTCAAATCAAATCAAATCAAAATATCTTTATTTCGTAGTGTAACATAATCTTGAAATACGTCATAAGAGTGAATTTTATTACTTTGTGGAAGGACGTCACCACAAAGGCGCATTCAAAAATGCTGGTTCCTCTCAGAAGAATACGCAAGAAACTGAGGGACGCTCTTTTTAACAAAATTATATACAAAAATTTTAACAATAAGTGCTTAAAAAATAATATTATTGAAACAAACTGATAGGCGAGCGGCTTACACCCATGGATTTTTATCATCTAAGTAGTCTGATACTTTATAATAAGCTTTTGCATAAAACTTTCGTTTTATTGTAGTTTTAAACTTATTAAGGGGTAGATCTTGAATGTCAACTGGGATCTTATTGTAAACGCGTATACATTGCCCTTTAAAAGATTTTGTGATTTTATTGAGGCAGCTGACATGATTAGCAAGTTTATCCTTGTTTCTTGTATTGACATTATGCCGATCACAATTTTTTTTAAATAATACAATATTTTTTTTTACGTACATTATGTTTTCAAATATATATTGAGACGGCAACGTCATTATCAATTTCCTTAAATTTGTCTCTAAGTGATACTCTAGGTTTTAGTTTATAAATTGCTCGAACAGCTCGCTTCTGCAACACGAAGATTGTATTCACATTGGCAGTGTGTCCCCACAGCAAAATGCCATAAGTCATCAAACTATGGAACCCACTGAAATACGCCAATCTCGCGGTTTCTATGTATGAAAGGAAGCGGATCCTTTTTACAGCGTAAGCTGCAGAACTGAGCCTTTTTGCCAAGTTAGTAATATGAGGATCCCATTGCAATTTTGCATCCAATGTGATTCCCAAGAATACAGTAGAATCCACAAGGTCCAACTCTTTACTTTTAATGACAATATTGGTAGGTATCGAAAGTTTGTATTGTAGTTTCTATCGAAAATTAGGTTTAAATAAAAAAAAACTGATTTCAGTGTATTAATTAATAAAAATAAAGTTTTTTAGTTACTAATTTTTCCAAATAGTTATGATGAATATTGATAATGCTACCGGGTCTTGGTTGATGTATGTGTTGTCTTCGCTTGGTACCCAAAACACAAAGCTGATGCTTAGTTTGGGGCCTAGACGTTGCTGTAATGTATACGTTATTATTATTATTATAAAGAATCATATGAATGTAAAAGCAATATACTCGTATGTTAGTGTTTCTTTACTTTTTGCTTTGAACATGGTTCAATAAAGCAATGCAATGTTGTATGGTTAATATAAAGTTTTTCTCGATATGAGGCAAAGAGTACCTACGTTATTCCACAAATGCCATTTCGAAAGACTCCAAGTCAAGCAGTTAATGTCAATCAATGGCATAGAATTTATTTCAACTATATAGTATACTCTTCGTGGAAGCGTTAATATGTCGTCATATCCGATCTTGTATATCATTTTGAAAAAATATTAACTAAAAAAAACACATTTTTTTAAATTAAAATGATGACGAAATCAGTTTTCATTTCGAACTATATTTTCGAAAGAAAACATAAAGGCGTTGTGTTAGGAAAAGTTGTCATACCGAATTACGCTAGAAATAAGTTTAGGCAACGCAAATTGAGGAAAAACTCATAGACGTCTTACTTAAATTAAATTACTCATAATATCTACTACAATTGTAGAAATTTTAGATCCTCACTTTACGCCATATAATAGTGCGACATCCACTTAATTTATTGTATATGTAAGTACATTATATGTATGATATGATTGGAACAGGACTTAAGAAGTTTTCTTTGGAACTAAACAAAGCTTTTAAACCAATTTAAAAATAAAGAGTTTTCAATTTCTGTAGTCGTAATATAGTTATTTTTTGAATGCCTTTATAATAATTTAATAATTGTTTGAAAAATACCTTTTCACAAATCATTTGACAGAGGAAAATCATTCGAATAATTCGATCAAAGTCTATCGTCCATAGATATCGCAATAGTAAATGAGAAGGAACGGAGCCTATCCAAAATTCGGTATTCAAGTCTACCGTCGCACTTTCCGCTAACTCGATGACGTTCTTATTAAGGCGCAAGGGAAGAAAAAAAATCACGCCGATCGTTTCATACGAAAGGAAGTTATAAAAGCGACAATAGGCGAGCACAACAGCGCCTCTCCCCGTCTTCCGGCCGACAAAGGAACCAGAGAGTCATAAAAATACCTAATGGCTTCCCTTTCGCATTCTGTTAAGATAACTCCTCAGTTCGATGTTTATGACGAGAGAGTATGGTTTTATATTATGCTGCGAAATATGAGAAGGTGTGAAATAATTCCGCATGAATTTATTTCATTCCATTCCATTCCACCAGCCCATTATGCGTCACTGCAGGGGCTTAGGCCTATCCCAGGGTGAGGAGGGGGGCTTGGAGCTTAAATCCACCGCGCTGCTCCACTGCGGGTTGGGGACTGTAACGACCGCCATCTATTGACAGCGTCCGGGACCGACTGCTTAACGTGCCCTCCGAAGCACAGAGTCAGTGATAGTTGTGTACTTAAGTCAGAAAAACTCATCGGTACACGCCCGGATTCGAACCATGGTCCTATGGGGCATTATAAATTTGAGACAGGTTCGTTGCGCTTTGGGCTATCACGACACGACTTTTGGTATTGAACTAACTAGATTTTGTTATTTGTTAATTTATTTTAATCAAAAATATTTCTATATATTTGTTAATTTATATCAGATAGTGGGTCCTGGGAACTCGTTTAGCAATAGTTACACGTAAAATAGACAACAGCTTGCAAGCATCTTTAAATTTTAAGTGTACATCAATTAATTTGCACACTTGTTGAAACCAACAACAAACGTTTCCATACTTATTTCAATCTAAATTTAATGTCTATAACGGCGAAGAAATATTTTTGAAATCACAATAGCTATTACCGTTTCACACAACAACAAGAAAACGTACAGTAAACATGTTTTGATGTAACTAAAATTAGGCTGTGACACATTTCGGTATTCCCCGACCACCTGGCATTTCAGTTATGACGCTCTGTCCCCAATCGGACGGAGTGTCAATGCTATGATGGATGTCCTAACATTCCTCGTAACATTTTTATCTTGTTTATTATTTGTTCCGAACACGAGTTTCGTATGTGTTCGTTATAAGGTAACAAAATTTCTTTATTCGTTAAGTGAAAGAGATCCAAACACCGAAAACTTAACAATTTAAGTTTAGATACATTCGAAAACCATCACATATAAACTTATATATATATATATATATATATATATATATATATAAAAACAGTGTGAAAGTGGACAATAGTATCTAATAGCTTTAGTAGCTTGTGAATCTTCACCTCTTGTAAATAGGGCGCACATAATAAATTAACCAGTTGACAAAACAGCAATACAAGAAATCAAGTAGTGAATTTTCTTTGCGCTTCTTTGCGGGTTTGCGAATGGTTGGGAAAGGTAGAAATATGAATTTAAGTAGAGTTCATTTCCAAAGTTTACCCAGCATGTGCGAATGTACAAAATAGTAAATGTCATATATTTTTGAAAATCGCCTTTTACAATTATTGTAAACAAAAGGCGATTAATAATAAACAAATAATTGTTTAAAAAAATTCCATTCCATTCCATCAGTCCATTATACTCCACTGCAGGGGCTTAGGTTTCCCCCCAGGATGAGGGGGCTTGGAGCTTAATCCACCACGCTGCTCCAGTGCGGGTTGGTAGATATAAAAAAAATACGTAACCGTAACTTTACTGCAATGCTTACTACATATAGACAAGTGTGCAGAAATAAATTTTTTTATAACTATATGAATATTTTTCACAATTTCACTATACTTGTTCCCTTGGGAAGTATCTGTCGAATGAAATTTATTTTTGTTCGAATAAATTTACAACTCAACGAAAGTCGCCAACAATTTAACAGATGATTTTATAAGAAACACGACTAATAATAAAATTTTCGATAGAAAAAATTGAGAAATTGATTACAAAAATTTTTTTTTGCTGTATCTATTAATTTTTTGCTATTTGGTAAATGACTAGTATGATATTGAAACAGTTTTCTAAATAAGTTAATAGAATTAGACATATAAGGCATAGAAAACAGAAATATAGGCAACAATATGGATTGTGACTCAGGTCATTTTAGTTTCACGAGAAGCATTGACTAATCATTTCGGTTTAGTCGTTATCAAAGACATTAAATTAAATAGGTTAGGTACAAGACAGGGCATTAAAGCAAATCGTTTGATCACGCAAGTTTGTGTCAATTGCCACAAAGTGTTTCAGTTTCTGTTTACCTGTCGTTGCTATCTATTATATTTTTTTCTGAATGAACCATGCCGACTTGCGTTCTTTGTCCTCGCAAACTTCGCAACAATAGCCTATTTTGTAAATTGAATTTCAGTAAATTGTGTATTAGAAAGACGATGAGTTATTTTGTTCACAATGAATTTTTGACATCAGGAGGAGAATCTCAGGCTTTGATTTCAGACGAGAATATCTTGTTTCATGCTTTTCAGTTCGTTTTTTTCGGTGATCAGGTTTTAATTTTTCAATTGTTTTTTTTTTTAACCAGCAAACGCCCGCGACTTCGTTCGCGTGATTTTCATAACTTCTACAAGTTTACGCAGGAAATTTAAATATTTTTTGAATAAAAAGTAGCCCATAATATTCTCTAAAATGTCTTTCCTCTACCTGCTAATAGAAGTCACGTTAAAATTGGTTTACCCATTTCGTAGATTACCTTGGAAAAATAACCAAATTTTAAAAAGTGTTTTGTTTTTTTTTTACTAGCAAATAAATGTATATGCACAAAAAAAATATATTTTGACATCACAAACAGATACTTCAATTTTTTTTATTTGTATAAAATGAGTTCGTAATTTACCACCAAAAAAAAACTCTTCGTCGTATATACTATCCACGTCTTTTCTAGTTTGTTTTTAAAAAACTAGGCATTACTTACAGTTGTATTTGAAATGACATTACATGAATAATAATAATTTTGTAAAAATATTAATGTTTACCATGTTTCAGTTAGAGTAAAATCGGAACAAATATAATGACCACCAAAAAATACTTTAATACCCTAAACTCTTTTACCAAAAAAATATAATAAACTCAAAAAAATAAAGTCTAAAATTACAATAGTTTTAGCTATTTTAGTCACGACCAATTTTAGTAAATGATCACCAAATTTAGTAAATGATCACCAAATTTAGTAAATGATCACCAAATCTTAGCGAGCAAATTAATGCGCTATTTCTGCCAATATAAACCACCATGATTGCCATAAAATGTTGGTACATTACCAAATAAAGTATAATGATGCCAAATTAAGTTATGTCTCCAGCTTAAAAGTCCCTCCCGCGACACCGCCCCTCCCGCGATTTAGATTCGGGTATGGTTTTCGGTGTAGTATTCAAGACTTTCTTACTTTTTGTAATTTTTCACTTCTTATTGTGTTACACGTGTCATTTATCCATGGTCTATTTAGGAGTCTATTAATCAATTTCCAATCATGTTAATTTAGGTTAATGGCCTATTTTTTGAAATCATTAGGTTAGGTTAGGTTGGTTTATGTCAATGCGAGGAGCGAAGCGGAGCGGAGCGACGAGCCATTCAGAAGCCTATTAATCAATTTCGAATTAGTTTTGTTTAGGTTAATGGTCTATAAATTTATAAGTTTGTTGATCAATTTCGAAAACAAAACTAATTCGAAATTGATGAATAAGCTTCTGAATGACATGAAAATATTTGCATGTTATTTTAAATTAAAATGTGGTTAATATTATGGTGGTCATAAACAATTTTTGGGTTAACAATGATTTGTTTGGAGTCATTTGCTTTAATAGGAGAGCAAGATGTAAAAACTTTGGTTATGATTTCACATTAAAATGCGGTTATAATTTTGGTGATCATTTACTATTTTTGGGGTAACAATGATTTGTTTGGAGTCATTTGCTTTAATAGGATAGCAAGAGGTAAAAAATTTGGTTATAATTTCACATTTAAATGCGATTTTTAATTTTGGTGGTCATTTACTATTTTTGACGTAATATTTTACTATATCTGGTGATAAGTTAAACATAAGCCGAGTAAAATCACATAAAATATACTAATTGAGAATCACTTTCTTTAACTATATATGAGCAAGGCCTTAACATCGAATATCGACATTCCCCGTCACTAAGTTATATACCAGAAAGTTCAGTGAAAAATAAATGAACTTATTAAAAAAAACTGCCAAGTGCGAGTCGGACTTGCGCACCGAGGGTTCCGTACAAACCTGTAGGTATATAAGTAAAAGTAAGTTCGACTTTGCTACAGCTTAAAGGTATTACAGGCCCGAGTATTTGATCTGAAATTCAATTAAATACCTCTACGCGTTTATGAGGAAAGGGGTAGTAAGTTTAAAATTATTAAAAATATTTATGTATATATATATATTTATAGTTGTGATAGCCCGAGTATAGTCGTGATAGCCCGAGCTGCGAACCTGTTTCAAATCTATAAGGCTACGTGGCCGTTAAGCAGTCGGTCCCGGTTGCTGTCAATAGATGGTGGTCGTTACAATCCGCTAACTCGCATTGGAGCAGCGTGGTAGATTTAAGCTCCAAGTCCCCTTATTTTGAGGGGAGGTCTAAGCCCCTGCAGTGGGGTATAAAAAGGGCTGATGGAATGGAATGGAAAAATATTTTTATTATATGATGTATTTTGGTTTGGTTTGGTTGCTTCCTACCAAATTACAAGATTTTGAGTTTACGGGAAGTACCCTGTAGGTTTTGATTCCCTTGCGAGTGTAGAAAATTTGCAGCATAAACGGCTGTATCCTTTGATTGCGTTAAGTTTAATTTTTTGACAGCTCCAAAGGACAGTATATTTGAATATTTGATATGAATTTCAGCTTGATACCTCCACGCATTCCTGAGAAAAAGGGTCTTGACAGACATACAGACAGACAGACGGACAACAAAATGATCCTATAAGGGTCCCGTTTTTTCCTTTTGAGGTTCGGACCCTAAAAATGAAGTATCTAGGTTGATTTAGTAAGACTGTGCCATTTTGATTTATCAGGCAATAAAATAGTTTCTTCTTATTCAAGATTTCTTGTAAATATACAGTAGATAAATATATAGCTTGGTTGTTATATGTATGTGGTGTCTTCGCTTGGTACCCAAAATACAAGCTAATGCTTAGTTTGGGACCTAGACGTTGTTGTGATTGTGTGTGTTATTATTATTATTATAGCTACGGAAAACGTTGAAATCTTAAAGTATAGATGTACTCACTATGTTGGTTACTTAATATGTTTTAAGAATTGGTATTACATGATTATTTCAATATTACAGATCAATTTATAAATTTTTAATTTATAGAGAGACCGATTTAAATATTTTTATTTGCATGTCGATTTTAATTTTTCGCCGATTAAAGGCGGGGTGACGACTTCACCGTCCGCGTCACAGATCTAATTAAAAAAGTTATGGCTAACTGCCCTTTTGTAGACAGCTGTCAGTGGATCAACTTTCAAAGTTTAATGCGTAGGTAGTAGCTACCTACCTACCAAACTGCGTACAATACAATAATATTCGTAATGTTGAATTTTCTTGACAGTTTTATAGACTTTATTTGATGCATTATTTAAATTGAAATGATTAAAAATTTGAATAATAGAATAAACAATCGTCAGCCACATGTTAAATTTAAATTAATTAAAATTGGAAAGAACGGCAATCACATCAAAAATAATGTCAAAGATAAAAAAAAAAACTGATTGGTAGTTATAGGAACTGCCGACAGAAGTGAAAACTTAGAACTTTTACTATTAAAATTTGAATTTTCATAATGTTATTAAAATTATCAACATCAATCTGGTTTCCACGGTTTTCACATCTATTGACACTACGAGCAATGACGCAGTTGCCAGCGACACAAAACTGAGTAACGCTCTGGCCTTACTCCCCACACTCAGCATTTAGTAGTGGGAATATAGGGAACAACCGGCTTCTCGTGTGAAAGCCGATTGTTCCTTATATCTCCCCCACTTATGTTATTTAGCGTGACGCATTTTCGTGTCGTTTTAGGCTCACCCTGTGCCATAAGAAGTTTCACTTCAAAATGGCATTGCCATGCAAGATACACAATGAATGTTACCAGATGAAATACATATTATAATTTGGCACAATATTTTATGTGATTGTATTAAACAGAAAATTAAATATAAACAAACTAATGTAAGCCAGTCACGTGACTTGATCATGAATAACTTTTTCCATACGTATGCAAGGCATATGACAATATGACAGGCGTTTACACTTAACGAAATATTCGCAATCCAAGTCGACGTGGCCGATTTTTTAACATCTTAATAAGTTTGATACGACTGTAATATAGACGAGTTTATTTAATAAAATTAATGCCTCAGTGAATCTGTTACTAGACGGTGGTTTAATTAATTTAATATTCAATATTTGCAGAAAGAAGTTCGTGTACTCATTGACTGGCTAAAACAAATTGTTCTGTAAAGTTTGGTGTTTGCTAGGCTTCGTAACTGATTGAAACCGTTATTCACGTGAACAAGTCTTCTAGATTTTTGGGTTCGTCAACAAAGAGCGAGATAACTTATTATATTCAGTCCAAATATATGTAAGACTAGCGTCCTCCCGCGGCTTCGTCCGGATCATATGCTTCTTTCTCTTCTATTTGCTTCTGAAAGCAAGAGCGTGATGATGCATATGTCCTACATTATTTTAAACCTCTACGAATTTATTTCATTGTGAAAATTTAATCAAAATCTTTCAAGTCAATCAATCAATCAATCAAGAGCTTTTTTACCTATATGCGTTGAATTGTCACTCGTCAGTTTAAAAACAGTACATAGTTATGTTTAGCCCGCGGCTCCGTTGTTAGTATTAATTTCCAATTCCTATTCTTTTCCCGATTCTAATCCTATGCCGGTTCCGATCCCGATCCTGATTCTGGTTCCGATTGTAATTCCGACGTTGATTTCGATCCATACCCCGATTCTAATTCCAATGCTAATTCCGATACATAACCGGATTCTAGTCCCAATTCTATTCTTATTCTGATCCCGAACCCGATCTTGGTTCTGGCCTCGATTTTTCTTCTCCTGAGTCTCAAAAAAAGACATTTCTATTAGTTTTTTTTTTGTTTCTAGGATCAGTGACCTAAACTAGGCATTGATGAATGAATCAGCTAGCCAGCGGCCGTTCCATACTGTAGTAAATTGTCGCTGCGCCAAAATAGCGCCGTTCCAAAAATTCGTATTCTCATCCAATAGTCACTGCAACCGAATTTTCGAAACGGAGTGCATTCGACGCTATTATAGCGCTGTACCAAAATTTGGACATTCGTAAGACTTTTATTCTACTATAGAGTAATTTATTATTATAGACAGGCTAGGCATACTATATCTCCAGATTG
This sequence comes from Luffia ferchaultella, assembly GCA_949709985.1. NCBI lineage: Eukaryota > Metazoa > Arthropoda > Insecta > Lepidoptera > Psychidae > Luffia > Luffia ferchaultella. Next base: position 13,669,124 of record OX453256.1, on the reverse strand, counting down.
GCACTAATAAAAAAAAAATTAAACAATTTAAATATTGCTGAAAACTTAAATGAATTCATAATCTAGTTAACTTTTTAAACATGCTATGAAAGTTTTGAAGTTATAATTTTAGAACGAGATAATCATGATACAAAGTTTGAGTATTTAATAAATACGAAAACTTCTAACTCGTTAAAGACTTATGCTTTATGCTCTATATATGAGTTTTAACTGATATATTTCAACTACTGTTACTGTTTTTTATTTTATTTTAAACTATTATTATAAATTTTAAAATTGTCCTATAAGTCCAAAATAAGGGTTCAAAGCGTAATAATCTTTGTCAACAGACCAGGGGTGACCTTCGCACCGTTTGACTCTATGTCTCTAAGGCCACCCCGCATGAGGTAATATCAATGAAACACTAGGGTAAAAGTAATTCTGTATTTTGAAAAGTCTATGTCTTATTTGATTTTTGAAAATCGCAATATTCATAGAACTTTTTAAAATACAAAATTATGTTTTCGCTAGACAAAAATTGATTTCCATTGATATTGATTGGTATAACAATAAATGAATATTGTTTCATGAGAAATAAAGTAAAATGTTTAGAGAATCACTTCCCAGAAGCTCGAATTTTACGATTCACCAAAATACTAACACCGAATTTAAATTTAAATTTAAAAACAAATTTAGCTCCTTGCGCGGGAGTACGTATACGTTATTTGTATACACGTATAAACATATACAAATAGGTTTTGATTAACCATGTTTGTGTTGGCGGCGTCGGTGCTAAGCCGTCGCGGGTCGGATCTCACACGCATCCAATTTTTACGACGACGTAATCTGTTGAATTTGTCTTTAGTAGGGACTCAAAGCGGCCTTGAGGTGAGCTCGCGGGTTTTACGCCTCAATACGGACCCACGTTTCTACGTAAATGTTGATATAACATATGAAGTCTGTATCTCGGGCGCGAGAGAAAAACTTATCGTTCGTATAAATTGAAAGCAAAAATGTTTTCAATTACCCAAACATAAAATAAAATATGTCTTTTACATACTACTTTTTTTGTGTAAATGATATGGAATGTTAGTACTATTAGAGTAAAATTTTAATTGCCTTATGTAATTTTTTTTCTGAAACCGAAAATGAAATATGTTTTTCGCGTCCTGGACGCAAGTCTCCTTAATTAATAAGTAATAAATTTCACAAACGAGTTCTGCCAAGAATTTCACTCTGTAGAGTTTCGAGACTTCTTTTTGTAAGTCAAAAGGCATTATTCTGAATCTTGATGAATAGATTAAGTTTTTCCGGAGAATTTTATTTATAGCGAAAGTCGTTCTTAGTGCCAAATCATAAATTTTGTTATGTAGGTTTCTAAGAAGTTAATTATTAAACTTTATTGATGTAATGAAGAGATAACATTTAATTTAATTTCGCAAAACCATAAAGTTATTGAGTTCCCAGTTTCGAGAAGTCCCACGCGCCTCTGATATACAGAAGCCATTACTTAGACGGACCGTTCAATACAAGTATATTGGTAATTAATCTAATGCATCTCGTTGTCGTATGTCAGTTTACCATTTTTGTCTGTTTGTCTGATTTTACACATTCAGGGATTAAATAAATTGCGCTGGAATGCTGTAGGTGTAGATACGTGTATTAATTAGAATCTCAAAGAATCGAATTTCAACTTCTATTCCGAAGGAAATCAATAATTCAAATCTGGCTTTAATCGCATGTATATATATGACTTCCAGTTGACATAATATGTTATATAATATATAACTGTAATTATATAAACGCAAACCAAAATATACGCAACTTAAACTACAAATATAATATCGAAATGTTCATTTGTTTTTCCAGTACGAATTTTACTTGTGAGTCACATTTTTATTTCACAGTGAATATTTCAAAACATCAACTGGTGTATATTTGATCTACCTACTAGTAGCGTATGTTTTTTGCTCACATTTTTTGTTGTCACAATGCGGTATCTCTATGAACATCGATGATTGTGTAGTAGAATTTAGTAAGATCTACATGTAAAATTCGTACTAGAAATACAAATAAATATTTTGAACTTTCATGTGTAAATTAGCGAAATGTTTAAAACAATGATAACGACATATGGTCTATCTATATTTTGAGTCTATAATTTTGCTAGGGGTTTCATATTGATCACTCTGGTACAGTTACAATCAAACTTTATGGTAGATCCGAACATAGGCACAAGTTGCAGTAACCAGTTTTAGGCTAGGCGGGGCGCAGTGGAGCGAGGGGTATATTACTGTACCTGCGCAAGCACGCATATAGCGATGTATTCAGATCCGCCATAAAGTTTTACGCGATCTGTATCTAAGTATTGAGAAGAGTGTACATAATGATGAAGTATCAGTAAGTAAACTTTATTATCTGAGACAATATTACTAGTAGCTTTTGTTATTTCACAAAAGTTAACCTTCTTTTAGTTATACAAGGCTGAAAAACTATTTTCTATTCAAACAATACGGCAATTTTCACTTAAAATGGCAAACATATTTTTTTTAGCGAATACCACAAAAGTTGACATTGTTTCACTTACGAAAAATTATACGCACCTATTAGGCAAAGTTGTCCGGATTGACGAATTGGTTGAATGTAGCCGGCCCGATGGCGCGGTGTCACGAACATAATCCTTATATTACAAAATTTTGGATAGTCAATAATTAAAGCGCATTTTCCGTTATTGTGGTATTGAACGTGGTTATCGATCGGCCGCCATGTTGTCTTCCTGACGCGCTATCGTTTCCGGTCGGCCGGCGCTAATTGAAGCCGGCCCGGCGCGTCTTCGCAATTATCCCGTATTGATATATACGATCCGCCATATACGACGACTAGTGTTGGCCCCGATCTCTCGATTACTGTCCTTGTTAATTATTGTCGTGTCAGCATTTTATCGTACTGATTTTTACTTTTTTTTTTTGTTAAAACGGAATTTTCTTAATCCGCGCATCTATAGATATTATACTTTTAGAATTTTTAGTGTGGCGTATGAACTGGATGATTTTGTCTTTAAAAAAAAAACATTCTTATTATTTTTATGGCACCGTAAGTACCTCAAAAGAAATTTTTATAGGATCATATTGTTTTCCGTCTACCTGTCGATTTGTCAAAACCATTTTCCTCAGAAACGCGGGGAGGTATCAAGTTGAAATTAATATTAAATACTTCGGTTTACGGTCCCCATTACTGTAAACAAATCATGCTTCTAGGTGAACGCGATCAGAAATACGGTCATTTATGTCGCATATTTTGACACACGCAAGTAAATCAAAACTTATTATTAACTTATAATGACGACCGCTTAGCCTAGTGGGTAGCGAACCTGCCTACGAAGCTGGAGGTCCCGGATTCGAATCCCAGGTCGGGTCAGTATCTATATGATGAATATTGATACTGGTACCGGGTCTTGGTTGTTATATATGTATGTGATGTCTTCGCTTGGTACCCAAAACACAAGCTAATGCTTAGTTTGGGGCCTAGAAGTTGTTGTGACGTATACGTTATCATTATTATTATTATTTTATAAGGTACTTCCTGTTAATCTAGAATCATGAAATTTGGCAAGAAGCAAGATCTCACAGCACAAGTGAAGGAAAAGTAAAGTAAAGTAAATTTGTAGTCATATCAAATAGTTTTTTTTTTTTTAAATTATTTATCGGGAATGCGTGGAAGTGTCAAGTTGATTAATATCTAAGGTCTACAGTTTCTTAGAGCTGTAAATAACTCAAGGTGCTGTATCAAAGCAATCAAAAAATATAGCCATATATGCCCCATGTTTTGATGTTAAATCAAGGGAATTCATGTAGTTATTTATATAGAGATTCAATAATAACTTCAAACGTACAAAATACGAAAAGCTATTTCCCCGATCAATTATCTAAATTGGAGATATTAGATGGGATTAGAATTCAGCTATCACTATTGCGATGGGACAGCACTTTTTACGAAATATAGAAATATATCTCATATAGAGTTTAGTTATACGCGACCGACGTTTACTACAAGGATTGCGTTGTTTTTTTTTTTGTCATTGGAAATGTTGTCATTGGAAATGACTTTCATTTCGTTGGAGTATAGGGGGTCATTTGGAAGTTTTGTGAGACAGGCAGATTGCACAAAGTGTTTTCGAGATATCGGGATGAACGTGGTGTCAAAAGACGCAGCTTGGCAAGCTCTACAAGATGGCATAAGACAATTTGGAAAAAGTTCAAAAACAAAAAAAATCGGCAAAAAACTAAAAAAAATCGCCATTTTTTTTCCCCCCGATTTTCATTTTGGGAACCCGATATCTTGAGAGTCTGAGTCAGAGTCTAAGTCAGAAAATAGCAAAACTTTAATAATTTTTAAACAAAGTTAGTTAAAATGCAAACTACTGGTTGGTAGGCTGGTAAAACTGAGTTTGACTCCTTATGGCAGTAATCATGTTCTCACTATTTATGAGTAACTAGTAAGCAATTTTTTTGTTACTTATAACTAAAAACTTAAGAAAAAAAAATTATTCAATGTAAAGTAAGAAAAACTGACTCCTGCGCAGATAACCCTGAGACCCCAAGATCCGTGTCTTGAACTGCACTTGCCAACATTATTGCGTTTCGGAACGCAACCGTTTCTGAATACTAGGTCTAGGTCTGAATAAGAAAAAAATAAAAAAGCGGCTCGGGGTAATTAGACGGGGGATCGATTAAGACTAAAATTGTTAGAATCGGACAACCGGAAGTAGTGGTTAAGGGTGCCCTTAGTTGGCAGTCGGATATGCGTCGGTGTTACATTTCGTACTAATTCGGTTTGTTCGATCAAAATGTCGTATAGAACGTTATATTTCGAAGTTTTAAGCTTATTGAAATACAGTTGTTATTTTTTTTTGCAAAAAAAATTTAATTCGAAAAATATTGTCCAAAATATGTGTCTTTACTTTATTCCGTTAGGTTCATTTCCAATGTCGTAAGAAGTTCGTGCGAAAGCAGGAGATCCGTTGATTTTTTGGTGTGTGTGGGAATAGTTTATCACGGCACCCATTGCAAACTAGAATTTAAAATAAATGTAAATTGTAAGCAAATTTAAGAAAATGGTACAGGGAAATATATAAATAAATTAATAGTATAGTAGTACTATTTATAACAATTATCTTGCTTATTATGATTCGCTAGGCGCTTACTCTGTCGGTACTAAAAAGCGTAGCGCCACATGTAGCGCCGTACACTCTTGCTTAGCCGCTGCCAATGTAATTCCGGAAGAAGTTAAAAATTTTTAAACTGTATTTATTCCGAACGATATAATATCGAGACATGTTGTTGAAAAAAATTAAACGAAATGAATTTTTTGCCATTCAGTTTGAATAGTCAATAGACGTATCGAACTTGACGCAATGTTTATGTTTTGGTACGATATGAATTTCTATACAAAATTTTGGCACTTCCCACCATAAAGCAATTTAATCGTAAGTATTAAATTAATACGTATACGTAATTATGGAATTCGGAATAAATAAGAATAGCAGTTTGCAACGGATTAAATAGAATATAAATTAACAAAAATGTTTGTTGTTGAGTACCTACTATGAAGATTACAATAATTATTTTTATGAAAGTAAAAACAAATCCATTAATCGACATTAATTTCTAATTAAAAATAAAGGCTTATAACAAATTAAAAACTAAACATACCTATACAAATAAAAAATATCATTTAAATCAGTGCGTACGGCAAAGTGCCCAAAAGGCTGCGGCATTACTTCGCTGTATGGCAATCGATGCCCGAGATAAGCGACAGCCCTCCGGTCACCCGAAGCGTCGATCAGGTGTACCAATAAATTAATTGGTTAAGAAAAAAGAAGACGAAAAAAACATTTCTACAGTTTTGTCTTTACATGCATACTCCCTATTGTATGATAAATAGGTGACAAAGCGCTGATTTTACCAGTCGCAAAGATTTGTTACGCAACGGCGCCGGCGCCCTGCAGGGCCGTATTTTAGTGCCGATTCAATTCAACATACTTCTAGATTTGTGAAAGTGGATGCGGCAGCTCCCTTGTTTTTGTTAGATAATACATTATAAACCCAATTTCATAAACCAAGAGCGGAGTATTACGTAAAATGTTATAACCAACCACGAACCTCCCTTATACGGTACCATCGATGAAGACAACCGACATCAAAGTCAATCCCCAAAACGTGCCAGTGTTGCGATCGGGCGCGCGCTCACACGGAATATTAAATAGGAAGTCATACTCGCTGATGTTAGTGATTTTTTGTTTCCAAAGGATTTCGTTCAATGACGCCGAGTCGATTCTATCGAAGGTGAACGAATATAATGCTATTGCTGATTTCACGTGTTCGGAATTAATGCCTTTTCCGGCTTCCTGATTGGTAAAAATAACAAGTTTCGGTCTTTTGTCTAGAATGAATGCAATCCGTCGTTGTTGTACATTTATTTGTATGGACACAAACGCTAATTATCTACATAGATTTATACCATCGATTACGACCGCTTAGCCTAGTAGGTAGCGACCCTGCCTACGAAGCTGGAGGTCCCGGGTTCGAATCCTAGGTCGGGTCAGTATTTATGTGATGAATATTGATACTGGTATACCGGGTCTTGGTTGTTATATGTACCTATGTGGTGTCTTCGCTTGGTACCCAAAACACAACCTTAATGCTTAGTTTGGGGCCTAGACGTTGTTGTGATGTATACATTATTATTATTATTATATTATTACATTACCGATGTCAGACCTCATTTTATTTATATAGAAATAACCTTTATTTTACCATAGTGAACATATTTCAATTTAATATGGTTACTTATTCAAATGTGAGCTTCAAAACCATACAGTAAATTAATTCGGGAGCAGCGTTTTAAAACAAAACCAATGACCTTGTCCAATTAATATACTGAGATGATAACGCAATCAGGTTTCATATGATTTCGATATTTAGAGCACGGATTGACTGACTCTTAAAGGAGCGAGAAAATGTGGTGTTGACGTGCATAGGTTTTTTCTCTTATGGGAATGTCACAGTTTAAAGTTTAGACAGCAGAATAATTTAGATAGAGCGTTTCATACCTACTTCGAAGAGATCGAAAATCCAAAAAAAAATGACAGCGTCTGAGATTAACCATACATCATTACAATTTTTTGTTTTATACATTCAGCGAAATTATACATGAAATGTAATTTTAGAATCTTTATTTGTATTTCTAGTAAGAATTTCACATGTGTGTTACACCAAATTCTACTTCACAGTCATGCACGGCGTTAAACTGAAATATCAAATGGCGTTCACAATTTTTTGGTCCCAACTTGGTCCCACTACGTACATCCATAAGTAGTGTAAATACATGGTTTCATACTATAAATAAAGTGGAATCTCTTTACTTGTACCTTTTCTCATAACCTATTGTTTTTTTTTCACAATTTAAAAGGTACATCATTCCAGATTGACGTATGTATAATAAAAGATATATAATTGTTTAAAACGGGCGAAGTCGGGTTGGGCCGCTAGTAACGTATAAAAAGACACCACTATTATATCTATTCGTTGATTTCAGATATTTGTTTCAACGCGAAATCCATTGTTAATGCTACCCATAGAAAATGTGTTGAAGAAGCTAGCTTGTTATTTTTATTTCCGAACTTTGGGAAGCTTTTCATTTTACCTCCGTAAACGCGCTCGGGAAATTGATATTTGTACCAATTGACCTATTATTTGTTTATCTCTTTGTTTAACGTAAGACATTTTTATAGAAATGAATTATTAGTGTGCGTTCTAATAAATTCTATGCGATTGATTTTTTTACTTGATTCAGTACATTAATAAAAATAAGTACATTATTATTTAATTTATTTGTCTGATTGAGTAGTACGAGTTTATACAATTTGGGCTCTTTATATACATCTCTAGATAGAGTTTAGGAGTCATAAAACGCAGATAAAAATATCACCTAATTGGTCGGTTATAATTCACACACACAGACAGATACCATTAGTACATGTTTAGTATGGCGTAGCGGGAGCATGTGGTCTATTTAGTCACACACAAAAACATGAAAGTTGGTCTATTTTTTGTTCGCGTGGCTCTATTTAGACATATCAAAGTGTGGGCTATAGGTACATAATTTAATGATCATCATCATCAGCCCATTTTTTTTTACCCCACTGCAGGGGCTTAGGCCTCCCCCAGGGTGAGGAGGGACATAATTTAATGCCAGAAAAGTATACCCAAGTACACCCAATATGAGGTATTTATAATATAACTTTGCGTTTTAAAAATAAATATACAAATCCTCCATGCGCAGTCGAGCACCACCCGCGTATCCAGTACAGTTTTTGTTGGCGGGCGTAGTCGGTCCCCTTCATTTGTCATAGCGGCTCGGGCTTTTGTCTTTTTGCGTTTTAGATAAATCTTTTCCGGTGCGGGCGGAGTTCATTATACCTTTGTTTACTGCGTCGAGTAATCTTAACAAACTTTACCTCCCAAAGGGAATATCATAACAAAGATACTGCTTTCAGTCACGAAATCTCTTAAATGTTGTGTCGAATATCTAGGTTTATATATTTGTTTATGTTATGCATGGAGATATCTTGTCGGGGCAATAAAAACGTGGGGAAAAAATATATACACATAGAGCAAAAATATACGCCACTTGATGTTCGAATTAGAATTTCTTGTGCACCCTACACGTAAATTTTATACTGGGACAGAGAGTAAAAGTTCTGTAATGACATTTCATGTTTAATTTAAAACGATATTTGTTTAAAATATTGTTAATGACGTAGGATCTGTTTGACCCCTGAGTTTGTGATTTGGCTTACGTTTTCGTAGACGTGGCAATGTTAATTATAATTGAACGGAAACAATTTGTAGTGTTTAAGGTTTTGTACGTACCTACCAACTAAGGCTGCGTTCATAAAGTTTTCTAGACATAGACATTTAGTTAGAATAAAAGCCCTTTCAATGAATAAGTTAAACAATAAAATGATTACTATATTTTTGTTGCATATTTTATAGTAAAAATAAAAATACTCATTCTCATAATATATTGTTTTTCTAGTGTTGTGTATAGGGAGTGACTGAAGGCGGGTTGGGAGGGAGGGGGGGGGGGAGGGCTAGTGACTGAGCTATAGCAGACATTGATTAGGTTATTGTTGCGATGCTATTGGACCTAGTGCGACATTTTTCTTGTATCATATATATATTTATATAACAAATGTAAGTTCTGGGATCGGCAGAATACCAGCGCTGGCCCTGCCACTGTGGCGGAACGGCAACAGCTGAGCCGATTTCATTTGCCATAGTACATGCTTTGATTATCATGCAAGTGTAATTTAAAAATTGTTTTATTTCTTTTGTTTTCATTTTGCATTTTAAATCTTGCTGTGTTGTGTGTGTTTTTTTAAATATTGTTCTTAATTGTTTTTTGTTCGCATGTTTGTGTGGCAATAACGATATTTCATTTAATTTCATATAATTGCAGAATCTTACGGCAATACACTAGTAATATAATTCGTATCGATATAATAATAATAATAATAGTAATTTATTTCAGACATTGTCCATATACAAAGTGGGTTAGTATTAAGTACTTAACTTATGTTAGTATAAAAACTAGGTTACATCAATTAGGGTATAATGAAAATCAACAACATCAACATGTCCGCATGAATCCGCACCCAACGCTCAAGCATTGGAGAGACTCAATGTTGGAGAGTCCCATCGGTCGACCAGAGTTCTCAGAATGTTATTGACACTGGCGCGCGCACGATTTAACATGGAGGCGCATCGTTTGCGCATGATCGCTGCAAAACCGTCAACATGCGCCTTCGCGAACATGTGAGAAGCACTGCAAAACCGCGGCAGCCCCCTCAGTACCCTAAACGCGTTATTATACTGGACGCGTAGACCACTGAGCGCCTTCTGTGTACAATCTACCCACAGGCTACAGGTATAAAAGGACTGGCAATATGCTTTAAATAGCGTCACCTTAACGTCCCCTGCACATCGAGCAAACCTGCGGGCCAGCATATTGCTTCGGACAGCCAGCGACCTTCGCTCCCTCTCCACATCAATATTATCTCTTACGTCCTCAGTAACCCAGTGGCCCAAGTACTTAAATTTTGCCACTCTATTTAAAGGAGTAAAGTGAGACGATAGGTATAGTGGATATAGTGGAGTGGTATAATGGAGTAAATTTAATTGGGCATTTTCGTAAAAATTTAAAAGAAATATTTCGATGGGGCTGAAATAGTAAGTTTTGGGTGACAACAGACAACCCAAAAAAACGTGTTACACCTACGTATCTTCTTCTAACCATCGATAGATGTAAAAAAATATTGTACAGTAGCATGACTTACCTACATAACGATTTACGTCTTTAAGCAATACATAAATTGCTTTAATGTTTTTAGTATTTTTCGAATAGTAACATGGCATTAAAATACAAATTTATGTTCAACATTTGCTTTAAAGGGACTCCTATCAAAAACAGCGAAACACCAAAAAAAAACTAATTAATTTCAAGTCAGAAATTATGATTTTCCTTCTACATTATAATGTTACCAAAATACCACTCAAAGCTGAGAAATAATTATAGTAGGTTTCTGTATCGAATATCTAATTAATATTGCATCATCCGATATTAAGTGTTATTAGATATTGAAGTTTGATGTATGTTACGGCTTCTGTGATTATTCTATGTTATAATATTATATGGCGCCAATTAAATTGGTAAACCTATATTATCTAAACATTATCCCTTCAGAAGTGTAAATTAGACATATTCTTGAATCTCGAAATAGAATACTATGATAATAATATTTTCAATACATTTCCTATTAATACGGTCTTTATGACATCGAAACTTGTACCGTAATGTTGTATTTTACAGTACTAGGCCTTTTTACTTTAAACCAATCACAAACGAGTATTCTGTTTGTGACGCATGCGTAAACCGTGAAAAGCAACCCGCTGCCCTTAGTTCCCGCCATTATTACATTTGAAGTATCTACCTAATTTTAATCACAAATGTATTGAAAAAGGTCGTATGATGCTCGTACTGAGTAAGCTGACTATTATAGTCATAGGTTTATTATAAGCACTCGGTTTCGCCTCGTGCCTATAAACACCTCGACTATAATATGCAGCTTACTGTACTTGTACCATAATGTACTATTATATTATTAAGCTACATTTTCTTACGATTCGAACCAACCACTAAATAACGGTCCGGTATTCGATATTTTGTTTTTTTTTCTGACATTTCTTTCAATGGATAGTTCAAGTCTTTATTAGAGTTGGTGTCTGTATTTATAATGTCAAAGCAAATTTTTTTTATTCAATATAAGATGTTTACACACACACACTGTAAATCAAAATGAATTGATTAGGTACCGGTTCGGGAAACTAGAAGGCGAAGAACCGCTAGTAAAAGCAAATAAAAGAAACTAATAGAGATATCGACACTTTGGTCTCACTCGTTCTGAGTGAATTCAACACTTGCGCACTGGGATCGAATTCGGCTTTCGTAACCCCGACGAGACGCCAGGCTCAAGGGGGATCGGCATTACCAAAGGGCGCAAGTGTCTAACAATTGGTACGTTCGTGTTTAGTTTCTAAAAAAGAAAATGGTTCAGGATATGGGACCAAACTTTAATGTTATAAAAAATAAAGAGTAAAGAGAAATATACAAACGATACCACAGTTATCACTATTATTTGGTAAGTTATCCGTAGGCAGTGCTGTAATCAGCTCGCTGCTTGGTTGTGATTGGCGGGCGATAGATTAAAGAAATTCTGGTTTTCTACACTAGATTTTAGTGGTTAATCCAATAATAATAATAATAATAATAATAATAATAATAATAATAATAAAGAAATTTATTTGCTATAAAAACACATGTGCCCTTTAAATAAAAAAAAAATAAAAAAAACAAACGACAGGTAATTGATATACTGTATTTTATATATAAAAATGTATTTACTACGTCGCTAGACCAACAAAGCTCAGAAGAACATACGAGGAGGTCCAGCCCAAAACGTCACATTTCCAGTATAGCGAAAAAAACTATTTTTCTCACAAAATATTTTAAAGCCATTAAACTCCGCATTAATCTACTTCCTTTTTTGACTAAAAAGCTTCCTTTCCAGTGATAGACGTTAGTAAAATTAAGCAGTCATACCAAAACGAAACATTATTTAGGAATTTTACCCCAACCGGTCCAAATTAGTTATTGTGGACATGTAGCTTTTTGGGCTGGACCTCCTCGTCCAAAGATTTACGCATTCTTTTGTTGTTGTAGGCATCCTAAGGACGCTCAATCAATGTTCACAGTTCATCACATCAATAAAAATAAAAAGTAAATAAAATAGTTTATCTGACAGTTCATAAAAATAGCACAGTAGATTGAGAAGGAAACGATTTCGATGAATCTTCTTCCACTGATAATAATTAGTTAATTGGCCATTTAATTGGTATCACAAGAGCCGAAGCTGATTGCCGGATGTTCGGATCTTTGAATAATTACTTCCGTGACCTTTATATAGGGCCGATTTGTGTGAAACAGCTATCTACCGTATATACATCGATGACACTCAAAATGTCTAACGACACGTGAGTAATATAGCTCTCGGTTCGTTAATTACGCGGTACAAGTTGCTTGCTTGTGCGGAGATTGCGTCATACGAGATCCGTTCCTAATCCTTTGATACGTCGCCACCGTTATCGGAGTCTGCCATGCGCCGAGTTTCGTCTCGTATTTTCGTCCGCGTGCCAAGCCTTACCGTATTTGATATGTGATGGGTCTAATACGTGTACAAAACTAGAAAATGTAGGTAAATTTATAATGTTAAAAGAATAATACTCACTATTTTCACTTAGATGATATGAGCAATAACGAAGTATGCGATAACATTGATTTAAATAATAGATTAGTTAGTTCTGTAGAGTTTGTACACACGCGCTCGGGTGTAACTTAACTGTTTGAATTTTAGAACTCTATAGTAGTGTTGGTGATTACTCTTTCTCATAATTTGGATCCTCATTTTTTTTATGTTTCGCATCCTCAATAACTTCACCATAAATGAAGGTTCAGAATTCCTCTTCTTTTTCTCATATATCATCAGGAATTCATGAGGAAGTGTCATCACATTCCGTTACGCTCGTCCGCCGTCGTCGTTTAGAAAATCCATTCTCTCGACTGCTGATTTTGACTATTCATTATTTTTATTCGTAAAATTAATAAAACCCGTCGGAAATCGTTATTCTATTTAAAGAACAAAGTTCAGTGTTGACCCACACTATTATTTTATTTAAATAAAAAGACTGCCTCTCAGGGGTCATCCATAAAGTACGTCACACTAATTACGTGATTTTTTGACCCCTCCCTCGTCCTTGTCACAGTTGGTAACATTTGTGAGGCCCCCCTCTCTAGTGTAACGTCAAATATTTTTCAATTTTACATCTAGAAGTTAATAGATTAAAACAGCAGTTTCGAAATTAGTTTATTTCCATTTCAATTATTTTTTAATATAATAATCTTATATAATGAACCTTAAATCAAACATTTGAACAAAATAACACAACAATAAATTATTAATCAATCGTCTAATAAAATATAAACAATGAAATCAAGGCGGCTAACGCGTGACACTAGTAGAGCGAGTATGAGCACGCCAACAAAACAATTTAAACCTTATATTACAGATATACTTGGAAATATTTTTAGGTTTTTCGTTAATAGTTGAAATTTGGCATGTATAAGATTTAGGAATGTGACATCACAAAAGTCAGGACCCCTCCCAACCCTTGTCACACAATATCACATTTCATAGACCCCTCCCCCCCCTAACGTGTGACGTACTTATAGATGGTCCCTTAAGAAAATCATTATTAAAAATAATGTTATGTAAAAATACCTTTAATTTAGATTTCGTGATTTTCTATTCAACGGGGTTTGATAAACTCTGAACGAAATCAATGAAATTGCATTCGAGGAGATCAGATATTCAATAAACGCAGCGAAATAAACTGAAATGGAATTAGTTGCTACACTTTACCATGGATGGCGCTATATAACTAGTTATTACCCTTTATAACACATAGCGCTATCACTAGAGCTGTCTTAAATAAACCTCATTTATTTAATTTTGAACAAAAATTATAAGCTTTCAAACAAGTAACATATATTATTTCGGAAAAATACGTAGGTATCTAATGCTTGAAATAAAACCATTCCAATGCAACTGTGTAACATATAAAGATCGAGCCACATGTATATGTTTTAAATATATCTCAGAATGGCCGTTTTAATGAAAATATGTTTTACTAATAATTTTTGAGAAAGCAATTTTCTCAATGACATAACGCAACTTAGAGACACATAATAACTTGGATCAATTGCATATTGCGCAATGAGCATTATCTTTTTACATTTCTATTTTTATCTTTAAAAATTGTCTCTGTAGATAATACCTAATGCCTATCTATGAACGTTTGTACTTATATATACGCTTTACGAACCGGATCCAGCGTAACCATCCATAAACGAATTTCTTTAGTAGTCGTATTTTCAAACTCTATAAAATTAGTACTACAAAATGTCGCCCAAAAAGGATTTTTCGTTGTAAATAAAACAAAATTTATTTTCTGTGTAAATAAAAAAAAAGACCAATCCAGTACGTATAGGTATATCTATTACTTCCTATCTCGCTCTCTCTGAAATTCAATTATTTCTATTAAGCTTTTGTAGTCTATCTTCAGAATCCGTACAATAACTTTGGTTATCGGAGTTTCAAGTAATTTGATGGAAAGCGACGAAGAAAGTAATCCCTTCGAATGTCGAGATCCAATACAAATTAAATTAAAGATTACCAATATTGGACCAATATTCTGGGCGAAAACAAACAACGGAGCGTAAACGGCCGGCGTCCGTCGGGTTCCAATTTAAAAAATTGGGAAATGAAAAAAAAAAACGGTTAAAAGCGCGTCGGATTGATACGCCGAGAGTAAAAAAATATTTGTATTTTCTTTCAAGAGTTACTTTATTGTTTTGTTAATGTAACACTACCGGTATCTGTTCAAATACTCGATTCATGAATAAAATTAAAACATTTTAGATAGTTATGACAAGAGAAAATGCATATATGATGGGATGGCATTATTCACCGAATACTTATTCATACAGAAAGAATATATGGGCAGCCGTGGCGGCGGCGGCGGCGTTTACCAAGCAACTACGAGCTAAAAGTAGGTACGTAGTATTTAAATTAATTATAACTATAGGTAGTTATTCAAATGTAAAACCATAATAAAAAATAATAAGACTATTGTTTTTGTGTGACTTCCAACGGTCTTAGTATACCAACATATTGAAGAGAGGTACAAAATTTAAATAACATATATACATATCATGGCTTAACACGGCTTCGATCAGAAGCGATAGCTGTATAAATTCTTGGGTATATAATATTATCTGACGGTATATATGTTTCTTCTGCGCCTTCATCACTGAGCAATTTTGGCAGCTCATTCGTGCATGTAGAATGTTGATTCGATTTTTAAAATCGATGCGTAAGTTTGTTTCTTACTTACATACTTCTTCAATGCTCGAGACGGTAAAATATACATTTGTACTCATCACTTCAACTCCCTCTAAAAACAGTCAAAATCCTGTTGTACAGTTTTCAAATATTCTCTAGTAATAGAGGCCTTCGAGGCTCTACCCGTTCAATAAGTGTACAGAAAGATTTGAAAAAAATAATGGAAATCACTTCAAAGCCACGAAACTTTGGAAAAATATACGGAAGAACAATCTGTGAATATTTTTTCATTCATGAATGATTTCCTTCGCACTATTGGTAAAAGGGTTTTTTTATTGTGTTTGTATACTAACGTTTGTGTAACTAACGTTACGAAGGGTCGCGTCGAATTATATTATCAAACTGATTTGATTTGGGGCTTTGGTTTTTTTGGCTACTTTTCTTTTCATTAGAGCTACAAACTGTCCTACAAATATACGCCTGCCTATATACGTACCTACCTCATATGTTTTGCCTCGATTTAATTGAAATTCTCATTCCTAGTTTGAGTCGCACACATTGGTAAAATGTAATTTTCATTGTGTAAACTGTTTCGTAAATACATCGAAATATATACGCACTAGTGACCCGCACCGGCTTCGCATGGGTAGCAAAGCATATATGCCGCAATATTTTTTCTGTTGTAATGTCATATCTGCTTGACTCGGCCGCTTGTCGCGCGGTTGTTTTTATTTCACGATAACTCGTAAGATATTAATTTAATAGTATAAAGAACAATCACAATGTTCATGAAATGCTGAAGGTAAATAACGTATTTAATGTGATAAGGATTAATATTGTATCCGTATAAATTGCTTTCCAATTACCACATCTTTTGACACCATTTTTTTTTAAATAAAAATAGGTATAGTAAGCTATTCATAAAAAATAGACATATGCCATCGCGGACATTTTTTTTTGTCCTTTAAAAGAGGAACAATTCCTCCATGCATTGTTTTGTTATATCTCAAAGGGGTTATACACAACCTTACCAAATTTCAATAGCATGGCTTGTAACTATAGAAGGCAGTGGTTGACCGGTATGTTTAGTGAGCAAGAAATATTGTTCTTCAAATTATTTGATTATAACAAAAAATGAGCGGGAAATGTCGCGAAATTGAGGTCGCCGATTTGGACTTTAGTATAGCGGTACCCTTACAGAAATATATAGGTAGGTACTTCGAATGATACCTATCGTTCACCAAAGCTTGTGAAAAAAAAACCGATTTATTGTAATTCTGCTGCATCACGATAGTTGAATAAACCTGAATTTGAAGAAATGAACATATAAAAAATGCATATAATATTTAGTTCCCTTTTTTGCCACTGATTTACATGTAACTTTTCAATTTGGCATTCTGATGTTCTACTTTGACGAAAGCGACATTTAGGTAAGATTTATTCCATGGGCGGTTTGTAATTAATTTTAAATTAGAGTGGCACTTTAATGAAATTATATGGAAAAGTTTAATTCTCGTGCTTTCTAATTGCTTGATTAATTATTGAGCGGGAAATGGGGTTAAGACGAGGGTAACGTTTGACGCCAACTCAAGCGACATCTATAACCTGTAATTGGTGTCGGCCGCCGCCATTAGACCCGTTCAATTACGATATCGGCGGGAAGATTTCAAACTATATAGCGGAACCGGGGCAAGAAAAATGTGGGATAACAAGTATTTTTGGGAAGATTTACGATTTGATTATTGAAGTGCAATGATGGGAAGGAAACGTAGAAAAGGATTTTTCGTACTTTATAACTTTTTGTATTTTCACTGTAATCGTTAGTGTAAAAAAATCTCTAATAATGTAGTTATTACACGTACACATTACGTATGAAATACGTGTATACAAGTTAGAGCAAGATTGCAGGGCATAGCGCTATATGGTGCGTCGAAGTAAGATTAGAAGGTTTTTTGAGAAGATAGTAGACCCCTGGCATTCCTTGTTTTGGTATTCTGAAGTTGTACTGTACATGTTTTTGATGTGAAATATCTAATGCGGCGGATCAGATCAACTGTTTGAACTCTACGACTTACTTCCGAATCAACTTGGCGATCCCCCCTCTTTCTAACCGCGCTAAGCTCGCATACCTACAGTGTATGCAGTTTTATTGTTCACTTCGTAACCCGCTGCCTGTATTTTATTTGAAAGTAAAAGTAAGTAAAATATAAGTGACAGTGATGGTTTGGAACATGAAAGTGAACAGTATCTTGCAAAGAAAGTAAAATTACACTACGACGCACGTTCAAGTGATTCAAGTAAAAAATAAGTTAATTATATTTTTATAATTAATGTTCACATTTATATGTAGGTATATGAATGTGTGTATATGTTTTGAATGAAACGCACGTATTCAATTCGAAGACTTTGGCTACGTATAAAAAATAATTAAGTACAGAAATTTATAATGAAACTTTAGACAATTTTATTTGTTTATGATATTTTTAAATAAATTATTAATTAATTATAAATTCATTTATATAAGAAAATATATATTGTTTTAAAATAAAAGATTGAGAAATAAATTTCAAAATGTCAATAATTTGTTATTTATTATGCCATATCTGTTTGCATTAATAAGCCAACCTTCGATGCGTATTTACTAAACAAAATATTTCCGATGTTTTACACCTGCCAGGCGACACGCGAAGATTAAATTTTTGTGAGGTAATTAACTAAGTTTTCTCTGTATGTGTAATTTGGTCACCAAAGCTGTCGCCTTTGTAAGTGAAAAGCTTTCCATAAGTATTAATAAGTTAGGTTTATTGTGTAGTAAGATTGAAAGATGATGAGGTAAGAACGACATAAAAAAGACTACAAAGTAGGCGTATTATGTGTAGGAGTATGTATGTGTAAACAAAATACAAAAGTTCTAGTCTGCAGAACAATTTCTCTACAATGGAAAGTTTGACACTTCATGACTTGTACTATGAAACTTATGATTAAGAGAAGATCCGATAATGATACCTAATTGAATTGTGAATTTCCTCCTAGTAATTTTAATGAGGTAATATTGAAAAAATTTAAAATCTGTTCTAACACTAATTTAAAAATATCAGTGAACTAATACGTAATAACTATATACAATATTATAAAAATAAATAAATAATGACACTACACAAAACTTTCGACACTTTTACGAAAATGTAGATAAGTTACAACATTTCATTGGCGGCGTCAGACACGTGCTGATGCTCTAGCCACGGAAAACCAACGTTTCTAAAGAAAATTGAAGGGATAAAAAGTGTAGTCAAATCTCTGGTTAATAAAATGTTTTGCTCTTCCTCCTAATTCGTTGTTACTCCAACGCACCTTATACAAAATCTGCTCAACAAGTAGGTAATGTTTTTCCAAACCTCTCTTTTGTTGTCAAGTCTAGGTAGGTTTTCGAGAAAATTGTCTAATTTTTCGGCATTTTTAGCATTTATTAGATGTCAAATAAATTGCTATAGGCATCTAATACACGTCCCTTTGATGGTCTAGTAGGTACATAGCCATGTTCTTATTACATTAGGGTTGGCAAAAATAAAATTATTTTCTTTTGTGTTTTTCTAATTCTTTTTTCTCATTTTTTCTCTACTTCAATTTCATAATTTACGTTTACTAAATAAGACATGTGTGTGTCGTAATAGCCCAGAGCGCAACGAACCTGCCTCAAATTTATAAGGCCATAGGGCCATGGTTTGAATCCGGGCGTGTACCAATGAGTTTTTCTAACTTAAGTACATTACCTATCACTGACTTCGTGCCTCGGAGAGCACGTTAAGCAGTCGGTCCCGGACGCTGTCAATCGATGGCGGTTGTTATAATCCCCAACCCGCAGTGGAGTAGCGTGGCGGATTTAAGCTCAAAACCCCCCTCCTCACCCTGGGGGAGGCCTAAGCCCCTGCAGTGGGGTAAAATGGGCTGAAGATGATGATGAAATTAGACATTGTGAAAAATATAGTATTTATTTGCGTAAGAATATTTTAGCCTAAATTAAAATGTAATTATTATTATTAATAATAATATTAATAAAGTATACATGACAACAACGTCTAGGCCCCAAACTAAGCATTAGCTTGTGTTTTGGGTACCAAGCGAAGACACCACATATACATAACAACCAAGACCCGGTACTGACCCGACCTGGGATTCGAACCCTAAACCTCCAGCTTTGTAGGCAGGGTTGCTACCCACTAGGCTAAGCGGTCGTCTAATTATTGCCGTCTAATTAAATCCAAACTAATATTTTTATGCAGATTTATTTAGCTGTAAACAATTAACCAGAATGGTGGTAGAGCGACCGCCTCTTCATTAACTGCACGTTGAAAATTGAACTTAATTATATCGCCGAGAGCATAGCTCGTAGAAGGTTGTTACAACACTTGTTCAGGTTCACCCTGGCATTGTTGATCGGCCAGTATCTCCCCAAGGCACACGAGCTATTTTCGAATGCCTTTACGACACCATCTATGTATGTATAATGACAACCTCTTGCATCCGAGAAGATTGTGATTTTGCCGACACTTGCCAAAAATATTTTTGCAGCGTACCAACACTAGATCAGACATCGCGGCTGGGGTCTCGTCTGGCTAACCATTATTAACAATAATCTCGGAACGGAATCGGCTGGGATTATTATCGTAAAATATACTGGTAATAGTTGTGCTAACAACTGATATTTTATTTAGAACCCACTCACTATCTATTTGTTCGTGAAAAGCATAAAACGCCACAACGTAGCAACATAGAAATAACAAAACCAGGGCGGTCGCACTTGTTTTTGGTAATTAAAACATATGTATTATTTTGATATTTTTTTTTCATATACATAGTAATCGTGTCAATATATAATTAAATTCGACTTATGTTCATGAGAATCCGACTTGTATATCAAAATATCGATTAAAATGCAAATAAAATAACGTCGTTATAAGTTTTGATTCCCGTATTATTTCTATTGTCGACGTAGAAACTCGCCCCTCATCTCGATCTTGTTTACGTAGGGTGCGGGAACGAGACGTAAACAATCTTATATTATACCCGTCTCTGTCTAACGCACCCTCTAGCCATTACAACCCTTTGTGATGATGTTCGGATGACCTACAAACATAGATTCTGATCGAATTTCCATTGTTGTAATTTCGTAGATGGCTTCTGGCACCGAAGCGCCCAATGTTTGCAACTTTACTGTTGTGAAATAGAGTCCATTGTGTACAGTTCCACAGAATGGATAATAGAGATGTTAATTGCAGTTTATCATAGTGTTATTATGGTCTGTATAATAATATTCTGTGTTTCCACGTTTATTTGTTAGTATTGATTTAATCTTTATCTTGAATATTGTTTCAGTAATGGGCAAAGGAACGCCGGGGTTAATTTAAGACTTTAGTTAAATTTATAAATTGGCCCACAATTTGCAGCTGTCGCTTTCATTTTAGGGTGCCTTATTGTTATCCGTCTACAAATATTTATAGCTATCTAATATCCAAGTATTATTTTAATAAACACAGATCAAAGTAAACATGTATTAGAAATTTAATGATGGAGTTCTATCAAGTTTATATTTCCGAATTCGAAATTCGTAATGTAATAAGTAATAAGCCTATGTAGGTAGAGTAATATATGGCGATGGCTGGCTCTCACGTCAAGCTTGTGAGCTGGTGCTGCGTATGTAGACCAAACGGGATATGTGTATATATTGTATGTGATACGTATACAATATAGCATAACATAAAAGAAGAAAAAAAGAACTATAACAATGAAAAAAGTACGTAAGAGTAGTGATTAAGAATAGTATATTAGTGTATGGCAAACTCACGCTACTATGTGGCTACAGTAGGGCGGATGTGTTAAAATAAAAATATTAAAAATAGAATTAAAATATAATAAAAGCTCATTCAATGACATATGACATGGACCTACTGCCTAAGGTGTCTATAGTTAAAAAAAAATGCCTAACTATATACAACTGAAATGACCTGAAGCACCATACTGGGGGTAGTTGGAAGCGAAAGGCGGAGGACCGTGTGTGGTGGCGAGCCTTGAGAGAAGCCTAAATTCTGCAGTGGAGAGATATGGGCTGAAGATGATGATGATGATGATGAAGATGATGGAGCATTGACAACAATTTCTGACGCGTTATAGTTACATATATGATTATATTACATTAAGATGTTTCCATCTAATTATATCCACACACACTCTCACACACACTCTTACACAGACATTCAAAGCACAGAGAGGATTACATGTTAATTATTTTAACCTTTTACAGTATATTAGTATGTCTATATCTTCAATTGTTAGATGTATGATATTATTGGATGAATCATAAACTTGTCCACATATAAGAGAACTAGCGCTGTTGCTTGAAATACAGGTTTATCAATCTAGTTCAGGCACAGATGCATTGTATTTCAATAACTGTATTCATTAAGTATTGTAGCAGTTGCAACCCTGCCTACGAAGCTGGAGGTACCGGGTTCGAATCCCAGGTCGGGTCAGTATTTATATGATGAATTGATACTGGTATCGGGTCTTAGTTGTTATATGTATGTGGTGTCTTCGCATGGTACCAAAAACACAAGCTAATGCTTAGTTTGAAGCCTAGACGTTGTTGTAATGTATACGTTATTATTATTATCATTAGTTTCTTAAATTATAAACATCATAATTTTATATATCAAAATTTTATTTATGTGATAATGTAATTTTATTTATGTGATAATTAATTGACGACCGCTTAGCCTAGTGGGCAGTGACCCTGCCTGCGAAGCTGGAGGTCCCGGGTTCGAATCCCAGGTCGGGTCAGTATTTATATGATGAATATTAATACTGGTACCGGGTCTTGGTTGTTATATGTATGTGGTGTCTTCGCTTGGTACCCAAAATACAAGCTAATGCTTAGTTTGGGACCTAGACGTTGTTGTGATTGTGTGTGTTATTATTATTATAGTTATTATTAATGATCAGTCAAATGATACAACTATATCTAAATTGAACTAATTTATTCCTAGTAAGTGGCTCACCACGTAACACGTTCAATTCATAGTACCTTTCCACGTTAAAGAACATTACGAGCAAAGAAAGCTCTTTAGTGTTTATGATATAAGAGGTATCGATAAGCGCAGATGTTCTTCGCGTG
Source organism: Luffia ferchaultella (assembly GCA_949709985.1). Lineage (NCBI taxonomy): Eukaryota > Metazoa > Arthropoda > Insecta > Lepidoptera > Psychidae > Luffia > Luffia ferchaultella. The sequence continues at coordinate 13,646,397 of OX453256.1, read as the reverse complement.
CAATTTAAAAGAGTAATTTTCCATGGCCAGGCACAAAGGGGTCGGATGTTATTTCCGAAGAGAAAAACCGCCAAAAGCCTGGAAACGGGCCAAAAAGGGGAGAAGAATATTTATTCGATAACAAATTTATGTCCTATCCGCGCTTGCGCCGGAAGGTCACTTAATGACGTGAGATAGAAAAAAGATCGCGCGGAAATGAATGTACGAGTGATTTACTGATACCATGGACTCTTTATTTGTTCTTTACGGACGTTTTGTGAACGTAAAACAATGTTGCGTTGGTACAACATTGTCAAAAGATACAAAGCTCAAAATGCACGTGAGGACTTTTTTGCTATGTATTTTGGTTATTTGTATAATAAAATTGTAAAATCTTGTAAATTATAAAAAAAATAAGTTTCGTTTTTAAAACATATAACACTTTGAAAATAGACTGACCGATTGGCTGAGTGGTTAGAGACTCTAACTGCGGAGCTAAGGGTCTCGGGTTCGATTCCCGCCCGGGAGAAATATTTCTAACATGTCTATTTGTTCCGTGTCTGGGCGTACAATATCTATACACGTGTATAATATAAAGAATATTTAAGTATGTATATCAGTTTTCTGGTACACATAACACAAGCTTTGTTTAGTTTGGAACTAGATGGCGCTGTTTGGGATGTCCCAGGTGTTATATTATTATTATACTTCAATAAATAAATAGTGCATTTTAAATTTGGTAATTACTCTGCAACTTTATTACCGACGGTAAACGGTAATCGAAATCCCCGAATCAAATCATTATATATTCCGTGAAAACGCAATTTGTATTGTCTGTCGCATTAATTAAAGTCAGTATTTCAGTTTCATTCCGAACAAATATGATTCCCGAAATAAATTTACATTATCGAAATGGAATATTGAAATTATTGACTCGCAGGAAACTGCTAAATTTGTTTTACAATCGATGAGTAATTGCGCAATGAATTGTGGATAGCATAAAATGCAGAGACAAGTTTATCTAAAATATAGGTACCTAAATTATGGAAATTAATTTTTTAATATATTAAAATATGTCGTCAGTGTTTACGACATATTACCTTAGTAGAGTTAAAATGTTGTAGTGACGAATTTAATTTAGTTAATTGTAATCTAGACATCCGCATATATTGCGATATAAAACTGGCTGCCGGTAGTGGCTGGATGAAAATGGCTGAGGACAGAGAAGTGTGGCGTGCCTTGGGAGAGGCCTATGTCCAGCAGTGGATGAATGTGGGCTGATGGATGGATGGATGGATGGAATCTAGACATCCAGCGATGTGACAGCAAAAATGTCCACACAACACGACACAAACAAAAAAAAATATACACACAGACAAAATATACACCAATTGATGTCATGAAATATTGGCTGTGATGTAGAATTTTGTGTGACTCACATGTAAATTCGTACTGACAAAAGAAAAATAAAGATTCTGAAATCGCTCCATCCTGATTATTATGCTATTTAATATTTTAACATATTTTTAAGACATACCGTGTGCTTATCGATTTTTAAATGAGAACATGTGTTACTATCCAATTTTTAGACTTTTGTAAGACATACCTACAATTAAACTACCTACTTATCATAATTAGGTAGGTATATTAGTCAATAATTGTTAAACCCACGGCCCAAAATGCTAGATCTAGAAACTTGTTAATATGCACAAAGGTTTTTTTGAAACTTAATTCCTGAGAAGGTGGAAAATAATGTAAATTTTTTTAAGGAAAAAAAAACTGGCGTATGTGTCAAATTGAGGGCTTGCACAAAATACTTTAAGTATTAAACGGATGATGGAACACGCATTTGATTTGATTTGAAATAAAAAAAATATCTGTATAACATAGCGAGGCCTAAATCTTTTCGAAAGGAGAAAAACTTGGGCACATATGATCATAAGGTGAGGAATAATTTTTTTTTTAATCTACCGTGTTGTGCAATTAGGTGTAACGTAATAATACATCTGAAAAACGGCCTCAGTGGACGGTCTATACACGTGAAATGTAAGTGTGAGTGACGAGTGTACGACGTTGGAGCATAATCTGTCAGACCGAAATATTTTTTATTTTGACCAGGACTACGGAAAAGGAGGGTTATGATTTTAGTAGTCGATGTATGTATGTGGGCATGTTGTCTGTTCCCTCATGGGTTCTAAACTACTTATCGTATTTTGATAAATGAGGTGTCATTCCATGGTTTACTTTCTTCGGTAAATACAGTTTATAAATTTTCAATAAATCCAAAATAGTGGATTTCATTATTTTAATTCTACAAATAAAAAAATAATAAAAAAATATCTCAGGTTTGATATCATCATCATCATCAGCCCATTTTTACCCCACTGCAGGGGCTTAGGCCTCCCCCAGGGATGAGGAGGGGGGCTTGGAGCTTAAGTCCACCACGCTGCTCCACTGCGGGTTGGGAACTGTAACGACCGCCATCTATTGATAGCGTCCGGGACCGACTGCTTAACGTGCCCTCCGACGCACGGTGTCAGTGACACAGGTTTGATATATATGTAAAAAAAAGGTTTTGATGAGCACATTCCAAAGATGTATAACGTAAGTCGGGGGCGTATTTAGTATCGAAAAAGACTCGTACTCATATCACTAAAAATTTGTAACAGAAATAAGAAGTTAAAAAATTACAAAAAACTCCCGACTACAAAAAAAAAAACGTAATGAAAAGGTATAAAATAAGATATTTTGATATGAAATTTAAAATTTACTGAATTTCAATTCAAACAATGAGCATGCCTAGTACTCGAGATATAACCGTGGACGCATGCTGTAATAATAACGTACTTATCATTTACGTAATCATAAGTTACGTCAATTTAGTTTCTTAACGGCTGTGGATTTTGTTATTAAATAAATAAAATAAATTTTGGTAAATAAAGGCACCACAGGTTATAGTACCAAGATAGTAGTGTACAACAACAGTCAAGCAGGATGAATTAGCCAGAATAAAACCAGATAAAACCCCTGTCGGACCAGAACCTAGATTACCGATCCCACAAAATATTACAAAAGGAATCATCCACAGGATAATTATAAGAGAATCAAATCTTAGTTGGAGTACAGTAGAAGCTTGTCGACAATTTTAAACTTTCTAGATACTAGGAAGACTCGAAAACTGCACAGAATCAGTAGAGGAAATATAACACTAATAATATGGATTAAAATTTACCATAATATTACGTCATTACGCCATAGTTAATTACGTTATAACTTATGCATTTCTTTTTTATATCTTTCAATGCTTCCAAGTATAAATCAGCATATGATCTTAGTAATATTTAAATCGGCTAAGAGACTAAATTAAAACTAATACATGACTTTCTTGATGACTACGAGCCTGTCGTTGACTATTAAGGATTTTTTTAAACAGGAAAGGGCGTTAAAATGTAGCTTCATAAACGGTCACAAATCTGAAATTCGAGACCGATGGAACAACGTGAATTGAGTTGCACTGACGTCGTGGTGTGTTATTCTGGTGTGTTGTAATGTTACTGCTATACATGATCACAATGTGATTATTAGAAGTTCTACCAGACGGCACGCGCAATTGAAGTCCGATATTGGTGGCTGTCATGACAGTTTATGGAACTAATAATGACAGTTGATGACATGGCAGCCAACACTGAGAGTGACATCATTTTTATAAATACGCAAAGGCAATGGCTGACCTTATAATTCCACCATGTGACGTCACACTATAAGAATTTTCAAAATGATATAACTACATAAATACCGATCTAAAACAAAAAAAAATCAAATTAGTTTCTCAAAATTGCCTATTCTTTCGAAAAAAGTAATAACGGGCTTTAGTTCAAAAATTTGGGAATGGTCAATTGTTTCTAGTACGGCGAATACTCGAAGCAAATAGCCACATCTTTACTTTTTAAATAAATGTTTTATGCGATTTTCAAATGTAAATATAGAATGTGAAAAAAACGTGCTCCGTATAAAATTGAGAAGCTGAGAAGTGCGATATCTATCTCGGGGAGTCAGCGTCAGTGATTTTAAACGGCTCTTAATCTGTTTCAGGCAGTTTTGAAGCGGCGACATGACTTAACTGCCAATTAAGATCGGACCTTTCGGTAAACATTTACGCAGCGTCTACGTGAGAACGCTGGCCTATAAGAAAAGTCGTTCGGCGCGAACAGGTTTAGAATAATAAGATGGTTTCACTTTTTACCTACCTATTCGCAAAAGGAAAAGAAAAAGTATAATTTTGCATTTCACACGTTCTTATCCATGGGAATATCTTGACGTCGTTTAGTGATGTAATTTAAACTTTAGTTGTGGTAATGTTTCACAAAGACATTACAGTTAAGTACAACACACTGAAATATTATGAAATATTATTTCTTATATATTATATATACTATTATATGTGTAAACAAATAAAACTAATCCAATAATCCACCCCTCGTCAGCCCCGACACAGAGGTGCCTATGATGCTCATCGCATTGCCGCGTAGAATTGCAATGGCAATATTTTGCACCAAGAAGGAACCAGAATAATTTTACAATGTACTTCTTTTTATGTACCACACTGAGTTAGCAATCTATTAATATATTTGGCCAGCTTAACCTAGCACGTTTTTTTACAGAATAAACGAATAAAGTTGGTGAGTAAAAATTTCAAACACTAAAAATTGAGACAAGCATTTTGATTGATCTTCTGTCACTTCTGCCTGAGAAAAAACGCTCGTGCTCCATGGTAGCTGTTATAAAATTATATCTTACTTGAAAAACATCCTTTGCTTGTCTACCACAAAAACGTGGGTTTGACTAAAAACATCTATCCTAAAGTTTTGTTGTGGATAACATTGTGTGGTGTTTCCTTGTTGTAATATACAATTAATGCCAAACGATTCGTTGCTGAAAATATGTGAACTCGAAACTGTCGAGAGGAATCCACCTCTTGGGCTATCGAGCTGAGCATCGAAGACCTGAATGTCTGAAGGTGAGTGGCATTTGGTTATTACATACTGTTTGCAGCCTATTTGCTTTATCTATAAAACGTTAACCGGGCCCAGCTCGTTATTTTCACAGCATTTGATCTGCTACACAACGGTTACATTGTTGGTTGCAGAACTTAGTTCGGTGCCCAATGATTATCGCCAACAGTATTGGTAACTTAATTCATTAAATTTGACGGAATGGTTTCTCGGTTACATTACACAATAAAAAACAATGAATAAATTAAATTATTTGTAGCAGTGTAAACTAAAATTACTGATAGTATAGTATTCCATTGCACGATATAATTTCTGTTAAAGAGCTAATTAGTAATTGAAGATTACATTATTTTAAAAACAATCGTAAAGTTATCTCATGCTATTTCTGTTGTTTTTCAGAATTGTAATTAATCATAAACAATAACCAAATAAACAAACTGAGATTTTCCTGTTATTTTGTACGTGTACGAAAATAACACAATTAAATTTCCGGGAAATTTATATCAAAAACAGGACTTTCCATCAACATTTCGCCAGAGAAAATGGGTCATGGTACGTGTCGGATTATTTGCCGAGCAGGGTTCCGTATAAGTTAAAAAATAATAGTTTTATACTTCTGAAATAAAATTAAGGATTCGGTTTTCGTTAGAATTGTCTATCTGTTCCTTTCAAATCTCACAGTTTCTACAATTTGAGACTCATACATTTGTAATTTTGTATGCGTAAATGAATGTTGTAAACAGAGATGTCAAAAAATATCAATCTGATAACAATGAAAATAACAAAAAAAATAATTATGCATAACACCGAGAGAAATATGGTTAAACATATTTTATTTAATAAGTGAGTTTGGCATTATAATGGTTTGCAATGGTTCCGCTCTCCTGTAAGTTTTTAACTTGGCAAAAGAAGTAAATGTATAGATTCGAATGAAGCATGCCACGAGCCACTGCACGGAACCCGTATCTATTCTGCCGCGCCCCAGTTCGGCGCCGCCGTCCAAAGGAAATCGGAAGTAAGTCGTCTCTTTCCTCAAGTAGCCTTCTTCAATAGCACGTCTCTATCGAACCGGCTATTTCCTTCATTTTCGCGATTCGGCCGATGAAGTACATTCAAAGACAAAAAAATTATATTAATTAACTTTATTTAGGAACTGAAAAAAAAAATAACAAAAAGGGTAACTGATTATACTTCCTACAAATAAAAACAATGTTTACACAATCGAATTTATTCCAATTTTGTTGAGTTAATATTCGAAATGAAGTTACTAAATATTCTACTTAAATAAAATAATAATAATACATGAGACAACCCACACAGCGCCATCTGCAGTTAGGGTCTTTAACCACTCGGCCAATCGATCCGTCAATGCTAATGCAAATATCATTAAAAATATCTTATAAACTAACATTAAACTTTAAAGTTAGCCTTCATGTAAATAACTTCGTTCTATGCGATGGAGTGACCTGACGTCTTCTCCCGTAGGTATACCCGGCTTCGATCGTGGCAGGTGCTCCATCACCAGACGTGACGTCACATGCGAATGAAACCGCGGAAGAATACACTGACTTTAAAATTGTTTTCTTCAGCTATATATTGTCGAATATCATTTTTTTTCAACGATTCGTTAGTTTTAGTATATATATATTCTTTTCTTAAAGTAATATATACATGTTATACACCCAGGACCCGGAACGAAATAAACATGTTCATGCACACAAATATTTGCATTTGCCATTTGCATATGTTCCGGGCGGGAATCGAACCCGTGACCGATAGCTCCGCAGTTAGGGTCTCTAACCACTCGGCTAATCGGTCGTCTAGGAACAAAAATAACTAACCTAAACTAAAATTAAAGGCTACATTAAACAACTGAACTGATAAAAGATTTTACGAGCATAAAGAAAAGCCGGATATTATTTCATGTGCATCGTTTTTATTGCGTTTTTATAATTGAAATATAATAACTGTGTTACTTAAGCACATCTGCATTGTTTGAAAAAAAAAACAATATTTTTAATTTGTGATTTCAATAATATTGAATGTTAAATAGAATTACGTTTAGTATAATAAATAAATTTTCGTTATCTTTTAAAATCAACTAAATTAGCTTCACTTTTCAGTATATTAAAATACACATGTTTCTGTACGTTACCGTTGATTGACAATTAAAATAACTGATGTAATGGCGTCTTCATTACAGTTTGACTTAATATCATTGAATTTTGCGTGTAAACATTTTAAATAATTATTTAAGTATACTTTTAAGTCGGACGAATCGCGAAAGTATCGACTTAATGAAGGTGTCCAATAAAGAGTAAATGACCAGTTTGAAAAAGAGACGTGCCATTGGAGAAGACTACCTGAGGAGAGAGACGACTTATTCCTGATATCGCCGAAAGTCGTGGCCCGGTCCTAAGACATAGGCAGCAGGCATTCGACGCGCACGGCTCAGTATTTTGCTCAAGGTGTGGACGTGCCTTAGTTTGCATGATAAAGGATTTTCATTCGAATTAGATGAAAGTGAGAATGACGTGCTGTCTCAAAAAGTTCAGTATTGACCTGCACTACTGACTATTTGTTTACATACAATAAGCCTGCCCCTTAAGAAAATTCAATATAAAAAATAAAGTTACGCGAAAATACCTTTAATTGCGATTCTCTGATTTTCTATTCAAAGGGGTTTAATAAACTGAACCAAGCTAGTGAATTTGCGATGTAGTAGATCAGACATCCAATAGATGCAGCGAAATAAACCAAAATCGAATTAGTTGCTATACTCTACCATAGATGGCGTTATCTAACTAGTTCTTATAGTAACGTAATAATAACTTGGGCCAATTGCATATGGCGCAAAGGGCATGGTCATTTATGGTGAATCATATGCTTTTCCTGAATAGTTTTCACAACTATGTTCATTAAAGTATAGATTTTTAAGCCAGCAGTATCCCGAATATTTAGTAAAATGGCCCAATTAATAAATATTTGTAATTTTGTAACTAAATTTATTAAATTGATTGGTTTTCATTGAAAGTAACCTTAATCAATAACCAACGGATTAATTCACTTTGGGGAGACGGACACAAAACATTTACTTACCGTTTTATCAGTTCATATCGCAAGCCTGATACACACTCACGGATAAGTGTTCTTTTCCACAAGTTTATAGGACAATTATTGTATGATAATCATCGCACTAATATTACTAGGGTATATAGAAACGACGACGTCGCGTATAGTTCCTGTTACGGCTTGGTTAACATTAAGTAAAAGATTAAGTAAAAAAAGTTATTTCATAAAATGTGGATCGCTCGATGATGGCGTATATCGGCGATACTCCGTTTGGTATGATCCTTGACCTAGCCTATTCTAGAGGGACAATCTGTTCGCCTTAAAACTAGTAATAGAAGGAAGGACTCACCAAGGACTGCCTTGTTATTTTTCGCACCTTCAGCTCGCTCGTAAACAATAGGTAATTGCCACGCGCGCGTGAATGATAGCGGATAAAATATTTGTTTCGTGTTGTCACGGGCTCGGCGCGACTACGACTGACAGGTGCTGTCAGTGGCAAGGGTAGGTAAAAAGTTGGAGATGCATTTTGGATTACGGAATAAATACAGGATTGTTTTAAGCCGCAACATCTCCTCCCACCTGAAATCAGCTAGGGATTTCAAAAAGCATAACATCCAAGAGCATGGCCTGGACCAAATATATGTACTCGAAAAGAAAAGTTTAAATTTGATAATAATCTTAACTAGGTACTTAAATTAAGTTTAAAATCTAATGATGTTTACCTTGATACTAATAAAAGAAGCTTAATTAATTGTTTTAAACCTAAATCAACTTAACTTAAAGGTAACGGACACACCTTTACGACAGGTCGTTTGAGTGTACCTGTATCGGTGCGCACGGTAACAACCCGAACAATCTTGTCTTTGCCGGGATGAACTTGTTCAATCCGGCCTAATCTCCATTCTAAAGGAGGAAAATTTGGTTCAACAATAGTTACCACATCACCTACTTTTAAATTGCGATGACTGGTGGTAAGCCATTTAGATCGTTGTTGCAATGTATGTAAGTAATCTTGTTGCCAGATACGCCAGAAACATTGACTCAGTTTTTGGAGCAATTGCCACCTAGTGCGAACTTTCATATTGATATCGTCGCGCCGTGGTTCTGGAAGCGATACTAGCGGTCCTCCCACCAGAAAATGCCCTGGAGTGAGTGCGTCTATTTCGCGAGGATCCGTAGATAATGCACACAAAGGACGTGAATTTAAAATGGCCTCGACTTTAACTAAAACTGTGTTAAATTCTTCTAGAGTCAATATTTGATTTCCTATGACACGTCGTAGGTGATATTTTGTCGATTTTATGCCGCTTTCAAATATACCACCGAAATGTGGTGCTCCGGGGGGATTAAGTTTCCACACGATGTGGCGAGTTGCCAGTTGTTCCGAAATATTTGAATAACTACGTGCTAAAAGCGCTTCGATTTCCGTTAGGTAACGTTTTGCTCCTATGAAGTTTGTCCCGCAGTCTGTCACGATACTTTGACAGAGTCCGCGTCGCGATACGAAACGATCAAGAGCTGCTATGAAGGCTGCCGTAGAAAGCTCGGTGACTGTTTCAAGGTGTACGGCCTTTACAGAAAGGCACACTATAAGGCAAATGTAAATCTTATAAGAATGGGCGCGACTTCTCCTACTTTCTCTTATAAAGAAAGGCCCGCCAAAATCTATTCCGCAATTTTGAAAACATCGGCCTGGTTCCAGACGAGGAGCAGGTAGATCGCCCATTTTTGGTTGATAGTGAATAGGTTTCACTTTAAAACAAATTATACAATTTGATAAACGTGACCTAATTAGATTTCGAATACCCAAAATCCAAAATTTACGTCGTATGAGTGACTGTAGAGTGCGTGGTCCACAGTGTAGATACAATACATGAAAATAATCAATGATAAGTTCCGATATTCTTGATTTTTTGGGTAATAGATAAGGGTGTATAGAATACGAAGGTATATTAACGTTATTTAGTCGTCCTCCTACTCGTAACAAATGTTCTGAATCTATGAATGGTGAGAGTTTCTGAATAGTTCTGTTCAATGGTTGATTAATTTTAATGGAATTAATTTCTTTATGGAATGTAGATATTTGTACATATTTTATAATAGTCTTAAGAGATTGTTCAAGTTCCGTAGTGGTTAGAAAACCTAAAGAACGTTTAACTTTGGAGCCTTTTAAATTGTTTATGAAACGATGACACCATGCTAAAGTACGTTGAATGCGCGTGAAAGAAGAAAGCTTATGTATCAATCGTTCAACTGTAGAAGTGGAATTTGTAATATTCGATGTTTCTTTAGATTGACACAGGTAAGTAACAGTTTTTTGTTCGGGTAATTCTTTACCAATTTCGATTTGTATATTTTTTGGCCAGTGTTCATATGTTTTTGACAGCCAGGTTGGACCTGTCCACCAACTCAGGCAGTCTGTAAGCTGTGAGCAGGTGAGACCACGACTACTATAGTCCGCCGGGTTTTCCTGAGTAGACACGTGACGCCAATTTGATTTGTTTATATTAGTATTAATCTGGACCACACGATGAGCAACAAAAGTTTTGAGTTTGTGGGGCTCAGTGTTTAACCAAGATAAAACTGTACTACTATCTGTGAATGCGATAACTTGAGTGATGTTTAGTTTATCTTGAAGTAACTCATGCATATGTTTCATTACGCGCGAAAGCAAGGCCGCAGCGCAAAGTTCTAAACGATTTACTGTCAATACTTTTAGAGGTGCAACTTTTGATTTTCCTATCAATAAGTTTACCTTTATTTCATTTATCGCTTCTGCTCTTAAATAGATACAACATCCGTAAGCCTTAGTCGAGCCATCACAGAACCCGACTAGTTGATATTGTGCAGCACGAGGCAATGTAACAAGGCGAGGGATTTTGATACGAAATAAATTGTTTAGCTCGGAAACAAATTCTTGCCAGTCTTTAGCAAGGTCGTGAGGGATCTGTTCATCCCATTCAATACGTAAGCGCCATAAATTTTGAAGGAGCAGTTTAGCTAACAAAACTATCGGAGTTAGCCAGCCTAGAGGATCATAGATACGAGCAACGTTAGATAGTATGGAACGTTTCGTAAACTCGACGTGAACTTGAGACACGGAATATGTAAAGTAGTCCCCCGTAGGCTCCCACTGGACACCTAAAATTTTTAGCACATATTGATTATTTTCTTCTGAAAATGGTTTTGGAGCTTGATAGTGCTCAGCTGGAATTTGTTGAAGAAAGTCGGTACAATTACTGCTCCATTTGCGTAGCTGAAATTGTCCCTTTCCTAGTAAAGTAATCAATTCATCCTTAAGTGCGAGTGCTTCCGACAACGAAGAAGCTCCGGTAGCTATGTCGTCCATAAATATTTCAGAGCGAAGCACTTCAGCTGCGCGTGAGGTTTCATGACCCTCATCATCAGCTAGTTGTCGTAGCGTACGTATGGCCAGATAGGGCGAACTGCTTACGCCATACGTCACTGTTTTTAATTCAAATTCTTGAATCGGTTCAACAGGTGAGTTGCGCCATAATATATGCTGCCACGCGCGATCTTCCGGACGAATAAGAATCTGCCGATACATCTTACATATATCAGCAGTGAATACTACAGAGTGTAATCGAAACATGGTCAGAATGTCGACAATATCTGTTTGTAATTTTGGTCCTGCATACACAATGTTATTGAGTGAATTTTGATTGCTTGTTTTGCAGCTGGCGTCGAACACTACTCGAAGTTTAGTTGTAGTACTCTCTGGCCGAATAACACAATGGTGAGGTAATATATACTTTCCATTTGATGCGGGTTCCATATGACCTAGTTCTTGATATTCACGCATAAACGTTATGTAATCGATCTTAAGTTGTTCATTACATAGCAATCGTTTTTCTAGATTTAGTAAGCGCGGTACACACTGCTTAAAGGAATCTCCAAGTGACATAGTAGGTTGTTTTATAAGTATTGGTACTATGTATCTACCGTCCACATCACGAGATACTAAAGAGGAGTACAAATTTTCACATTCGTCGTCCTCAGGAGATGTGATTTGAGTTTGAGGAGGTTCCTCAACTTCCCAAAAGCGTTGAACTACTTCTTCGAGGCGAAACGTCGAAGAAACTAGAGCGGAGACCGTTTGCGGAGGTCGATTGCTCTGATCCAGTTTGCCTGTAACTATCCACCCGAAGACGCTATGGAGGGCCACCGGAAGACCCGGTCCTGGAGCCACACGTTGGCCATCGTAGATGTCGTGAAAAACTTCTGCACCTATGAGTAGGTCGATTTGACCTGGTTTGTCAAAGTCTTTATCGGCCAACACTAAGTGCTTGTAGTGACTTCGAACAATGGAAGGAATTTCGACGGTAGGCATTTTAGTAGTGATATTGTTTAAAATTATAGGTTGAATGTTAAAACGTGGATCGTCCACGTCTCTCGGTTGAACTGTACAAGTCGTCACTCCCTTGACTTGATGGACTTCATTTTGTCCTAGACCAGCCACAGTAAGATCGCAGCGTCGAATTGACAGGCCGAGACGTCTAGCACAGGCGACTGTCATGAAACAGTCCTGCGCCCCGCTGTCTATCAGAGCACGTACGAGATGAGGTTGACCGGTAGGTGAATGAACTCGAACGACGCAAGTACCGAGTAATACTAGTGTTTCACTTTGGCCCACGTGAGTGCTGGTGCTAGCGTGAGTAAAAGCTGCGCTAGGTGACGGCTTCACCTTTTCAGGTTCGGTTTCTACGTGAAGATAAGTATGATGCTTTGCACCACACGTCAGACAAGCGGTCTTTGAATTACAATCAGCTGAAGAGTGATTTGAACGTAAACAATTTGTACACAATGTTTTATTATTCACGAAATTTAGTCTACTCCGTGAGTCCATTGACTGAAATTTCGGACATTTGTAAATACTGTGAGCTAAATTACAACAAAGGCATTTATAGTTTTTGCTATCGTTACTATAATTTTGAGAAGTTAAATTCGATGTTTTATGATAACCGGGCTTGACATTTCGTTGAACTGCACGCGAGACTACACTTGAATGAGTAAAAGAATTTATTTCGGTTGTTTCTAAAACTTTAACGTAGTTTTGAAGAAACTCGAGTAAATCCTGAAAAGTAGGTAGTTCAGATTTGTTTTGAATTTCAAAACGCTTCCGCGTATCAGCGTCGAGTGCTCGAGCCGCCATATGAAATAAAACAAATTCACCTAAATTATTAATTTTCATCGCCTTAAGTGCGTTCACCGATTCAGATATAAGGTTTGATAATTTTAACAGATCATTTAAATTGCAAGATTTAATAGGTACGTAATTAAAAATTTTATCCAAATACGTAGCTGCTAAAATTCTTTTATTTTGAAAACGTTGAACTAGGGCGTCTAAAACGACAGTGTAATTATCGCTTGTAACTGGGACCCCTTTTGCTATTGATAACGCATGTCCGGATAAACAAGAAATCAAGTAATGAAACTTTTCAACCGGCGAAATAAATTTATTTTCGTGAACTAATGTTATAAACGTATCGTAAAATGTTTGCCAGTTTTCTATTTTACTATCGAATTTAGGTAATTCTATTTTAGGTAGCCGTGGCTGGGCGGCTTTACTATTATGATCACCTAACGATGTTGATAAAGAGGCCGAATACGGCCCGAGCGGATCCGCGGCCGGACCTAGTGCGGCGGCCGGTTCGCAAGGTTTATGTTCCGATAACAATTCCTTCGCAACACTTCTTATATTATAATATAGCTCATCGTATGCGCTTAAAAGTTGTGTATTAATCTGATAATCGGGTATTAATTTTAAATTTAGTAAATTAACTTGTTCATTTATAGCAACAAATTCATCCCTAATTGAATCAATTTTATCGAATCTAGACCAAAACGCTTTTAACTTGGTTTTGTCTGATGCTACTTCGATCGATAGATCGTACAAAATTTGAATCATACGAAAACTATATTCACGCTGAGAAATGAGTGATTTTAATTTAGCTTCTTCCATTTTCATATCTTTAATATGTAATTTCACTTACGTAGATAAAGTTACAAAATTAGTATTAAAAAAACTTATTTAATAAATTGGTATTTGCACAAAAAATATGAAAGAAAAAAGAATGATTGCAGGTCTGATACAATCACTATTTTATAGCAAAATATTATAAAATATTTTTCGAGTACATATTTCGAGCGACAAAAATTATGAAATATCAGGTAGGTAGATAAATAATTTTTTACTTGATATTTAAAGAAATATATTATGAACTGAAATGAATCCCTAGGTTGTATTCGTGCTCGAAATGGACCAACTTTAATGTTACGGCTTGGTTAACATTAAGTAAAAGATTAAGTAAAAAAAGTTATTTCATAAAATGTGGATCGCTCGATGATGGCGTATATCGGCGATACTCCGTTTGGTATGATCCTTGACCTAGCCTATTCTAGAGGGACAATCTGTTCGCCTTAAACTAGTAATAGAAGGAAGGACTCACCAAGGACTGCCTTGTTATTTTTCGCACCTTCAGCTCGCTCGTAAACAATAGGTAATTGCCACGCGCGCGTGAATGATAGCGGATAAAATATTTGTTTCGTGTTGTCACGGGCTCGGCGCGACTACGACTGACAGGTGCTGTCAGTGGCAAGGGTAGGTAAAAAGTTGGAGATGCATTTTGGATTACGGAATAAATACAGGATTGTTTTAAGCCGCAACAGTTCCAATCAAACTTTATGGCGGATAGGAATATAACGCTTTATGCATGTTTGCGCAGGTTCAGTCATATGCCCCTCGCTCCACTGCGTCCCGCTGTACCTAAAACTTGTTACTGCGACAGGACTTGTGCCTATGTTCACATCCGCCATAAAGGTTGATTGGGACTATACCAAATCACCAAGCACCAAGCGTTGTTGCCAACCGGTAACAATTCATTCAGTCACTCCCCTATGCTCATCGCGACCGCGTGCCAAATACGTGATTAAACAACAATTCAAAAGTGCCGTCGTGGGTCTTAACAACGTGTAAAAATCAATCAACTGTAACATGGTGGCAGAAAAAACATGGTGGTATAAAATATAAATATAAAAAACATAAGTTATCGTCAAAAATTAAACGAAACAACACTAAAACCATCCAAAACTAATTTTTGTCACTACATTATTTTATACTGTTGCCGCCATACTTGTTTTAAGCACAAATAATGTCACGACATGTATAATGCCTACTAAAAATTTTGTATAATGCTTGCAATTCTGTGTATTCTAGTGGAAATGAACCGAGCATAACATGTATGAGACATGTATAATACAGTGTATTATACTTGGTAGAAAAATCAATGTGGTAGAAACAAGATGACAGTGCCGCGCGCACAGCTTTTGTTCGTGTATCTACTAGTTCTACTAGTTTAGTCAGTGATGATAATGAATGAACTCTACCAACAGACAACAAAATCAAAATGGATTTTATTGTATATAGGTCTTAAGTAACGCTAAAAAGCGTACGTATACGCCGCTGAGGTTACGGTTGAGGGTGAGGTTGAGGATGACATCGAGGAACCATTGATATAAATTGTGATACTTGTTATTAAAGAAAGGGTAAAATTGAGGTAATGGGGTCAGGGGTATATTTCACTCTTTCTTTAAGCGCGTCTTGATATTTTAGATACAAATACCTATAAATAGCCTTATAGCCCTATGTTTAGATAGAAACTCACGAAGTCACAGGCGCGGCCTCTCTGCATAGAAAAGATGCAGACAGATTGTCGCTTGCCATATCAATAAGTGTAAACACAAGATATCGTTCAATTCGATAAGGCTGAATGGATTTCAACAAATGTATGGTTTCCTTTGAATCGATTTGCTTATGTTAGTAAATAATTTTTAGATTTTACATGGAACAGTTATTTTTTATTGAAGTGATTGCAAAGATACACAAAGACCACCGACATACAAAGGCACAGAGAGCTGTCAGTTGTCAACGACATGACAGTAATAAAATTATACTCGGATATACCTCGATATACCTTCAGAGATATACCACTGGCCGACAATAGGTAGTGTGCAATTTACTTGAATCACTTTTTAAACGCTACGCCACCATAGAGTAAATTAATTTTACTTTTATGCGCTACGAAAACCTTGACAACATAGCGTTTCTAACATAATTTTAATTTTGAAGTAAAACTTCTTTAGGCGCGACTAGGGGGTAACTCAGATAATAAATTGATGCAAACGTCAGTCTGACGTCCGTCTGACTAGTCAGACGGGCGTCAGTCTGACTAGTCAGACAGGCGTCAATCTGACATCCGTCTTACTAGTCAGACTAATGTCGCAGAAGAGGTACAAGCAGTTGAAGCAAGCCGCATATATATACTTACATCTTTTTCACTCGCACTGAAATTCACCATGTGGAAAACATGTGAAAAATGAAACAAGTATATGTAAATACAAGACTGCCTTCTATACTTCAGTCATTATTCTGAGACTATAGCACAGTTATTTTCCATCCTTTTATATCATATGCGCAAACGATGCTCAACTGTTACATACAGGGATATACGGAGCTTTTCTACTCTAGTATATTATTAGTATACTTATCATTAGAATACATTGATATAAATGTCGATATCGATACATTTATGTCAATGAGCGTATTCATCATCATCATCATCAGCCCGTGTCTCTCCACTGCAGGATATAGGCCTCTCCCAAGGCTCGCCACCACACACGGTCCTCCGCCTTTCGCATCCAACTACCCCCGGTATGGTGCTTCAGGTCATCTGTCCACCTGGCCGCGGGGCGTCCAACGCTTCGCTTTCCGGTACGTGGCCTCCATTCGAGAACTCGTCTACCCCATCGGTTATCCGTTCTACGGCAAATATGACCGGCCCATTGCCACTTCAGCTTGCTGATCGCTTCGGCTATGTCGATAACTTTAGTTCTTTGACGGATTTCAGTGTTTCTGATTTTATCCATCAAAGAAACACCGAGCATAGCCCGCTCCATAGCACGCTGAGCGACTTTGAATTTATGGATCAGTCCTGCCGTGAGAGTCCACGTTTCGGCACCGTACGTCATTGTAGGTAGAACGCATTGGTTGAAGACCTTGGTCTTCAGACATTGTGGTAGTGGCGACGAGAACAGATGACGAAGCTTCCCGAAAGCAGCCCAGCCCAGTTGAATTCTTCGGTCGGCCTCTTTGTTGAAGTTGTGTTTGCCTAACTGGACAGTCTGTCCTAAATAGACATAGTCTTGCACAACTTCTAGAGTCGCACCCTCTACGGTTACCGGTCTCGGGAGAATATGTTCGTTGAACATGACTTTCGTCTTGTCCAAGTTCATCCCGAGCCCCACCCGCCGAGAGGCGACATTGAGGCCGTTAACCATTCCGCTGAGCTCCTCTAGCGACTCTGCCATGATGACTATGTCGTCAGCAAAACGGAGGTGAGAGATGTATTCGCCGTTGACATTAATGCCACAATGTTTCCAGTCCAGCGTCTTGAAAACATCTTCCAAAGCGTTGGTGAACAGTTTCGGGGATATAACATCCCCCTGTCGTACTCCTCTTCGCAATTGGATAGGTTCCGTTCGCTGGTCCTGGACCTGGACAGTCATTGTCGCGGCTTCGTATAGATACCTCAACACCTCAATGTAACGACAGTCAATTCGGCATCGCTGCAAGGATTCCAGAACAGCCCAAGTCTCGACGGAGTCGAAGGCTTTCTCGTAGTCCACAAAGGCTAGGCACAGAGGTTGATTATACTCTTCTGTTTTCTGTATAATCTGCCTCAGCGTATGTATGTGGTCTACGGTGCTGTAGCCTTTTCGAAACCCGGCCTGCTCAGGGGGCTGAAATTCGTCAAATCTTTGGGCGAGGCGATTCGTGACGACTCTCGAAAACAGCTTGTACACGTGGCTGAGGAGTGAGATCGGTCTATAATTCTTAAGAAGCGTTTTGTCTCCTTTTTTGAAGAATAGGATGACCGTACTCTCACTCCAAGCACTCGGCGCAACACCACTATGTATGACAGTGTTGAATAGCTTCTGAAGCTCTTTCAGGACTGGCGTCCCGCCTGCTTTCAGAAGCTCTGTCGTGATGCTCTGTCGTGAATGAGCGTATTGCATCATATTATCTCTATTTTTCTATCTACACGCAGATTACTTCACTGAACTCTCAGAATCAAAACCAGTCAACGCGTCACCCATGCGCTTCACAGTCACACCCTACTCCGTCTAGTCTACGCAACCATGGAACTAATAACGCAGACACATTAACTTTAAAACAAAAAAGTACCAAATGACGATGCTAGATGGCACTGATGCCCTTCTTAACAGAGACGTAATACTAGGTTCAGGACTGTGCTCTCGGCTTTGCGAAACGAGGAGATGAAATAGCGAGGTTCAAGTCTCTTTTCTTCTAGGGTCACTATAATTGAAGTAAAACTTCTTTAGGCGCGACTAGGGAGTAACTCAGATTTTTCCCAAATTTTCAAACGGATCAATTGCGAATAGCAAAGTGAATAAAAATTCAACAGTTTAAAAAAAATTTTTTTTGAATTGCAAAGTTTTTTAAAAATCTCTAACAGGAAACCCAATTACCTATCTATCGACGGTCTAACCATACTAGGGTAAGAAATTCTATCCATTGTATAGTTTTGTCGTCTCAATAACCTATCGACGGATAGACATATCTACCGTCGCACGCCATCTATCGACGGGAGGCCCCGGGAGGGTCGATAGCTTACCAGAGTTAGATTTTTGTATGAAAATGACATTTCGTGCGTCCCAATATACTTCTGACAGCTGTTGAAGGATAGAATTTATTACTGAGGATAAACATGCGGCCTATCTGTCAAATGTGATGGTTTACCTATCGATCGTCTGCTATCATCAAATAAAAATTCGCTAAATTACTTTTATCCTAATATTTTGAAACCAATATCTATTTAATTTAGTTGTAATTTAGTGTGAAAATGTCTACGTGCAGTGAAAGCGATTCTGACTTCGAACTTTTACAAGAATTGTCAGACTGGGATAGTAGCGAAGAATCATCTCATATTTGTTATTATAAAACATACAAAAAAAACTTCAAAGTTTTACTTCAATCGCGCGTAAAGGTTACACGCACATACTTTTTTTTGTTTTAATTATGAATCTGTTATAGGTCAGCCGACGGAAAGGTGCGATCGCTCTTCGTTTTCGGACCTCTCGCCGTAGCGTGTCGTAGTTCTACCGATGCATGAAAAAGCGACAAAATCAAAAGCTCCAAAGCTCCCTACCAAACATTCTGTATACTGTGTGACGACCAATTCACTGCATTATTCAGCGCAAACACGTGTAACGTATGTACGTAGGTACGTACGCAATGCATATAGAACAAGCTTAAATAATAATATATCGAAGTGGTTCCACGTATTTTGTAATACGTTCGTAATGGAAAAAGGGGCCGGCGGCAAAGCCGATTTGTGAAATAATGTTTAATGGTCAAATATGTACGTTTTGATTGAAATGCTCGAGAGCTACTGCCGCTGACTGCTTTGTGAATACGACAAACGATATTAATTCATTTTATATACGCGTATATATGTACTGGTGAACTTTATTTTTTACGTTTGACCGTATTATTTAGGTATATATATTCCCTAAATAATAAAGCCTGAAGTTAAAAATAGCAAATAATCTATGGGTAATAAATACTTACTATAAAAAAAACCGTTACGAAATTATGATGTCTGTACAATGTACTTGGAAAATATGCTTGAGAAATTTATTTGTTTTTCCGACGATTTGTCTTTTTAATTCTTATTACTCAAGCATTACAAAATTGACTTTGATGAAACTTTTAAAATACAAATACATGCAACCATGTTTCAAAAAATAGGTTATATACCACACCGATATTTTTAATTGTAAATCAATAATAGTGAAGCAAATAATGAGCGGGGTTTGACAAAATAAGTAAATATTTACATAGATTAAAATCGAAGAATGTCAATTGTAAAAATCATGCGGACAAAGTCGAAGATAATGGGACGCCACTGGACTCCGATGCCCAGAAACACAAAACAATAGCAAAAACTATACAGCTATACCATTGATTAGCTTTACAGAAAACTCAATCGATGTGATTATTCAACAATAAATTGACAAATCTACGTCATAGTTCCGTTTTTCGTCAGCTGAACGTAGTCCAAACTCATAGAACGTGTACAGTTTACCGAATAAAATAAAAAGTTTTAAGTGAGGAAATGGCGCAAACTAACGGTTGCCGAAAAAAAACATGTTCAAAGTTTAATTTTTCTCTCACTTATTTGTTTTTAAACTTTTTGTTTAGTTTGGTAAGCTGTTCACGTTCTGTAAGTTTGGATTATGTTCAGCCGAACACGCCGTAATAATATAGTTTAAAATAAAAAAAAAAGTATTTTTTTTTAATTTTTCTAATTTCTAAAACTAATTTCCAAAATCAGAATTCGTTTATTTACGGTATTCAACTTCTTTTCGTCCAGTGTATTCAAAGAAAATGGCTGTGATAGATGACCAAACAGTCTCTAAGTAAAGTGATCTTAAATGGATTTCGTTTTTGCATCGGACGTATGGAACCTTAAAAAATATATTAAAAATTCCGCACGTTTCCTATGGAAATAATGATTTTTGTTACTATATTTCGTAAGAGGCGCGAGTATCGCGAATATTGTTTTGTGTTACTGACAGATAAGACGCGTAAGATATCTCTGTTTAGTTTTTTTTTCGCTGGCTGTAATTTGACAGGCAGAGACAATTTCTCGGAAAGAATGGAGAATAAAAATTTTCATTAAATGGATGTTAGTGCAACGCACAAATAAAATGACGGAAAATCACCAAGAAAGCTAGTGCATGTAAATTGGTTTATTCGATAAGTAGCTAACAATTTATAATACAATAAGAAATTTAAAAAAAATATCAACTTAAATAGACACTGAATCGTAAGAATGCCACTGATCTATGGGACATAGTATTTTTTTTACCACATGTCACGTGTGTCGTGTCTAATTTAGTAGATAATATAATTTTCTTTTGTAACTAAGTGACAAGTGTGTGCCAGTGTACCCGGTGTTATAACTAAAACAAACTATTTACAACTTACTTGACACTGCTGCGGCCCTTGTCTGTTAGGGGAGGCGGGTTTGGGCCGCACCTTTTTCGCCGCAACGGGCGCCCGCGTCTCCGTCGTAGATCCCACGGTCGACCCAGCGCTGCCTGATGACGACACGCCCTCTGTGACAATAAATTTATCTCTCAGTTATTGGATTTAGAAAAAAGATTTTTTTACAAAAATATTTGTTCAGCAAACGAATGTAAATTGGACGTAATTTTAATACAAGGTATATCATTTCTCACATTTATTGATTACATTATACATTAGAGAAGCAAAAATGTTTGTAGTCTATGTTCAAAATGTTGTTAAAGGAAATTCCTTCAGACCGGTAATGCCGTAAATAGCTTCAAACGGGAAATGACAATATCAGGAAAATTACGAGTTACCTATACTTTATATTCAGTCATCAGCATTATTGAAACGCAATCCCGCTCCCCCGCCTCACCTTCTCTCTAATTTGGGCAGTTCGATTTTAATTCCGCGCCGGCAGAATGCAAACAATGGGGAAAATGAAAATTTGTGCCATCTAAATTTCCCGGTATATACAACCTCCATAGCCGCCGGACGCAACAGAGATGGATGGCTTTATTCGGTTGCAAACTCTACCTAAATTAGGCTGCTTCCCTGCTATGATTACAGAATCGAGGAGAATATTTTAATTTGTAATAAATTTATTTATTTAGTATTGATTTTTATGCTCATAGTAACATTTATGCATATTATTTTTTCATGCTTCAGGGACTAACATATTGATACAGATAATAATAACTCGAAGAAAAATATTTAAAAAAAATATAAAATTGATTACATATAGTATACATTGTCCCTATACGGTAGATAGTTGCCAGCACGGCGGTGATTACTTTTAACTAGATAAAATGAGGTAGACTACAGTTTTTGACCTAGATTATTGTGCAGCTTCCGCCGCGCAGGTAATCCGTTATATTCAAAAAAATACGGGTTACTGAATGAATATCGAAAACACAAAACGAAGGTGTGGTTGTCGATATAGTTCACTTGCGTAGTGCGAACGCTAGGATAAATATGGATACAGGACCAAGTACTCATCACCATATCAGCCCATTATGCTCCCCTGCAGGGTCTCGGGTCTCCTGTCAGGATGAGGGTAAGGGAGCTTAATCCACCTCGCTGCTCCAGTGCGACGACGACTGGCGATTTGACGTGGTCTCCGAGGCACAGAGTCATTGATGAACTTATGTGCTGATAAGTGAATGAACTCATTGGTACACGCCCATTTCTGGAATTCGAACCACAACCATCTGAATAGGAAGTGGGCTCGCCACTAAATCGGCTATCACGAATCACGGCTATCAGTACTCGTTGACGACCGCTTGGCCGTGTGGTTAGAGACTTGGCTCCGCAAGGGTAGCGGGTTCGATTACCGCCAATGACAAATATTTGTGTGTATTAACATGATTATTTCGTTCCGGGTCTGGGTGTAACACATTTATATAATATATGTAGTTACATATTATTAAAAAAAAAAGAATATTTAAGTATGTATATCAGTTGTCCA
Organism: Luffia ferchaultella; assembly: GCA_949709985.1. Lineage (NCBI taxonomy): Eukaryota > Metazoa > Arthropoda > Insecta > Lepidoptera > Psychidae > Luffia > Luffia ferchaultella. Next base: position 13,623,692 of record OX453256.1, on the reverse strand, counting down.
GTAGCCCATAACACAAGCATAATACTTGCTTACTTTGGGACTAGTTGGCGCTGTGTGAGATGCCCCATGTATTATTATTATCAACACGATAAAAATACCCAAGTTCGAAATCAATCAGGTTGTAGTGAAAATTATTACTGTCGCCATGATTATCAGAATTTCAACCTCTCGTAAACAAACTAACAGAATATCAACCAGTTCGAATTCGCCTATTTCGTTCAATAGTTGTCTAAACCACATACGAAACCAGATCCTTCACTCTCTAGCGAACACGATATATATAGTACCGATTAATTCCAACAATCCAATCCAAATCGACTAATCGATAACAATGCTAATTTCCCAGACGGATTGCGTTTAAACTATTTAGTGTTTGCGTAATGCATTCAGAATACAATAAAAAATCAACGAATCTCCTGCTTTCGCACGAACTTCTTACGACATTGAAATCAACCTAACGGAATAAAGTAAACACACATGTTTCGGATAATATTTTTCGAAATAAATTTTTTTCGCAAAAAAAAAACACAACTGTATTTGAATATGCTTAATACTTCGAAATATAACATTCTGTACGACATTTCTATCGAACAAATCGAATTAGTACGAAATGTAACACCGACGCATATCCGACTTCCAACTAAGGGCACCCTTAACCACTACTTGCGGTTGTCCGATTCTAAGAATTTTAGTCTCAATCGATTCCCCGTTTAATTACCCCGAGCTGTTTTTTTAATTTTTTCTTATTCGAACCTAGTTCTCGAGATATTGGGCTCCCAAAATGAAAATCGGGAAAAAAAATTGCGATTTTTTTCGTTTTTGGCGATATTTTTTGTTTTTGAACTTTTTTCCAAATTGTCTTATGCCATCTTGTAGAGCTCGCCGAGCTGCGTCTTTTGACACCAGTTCATCCCGATATCTTGAAAACTCTTAGTACAATCTGCTTGTCTCACAAAACTCCCAAATGACCCCCTATACTCCAACGAAATGAAAGTCATTTCCAATGACAAAACATATGGTAAATACGCACCATCGTTTATAATCTAAATCAAAGTTTTATAAGCTAACAACAATCATTAACACGCCAGAAATTGCCATGTAGAGCTTTTTTTAACATCCACGTAACATCGCTAGGTAACATATTGTCTATCGGTTTAAAAAAGAGCCTCCTTCAGTATTTCTTGCGAATTCTTATGAGGAACCAGCATTTTTTGAATGCGCCTTTATGGTGACGTTCTTCTAGAAAGTAATAAATTCACTTTTGTGACGTATTTCAAGATTATGATACATAACTACGAAATAAAAATATTTGATTATTTACTTTCTACGACAATGTAATTTTGTAAAGTTTATGAATTTCTTTATTCAATAAAAGTGGTCATTCTGTATTGACCACATATATAGAGTGAATAAATTACGCACGTTTGTCAAATCGTATGAAAACAAGCATGTTACGTTTTTTGAATAACACGAAAGCTTATTTTTAACAAAAATACTTGAGACGAAATATCTCAATTCATTTTGCCAAGTAGGTACGAGATTGAAGAGTTTTGACAGGTGACTACGGCGTATTTGGAAACGTCTATCATGTTGCAAAATATTCACTGTTCGTTATATATAATGAACGAAAGATTTGACTTATTCAATTACTTATCCAGAGACATATTTTTCATTAGATAATAATGATGAAGATTGGTATTGACATGATTTTCGATTTTCATTCAGCTATGAGTTTAATAATAATAATTAGATATGATCAACTTTATAATATCATGTTTTCGATGACTGAAAACTTTTCATAAAGTTTGAGGATAATAATTTAATTGCCGATAACACTGATTTGAAAATGTGCATTTTGGAAGGACTTGGCCTTTCAAAAAAATAGGAGCATTACGCCTTCTTCAAACATGCATACCTATACAGTAGCCACTATACATGTATATGTATACGGATATCCTTGTTTACCTAACCATCCATAGCAGAAGATTTATTTCCGCCATCTGATGATAAAAATTATTGGACACAACTTGAGGCTGTTTAAATCACACATATAATCGGGCAGATAAGTCGAATGTAAACATTATGAAATTGAATACCATACCATACCATCAATTCATTAATGATTCACTGCAGGGGCTAAGGGCTCCCTTCGGGATGAGAGGGATTGGAGCTTAATCTACCACGCTGCTCCAATGCGGGTTAGTGGATTTTAATGACTGCCACCTATTGATGGCAACCAGGACCAACGGCTTAACGTGCTCTCCAAGGCACAGAGTTAATGATAGTTATGCACATAAGGTAGAAAAACTCATTGGTACTTTCTCAGACTTAATCGATACGACATGTTATCGGACGTAACGAGAGACTGTTTAGATCACGGAATACATAACCGTATTGCGTATTGTATATATGTCACGTTGGACTGTAACATTTATACATCGCAATCTTATCTGGAAGCCATTCACTGGCGGGCTTTATACAAACGGGAACAATGGTGTGTGTCGAATCCTTGGGGCGAGATGAAATGCCGATCCGTATCTTGGGCCATTTATCTCAGGCCGTATTGATCGTGTTCTTTGTCACGCGTCGAGTGCCCGACGCCATTAGCTTATGTTTATGTTTGTTTGGGTCGCGGCGCAACGTCCCTGTGGCGATTTTCGGTCCACTTCGGGGATTCCACTGTATGGATTATAATGAACTCGGTCGGTTTTGGAAAGTCTTGTTGTAAATCATTGGAAGCTCGCAATCACCGAGCTTGTATGTACTGAGCTAACAGGCCGCATTGACGTGAACTGAAATGAAAGACGCTTTTTGGAGTTCAAAACCCAAATGTCCGTTCATTTGTATCTGGGTGTGAAATATCTATATATGCATATATTATAAAGGATATTTAAGTATGTATGTCAGTTGTCTGGCACCCATAATACAAGCTTTGCTTAGTTTGGGACTAGATGGCGCTGTGTGGAATATCCCAGGTATTATTATTATCTGTCCGTATGTCACAGGTTCATAGCTCATAAACGAAATGAGTTATAAACAGCCTTGAAATTTGAATATTTTGTGTAAAATGTTTAATCGAAACTGAATATTTAATTAGAAATTCAATTGAAGTGTTTTTCGGGGGAGAGATATACAGCAAAAAAGAGGCAAAAAAATATGTTTCTTCTTATCCTGTGGCATGTAGTCTCATTATTTAGAACTCATTGAGTTTATAAACAATTATAAAGAAATGACTGGCCGTCAAAGTTGTAAGTTTTAGACCATTTTTCTTAATGGGTCCAATTTCAAAAACCAAACTGATTGTGAATTTGAAATGTATGTAGGTATAGGTATTATGTACCTACGATAAACTGTATTTAAACCACAAGTACTGAAAATGCCGATTTCCTAATGTATGATAGTTTGTAAACTGGGACCAAAGAAACAAATATTTTTTCTTTCACGGGCTTTTGAGATGTCTAGCCCTTTTCAGTAAATAAATCTTAACTGCGTGTCCGACTCGTTCATCTGTAATACGCCTGTCGCCACTGAGCGGTGATCCTCGAATTTGTTGTTTCTTTCGACTGTGGTTTTAAGTATAGGCGTACTTAAATTACTTTCGATATTTTCTACACTATTACTAATTGTCCATTCTCAAATTTTTGAACTAAAGTCCGTTATATTCTATTTTGAAAAAATAGGCCATTTTAAGAAATTGATTTGAACAGTTTTGTTTTAACATCGGTATTTAGGTAGATATAATATATTCAAAAATTCTTATAGAGTGACGTCACCGGGTGGAATTATGAGTTTAACCATTGCCGTTGCATATTTATAAAAAAAAAATACACTATTATTATTGACAGTTCTGAGACTGACATTGTTTTTAAAAATATGCAACGGCAATGGTTAAACTCATAATTCTGACGTCACTGTATAAGAATTTTTAATATAATAATATATCTACGTAAGTACCGACCTAAAATAAAAAAAAAAAATATAAAATTAGTTTCTTAAAATTACCTATTTTTTTTCGAAATAAAATATAACGGACTTTAGTTCAATAATTTGGGAATGGTCAATTACGCTACGAGCGACCCGCCATCGGTTCATCCAATCCACACAAATCGAAAGCGACAAATATAATATTCTGTGTGTTTGTATTGTTTCATGCAGTATCTGTTCCTTTATAATGTAATATTATAAGCTTGGTGCTCGCAATTATTGCGGTACTACCATAATATGACCTAGAATGGTCTATGGCGGATATATCGTACGAGAACCTAGCGCCAATTAGTGTGTGAAATTAGACAAAAGGAGTTAAGTTGGCTACCGCGCCCATTTGATTAGTTTGTTCACAGCTGTATAGTGAAAATAAGCTGAATTGAGATGGACGTTTCTATAGCGTCCGCACGTGACTTCGCCCGCGTGGATTACATATATGTATGTCTAGTAATTAAACTTCTTGTTAGTTCTTCTTATAAAGGGGAAATCCATTTTCTTTCGTCCTCTATTATATTTATCATTTTTCCGTTTTTCGCTTATCATTTCAAAATTAAAGCTAGGATTCAGCAGTAAATGAGCTCATATTAAGGGAAAACCTTTACTTTAAAATAAAACACTTCTATTTTATTTATATGTTAAGATAGATGCATATTTTTGGGATTAAAAGTAGCCTAGATTACTTTCCGAAAACTTCTTTGTATGGCAATGAGAGTCCCATCAAAATCGGTTAAGCTTTTTTGAAGATTAGCCTGACAAACAAACAGGCACACAAAAACTAAAAAGAAACGCGTGTTTGAGTTACGATAACGTGCAAATGACCATATATGCTTAAGAAAATGTTCTTATTTTGAAATCACAAACAAACACTTCTATTTTCTTTGTGTACAGAATTAGACTGTATATTTATGCGACATAAAGTAACTAGCCTCGATTACTGACAGGCGTACAGACAAAACTATAAACTGGCAATTAATTATATATATCGAATTATGATACTCCATAAAAACTAATGTTAAGGGGGTAGACTTTTCATACAAAAAAAGAGGGTTCAGCCCGTGTCCAATCCTCGTTGTATTTCTGCATCAACATGTACAAAAAAATATATGTAATAGAAGAAATACTGTCACAGAGCGGTATGTTTTTGTTTTTTTCATATTTTGCTTAGTTGCTTTACAATAAATACCTGAAAAACATGATTTCCGTTGGTTATTTGTCTTCGAAAACAATGAGCCGAAATTCGATATTAATGCGAATTTTAAAAAAAAAACAAAACGAACCGCCCTAGGGACATCCTTTCTTAATGACCATGCAAATTTTGGTTCCAATTCGGATGTTTCGACGGGTATTTTATAGGTATTTTTGGGAATTTGTTCTTCTCATCTCTGTCACTCAGGAATAGGTCGGGGAAGAGGGATTGAAATAATAATAATAATAATAATAATAATAATAATAATAATAATAATAATAATAATAATAATAATAATAATAATAATAATAATAATAATAATAATAATAATAATAATAATAATAATAATAATAATAATAATAATAATAATAATAATAATAATAATAATAATAATAATAATAATAATAATAATAATAATAATAAGTAATAATAATAATAATACATGGGACTTCCCACACAGAATAGAGATAGCGATGCTAATTCCAAGCCACGGTTTGAAAGACTGTAACCTTAAGAATGGTTTGGATTAACGACAAATTATGAAAGTGACATTATCTGTTGTTGTTGTAAAACGTATCTACGCAAGTTAAATATATTGTTGAAAAGTACAAAAGTTGTTTGATGATAGAACTCAATTCGATAACAGTCTTCAGTCGTTTCTATTTAACTGGTTACTAAGTTTTATATAATATCTGGAAATTACCGCGAATTAAAGAGAAGAAAAAATTGCCGTTCATTCTTAATGTTTAACATTCATAACTTTGTAAAAAGATGAAAAATGTTGAACTACAAAAAATAACTAACTGGCGACTTAAAGGAATAAGTTTCTTTTTATAATTTCAGTTGAATCGTCTCTTTGAAACTCTCAGTATTTAAATTTTTCTATCAAAGTTTTAATGGTTCTCTTGTAACACTGTCAAGGGAGTTTTGGCTTATATTTAATTTTTTTTAAATTAATAATCCATCATTACCTCACTGTCAAATATTCTGCAGCTTCTGCATGATCCCATACCTGCATCAGTTCTAATTTTTAAACCCCGACGATAAAAGAGTGGTGTTATAAGTTTGACGTGTGTGTGTATCTGTGTGTCTGTTCGTGGTATCGTAGCTCCCAAACGGATGAACCGATTTGGGTGCGGATTTTTTTATACGAAAGGTGAATTATTTTAATGTGAATTCATTTAAAACTGTAAAATATGTACGTTCGGATGATATATATATACATGTGTGTTTATTGTGAGAATCGGTTAAAAAAGGAAAGTCTATGAAATGTCTATGTCTAGGAAAGTCTAGAGTGCCTATGTTAAAAAGTGTCAGTCACAGTAACTTAATAATTCCGTATATACAAGGTGTTATTCTTCATACAATATTTATATAAATTAAGTAATTTATTCATTCAAAGGCAATTGTATACAATTTTATAATAAACTTCCAAACAATATCACAAACTTGTCAATAAATAAATTCAAAAAATCCTGTAAAATGAAAACTTATGTCTAAAGCTTATTACAGTTTATAAGAATAAATGAATGATAAAAATGCTTGGGATTAAATAGCTGTAATCCAGTTAGTTTTTAAGACAATGGTTTGTAGTGCCGTGACTAAAAAAAAATACAAGCCATTCTAAGTTTCTTGTAGTGTTCTTCTTGGAGAGGTCGCGTACGAACGTTCTTAGACTTATCTTTATGACGTTCAAAAGTGACTGAAAATGTCCTACTTGAAAATAATTGATTTTTTTATAAAGTACTTGATCAATCGATTCGGTTGAATCGATCGATTTGATAACCGGTTCGCCGAGTGGTTAGAGACCCTAACTGCAGAGCCAAGGGTAACGGATTCGATTCCTGCCCGGATAAATATTTGTGTGCATGAACAAGTCTATACATTTGTTCCGTGTCAGGGTGTAAAAAACATCTATATACATATGTAAATATTATAAAGATTAAATATTTATATCAATTGTTTGGTATTCATAGTACAAGCTTCGCTTAGTTTGGGACTAGATGGTGATGTATGGGATGTTCGAGATATTATTATTAACATTAATCAACTGGCTGATGGGCGAGCACGATTGGTTAAAAAAGAAACAATGTATTGGTTTTGTCATGTAAAGAAGTAAGTATATTAAAAAATTTAAGATGAAAAAGCTATTTTATTACATTACAAACGCAATACCAAATTAAATTGATTTCGAATGAAACGTATCGAAATTTCTAATATCCGTTAACATTTTTTAGTCATCGTGAAAACCACTTTCAACTGGAGACAGCAATGAGACATAGATATTTATGACAAGATGTACTCTTTTTATATTGTTACGGGCACGCCCTAAATTTTCTCGATGTTACTCAAATTACTATTGTTATGCTAGGAGGTTCAGTAAAATACAAATGAAGAATGATGTAATTTGATGGAAATGTTTCGTAAAACCATAGATGCGCCCGGACCGGCGATAAGACGACGGGCTTAAGGTAACATTAAATACAAGTTTCCGTACGAGAAGCCATAGTATTACAGAGCGACGGCGTTAATACGATTTGAAACGAAATTGAACGAAGCCGGGGCCGTCTCGTAGAGATTTTTCTCACCGAAAGGTAAATCCGGACAGGATAACCGATGCCCACTAATAGATGGGGGACGGCATTAGAAAAATGACGTCCGACGTATCCTAAGAATGGAAACGTATCAAGACGACAAATTGGACGATTTACCTCGTTTCGAGATACCCCATCTGTTTTATATGAATATAAGAACCAAATAGTATTTTTACAAAATACAAAATGGAAATGCGTTTTATATGTAGATAGAGATAGGTACGAGCAATTCGCGGTCTGCTATAAAATTTAAAATTGTATATACTTTACAAAAAAAGAAATACAATCTCAACTTTTCGTATGTACAACCTACTTAATAAAAAATATATATACGCTGTACACTTGATTGAAAAACTTATTGTCATAAAATCTTTTTCACTCCATTTACCTATTCTGAAAAGGGACAATAATTACCTGCGGTGAGGGAGCAAAAGGCTATTTTGCGGGGCGTTGCGAGTTTTATCGAAGGATTTTTGTTGTGTGTGATCGTCCTCACAGCTTTTATTTGTAACATTAACATGGGAATTTTGATTGCACTAACTACAAATAAATAATGTATTTATTTTCAAATAGTAAACGTTACACCTTTTTCGCCGGTGTTGCCAGTCACTTAGAATAAAATAACTTCAGTGCAGTCATCACTATGCTAACAATATCACATGTAAAACCAGAGAACAGAGGGCCAAGTGTGAGTTTTTTACTATTAACTTTGTCGTTTGCGTTTTTTTTAATATGTATGGAAATTCGTACAGCACATCTAGCGGTCGTTTTAGGTAACTACGAGTTTCCATACAAATTACGGAAAACGCATACGACACAGTTAATAGTAAAAAACTCGCACTTGGCCCTCAGTTAATTTCTTCTAAAGTTTGGTCACCCTGTAACCCTACGTTAAGTTCATGTCAATCCAGTGTTCCAGTTCAATCTTTCCTAGTTCATGTCAATCCGGTTTTGATGGGTTAAGGAAACAAGATCAGAGCGAATTTTCGGCATGTAATGAAAATGCGCGCGCCGATGTATTATTATACAACATGAAGTTAGTTTCTAAAGAGAATTTAGTTTTATTTTTATGACTGTGAATATCGTTTATTTTTTATTTTTAAGTGTATGTTAATTATTTTATTGTGACTACTGTGTTTTAAAACAGGAGGTTGCATTTATGTTAATATTTTTTTTAATGGCTAAAATGATATTTTTAATTACTAAAACTCTAGTCTAAATTCTTCGTTTTGAATAAATAATTTTGAATTTGCCAAAAATATTTTTTCTGTACATATGACCAACATACATAATCCGCCGAAAAGAAAAGCATTTTAATTTAAGATCCCAATGATTGGTCTCGTTCGCTATTCCCCTAGATCCTAAAACCATGCGCTTACTAATACTACGCCGGAATCGGCGCACTAGACTCGAATCAGTCTCGTTTGCGACGAGGTTTGCGTCACGTTAACGTTTCGTTAGCTTTCAAATAATGTCGGTTCGAGTACTAAAATTGTAAAAACAATATTACAAAAATAAAATTTAACTTCGTCGTAGCAAATAGTCAATTGTTTCGTCAATCTTCGGCATTTTTGTAGATATAATATCAATAAAATGGTTTTAATGGATAGTTTTTCTTAATAAAAGTACCATATTTCATAAAAAGGGTAAAATGACAAGACTCGCCTGTTAAATAACTATACTAAATTGCCCCATGCAAAGCCTATTGAGATTTTACTTTTGTTTCATAGACATACTTAAAACAATTTGCTAATCGTATTTCAAAGCACTAAAGCATGCCATTTAGGTAACCTTAGGTATAATATTTGAATATCTGAGATGAATAGTTAGGGTACCGTGAATTAGGGTTGCTACTGTTATGGCCCATATAAAATATCTATAACCTATACCTTTACCCTGTTGGTACGCAGAAACATTGCAGATATTACATATCTTGTTAGAATTGCTGGTAGGTTGATTGACTGCCCGGAGTTATTGAGCCTCGTCTCCTTGCGTGCACAGAATAGATCCGTGAGGATACCACAACTTTTGTATGTCCCACATGCTGGTAGCAACTATAGATAGTTATCTATTAAGAGCATGTAATAATTTCAACATAATTAGCCGTGACATTGACATTGATCTATATTGTACAAGTATAGCAATGATAAGACGTCTACTGTCTAACCATTTCTTTCCCGAGGGGAGTGACATAAATATTGAGGAGTGATCCAATGCAAAATAAGTTATATTTTATTAACTATTGTTATGAATTACCTGGTTTGTGTTTTCATGTATTCGTTCTTTTTTTTTTCCGTTTTTTTGTGTTTTGGTTTGTGTGTTTATTTTATTATTATGTGTAGATGCTATATAGCCTCAATTTGTGGAAACTTGTTTTGGCGTGTTGCAACATTCATCACCGTTTTTTTTTTCTCTTAATGCTCATATTTTAGTTGTAATTAGCTGTAAGCTTTCCTTAAAAATAATAAAATATAAACAATTACTGGTGTCCTTATTTATTGCGTGTGGGTAACACTGAATCCCATGGCATATAGATAAGACCCAGTATCCGTGTTTTATTAAAAGGAAACCGGGTGGTGGAAGATTAGGAACAATTATTTACGGCATCCTTTTTAAACAATAATAATATGCAATAAAATAAAATTTCTTGAATTGAGTAATTCTAGGTTTTTTGGCGTCTAATGTTTTTAGGCCAGGCGACTGTTTGTACTGTATAATTTAAACACTAGATGGCGCTATTATAAGCATGTCGTGACGCGAACCCATAAGATGTTCCCTTACCAAAAAGTGCCCAACGCGGCTAAAGAAGTTTTCACTTCAAAAAGAAAACTATTTAATGAATCTTAATCAGCGCTGGGTGATCCCGGTGGGGTGAAGGGGTGGTCAGGAGTTCACTTCTAAAACTTGTGCTTACTTTGTTTCACAGAAGTTGCCGTAATGAAAGCGGTCCCGCGGGCGTCGAGCGAGCTCAGCACCGCCGGACTGACGGACGCGTTAATTGATTTATCACCCAGTAAACGGATTACGCTAACATCTCTTAGTTTAATTGCTTCAATGCATAGATACTTCAATGTATATCCGACATTAATTATATGACAAATATTGGAACGACGCCACGTCACGGGTTCCGTGTGACATTGGATTCAAATGGATTCAAATAAAATAGGCATATAGTGTTTTAGTAGAGTCATAAATGTCAGTTCACAGTATCGACGTGACGTTACGCAATTTTGGGGGGTTGGGACCGGAGCGCGGCGATCTTGTGCACTGAAACTTGGACTAAAACTTACCATCTTGCACCAGCTAGCTATAGTATTAGTGGTTAGACGGTAAACGCAGAAGAGGGCTTCTAGTCAATTCGTACTTTTATGTAAATAAGTAATTTCTAATTTACACATAAAATATGAACGTCAAACTTTGTCAAACACTTGACTGCTCTCTGATCGTTTCGACTTTGTCACTCATGTCACACTATCACTACATATAGTGACGTCTATTTATAATAGCACGTCGACATGTCATCGAACTTACTCTGAAAGTTCCTACGGCCATTCAATAAAACAGAAAAATCCAGATAGAGAAATAAATTCTACGAATAGAAAAAATAAATTGCAAGACGGTCTTTACAAAGAGAATGCCTCGATATTTCGAAAAATCAACGCACATTTTTACTAACGCCTGGCGCCTAAATTTTTTTCCACGCTCGAGTAAGTTCTCGCTAAAAATACCAATATAATCTTTAATTAGAACACTCGAGAGGTGGAATGTTCGGGTGTGTGGATCGGTGGACGGGAGAAGGGTATAAAGGCTATCATCAGTCGTCGAACGGCACAGTTTTTGAAAATAAGTCAAGTGCGGCCTTCTCGCGTTAATATACGATGAATTTTTTTCGTACTTTAGTTACATGTATGGCGACCTACCCCAAAAAAGTTATTTTTCTTCATTTCACTACGGCGTTATGCTGCAGTTCATAGATCACACCTACCTTCCAAATTTCATCTATATATTGGCAATAGTTTCTGAGAAAAACCACAGACAGACAGACAGACAGACGGACGGACATGGCAAAACTATAAGGGTTCCTTTTTTGCCATTTGGCTACGGAACCCTAAAATATGGTATTTGGTTACTAACTGTACATATGAAGCTTCATGGTATCCCGAACAACACTAAAAATGTATGCCCTGTTGTAAATAAATAAATATATGTGCGGTAACAAATTACGAAGAACACAACTCTTTGTTGGCGCGAAACAATGCGATAAAACAAAATGACGTGTAAGCGCTAATGTCGAGGGTAGGTACGGACAGGTTGTTATAGCCATGTTCCTTTTTGATTCAGCGAGGAAGTTCTGCGTTCGAATCCTGTATTGATATTCATTTGGAATATTACCATAAACGTCCCTATGTTTCATAGGTGGGTATGTTTTCATAGGTGAAATACATAATTTTTAAACAGTTTTATAAGCTCCATTGTTATTTTAATTTTTTTTTAATACGTGACTAGAATCGCATTAATAAATTATCTGTATTTATGATAATTAACGGTGGATTTTCGTGTATAATTTTGGTTTTATTTGGAAAGTTAATTAGATGGTATATAAAATAACTGCTGTTTACCTAAAATTACAATAAATTACAAATTAACATTACAAATGACAAAGCTAGTATTGTTTTAGCTATCCAAAATCACCGACAAAGTACGAGTCGAACTCGTGCCTTGAGGGTTCCGTTTTGATACAAGGTATGTTTTGATACTCACCAGATATTAGGTAAAGGTTGTATGATATAGCTACAATTAAAGATTTATGGATTTTTTCCTTTAAACGGTTTGTCCCCGTTTTCAATACCTTACCATACATATTTACAGACGGAAACAAACCAATATCAAAATTTGTTTGGTATTCTTTAAAAAAGAAAAATCTATTTTATTGTTATCAACAATTTGTTCTATAATTTTTGATTGTCACTGTTTGCATTCATGTCATATTTATATGGTATTCTATTGAAATTGTATAAATTGTAGAGCATATTTTCCTCTTTTTAGTTAATAGTTTTTACGAAGTCTAGTTTCAATTTTTTTTTTAAATATTGGTGTTTTATTTTGTTTATATCACGTTACTCTCTACGGTCGTATTTCGTTCGAGTACTCGTACCACTCAAAAAGACGTACTTACACCCTCGTAACCAAACTTCATCATAAATTATAAGATATGAACACAATACATAATAAATTATCAATCATATTATAGTTCATACATATAGTTTATATACATATAGTTTAAATAATTATTTGAATTATCGTAGTCAAGTAAGGTATAATGGAAAGTTTTTACCAGGATGTTTGTCATGTTTCGTGACAGTAATAATAATAATAATAATAATAACACACACAATCACAACAACGTCTAGGTCTCAAACTAAGCATTAGCTTGTATTTTGGGTACCAAGCGAAGACACCATATACATATAACAACCAAGACCCGGTGCCAGTATTAATATTCATCATATAAATACTGTGTTTCAGCATGTCAGTATTTAAAATCAAACTTCATATATTTAATACATTTCATTACAAAAAAAATATCACATTTGAGTTTATCACAGATTTAATATTAATGTAGTGAAACATTTGTTTTATAATAAAATTTATTAATACGTGAATGCTTTTTTTGCGATAAGGCATTCACTTATTTAATATTCAATACAATAAAGTAAAATAAAAATATTGACGAAAATTTTCAAAATGGCGACCGTTTTACATTTTTAACTCATGTTCGAGTTTTTGAGCAAAATCTTTCGCATTTTAAAATTTGACTTCAGATTCAATTTGGAATCAGATTTTAAAAGACGACGAATGATACCACAATTGCCATTGAATTTTGAGTAGTATTACTGTGGTCAGTTCAAATTTCATATACAATCTCTCTGTATCACCGTGTGTCTCATACATTTATTTTTTTATAATGATCCATGTGACATCCCGCTTAGCGCCATCTAGTCCCGAAGTAAGCAAGTATAATGCTTGTGTTATGGGTTACAAGACAAGTGATATAAATACTTAAATATTGTTTATAATATATACATATATAAATATTTTACCACCAGACACGGAACGAAATAAACATGTTCATGCACACAAATATTTGTCCCGAGTGGGAATCGAACGAGAATCATTCACATTCGAAATTTACATTTCAAAATTAATTTTAACGTGCGTTTCCCCCTATTTTTCGTTGCATGCAAGAAGTTATTTCCACCCAAGTCCCACCAAATCGTCGGCTCAATATTACACGGTTCTATGTCAAAATATAGAACTTTAAAGTACAGGACAATGTATACCAAAAATTTTGATGTTACGTTTAAAAAATTCGGAATTTGTATTTTGTATTCAGAGATGACATAGATGATAAATTCTATATTTTGAAGACCGCTTAGCCTAGTGGGTAGCGACCCTGCCTACGACGCTAGAGGTCTGGGTTCAAATCCCAGGTCGGGTCAGTATTTATATAATGACTATTGATACTGGTACCGGATATTGGTTGTCATATGTCATCGTTGTCATCGCTTGGTAGGTACCCAAACTACAAGCTAATGCTTAGTTTGGGGCCTAGACGTTGTTGTGATGTATACGTTATTATTGTTATTATTATAATTATTCTATTAGGTACAATGGTTTTTTTTTTCTTATTTACTACACATTTCCATAGGCGCTAAGCCCATGTCTTTAGAAGAGCTTTGACTTTACATAAATTGTTATATCTATTTATTATTTCTACCGCATCTGCTCTACGTTTTGCCTACTGCTATCCTAATGAGTTTGCCACAATACTACTAACTTTTTTTTTTTAAATTTTTTTTAAAATTTTTTTTTTATTTATTTATTTATTTTTTTTAATTTTTTTTTTTAAATTATTTATTTATTAATTTTTTGTTTTTTTATTTTTATTTAATGTCCTTATTCCAATACATTTGAGTCGTCTGGTTTGCCTGCGAGGCACCAGTTCACCAGTTTGACGTGGGAACCAGCCATCGCCTCACTCAACCATTTTGAAGGGAATGCTGCGACCCGATTCTCACGTCACCGCGCATTCAAACGTTTGGTGTGCGACGGCTTTCGTGTTAGAAGTAAGGTACCTTTACTTATTTATAATTCTACACTATAGGGATTGAGGTCAAGGGAAACGGGTCAAGAAGCTGCGCCTTCTTTATTTTTGCGCGTCAGTCTCTCCACGATCGCCTCGTCCCCGCTCCTCATGGCCATTTTGAGGTTGTGCTCAATTATTCTGCTAACCGGGACGGTCACTGCCCTAGTGACGAATCTGCCGATCGCGTCGTCACTATCATCCGTGTGGTATGTACAGCTCGACGTGTGCCGAGTGATTGCAACCACTGCGTGGTGAATACTCTCGTGCAGCTGCAATCTCTCGGTCGTCCGCACAATAATCACCCGACTGTAGGTCAGGCCCTGCGCCTCGTGGATCGTCAGGGTGCGTGAACCTACGCCCCTCCCAAATCCCAGTTTTATTAGGGATTCTTTCTCTGCCTGAGTGAATGTCAGGTAGAGAGTGTTGGAAAGAGCCGTAGGTATCTTCACATCCGTGACTCTCTCGAGTTTAAGCGACTGGACCTGATCCCTTGACGAGTATATGCCACTATACACCTCGCAAAGGGCATACGCTACGTCCATCGGGTTCCTATGAGTGCAGACCAACTCTCTGCTTATACCCGCCACACGGACAAGACTGGTGTACTCCATCCTGAATAGATTTTCCCTATCGATGTACGGGAGCTGGTTTATATCACCAATGAGTATTATGTCTGTGACCCCAGACAGCCGCATCGCCATTACAATGGCCCCGAAATGGCTCATGAGAGCTTCGTCAACAATGAGCCGAGTGCATCGGTTCATTTCCGACCCTCCCAAGCCATTCACTAGTAACGAGGCCATAGTCCGCACCTTGGTCTTTGATGCGGAAGCGATTCGTGCTGTTAGTTTTTCTCTGAGGTCATTAGCTGCTTCTTTAGTTGTGGTGATAATAACGTCCCTCTCGACATCGAAGTTTTCAACTATCCAGGTGGTTTTCCCACACCCAGGGACTCCATTGACCCACTCGATTTTTGGCACCGACCAGGCCCTCCAAGACTCGTCGGCTTCCAGTGTCCCTGAAACGACTTTCGCCATTTCAAGGATTTTGTCCTCCAACGCTATCTTCGTGCACCGGGCGGCGACCACTACCGGGTCACCTGGCGGGGTTCTGTAAATAGGTTTCCCCATCCTATCAGACTCCTGTTTGTCGAGAGCCACAAAACCACATGTCCAATTGTAAGCCACCATATGTCTGCTCATCTTTTTCCCTTTTAAGGTCTCCGATGTGCAGTTGTTGTATATGGTGGCATCAGCCTCCTCAAGCCTTACCTCGAGCAGGCTTTCGTTGCCCCTCCTAAACGCGAGTAGAATATCCTTGCACGTTTGGAGGTTCACTGTTTTCGTAGCTGCTGTCAAGGCTTGGAACTCGAGGAAAGCATTGATCATGTGGTCCACCGGCTCTCTCACTGGTATCCGAATTGGCGGGTCCACCTGCCCCATGTCAGATTTTGTGGGCTTGGTCTTTGCAGTGTGTATGAGTTGTGTGTATGCAACAGCCGCTTCTTGCTTTCCGGTCAATTTCTTGACTTTAGCAGCTGTTGCTTCTGGGATCGATAGCGCAGCCGCACCAAGCGTTCTCAGGAATGCCCCCGTTCTATTGCTGGACTCGGCTTTCTCCCTACTGCTCCTTTGTCGTATACCTTCGCGTTCAGCGATCCTCCCCTCGGCCGCTTTCAGATGAAGGCGCTCAGAGCCGCTAAGCGTCGACACTACAGGCTGCCCCCAACTGTCGATTGGAGATGCGGCCGCTGCAGTGAGGAGGAAACCGAGATTTGCACCTCGGTCCTCGTACACCACAATCTCATGACTTGCAGATGCTTTCCTGCAGCCAGTGAGATGTGCCACATCTCCTTTCTCCCAGGAGACAACCATCGCGTCCACACTTATTTTGCGTGGTGTGCTCTCAGCCCCCCCACCCGGCTCCCCCAGAATGGCTAGCATCGAGCAAGCCTGGGCGAAAGGTGTTACATCTCCCGCCCAGTCGAAGAGCAGGATGGTCTTACGATGTACTCTGACCACCCTGCACGCATTGCCTCCGATCTCCACTTGCGATAGAGAGTCGAAAGCTCTACGCTTCATACTCGTTTTGAATGTGCTGCCATTCAGGAGAACAGCTAGACCTGGAGATATAGCCACGCTCTTCTTCCCAGGTAGGGACCAGAAGAGCGTGGCGATATCTCCAGGTCTAGCTGTTCTCCTAAATGGTACAATGGTACAATGGTTCGCCACCAATACCTATATAAAGAGAACACTTTGTAACATTTCTGGAGGTATTTATTCAAAACGTGGAACAATGGCGCCACGTTCTACGTATAATTTGAAAATTGAAACATGAAACAGTAGTGTCGCGTTCCGAGTTGATAATACGACACGCGCTACATAATACAGTACGAGTGCACGACCCCTTTGACATCGCAACGGCGACATGGAACGCGACTCAGATTTAGTCATGTTAATTTAGTTGAGATGCAATTTGTCTTTGGGTAGGTAACTCGAAATACGCAGATAACTATGATGCTACGCGAAAATTAAACTGTAATATGTGTTAAAGCGTTCGGTAGTTACGTATTATCAATAAGTATGAGATTTATTAAGAGGGTAAAGTGGACATATACCTACTAATCTTATATTCGACGACCGCTTAGCCTAGTGGGCAGCGACCCTGCCTGCGAAGCTGGAGGTCCCGGGTTCGAATCCCAGGTCAGGTCAGTATTTATATGATGAATATTAATACTGGCACCGGGTCTTGGTTGTTATATGTATGTGGTGTCTTCGCTTGGTACCCAAAATACAAGCAAATGCTTAGTTTGGGACCTAGACGTTGTTGTGATTGTATGTGTTATTATTATTATTATTTTTAATTCAGCGGTTTACTACATTTGATTCATCTCAGAACGATTTAATTGATACCTATTTTAGGCGAAAAGTTTTCGAAATATCTATGTCTAATTTGTTAAAATTTTGTAAGGTCCCTGTGCATATTCATTAAAAAAAAAATCATAAATAAATCCATTCTAAAACCAGTACTTCTGCAATCAGTAAATTGTGAAAGAACACTGATGTACAAACAAAAGGACTCGGTATTTCTAAGTACCTTATACTATTGTTAGATGCGTACAGTTCCAATCAAACCTTATGGCGGATGTGAATATAGGCACAAGTCGCGTCGCAGTAACCAGTTTTAGGTGTGGCGGGACGCAGTGGAGCGAGGGGCATATGACATAAAGTTTGATTGGAACTATACGCGTGTATACTAAAGTTAAGAAAGTTGCGATGTGCCTCGGCGTGTTCATAATGAAATAAATAACAACCACAAATGTTGTATTATGCATACACACTTACCACTTAGTTTTTGTAAAAGCGCTGATTAAGTTTAATGAGGCATATCGTGGAAGATACGGCGTGCAGTGTTATTATATACAAACATACCTATGTTACGTCACGAGAGTCGTTTGAATACAGCGTGTAAGATATGGGCGGCAAGCGTGGTATGCGAGTATAGGAGTGCGAAATAACGTACATGGAGCATGCCAAGCGAGTAATTTGAGTGTAGCAAGCGGCGTGTAGTGAGCGGGGCGGGCTACGTCCTGTCTTGCTACAAGAGTTACCGTCACAACACAGCTGAACGCTCCGTTCTATTCAGTAGCGTCTTCTCGACGCCCAAACGCCGCGCCGCACGCTCCACGCTAAGCTTTACGCCTTGAACTCGGTAAGGCGTGGCGTTTTGCTGGGCGTGGCGTTGTCGTTTTGCACCACCGCACCCCCTCACCACTGTTTTATTAAGGACGCTATAATTTTATTTTTTGTTTATCATGCACCCACCTTAGCACTCCCCGCCAAACGCTCGATGCCCCTCTACTCAAGCCTTAAAATTATTCAACAAAAGGCCTAGTTTTCATATTAGCAATTGCGTTCATGCATCATAAATAAGCACTATAATGCTATTTTATCGACCCATCATCGGTAAACATAAAAGTATGTGTCGGTAAAACACGATCATCGGCGTTTGACAGCCCTTGATAAATAAAATAATATTTGAACTAACTAACTTCAGCATTTTTGTTTTCTAGACGGTAGTCAATTTAATAATATATAATGTATTTAAACATTTAAAAATTGTCATTAAGTATCGTTTGATACCATATATTGAATTTACTTCTTGAAAACATTAAAACGAGTTCAAATTTTCTGAATATACCTAAAAAATAAAGAATATACCTAAATATCGTATTAAAGTTAAAATTTTAATAACCACATTGAAATTGATTGTAGTTTTTGCGGTAAAGAAAGCAAGTAGTTCAATAGAAATTCGCGACGTCATCGGTAAGGGCCAATTTACATGCTAAATATATACAAAAGGAATAAACACACACTATCTTCAAGCTCCAACTCTGTCATGCTCGTATTACCTTTAAACGTTCAACCGAACGAGCCCTTAGGGGTTTGAGGACTCTCTCCAGTAAAAAGGTTAGAATAACAATTTTATTCGCTTTATCTTGTTGTCTTTTAGGGATTAAGTCACTCGAGTGACACGCCTGGCAAATAAAACGTTGTGTCCATTTCGCCTTTTTGCATGACAAATTACTGTAACTTACGGCGGGCGCGACGGCCTGAGAAATTTCAAACATTCCATTTTGCATATGCCCTTAATTGTCATGACACAGAAACGTGCTAAAAATGGGTGAGTCGTAGAAATTATAAAACTATAAGAAAATAATAATTCCTCTCTCGTGCATACTTCAACAAGTAAAGTGCTGACAAGAAACTTCATGTGACGGGCTCTCAGAACAATTACTAAAGTTATAGAAGGAATGTAAATTTTACCAATGTTTAACTTGTTGTGACATGTAGAATAAAGCATTAGAAAGAAAAAGATAGCATATACAAAATCATTGCTGCTTAGCATCAAAACGTAGCCATTTCAACTAATTTAAACGATGAAGGTAAATAGTGCGTAGCCAACAATGTTCTTGATATATTTAAAGTTAAATATTTCTATTGATTGTAATAATACAATATATGTATAGGTACGTTTATTTCTTTAAACTTGTATAGTATCAGTAGCGGATTTAAGGTAGGGCGCGGTGGGGCGACCGCCCAGGGCGCCGGACATAAAGGGGCGCCACAGGGGAGGCGCATGTGCTTTGTCTTTTTTTGCATTAGTTGTACCTATAGTCGCAGATTAGTAAGTTTTTATGTGTACCATGATTCTAAATACATATTTGAATTATGTACCATCAAAAAAATATAAAAGCACAGTGATAATGTAAAAAAACTTTATAATAAATTATGTGAAGTGTATTAGCGTGTACTAAATGATACAATGTTTCAAATTAATAGTATTTCTTTTTAAATAACAATAATATAAGCTGCAATATGAATGCTGTTCTTTATCTTGATAGAAAATTACAGTCTACTTCTGACGTGTGGGTGGGATATACAGAAAAATAAATAAAAAATTAAATAAGTCTTTATTGACTGTTTTACAACTAATATGAATACTATAAAGTAAGCCACCTTTAGCGGAGATCTTAAAATATTTTAGTTTTTAATTTTTTTAGCGTTGTTATTAATTTTTACGATACCAACATAAAAAAAATTAAATAACCTAATTGATTTACGAATAACATTTTCACAGTTTACTTTGTTTTTGTATTTACAGAAAATTCACCTAAATTACGAATAACTTTCAGTTGAAATATAACCAGTTTTACTAATGCGAACGCAGAAAGAAAATTACACTTTAATTATGCACATCGTTGTTACGTACCACAGTTACGTACATACATTTTAAACAAATAGGGACATGGTAAAAAAAAAATATTCAGCTCTGTCATTGGGGAAGCACGTGAGTGATGGACAAAAAATCGTCAAGGAGTACAAAATAAAAGCTAATTATTTTTTAGTAAAAATCTGGAAATGTTTTTTTTTTCTAACATGTACAGATTTATGAAAAATTTTATTCTTCGAACCGAATCATATGGGATCCACCGCGAGCGCAGCAGCTGTCTCGTGTCCAAATGTTTGTGTAGGACTAGCGTAGGATTGATTGTATCCGACTGACGCCTATGTAAATTTTCTCATTTGAACGATGTTTACATTTAAATTTTAAGATCAGGGTTGTTTAAATAAAAGTTTAATTTTTAAAATGATATAAATATTATCACTTATTTATTTCCCAAGTATGTGTGCATTCCTATTAAAAAAAAACTACATATAAGCCTCGCCAAACGCATTTTATTTTGTTAAGAGGCTGTATGGCGGAAACGTATAATTAACGAAAAAAAAAACATAGCGTTTACACAGGTTATTTCGTCTCAATATTTGTATGTAAAAAACGGCAACCCTGTATTTGATAAATATTAAATAAGGAAGGTTATAAACAGTGTAAATTAATATTAATAAAACATTTAAAAAATATTCTAAACCTAATGTTAATATTACATATATTATACGCTTACATAACATTTTGATTCAATTGAATTTAATTAATTAAAAATTATAATTTTACTCAAATATGCATTAAATTTTAAAATTACATTCTCCTATAATAAAAGAAAAATTTACTTTGTGTTTTTGACCAACTGTGGGGGCTAATGTTTTTTTAAAAGTATGTAATAAATCGCTTTATATTTTAATGTATGTGTATTTCTGTTGCAAGTACTGTGTAGCCAAAACGGCCTGATGGATTTTAACTTAAAGAGGTGTTAGTAGGTTCGTCTTAATCGCGGGAATGAAGTAAGCAGGGTATATTATTTAATTTAAATATAACGTTTGCAAATAAAAAAAAGAAATAAGACCAACACCCTCAGCTACCACAAACACATTTTGGCTACTTTACTATATAGTTGATCATATTTTAAATCACTAACGCATTTTGTTGGCTCTTTGAAGAACTGTAATCATGTCACAATTAATTTCGATTATAAAAATTGTTACCAGTAGCTCCCGGTCTCGTTCCTGGTCCTACTTATTTTTCGTCGTTAGTGTCGATCGTTATCTTCAAAATTATAAAAACTAAAACACCTTTGATAAATAACATATAAACAACCTTGATAAATAACATATAAAGAAACAACCTCGATAAATAACATATAAAGAAACAACCTCGATAAATAACATATAAAGAAACAACCAGCGCTATTCACTGGCTTCTTGAAGAACTAAACTGACGCCGCATTAAAAAAATATTAAAAAATAATAGTTACCGGTAGTTCTCGGTCCTGTTCCCGGTCCTATTTATTTTTCTTCACTTCTGTCGATCGTTGTATTTAAAACGATAAAAAGAAAAATACCTTAGATAGACAACATATAAAGAAACAACCAGCGCCATTCGTTGGCTCATTGAAGAACTAAACTAACGTTGTATTAAAAATTCATTAAAAAAATAATAGTTACCGGTAGTTCTCGGTCCTGTTCAATTAATTTTCTTCATTTGTGAAAATGAAATTTATTTTACTTTTTAATCTTTAAAACGATAAAAAGGAAATACCTTACTTATAAACAACATATAAAGAAACAACCAGCGCCATTTGTTAACTCTTTGAAAGAGTTAACTATTGTAGCATTTAAATTTTATTAACAAAAAAATATTCAAGGTAGTTCTCGGTCCTGTTTATTTTTCGCCATTAGCAGTAAATTTGATTTGATCTTCAAAATGATGTTATCACTCATTGGTTTTAATGAAGCATCAAAAGAGATGTGGCATTTGGACAAAAGAACACCCTTGAGAAATAATATATAGGGATTAGTTATTTATTTTTCTGGTAGGGGTTGTGAAAAACAAAGTATTTACCTTACGTGTGTGTTGGTTTGTATCTGCGAACGTTCAAATGAATGACACAACTGTCATATACATGTTGTATATGTAGGTTTATGTGAATTTCGTGACTGGCAACGTCGCAGACAGCGCGACGTGACGTCACTTCAGCGCAACGTGTGGGTCGACGTTAGCTCTACTAAATTGCTTAGTTGAACTTTTAGAAGCTCAAACGCTCCCAGGAATAGAATACTCAATGAAGTTATTAAAATTCTTCAAATATGTTTGAATATTAAAATGTTTATAATGAATTTCTCTTACATATGAATATTTTAAGCATTCGAGCGCAATAAGTAATACTCAAAAATTTTAAATTGTGATCGTTTGCATTCACATCAAGGTGAAACAAGCATAAAGACATATTTGTTGCTGTGATAAAACTTCAAAGGAAGAATTAGAATAAAATTACAACAAATATAAGAAATTTTTGTTTTAATCCACGCCTATGTGGTTCGTTCCCACTTCTGCGTACCTACAATAAATGCTTGAATATCCAGTGTCTTATAATAGACCGGGAATTTTGTTTGTTTTAATCCACGCCTACGTGGGTCTCTAGCAAATTACTTATTCCACGCTGGATGATTGACGGTACACCGAATGCGACAATCCATTATGCCTAATGGAAGTGCTGAGTGGGGCCGCGATCTCGAGATATCTCATTGTGCCGTTATAAATGATTCCAACTCTTGGCAAATGGATGCGTTTCTTTAGCCCTTAACCGGCTATAGTTCTTAAAGACATACATAGGAACTATAGGCCATTGATTCTGTTGTTGGCCGCAGGATATCCGATTTATTTGTTAGTCTATGTGGTAAATGTTGAATATAGTCACTGATCGACTTCTGAAAGTTTAAAAAGAAGAATAGATCTGATTACACTAGAGCTGTCTGAGAATTAATTTAGAAGTGTTTTATATTGTCCGAGGACATAAATATGTGAAAGTATCGAGGCACTAGGGTTACAGGATAAATTGGAGGTGCAGAAAACATGCTCTGTGACGCCACCGTATATTTTGAATTTATGAAAAAAGTATTTTATGACGTGAGAAATAACATGTAGATAAAAAATTTGATATTTTTTTTGGAAAATATGTTTAAATAACGATATTAGAAAATAAATTCACCAGTAATTTTCTTTTTAAATTTTATTTACCGCAACCCTTTGGTTCTCTTTTAAAAGGTCATAGAATAATAATATATATTTAGCTAATTGTACAATCCAATTTAGGTATGTTGATTAACATGCCAGTTTAATTAAAATATGTTTCGTACATAACTTTCGATTGCGAAACTTGAGGTGAAAGAAAGAGACAAAAATTTATTTTAATTAAAATAGGCTTAAATAAACGTTCTTTAATTTAATTGGACAGTAAGTTTTCAAGTGTACAGCTCAGCGTTCATTTTACAATATTAGTATTGTTGTTTTAGTTTCGAGAAGGAAGATTTTTCTAAAAACATTAAATGAATGTACATAAAGATACAGCGCGGTGACTGCAAAAATGAGGAAAAAAATAATGCGTCACAACATAAATATACGCCACTTGGTATTTAGACATATTTATTACTGTGAAATTCAATTTAGGGTGACGTTCATGTGAAATTAGTCCCGGAAAAACAAATGAAGATTCTGAAATTATATGTCATGTGTAATCTGTGTGTGTAATTCAATAAAATGTTTAAAGCGAACAGTTATAATGGCATATTTTTTGATGATTTTGGTATCTTATGGTGTCAACAATATGTATTATGATGATTATATAATTATAGTGGGTTGCGGAGGAACTCTTTAACTATTTTGTTTGTATGAAGTTGTAATCCAATCTCTTTGGTTGTAAGTACTGTTTGTAACTGGCGGGTTATAATATCATTACAAAATTGATATTAGGAAAAAAATTATAAATAAAAAACTGTTTCCCGCCATTATTCAACTGTTTTTCTGTTCAAGAAAATGAGTGAATCTAAGGACGAAATTCAAAATATTTGAACCGCGTACTCATTTATAAATTTCTATTAAAACATAACGAAAGCGTAACATTTTTAAAAAGATTGATCACTGGTGATGAGAAGAGGATGACTTACAATAAGAACGTTTGTAAAATATCATAAACAAGTGCAGTGCGGCCAAGCTCCACAGACTGTGGTAAAACCCGAATCAATTCGCAATAAAGTGATGTTGAGTATATGGTGGGATTGGAAGAGTATCGTCTATTATGAGTTTTAATCTCTGGGCACAACCATCGATTCGGATGTTTACTGCAAACAGCTGATAAGACTAAAGCATGCGATTGAGAAAAAACGACCGGCTTGGAAGTGTATCGATTAAAAGGGCACATACGTGTATGTGCCCTTTAGTGGTATGTCCCCTTTATGGTAATTTGTATACAAAAAACGAAAAGACTTTCTCTTCAACCTAATATTAATAGCAGGCGTTTCATTATATGAATTAAATATAAAACAAACATTTTTTAAATAATATTGTCAAATGTATTATAAAAGTGTTCATCCAAGGAAATATTAGAATCGTTGCGGCGCATAAGTAATATGGCTTAACCAAGTCGAGACAGCTTTTAGTTTAATAAAGACGTTCTGACAACGTAAAAAGCTCATTCTTCGCACAGCTCCATAAACGGTTAAATCTATTTTGACACATGCTATAAGTATTATTAATAATAATAATACCTGGGACATATCACACAGCGCCATCTATTCACAAAGTAAACAAGTAATATGCTTGTATTATGGAGTACTATTGGTATTAGACAACTGATATACATACTTGAATATTGTTTATAATGTTGGGTCTTCAATTTGTATAAAAAAATATACTTTTATGCATGAATTACGATATAACACATATTTTGTTTTCGTAATTTACCTTTATAAACGTCAAAAAGTATTCATCAATATTTTTTTTTCTTCCTGAATTAAATTGTTTTACTGTATAATAACAGTACACAACATGCACGTGTTTTGCTACGAAGACCGTCGAAAATTATTGTTGATTTTTAATTAAAACAGAATAAATTACACATTTTACTGTGGTTACTGATATCCCGAAATAGGTCAAAACTTTTAAATAAACGTCGTATTTGAGGATCTTTCAGTTTAAAACGGATCAAGTGACAAAAGACCTTTAACCGTGTTCGGCGAGATTAAAAACAAAATAACGTCGCTAGCGGTATC
Source organism: Luffia ferchaultella (assembly GCA_949709985.1). Lineage (NCBI taxonomy): Eukaryota > Metazoa > Arthropoda > Insecta > Lepidoptera > Psychidae > Luffia > Luffia ferchaultella. Next base: position 13,597,778 of record OX453256.1, on the reverse strand, counting down.
GACATGTGAAATCACTTGAAACTCGTGGTAACAGTGCTGATTGACTGATTAGTCGAGTAGTTAGAGACATTAATTAACTGCAGAACCGAAGGTTGTTGGTTCGATTTCCGCTTACGACAAATATATATGTATATGAACATGTCTATTCCGTGTCTGAGTGTAAAATATTTAAGTAATATGTATTAGAAAAAAAATATCTAACCCATAATACGGGTTCCCGTATTATGGGTTAGATAGTAGCAGTAGATGCCCGTGTGTTAAAATGACCCACGTATTGAAGTATTAATACGGCTAATTATTTACGTAGTAGTAATAAATGAGTCGACTCCTGCACTACAGTAGGTGTTTAGGTTCTTATATCTAGTTGTCTGTTTAAATATGACAAATAACGGCAGTGTGTTGTTCCAAAAGCTAATACGCTGTCTGACGCATGTATTATATGAAGATGGCTTAAGGTTTTGGTCAACTCTTGGTTAAAATAGAGGTACCATAGGAAACCCCTATAATATATTTTGTGTGAGAATATAGTTAAGTAGTTCTTTTCGGTACCGTTAGACGCGCTGTAGCAGTTTACCATACAAGTCTTTTGCGCCGTCGTTAGCCAATAAACGATTTTAAACTCATAATGGCACTACTGCTGAATTTACTATACAATAGGCGTACAATATTCTAGAACATGACATTGCTTTTATTTCATATTGTTTTTCGATCGTTTCATTATTAAATGTATGAGAAATACTTATCTAACGTTTGGAATATATAGTCACTATGTTTTCAATAACGCTGCGACTACATACATATACAGCAAGGGGACAAGAAAAAGGCAAGAGAGCCGTACAAAGTCGTTGCCTTCGCGACATATAAAACGAAGCAATCAATGCAGACAATGGGGTAACGCCCCCGCAAGTGATTGTGAGTTATATTGGGGAGGATATCTTAGTTTAATGCCAAAGCAATATGTGTAAGCGTCAAGACGTTGATATTATATTATTATTACACCAGGGATTATTCAAGCTATATAGAAATCCATAATTGTTATCGCTGTTCCTGTGGATCGGAACTAAAAGCTCCAGAAAGCTAAGATTCATCATCAAGAAACTTACATCATCTACTTCGCCATATTCTCGACTAAGTAAGATTTTCGCTTATTAGTTGGCGTTCAATGAATAAAACTGTGGCCATACAAACGTGTGACAATACACATCGCAGTTGATGTATATGTTATGGACCAAGTGATTAACGCGGGCATTGTTAATAATGCCCGGGCATTATTAATAATTATCTAAACTTCATTATTTATCATATTGCCCGGTCATTATTATATTGCTACGTGACAAATAGGCAATTTGATAATAAAGTGAATTGATATCGCTTAAAGGACAAAACAAGCAAAACAGCAAAACAGCAAATTTATAGTATGCTTATGGTGTAGCTTGGGATAATTGGATAAGTAACAATATGGGTTTTTACACTTTGTTATCATTTTACTACACATATTTAAAAAAAAAACAGATAGGTAGTGACGAGCGAAGTGAGGAGCTGTTAGGTTTCTTGCGATCAGCGAGCAGCGAAGCGGAGCGGAGCGAGGAGCGTTTTTAAACAACCTCTGACCCGTAATACAAAATTAACCAAAAATCCCCTCTCCCGAAAAGGGGGTACTATACCAAACGAATATACATCCTCCCCTACCCCCACCCCCTCCACCTGCTCCTTATTGCCATTAACTAATGCCATACCTGTATTAATCTGCCCAAAAGGTGATGGACATTATGTATAATGCCCAGTCAATTTGATTATTTAAATAATTATTTTTGAATTCCCCTCTTATATTGGGCATTTTTCAAAGTGCCCGATCATTATGAAAAAATGACCGATTTATCACTTGGTCCATAACATATATAATACTAATAATGCCTTTTAAGCTCGTAACAAGTTGCTTGGTCAAAACTATCTTAACAACCAAATTTTCAAAGTGTAATAATAAATAAGGTGAAAGCAAAATCGTTTATGCATTCATAGGATGGAAGTGTAATATAATATAATCTAAATGGAAGCTGTATACTAGAGGTACCTAGTAGAAATGATTCGCTTTCATCGTATAGCAGTTAACAAACTTAATGAGTATTGCCGAGCGCTGAGATAGTTCCTTTTGTGCGTTGTATTCTAAGTAATCACATTGTGTTCTGTTCAATGGAGTTTGCGGTATTCGTTACGTTGTCGTGTATATACTATACCATTATATGTTTCTTAATCGATTATTATATTATGTGTAGCCTAAAAACTAGTAGTAATAAGGAAGAAAAAATATCGAAACCCTTAAAGGAACGTGACTTTTTTGTGACACTTTCTAGAACATTCTAAAAGTCTTGAGATCGCTTTATAAATTTTTTTATAACCACGATGTTGAAAACGACGACTGTTATAAGTTTGTGGTGTCGGGGATGGTAGCCGACTCGGTTGTTGTTATCCACGATGCACTTTCAATGGCCAAATATTAATGAAACAGAAAGTTCAGGCTTTGTTTTACCTCTCCTACTATGAGCTGCTTCGTCCACTCGAGATCCGTAGGGAATCGGCTGGCCAGCGTCAGATGTACGGCGACACACGCAGAAATTCGGACGAGAGCATAGCACGGTTACTAATAAGTTTGAATTGGTTTAACGTGTCGAAACTCGCTAGCGACTCATAAAAGAATTGTATGGGAATTTCAGTTCATTTCGGTACCGATCACAGATCATTGTACCGATAGAGGCGCTGTTCATATAGCCGTGCAGGTAACCAGAGAATGTAATCATTTAGTTCATATTCATTTAATATATAAGGCTGAGACCGTTGTCAGGCCCTCAAATTTAAAAGCTGCTAACTCAAAAGTGTTTGAATAAAAAAATCTGAATAAAATATATGTTATTCTTTCATTTTTCCTGTAGTGAAATTGCAGTAGTATTGTTAAGAAAAACAATTGTTATCATATTAAAAAAAATGTTTTTAAATTTTTTAAATGTTAAAAAAACCCCTTTTCTCGTCTCTAAATGCTGATATCTTGCCATAACTCTTATAATTTTTTTTTCCTTAAGATGTTATCATTTTCTGCTGAATTTAGTAGTATCAAGTGGTTATCTTCAAAATTAAAAAAAGATGTAAATAAAATTGTGCCTCCGCGACCGGAATACACTGGTCAGTTTTTATAGTTTTCATTAACGTGCAATTATCTATATCAAATTCAGCCACTTACCTTATAGCTTTTTTTTTTGGTCACAATAAAACATCTTTGAACTAGGATTGCTGAATAACACAGTCGAATATTTGATCAGCTTTTATGTTATTCAATAACATGCAACTAGTACTATTTTGGATCTAATTCAGCCATTTTGCTATCGTGTTTTTTTTGGTCACGATAACTAGTTATTCAAGCGCCATATACGGTTAACACAACCACTCTGCGCAGGCAGACTGACATATTTGGCATCAGAGAATTGCCCTCTATCATGTCTACTCAGACTAGGCCACTTTGGATATTGTTACCAGATCTCTCGTGACCTCTTAGACTATAAGCTAGAAGCGGGGTCGCTGCGCTTAGGTTATGACGACAATATAAATTTTTTTGGCGTTATTCGAATTTTAAGTACACACAAACATTTTATATTCCGTAATATCTTTGAAAAAAGTTACGGAATCATCACTGGTTTGAAAGTATGTATTAGAACCAAAAAGACAAGTTAATGTTTGTAATCTAATTTTAGTTATTCGAAATTCATATAAACAATTATTGTTTTGTTCGCATGAAACAATGATAACAATTATTGAGATAATTATTATTAAATATTAGATATGTGACGCCTCCAAGTTATTATTAGGTCCATGAATCATGTTAAGTTAACGTGGCTCGCGAAACAGAAGCAGAGAAAGCGTTTAGCGATCCGAGCGCTCCCCTCTTACCCCCCGCCGCATCGTCGTTTTTGATATTTTTCTCAGGGCCGCCTGACCCTTAATAATAATTTCATCATCATTATTATCATCAGCCCGTGTCTCTCCACTGCAGGATTATTAATAAATTATGAGTTTCGATTCGCGTATGTATCTGTTTACAATTCTAATTAAACAGCCCTTTGTCATAACGTAATCGCCTTAATATTATTGTCATTATACTTATTAATATTGTTTATCTCTATTTATTACTATTAACACTATATTTTACAAACGTACTGCACTACAGTTCATATGGCGCGCGGGATCATCGACGGCACTGTATATGTGAGTGTCTGTGTGTTTGTTTGGAGCTCGAATTTTTTACTTCATTTTTGTGTCTGCCTGAGGCATCCTAGCTCCTAAACGGATAGCTTGATTTTATTGCGTTTTTGACGTGACAACGTCTTATAATTTGATGGAGCCGGCTGCACGCACGAAAAAACATGACGCATGCGGCGTTACCTCGCTCAGAGGCGTTCCATGTAAAACAATTGCTCAACGCACATTCATACTTGTAAAAACTATGTACATTGTAAAAAAAAATTGACAATTGTATTTATGCGTACAAATAAATGTAACTTAATCAATTCAATTGTGATTTCCATTTACCTCCTTCTTTATATCCATACAAAATATCTATCAAACAAATAAAATTAAAATTTTCTTTTGAAAAATGCAATAGTTCCATCAGTATTTTCTTATGACGTTGTCACGTTCAACTATCGTCAGTAAACTGACTTTTTTATTGAAAGTTGGTCTCATTAAGATGGTTTTAGCTATATTTCTATCTGTCTGTATGTATTTCTGTCTGCTGGATTGTATCTCCCATATGGACAAACAGATTTCAACGTGGTTTTCAATTGAAAGCTGGTTTAATTAAGATAGTTTTTGACTACATTCCTATCTATATGTCTATACAGGGTGAAATTTTAACAACCATCCAAAAATTTAGATGGTTGTTAAAATTTCACCTTGACACTATTTTGCAGGACAAGTACGTTTGTGCCTCTGAGCAAAAATTATCGTTAGTCAAAGAATAAAATATGTTAGTTTTTAATATTAAAACTATTATTCCTTGAAAAAGAATAGGTTAACTTAATTTACCTATATTTATTGGCGTATATGCCTTTTTGTCTAAAAAAATTGGGGGACAGCACTGATATGACAAAATTCGGAGATTACATATTTATTTCTACCTTTAAATATAGTCTTGGTCAAATGATATTTTTAGTACAACCCAATAACTACCTATTCTATACCCAAAAAATTATTCAATTCAATATTCTTGTTTTAAAATACGAATTTCATCGAAGACAAAAAAAATGTCATTTGAGAAATTCAACCATATGGCCACACAAACCTTGCCCGAAAAAACCAATAACTCTAGTCACCATTCACGGCTGCTGTACGCTCCGCCCCGTGTCGGACTAGAGGTCTCGGGTGCGTCGTCACAAAGAAGGCAACCAAACGTATAAAATAATACTGTAGATAAAATACTTTATTATGAAATTGTAGCCTATATTTTTTATTCACGTAATGAGGTCTATTGGTGATACCTAACATCTAGAATTTTTTTGGATGGTTATTAAATTTTCATCCTGTATATGTGTCTGACTGAGACATCGTAGCTTCTAAACGGATAAATTGATTTTATTGCGGCTTTTTTTAATAATGTTGATTTCATTAAAATGATTTTTAGCCACATTTCTATCTGTCTGTTTGTATTTCTGTCAGCTGGATCGTAACTCCCAAACGAATAAATCTAATTCAATGAGGTGTTTTTTTGTTTGAAGGTTAGTTTAATCTGAATGATTCTTTGGTAATTACACGTTTTAAGAACAGTTATAATCTATTTATAATTTTTTATAAATTACAAAAATCATCATATATTTTTGGTTTTTGATCATTAAAGGTGTCGGAATTATACTTATTTTACACATGTGTTTTTTCTTATGATGTGATGTAACATAATAAAAGGTAGGTACGAAGCATGGTACAGACGGAGTAAAGTTACTAAGCGGTCTCCGTTATGAATCAAAAATCATGTGAAAATTAATCAATCTGCATTATTCCAAAATAATTAAATGTTAGTTTTTATACTTTTTATTTTTACCGTCGTAGGTTTTTTTAATTTTAACTTAATAATTTATTTACTTTTTAAAGATAATATAGGCCTGTGGCCAAAGATATATGCTGATAAAACGAAAAAGTCGTTTTAAAGAAACCTATTATGCAGCGCCCTCAGGCGGTTTATAACTGTAAACTAATCCAATAAAGTGCTCAGGGGTGACACGTATGTAAAGCATGAAACCCGATTGCTCGATTGATTTTTTGTACCAGCCACATCTAGTGTAAAATAGTGTAAAATAATGTATTTAAAAAGAAATAGAGCTAATAAGTTAATTAAACAATATAATTGTATGATTTTAAAATTCACTAGTCTGCTTCATTGTAGGGGCGGGTAGGGCTTCGGATAAACTCCACGATCGAACACGAGAGGGAAAGATGTAGCGTAGGTATGACATTTACCACGTGCAGGTAATTATTTCCACGAAATCCTAAGTTGTAATATGACGTCTAAACATATTGTTTCTTTTTTAAAATTTTTTTTTAGAAGAACGATTATTATTTTATAATTAATGTGAGGGGTGATCACCGGGGACGGCAGTAAGTGATATAGTAATCTAGGTCAAAAACGATTTTTAATTGCGTTTTCCCTAGATTAATATGCAGGTTATCGTCTCGCCGACAACCACCCGTCGTACTAAGGCCATGTGAATCAGAAAAAGTCATTACTTGGAAATAAAAACAATGTAATTAAAAATAAAAATTAGTGAATACTTTTGCGAAACTCAAAATTAAAAAAAAATGACGTAATCCAAGCGTTAGAGGGGTAGTGGTCTAAAAACCTTGATTAATTAATGGATGACCCATTCCTACATTGCACATTAACTAGCTAGAACTCGTCTTTAACCTGTCTCCACACGCTGCGTCTTTTTTAATAAACCAAGCTATACATACTTAGTGTTTTTTTTAAAGGTGTGCACAAAACACATTATATGTTAAATGCGAAAAAAGAAACGGATTCATATATGGAACCGAAAACCAACTCGTAAAGGCTAGGAACAGCAGAAGTGTGAGCATAATATGCGAGCAAAGACATTATGAGGCTTTGGGTGCTTTAAGTAATATTATTTAATCTAAGCCCACAAGTCAACTTGTGCGTATATGGATGTCATATATACCCGGAGTAACGTAAATTTTATCTTCTTTATGACCTATTATACAACTTGTATGAGAACAATAGCTATATTTTTCGAGTTAATCTGGTGTAATTTGTTTTCATGATGACTTTAACTGGCGCTTGCGCCGTGCGTTCGCTTGCCGTCTAATGGATTACACTTGCCTAATAAACAGACACGTTATTTATTTATAGCCATTAATCTAGACCAGAATATTTGCATCTAATTCTGAAGAATATGACTCATCGTAGCGTTGCCGAGTTATTTAATCAGAAGTTTATATACATTTAATATTAGATGATAATGGTCGTCGGTTGCGCCATATGTCGTCTAAGATAAACTTATTTGTAGTTATGATTGCCTATAGAAGACATATTTGAATATGTGCTTTGTTAGTAAGTAATGTAGTTCAATGACAATATATGTAAAACAAACATTTATTTAAATAGTAGGGAAAGGAATAAATTTTTGACTTCTACAATTCTTTTTCAACAAACAAACAAAATTATATATTGTATTCCTTCACAAAAATTAAAAAATAGAAAAAAAAATATTTTGACTGGAGGTACTTAACACAGTAAAAATATTTCGAGTACTTATTTACATTGCAGACGTATATTTCCACCAAAGAATTGTAATTAAACACAATTTACCAAATTAATCGTTTAATTATAATAATAATAATAATAATAACACATACAATCACAACAACGTCTAGGTCCCAAACTAAGCATTAGCTTGTATTTTGGGTACCAAGCGAAGACACCACATACATATAACAACCAAGACCCGGTGCCAGTATTAATATTCATCATATAAATACTGACCCGACCTGGGATTCGAACCCGGGACCTCCAGCTTCGCAGACAGGGTCGCTGCCCACTAGGCTAAGCGGTCGTCAATTACAAACTTTTATTTAGCTGGATAACACAACCCATCAACCGAGTTTGGGCTTATTCGATTTGTGTTCGCGAGTACTTTTCATGGCACACGTCGACAAAGCTCTGATATGGACTTGGTAGGTGGATCGCAGAATCCTTCTTCTTCTTCCTCTTTTAGTTATTGGCTACCATCTTGATTTAGATAACTTTGCCAGTGTCTAATAATAAGGAGGTATTCTGTTTGTATTTTTAATAAAAAATAACAAAAATAGGCAACGTAGTACGGTTAATATGGAGCTTTTTCAAAATATCGCCAGAAACCACGACGATCCACGTGCGCCATTTTGAAAAAAAAAAACCCCAGAATCCTTCAATGGCTTCTCTTAAACCCACTGCGGTGCCATCGGCCGCTTTAAGTAAGGTAGGGGCATGTTAGGGAGAAAACCATGTCGCGAGTAATTGCCCAGAGAAAAGTATTCATCATCAGTCGAGCTATGGAATTATAAAAAACAAGAAATATGAAGAAGAAAAAACTATGCGTCAATTATGGTCCTGTACCGCAATCACGAAGATGCGAAGTTTTTTCTTCGGTGGAAATTGTTCAAATTGTGTTTACACACAGTCAAAATGAATTGATTAGGTACCGGTTCCAAAACTAGAAGGAGAAGAACCGGCACGAAACTCCTCCCTGTTTATTTTATTTAAATATATGTTTCTCATAATTCATCATTTTTTTAAAATTTAAAATGCTTACAACTATTTCAATGATGTCAATGCGTAGTTATTATTTAAATACTCGCTAATACAATAGTAAGCTTTTTTCATAAGTTGGACTTTAACTCGTTTTATAAATTGATTTGAATTTAAGTTCAACATTTCTTTAGGAATTTTATTATAAAAACGGATACAATTTCCCATGAAAGAATTATTAACTTTTGAAAGTCTGAACCTGGGAATCGATAACATATGCTTATGTCTTTTATTTAAGTTGTGGCCATCACCCACCCTAGAGAAAGCATTTAAGTATTTATGTACATAAATTACATTTTCATAAATGTACTGACAAGGGACTTTCAAAATGTTACTTTCTCTAAAGTGAGCCTTCACACTATCTCTATATTTTAATTTATATATAGCTCGAATAGCCCTTTTTTACTGATAATGAAACCATCATAATAAAATCTGAATTCACTATAGTCCTTTTCTCTGTGTAGCTACCCAAGCCCAAGTTGGAGTACCTACGTGGGGTAGCAAACATAGTTTGCCACGAACGTACCAACACTTAGGCACTAAACACATACATACAGCTTAGATATTCTCACACTAAAAACTGAATTAAAAATATATTTACCTTTTAAAGACAAGCTTCTTTTTAAAAAAATGAACTAAAAATTTAAAAATAATCGTCAGCTTTTAAATGTTAAAAGTACATAGCTATTAAAGTATCATCATCAGCCCATTTTTACCCCACTGCAGGGGCTTAGGCCTCCCCCAGGGTGAGGAGGGGGGCTTGGAGCTTAAGTCCACCACGCTGCTCCACTGCGGGTTGGGAACTGTAACGACCGCCATCTATTGACAGCGTCCGGGACCGACTGCTTAACATGCCCTCCGAAGCACGGTGTCAGTGATATTTTGTACTTAAGTCAGAAAAACTCATTGATACACGCCCGGATTCGAACCATGGCCCTATGGGGCCTTATACATTTGAGACAGGTTCGTTGCGCTCTGGGCTATTACGACACTATTAAAGTATGATGTATACATTTTAAAAACTTGGTGCGTTAAATGTCATATGTAATAATTAGTACTTTGAAATTTTCTATTTGGAATAACGCTTTTAAAATATATACCTACCTATTTCATGTTTTAATAGGCAAACTTTTGAATTTTAAAAGCTGATGATTATTTTTAAATTTTTATGTTCATAGTTTTTTAGATGCAAACTTATTTTATAAAAAGTTCTTTTTTACATAAAATGTATCTGCGGATTCCCCAACGCGCGAATTCGACTCGTACTTGATAAATTATTTCACGCTTTCAATATACGTGCACATCGGTTACACATGTCGAAGTTGTATATACATAATGAATACAAAACACAATACGAACGTGTAACATGGCACTGTTCCATGCCCCAGAGACTTAACACTATTGCAGCACAAAACGAAATTGTATTTGTAGTGTTACAGGACGCGAGACGCTGCTAGATAGCACCTTATCTATATCACGTGTAGTTTGAACTGATATTCATTATATGTTATAAAAATACCTGTATTTTCCCCTTGTTTTATTTATATATATATTTATAAGTTAACCATGGTCACGTAAAAAAAGAATTAGTCCAGGAGTTAGACACTAACTGCAAAACTAAAGTTCACGGGTTCGATTCTCGCCGGTGACAAATAATTCTGTGCATGAACGTATCTATTTATTTCTTGTCTGGGTGTGAAATATCTATATATTTATATTAATTGTATAGTACTCATAATACACGCTGGTATTATTATGTTCCAATAAATAAATCGATAAAATGATCAACTGAAACGATGAAATGATCGGATATGTCGTGACAGCGGAGTGGTAGCGTGCCTGCTTCTTATTTAGAAGGCCGTGGTTTGAATCTCAGAGTATACATGTACCAATGAGTTTTTTCTAATTTATCGACGTGACTGTCATTAACTTTGTGTCTCAGGGAGCACGTTAAGCTGTTAATACCGGTTACCATCAATAGATAGCAGTTGTTAAAATTCACCGACCCGCACTAGAGCAGAGGGTGGATTAAGCTCCAAGCTCCCCTCATACCCTATACAGGTATCTATAGGTATAGGTCATAATCTATATGTATAGGTACGTTATATACTCCTTGAACTAATGTAAAAAAATAATAATTATAATATATTAAGATACCCGTCATAATGTTTATATTTGTTTTCACTTTAATGTTTATTTTATATCAGATATAAATATATCTCGTGTCCATAGCCGCATACACACGAGCTGCGTGACAGCAGCACATTAGTCAAGTGTAGTGGTCACGTGGTTTTGACATTTCCCCGCTACCTACTCGAAAACTAACACTCCGCCTATCCTAAATAGAGAATTGTTTATCAGTTATGATTAAGTGAAAATAAAAACGTTAAAGATGGCGAAATCGATATAAACAGAAAACGCCGTAATAAAGAAGAAGATCAAAACGTAAACGTAAAAATAATTGTTTTGTCATTTTGTTCTTTTGATTTAAAATATCCTGCAATAAAATGTCATGCAAGATATTAAATTAACTCTCGTGTGATTTTACACATCGGTGCAGTGGCTAACCTATTTTGTAATTTTCGTAATGGCATAATAATAGTTTTAATCGGGTTAAGCATCCCGTGAAATATGCTTATTTGTTGAAAACTTAATGCGGCAAGGGTGGGTGGGGTGTTTGCGTTACGACACGTCATACGTCACGGACACACCCTTGTCACGATACATATTAACTCAGGAATGAAATGTTTCTTCAGCAATTCAAAAAATTATTTACATAGAAAACAAAATAATAATTATAATAATACTAGCCACCCGCCCCGACTTCGTACGGGTAGCAGAGCGATGTATGCCGTAGTGTTATTTAATGGTTTGGTCAAAGCACTAAATCGTTGTTTCGTGCCGCAGTATCCAAATCGAAAATCAAATTGATGATTGTTAATGTCCTGTCAAGGAGAAACACCTAAAGAAGAAGAAAAAGTGTTATTTCTGTCGTAATGCCGTATCTGCTTGTTGCGTCGAACCAGCGAACTGTTCGTGGAACATGTGGATTAGATTTAAATGTAATAGGTATATATTCATCCTACTTGTAGTATTTTTTATTTATGTTATTTCCAATTTTGTAAATATTTGAAAAAGTGAAGAATATATATATAAAAATTAACTAAAATATTTCTTTGTATACAACATTGATAACTTCAGCCTAATTTTACATCGCACGAGCCGCGTCGGTGTAGGGCCCCGGCCGCTGTATTTTGCGATGACTTCCAAGATATTAATTGAAATTGTATGATGTAAAAGACAATTATAATGCTCAAGAAATTCTGAAGGTAAATAATGTATTTAATTTGATAAGAATTAATACTGTATCTGTATAAATTGCTTTTCAATCACCTTATCATATGACACCATTTTCATAAACATAAAAAAAGGTATAGTAAGTATCCATAAAAGATAGATGTAAAACAATTCCTCCATACATTATTTTGTTATATCTCAAAAGGATTGGGCAGCGTTTTCGATGAAAGCTCCCAGTCGGCTAAATTTTACAAAAATAAAAGTAATTATATTTTGTATTGATGGATTACATTATTTTTTTAAATTTTATTTGGACTTTGAAGCTATTACTCGGTAAGCCACATTAAACTGGCAAGAGGTTTAAAACACACTCGGTGTATTCATAATAATAATGTCTGGGAAATTTCACATCGACATGTTCATTCGCACAAATATTTCAGTTCATACTCGGTGAATATTTTATTAAATAACTGAAGAATCATATATTTGTTTTGATAAAATTTTCGTATCGTATTCAATTGCTGAAAATCGCACGCCAAGGTAGTACCTACTCTGTAATGTCATTGCCTGATCTAATCTTAATTTCAAATTTGAAGGCAATAAAAGATTCATTTATTTAAAAAAAAATTAATAAACTGAATAATATTAAAAAAATATAAAGGCACCCAAGCCGTTAAGCCGTCTGTCCTGGATATGATCAATGGATGGCAGTCGTTAAAATCCACCAACCCGCACTAGAACAGCGTGGTGGAACAAGCTTCAAGCCTCTCACTCTGGGGGGAGGCCTAAGCCCCTCAAGTGGGGCATGATGGGCTGGTGCAATGGAATGGAAAATATAGGCATCCAAGTTTTAGTCATTAGATCAGTTCTCAATTATTTCAGTTAGACATTGTTAATCAATTCAGAGCAACGGAGCTGTGTTCATGAAGACATGAAACCCCAGAAACGTTAAGAAAAGAAAATTTAAATGTTACATTATATTTAGGAATATTTAATCCAACCGAAGCTCTAGCCAGGGAGATAAAAATGACAGATGCCTCACATTTAAAGTGTGAAGGCTGCTTAAAATTACGGACATAAATTGCGAAGAAACATATGGCGTTCGCAGGAATTATGATTCTGTGTATAAGACATTCGAAACTGCCTGTGGCTGAAGTTCAGAGGACTTACTCGTTTGTCAAATGTATTTTATGACAAAAGTGAATTTTACAAGTGCCACAAACGTTATTATTTTAAATAACTTTTCGACGTTTTCGGGTTTAATTTGTTCCAAAATTAACTCGTATAAAATATATGCAGACAAATAAAAAGCGATCGTTATTACTTTTACTGATAGATATACGGAACGTACTCGTATAGATCCATTATAGATCATATATAGGTATGGGCCAATAGATAGGTTTGGGCCAATAGATAGGTTAGGGCCAATAGATAGGTTTGGGCCAATAGATAGGTTTGGGCCAACAGATAGGTTTGGGCCAACAGATAGGTTTGGGCCAATAGATAGGTGTGGGCAAATAGATAGGTGTGGGCCAATAGATAGGTTTGGACCAATAGACAGGTTTGGGCCAATAGATAGGTATGGGCCAAAGGAGATCGCTCATACTCAGCTTTTGATGTGTACATGTTTAAATAAATAAAAGAAATTTACTAAAATATTTATTTCTTTTTATATTTCCGCTTACTTTGGAAATTCAACGCACAATAATATAAACATTTTATTTTATATTAAAATACTCTTTTGAATTTCCTTCAATATATTATTATAAGTGTAACAAGATTAACAAGACACTTAAATAAAGTTTATAAAACTATACCTACTTAAAAAGCTTAGATTACATCCTCTAAATTAAAACCTAATAAAAAAAAAAACTTAAAATACATACAATTTAAAAATACTGTTTAAAAGAAAATGATAAACAAAAAAATAAAAACTCAAACGAACATAGTTGTCAAAGGTTATAATATATTTCAAATAAAACAGTGGACTGCTCCTTAGTTGGTAAGTTGTTTACATGTAATTTACTTTTGTAATATTCCAACTTATTAACCTAAACATAACCTCAAAATGGAAACCACATTTTTAAATAAAACCCTTTATAATCGTGTCTGTTAAGAACAAATTGATATCAGTAAGTTCAACATTTTTATACTTATTTCTACTGTACGCAAAAACAAATTTAAGTACTGTACAAATAAAGCTGGCAACTCTATGTAGAGTGAGAAATCTCTTTTTATTGAAACAAAAACAAATTGCTACATTTATAGAATTTGTGACTATGCGTAACTGGTGATGCCGCATCCGTATAATAATATATCAATGGATTCAGTCATTACTAGAAGAAATTTCTTCTTTTTTTTAATTTAAGGCGTTTTCTGTATACAGCAATTTCACCCGTGTCAATTTTGTTTATGTTACTTTGATGTGACGGTAAATGTATGTGGTGTCTTCGCTTGGCACCCAGAACACAAGCTTGCTTAGTTTGGGGCCTAGACGTTGTTGTGATGTATACGTTATTATTATTACATTATTTAAAGAAGTGATTGCGGTTTTTTATTCGAAAACTATAAAAAAGGCAACGTTGTACAAAAAATACTATAAATAAGACGTAAAATACGTAAATCGACCTCCAAAAGTGGTAGCGTTCGACCGAGAACCAAAGAAACTAAATAGTCGTACTGGGACCGCTGAAGGGACGCGACGCTCTAAGAATCTGTGAGACTTTCTAAAAAATTCTGATACTTAACTAGTTAAAAAATCTCTGTATCAAAAAGAAAAACTATCCCACTAGAACCGTATATTTTACCGGAATAAAATTTATAAATTTATCCTGTATGTTCCAAGCCTTAAGGCACTTTCGTACTAAATTTCATGAAAATCCGGTCACCCGTGCATTTTTCCGGGATAAAAAGCAGCCTAAGTCACTATCCAGCTCCTAAATTTTATACCTATGATATATATATATCTATGACATTTCACTATCACGTCGATACGTTGCTCGGTTACTGTGACAAACATATAAACATGTATACTTTCATATTTATAATATTTAGTATAATTTAATTTTTCAATATATATACAATAATATAAGCTAAAAATAACCCGTGCCTGGCGAACCTGATGCAAAGGTACCCATAACGCTCGCGGCATTACAGCGCTGGATCGCTATGGCGAGCCTCTGCATCAGAAACGACCCCGAGCGAGGGTCACACCCCCTCTCCTTAAGTCGGCGACCGATGTAATTTAGTATAATTAATAAAAATATTAAGATATAAAGAAATTTAGGTACACAAAATAGAGGAGGGGGAAGTGGCGAGGAAAATACGGAACCCTAAGAAGCTTGAACACTATGAAAACAAACATTTTTTATTCTTCACTTCATCAGCCCATTTTGACCCCACTGCAGGGGCTTAGACCTCCCCAGAGGTGAGGGAGATTAGAGCTTAAATCCACCACGCTGCTCCACTGCGAGTTGGGGATTGTAACGACCGCCATCTATTGACAGCGTCCGGGACCGACTGTTTAACGTGCTCTCCGAGGCACGGAGTCAGTGATAGTTAGGTACTTAAATCAGAAAAACTCATTGGTACACGCCCGGATTCGAACCATGACCTTATAGCCTTATAAATTTGAGACAGGTTCGTTGTGCTTTGGGTTATCACGACTCTTTTATATTAACTATTATTAATTGTAAGAAAAAAGAGAGAGAGCGAAAATGAGAGGCAAAGTAACTAGCCTTATTAAGTATGCGGTAATCTCTTAGTAAAATCCGTAAACAAAGTGTAGTTCACGCGAACAAAGCTGTTGGACGATCATTTTCTGGATTAAAGCCAGAGTGAAATCACTACCTAGTTTAATAACAGCAACGTGTAAACCACATGCGGCTATGCGCGAACAGCAAGCTATGTAGTACCAAAATTATGCACCCAATCTCACCATTTTCGCCATCCAGCGAACCTCTATGCTGGTCTCCGTGTAAATAAAGCACGTAGGCTTACCGGCTTACTTCACGTATTTATAAACCGACGAAATTTTGATAACCTTCTTTATAATATAAGTGTGATTTTTGATAAAAATTTAAATACTTACGGGTTTTTTCTTTTGATATCACCCAGTACCAAAATATTGAGATACGGCGCCATACGGTTAAGGGAACGTATTTATACTACGTAACCCATTTTTTACAATGTTTAACCCGTTCATCCCCTCGGTGAGCATACTTAGTAAATGTCAAGACCCCTTTCCCCTCGTATTTCTCAAGTAGTATTCGTAAAAACGGTTTTAAACAATTTTTTGCAAAGAGAAAGTAAAAATATACTTGTCGTGCAAACCTTCAATTACAAGGTGAAAATTATATGCCAAAACATATTCTAACCAGAACTTAAACTACTTAATTTAAATAAGTCTTTTTGTCTGTTATTCAGAATTATTTTCTTAGAGGATACTGATTACGTGACGAAGACCTTAGCCCTACCCCCCGTCCCTGTGACCAAGCGTGGTATTTTGATACCCCTCCTCCTTAAACGGGTCACGTAGTATGAGTACGTTCTCTAACGTATAACCGACATCGCATCAATTGCATCGGTTGGTGGACGTCGGCGGGATATAATAATAATAATAATACATGGGACTTCCCACACAGCGCCAACGTAGGATATCCAACGTATGTATGTATCATATATCGGATGTAGATACCTTCTACATTCGCGGTTGCCCATTTTAGTGGTGACGAAGTAACCACGCTGTAAAAATAATAATTTCGTGAAAAACATTTTTGTGATATTTTCACCGATTTACTTTTTCAAAAATCGAGTTTCTAAGGAATAATACTTAACATCTAGAAAAATTTGGTCGTCTGTAAAGTCGGTTTACGGACGATAGTTTAACGTGATAACGTCATAACAAAATATTGATGAAATGATTGCATACTTTTATGAATAAAATTGAATCATTTTTATTGAATTATCACTATTTTGTTTAGATACGAAGAAGAAGTGAAATGAAATCTACAATTTAATTGACAAATTTACTTTTATTTGCACTTACTAACTCAAATATGTTTATTACTTCAATAAATAGATTATTTTAACTATAATTACTTTTGTATTTGCTATTTAACTTCTTCCAATCTGTGTTATTTTGTTAACGATAGGACGATGATAGAAAAAGTAGGAAACGAATCGGAGTGTTTCAAGTTTAATGTGCCTCGAAAAAGTCAAAGCGATGGTTGTTTCTCTCAGCGTTGTTAACTTATTAACATCTGATACGCATTCGAGATTTTACATATCTTTCATGAATTTGAAGAATGTTTCATAATTTTTCACGTTTGATTGCCGCATTTGTTGTTGTAATAAACAATGAAAACCACATTAACTTTATAAACAGTCGACGTAACAGTTCACGTGTAGATGTAAATTGTGTACTGCCGCTGTCTTTCTTCTCCTCGGACGCATAGGCCAATCGAATGGAAGAAAGATCGTGCATCGGTTCGGCTAGAGCGCAACGGGAGTCATCCTTTTTCGTGCGTGCAGGCAGCGTTCATTGATTTAGTAGACGTTGTCACGTCAAAAACAAAATTGGCAAGTGATGAGAAAATCTCCTTTAACATTATATCCCAATTCAATTTGTACGCATGACAAGTGTAATAAAAACGCGTCACACGTCTCGGGAGGCTGCGCCGCAATAAAGTTTCTTTGCTTCGTTGTCGAAAGTAACGTATCAATCTTGAAAACAACTTTCCAAGCATTCCTGTCGCTAAGTATAAGCAAGTAGATAGATAGATACAAGAATATGGAATAACCGCGGAACAGTAAACGTGGTTAGAAATGGTGAGACGCTTTGAAAGTATCAGACCAATGATGGTCGTATCTCTTACGCACACTCTAATACACAAACACACATAAATTGCGGATGTATTAATACGTATCTGGTGCAAATAAAAAAAATACATTTCAGACATTTAAAACATATTTGAAGAGCGTTAAAAATTATATTGTTTTAGAGATTTTTTAAAATTAATATTTCCTTTCGGTTAATATAAAATCAGTTGGAGCACATATACCATGACATTATTCAAAATCCGCCTTTTTAATATTTGATACCAATAGATGAAAATTTAAAAATTAAGTCTCCTATAATTGTCTTAGTTTTTAGGGTTCCGTATCCGAATCGCAGAAAAGGGAACCCTCATAATTCGTCCTTTTTGTTTGTCTGTCTTTCCGTCTGTCACAGCTGTTTTACTCGGAGACTATTTTTTGGCTTTAACGCTATTGGTACAACAGATAACATTTATAAGGTAGGTGTAGTAGGTAATACATTAAAATACGAATTAACTAGAAGCCCTCTTCTGCGTTTACCCTCTAACCACTCATATTATAGTTAGTTGGTGTGAGATGGCGAGTTTTAGTACGAGTTCCAGTGAAAGAAAGAGAAACCCCCGCGCGCCGGTTTTCAACCCCGCAAAATTGCGTAATGTCATTTCGATATTACTCTATAGTATAGTAATACGATACATTGACGACCGCTTAGCCTAGTGGGTAGCGACCCTGCCTACGGGGCTAGAGGTCCCGGGTTCGAATCCCAGGTCGGGTCAGTATTAATATGATGAATATTGATACTGGTACCGGGTCTTGGTTGTTATATATAAAAAAAAAAAAATTATATATGTATATATTATAAAGAATATTTACGTATGTATATCAGTTGTCTAGTAACCCATAACACAAGCATAATACTTGCTTACTTTGGGACTAGATGGCGCTGTGTGGGAAGTCCCATGTATTATTATTATTATTATTATTATTATTATTACAATGGTGATTACAAAATATCATTTTGGTGTACGAGTAGGTCGCCATACAAGTAACTGAAGAACGAAAAAAAGATTTCAAGCGCACATTATAACGCATGGAGTGCCTATAGATAGTTAAGGTATGCTTCTCTAAAGCCCTAAAAAGTGTGTCCATCCTCATTAACTTTTCAACTGTAGCTCCCAACCGACTTAATTTTTTTCCGACTCCTTCAACAATAATCATCAATAACTATTTAAACCATTCAACTAATTTCCACAAAACATTAATAAATTATACACATAAACCTTCCTCTTGAACCACTCCGTCCATTGCTGTCAATAATACGTCAATCCGCTGCTCAGTAGTTTTGGAGTTTATCGCGTTCAGACAGACAGACAGACAGGACAGGAGTGAGAGGTTACGTGAAAATTATATCACTACATATTATATAATATGTAGTGATATAATTTTCACGTAACTTCTCACTCAATACATTAAGTTCTCTTACATGTGGCATTCACTAATGGCATATGATTTATACTCCAGCTATAGCATATCTCGTTTGACTAGTGCGAGACTGATCCTGTTTCCTCTTACAATTAGAGAGCTCAATTCGTGCGTATGTGGTTAAGACCGCTCCGTTTGACTTACAGTGTAGTTTAAACATAGCACAGGGGTGGCTTTGAAAATACCTAAGGGATGATTTGCTCTGGACTCATCGCTCGAAATAATTTGTATTTTTAGCACAACCGTTGCACATTTATTTACATAAATAAACCTAATATATACTAATAATAAAAATCCATTCAAATAATACCTTAGCAACTTAACTTACACAGAAACGTATGTATTACAGTTAAAACCCATTTACAATTGAAACGCGTTTTTCTTAGTAAAAACTAGTTTCAACCGACATACAAATGTAAATATTAGTTAAAACTAGTTTTTACTGACAAGTAAATTTGAGTGTTAGTTAAAGCTAGTTGTAACGAAATCAATAAATTAAAATCGTCGTTACTGTAATCAAATTTCATCTGGCTTCCTCGTGGCACTACTTCTAATCCAACCGAATCTAATTTGGATTTGCAAACTGTTGCTAAAACAATTTAAATCGTTGATCAAAACAAAGTAATACTTAAATTATTTTGATTTCTAAAACATAGATTTAGTTAATATTTTATCTACTGTTTTAATGATTTACACATCGTCGTCATCATCATCAGCCCATGTCTCTCCACTGCAGGATACAGGCCTCTCCTAAGGCTCGCCACCACACACAGTCCTCCGCCTTTCGCATCCAACTACCCCCGGTATGGTGCTTCAGGTCAGCAGTCCACCTGGCCGGGGGGCGTCCAACGCTTCGCTTTCCGGTACGTGACCTCCATTCGAGAACTCGTCTACCCCATTGTTTATCAGTTCTACGGTAAATGTGACCGGCCCATGCCATTTCAGCTTGCTGATCGCTTCGGCTATGTCGACAACTTTAGTTCTTTGACGGATTTCAGTGTTTCTGATTTTATCCATCAAAGAAACACCGAGCATAGCCCGTTCCATAGCACGCTGAGCGACTTTAAATTCGTGGATCAGTCCTGCCGTGAGAATCTATGTTTCGGCACCGTACTTCATTGTAGACAGGACGCATTGGTTGAAGATCTTGGTCTTCAGACATTGTGGTAGTGGCGACGAGAACAGATGACGAAGCTTCCCGAAAGCAGCCCAGCGTAGCTGAATTCTTCGGTCGGCCTTTTTGTTGAAGTTGTGTTTGCCTAACTGGACAGTCTGTTCTAAATAGACATAGTCTTGCACAACTTCTAGAGTCGCACCCTCTACGGTTACCGGTCTCGGGAGAGTATGTACGTTGAACATGACTTTCGTCTTGTCCAAGTTCATCCCGAGCCCCACCCGCCGAGAGGCGACATTGAGACCGTTAATTATTCCGCTATGCTCCTCCAGCGACTCTGCCATGATGACTATGTCGTCAGCAAAACGGAGGTGAGAGATGTATTCGCCGTTGACATTAATGCCACAATATTTTCAGTCCAGCGTCTTGAAAACATCTTCCAATGCGTTGGTGAACAGTTTCAGGGATATAACATCCTCCTGTCGCTCCTCCTCTCCTCCTCTCCTCAACTCCTCTTCGCAATTGGATAGGTTCTGTTCGCCGGTCCTGGACCTGGACAGTCATTGTCGCGGCTTCGTATAGACACCTCAACACCTCAATGTAACGACAGCCGATTCGGCATCGCTACAAGGATTCCAGAACAGCCCAAGTCTCGACGGAGTCGAAGGCTTTCTTGTAGTCCACAAAGGCTAGGCATAGACTTTGATTATACTCTTAATAATTTACACGCTGAAATCTTATTTTAAAATGCTCGTTCAAACACATGCATTTTTATATTATATATATAAATATATCGTAGTAAAAGTGCACACTGCCGCGGGTATATTGCGCTCTGAAAATAGATCAGATTTACTATCTTATTATTTCTACCTTAAGGCCAGTGACTTACCATTGTCGTGATCGGGCAGCGGTAAGCTGTCGGAGGCATCTGACGCCAGCGCGAGGTCGGGCGACGCAGCGCCCAGCAACGCACTCAGGCCATCTGCTTCGCCACCTGGACAAACAACACTATTCTAGAAGCTCAATTCAGATGTTAAACACACTTATTATTATAAATCCGAATACGCGTGCGATTTTCACGTCGCAAAAGAGCAATGAAACGACATGATTTTTAGCACGGAAATAGTTGAACGGATGCTGGGGATGCTAATATTTATCCTATAAAAGGTTTATTCGAATGAATGACGAACAAAGCTTCATGTTGCGAGCTGGGAAGTAGAGTCAAGAAGTGGAACAGATGAAATGGTAGATAGTTACACGGGAAAACCAAGATATAATAGACAACCGCTTAGCCTAGTCGGTAGCAACTCTACCTATGAAGCTGGAGGTCCCGGGTTTGAATCCCAAGTCGGATCAGTATTTATATCATGAATATCGATACTGGTACCGGGTCTTGTTAGTTATATGTATATGGTGTCTTCGCTTGGTACCCAAAACACAAGCTAATGCTTAGTTTGGGGCCTAGACGTTGTTGTCATGTATACGTTATTATTATTATATGGATGTTTTGTATGTCCAGTAAAAACTGCTTTCACATACATACTTGTGAAGCTTATACACCTAGCTAAGGTAAACTATGCATCAGGACTGCGTACGCCAGAATTTCTACCTCAATTTCATTTCAATTGTCATTGCCAATATGCGAATTAACAGAATTTTGTGATATAATATTCTAAAATATTTTAATTGTAGCTATGGTTAGAACTTGAATAAAAGGCGTTTCACTACGCCGAAGTTCGTAGTGAATTTCCCTCGCGCAGCGTCACTTTATTACCAACTTTATGACGGCCGCTGGAGTTTCATATAGTTTTCGTTTATTTCATAAAAAAGTTTATCCAACTGCATCTTTGTACATAAAAGGAAGTAGGTATTTCGAACGCAAAGTTTTGTAAATTTATGAAATAGGTTCATGCTTAGAGTTACAAAATTAAAAGATGCCTATAGATGCACCTGATAATTTTCTTTAATTGGTTTGCTACATCATTCACTTTCTTAAATAACCTACTTTTCTTTGTATAAATTAATAAATATTATAAAAAAAACATTGTGTATTGCGAATAATAGCTCCTTTCAAATACACACTTAGCGGATAAATTGCCTCAAACTTTATGGCGGATCGGAATACAACGCTATAAGCGTGCTTGCGCAGGTACAGTCATATACTTCTCGCTCCACTGCGTCTCCATACCTAAACCTGGTTACTGCGACGCGACTTGTGCCTATGTTCACATACGCCATAAAGTTTAATTAGTACCATACTTAGTGTTAAAACTAATGACGCTTATCATTAGCAACTAGATGATCCGTGCAAATATTTTGCACACGATAAAGCTTACATAACCAGCGCCATTTGTTTAGCTCCTAAGAACAATGAAGATGAATGAATGAAGATATTTAAATAACTGCTTGGTTACTTTCTTTGTACAGACTAGGCTCTTTATTAATTTTTGTTTATTTCAACAAAAGTTATTATCGTTCTACAGTTAATCAATTAAACTAAGTTAAATTATGCGACTACATTATTGAAAATTGACGGTTTGGCAGGTAACGGAGGATAAGGCGTGTCGATCTGGCAACAGTAACTCTCAGGAAGTGCGATATTACTTCATTTGCAACTTTATGGTTCGACGCTCCCCTTCCGACGCTGCTTTTGTGGGTTATTTTATGAAAAAAACTCTTCAGGCCCTCTTTCTGAAATATAATGTAGGAACGCCGGCGGCTGGCTTTGTATAGCTGAAGGAATTCAGAGTGGGGGCTGTTTAGACCTTTGTTACGGTACAACCCGACTTAGAAAATTCGGATTCTTTGTTATTTCCCTCCAAAATGTTTTATTAAAGAAATATATATGAATGGACGACTACGTAAAATAATATCGAGGTAGATCTGTTTCCGTCTGTCGGTTCGATTTCTATAGATTTGTATTTTTGAGAATGTATTTAATATTATTTATTATTTATTTAATATCATTATAATATTTTTAATGATTTTTAAATACCGCAGTAAGTTCGATAGAGTGATACAGAATTAATGAATTAATAATAAATTTTGGTAATGTTTATGGTTCTGCAATTTAAAGGCAAAATCTTACGAAACGGTTTATTATATTAAAAGTCTAAATATTTATTTTAGTTGGATAAAAGTAATAATTTCGCGAAAGCGTAAAAAGTTCTATCGTGCATGTAATTATGAAATAATTTTTGAAGTAACTTTCTGTTACTTTAAAATTATTTAGAAGTAAAAAAATTGCAGTTCCTGGTAAGATAAGATAAAGTTTAGGTTAATATGATTCATACATTTTATGAGTACGCAGGAAATATTGGAAATATACTGTATGGTATATACAAAGTCTATGGTAAACACGCGGTATACATAATCTTTTTTGATAGTTTTTTCTAGCACTTGCAGAACACTAAACTTCAGGAAAGCGTTAACTAGTTACATTAATTATATACGTCGACTATGTGAGAAATTTTTTTTATGTACCTTTTTAAAAAGAAATGTATATGGTACCTACACAAAAAAAAATACTTTGACTACGCGTTATACGCCTTTTTCATAATAAATCAATTTAAAAGAATATTCAAATGGTTTGACACCCCATGCCATTTTCTGCCATTTGCAAAGCCTTAGCGTGACATTTATTTCTGTTACACATTTCTGAGAAAACTGTTCAGTTAAACGCTTCTAACGTTAATAATGATTTTATTTTGGGTTTAATTTTATACTTAAGTTTCCGTCCGCGGTTTGGCCCGCACACATGACTATGTACTGAAACAGCGCTCAGGGGACATGATATAACTTTGTGAAACTTTCTTTACAGAAAATTTTGAAACTTTAGTGACCACAGTTTACAAAATTTTTTACTTAAGGTTTTTTTTTCGTCGTAGTTAACTTTTTTAGGGTTCTGCACAATTGAGAGGAAAAAACGGAACCCTTATTGATTTATTTTGTCTGTCTGTCACAGCTTATTTTCTTCGAGTCTACCAGACGAAATAAATTTAATTTTTAACATATACCTACAGTGTTTTGTACCCCAATTACGGGTGTACCTATAGGTATATATTGTATTTTAAAAGAACCAATCAATTGTACCGCACCTCGGCACATAATAACAGCAAAACTTATTTGATAACCTACCCTTAGGCAATACCTACATATAAACCGTATCGGAATCGGTTTATTATTATAGAAATATATCTACTGCAACGCCCCTAAAAACCTGTGTATGCATTTGTTCTGTAATAATGTCTGTGTTACGTAGGCCATACTGAAACTTTCTGGATTCCTATAAATAAGACCTGATTTTACTTATGATACATTTATTGTATTTCAAAGTATATGCCGCCATAATTGACACATGTTTGCATTCGGTGGAACCATTATTGTAAAAAGCAGTTGGACCATTTTCTTGAGGGACTTCTTCAATAGCTTCATGGAATCCATTCACCGCCGATTTAGGGCTCTTAAAACGTATGCCTCTAAGTTTATCAGGTTTATCTAAATATTCGGGAACAAAAAGAAGTCGCATGGTGCAAGGTCTGGACTGTATGGCGGATGCATCATCAGTTTTACATTTGAACTCTTCAAATACGCTTCTGTTATCTTAGCGGTATGTGAGAACGCATTATCGTGATGAAGGACGACTTTGCTTCGAGGACACTTTTCCCGAACTTTTTCTAAGACTCTGGGCAAGCAATTGTTGACATATTAATCTGCACTTACTGTTCTTTGGCCTTCAAGAGACACTGTTGGGTAGTGTCCTGATTTGCCGAAAAAAGAAGTAACCATTTTCTTGTCAACAGTTCAATTTTTCTTGACTTTCGTTGGCAAATCTTCAAAAGGAAGGAATAATTCTGCCGATTGACTTTTTCTTTCCGGTTCAAAGCAGTACACCCAGGTTTCGTCACCTGTCACGATATTATAGACAGCCAAAAATTACCCTTCATAAAACTTTGCTATCATTTTACGACACCCCTCTACACGCAGTTGTTTCTGGTCTTCCATCAAATCATGCGGTATCCATTAAGTGTAAAGCTTCCGTAACTTCAGATGCACATGTAAAATCTTTTGCACTCAACTCATCCCAATGCTTAATACAGTACGAATTTGCTGACATATATTTTTTTTATCATTCTCAACTAATTGACTTACGGTATCAATATTAAATTCGGTAATCACAGTCGCTGGTCGACCTTTACGTACATCGTCATGGAGATAATTACGTCCACGTGTACAATCACTGAACCACGTATACACAGAGCTACAAGATAGAGATTTATTACCAAATGCCGATTAAAGTTTCTGGCAACTCTAACTGACAGAAGCCGTAGTGAAAAACATAAAAAATTATAGCGCGACAATTTTGTCTAGTTAAGTTCATTGTGATTGCGATACACAATTCTCAAACCGACGCCACAATCAAGAAATAAATGACTATCTCGCAATTTAACGTGAAAGTAACGTGTTCCCAGAGAGGTCCATTTTCAAATTTCATAAATGGCTTTCTATTTATTTTATTGTAAGTGGCCAGTTCCAGAAACTTTTAATATGCCTTACATATTGCAAGAAATTGCATCAAGATTGGCATTGGTTCAGAGAAATATATCAACTGCAGTGCTCTCATGCATAGATGCTTATAGAGATACTGTGTAGAGATACAACAAAAATGTGAGCAAAAAATATACGCCGTGGACCAAACATATACCAGTTGATGCTTTGGAATATGTGTTGATAGCTAGAAAGATGGATGGCAAGTTCGTACCTTGGATTGTGAAATTATGAAACCTTTACCAATAGTTAGACGTTCGATTGTTTGATTTTGAAAATTCCTAGATGTGGCATTGAAAAATATTAAATCATGTTTAAGTTTTTTACTGCATTAACACAACAACAGTAGAATCTAGTGTGGTATTTGACAGATAATATGAAGTTTACAGTGTTGCAGATAAAGAACTTCTCCTCGAACATTTTAGTAATTATCTAATCAGGGTCAAGTTGTACAGGTAAATTAGTAAGCTATATGTTCTTTAACTAGTGTCTTTAACACAAAGAAATTTTTGTTATAATTTCACAACTTAAAATAAATTCAGGTACACCACATGTATGGGGACTCGCCGTTGTTATTTGTATATGCATTTGCCTACCACACAATGTCCACAGGTTACCAAAGTATGCATATAATTTTCAAGCTTCGTGTGATCTCTTTTGAGTTTGCTTCTAAATATTACATTAAATGACGCAGAAAACCCTAAACACAACACGGCAAACAAAACACATCACATTCATTACCTAAACACGAGAACAAAAATTGTGTCGCATTGCGAGAGCACGTCATTTCATGTTACCTGTTTTGGCTGTCGTGTTTTCGCCTTCAGCTATTTTTCGTTGGCGCCTCTCTCACAGCCGCCGGCTAATTGGTAGCTAATTTTAATAAGCCCCACGAGCAACGTATTAAGTTAAAAGGAAGCCAAAGATCACGCCAAAGAGAGCCACTTAAATCTGACATAATTAGTAGTACGCCACCGTCCCCCCTTCCACAGATGGGGGCGAAGGAAATTGCTCAAACGCCATAAATAATTTATAGGGATTCGAAGCCGCACAAGTTTTAAGAGCTCTTCAGTGTCTACACAGTCTAATAGTTGGAACGCAGTACACACGTTAAATTCGTCGCTTACAGATAGATTTTATAGGCATTCTAGGCTACGTTGTTTGTAAACCGACAGGTGATATTTTTTTGACAATGCGTGAACGAGTCGCGTTTTTAAGGCGAAGTGCCTCCCCTCGACAGTGCTCTGCTCGCTTAAATCCAATGTCGACCAGGGTAAAAGGAGAGTATGATGGTCGATAACGCTTAGACGCCCAATAGCAAAAAATCATGCAAAATGTAGTTTAATTTTAGTTTAATATGACGGTCAAAATATATCCCTTGCGGTTGCCACAAAACTAATTTTTAATCCTCAACCAGCTACATATGTTCTTGAAAAACAATTCAATGTGATAAAGTACTTAAAATCAAGTTTTTATTTATCAGAAAATTTAGCTAAAAATCAGAAGCAGATGATATTTTTTTCAGCATTTTTTTTGTCCATTTTCATTGTAGTTGAAAAAATAGTCATTATTCGTGCATTCGTCTTTGTAACTTCAAATTACGTCGTGCTACTAGTACCTAACTAATGCTTTGGTATTTCTCCAAGGGCTCGGTTATCTTCCTGGAACCAATTATATTATGATATGCCCGCGGGATGACGGCTGCAGGCCAGGGCGCGCATTCACCAATTGTACTTAGTTTTTTTATATTTCTATTGCTTCTAACTCTTGAATGGAAATACGAAAATATTGTTTGATACCACAGCATTTGAACTGATCTCTAGGTCTCTGATCCGGAGTAGCCACTGCAACAGAGGTAACCATGTCTGGATTTCATATGATGAAATGTAATAAATATTGGTAGTATTCAATATTACAAGTTGCACAGGTGGACCATGTTTTATCTGTTTTTTATATGTTTTTTTATATGCGAGCGAATCTGTTAAATAGAAAACTAACTTCTTTTTTCTCTCGATGACAAATGTAGTTTATATACGTAAACTTTTCTCAAGTCATTGGATTTTGCGTAGTTTGCGCAATCCGGTAACGTAGAGGTAGAAACGACTAGATCTCTCGATTCGAGATTCCCTCTAGTTAGATTTATATTGTGGTACTTAAGCAGTTCGGTACGATTTATGGAAGCAATCGAGTGCCAGGCGAATCGTTTGGTTTCGCACGCTTTCATTTCATGGCATTGAGTACGTATATTTTTATCTTAATTCTGGTATCACCTCTAATGATTTGGAATCCACTGTCTTTGCATAAAGAAGTATGGTTGTCCGTTTACAAAAATTGTGGTTAACTTCGAAATTAGAATGAACGTAAGGTTCCTTTCATCTACACATCTATACTACTTATTTTGGCAATCTATATTTTATGACAGAATCATATAAAGTGTATCCATTACATTAATAAACACGAAACAAAATTATGGAAATCTATAAATAGCTCATTTGGTGTTTCTATAAAGACAGATAGTTGGCCACGTCTACATTATGTGAACCAAAATATATATCGAATTGAACAAAGCCTAATTGGAGGTTTCTATGAATTTATTTTACCCAACATTACATCTTAAAAACCGAAAAGGACATCTTTTGACTCGAAAACTACAATAGCTCTTGTTTATTTTGAAAAAAAGACTTTCAAAAACAAAAGCTCAGCTAATTACCAATCGTAAGGTTTAATTAGTGAGGTAAGTGAGCAAATTTTAAACTGTGTATTCGAAATATTTGCGTCAGTTGTAAGGAACCGGCCGGTGCGTGGTACAATTAATGTAGCTACATTAAATAGGAGTTTCATTAGAGAAGGGTAGGTTATAACACGCCAGATGTTTAGGGTGAACTACGACGTTTTATAGTACTGGAGTCTTGAATCGTGTGCGTTCTGTTAAATATTTTGCACATACAGAATTACTGTATATAGACCGTAAATGGATCCAATATATATTTTTCAGATTCCTCTAGATTCTCAGTTATGGTCGAAACACGAAAAAGTATGCATATGTTGTTTTTTATTCTGTAATGTACGATTTTCTACGGTTTAGAGAAGTTCAACTCGGAATAAAATGTCACTTTTTCTTTTCTTATGAACTGATTGAGTGTAGTGTGCTCGAAATACTTTTTCCAGATTTTTATTATATTGGTTCGAAATTTCCGGAAAAAAAAAACAACTTTGAACAAGTATTATCAAAATAAAAAGTGTTAAATTAATCACATTCTTATTTTAAAATGTGACAACGCTCTTGACATCAACCTGTGACATCAATGACATCATAATGATTCTTTTATATTTTGAACCCCCGACGCAAAAAGAGGGGTGTTATAAGTTTGACCTGTGCGTGTATCTGTGTCTGTGTAAATCTGTGTATTTGTGTGTCTGTGTATCTGTCCGTGGCATCGTAGCTCCCAAACGGATGAACCGATTTGGATGCGGATTTGTTTATATGAAAGGTGAGTTATCATTATACGTATAGTCCCCTCACATACGAAGTGTGCTCGCCATATAGGGAATATTCAGAATTGGGCTTTCATGCTAATAGTTTTTGAATTTGTTTAATGATTATTTTATCCGTTAAATACACAATCGAGTTATATAAGAATATTAATTGAAATAACTGTAAACATAGAAATTTAAACCTACATACCAATAACGTTTAACTTAGTACGAGCAAAACCGCGGAGAGGAACACGTACAAAGTAAATCCGAAAGCACACTCCCGCCCTCTATGTAAACTAGCAATGAATAATGAGTGCGACTGCCTACATATACGATTGTACGTTGTAACGTAAACATTGAGCTAACTCGATCGCTTGTAGATCTTCCGCGGTAACTCGAGCCCAGATTTAAACCTGAGCTTTTGGCTGCATTTTGACACGCTTTGTTAGGGATTTTAGGATTTTTAGCATAAAGTAAATTAATTTGACAGCAGCGTTTGTGTTTAATATCGCAGCGCCATTACGCAATTTTGCGGGGTTGACGACCGGCGTGCGGGGATTTCGGGAGGGTGAAGAACAGCGCACGGCGAACTTGCGCTCTGAAACTCGGACTAAAACTCGCCATCTTACCCGAGCTAGCTAGAGTATGAGGGGTTAGCAATGGTTGATAGACGGTATAGTACGCAGAAGAGAACTTCGAGGTAACATTTAAATATACACATTTCCTCTTGGTTTTAAGTGTCATAATTTTTGCTTGGAATATATTTAGAGGACTGTGTGTTTGCAAGTTTCCAAATAAACAGCGTATTATTTTAATACACGGAAATTAAAATAAAACGTGAACATTAAACTAAATGTAATTTTACAAAAATTAAACGTATAAATCTAGATTATGGCGTACGAAATCAATGGAGACCAAAATGGGATAATTTTATAAATTTTTATAGTAGTAAAACGCTGAGATACCAAATTTCGCGAATCAAAACTAAAATCTCATTGGAAAACGGCAACTCTTTCTTTCGCACGCGTGGTGCATGACGGATGGTGTTTTGAGACAGCAGATAAGTATTGAAAGACCTACTAATTTTATACCCAGCGATTACACAATCCTCTTAACGCTAGAAAAAACTCGCTGACGTGGATAAATGGTTCTTTCTTTGAACAGAAACCAGTGTCGCCTTTTCAGGGGTGGTGGTCGGAACACGTATCATCATCATCATCATCAGCCCATTTTTACCCCACTGCAGGGGCTTAGGCGAGGAGGTGAGGAGGGGGGCTTGGAGCTTAAGTCCACCACGCTGCTCCACTGCGGGTTGGGAATTGTAACGACCGCCATCTATTGACAGCGTCCGGGACCGACTGCTTAACGTGCCCTCCGAAGCACGGTGTCAGTGATATTGTATACTTAAGTCAGTAAAACTCATTGGTACACGCCCGGATTCGAACCATGGCCCTATGGGGCCTTATAAATTTGAGACAGGTTCGTTGCGCTCTGGGCTATCATGACTGCTGGAACACATATGCTGGAGTTCAATTAATGTCATTACTCAAAAATTAAAATAGTTTGATTAAAAGCATTATTATAATCCGAGTAAAAGATTGTTTAATTTGTGATTTTGTATGATTACAATTTTCTGTATTCTCCTCATTAGATTATTTTCATAGATCCGATTCCAATATAAAACAATGTAATAGTTTACTAATATCACGAAAGCACGAATTGACTAGGAGACCTTTTCTGCTTTTACCGTCTAACCACTCATACTCTAGCTAGCTGGTGCAAGATGTCGAGTTTCAATTCACGAGGTCCCCGCGCGCTGGTCTTCACCCCCGTGAAATTGTGTTTGTCGTTTTCGATACTGTGAAGTGACATTTATGACTCTATTAACGCTGCTGTCAAATTTATTTACTCTATGACGAATATTGACTACAAGAACAATAAGAAGCTCAACAATATTGTTAAATTTTCATCAAATTATGTAGTGAATAATAACGAAAAATGCAAATTTTTATGCTACTATAAATCATAACGCTTCATAAGATGATACACGAATAGGTATGATGGCCGATTGGTCGAGTTATTAGAGACTAAAAGCAGAACTAAAGGTCGCGGTTTCGATTCCCGCCCGGGAGTTTGTGCAATTGAACATGTTTATTTGTTCCGGGTCTAAATATAAAATATCTGTAATGTATATACTATAAAGACTAAATCTAAAATATCTGTAATGTCTAAATGTAAAATATCTGTAATGTATATACTATAAAGACTAATTAAGTACGTATATCATTTGTTTAGTACCCATAATACAAGCACGCTTGCTTTGGGACTAGATGGCGCTGTGTGGGATGTCACCGTTAAGATTATTGTATTGTTATAATTGTTTTGTCCATAATACTTGATAACGTATATTATTTCTCAATCTACGACAGTTTCACCGGGTTACAACAAAGAATACACCACTCATCGATTTGATTATGAAGTTGTCACCGGTTACCCAAATTGAAACGTGTTATTATAGGTAATAAATAATTAACTGTAACAACGTAAAGTCTACGATAGCTAAAGGTCGATAAATCCAGAATAATTCTTTCATTTAATATTCCAGATTCAATAATCGAGGGTACTTAATTCCCGGAGACTTATCTGACCTTCGGGGTACTCAAGCGCCCTGCAGAAATAAAAGTTATTCACGCGGAAGATATCAATTTTGTAGGCCCTAAGCCACCGACCCTAAGCTTTATCTAATATATTTTTCATGAATTTTTTTCAGTTAAAAATTAATTCGAAAATATATTACAATAGCCATTATAGCCAATGACAATTTATAATCCCATCAAAAACAATACTTGTCAAAAAAACCAAGTCTCGCAACTCAGTTGTTCTGCGGTAAAAAGTTGTGAGATCCATGTAATACCAAGTCGGTTATTAATTTATTCGGTTATAAATATATTGAGACTTGGCCATCGCCTGAAAACACGTGTAAATTCAATCGCCTGAAAACACATGTAAATTCAATTATTTAGTGCGATGGCCAAGTCTCAATATATTTATAACCGAATAAATTAATAACCGACTTGGTATTACATGGATCTCACAACTTTTTACCGCAGAACAACTGAGTTGCGAGACTTGGTTTTTTTGACAAGTATTGTTTTTGATGGGATCTCATTTCTTTTTGTATTTTGTAGACAGTTCTATTTTTTTCCTTTTCGGTACCTTCTACTTATTGTATATATGTATATTTATATGTATATAGTTTTTCTAAGATATATTATACAACCTTACGCACTCGTAATAAGTACGAATACGCACGTAGGTACGTTTTTTGCATTAATAGATAATTTAATACACGTGTTTTCATGACGGGAATACCCATTTTTTGCTCGATTTGGCAGGGGCACTACCATGCGCCTATATTTATATGGGACTAGCTTAAACCCGCGGCTTCGCACGCAATATAATAATAACTGCCGTAATAAAACATCGTTACGAATAAAGCCAATATTGAAAAATTTTACTGAAGACTTGGCTGTATGGGCTTAATTTTTTTTTTTGCGGTCTTTTCTAGATCTTTTAGTTTTTCCTTGATTCATACACCAAACACTACTTATATTCCAAATTTGAAGCTTCTAGGTCTGCTAGAAGTGCCTTAGAATTTTGATGATCGGTGAGTGAGTGAGTGACAAAATGAAGAAATTTGACCCGTTATAATTTCTTAAAAATACTGGTTCCAATTGAATGAAATTTGAAAATATGCTTATATAATATGCCTGCATGGTTA
This sequence comes from Luffia ferchaultella, assembly GCA_949709985.1. Taxonomy (NCBI): domain Eukaryota; kingdom Metazoa; phylum Arthropoda; class Insecta; order Lepidoptera; family Psychidae; genus Luffia; species Luffia ferchaultella. Next base: position 13,564,424 of record OX453256.1, on the reverse strand, counting down.
CTGAAAATTTCAGTCTTCTAGTTTTATCCACAACGAAGTTACAGGGGGTCGAAAATGGTCTGAATTGCTTCGAGAAAAGGATGGTACGGCCGTGACGCTTTTTCGCTCGACTTGGTGGGGGCACGGCCGTGCCCCCAGATAATGACATTTTCATGTGTTTTACAAAAAAAAAAAACCTTTGCATAGAGCCAGTAGTAGACCCATGTCTCATCTGTAATCACAAATCTTTGCATAAAATCACTTATATTTTTCATAAAACGAGCCAAATTATCTTGCGAAATTTACATTCGTAGACGTTTCTGGTCGATAGTAAGCAAACGCAGCACTCGTTTCGCAGTTAATTTCATACCCAATTCATGTGAAATGCAATATACCAGTTCCTTAGAAATACCTACTGCGTCAGCTATCTCTGATAATTTCAAACATCGGTCTGCTAAAACCATGTCATATATTTTAAATACCATTTCGGAATTGTAATACTTTTTAGACGTCCAGGCTTCGTTTAAATTCAGCTACCCAGTTTTTTACTGTTGCATATGATGGTGCACTATGACTTAAAACTTTTTTCATTTAATCGAATATTGCACTGCCCTTCAATCCTTTCATATACAAAAACTTAATGACAGCATGCTCCTTAATTTTATTCATTGCAAAATAATTCACGACAACGCTTTTCTAAATGACATTTAAAAAAAAACTACTGGCTTATCTGGCTTGTAATTTTATATGTGGCCAGTTACAAAACCAATTTACAGTACATTTTTTTTTAAATTTATCATAGAAGTTGGTAAGGCTAATTAGTTATCAACCCACCCTCGTATTTTACGTAACTAGATTTGTTCAAAAATAGCATTTTTAGGGTTGCGAATCTTAAAAAGAACCTGTTAAGTGCGAGTCGGACTCGCGCGGAGAAGGTCGCGTTCCCTAGTGTCTCCTTAGTGTAAATAACCTATCATAGTAACCACTAGGCAAACCGAACTTATTAGATTATTGAACTCTTCATGAAAATTTCCCGTTTCCTGTGGGAATGAAAAAACATTCGTTTAGATTTTCCTATACACTATATGTATGAGTAAGGCAGGATGTTCCGGATTTTTGATTTAATTTTAGGCTTAGTAGTCGCATTCTATTACCTATAAATAATAGATACAGGGGGCTATGGGAGAGTATAATATATTTTCGTTAATATGTAATAAACTATGCATTTTGAAATTATAATGAACATTATAAAAAAATCTATATCTCATAACGAGCACTTGTATTTGATATGAACCATGACGCACTTGAGATTTTTTTTAACTTATGTAATTTGCCCCTAAAGTGATAATTTTATTCGTTTATCGTTTAGTTTTTTTTTTGTGAAATATAAATGAAGCTCTATATTTCCTATTTTTTTTGCAAAATTTTAAACACTACATTTTCGGTGATAAAGGCGGATAATCAGTTTTCTTTAATATGTTTGAAACCCTGAATATTAAAATTATAAATAAAATATACTTGTACTTTTTATAATAAGGACTTTCAATTGACATGTCACTAGGAACCCTTAGAAAAGTTTTTTTTTTAAATTTTCTAATTTACTCACCAAAATAGTAATCTTTTATTTACGCCACAGACAAGTCAACCTTATAGACCACGCTTTGATAGGGAGTAGCATTCGCCAAGGCTATGTAGTGACACTACATAACTACGTCACCAATGAGCCGTCAGTTGGAAGCACGTCGGAAGCCATTGAATTGTCAATTTTGAACGAGCCAATAAAAACTAGCCGACCTCTCCCCGCACCCCGCCACTTTTTGGCGATTTCGTTTTCGTACTGACGTTTATTAAAGCGTGGTCTATAGGTTGACTGGTCTGTAATTTACGCCAAATGTTTGTTATTGGGTCACCAAACTCTGTATCATCGAATTTCGAATTTCAACGATCGAATTTCAACTTTTGCATCTAGTAGATTCGGAGAGAGTAGGCTGTGACAGATGGATACCAGAATGACCCTATACGCGTTCTTTTTTAAATTATTGATGTACGGGATCCTAAAATGGACCCCTATGGAATCACTTTGTTGTCCATTTGCATGTCTGTCGGTTTGTCTAGACACTTTTTCTCCGGAACACCTGGAGATGTTGAAATTTGTATCAAATGCTTAGGTCCACGATCCCTTGGAGCTAGCTGTGTTTTTAGGAATTAATAAGCTTTTAAGGTCAATGAATTTTTTAAAGCTCCAAGGGATCGTAGACTTCTTGAAAAAAAAAAAACGGTCTTAAAAAACGGTCGGAAAAAACAGACAAAAAAATAGAAGAGCTCCTGCAAGGGTTTCTTTTTTCTTTAGAACTACGGAACCTTAACAAGCAGACATGATTAGGATTTTCAATAAAATTTAACGTCATCAAAGCCCGAAATAAATACAGACGAAGCCGTCTCCTCTATTCCTCCATGTTTCGCTTTCGACCCGAAAATTGTTTTCGCATTGAAATGACAGCCGGCGTTCGCAACTGAGAATTGTTATTACCGGAATGTAATGGCGTCAAATGGCGTCAACGCGTTATTAGTAAAGTTATATAGGATTTCCAGTTAGGATTGTACAATTGTACATTCTTAAATGTATTTCGGAGATTCCCAAGGGATATAGATATGAGAATATACATATATGTTTAGAGAACCGACGAATGGCGAAGTTTCGTTGTATTGATATTATAGTGTGTTGTCTTATGTCAATAGTGTTGTCTAATATACCTGCCATATATTTGATGACCGATTGGCCGAGAGGTTAGAGACCCTAACTGCGGAGTCAAGGGTCGCGGGTTCGATTCCCGCTTTGGACAAATATTTGTGTGCATGAACATGTCTATTTGTTCCATGTCTGAGTGTAACGTATCTATGTATGTATATATCATTAAAAAGAAAGAATATTTAAGTACGTATATCAGTTGTCTAATATATGATACATAACACAAGCATAATACTTGCTTATTTTGAGACTAGATGGCGTTGTGTGGGACGTCCCAGGTATTATTATATATACTAAAACTAACGAACCATTAAAAAAAAATTGATATTCGACAATATATAGCTGAAGAAAACAATTTTAAAGTCAGCGTATTCTTCCGCGATTTCATTCGCATGTGACGTCACGTCTGGTGATGGAGCACCTGCCACGATCCAAGCCGCATAATAATATACGGGAGAAGACGCCATGTCACTCCATCGCATAGAACGAAGTTATTTACATGAAGGCTAACTTTAAAGTTTAATGTTAGTTTATAAGTTATCTTTATTGACATTTGAATTGGCATTGGCTGATCGATTTGCCCAGTGGTTAGAGACCCGAACTGTGGAGCCAAGGGTCGCGGGTTCGATTCCCGCCAATGAGAAATATTTGTGTACATGAACATGTCTATTTATTCCGTGCCTGGGTGTGAAGTATCTATATGTATGTATAAAGTACTTATATGTATGTGTAAACAATATTCAGGTATGTATATCAGTTGTCTGGCACCCATAATACAAGGTTTGTTTAGTTTGGGATTAGATGGCGCTTTGTGGGATGTCACAAGCTATAATATTATTTATTAAAAAACCGACCATGTGCGAGTCCGACTCGCGTCCCGAGGGTTCCTTATACTGTTATATAATATACCTACTTACTGCTACTCACCTTCGGATGATACTTGAACTCACATAACAAATTACAAATTATAAATAACGATTTCACAATTTTTCCTTTCCTTATGTTTGCTTCATGCCAGATTTCACAATTCCTAGGTCAACGCGGGAACTACCTTATGAGTTGCGATTAACTCGCGAGTGTCAAAATATACGGCATAAATGGCCGCATTTTTTGATTGCATTGACTTTGAAGTAGTTTTTTTTTTTCATTTCTAAAGCACCATATACTTAAATAATTTATATTAATTACATCTTGATATCTCCATTTGATCCCTCCTTCTTGAAAAAAAAAGGGTCTTGACACACAGATGGACAATGAAGTGGTCCTAAAAGGTTCCTCTTTTACTTTTAGGTACGGAATCTTAATAAAAATGGTGAATTTATCCATTGTAGAATTTCATCATTGAAGATAGTTACACCTCAAATATTGGATTCATATTAGCATCATTTGATTTTACAGTTCATGTTTCAGTTTTAATTAAAATTTTGAATCCGAATTATTATAACCCTCTCGCCTTTCAAAATGGCGACGTTGGTATTTTCAATCAATAAATCATGTGTGTGGAACAGTTTAGTATTCTCTGACATCCTCTTAACCCAAAACTTTTTATACGTAAACATGAAAGGAACTTTAAATAACACATACAACCTCTTAAATGAATTTATTTTTATTTTCTAGATATGTGGATGCTCAGAAAAACTCACATACATTGGTACACGCCCGGATTCGAACCATGGCCCTATGGGGCCTTATAAATTTGAGACAGGTTCGTTGCGCTCTAGGCTATCACGACATACGCCTGTTCGAAATACGCATAAATGTTCCCGTAAGATACAACATTATAAATAAAATGAAAACTAAAGGAAATGGGAAAACATTTCAAAATTCTACTTAGACCGTCGGACAAGGCAATTTTTTTGATGTATCGTATCGCACCTAATGACAATACAGCAGATTTACAAATCCTTTCTATCAATAAATATGATCGCATTTTCGCAGATTTGGGAAGAATTACAAAGCTTCATCTTAAAAATGCCGTCGTCGGGTGTAAATTTAAAAATGGATCGCGTCTAGTTTCTACTTGTGATTATCGATCGTCACTATGCGACCAGTAAACATAACATATACGTATAGGACAATCAAGACAAGAAAGTTCCAATTTTTGAGGGCAAATAATAGTTAGATTGGTTTTCGATTTCGAGTTTCCATTCTTGTAGTAGGAGTCAGAGAGCTATGAAATGATCGTTTTACAAGGTTTTACTGTTGACGACATTTTTTATATGGATACGATACATTAGAAAAAAAGCTTTGGCCGACGGTCTACACTTAAGCTAGTTCAATTTCAAGAGTAGTTCTCGTTATCGTCATAGCGTCGTTCCTCGTAAAATTTAATATACACGGGCTCCTCCACGAATTTATGTGGGTCAACCGCAAGGGGGCGTTGACGTCTATTGCTGGCTTAATTAATATTAGCACATCATTGACATATGGCCGGGGATGCTGATGCGACACTAATGGTAACGTTCCTTGCTTTAATTACTGTATTAGTTTAATGTATATCTATTTATGTATGTATGTCTTGTTATACGTTAACACGTTATTATTTATCAATGCATATTTCTTAGATTTTATTTTTTGCACATCTGAACTGTTTGTGGAACCACGCTCTAATTATTTTTTCCTCCTCCATTTGCTTAATCATAATTTCATCATCAGAACCTGTGGAGTTTTTTTTTAGAATATATTCCGAAACTTGGAATATGCATTTCGGAACGTCTCTTCAGCGTCCCGGTACAAATATGTGGTCTGCGTTGTTATTTTTGGAGAGTGGGGATGAGTGATCTCTTCTTACAATTGTTACTTGTTACCAAGTATTTCGATCCCCCATTACACTTAGTAATTTTACAATATAGTAAACAATAAATACAAACAATTCTAAGAAATCCAACATGATGGATGTTGCAACAAGCCAAAACAAGTTTCCACAAATTGAACTCTACCTAGACATATCGCTCTGATTCATAAGAAATACGGTAGAGTTTCATATTTGTTCCCGACCAAAAAGAAATAAGATTTTATAGCAGATAATTTTGGGTAACTTTGACCGAGAACCAATAAACCCAAAAAGCTACAATAATAGGCCTTTCGTGGAATTGAATTTACCGTATTTTCAGTCATTTTTACATTCGCTTCAAAATGAGAACGTACAGTAATTGTGGATATATTTTGACCTTTAGTTAGAAAAATATCCACAGAGAGAAACAAAGAATTTTTTCAACTTCGAAAATCAAAATAGCAGCTGTGAAAAAAAAACATTTCATATATTATTCGAATAACACCTGAACAGTTATAGAAAAGATCGGTGAGAGAAATAGACAAACGTAAGTTCGTCTTTATTTACTACAAAGCGTACTTAGTGCACAGTTGGACACATAGAAAGGAAATTTTCATTCAAGAAACAAATATGTCTCAAAATCAAGTTCTTAAATCTAAAAATATATTTTTTTTTATTAAAGGAATTTACTTCACACAAATCATTCCTTACTTAATTGAAATAACATTTCCTCTAGTGAAGAAATTTCGTTTTTCCTTATATGGGAATAGAAATATCTCGAACGAAGTAAACTCCTTTAAATTTGGTTGAAGCAATTATTTTTATCTGTGTAATATTCCTCAACTGTACGTTTTTAAATCACTAAAGGAAGTAAGCTGTACTGACAATGGAATATAAAAAAAATACTAGTCCGACGACAAGTTAACACAGTTTTAAAACGAGTAAAATTAAATCCCATTTTTACACCGCTCTCGCCCTAATTACCGAAGTGGGTAGCGCTAAGAAATTAGACCGCGAAAATGTATTACCGAGCGGCGTCAGACATTGTGCCGTGATTGAGTGTCGGAGTTGCTCGAAGGTCCCTCACCTAATATAATTTACGACAGTTCGTTTGGGTTCGTCTGGCTTAAAACGGGGAATATTAAGCCCATCAAAATAACGGAGCCATTCAAGCATTAAGGGCCCGCTTGGGTCGGGATAGGACACTCCCAAAAGTCGAAGATCGTAAAAGTTTATCCATTGTGTATAAGGCATTACGGATACCTGTTGTAAGATACTGAGTGTTTGTGATTATAATGTAATGATCTCTTGTTTAGTTTATGGCGAGTTTCTGCTTGGCATGATGGGGGTAAGACCGGTCGTTATACAGTCAAACTATAAGTGTTGACTACGGCTTCGCTTGTGCGAAGCACGTATTATTTAGATGGGTAATGTTAAATTTAAGCTTTTTTGCCTAAATTATTTAATTGTGGTAATCTTTTAGAACTTTCGATAGTATAGAGCAAGAAAGCTACGTAATCCAACTGTAGACATGTTCAAGGTCGAAATTACTGAATTACTAACAGGGTTCTTTTTAATAAAATGAAAAAAAAAATACAATGACGGAAAAATTAGAGCCGGATTATATGACGTGTTGGACTACTGAACTGTCGAATTACGGAGATTGATACAGATCGAGTAAAACTTTATGTCCGCTCTGAAAACGAGGCGAATGCTAATTTGCGGCGGTCAGCGGCGGTATAGCACTTCACTCACGGCCGCGCCGCTGACACTTAAAATTTGTTACTGCGAAACTACAAAGTGTTATGTTCGGATCGACCATAAAGTGTTGGTCGATTAGTACTTAGCAAGTTTCGATTTGTTGAGTTTATAGACTGTCAGCCGAGGCAGTTTTTTTGATGTATCGTATCGCGCTCAATGACATAAATATGGCAGTTTCGGAATCAAATGTGCTCGTTTTTTATTCCGTTTAGGAATATTTAGGAAGTTATGAACATCTCAAAAATACACGTCTAACATTTGCAGGCTTCGAATAAGTCTGCCTACAGATGCGATTTCTTAAATATCCTCCCCTGTACTCATCTTTAACACAATGCTCTTCTAAGTCTTATTTTTTCTTCAGCTAGTCCTTATATTCAACTATTAGGACTGGTAACAGGTAACATAGAAAAACCTTGCACGAGTCTTAGAACTCTTGGGGAGTTGCCTTAAAATATTTAAAATTATCAACGTCATTGAATAGACAATTAAATATTATAATTATTTGTTTGGGAACGAAACCAAAACCAAAAGAAGAAAAATGAGAGGAAAATCTGTTGATTGTACTTAATTTTAAACTTTTCTTTATTTTTCATTTAAAAATACTTCTAAACATAGCAACATAGCAATAGTAGATTGCAAGTAGAGTGAATAGCAATTATAGAACTACTAAAACTTATTAAAAATATTTTTATTTGGATCACTTGGTTATAATATATTTTTTCATGGATGATTAAGGGAACAAAATAAGCGTTGTTTAAATAAATATTGTGTACTTCTTTGATTTAAATCTTCAATTATATAATGATGAAAAGTCGGTGTCAAAAAACATAGATAGGTAAAAATATCACCTAACTGCTCGGTTATAATTCAGGCACCTATAGATGGTTTGTATGTGGTTAATATGGCATAGCGAGGGTATGTCGTCTGTTGAATCACCCACACAAGCACAAAAAAGTAGGCCTGTCATTTTTGTTGACATTGTATTTGCGAGGCTTCATTCTACAGAGTCCATCCATTTGCTCCAGACATTATAATATAACCAAAAGTTCAAACATGATTATCATATCAATTCGAAGTCTCTGAAGTCTGATTTCATCCCAGACACAGCCACCATCAGGTTTAAATAAATATATTTTGTTAATACTTTCCTTTTTTCGAAGTGTATTTGAATAATTTGTAAACGTAATGCAAACTTTTGAATTTCATATGACAACGAGGTCGTCCCTTTTATACCACAGTCAGGGAAAAATAAATTCACTAGAGTGACGTTTTATCTTTCTAAGTGCATTCCTCGACTGCCGTGAGTGAAGTGCTCTCTTACATTGTTTTCATATTTATATAAATACACACAAACAAAACGAATCCTAGATGCCAACAGAGCGCAAACCTAATAAATTAAAATTGTAAATTCTAATTTATTTATACCAGGTGTGTTTTAAACCTCTTGCCAGCTTGATGTGGGTAACTAAGTATCAGCTTCTAATCCCAAATAAAATATTCAAAAGAAAATAATATAAAATAAGATAAATTTATTTTTGTTTTTGTAATAGTAAAGTATTTTCACTCTTATTTAAGGTGTCACCGGATGCGTTTCACGGTCAGTAACATTGTGTGTACGTTTAGGTATTGCGTAGCGTCGATACGACGTCTTTGCATCTGATCAAATAGAAAAATTGGACATTTAATGAAATCAATAATAAATAAGGTTTTTATACGAATGAATGAAAATGCTGCAAACTGTGTTCTGTTATCGACGTTATATATGCATTTATCAGTGGCGTGCATTTAAAGTTTTTCATAGGGTAGGCAGTCCGAAAAAAATTAAAAGGTACAGCCACACTGCCTGCACTTATTTTCTCGCGTTTTTTTCTAATTCCCCTAAAATTTTGTTTGCTACAAAGCCCTAAAGAGATCTTCAAGAACAGACAAGTACATTATTGGATAAGTACGCAAAGTACAATAATTGGCATGAATTTATTTGACAAATTAAATTATATTTTTACATACGATGTTTGTTCGGCTTGTGCTTTTGTTTTCTTGGTAAATATGCAAGTCATGCCGAATCCTTGCTAGCCACCTTATATATCCAGCAATCAACTGATACATTACTAAACAAATCAATTACCGGATAAACAAAGTGGCCTCTTAAAGGCCGGCACTCTGATGAAATCTGATGAAATGCATTTGTCTCAATTATATGCTTAATGAAAGTATAACCTCTTTTTCATTTATATGTTAAATCGATATGCCTATCTTTTTTAAATACGAGTTTAGGAGCTATCATGTTTGTTAGCCCCGTTCGTGAAATTATGCAGATATACGTAGCCATTAGAATTCCAAACAGTCTTTGAAGTAGGTACTGTCGAAAAATAAGCAAAAAAACATATTTTAGTGGTATGAACGCACCCGGTTAACCATTTATAATTTTCGTAATACTTATTATTAAATTTCCTCATTACCATGCCTGTTTTTTGGGTTAAATTTAAATTAGGTACTGCTGGTCGACGGTTAATAATTTTTAATTTATCTGTATAACAAAACGTATTTGTCTGCACTTTAAACTTTCATTAAACAGACAGATCTGTTACAAACCTCACATGTAAGCTTTCCATCATTTTTTCATTAAAACAATAATAATTCACTAACAATCACAACACAAACAAAAAAAAAAACAACCGAATGCCACAGTATGTAATAAATAACAATCCGTAGAAGCCCAAGTCACAGACGTGAGGAACGTTTGATTATCCGACCGTGTTAAGAATCATAATCATTCGTAAGAACTAAATTAATTCATAAAACACTTTCATTTGTCGGCATAATAAAAGAGCCAGGATTTTAACTCAATAAACCGGCCGTTTGTAAAAGCGCCCTATTTCATATCTGATAGCAAGTGATATGCGGCCATCAGTAATAATTAGTATTCGACATGTTGTTTTCGCATGTTTGCGTGAAGAGAAATGTAAGTGTTAATACTGTCGCGTTTGTAGGTTGCGATGCATTTTACACCTAGCCACTTGATGGCGCTATTGAGTGTTTGTCGTTAGGCGCGGAATAGTATACTTAAAATTGATACATCAATTGGCGCGCGGTTTTAAAACGTATATTATATGATTATCTGTTTGTGGTTTCGTGTTTACAGTGTCGGCAGTGCCTTTATGTCTCTATGGTATGCACGAACCTGGCATTTATTTAGCAGAAGCAAAACAACACCTTGTACAAAAAATATTTAAGGAGGTTCCATTTCATCTTATTAATTTTTAGTTCAAGAATCATAACCAATCATTCAAAAGGTATCACGAAATATCAGATGTCTTGCTGGTTTGACTAATATTTATGAACGATGTACTATGAGATTCATGGTAAAATATATTGTAACATTTATAGCTGGAGTTTTTTTTTAAATGGCGTACGTGGAGTCTCGTAGCACATCTGAAAGTAGTTTGAAAAAATAAACTCAGTAACAACTATAATAACCGTACAACGTTGCCTTTTTTATTATTTTAGAATACAAATATTTTTTAACGTCAAACCGAAATCATATGTTTAGATTTACCATGGATTTACCGCACATAAAGCAACATAAAGTAATAACAATAATCAAAATAAAGTAAAAGGAGAAGATATAGTTTATGATCTTCGGTTATGTCTATGGTAAAATATACCACCCAGAATAAAACTTAGGGTAAAATCTATGAAAATATTTATAGTAAAGTTTATGGTTAGACCTGTGATCAGATTTGTGGTGGAATCTATGTTAGGTATAATATGTTTAGTTATAATGACAATAATAACCCCTTATCACACATATTGCAATACTGTCAAATCTCAGTAGGAATCCATGTGGAATCCATGAATTTCAGACGTAGCGCGTGGGTACCTTGGCTTCCAGACCCACTATTATTAAAACTTTCTTTACAATGCCAATTGCTAATAAATTTTTATAAAAACATTACTCAAGAGTTTTTTTTTATTTTAGGGTTCAAAGCTTAAAAGTCAAAAGACAAAAAGGGGAGAAAGAGGCTCATATGTCAACTTCTCGGAGTTGGTCCCATACGTTTTCGCTCCATTCGCTTTCTTCTACACCTCCATCCTCCATTTGTTTTTTCCTATGCCGATCAATCTCCTCCCACCTAGTTTTTTCTTTCATAACTCCTCTAACCTCCGCACCAACTCCACTGCTCCTCTTTCCCCACTTACCTCCATTCTTTTTCTCACCCTAATACTCCTTCAAGTGCTCTAAATCTTTATCCCCGCTGCATAAATTGCATTTCTTATTCTCATCTGCCATCCAATACTTGTTTTTCTTTTCCATATTCCCATATCTTAAGTCAGAACTATTCTAGGTGATCTACTATTCTAACTTACACTGGTACTTTATAATTGTAATGAACTTATACTAGCAAAAACGAAATAAAATAGTAAGATCAATTAATTAACTGAGAAAATAATCGTATTTGTCTATAATCTACTTACTATTTGCACGGATTCGAATAGTCCATATATTCTAAATCAACAAGGCCGTTTGGGGTCACTGGGACCCACCCTTCCACGGGTTTAATGGACTTGTTTACGGAAGGTTATTTAATAACTCACTCCGGAATTGGCAGATGGAATTTAGTAGTGCGTTTATACGTACGCCTCCGATCCTACTTCTCTATGAATAGTTCTCATAATTAGTTTTCAATTATTCGAATTAATAGGTCATATTTTAGGTTATGAATAAGATATTTTACTGCAGTCATTGAACGAACGGATAGCTGGTGTGGTTTTGCACAATGGTTCATTTAATTAACTTTATTACAGATATATCTAGTTTTTGGTCTCGTAGAATATGCTTTCATTAATTTTCTTAGAATATCATAATTGTGTCGTGTCTATATAACTATAAACTCTTATGGGAACAACATGATACAAATAGCTTCCGAAAGCCAATGGCTTGGACCAAAATTATGATGAGGCGTTGAAGTCGTTCCTGTGACGTTCCACTGCTTACAACAGCAAAAAAAATCAAACCCAAAAGTGAATATGAAATATTGAGGATAGTCACAATGTCAAATAAAATTGTAATCCTCATGAATAATTCAAAATATTATGATTTCATGTAGTCATAGAATAATAAACGCAATCCAGATGACATCATAGCAATATTTTATTAATCAAATTTTGGAAAAAAATCTTATAAACTATCTTTCTTAATGTCTTTTAAAGGCAAGATATATAATGAAAAAAAAAATCAATGAACTACATACTACTAGAAGAGACAGCACGAACACAATCTGTGCGCGCGGCACTATCACCTTGTTTCTACCACATTGATTTTTCGACCAAGTATAATACACTGTATTATACATGTGCTTGGTTCGTGTCCACTACAATATTAGAAGTATTATATAAGTTTTTAGTAGGTATTATACACGTCGTGACATTACTTGTAGTTAAAACAAATATGACAACAGGTATGGCAGCAGCGCCAGAAAATAATACAGGTAGAAAAATTAGTTTTGGATGGTTTTAGTTTTGTTTTGATTAATTATCGACGATAAGTTATGCGACTATCTTTTTTCTTCGCAGTTGATTGATTTTTACACGTTATTAACACCCACGACGGCATTTTTTAATGGTTGTTCAATCGCGTTTTTGGCACGCGGTTGCGATGAGCATAGGCGACTGACTGAATGAGTTGTTGCCGGTCGGCAACAACGCTTGCTGGAAACATTTGGTTCGTGGTGTCGATTCTATACGCTAGTAATATTAGTGCTATGATAAAAATACCTTAAAATTTTTGTTCCAAGCGCATTAGAGTTTACTAAACTGTTTAAGTCATGATTTAAACTAAGTAAGTATAGCATTTTGAGATAATATTATGTATAAGTCGTCGATAAATCATATGATTCGTCTGATTAAAAACGGTGTCGTTAGTTTTCAAATCGGTAGATTATATTTGTGTCAGTCCGACGAACGAAGTGGAGCAGAGCGACGAGCCGTTCAAGAAAATTATTTTTAAATTTTTGAAATTTTTTTAAATTTGTTTCATATAGTTTAAGTAAGCAGTCGAATAGTACGATTTGCCGACGACATATAGATACAAAGAATAAGATGTGGAATAGGCTAACCTTCTCGAAATACTCCCGAGTCAAACACAACCCCACAGGTTATTACGAAAACGCGTATAAAATTACATTAATAAAATAAAATATTTTTATACTGACTCTGGGACGTTGCCATGATGTAACTTTTGTCGAATTTTGCCAGTCGATAGTGTAAATAAAATTACCGAGCCTTGTTCACTAGAGAATCCAAATTGAATTAAAAACGTTGAAGGCTCGTTAGCATAATTTTTTGCGAGATCGAGTCGAGTTTAAAATGAATTTTGACAAGTCGATGTCCTTGCTTAGCGACCCCTCTCGTTAACTTAATTAAGTTTTTATATTGAAAAATCCATGTACATAATAAATGATTAACTAAAAAAAGAAAAACAAGCTCTTATAATGTAAATAAAATATACTGTCATATAAATATTATTGCCAATATTATTGTCAATAAATGGCGGTCCCCGTCCCGCAGTGGAGCAGCGTGGTGGATTTAAGCTCCAAGCCCCCCTCCTCACCCTGTGGGAGGCCTAAGCCCCTGCAGTGGGGTAAAAACGGGTTGATGAAGTGAAGTGAAGAAATATTATTGCAGACGGGTACATACCGAGTAAAAATCTATTTTAATTTTTACAACATGTTTAGTTATTGCCTCGCCTGTATTACCTTACATAACATTCAAGTCATATTTATGCAATATTATACAGTATTTTATTCATATTCTATAGAATATAAGAGCTTTTTTTTACATCATATTAAGCTTTAGGCTTGCAGTTTTTGTATTTTCCAAACTTTATTCTTATCAAAACCAATTGACTTTCCTTTTAATCCTTTAAATATAGGTTACATTTTCTTCAAAATAAATTATTTTATCTAGTGTTTTTTTATAACATTTGGTTGCCTTCTCTTTCACAACGCGTTCGAGACCTTGAGACCGAAACAGGGTGGGGCGTGCAGCGGCCGTGAATAGTGACTAGAGTTATTGGTTTATTTGAGAAAGGTTTGTGTAGTCATATCTCAATATTTTTCTATTGAAATATTATGTATACACATATCTTCTCAAATGTATTGACACGGCACCGTAAGAATGTTACTTACTCTCAAATATTATAATAGGTATTGAATACGTATTTTAATAGATACTGAACCCATGTGCACTAAAATGACTCGCACTTAACCGTTTTAATTTAATAAGTACTTAAGTTTAATAGTAAATTTATTTTATTTTCAAGAAGACTTTGTCAAGTAAATACGTCTGACCCTAGTATGAACAATCAGATTTCACGGAGCAAGAAGGCCGTTGTTAAAGACTGACTTTTTTTATAATCCCAAAAAGAGCGTCCGCTTTGAGTGCGCACAAAAGAAGGTTGTCTTTGTTAAAGTACACCATTTTGTTTAATTACGTGTTTTATTGTGTTAGGACATTTTAAGCCGAGAGTGGAAAAAATAAGAGAAAATAAAGTCGTCCCTCGACGAGTGGAATAAGTGAAGTGTCTTGTTTCAGAGTTTTCTCCGTTATTACGATTTGTATAGTGACTGTAATCACACCGTGTTTAAGTGAATATTATTTATATATAAAGTCGAAAAAACGCGAATTAGGTAGGTATATAATTCGATACCGTATAGAAATAATATATTCAGGTTAAATTATAACAAAAGCAAAGTAGATTTATCTATGAATTAACAAATTATAACGTATGAACCTATGAACATATGAACAAATTACATATATTAAGAACTATTCCATAAAATATGTAAAAGAATGTTCACCTCGGACAGGCGATCAGTAAGCAATACATGCTAGACGCTTTGTAGACGTAAGTTTGTACACGTGAGTTTAGCGCGGTGCTCGCAGCTCCAGGAACTAAAATAGAGGGACCTCCTGCAATTAATATTTCACAGTCCCGAGACGGGACTCTTAAGAGAACCAGAGGGAGTCGGGCCACATACCTCGATGACAGATTTCGCCACGACTCACATGCGCGAGTCAAAATGCGTCTAAGTTGATCTAAGTGTGTATAGAAACACAGTGTTGATACGTCATAAGTGCAAATACAGTGTTATAGTAAATAAACGAGATAGGGGTGAGGAACCAGTTTGGCGCGAGTTTGCCGGGTGACGGGAAAGGAAAGCTGGCCAGCCAGAAAAAAACTGGTATAAATGTGGAAACGATATTCTAGACAGTACAATCCATTTTTTCCACCAAGATAAAGAAGAACAAGTAGTCAAAAGTGAAATAGTATGGAAATAAGGAAAAGTATAGAAAATTTCGTGTCGAAAGTGTCGTGATCGCCCTAGCGCAGCGAACCTGTTCGAAGTTTAGAAGGTCGTCCGACCGTGGTTCGAATCCTGGCGTGTAGCAATCAACGAGTTTTTCTGGCTTAAACACATAACTATCACTGAGTCCGTGCCTCGGAGAGCACGTTAAGCCGTCGGTTCCGGTTGCCATCAATAGATGGCAGCCGTTAAAATCCGCCGACCCGCACTGGAGCAGCGTGGTGGATTAAGCTCCAAACCCCCTTACTCTGGGGGGAGGCCTAAGCCCCTGCAGTGGGATCATAATAGGCTGGTGGAATGATAAAATTGAAAATTTACCGTTCCTGACCCTCTCGCTGTGCATAGTGCACTGTCTTGCTGGACCTTAGTCCATATAAGGTCAGCAGTGCTGTCGACACTCAGTTGTCCATGGCGCGATGTACTAAGTAAGTCACAGGTGGCGCGCTCAATTATGATTACACATACCGCACTGTGTCCAAAAACATTACGTACGTCCCGCGCCTGCCTCACTTCCCGCCCGCGTAATGTTGCTAGATCGGGAGAGGTTTCCTACTGTTTTTGGGATAATCATATAAAATCAGAAAAAAGGTGTTTAATAAAAATATTAACAGATAGGTATATTTAGCTACCACCATTTTCACTATTATAGATCGTTATTGAGTAGCTTTTTCGTTGTATCACATAGAAAATCCAAATGAGAAATATAGACATCACTAATTTCTGAGTTTGATCGTGTAGGCGATTGTGGCTGTGTATCCTGAAATGAAAAACTTTAAGTCTATCATAAAATGAAAAAGCAAAATGCTTAATCAAAAACAGAAAATCAAATGTAATCAAATAAACATAAAAATTTTAGGTAGGTAAGTACCTACGCACATTTTCCAAAATCGAAGGTCCAGATGTTTCTATATGTGACTCAGACAATTGTGATGTCAATACCAAATCCCGAAATAGCATGCCATTATTAGATAATTCATATATTACTCCATTCACCAAAATTTATTTTTAATCGGAATGCATAGAAGATTCAATAACACGTATACAATGTATTCATAAAGGTATATCCTTTGTATTTTCTGGGAAAAAAAGAAATTTTTGGTATAATAGCCACCGAAGTACGGTATTGGATTACCCACCAACCACCTACCCGCCATCAACCCGCATTGGATCAGCGTGGTAGATTAAGCTCCAAGCCTCCTCATCCCGGAAGCCTAAGCCCCTGTAGTGGGGTATTAAAGGAATGATGGAATGGAATGAAATTGGATTATTTCATAATATAATTATGACCTACATAATGAACAGGAAAGGTGCAATATGAATATTATTTAACTAATATATCTTGACTAATTCTACCTTAGTCGGAATAGCTGATTTCTTTAGTTTTTTTAAACTACATTTTGCGTCACAAAAATATTGCTCGTCAAGGTGAATCGAACAAATTACGTTCCGCTCTGATGGTCTCAAAAACTTATCTAGCCGTGCTCTTTGTATGACTTTCATCCAATTCAATTTTCTTTGTTGTTTGTTGTTCACACAGGTGCTTTATTACTCAAACAATAGAGTATTCTAAACAGGTATTAAATAAAAAGTAGATAAAATTTTCGATGGAACTGGCAACACTCACAAAATGAACGCGCCATTTTTTAAGTCAATCACAATATGTAAAACAAATTCAATAATTAAATAAATCCACTTTTGAATACGTTAATTACAGATGAAATGTGATCCCATCCGATTTCTTCGTAAGCCCAGCAGCATTTTTGCATGTAGGAACGACACAAGACGACATTTTAAAATTAAAATTGACACTTGTACTGTACATTATAACGCGGTAAGTGCAACGGAGTGACTAATCGTAACAAAGTGAAACCACTCTGTTTAAGAGTGGTTTTTGTTTCTTCAGTTTCACGCTTACAGGCGCCTTCTGGTTATTCTGAGAAGTAAGTAGTGACTAGCGAGTAATGCCGCGCGGCCGAATATACAGTTGGTACGCGAGATTGGGCATAGTTCAAAATTTTGGAACAAACACCAAAATTATTGCATTTTGGAACGTAATCCAACATTTTTGTATTTGCCTATAACAATAGGTGTACTTAGTATGCCTTCAAAAAAATGCTGCGTAATAAAAGAAATTTAAGAAGAAAACGTATGCCTTCCTTTTCTAAACACTTCGAGAGCATTTTAATGTCATACCATTTTTAACCCCCGACGGCCACTACTACAGGCAGCGGTTGACAGCCATACAAACAAGTGCAATACGTAGAACATCGTAGCTATAATTTGTAGATATATATATAAAAACTTTTGCTTCCTATGTTGTTTGATAAATGGTTTTTTCTCTATAATGTCTCCTTTTTTTTAATTGTCTGCTACCAAAAATGTCCTTTTTCTAAAATTTTCGCGGTTGTACGTATATATATTTTTTTACTGTTTTCTCTTTTCTTCCGAAAATGTCTGCTTCAGCACGCGAGTGAATGTGTGTGGCATTGGCGTTCTGGGACATGCAGCGTATGATGAAAACCAAAATGACCAATAATGGGTACTATGAATAAGCCTTTTCGGAATCCGCTCTAGCTACCAATTAAATTATCGACATTCGCCTTTTGGGGCATGTCCATTAGACGGACCGCAGATCAAAGATGCACCCGTACCTATAGCAACTAACCTATATAAATCAATGGCATACTGCTTACTGCTAGCAGCGCGCTCTTTGCATACATTAACGTAGCCTATGTGTTGTGAGAATCAAAACAATAAAGACGTCCAAAATTAAATACGACATTTGCATTTGTGACGTCAAAATGTCGGTTTTGATATGCTGTTGCCATTTATACAAGTTTGAGAAATCTCTATGACATAAAATTGTTCATGCATCTAGTCCAAAATTGTTGAAACTCGATCGTACGCAAAAACTTGATATCTATATTAGATACAATTTATTTCGTTTGATACTGTAGCTTTATGTAGTTTGTAGTAAAACCGAGAAACGCCGCAACCCAATCGGCCGTCGGATGCGCTGACCGAAGCGACGCGCGGTTGCGATGCAAAACTGTCTATTTACTGTATTTGCATTTCAAAATAAGTAACATCGCGTCGCTTGCTAGGAATCGTAGCGCAGTTTTACAATTTTACTTGCGCATTCGCATAAACTAGAATTTATCATAGCTTGCAACGACATCCGAATGCTAATTTTACGGCCCGTTTGCGGGATACTGTTATAGTCAAAGAAAAACCATCGCGGTCGATAAACTTTTTAAAGCAGAAATTAGCTTTGTATATTATTATATAGTATAAATGTACCGAAGGCTATTATTACGCTTAGGATTTTTTAAAAATATTAAACAGTTTTGCTTGTTGATTGTTGTTATTATTTTTGTTTGTTTATTAATTATTTTTGCAGTTTCATTTGTGTAATTGTTAAGGGGGTAGGTTTATCATACAAAACAAGAGGGTTCGGCCCATGTCTAATCATCGCTGTATTTATTTATCAATATGTACAAAAAAAAATATATGTAATAGGAACTGTCACAGAGCGTTACGTTTTTGTTTTTGTTGATACCTTGTTTAGTTGTTTTAGAATAAATTTCTCAAAAACATAAATTCCGTCGGTTTTTTGTTTTTGGAAACAATGAGCCGCGAATTCGATATTAATGCAAATTCCAAAAAATAAAAAATGCAAAACGTACCACCTTAGGGACATCTTTTCTTAATGACTCTGCAAATTTTGGTTCCAATTCACACACATTTCAGGGGTGAAAACAGTCATGGCCCGCAAGCTGTTTCGACGGGTATTTTATAGGTATTTTTGGGAATTCGTTCTTGTCATCTCTGTCATTCAGGAATAGGTCGGAAAAGAGGGATTGAAATGGAGATAGCGATCCCAATTCGAAGCCGCGGATCGAATTTTTTGTCTTTATTTAGTGTTCATTTAGTTTATATTACTTACTACTACTACTATATTTACTTGGTTTTAATGTACTTTGTAATGTAATGTACTTTGAGACGTAATTTATTTTTTCTCCAAGTAAATAAATCAACCGACTAATTCACTAACTCGCACTGGAGCAGCGTGGTAGATTAAGCTTCAAGCCCCCTCATTCCGAGCGGAGACCCAAGCCTCTGTAGTTAGATATTAATGGGCTGATGGTGTGGTATAGTAAATAGATCAATAACAAAAAGGAATTTGGAATTCCGGTTACACATTGGTAAATTAGCAGCACGGCTTCAGCGCGATGCGATTATGCCTTATTTTTTTCGATGGAAATTCTTGAGTTATATACATTAGCGCTAGATTTTGACAAAAACAAGGGCACGCCTTTATTACTAGCGCCAACGACGGAGTAGCGCCGTTTGCACCGCTGTTTACTGACTGCGGCTGTACTCTGGCTTATGAAAAACACTAAAGGCAATGCCACGGTAAAGTATTCGGGTTTTGAATTTGCGGCCGGCAAATGCGCCAGGCACTCGCGGCCTGCTATTTTACATCGAAGCGTTTTTTCGGGAACAAGAGGGAAGTTTTTAGAAAAAAAAAGATCACAAGTTACTAACGAGAAGAGCCAAGTGAACAATTTTATATTTAATTTTGTTTTGTTCAAAACCTGTATTTTTGTACTTGGCAACACGTGGCATCAGGCTAAACTGTGATAAGAAATTAATATTATGAATTTTTTAACAATTACTAATCCATACGCGATTAATTTCACAGTAAAGTATACGATTTGAATAAAATAATTTTTTTAAAAGTATTTTAAAGTTTTTTCTTCTTCATATTCTAAATACTAACTAGGTATATTCCAAATTTCTGGTTTGAAGGTCTCATAGAAATATTAAATAATTTTGAAGATCTGTCTATGAGTCAATAGGGACAAAATATCGGATATAGCGAAAATTTCATGGCAGATATTTTCTACTTTGCATTTATTAGAAACTAGTAATTTGCGAATTTAGGCAAGGCATTGGTACAATTACTGCAAACGTAACTTTCAGGTTTTGCTCGCATTTGTAATAGAGATATAAAAAGTTTAAAAGTGCCTCGAGTCGCTTCTTTCCAGAACAGGATTCCCGGTGGTAACTGGTTGCTCAACTTGGCAGGACCACTACCGTGGCACCATCAGAAATTATGCAACGCCCATCACTGAGACATAAAAAGAATGAAAACTACAGATCTAAATACGTTTATAATCAACTATGGAATAAAATAAAACTCAAATTACCAGGTTTAAAATAGAGTATCAATTTAAATCTTTATTGAACTTTATATTGGAAATGACATGCTTCATCAGTCGTTGAGGCTTGTGATGTCAAATTATTATTACCATATGATAATATTTTAACAGTTCTTCTATGAACAGATACTTTTTGTAAATGTATACGTATATTTTTTGTTATGGGGTCGATGTAGTCATTAGTGGACTTTTCTAGTGAAAATTATCAATATTAGTTCATAAACTGATCTCTTAAATTATTTTCTGGAAAACAAATATGACTATCAATGAATTCAGTCAAAATTTTTCATTCGGTAAATTTGAATCTCTAATAAAGAGACGGTTGAATGATTTCGCTATCTGACTATTCCAGTTCAATTCCTATTTTAAAATCTTAAGTACCCCTGGGCCTTATCAGGAACTTTTACTGCCATTTTCTCTTTAACGGCAATGTCTATGAATATATTCGTTATTGTTCTTGATTCAGGGACTTCGACCCGTTGCTAAAAGATCGGTGACTGTTCGAGTGTGTCGCAAGTCGGGTACGCACGATGGTATGACACGCAATGTCCACTATGTAATGTATCGTGTAATGCAACCGTGTAAACGAGCTCGCGATCTGGTGACGGTAAATCCAATAAATATTTCAATGGATTCGCGTAGGGGCGGTGCTCGCGTTGTTGTTCCGTCGGCTGTCGCTTTTTAATGCGAACACAAAAGCGCTTCGCGAATTTGCAATCTGCAAATAATTGCAAAGCGAGAGTGAACTTGAGAAATACATAAATGGATGAATATGACTAGAGCTAGTTTTTTGTTGTCTTCGCGGATTTTGGTAACTTGTGTGTAAAATTATAAATACCTTAGGTGCTATTCCACGGTCTGACAATCACACAGAAACTACGGGTCGCAACAAAATTCGCGTTACGTTACATGTTAAGCAAATGTCACGATATATGTTACGATACTCGTGTTACGTGTTGAATCCGCTAACTTATATACTTACCGATGTCAGCAGCAGCATGCAGCAGATCGGCCAGCAGCTCGTGTTCGTGGCAAGCGATAGCTAGTCGGTCGTCTGCCAGTCTTGCGTCCAGTTCGCCAGGCGCCGCCTCTCGTAACTGCAATGCCACCGCTCCTTCGCCGCCCACCGCCGCGCTGTACATTAGTACTGCGCGCGGCGAGAAAGCCGGCAACGGGAGACGTGTGCTCGCCACCTGAAACAATATTATTTAGATGGTAATCACATATATAGTGACGACCGCTTAGCCTAGTGGGTAGCGACTCTGCCTACGACGCTGGAGGTCCCGAGTTCGAATCCCAGGTCGAGTCAGTATTTATATGATGAACATTGATACAGGTACCGGGTCTTGGGTGTTATATCACATGTATGTGGTTGTCTTCGCTAGGTACCCAAAATATAAGCTAATGCTTAGTTTGGGGTCTAGACGTTGTTGTGATGTATTATACGTTATTATTATTATTAGAAAACAGTGGCGACACCGCGTCTAGTCTACAGGTACATTAAGTAAATATTTTTAATTTGCGATGGTAGAACACCATGTATTTAAAATTATACGTATGTCTGTCTGTGCACGCATCACACAAAAATACTGGATAGATTTTGATGTTTGATGTGAAGGTAATTTAATATCTGGATCAGCAACAACCAAATTTATCAACTTTGGAGATTTTTTAAAATTCAACGTACGGGTTGTAATAAAACATACTGTTTGAATACATGGAATCATAGTTTAATACATGATCACGTTGGTTGCTATTTTTATAGGACCAGAAGTACGGAGTGATGATGTTTGAAAACTTGCAATCGAGAGTCACCAAATCGACGTTGATAAAACTCTCATAACTCAAGACAAAATCCAACCTTAAACGCATGTATTATACAGGACTACTTTCAAGAGAACACCAGTATGAGAAAAGTAATCGCCAGTGGAAAATAGTGGTGATATAACGTTGCGCCGGATTTGTAACATTCGCAATGAGCATGTTACAAAAGAAACAGCCGACGACGCGTCAATGACGGTCGCGACCAGCGTGCCTAATTAGTGCGTCGAAAGCTCGTCGAAAGCTCGTTCTGTAACACATTGGTCGCGAACATTATAAGTCAGTCGCCGTTTACGGAGCGAGCTTGAAGTTAGCTCTCGGTCTATAGTGTAATCGCTGCGAATGTTTCATGTAAGTCACGGAATTTACAAAGTTATGAGTGGCTCGCTATATTTCAAAAAGTTGGTATATTCATGTGTGCTGTCGAAAAATTACTCCATGAATAAATAAATAGTCAAGGGTGACTCTAGGGAGATGCGGTGGGGCGCTGAATTCCCTGAAATACTAATCGAAGCAGAGATCCTGTCGATCGATAGATCGCACGAAGGTTGTTTTTCTTCCTTCTAGTATTAACATGTGCATTCATAAAAAATGTTTTTGTCGTTGTCGGTTGGTCTGAATTTCACTTAATGAAAGAAGAAAAAGTTTTAATTCATAAAGGAGAGGAAGTTGCTATATGTTATTTATATATTTTATTTTATTCGGAGTACCAAACAGCGTTTATACATTTAGTAATACTAAAATTTACATATACATAGCTATTAATACTTAGGTATACGCATCTAGAAACTATGATATAAATGGCAAAAAAAGCCAGGTTAACATAAATCACACACACGAATCATTTGTGCCGTCATCGGACGTGAGGCCTTAAAAATGCGACGTAAAGCTATTCTTCACATATGAAATCTTAGATCTAAACGATTCCAAGTCGCTGTCACTCTTATAAACACTATTAAAAGAGTTGCTCGCTCGTAAGAAGAATGAGTTTCGGCGGTAATTAGTGTTAGCCCAAGATATTGCTGAAGGTTGTTATATAAAGTATATTGCACCACCTACAATACAGACGCAATATGACTTAAGGCCGCTCCTGTAGATAGTTATACGCTCAATGATTTATTTACCAAATCGTTCGACTAACGGCAATAGGTCGTAAGCCACAATTTAAAAATAAAAATGTTTTTGCGTTAATCGTTTCCGTTGTATCCCACACACCTACAAACAAAATATCGTAAACCACAATTGGCCTATTATTTTATGAAAAATGTTTTAGTAAAACCAACATTGCAAATAAATAGCCATAAACTAAATGTCGTAACCCACAGCTAACTTTAATAGAAAGTTTTACTTTTAAATAAAACTTTATATTAATGTTAAGTAAATTATGGATTAAAAGTAAAGTTAATATAAGTAAATCGTTTATTTAACTTATTATATATTTTAATTTAGTAACAAAAGATATCTAATATAGCACAAATTTTTCTTCTCCTGATAAATGGAAGATAAGATAAGATAAACATTTATTTCTCTTAAAAACCTAAAAAGTATACATTAAATGACACAGTTTTTTTTTTTATAAAATGGTGTATAGGCTAAGTTACTCTATGGTTATTCATTGACGCTAAAATGGGTCGAGACCTGTTCTATAGCGTCAAAAATACATTACAAAAGAATTATACAATGCCAAAATTGGTAATACAGCGTCAACCTGTTAAACTGAGATGTTAATGATATCAGCGACTTTAATTTATTATTAAAAACAGAGTGTGTAAATTTGTGTGGAGATGAGAATTTTGTGTTATATACTATTTAAGTATGTACTTTAAGAAACATGACTTATAAGGTCTTCAATTTGGGTGTACGAAAGAGATTGAAGCCAGCCCGTTACTATTTGAAGGTTTGTTGTTTACGACGTATTACCGTTAGCCGAACGATATGAATATAAATTTTAAACGGTTTACGCTTCCAACCGTAATATCATGATTTATATTATATATTTAAAATACTAATAAATCATTAAGCTTCGACGCTGTTGCTAATTTCGCCGTCACATTGTAGTTTCACCCCAAACCGCCATTGATTGGAAATCGTATGTATATGGTACGTACTAATTTCGATTTTCATAATAGGTCTTTGTTTTGTATACGAACTGTTGTACATTAGTAACTTTCATCAAACTCATTCTAATATACAATAGCTGTCAATTCCACACGCGAAACGGAGTGATATTACACACAAATTAATTCAGTCATTCGCGTGACCATTAATCTAGATCTGACGCGTTAACGAGCTCCCGGTACACGCACATCTCGTTCTGTTATACAGCTACTATATAACTATAAGCTTGCTATTAATGCTGCTTATAACAGTTCCAAGCTTTGCGGAATTTATTCAATGTCGCTGGGAGTTGTATGATGCTCAAAAGCTATCGTATATCGTATAGTTATGGGCGATTATGAATTTCCTTTAACACTAATTGAATTATAGAAAAATACCATGATCTGCGCTAGCCCACACAGCTCTCCGCAGATTCATACGGAATGACGTAGAGGCGCAACAAAGATTCAAATTTGAAAAAAAATTCTTTGTTAATAAGTACTTCCATCAGCCCTTTTTATACCCCACTGCAGGGGCTTAAGCCGCCCCTCAAGGTAAGAAGCTTTGAAGCTTACATCCACCACGCTGCTCCAATGCGGGTTGACGGATTGTGACGACCGCCATCTATTGACAGGAAAAGAGACCGACTGCTTAACATGCTCTCCGAGGCACCGAGTCAGGGGCAGTCAATGTACTTAAGTCAGAAAAAAGTCATTGGTATACATGCCCGGATTCGAACCACGACCACTTAGCCTTATAGATGTGAATATAGATTCGCTACGGCTCGGGCTATCACGACATTAATAATTACTTACCTATAATATATTTCTTTAAAAAATGTAAATTAGGAGACGAGCGCTTTGCATGACATTTCATACGAATGCAGATAACGTGTTGCAATTTCATTGCTCATTGACGACGGAAGCTAAGTCAATGTCTCTCAATGTCAAGTACCCAATGAATTATTACTTAAAAGCTTCAAATTTAAAACAAAAGCACTCAAAAGCTACCTTTACTCTTTATTTCAGTTCTGCAATATACTTGTACTTTCGTACAAATAAAAGCGCAATGCACTGTTTCGACGTAGACGGATTTAATGAGCGAAGTGTATGTAAGAAGATCTCTGGAGAATTCATGTCTATGGTTCGAAACGTAAATATTGTTCGCCTTTTTCGTGATATTCTGCGCTCGTGTAATTAACAGATATGTGAAAGTACTATACATATAACGAAAGATAGCGAGCAAGTAAATCAAAACGTACAAATACATCCGCCGTCGTATGTAACCAAATATTAATTACGACAAGGTATTGTCTTGTCTTGTAATGCTCTAACGATGAGCGGAGCGAGCAGTAAGGCTGTGGCGGCGCAATAGTGACGGATAATATATTAACGTACGACATGAATAACGCTATTATGTCCAGAAACGTTTCATGCGTGTAGCGTTGTCAGTTTATATTATTAGTATTTATTTATTTATTATGGAAGGTTTTGCGACAGGCACAGAATAGATAATGCAGTTATAGAAAGTTAACCCAGCAAAGACATTCAAATAAATAGGTAGCGATTTTTCAGCACGCACAGCGCTACATGCGTAAGAACTCAATGCTTAATATCCTCTTTTTATA
Organism: Luffia ferchaultella; assembly: GCA_949709985.1. Taxonomy (NCBI): domain Eukaryota; kingdom Metazoa; phylum Arthropoda; class Insecta; order Lepidoptera; family Psychidae; genus Luffia; species Luffia ferchaultella. Next base: position 13,538,026 of record OX453256.1, on the reverse strand, counting down.
TCGCAAAATTCTATCTCTATCTATGGCGCCCCTTGTGTAGGTTTGGCGCAGGTAACCGTTATTTCAGTGGAGGTTGTGTGGTACGTGTAACTATTCGACACGTGAAATAGGCGTAAGTAGCTGTAGGATTTCGATATAGAAATTTGCCAAAACATTACGGTTGTATTCAGTTTCGATTACACATCAACCCTTCTGCTGCAAGAATTTAAAGGTTCAAGACACCAATGAACCCATAATTGTTACAGTGAAGTGTACGCAAGCTGCATTCAAAATGAAGGACAGATGTTACGCGAAAACGACCAACATTCCAGCGAAGTGAAGCCAGCAAGTGGAAGACAGACTGTGCTTCTATTTCATTTGTTATAATGTGGAGTGGGAGTCAGTGTCGGCTGACATCGCTACGACCTTGCAAACCAGGGTGTAGAATAACCATCTATGATTGAATTTGTCTATTAAGTGCTGCACATCGGAATCATATTAATGCTAGATGTCAAAAGCATCAGTAAATAAATTTAAGAATCTTATTATTTAGTGTTACTCTGGTGTTACAGTTATCATTCGATTAACTACATTTAGCTTTTGAGGTGATGATTTGCGTACAAACATAGAGACATGAAAAAGTGGACTTTGCATTGCACAAATTCTTTTTTGATTGGCTCAAACGATAACGCATTAAACATATCAAGCCAATCAGGTAGCAAAACGCCACCTCAAACACTGATGTTCAAATCCCATGAAAGACTCAGTAATGGTACAAAACACTACCAGCGGAACCACTGCTCTCAGGTGCGCAAATCCTCGTCTATAATTATAATATAGATAATTATAGACGTAATATAGATAATTATAATATATTTGTGTTTTATAATAATAAAGTAAGTAGTTTTTGTGTAGGTATTATTAAATTCATTTCATCTGCAATTTAACTTTCGGTTTACTACGACATTCTACTGGCGGCGAGACGCAACTGTGAACACGATAACCTTCTTGAATAAGTGCATCAAATTCAAATTCAAAAAGTTTTTATTCAATATAAGATATTTACACACACTTATTGAAAGTCAAAATAAATGGATTAGGTACCGGTTACAAAACTAGAAGGAGAAGAACCGGCAAGAAACTCCTCCCTGTTTATTTTATTTAAATATATGTTTCTCTTAAATTCATCATTTTTTTAAATTTTTTTTTAATTTAAAATGCTTACAACTATTACAATGATGTCCATGCGCACTTATCATTTAAATACTAGCTGATACAATAGTAAGCTTTTTTCATAAGTTGGACTTTAACTCGCTTTATAAATTGATTTGAATTTAAGTTCAACATTTCTTTAGAAATTTTATTATAAAAACGGATACAATTTCCCATGAAAGAATAATTAACTTTTGAAAATCTGAACCTGGGAATCGATAACATATGCTTATGTCTTGTATTTAAGTTGTGGCCATCACCCACCCTAGAGAAAGCATTTAAGTATTTATGCACATAAATTATATTTTTATAAATGTACTGACAAGGGACTGTCAAAATGTTACTTTCTCTAAAGTGAGCCTTCACACTATCTCCAGATTTTAATGTATATATAGCCGTCAGACATATGTCAACTTTTGTAGGAAGTTCAGCAAAATATACAAAACATTTATCGTACCTTATATGTACATTAGAAGAATACATGTATTAATACTGGTACCGGTAACTGTAGACTAAGTTATTACATTATCAGCAAAATTATGAAACAATAACGCTTATAACAAAGCTAAATATATTAGACCCAGTGCCTTTCCATTCCAAGGAGTCAGTTAATAGGACGGCTATTAGCCGACTCCTTGGAATGGCTTTGGTCTCACTCATGTCACTTACGACTGAAAACAGATGAAAATGAATATAAATACTTATGAAGCTCATATAGTCATTTTTAAAATTAGTTTTTCAAAATAAAAGCCTGTAGTGAAGAAAGCAATTAAATGAAAAAGTGATTTTTTTTCATTTATTCGGATATGGCAAATACCAATACCTTACGAAGGGTATGATGATAAAAAAATATAAAAAAAACAGTTTTATTCATTCATTTATAGATTTTGAAAGAGACAACACAAAAAAAATGTAAATGTAAAATTTTATAACTGCCCATTTTACTGCTTGAGATTATGTGAAACTATTAATGACTTGCCTTAAAAAACTCATAAATATTATGTTATAACAGTTACAGAAACCTCGTAATTATTTTTTTCAATGACATAAAAGCAAATATTAAATATTAATAACGCTAAAATTATTTAATTTTAAAAATGTGTGTAAAATAGTAAATGAACATGTTTATATATATTTTTCAATAGTGAAATAGAATTAATTAAATTTAATGAAATGAAATTAATATAATAAAATTTGATAAATTTTAAAAATATAATAGAAATGTATAAATTTAAATTTTAAAAAGAAAACATAAAGCCCAGTCCCGAGAAAATGAGAAAATATCGAACTCAACATCAAAGAAAAACAACTCTTTTCATTTATGAATGTTTGAAAGCAGTATATAAATAATTTATTAATCCACCGGGTCGTTTGAATATAATGGAATAAGCACTCAAACCTAGTTATAATAAAAGAGATGGTGCAGTTAACTCGTTAGAGCTTCGCGTTGATTATAAACCGATTACATACACATTGAGCTCGCACCAAATATCCTATACATGTTGCTAATATGTATTCTAGTGTGTCATAGTTAGCGTTTGTTGGCTCGTGGGTGTACTTGGGCATAAATCGTTTTATCGGCAAAACGGTTTTAGTGAGTTCTGTTCTGATTTAATTACAAGACGTGTTCTCTATGTGAATTGGGTTTGAGAAAACTTTGAACGTTGAAAGCTGTGCAAAACAAACCACTGATCGCGTTCGCCTTGTGATTTAAATCTATGAGTATTATAGTGTAGTCTTAGATTGCATAATTATTAAGATGGAGCGCTTCATACTTTTAAACGGTAGAAAATGTGAGCAAAATGATAGACTCGGTGTTTAGACAGATCATACGTAATAATTTTTTTATAGAAATATTTTGTTTAATTACACATGAAATTTTATTTTTGAATACCTATTTATTTTGTTTTACAATACGAATTTTACATGTGAATCCCAACAAAATTCAACTTCATAGCGAATATTTCAAAACCTCAACACCATATTTGGTCTAAGTGGTATATTTATTTTACATATTTATTCACATTATTGTTGCCGCAATGCTGTATCTCTATGAACATCCTTGGGTGTAGTTGGGGTTTCACTTATTATTTCCGTTTCAAAGATCTATACTACTAGAAATTTCCATTCGACACCGCTTCAGCAAAATTTATCAATCGTTTCATACTCGGTTGTCATTTTCGGGTGGTTTGCATTTCAGTCTTTAGAGTTTTGGTGCTAAAAAAGAGCCCTTGTAGGATTATTTCGCTGTCCGTCCGTTCGTCTGCTCGTGATTGACCTAATTTCTCACTTAATACAAGTCCAATAAAACAAGCAATCAGCGTTTCGAATTTTACAAATAAAAAAAACTCGGCATTGCTGATTGGTCAGAACCCTGCGACGTCACGATTAGCGTCGAAATGGGGGGAAATAAAAATGTTAAAAGACGCTTTTATGCCATGGAATCGCTTTTGAATGAGAGCAAAGCGCATAAACGCCGTTAAAACTCTCACGTGACATAAATTTACACGTACCGATTTTATATGGGAACGCGCCCGGTTCGTTTTATAGGCACTCAAAGTTCGCGGGGAATTGAAGCCGCGGCCCTGGTACACGTATTTAGTGAGCTTTTCGCGTAAAAAGGATTGTTATTCGTAAAATTTGTGGCTTGTCTCGGTTACGTATCGATACCTAGTCTCGTCACAGGTTACCTAATCTAATATTTACTTACACTTACTACTTAACAGATACTTCACTTTCGTAGAAACGAAGAAGTTATTATTTATTTTATTATTATCAATTTACAAAATATTCTATGCGTTATGTGTACCTGTATATGTACCTGTATGTGTACATGTATATGTACCTGTATGTGTACATGTATGTGTACCTATAAACACACACATCGAGAGTAATAATGACTTCATTTGTAGTGAAGGTCTATCGAAATACACCGCATGTTCTACTCTAGAGGTATTTAGAGGCAAATTATTATTACATATATCAATTGGAATGAATTGAAACCGTTTTAAAATATATTTTGTTTATTTTTATTGTATTAGGGAAAAACTATTTTGCTTTACTTTAACAATAATATAAATACATAATATAATACATGGGACTTCCCACACAGCGCCATCTAGTCCCAAAGTAAGCAAGTATTATGCTTGTGTTATGGGTTACTAGACAGCTGATATACATACTTAAATATTCTTTTTTTTCCATTTTTACATATATAAATATTTTTGCGAAGTCACCACATACATATAACAACCAAGATCCGGTACCCGTATCAATATTCATCATATAAATACTGACCCGACCTGGGATTCGAATCCGGGACCTCCAGCTTCGTAGGCAGGGTCGCTACCCACTAGGCTAAGCGGTCGTCAATAGAGGCACATTTAGGGGTTTTAGTATAAAATTTAGCGATCCAGTTATTAGTAATTTTGTATAACAATAAAACTATCATAGTGAAAGCTTTTAATTTGGGAACTTTTTAAATTATATCTAACAATCGTGTCTAAACTCAAACATGAATAAGCTGCAAATTATGGTGAATAATTAATGACAGTATTTATGTTATTTTATTACATTATTTATATCCGTAGGTATTTATTTCCTGGCGACCTGTCGTTACTGAGTGAGCTGACTAACCACCCCGTCTTTCATACTAACGTCGCAGGTACGATTCCCGCTACAGCGTGTTAACCTATGACTATATATCCCAAGTTCTTCAGTAGTGGACGCATGAAGCGATAAATGGTAATGAAAATAATCAGTGGTGGATTTACTTATATGCCGCCAGTAGACTATTCAAATTTTACCGACCCTACCAATCTCTACAATTCGATACCTTAGTTCACAAGTATATTAATTAAAATTGTTTGGTCTATAAAATTTTAACTTTATAATTTGTGTACTATCGATGGTCCTAATTAAACCCTTTTTCTTTAAATATATTTAAAAAAATTACGCCCCAAATTCGCCGCCCCTGAAATTTGATGCCCTAAAGGCTCCGGCTTACTCCACCTGCTAGTAAATCCACTACTAAAGAGGATCAGGTATTTAGCGCGTAATCTAGAAGCCGTGATAGAAGCCTGGTCTCTAATTACATAGTGCAATTCGTGGCTCCCGTCCTTGCAGTTACTTCCAATAGCAGTTCTAATGACGAACCTATTACAGGTTCAGTATTTAATCGTCTAGATGACTTTAGTTCTAAACGGTTTTAGTTTTTATGACTGCTTTTGTCGTACAGTGGACACTTGTTCGCGTACTTAGTAACACCTTAATAACACCTTACACAGTAAATAATAATAAAACCTGGGAAACCTCATACACGGTCATCTACTCCCACCAAACCTGTATTATGGGTACTACATAACTGATACCTATATATACACGGAACAAATAGACATTTTCATGTACTTCATCATCATCAGCCCATTTTACCCCACTGCAGGTGCTTAGGCCTCCCCCAAGGTGAGGAGGGGGTTTGGAGCTTAAATCCACCACGCTACTCCACTGCGGGTTGGGGATGTAACGACCGACATCTATTGACAGCGTCCGGGACCGACTGCTTAACGTGTTCTCCGAGGCACGGAGTCAGTGATAGTTAATGTACTTAAGTCAGAAAAACTCATTGGTAGACGCCCGGATTCGAACCATGGCCCTATAGCCTTATAAATTTGAGACAGTTTCGTTGCGCTCTGGGCTATCACGACACTTCATTTTCATGTACACAAATACTTATTCTAGGGGTTTTGCAGTCAGGGTCTCTGACTACCCGACCAAATAAGTGACACTAAATACTTACTCTGTAATTTAAATACTTAGGTACATATACTACTATTCCATTCGCAATGCCGAAGTATTTTGGAATTGTATTTCCTGACACGTGTCCTGATGTCTATTAGGTGCCAATGGTAGGCTCTTCTTTAAATTTGTAAATTAATTTAATGGGAGCGTACCATTACATTAGAAAAACATTGATTTTTTACAGCCCCAATGGATCGTAGACTTAATATATTTAATATTTGAACTTGATGTCGCCCCGCGTTCCTGAGAAAAAGGTCTTTGACAGACAGACAAACACACAGACAACATACAACGATATGATCCTGTAAGGGTTATTTTTCCTTTCTGAGGTACGGAACACTAAAAATAATAACTAATAATAATATTGTAGCTACTAAAGTAAAAAAAAAATGATAATATTTACAAGATCATACGAATATTACGTTAAATATCGCATGCCTGTTTTGGCGATCGCTTTCATATATTGACGACCGTTTAGCCTGCTTTAGTGGGTAGCGACCCTGCCTACAAAGCTAGTGGTCCTGGGTGCGAATCCCAGGTCGGGTCAGTATTTATATGATGAATATTGATACTGGTACTCGGTCTTGGTTTTTATAGGTATGTGGTGTCTTCGCTTGGTACCCATAACACAAGCTAATGCTTAGTTTGAGGCCTAGACGTTGTTGTTCATCTCTACGTTATTACTATATATTCCTTGATGCTGACGAATGGTGACGCTTCGCTTCAGTCAACACAAGTAACAGTTGTAAAATTTAAATTACAGTTTTTTTTTAATCACGGTAAAATGTAACCCAACAATCAAAATAATAGTATTGCCAACTCAGAATTTAGTAGTACATTAATTGTAGCACAATTGGTACGCAATTCTGATGAAACTAAACCGACGAGGTGTGGAGTCGTTAAAATTCTCGTCAGGATATAAACATTCGCGTATTTTTATGGCCACTAAAACGGGGAGCGTCGGATTGGTGCTCGCGGACTAATCTGACAATATTCTGTATCCTGTATACAAAAGACGGAACTTGGAAATAAAAGACGGAACTTGGAGGGAAAGTACACCAATTGTTGATGACATTGGTAACAGAAAACTTAATTGAAACATTTCTTTATTATCAAAAACTAGTTAAACAAAAATTCAAAGATAAATTATCTCCTTGAGCTGGTGATTGACCATATGAAACATTAAAAAGATGACAGCGTGTACTTTATGGCATCAATCGATAAGTTTAACCACAAAAATTGATTTATTATAAATAAGAAGTTTACTAATTTTTTTAATGTTTCCATTCAGTTAAATTCATCATCATCATCATCATCTGCCCATTTTTACCCCACTGCAGGGGCTTAGGTCTCCCCCAGGGTGAGGAGGGGGGCTTGGAGCTTAAGTCCACCACGTTGCTCCACTGCGGGTTGGGAACTGTAACGACCGCCATCTATTGACAGCGTCCGGGACCGACTGTTTAACGTGCCCTCTGAAGCACGGTGTCGTGTCAGTGATATTGTGTACTTAAGTCAGAAAAAATCATTGGTACACGGCCGGATTTGAACCATGGCCCTATGGGGCCTTATAAATTTGAGATAGGTTCGTTGCGCTCTGGGCTATTACGACATCTGTTAGTCAGTCAGTCAGTCTCTTCAGTTAAATTACTTATAATCAATAATTAGGCTACCTTCGCTCCAAATCCCGTCTTTATTGTTTCCGTCCTGTATATAGATATCATTATATATTTTGACACTTCATTTTTATAAAGCAAAACGTCGTTGTTCAAGGAAGTATAAAGAAAGTTTTACCTTTCAAAAGTATATGACAGTGGATGTACGTTCTATTACGTACGTACTATTTTATTGCCGGTTACTTCATATATATTTGCAAATTTTGCAAATTATCTTTCGTTTTTGTATGTAAGTATTGCTTAGTAAGGGTAATTGCTTCATTATGAAATTAATAAGTGGAACGCCATAATAACAATCATATTGTAGGCTATGCGATGGCCACATGTAATCATAGAGGTAATAGAATAGACAAGCTAGTCCGAAACGCGGACCTCAACAGAAAGAGACAGTGAATAAGAGTACGTTGATTTACACAGAATTAATTATGTTAAGTCTATTTCATCTTATTTTGAGCATCAGCAGTTAATTTTGACTGTTATATTATGTTACTAACATTTAGGTTGTAATTGTAAGGTTAGGTTTTACTAACAAACGAGTCTTTGTTACCTGATATGAAATAATAAATAAATAAATAGCTTTTTGGTTGATAGCTGTTATCGCTGTGACTATAAAAAAGTGTCCTAAGCACTGAGGTTTAAATGTAAAATAAGGATAGGTACAACTAGGTATAATTTTTCCATCCTTTTTCTTCCCATGCCTAACCACATCCCAACCGTTACATACAGTTTGTGAAGCTTGCCTACTCTTGTTATCTCTATGCGTGTAAGCATGTGTTGATTCATCATCATCATCAGCCCATTTTTACCCCACTGCAGGGGCTTAGGCCTCCCCCAGGGTGAGGAACTGTAACGACCGTCACCTATTGACAGCGTCCGGGACCGACTGCTTAACGTGCCCTCCGAAGCACGGTGTCAGTGATATTGTGTACTTAAGTCAGAAAAACTCATTGCTACACGCCCGGATTCGAACCATGGCCCTATGGGGCCTTATTAATTTGAGACAGGTTCGTTGCGCTCTGGGCTATCAAGTGTTGATTGACATTTCCCAATTGTTCTGATTTCTGTGGTTTTACTATGAGTAATAAAACTTTCGTAAGCACGATTAAATGAATTCGTTTTAGAAGTTCATACCTATCATTCAAATAAATCTTTTTTTTAATTGTTCGAATTATTCAGATTTGGCAGAATGCGAAAGTTTATCTCATTTATTATAAAATTTTCATTTATTATAAGTTTTTATATTTATAAAAACTTGTAAACCTTTAATTTTTTCCTTTACCTTTAAACCTTTAAATCTAAACTTTTAATTTTTTAGATTTTTTCAGTTTTTTTTATATCGAAGAATTAGAGGTGAAACACATTGTTAACGACTTGAGTATAAATATTAACTTAAATAAAAAAGTTACTTAAAAACTTTAATTATATTTTTGAATATCTGCCTAACGATACCGTGCACGATGTGCGAAAAAAAACTTTTGGACCCTTAGTTCAATGTAGAGAGTCACCCCTAATGTTGTAGTAATTTTTTTCTTTACACAATAATTGTAAGACATCTGGCTGTTTTCATCAAAATTCGTGGGCAGATGGCAGAGATGCATACGGACGGAAGGACAGACAGACAGACGTAAACGAGAAGTTATAAGAATTTCGTTATAATGAAAAATAACAATAAGTATAGTGTCCAATATTAGACATAAACAAATTAGAAAAGAAAAACAACTTAATAATGTATTTGTTTGAGGGGTAGATACTCTTGTTCAGTTTTCGCAAAGCTCTCTGCGCAGCTTTTCACGGTAAAAGGTTTTAACAACAATGGAGAGAATTATTTCCACGTAGAAAGCTTTCGCGTATCCGTGGTAACAGATCAACCGGGGCGTACCGATTAATTGGGGCTTACAATATCGATTTTATATTAACGGCCCACCCGTAAAATTCGACTGTAGTATTTCAGAGCTTGTTACTAGTTTTTCGATAAATTATTCCACGTATGTTTAATAAATACCTACTTCAGTTTTAGACTACGTGAAAAAATGCTTAGCTCAATAGATTGTTTCAAATAAACTGTAGACATTAATGTTACGTCCAAAAGACGTGTTCGAAATATAAATTAATTTTCATCTACTTGCTACTATCTCCGTGCGGTATATGAAGTAGACAAGTTATAATAATAATAATATCTAGGACATCCCACACAGCGCCATATGGTTCCAAACTAAGCAAAGCTTGTATTATGGGTACCAAACAACTGATATACATACTTAAATATTCTTTATAATATATACATCTCACATTCTGTGACAGAACTAAATAGACATATTATGTTCATGCACACAAATATTTATCCCGGGCTGAAATCGAACCCGTTACTAATGTAGTAGTTGTTATAATATAAGTCAGGTACGTAGGTCACGTGCGTTGGTGATGACGAAGGTAGGAAAATTTGCAGGTACGCATATAAGTGACGTTTATCTATGCTTTGGTTTGATTAAAATTACTAGTAACTTTTAACCGCCATTCCAACCCGTAGGGACAGAATTTTGTAAAATTCTTCCTTAATGGATGTCTGCGTTATTTACAGAATTCCTGAAAATTTTTAAAATTCTTTACCCAGCAGCGGTAGGTACGGGCAGTACATTCGATATTGAAATTGAAAGGACTCTTACATACGTTTTTAGAGAATGTTTCTTGTTGTATGACTGTATACTGTTATAGTGTGTACTGTCGTATTTGTATGACTGACTAATTGATCTACAGATTTAGTAGTTAGAGGCTCTAATCGCAGACCCAAAAGACGCGGGTTCATATCCTGCCCGGGGCAAATATTTGTGTACATGTACATGTTAATTATTGTTATTTGGGTGTAAAATATCTATACATGTATGTATAATTTAATATATACATAAATCCAAAAGCTCTGCCCAGATATTAATATTATTTGTGCAGTTTCTGGTTTAGTTACTATGTACTATATTAATATTTTTTCCTATACAAATTTTTACATATCTTTTTAATATTTTACTGGTTGAATTTTGAAAAACTCTTTCTTACGCCTTCGATGCTACGTAGGATTGTCTGTGGAAAAACAGTTTCTAGATGTACCATCGTAGAGTAAATATACGAACTTTTGTATACGAAATTTGAATTAATAAATCCATGTTCATAGATCTAGCTGTGTAAGTTGTTCGCCGTTTTACAAACTTTAACATTGTTTTTAGAGATCCATTGCTCAAAATCAGTAATACGCGTGTTTAATAATCGATCATGATATTTTTCATCAAGAATTGAATAGGGTGGATTGGTCCCAAACTAAAAATATGAGTTGCCCACGCGATATATTGAATTTTATATGTAACTCCTTTCAAAATGCAAATAAGTCTGCCACATATAATAAAACTCTAAAACATTCCAATAAAAATGTCAAGAACCAATATAAAGTTCCATGGATTGATGGGAATATTATTCAATTATGTAAGAAACGGGATGCATTGTTTAGCTCGTGGAAAAGAAATTGTAATGATCCTAAATTAAGGCTAGAATATAATAAAACACGTAATAAAATACATAGAATCCTAGATAAAAAAAGAAATTCATATTACATGGATAAAATAAACAATAATTTTAAAAATACAAAAAAAGTTTACCAAATTCTAAACCACACGCTGGGACGAACAACTTTATCAATCGACGCTGCTATACTTAAGGCGTTTGACACACAAGGACTCACCATTAAAAACATATCTGAAAAATTTGCAATCGGATTCCACAAATCAGTTCAGCATATAATCCCTAGCTGTAGCACAAAATTACTGGACCCAAGTACATATCATAAACAAAGCAGCGCCAGTATTCTTTTTCGGAAAGCAACTAGTGATAAAATTCATAAAATCATTAAAAATCTAAAATCTAATAAAGCCCCAGGAATAGATAATGTAAAAATTTCCGATATCAAAATGATAGGTGAAAATGTTTCGAGAGCTATTGCTGATCTAATCAACAGCAGTGTAAAATCTGGATTGTATCCCAATGAATTGAAAATTGGTTGCGCCCGGCCAGTTTACAAAAGTGGCAAACGGAACGATTATTCCAATTATCGTCCGATTACGCTGCTATCTTCTATAGATAAAATAGTGGAAAAATATATATGTGAACAAATACAACAATTCTATATTAAACATGATGTTATATATCAAAACCAGTTCGGTTTCCAAACGGGAAAAAGCACATCCGACCTTCTATCAAGTTTTACTAATGAAGTCAATGGACACCTTAATCAGAAAAAACATGTGCTGGCTCTGTTCATTGATTTTTCGCGAGCGTTTGATACTCTTGAGCATAAGCAGCTAATTGATAGGTTACAAGACTGTGGACTGCGGGGCCCTTTGCTCAGTTGGTGTGAAAACTACTTACAAAACCGAAAATTTATTGTTAAAGTGGACAACACATATAGTGATCCTATAACAGTAACGGAGGGCACGGCACAGGGATCCGTCCTGGGTCCTCTGTACTTCCTCTCCTATGTAAATAATATGAGTAATTGTCTGAAATTCTGCACTTGTTATCAGTTCGCAGATGACACTTGCTTAGTCGTTGCTGATAAGGAGTTACAAAAAGCCCTTGATCTCTTGCAGGCCAATCTAAATGTCTTAATAAGATGGTGCCACGATGCTGGTTTAGTATTAAACGCCAAGAAAGCTAAATTATTACACATTAAATCTCCTTATGTAAAGAATTATCAGATAGACAACCTAGTGGCACATGACCACAACTGCCTATATGCTTCAAATAACAGCACCTGTAGTAGTTGCCCTCTAATCGAAAAGGTAGACAGACAGATGTACCTTGGTTTGTTGATTGACAGTAAATTTAACTGGAGCTATCATATCGTGCATGTCTGCTATAAATTGAGGCAGTTTTTAGCAAACATCACAATTCTTAAAAATCGGATCCCCTTTAAAGTCAAGCTAATGCTATATAATTCTCTGGCTGAATTATACATACAATATGGACTTAGTAGTTATGGCCGCACGTATAATACATATCTAAATCAAATTCGTAACCTGCAAATCAAAATTTTAAAACATATTGTTTCACCTAAAATTAAAAGTAATCAAATTAGTGATGATAACACCGAGCTTTTTAATCACTGCAGAATCTTACCTGTTCATATTCAACTACAGTATGTGCTGCTGAAAGAAAACTTTTTTAATAATAAATTTAGGACTGAAATCAAACATTCTGTATATACACGGGCGGTCGCTCAAAACCAGTTAGACACGATTCGCGCAAACAATGTATACGGGGAGCGAACAGCCGCTTACATGATTCCTAGATTAATAAACAATTTACCTATAAGTTTACGGGACAGTATCACATCAAATAATATTAAATATAAATTAAAGTCGTACTTTCTGAGCAGTTTTTAGTATTTTTCATGTAAGTGCAATTGCCCAGCTTCATATTTGTAGAAAACTGTTGATTGTATTATTTACCTACTTTTCAAATAATGTTAAGACGCCTATAACTACCCGAAATAAAATGCTTCTATTTAGTAAATGTATCTCGATGACGAGACCAGCATTATTACAAACCTTTGTGGTTTTTTCAATGTTGTTATTTTGAATAAGAATGTAAATGAACTTTGATTTGATAAATAAATAAAAAAAAAAAAAAATAATTTTTCCTGTAAGTAGGAAAGTTAAGGGCATATAACTTTGAATTGTTAATTAATATTTTTTCATTAAGAGCGCACACTCAGATTTTCTCGTTCATAGTACGTGAAAAACAATAGTGCTCTAGGATAACTACTTCAAGAAAAAAAAATCCTAAACATATTTCTTAAAATTTTTATTTGTCAATACTGACGTTTTGTTTTAATACTTATAGACCAGAAACGTTTTATCAATTTCACATAAACAATATTACACATGTGTAGGAGGCATTTTTACTCTAGATATAATATATATATGTTTAATTTGATATTTTTACTTAAGTCCCGCGCACAGACCAGTCAACCTATAGACCACGCTTTAATAAACGTCAGTATGAAAACGAAATCGCCAAAAAGTGGCGGGGTGCGGGGAGAAGTCGGCTAGTTTTCATTGGCTCGTTCAAAATTGACAATTTAATGGCTTCCGACGTGCTTCCAACTGACCGCTCACAAGAGACGTAGTTATGTAGTGTCACTACATAGCCTTGGCGAATGCTACTCCCTGTCAAAGCGTGGTCTATAAGGTTGACTTGTCTGTGGTCCCGTGATTACGATTGTGATTACGACATACAAACAACGATTTGTTCCTTGAATCATACTCGCCTTCGTAATCATACAGCGTTGGCTATTTTTGGGTGACTTTGAACTTGCCGCAACGTGCGCGGAGGGTCGTGCGATGAAAATATTTTAATATTCGTTTTGTACGGCCGCTAAAATCGAGTTTTGGAGAGATTACATCCTCTGCATCACTCATTTCTGGAGATGGCTAGATTCTTGCTTTAGATGTGTAATCGGACAGATATTGTAACACCTTTATAGACATCTCAATAGACACCGTTGGTTGGCACCGTTGAAGTAATTGTAGCACAGGTTTCGATTAAATCTAAGGCTTTTTCATAGGCCACATAGGCCAAACATAGCGGCCCTATGTGGCCTACGAAATGGCCTTCGGCCTGAATGTATGAATACGGTCTTTCGATACGAAAAACTTTTCGGATACCAGATTGTCTGGGTGGCTGGAAGTTATCAAACTTTTGGGCCAGACTAGACGGTTCGTAACACTTTTCTATATCATGATTCAGAATTCCTTTAATCTACCTTTCCTAGGCTTGTGTTGCCAAATGATGTAATGTAAGTATATGAATCAGTTCCCCAAATTCTGAAACCGCATATACGATTAGTCGTGTTCAGTTTCGCGTACGCTCTGAATTTAACTGTCAAATTAAATATATGACTCAGACAATTATATATTTTCATGCCGTGCCATTTTTGAATTTGGTAAATATCAAACTTGGTTTTCGTGGTCTTCGCCAGCCGCCGCTGGGACATGCTCACTTCACTTGTTCGGCTCGCGCGTTATAAAAGTTTCTTATAGTCACTACTATTAAATTTAACATTTCCAATGATAATTGACGACCGCTTAGCCTAGTGGGCAGCGACCCTGCCTGCGAAGCTGGAGGTCCCGGGTTCGAATCCCAGGTCGGGTCAGTATTTATATGATGAATATTAATACTGGCACCGGGTCTTGGTTGTTATATGTATGTGTTGTCTGTCTTCGCTTGGTACCCAAAATACAAGCTAATGCTTAGTTTAGCTTAGCTAATTATTATTATTAATTGTAAATCACAAGACTCGGTGAGTAGATCACGTTATACTAATCTTGAAAATCTAAAACCAATATAAGTTTTGGCATGGAATTTTTGTCATTGTTGTGGTTGTAATTGCCAAATGATATATGGACTCAGATCTAATTTCGCCATCTTGGATCCGGCTAAATATATCTTTTGGCAACACCCTTTTACGCAAGGTTGCAAATACAACATTTAACATTAAAAATAATTAACTGATTCCTCCCTCTGAATGGTGAAAACCTCAACCTCCAAATGGTTTGTAATCTATGTATCTATGTAATCTATCGTGGACGTAATTACATCTTATCTAGGCCACATTTTTAATAGACACATCAGCCAAGATGTATTTTCGGAAAGTGTTAAAACAAAGACCCCGGTAACATTTGACCTGAGTCCATTTTACTTCAAGTGAAAATATCAGACGTTATTAATGAATCTAAAGATTTTAAATAATTTATGTAATCATCATCATCATCAGCCCATTTTTACCCCACTGAAAGGGCTTAGGCCTCCCCCAGGGTGAGGAGGGGGCTTGGAGCTTAAGTCCACCACGCTGCTCCACTGCGGGTTGGGAACTGTAACGACCGCCATCTATTGGCAGCGTCCGGGACCGACTACTTAACGTGCCCTCCGAAGCACGGTGTCCGTGATATTGTGTACTTAAGTCAGAAAAACTCATTGGTACACGCCCGGATTCGAACCATGGCCTTATAAATTTGAGACAGGTTCGTTGCGCTCTGGGCTATCACGACATCTTTTTGACGACGACGAATTTATGTAAACATATCTATAATTTATTATGGAATTTTATTGTAAGTTCATTGGATAGCAGCTGAGAGGTACAAACTGATTAATTATAGAATAAGATCTCTGTGAGTAGGGTCATGACCCTCTAAATCCCAATTTTAAATTCAGTATTTAGTGAAAGCACACTTACAGCCATTTCTGAGTTCGAAGCGATTGAGATTAAACAAGA
Organism: Luffia ferchaultella; assembly: GCA_949709985.1. Lineage (NCBI taxonomy): Eukaryota > Metazoa > Arthropoda > Insecta > Lepidoptera > Psychidae > Luffia > Luffia ferchaultella. The sequence continues at coordinate 13,522,051 of OX453256.1, read as the reverse complement.
AGTGAATTGTCGTCAATATTTAATACGCAATAAAGCTTTGCCGGGTGATTAATTGGAGCTTATCTTATTGATTTTCTTTGTTTATGTCAATAATAGGCTTATATAAGGCAAAAATCTATTAATTTTGTATGTGCTCATGGTGTTAGAACACATAAAAACCAGCCTTTCTTTCTTCATAAAAAACCTTTTATTTCTTATAATGTTCAAAGTTGAATTGACAAAAAAAAAATGCGGTCGGTTTAACTAGATATATCAATGGAAATTTAAAAACAATTAGGATTTTGAAGTCCACCTCTTCTCAAAAAAAAACGACAAAATGCGAATCGGACTCACGCACCGAGGCTTCAGTACTGCTTAAGTTCGCAATTTACGCGTGCATCGGCCTGAAATCCGATTTACGTCCTACATTTTTCAATTGCACAGTTTCGAGTGGCATGCAATCGTTAATAATACAAACGGTTGTCATGAAAATAGACATTTTGAGTTTTCACGCGCTAATTTGATTCACGAATGAAAAATGTTAGTGAGTGCAACTTGGATAGACCTCCTATTTGGTTAAGTCACGAAATTGTTTCTCTAATTACATTTACAGATGGGTTAACCACAGATCTACATCGCATAGAGATATCCAAGTTGGGAAAGTGTACTTCCACTTCTGCCGTCTCGTTTCCAAATTTAGGATCTCGCTGCGTGCCTTTCGAGGACTGAAAAAAAGTTGGCGTCAGCTCTCGCCCTTCGAGGCGCGGCGTGAAGCCAGTTCAGAAAAACACCACATTACCGGATCGGTGAATCATTTGAACAATGTTTGCGACATTTATGGCAACATTCCTCTGAGTTATTGTGTTGCCAAAATGAAATTTAGTGTGATTTAATATCTATACCGGTCGTAATTCTCCCCACTCCGCGTTATTGCGTTTCCAGTCCGGCTTTCTCGGATTCTTTCCATTCTTTCTATTTAAATCCTAAAGTTTTCGGCGCGTTGTTGATAATTTAAAATCTTGTATAAATTTTCATTTATATTACAAAATGGCTCATCTAGCTCACAAAATAAATAAATAGTAAATAGGTAAATTCGTGCAAATTAACGATGTTGTGATAGGTCGAGCGCAGCGAACCTGTTCAAAGTTTAGAAGGCCGTGCGGCCGTGGTTCGAATCCGGGCGTGTACCAATGAGTTTTTTCAGACTTAAGTACATAACTATCACTGACTCTGTGTGAACTATGGCAATTTTTATTTTTAGTAAGTAATTTTGTCTAACCGATACAGTGTTAGCTTTTGTGGGATTCGTTAAAAAACCTATACCTATTTATTAGTTTCTAAAAAGTTTCTAACATAAGATTCAGATTAAATATGAATTAGCATAACGTATAACTATAAACAATTCATCTAAGTCGAACTTAAAAAAATCTTTGCACATTTTACCGAAAGCCGTAATAACACAAACTAAATAAATGCAAAAAACACACAAGTAAAATTCGTAACTTTGTAGTGTTAATATTTAAATTAAAAAAAAAAAATACTGAGACCGTGGCTGCTTTACGTAGAAATTTGTACAATCTAATTTAAAAATTATAAGAAGTCTTTTGCATGAATTGTAATGACTTTCATTTGACATCATACGACGTCAGCGTTATATAAAAAACGTCTAGCTTTTAGCATCTTGACATCTCATAATTATATGGTACTCTTAAGTATTATGTATGACGACCGATTGACCGAGTGGTTAGACACCCTAACTGCGGAGCCAAGGGTCGCGGGTTCGATTCCCGCCCGGGACAAATATTTGTGTGCATGAACATGTTATTTCGTTCCGGGTCGGGGTGTATAATATTTATCTATGTATATATTATTAAAAAAAAAGTATTTATGTATGTATATCAGTTGTCTAGTAACCCATAACACAAGCATAGTACTTGCTTACTTTGGGACTAGATGGCGCTGTGTGGGATGTCCCAAATATTATTATTATTATGTATGAAATACGAAACAACCTCTTTCACCCAAATTTTTTTTATTATTTTTATGTAACTTATTTTCGTCGAAAATAAACACAAGATAAAAAAGTCTCGAAAACAACAAGAAAATCTTGAAATTTGACAATAATAAATGTTACAATATATTCTGTGCTATTAAGCTTGATATTTTATTCCCCCACCCCTACCCCAATTGTAATATTTAGGTTTGGTATCATCAACGCAGTCGATGAATTCATCATTGGATATAAAAAATCAGATGTGAAGTTCATTATTGTCGGTGAGGAATTAAAATTAAATTTAATTAAATTAATAATTCGAGCAAAGTCGATAGAAACTAACATGTCTCGAATATAAATCATCAAACAAGCCAATACTCAAACGTAATGGGAACATTCAAATTCCAGGAAATGAAGAGAAAAAATAAATAAATAGATCAAACGAAACTCTAAGAGCGAACGCCAGCAAAACGATTTCCGAACGTAAACAGAGCACAGTTCGTAATATCAAAAGTCATTTCCGTCATTGTAAAAGACATTCAACGGGTGCAATGAAGCATCAAATCCACAAGAATTAGACAAGCGAACAATTTAACCCGAATTTCGGGAAGGCACGGCCCATTAAACCCAATAAATTTAGACCATTATACGCGTCCGAGCGGGACCGCAATAAAGCGTTTTGGAACGCTACGCGGGACTCTTCTAAACTCGTTACAATTTTTTCGCGAACCCCCTCCCTCTTTGTTCGTGGCGCCGACGCCCAAATTAATTTTTCGTAGATCGGCCATTATGAATGTCGCGTCGGTCGGGAGGTGGCCGCGTTTTTTTTTTGAACGAATTTTATTTGTATGTAAATTAATAAATAACGAAAAAAGAAACGTCTTCCGTATTTCGTGTAGTCAATTAAGAAAATTCGAAATGAAGAGAAAATTAATTCCTTCGTGTGTATTTGCATAGACTGCTTTTTCTTAAATTGGACTCACGAAATATTATACTCGTAACGTAACACGGAAGAATTATAAATGTATAAATCTTTCTTGACTTCACTTCATCAGCCCATTTTTACCCCACTGCAGGGGCTTAGGCCTCTCCCAGGGTGAGAAGGGGAGGGGGCTTGGAACTTAAATCCACCACGCTGCTCCACTGCGGGTTGGGAATTTTAACGACCGCCATTATTGATAGCGTACGGGACCTACTGCTTAACGTGCTCTCCTAGGCACGGAGTCAGTGATAGTTATGTACTTAAGTCAGAAAAATTCATTGGTACATGCTCGGATTCGAACCATGACTCTATGGCCTTATAAATTTGAGACAGGTTCGTAGCGCTTTGGGCTATCACGACACTAATCTAACTAAACTATGACTAAAGTATAAATCTTTGTTTGTCCCATAAAAGTACGAATTGACTAGAAGCCCACTTCTGCGTTTACCGTATAACCACTCATACTTTAACTAGCTGGTGCAAGACGGCGAGTTTCAGTTCGCGAGGTCCCCGCGCGCCGGTTTTAACCCACGAAATTGCGTTTCATCTTTTCGATGCTGTGAAGTGACATTTTCGGTTTTATCGAAACCCGATCCTGCTGTCAAATTTATATATTCTATCGTATGTCTGTGAAAATTCGTTATTGTTTACTAACAGCTTTATAGAGAAAACAAAGGAAATGCGTGAATTTAAAGGAAATTTGAAGGAAATTTTTTAAAGTCCGCCCAGTACGGTACTACGTTTATAAATAGCAGCTCGGGAAAGCTTACAGGGAGAACGAGAGACCCTTAATTATTAATTCATAGATTGGGTTATTGATTTTAAGATATCCTTAAAATTTATATTTTATGTCACGTCGAGTTTTCATTGAGTATTATTTATAAAACCGAAATTTAAATATATATTCATTTCTAAAGTTTATTTATCTAGAGGCTGCGGCAAATTGAAAGAGCTTGAATTTTTTATTGTATTATATGAACTACAGATTTAAGTATATAAAAAAATGAAAATTTGAAGCTCTAGCCAGGAAAGTCCTTGCTCATCTTTATATAAATGTGGAAATGTGTTTGTTAGTTGTCCTTCTTTCACGCATCAACTGAGCAATTTATACATGTAATTTTTTCCATTGTTACAGTTCATGACTTCATGAGTTCTTATGCCGGAAAGAGTACAGCTCCTGTGGGATTCTATTCTATTCTTCATGCTTCAAACGGCCGAATGGAGTTCGATGAAATTTAATACGAAGATGTCTTGAGGCGTGGAATAACACACAGGAAAAATCCTGGAAAATACACGGTTTCAGTGAAATAGCTACTTTTAATGCTAAAATAACTATACGGATGAATGTCACTGGTTAATTTGCACGGCTATGACTCCGTCAATTTTTTAAATTCTGAAGTTTTCGTTGCTCATATCAAAATTATTTAGCTCAAAAAAAAAGATCCACAAGTTATCAATGCCTGCTAAAACTTTCTAATGTTTATTCAACGAACTGCTTATAATGTTTGTTAATAAAACTTATAATTTGAATAATGCTTTTAATAAAAGTTATGGATCTAACTAAAAAAGCCTGCGAGCCAAACTAAATTCGGCATCATTATAATTCATTTGGTTAAATGCCGACAGTTTATTGCAAACATAACGTTGCGTTTAAAGCACGCTAAAATTAGGTCGTCATTTACTAAAGGTAGTTGATAATTAAATTTAGTGTGCTGATAAAATTTAAAGTAGAAATAATTTTCACTAAAACAGCAAGAAACATTAGAATTTTAGATTTTTTTTTGTAATTTATAATTATTTTTTGATAGAAGTGTATGGAGTCTCAAAGTTTACTGGTGGCCCTACATTTAATTCAAATCTGAACTCTGACATAGAGAAATAATACTGTTCAAATAAGGTTAACGCTTACTTTAACTAGTTTTTGTTTGATTCCAAAATTCCAAACACTCTACTAAATAGACAAATATACTGTGAATTTGATCTTGCGTCAATTCATCTGTACACGCCTGGACGTACATTGGGTGTTCGACTAAACATAACCGAAACTTATAGAACATGTAGAGATCATTTAACTGAGCAAAAACTTTGGAGTTAGCAGATGGCGCAAAGTAACGGTTGCCGAGAAAAAATGATTTTTTTCATTTTCTTATTACTTCTTAAAACTCTTTGTTTACGTCGGTAAGTTTACAAGCTTTATTAGTTTGGACTGCGTTCAACCGAACACCAAGTATGTACCTATATTAAACATAAAAAAAAATTTCACTCGTTTATTTCCAAAAATAAAGACATTGTAATTAAACATTGAAAGTTTTTCCCTTAAGAAGCGAGACACGAAACTTGAGCCGTTCCGTTAATGAAGGGCCCACTTAATGTATTTAGGGCTCATTAAATTTGTCCGTCCCGTTGATTAACCCACCTAACTAGCCAACTACCACTTACACTACATAAGAACACTTATGACGGCTTTATTCGTTCTTATAGACATTTTATTGGTTCATTAATAACGCGCTGATTGGGCAATTTGACATAGATTAGTTGTTTCGTCATCGATTCTTCATCTTCACTTCATCAGCCCATTTTTACCCCACTGCAGGGGCTTAGGCCTCCCCCAGGGTGAGGAGGGGGGCTTGGAGCTTAAGTCCACCACGCTGCTCCACTGCGGGTTGGGAACTGTAACGACCGCCATCTATTGACAGCGTCCGGGACCGAATGCTTAACGTGCCTTGCGAAGCACATATTCAGTGATAGTTAATGTACTTAAGTCTGAAAAACTCGTTGGTACACGCCCGGATTCGAACCACGGCCACATGGCCTCATAAATTTGAAACAGGTTCGCTGCGCTTTGGGCTATCACGACATTCGTCATCGATTCGCCTTTTCTAAATAGAATTCTAAGAAGGCGGATAATTTGTAGTACCTTTATTATCAATAATTTGATTCTGTGAATGCTGGAAGCTAAGTTGGATTGGCGCCTACATGTGGTAAAGGCAAAGTTGATGAATACTATATTATGTAGATCATCTTTCCTACTGTTGCCGGTTCACGAATTTTTAACGTAAGATACATGTAGGTTGTCGACTTCCAATCCAATGAGGGCTCTAAAAAGCACGAGAGGAACATAAATTACTTAAGGTGACGCATTGATGATTTTGAGCTCATTTTTTCCAAAACATATAGCATTGATTATTCTCAAAAAAATATATGATAGAATAGAACGTATTTGTGGGCTAATGCCCAATTCCAAAACACGATTACGACATCTTCGCTCGATAGAAAATAATTGCAAAGTAGCCTCAAAAAATTCGTAAATCTGTATTTTTCTCAGTAGTGCGTTATATAACGTTAAAGACTGTTAGGAATAAAGTATTCGTCAAAAGTTACTAAAGATTTTGCCCGATTTCGATTTTCAATAAAGCGATTATTTTAATTTAAATAATTTATTTTGTATTTTCTCCCATATTACGTCGTAATCAAAGCAGCGTCGGCTCGCTTCTTCTCTATCGCTCCCGCGAAATCAGACAGTGATCGCTGAGGCGCAGTGCTACGTGGACGTGTGTCCTGTTGTTACTCGAGCTGTCGCTATATCGTAATAGTTTCGATTATTTTAACTATAAGGCTTAGATTTTGTTTTTGTTTATTATATTAGTGTTATTGTGGTTCAGTTTTTTATTTGATTATTATTAGTTTTAAGTCATAAACGTCACGCTAGATGGCACTTTTTGCGCAGAGGGAGGAGCACCCCCGAAATCGAAATGGGCCGTGGCTTATGAGTAGGTATTCTTGTCAATGCGCCCCCTTAATGCGGTTCGAATCCGGGCGTGTAGGTAACAATGAGTTTTTTTTGACTTAAGTACATTAACTATCACTGACTCCGTGCATCGGGCACGTTAAGCAGTCGGTCCCGGTTGCTGTCAATCGATGGCGGTAGTGAAAATCCGCCAACCCGCATTGGAGCAGCGCGGTGGATTTAAGCTTTGAGTCCCTTCATCTTGAGGGGAGGCCTAAGCCCCCGCAGTGGGGTATAAAAAGGACTGATGGAATGGAATGGAATAGAAGGAAAGTAAGTTAAAAATAAAAGCGATGAAAAATTAGAATTTTTTGAATAGTTTAAATACGTAATAAATTATTATTTTGGCTGCAATTAGAATTTTTCCCCAAGTTTAGAAAATTTCTGTGTCACTTGAAAATTCTGTTTTTATAATTACTTGAATAAAATATAATTACAAGGTTATCATGTTAAAAATTTTCAGTTAAAATTAACTCTGTCGACGTTCCCGACTTTTTATTAAAAGAAATGGTAAATTATTTATGACCAGTATTTTTAATTGTAAAACTCTGTATGATTTTCTTTATAGCCAGTGTTTTTAATTATCAGACTCCATATGGCCGTTAAGTTGGCCAGCGGAACGGATTTGCAATGAAAAAAAAACAGCTGAGTAAAGGATTTCTATACATTTTTTCTGCTCTGGAACAACAAAGTACCGCTTTGTGCTGGATATGTAGTGAAGTTCTGATACAATTGCAGCATAGTTGGAAAAATTGTAGATTGTTACACAAAGAGTGAAAGGGCCATTACGAATATGAGGAAAATAAAAACGTTTTAAATCTATATCTGAATCGGATGAACTCATTTTACACTAATAATGACTGCATACCAGTGGATGGTATCGGCTCTATAATTTTTTGTTTCATTATTGTAAGGATAAGTACACACAAGTACAAACAAGCACTGGCCATGAAGACGTCCAAGAAAGAAAAAGGAATTCAAATCAAGATTCAAAGAGGAAGAAACAATCTACAGTCGACCGTCCACCGTCGTTGAATGACCGTCGACCACAGACCAGTCAACCTTATAGACCACGCTTTGACAGGGAGTAGCATTCGCCAAGGCTATGGTAGTGACACTACCATAACTACGTCTCTTGTGAGCGGTCAGTTGGAAGCATGTCAGAAGCCTATTTGTCAGCGATATTGTCAATTTTGAACGAGCCAATGAAAACTAGCCGACCTCTCCCCGCACCCCGCCACTTTTTGGCGATTTCGTTTTCGTATCAACGTTTATTAAAGCGTGGTCTATAGGTTGACTGGTCTGTGCCGTCGACGAATGCTCTCTCCTTCCTCGTGTGATAGAAGAATATAGAGAATAATTTATAATCATCCCTGTCGTTTCATTGAGGTCCCACTAATCCCTACATTATTTATAATTATAATAATATAATAACGTATACATAACAACAACGCTAGACGTTGTTGTGTTTTAGGTACACCACACCACATAAAACAACCAAGACCCGGTAATAGTGTCAATATGCATCATGTAAATACTGACCCGACCTGGGATTCGAACCCGGCACCTCCAGCTTCATAAGCAGAGTCACTACCCACTAAGCTAAACGGTCGTCTATTATTATGTTGAGGAAAATCAGAAACAGCTTTGTTTTCAAATATATAAAAAAATTTGGTATGCAATGAAATGAAATTATAAAATTGAGGTTTTTTTTGTGATACTATTTTGAATAATTTACATGTGAAATATTCGGAAACAGTTGCAGATCAAATACTAGGCACATTGATATAGCTACCTGGTTGTATTGGGTATAAGGTGGTCAAAGGATGGGGACACAATAGCCCTCGTTAAGCCCGAGCGTGGCATACGAATAGCGCAATCGCACAAAATAAAATAAGGAAACGGAAGCGTATACTCTGACAACACATTTGAAGTGAAACTTCTTCCTGGAGTTTAGTTCGTATTTTATGTATAAGGAAATATTTATTGTGTAGAAATCGAGTATTGATAAATATTATGTTACTTCTATTTTTTTTTTTTTATTTTTTTTTATTTTAACTTCATCTACCATAGACTCGAAGTCCATGTTCTTATATGAGCTTTTATTACTAAATTTTATGAGCAACACATGCACCGCGTTTGCAGTGTTCTCTTGTGTCAGTGAGTTTGCCCTACCTTACCTATATCCTATTCTCTATCTAATCATATATATATACATGCATATTTTTTTTTTGTTTTTTTTTTTTTAAATGTTTACATTTATGACACTTTTATGATTTAAGCACACCCGAGCTGGCCTAATCCCCCCACGCAGCGCCTGTTCACAGACACGGCGAGAAGAAGCAGCCGTCACCCTGCTCAACCATTTTTGAGGGAACAGAGTAACCCGCCACTCCTGCCACTGCGCTTCATGATTTTGAGTGTGCGGCCAACTCCAGTGCTTTACATTTTTGGGAACACTTAAAACTAATTTTGACATTATGGATCTTAATTTAGGGGGAACTTTTAGGGAGCAAATTAGGGGATTTCAATATAGCCATTTGGAACCGAAACTTGCCAGCCGGGGAGTCGTGCCTCATCGCTGTTGTTTCGTCATCGCCTCCACGACCGCTCCGTCCCCGCTCCTAATTGCCATTTTTAGGTTGTACTCTTTTATTTTGCCAGTCGAAGCGTTCACCGCCCTCGCGACGAACCTTCCTATGGCGTCATCGCTTTCGTCAGTGTGGTATGTACAGCAGAGGGTATGCCGAGTTATTGCAACCACAGCGTGTTGGACACTGTCATGCAGCTGCAATCTCTCTGCCGTCCGCACTATAATCACCCAATCGTAGGTCAGACCCTGAGCCTCGTGTATGGTTAAGGTGCGCGAGCCTTCACCTTTCCCAAATCCCTGATTAATCAGGGATTTTTTCTCTGACTGTGTGTGTGTTAAGTACAGAGTGTTGGGGAGGGTTGCCGGTATTCGCACGCCCGAGTACCTCTCGAGACTCAGGGACCGAATCTCTGCCCTAGACGAGTATACACCACTGTATATCTCGTTCAAGGCGTATGCCACGTCCATCGGGTTCCTATGAGTGCAGAGTAGCTCCCTGGTTATACACGCCACACTGCCGGGACGGGTATACTCCATCCTAAATAGTCCTTCCCTGTCAATAAACGGGAGTTGGTTCACGTCACCGATAAGCATTAGTTCGGATGCCCCAGACAAACGCGTTGCCATTACTATGGCCCCGAAGTGGTTCATAAGGGCTTCGTCGATAATGAGTCGGCTACACCAACCCCTATCTGACTCCCTTATTCCATTTACGAGTAGCGAGGCCATAGTTCGCACCTTGGATTTGGCGTTTGATCCTATGCGGTTGGCTAGCCTTTGTCTTAGGTCGGCTGCTGCTTCTGTAGTTGTGGTGACGATCACGTCTCTCTTGACATCGAAGTTCCGGACTATCCAGGTCGTTTTCCCACACCCAGGAACCCCGTTAACCCACTCTATCCTAGGCACCGACCAGGCCCTCCAGGCCGCATCAGATTCCGTCGTCCACGAGAAGGCTTTCGCCTTTTCTAGGATTCCATCCTCCAACGCAATCCTCGTACACCGAGCGGTGACCACTACCGGGTCATCGGGGGGGGGGGGGGGGTTTCATACACTGGTCTGCCCGCACGATCGGACGCTTCCTTGTCAAGTACCACGAAACCACATGTCCAATTGTACGCTACCATATGTCTGCCAGCCGGATTACCCCTTAGGGTTTCCGCCGTGGCATTGTCATATACGGCAGCGTCTGCCTCCTCGAGCCTTACTTTCAGCAAGCCTTCGTTTCCCCTTCGGTACGTTTGCAAGATATTCTTGCACGTCCTAAGGTTCACGGTTTTCGTTGCTGCTGTGAGTGCCTCGAACTCGAGAAAAGCGTTGATCATGTGATCCATGGGTTCCTTCACCGGTATACGATCAGGCGGACAGACCCAACCCATGTCAGCTTTTGTGGGCGTGGGTGCGGCAGTTTGGTATTTTCTGGTTTTTTCGATATCCACCCTCTTACTTGGGGTCAATTGAATGACTTTCCTGGAGGTCGCCTCTGGAATCGACAGCACAGCTGTGCAAAACGTTTGCACGAATGCACCAACTTTGCTCGACATCTCGGACCTCTTACTACTGTCTTCTTTCCACTCCTCTTCCCTTCTTGTCCGGTTTCCTTCAGCCAGTTTTAGCTGGAGACGCTCAGAGCCACTCAGTGTGGACGCCCCCTCCACCGGTTGTCCCCAACAGTCAACCGAGGACGTCGCCGCTGTGGCAAGGAGGAAACTGAGATTTGCACCTCGGTCCTCATATACCACAATCTCATGGCAAGCTGATGCTTTTTTACAGCCAATGAGATCGGCGACATCCCCCTTCTCCCAGGAGACCACCATCGCGTCCACACTAATTCTAACTGGGGTATCCCGAGAGCCCTCAGTCGACTCCCCCAAACGGGTAAGCACCGAGCATGCCTGGGCGAAGGGTGTTTTTTCGGCCCAGTCGAACAATAGGATCGTCTTGTTACAGATCCTAATTATTCTGCACGTTTCTCCTCCGACCTCCATATAGGAAAGCGCGTCGAAGGTTCTGCGCTTCATGCTCGTTTTGAAGGTGCTGCCATTTAGGAGAGCCGCCAAACCAAGGGAAATCGCCACGCTTCTTTTACCGGGAAGAGTCATACAGTAGCAAATTCCGAGGCGCTCGGCGCTGGTGTCCATGAACAGGGCCACTCCTTTGATTTTCAGGCCCGGGATCCCTTTTTCTGCGAGCGCAAACAGTTTCTGTTCGCTTGTGCTGTGTAGGGTTATTTCCCGGACGATGATCCTCCCAGAGTCCTCCCGTACCACGGTTTCGGCCGCGCTGTGTGTTGTGTGTATGGCTGGTTTTGTGTTTTTTGTGCTGTTCCTCATAGATGCAATGCGGAAAACTTTTTCCGCATACGCGAGAAACAGGTGTCTAGTGCGTGGGTCCGACATTACTATGTGAATGTCGGGCTGGGTGATGTGTGTGTCCAGTAGATTCTCCAGGTCGAAGCGGGCAGCGAGAAAACGTTATTTCTTAAAAAAATGTTATTTCTATTTAAAACTCTTACAATTGTACACCAATAAAATTTGCAACCTTCAAGAAATACGGTAGCCATCAATAGATGGCAGTCGTTAAAATCCACCAATCCACACTGCAGCAGCGTTGATTAAGCTCCGAGCACCCTCGTCCCGAGGGGCGACCTAAGCCCCTGCAGTGGGGCCTAATGGGCTGATGGTATGGTATGGCAAGAATTACTTTGCAAGTTAAGCACATCATTACTTCGTAGACATAGTTGTTACTAATTAAACAATTTTAAGTGCATATTTAAAAAAATATATATAATTCATAATAAAAGCTTTTTAGCGATGCCTTTAGCATATAAAAAATGAAGTATATGTGAACTGCAGTAGAGAATATGATTTTTAAACTTCAATTTTGTGACAATTCACAACTTTGTCTATCCCAGACGAACACCGGACAGACGGACGCACGGCTTCATCAATAGATTCTTTTGTCACCTCTTTGCAATATCACGTTTCTAAATAAAAAAAAAAACATTTAATATTAACACATCGAAAAGTAGATTTTTATGTTTATAGTTTGGGGCGGTGTTACGCTCGCCTCCCCGGTCGCTATAACTGCCCCGCCTCCGAAACTGCCCCACTAACGCGTTATTTTTCCAACTTTATTACTCTCGAATTGAAACAAATGCCTTTAGGATTCACTATCTGCGGAATAAATTTGCGCGATGTTATCGTGGAAAGAATGCTAGAGCAAATTTACGAGCCTGAGGAGGGCTGTAAAGTGTTGTTAACTTTAACAACGTGTTGGTCTCTACGCGCAGGTGTGGTGTGGTAACTTTAAGTTAAATGAATACTTTCTGATATATCTATAAACTTTACTGTTACGTAATACAAAAGGTATGTCGATTTGCTTTTTTACGCTTCAGGAATTGAATGGGATAAGTTGGAATTTCGCGATAGAGATTACTTATTAAATCTTTTAATGTTACATTTTTTGCTGTTACATAGTCTCTCATTGGTCTATTATTATAGTGTTATCCATCGGACTGACCAAGTGGCCTAGTCAGAGTTACCGAAACCAGACCCAGAGGTAGCGGGTTCGATCCCTGTCCGGGACAAATATTTGTGTGCATGAAAATATCTATTTGTACAGCTCCTGGATGTAATATATCTATGATGGGTGGGTGTAGAATATCTATATATGTATATATTGTAAAAAATATTTATGGGTTATATTAGTTGTCTGATACCCATTATACAAGCTTTGATTAGGTTGGATCTAGATGGCGCTGTTTGGGATGTCCCAGGTATTATTATTATTATAACCTCAAACGATTTTTTTCAACAAAACGATTTGTTGACACATACTTGTTAGCAAAACTAGTGCAACAAGGTGTGAAGTATCTACGCTCAACTGTGAGGATTCGCTCACACGTCGTAGGCGCGTCTATCTCGAATATAACAATATATCGGTGTAGTTTCAATGCGAAATTTCAATACAATCTATTCGATCACCGAAGTACCTTACAAAGGAACAAACACATATTTTAGGGATTAAGTTCTGTAATTACCCTTTATCTTCTTCAACGAAATCTAGTACAATATTTTTCATATTTACCCAATGCGGTTTTGTATATCCTCGCTACCAATTTTTCAAGTCAGTGAAGAAACAACACAAATTGGTATTAAACAGTTCTGCTCATCGAGCCTTAAATAAGATACTACAAATAAATGCTTCATTTAACTTTCAACGTTTTCTCGCCTTTTTATCGCTAACGATAGAGGGCGTTTACATCCAGCTCTAAGGCTTCAGGACACGGTATCCATCATGCTGTAAGTGCTGGAGGGGCCATTATAATTTTAAATGATTTACGTCAAAACGAGAAAGTCTCTCGAACGACGCCAGAGGGCGCTGGCGCCGGCCGCCGGATAATCGTCCATATACCTCATTATAAATTGCGCTATTAAAACGAAGTGCGTCGAGCGCGCTGATTTTAAATCCGCGGCATTATCCGGCCATTATGTGTTTAGTCCATTAATAAAACCTACAACGTAAGGTTTTTTTTTTTATTTACGGACCGGAAAGTTTACAATGTTATATTCATTAATGTTATTTACTCTTCTACCATTGCGTCATACTCCCTAGGGGTAGTTGTGGCTATCTGGCATAACAATTATCCCGAATCCTCTTTACCTTTTTACCGTATCATTTAATTCAAGTGATTTAGATATTGCTTAGCAGAACAAAATACGTACAGTATTTGATCATACCTAACACATATAAAATTATTTCACGACCAGTGGCTTATATCCGTGCCTGGCCGAATATCCCGTTATGGTTAACTTTTGACCCAATCAGCTTAGTGGATTTATCCACTTCAAACTAAAAAACCAAGTAATACTCACCGGGATTGCAGAATGTACTAGTCTTGCAGCGTACGCACTTTTATACTGGCTTCAATACTTTGAAGCACACACAATGTGTGTATTTACATCAAAATGTGCTGTCTCGATACCCAGCGCAGTGTTGTCGCAAACTTATGGGCATTGTTCAAAATTTTGCAATACAGGTATTTATAAGAATACAAAATTTCCGGCGGCATAATAACAGAGATATGAAAAGAAAACGTGAAATATCAATGTGACGTCACGACTACATGCGCAGCGGTCGACGGCCATACTATTTTCATATCAGCTCATTGTGTCCCACTGCAAGGGCTTAGGCCTTCCCTATGGATGAGGGTGCTTGGAGCTTATCCACCACGCTGTTCCAGTCCAGGCTGGCGGATTTCAAGGATTGATTCAACGATAATTTCAACCGGGTCTGACCGCTTGACGTGCTCTCCGAGGCACGGACTCTGTGTTAGGTACGTGCGTAACTTCTGGGATTCGAACCACGACCTTCTGAACAAGAAGCGGGCTCTCCAGCACTCGGCTATTACGGCATTAGTTACGTTTGACCGTGTCTAACTCGAGCGACGACCGCAGTTTTAAAGTTAATTCCGGCGTACGCTCCGAGAGGTTAATCAAGTTGCAAGTGAGCGTCAGAGGGTGGAATGAAAAGTCCCATTTAAATCTTTTTGAATCCAGGGTAGGACGATTCTTATACGTTGTTATTTGGATATCAAATTAGAGTGGTACGTTTTTATTTACATTTGTTAATTTATTTTATTATTTTTTATACAACTGCAGTAGAGATATATCTGTAAACGGAAAATATTTGTTGGAAAAATTGTATTTAAGTAATACCTGAACCAAAATATGTTCATTTTTTGCACTGAAAAAAGTTTTATGGATTTCATTGTTAGTAGAGTAATGGGTGACTGAGACATTACACACAAAATGTCAATAATTATGAAAGTTTTATTTTAAAAAAAATATGCAATGATTACCGTGAAAAAATCATTTACAGGAATAAATTAATATTTGGCGTCTAGTCCTACGTGGATTAGGTACATGCTGCTGGTTGGCAGACTAGAGTAGGGCTATTGTTATATATTCTGTGGCTCGCATGCAGTTTTGGTACCTAATGGCGGATCGAACGACATTCTTTTTAGAAATTATTAATGTAATTACTGTAGAAATAGTTGTAGCCCGATATGTCCATCTTGCCCGTTTGTCGTTTTGTAAATTAAAAAAAATATATCATATTTACAAAGTAAATACCTCTGATATGTCGTGATAGCCCAGAGTGCAACGAACCTGTCTCAAATTTATAAGGCCATAGGGCCATGGTTTGAATCCGGGCGTGTACCAATGAGTGTTTCTGACTTAAGTACATTAACTATCACTGACTCCGTGCCTCGGAGAGCACGTTAAGCGGTCGGTCCCGGACGCTGTCAATAGATGGCGGTCGTTACAATCCCCAACTCGCAGTGGAGCAGCGTAGTGGATTTAAGCTCCAAACCCCCTTCTCACCCTGGGGGAGGCCTAAGCCCCTGCAGTGGGATAAAAAGGACAGATGATGATGAAATAGCTCTGAAAATAATCGTTACTTATATTTGAAGGGATTTGTTTTTTCTAGGAATCGTATCAAAAAAAAATTACGCTATCATTTCCATTATTTTTTATTGCAGACAAACCCACAAGCATATCGCATTATATTTTAACCCCGTTGTCTTTGTGTCGGTGGTACCACTCATATCAGAACGGTACTTTGTTGCCAATATAAAGCATATTAAAAAAGATCAAGGGAATAGCGTATATTTCATAAAGGAAGTAAAAAGCCAAAACAGAAATAAGAAACAATTTACTTCATGAATTCGATATTAAGCGCCGTAGTGGGCATCTTAGAGGCGTATGCCAGAAGAATTTTTATTTAGCCTGACAGCGATGTTGGAAAATATCCAAGAAAATGCACCGAGAACATGACAACCTACTTATAAGAGGGGAAACTGTAAAACACACTTCTCGCTAGCCATTTAATATTAACTTAAAATTTGAAGACTTTTAAGGTGTGTAACAAATATTAAAGTTTTACTAAATAGTAAGTTATACATTTTGACAAAAGTCGTTCTAATTATTAGGATGAAAGTTATGCAAATTATTTATGTATTGATTACTTCAAAAATAATAATAATAACGTATACATCACAATAACGTCTAGGCCCCAAACTAAGCATTAGCTTGTGTTTTGGGTAGGTACCAGTACCAATATTCATTATATAAATTATTACATATATATATACATAAATATAAACAATTACAAATAAGTATTTAATTTTAGCTGTTCGAGTAAAAATAAGATCTAGTCACTGAGCAGCTTCTACTTATGAGTGTGCTGCAGTGTTTTGTAACTTTTGTGATTTTATTCAAGTTACTAAAAGGACATTTTTATACATAATTTTTTGACAATTTGTACAACAAGAATTTAATAATCAAACTGTGTGCAACTTTAGTATAGAATGACTTATAGGCGAGGACAGTGAGGTAAAAATTCCTTAGTCAAATTATTGCTTGTACTTAGCACTTTAATTATATAGTTACCGTCGACCGCTTAGCCTAGTAGGTAGCGATCCTGCCTACAAAGCTGGAGGTCCCGGGTTCGAATCCCAGGTCGGGTCAGTACTTATATGATGAATATTATTAATACTGGTACCGGGTCTTGGTTGTTATATGTATGTGGTGTCTTCGCTTGGTACCCAAAACATAATCTAATGCTTAGTTTTTTATCTATAATTCTATTAGAATGAAGATGTGAAACAAATCAAATACAATTATTGCCTAATAATAAAACTACTTAAAGATATATAAATTAATAGTATTATGAGATATAATATTTAAAAGTACACTATACTATCCTATTTTGAAATAACAAATTATAATAATATACAATAATATAAATACGACTTATTTAAAATAAATATATAACAAATATAACTATTTCTTAAATGGTGATCAAATAAAACTAATCTAATAATCCACCACTCGCTGCCCCAGACGCAAATGTGCCCATGATATGCACGCAAATGCTTACTTTGGGGCCTAGAAGTTGTTGTACTGTATACGTACGTTATAATGTCTGTATAGAGAATCGCCATTAAAAACGGTTATAATTCACACACACACAGACAGTTTGGACATGGTTAGTATGGCGTAGCGAGAGTATGTAGTCTGTTGAGTTACACACACGAGTATGTAAAACTTGGCCTGTCACTTTTGTTGAAATTGTAGGGCAATAGCCCATCCAGACATTATATAATCAAAGCGATAGACTAGCAGGAAAATATTGAACCAAATAAGTTAATAAAAACAAAACAAAACAGGTAAGTAAAAGTTAAGATTGCCGAGTGGTCCGGTCGACTGATATATATAATCGAATCGTCCACAGCACAAATATTGCTCCAGCCGCAAACTGAGAAACCCTTTTACTATAACGCCATAAGAGAAACGGGAAAATTCCCAAAACAAACTTGACACCACCCTCTGATAAAATCCTTTTTACGTCTTACTCTCGTAAATATAATATGAATATCGGTATTCAGTATTCAGACGAAATAATATTTGTTTATCCGATATTGTGTTACGTGACGGACACGATACGGCGCGCAAATCCCGTTTGACGTGACGCCACGCTCTCACGCTAAACGGATCGCGATGAATTATTTTCACGTGGCATTATGTATGGAACGACGCACGGAACGGAGAAAGCTTGTGACGCCATAGTCTGTTTATATATCGTAGGATACGAACAACCTCTGCAAGTACAACATACGCATTCATACGTACTAACTGAATAATTGAGTCTTAACAATGGAAAGCACTGATGCTTGTTGTACAGGGTTATATATGATAAATTCAGCTTTGACTAATTTTTATTAAATCGGCATGCACATATACAAGGTGAGATTTTAGTAACCGGCCAAAATTTTTCTAGACGTTAGATATCACCAATAGACCTCATTGCCTAAATAAAAAATATAGGTTATATTTTCATAATAAATTATTTTATCTACAGTGTTATTTTATAACGTTTGGTTGCCTTCTTAACGCTATAGTGAACGTACGCGCCCGAGGCCTTGAAACGGAATGGTGCGGCGGGCATGAATGGTGACAAGTGAGTTAAAGGTTTGTGTGGTCATATATCAATACTGTTCTAAAGAACGATACTAAAAGGAAACAAGACGGTTATCGGTTTTCTACCAAAAATCATTATATTAAAATTTGGCTGGTCAATAAAACCTCAACCTGTGTAATACTATTAAGTACAGTTCCAATCAAACTTTATGGCGCATGTGAATATAGGCACGAGTCGCGTCGCAGTAACCAGTTTTAGGTGTAGCGGGACGCAATGGAGCGAGGAGTATACGACTTTACCTGCGCAAGCACGCTTATAGCGTTGTATTCCGATCCGCAATAAAGTTTGAGGCGAACTATAAACACAAGTTTTAAAGATTTTTCTATTAAGCACTGTATGAACTTATTGCTTAAAGTTTGAAATAAATAAATATGACTATTATTATTATTTCTCTAACATTGACCCGCCGCCATTTCTCACTAGTCATACTAGAATGTTCTACTGGTATAACTAGTAAAAATTATTATTATTGTTAGTCATACTTTTTATAAAACAATTTTTCTTACTGCGTGTACATGTAATGACAGTCACATACATATAGCATAATCAAATATATTAAAAGTTTGCTAAAAATAAACTTTATAAAGTTTCTTTGACATCACAAAATTTTAAATTAAAAAAATTGGATTTAAAATGGAAGAAATTAAATTTATTTATACGCTTTGATGTCAGACCGAACAGAGGAATCTCACGTAGTTTTGTTTCAATGATCAAATCACAAATTTATGCATAGTCTTCACAAATAACTCACATAGATTTTGAAACACACGTTTCCAATGCACTGACAACAGTAGAATAAAAAATATCAACATTATCATTTCGTGAAAGTTTATGGAAAAAGGAAAAGACTTTGTTAATTAACGGAAAAACGGAAGGTGATGGGTTCGTAATCGGCTTTGCCGTTGCTTCAATTATCGTACATTGAGGATCTCTTAATTAAAATTTATGCAGTTCCCAAGAAAATACATGACGTTTTGCCTAAAAAACTCTAATTTTCGAATTCCAACTCAGTATCAAACATAGCAAAAAATCAACGGATCTCCTGCTTTCGCACGAATTGAACCTAACGGAATAAAGTAAACACATATTTTGGATAATATTTTTCGAAATAAATTTTATTCGCATAAAAAATAACACAACTGTATCTGAATAAGCTTAAAACTTCGAAATATAACATTCTGTACGACATTTCGATCGAACAAACCGAATTAGTACGAAATGTAACACCGACGCATATCCGACTTCCAACTAAGGGCATCCTTAACCACTACTTCCGGTAGTCCGATTTTAACAATTTTAGTCTCAATCGATCCCCCGTCTAATTACCCCGAGCCGTTTTTTTTATTTTTTTCTTATTCGTACCTAGTTCTCGAGATATCGGGCTCCCAAAATGAAAATCGGGGAAAAATTGTGATTTTTTTCGTTTTTCGCCGAATTTTTTTTGTTTTTGAACTTTTTTCAAAGTGTCTTTTGCCATCTTGTAGAACTCACCGAGCTGCGTCTTTTGACACCACATTCATCCCGATATCTCGAAAACTCTTCGTGCAATCTGCCTGTCTCACAAAACTCCCAAATGACCCCCTATACTCCAACGAAATGAAAGTCATTTCCAATGACAAAAAAAAGCCAAATTGTCTTCTGAAGTCAATTATTGTTTTGACTGAGCTTTAGCATGAAAACGAAGTTCAGGAGATGAAAAGAAGACGGCGAGAGCACATTCATGAAAACGATTTAATCGTACAAGTCCAATTAAAGCTTATAAATAAAGTAATTCGTGTCGGGTTATTTTTGGAAATATTGAGTTAGGTTTTTGGTTACATAACTTTGTATTAATTTTGTTTTATATTAAAAAGTCATAAAATGCTTTAAAAAAATTTTTTTAGTATGTCTTTATTTAGTTAAAAAACGGAGCTCTTAAGGTGAAAAGAATCCTTTGAGGATCACTTGGTTGTCATGCAACTCTATACAACTACATACAATACAAGCCCATAAAATATGAGTTTTTATGTTTACTTAATATAATTTCTTTTGAACATAAGGGGCCCGACAGTATTTAAGAATTTTAATGACAAAATAAATCTTATCTGTCACACTAGTAGCTCATTATAATGTGACTATTGATGAGTTAAATGCAAAATAATCCACGAATATTGACACATCACTTTGACACTCAGTGATAACTTTTTCTTTCTCTTTACACCTTATCTTCTCTATCACTGTCACGTCAACTAAAAACAATCATTATATTTTGTTATTCTTCTGCACTGTACCAAATTAATAAAATATGTAATATTAAAAAAAATAGGAACATCACTTTAGAAATTGTATTTACTTACGTATTCAGCAGGATCAATGGGCGAATATCGAAATAACGGCGTTGAATACTAACAATATGGCGGAGGTACCGGAAGCGGGGCCCGAGACCTCCGGCGGATATTCGCCTCGGTTCCGCGGAGCACAACGATATTATCATATACGCGAGAATCAATACGACCCACTTTGTTACGGTAAAAGTGAAAAGTGAACCTTTATTCGTATGTTAAGTTGACATACGGAGAACTAAGGCTTTCTGTCTGTACAGAAAACGAGGCGTATATATTCCTATATGAAAATAACGTACCTAATATTAACGACTTTTTAGCTTTTTAGGTCCGCGCAGACTACTTACAATTCAAATTTGACAACTTTCACCATAAGAAAAACTTGTAACTTAATCTTTAGGTGTTTGCACGTCTTCGATCGACGTCTAAATTTTCATGAGTTTGTAGTTTTCATGTAAGTCATTAGCGAGGGTTTTCGGGTGCGCTGAATACATATTTTCGATTAATATTTTTGATAAGCATATAATAATTGAATTGAAATTAATAATGAAAAATTGAAGTGCTTACACGTACACATTTAAAAAAAATGTGAAATAGGCAAATTTTTATGCAGAAATAAATGTATCTTACCTTATCTTACAAATGACACCAAAAAGGATAAAACATTTGTGTTATGTAAATTAAGTTAACGCTTTAGGTGCTAATATTTTTGGGAATCATACCTAAGGATTTTAAGATTCAATTAAAAATGACTAATTTTTTTTTTAATTGACATTTTCGCATATCGTATATGAAGCGCGCAGTGTGTGGATTTAATGCGCACGTAGTACAGTCCAAACTGTTGCATTATGCTATCATTGTACTCTGCGGTCGAATGTCATCATCATCATCATCATCAGCCCATTTTTACCCCACTGCAGGGGCTTAGGCCTCCCCCAGGGTGAGGAGGGGGGCTTGGAGCTTAAGTCCACCACGCTGCTCCACTGCGGGTTGGGAACTGTAACGACCGCCATCTATTGACAGCGTCCGGGACCGACTGCTTAACGTGCCCTCCGAAGCACGGTGTCAGTGATATTGTGTACTTAAGTCAGAAAAACTCATTGGTACACGCCCGGATTCGAACCATGGCCCTATGGGGCCTTATAAATTTGAGACAGGTTCGTTGCGCTCTGGGCTATCACGACATGTACTGATATAAAAGTTGTAAATTTCGAATTGTGCGCGAACAGCCTTATTATGCTTTTGGAACCTTAACACCACTTACACGTCTTTCATGATGCGTAGTGTATGTTTGAATCGAAATGTAAATACTTCAATCTTATTAGGGACATCGCGGTCAAATAGAAACAAAAAAAAATGGTCAACGAAAACAATAGAATAAATAATAGCAAGTTGATTGAGGGACCTTTATATGCGGGTGATACGCGGCCGAGCCAATATGATAAGCCTACCTGCCTCAAAGCTTCGTATGTCACGTGAAATCCTTTTACCAAACAAAAGGCTTTATTTTTTTATTTCCTTTTTTTATTCAAGTTAACTGACGTTTTTCTTGCCAGAAACGTTATTATTGTATTTTTTTTTTAGTCACACGTACATGGATACTATGTCGCTATTAAAGACGTACGATATGAGACCATTAATATGGCGTTATGTTAAGAATCTTTGTTTCAGCCACTGATGTCCCCGCGCGCCAGTCTTCAACCCCGCAAAATCCCCGCACGGCGGTTTTCACCCTGCGAAATTGCGTTTGACGTTTTCGATACGGTGAATAGATATGTACACAAGTTAGAAAAACTCATTGGTACCTACATGGCCTGGAATTCGAACCACGGCCTTTTAAACAGAAGCGGGGTCGCTAGCACTCGGCTATCACGACACGAACTATTTCAGCCAACTCTTGGCTGATTCGTAGCGCGGCTCCGCTTTTCACATTGATATATAAGATAAACAAACCAAACCTAACCCATTAATTTGAAATGATGGGCTACCAACCTATATGAGCCGGATTTCTAATTATATGTTATAATAGGATTGTAACCCTACAATCCTATTGGACCCACCCGGGTCGTCTCTCCTCTTCACTCCGTTCTTCGCATTGACGTAAACAATCTTGAATAACCTACTTAATAAGGGGGTAAGCTTTTCATACAAAAAAGAGGGTTCGGTCCGTGTCTAAATCTCGCTGTATTTCTGTATCAATATGTACAGAAAAAATATATGTATGGAGAAATACTGTCACAGGTGTTTTTGTTTTTTTGATATATTGTGTAGTTGTTTTAGAATATACGTAAATTCTTGAAAAACATGATTTCCGTCAGTTCTTTGTTTTTGAAAATTATGAGCCTTAAACTCAATATTAATGCGTATTTAAAAAAAAACGTACCGCGCCCTAGGGACATCTTTTCTTAATGACCCTACAAATTTTCGTTCCAATTCAAACACATTTAAGGGGTGGAAACAGTCACGACCCGCAAGCTATTTCATACGTATTTTTGGGAATTCGTTTTTGTCTACTCTGTCACTCAGGAGTAGGTCGAGGAGGAGCGATTGAAACGAAGATAGCGATGCCAATTCGAAGCCGCGGAGAGAAAGACTATCCCCTTAACTGTAACATATTTACGAAATCGCCAATATTTTGATGATTCATTTATTAGTTCGCGGCACCCGGTCTGAACTTTTCTTGGCCAGACGAGGCCCCAAAATAAAATAAAAATATATCGTTTTTAAACCTCCATCCCGCACAGTAATTAAAGCGACCTTTAGATAGCTAAGGATTCGGTTCTGAATCATAATGGCCGTCTAATTCTTGTTTTGTGTTCACTGAGAAGTGTCGACAGGCGCCTGTCAAAACAGACATTCGATATTGGCATGATTTTCGGGAATAAACCGAAGGACTATAATCTAAACTGCTTGTCTTGAATTGTTAATCGGCCGAATTACGGTGGGTGGATACAGTTAATTGAATATTATTTATTTACCATTCCACGTAGCTTCTACCGGGATGGGAACCGGCTCGTGTTATAGGATGCTATTTATGGTATAAATATGGACGCCTATAAAACGCCTGAATAATTAGTGTACTCGTAAATCACGACAATCTATTTTAATGGCCACGGGTTCTGTATGACGCACTAAGGAAACGCACGACAAGTCCTTCACACATCTATTTCCCTTATCTCACGAGCCACTGACTAAGATTATCATTTAACTAAAACTAAATTAACCAACATTTTGTTTTTTTATTAAAAAATAATTTCAATACTTCTGGCTTTACCTGGAAAATCAATAATGCGTTTGAATAACAATAACTATAACGTAGTGTACAAAAATTCCCTCCCTTTTTGGGGAGTATCCTGTCCTCCCTTATTTGAATATATTTTTGACGACGTCCCGGACATAGATAATTACTTATTTTCAGCTACGTAGGGCCTTAATACTACAAATTATTGAAATTTAGATAATACCAGAAATATTTATAGTCTATAAAAATGAAATACTTGTAATCAATTTCTGTAGATACAATAATTTATTAGCGAAGTGTTTATTTTAATACGTAAATATTAAAAACACTTTTACGTCCGGGAAACCGAACTCATCGTTCACAGACAAATGTAACATTTCAGTTAGAACAATAAAGGGAACGTCAAATTTCCCCTTAGGTGAAAAATTGTTCCGAATTCGTCCTATAATTTGTCACTTAAAGCGCGCGACAGGAGCGCACAAACTTCCCCGACGAGGGATTTGAAGAAAACCTTATGAATAATTAAATGGTTCGCGATACGACTTTTTTTTTATGCCCCTTAACGGCCGCCCACGGATCCCGCTGCTCCCACAATGACAGCTTTGAAGTTCTAACAACAATGTTTTAAGACATAAATATCGACTCGAAAAAGGTATGATCGTCAAAGAGCTTAAAATAACCCTCTAGGGTTGATATAAGTTTCACTATAATATTTTCTTATATAATATTGATACGCCCTACATTAATGTCACAGTTCAGTTCGTCTAGGCTATATATAGATAAAGTAGCGTGATACGCAACATATTACATAACAAGGTGTCTACTTTATATAAAAAAAGAAAGTTAATCCTGTAGAGGTATAGTTCCAATCAAGCTTTATGGCGGATCCGAACTTAGGCACAAGTCGCGTCGCAGTGACTATACCTGCGCAAGAACGTTTAAAGCGTTGTATTCCGATCCGCCATAAAGTTTGAGGTGAACTATATATAACAAGAAAACAGTGGCGGTACTAAAAAAAATTAAATATTCCTGCATGGTTAATTACCGAATTTTTAAAACATTTCCAATGTCACATAGAACCAGCTTCAGTGCATAGAACCTACTTTATTGTGAGTGTAATTCTATATGGTTGACACTTTTTCTATATAATAATAATAATACTTCGGACATCCCACACAGCGCCATCTAGTCCCAAAGTAAGCAAGTATTATGGGGTATTAGACGACTGGTATACAGACGAAAATATTCTTTTTTATAATATATACATATATAGATACTTTTTACACCAAGACGCGAAACAAATACACATGTTCATGCACCCAAATATTTGTCCCGTGCGGGAATCGAACCCACGACCCTTGGCTAATGTAGTAGTTTTATTTGAATACATTTGCAACAGTTTAATAAATAATGTTTCTGTTTTGGACGCAATGGGCATTGGCCAAAAATTTGACACTCTATCTGAATACTTCTTCATGAAAATACTAGCAACCCGCCCCGGCTTCGCACGGGTACCAGAGCGTCGAACATGTGGATTAGATTTAATTTGATTAAAATGTAACATGATGTTCATCCTACTTGGAGTATTTTATTTCCAATTCTGGAAATATTTGAAAAACTAAAAAATATATACATAAAAACAAACTAATATATTTTTTTGTCTACAACATTGATAACTTCTACGTAATTACATTACGCATGTCGCATCGGTATGGACCGCTGAATTAATTTTATCGCGCAATAGTTTTAATTTTGCGATTACTCCTAGGATATTAATTTGAATTGTCTGGTGGGAAAGGACATAAAATGTTTAAGGTAACTAATGTATTTAATTTGATAAAGATTTATAGCGTATCCGTGTAGATAGCTTTCCATTACCACATTATACGTGACCATTTTTTTAAACCTATAAAAGAGGAACAACAGTTTCTCTAGTGTTTTCGATGAAAGCTTCCAGTCGATTTTTTTTCATCTTCAACAATAATCGTCATATTTCAACCAATTTACACAAAACATTAATGAATTATACGCATAAACCTTTCTCTCGAATCACTCCGTCCATTGATGGCAACCGTATAAAAGTCCGTTCGGCAGTTTCTCAGTTTATTACGTTCAAACAGATAGACGGACAGACAGACAGCTGCGGGGCGGGACTTTATTTTATAATATGTAGTGATAGACAATCTAGATTATTTTAAATTTTTTTTCATATTCGGGTATGAATTTTCAAGGATAAGTTCATTACTAATGATTATACTACAATGTGCTACGTATTGCACTTGTTTGTGTGGCCGTCAATCGCTGCACGTAGCAGTGCATTTTCTTTTGATATCTTCGTGTTACATCTACAAAATATATCTTATTAACATTGAATAAGGACACTTATTCTAAAATGGATTGTTTTGGACCCATGCCATGTAAAGACAGAAATAAATAAAATTAATTACAGAAAAGAACTGCCAAGCTCAAGGTGAAAGAAATGAAGGCTTCAGGCGCTAGGTATTTGGAATACTTAGATGTAGATGCGATCAGATGATCTCATGTGAACGCCACTTTGTGGCATTTGTAACTAATATGTTTTTGGTGGTATTTATGTAGGCTTTCAGCCCATGAAATTACTAAAAACTAGGTGTATTCATTAATCAAGGTAACATTAGCAGAATGGATATTTTTCCTCCTAAAAGTCTATTTATAAACTTTGCAGGGCTCTTATTTTGACAAAACGTTTTAAATAAATAAGAGAGACGGCGACCCGTCGACTGACTTCCCTGCGTTAAACTTTACTTAAATATTTAACATTCGATCTCTTAACATCCACCAAGTTGGTAAATCAATGGACTCGCTTTTCGGCCCCTCGGTGCCAGCTTAAGTTTATTTTGATGTAACTGTTGGCTCAGCTCACTTATTAGGAGAGAAGGCTGTGTCAGCGGAAACTTTGAAAAATTATTACCCATTTCTTATTTATTTATACCGAATATATAAAAATTAGGTTAAATTAAAACAATAATTTCTTTATTACATTCAAATATAATTATGCCATAATAAATAACTTCTTTTTCAGCCTTTTTTTCATGATTTATGTGATACTTTTATGGAAATTTTTTGAAATAGATTTATTTCATAAAACATGTTTTATTCACAATATTAAAGTTATTACTGTCACGAGACGGTCCTGCCGTTACATCAAATATTTAAAATTACTTACGTATGAGCATATGACAAACTCGAGAAATAAAGCTTCGCAAAACTTAGTTGCAAGCTTTTTAGACAAAAATAACTTATTCGAACAGATTACGAAAAAAA
Source organism: Luffia ferchaultella (assembly GCA_949709985.1). NCBI lineage: Eukaryota > Metazoa > Arthropoda > Insecta > Lepidoptera > Psychidae > Luffia > Luffia ferchaultella. The sequence continues at coordinate 13,494,807 of OX453256.1, read as the reverse complement.
AAAGATACAGTGCCTGCTTTGCTATATTGAAAAGCTAGGAGAATTGCAATGTGTCTTATTATTTCACGATTATGAGATGTTAGGACCCAAGGACATATTTAAAAATTGTGTCTCTATTTTGTCTCAGTTTACGCTTCGAATTCAAAGCTTTTCAAAGTTTGTTTTCAATGTTACACTTACGAAGAAAATATATGTGTTTACTTTAGATTGTGGAAAAGCGACGAATAAACACCAAAATAAAAAGGAATTTTACTTAAAATAAAAATTGTATATGAAAATCACTTTTATTGTTATTTCAACTGTAATTAATAACTATAGACGACATTATTGCGTATATAAATAAATAGCACCATAAAATGTGTAACAAAATCATCTAGCAACCAATAACTTCGATTATAACATCTATTAAAATTATTTATAAATATAACACTTAGACAATAATTAGTGTACTAATTAAAAATACATCGAGGTAAGCCTTTTGGGCACTTTGCCGCACCGCAATGATTTAGATGATACTATTTATTTGTAGGTGTTTTTAGTTTTTAATTAATTTTCAATTATTGATGTAATTTCAAATAAATAAATATTTAATAATAAAAAATAAACTCATTTTAAATGCATAAAAGCAAACGACAAATTTATCACAATGTTATTGATCTCTTTCTTCCAAAGGGTCTATTTCTCTGCCTCTAATTTTAGCGAGACCCGGGCCTTAATTTTTGAAAGATCTAAATCCTGAGAACGTAACTAAGAAACAACAGGATATACTGACTATTCGACTATTCTTGTACAAAAAGGCGCATAAATCTAAAGGCGCAACTTTTAACGACCAAATAATTCGATACAGTTGAGATTTGCCCGTTTTCAACAGAATAAGTCCCGCAACATTCAAAATGAAAATTGTCGATTTAATATTTTTCTATTTCTAGCACATCGAAAATATTCTATCCCACCGTTTTGTTTATTACGTAAACATTTTCTAACTCTATGGTCACCACGTAGTTGCGATTGGTCTACGAATCTCGTGCCTAATGAACACATGAAATCGATCGTCAATTTAGGATTTAATTCACCTTAAGTCAATAGTGATAACACATCTATGCATACGCTAGTAATACAGTGGGAGGTTCGTGAACCGACAGTTCCGTAGTCCGACACTCAGTGATCCGGCTTCCGATATCTTTACTATAATCCCACATCTTTCCGCTCGCGGCTTCAGACGTTTGAATCTCACGTTTGTATTGGGACCGCTTAACGACTTAACGCTTAATGTAACGCTTAACTAACAAACATACGAACACATTTCCTGCGGTAAACAGTAGCCTATTACTTTCTTGTGTTCAATTTACTCCTAAATATCATCAAAATTAGTTCTGTTTTTAGCTGCAAAAAAGTAACTAACATTCAGACAAATTTTCGCGGTAAAAAAATAATCTAATTCCTCACTCGGGGTTCAAGCTATTTCTATACCTCATCAAAATCGCTTCAGCTGTTTATTCGTGAAAAGGTAACACTCGGACAGATAGACAGAGATCCTTTGGCATTTATAGTATTATTAATAATAATAATACCTGGGACTTCGCACACAGCGCCACCTAGTCCTAAACTAAGCAAAGCTTGTATTACGCGGACCAGGCAACTAATATACATACTTAAATGTTGTTTACATTACAAACATATATAGATACTTTTACACCCAGACACGAAACAAAAAGACATGTTCATGCACAAACATATTTGTCCCGGCCGCGAATCGAACCCGAGATCCTTGGCTCCGCATTTAGGGTCTCTAACCCTTCGATCAATCGGTCAGTCAAGTTACACACGTGAGTTAAATAAGACTGTTCTTTATTACAATTCATTTAATGAAATAATAATAATCTGTGTGTATAATTCAGTAATAGGTATAGTTCGCCTCAAACTTTATGGCGGATCTGAATACAATGCATTACGCGTGCTTGTGCAGGTACAGCAAGGTACAGTCATATACTCCTCGCTCCACTGCGTCCCGCTACACCTAAAACTGGTTAATGCGACGCGACTTGCGCCTATGTTCGGATTAGCTATAAAGTTTGATTGGAACTGTACCATTGCATTCATTCGCTAATCTGGTGGTATTGAACATTTTTCTTGTCGTCGGCATAAAATAAATAAATTTGACAGCAGCGTTTGCTTTTAATTGAGTCATAAATGTCATTTCATAATATCGAAATCGTCAAACGCAATTTTGCGGGAGTGAAGACCGGCACACCAGCCTAGCTGAAGTATGAGTGGTTAGACGGTAAATGTAGAAGAGGACTTCTAGTCAAATCGTTTTTCTATGGTCGTCATATTACGTAGCGTTCTATATTGATCTGAGTTTCGGATCACTCGAATGGAACCATTACAATATTACTCAAACATAATTCTTGTGTTAATTTTCTGTTCACGTTCCGTTCTTGTTTCTATATTCGCTGCCGTGATGTTTACCTACACGACAACGCTCTTTGTACTTTAAATTAAGTTTTGCTCCGTTGTCGCGTAAGCTCTGCGCTTATACGAAAGCTGTCTCTAACAAATTCTCTTTACTCTGAGCAAAGTAAGGGCAAAGTGGCATAGACTGTTTGCTTTCACGTTTAAATATGGTGTACGAGTGGTGAATAGCCATTTTATTTTTAACCATGCACTCATCAATCTATAGAATTGTTCCAAAAACTGCGGTTAAAAACGTCGACTAATTTAATTTTAAAGGAAGCTTTTCGGAAATCGCTGAAACGTTTACAAAGGAACGACGCAGTTGAGTACGGTTTAGTATATGTGTACACCCAGTTTGAACTGTGAATTTGACGTGAAATCATATTTAGGGTGTCTAAAGTGGCGCGCGGGTGTTGGCGAACGGCCGTTGTCATCTGTTTCGCCTTCAAACGGGTATTGTAAACACCACTGGGGGGTAATTCTCGGACCGCTTGACTTCATGTCTAATTTGACATTGTCGATGAAATTCAATTTTTTTCTAGCGAAAACGTAATTCTGTATTCTCAAAAGCCATATAAAACATTATAATTTTCGAAAATCATTTGAAACATACCAATTTTCATGACACAAAATTACGTTTTGACATGAAACAAAATATTTTTTTTTTTAATTTAACGTATACATGACAACAACGTCTAGGCCCCAAACTAAGCATTAGCTTGTGTTTTGGGTACCAAGCGAAGATACATATAACAACCATGACCCGGTACCAGTATCGATATTCATCATTTAATACTGACCCGACCTGGGACTCGAACCCGGGACCTCCAGCTTCACAGGCAGAGTCGCTACCCACTAGGCTAAGCGGTCGTAAAATATGTTCCATTGAAATTGTCTCATGAGACAATAATCGTTAAGCTCTCTGCGTATTGAACCCTGTCAATTTCGTTACTCTAAAGTTCGAACTGTAAATTTTTCAATACGCTTTCGATAAACAAAGTGTTTTATGGCAGTTGAATGATACTGAAGCGAATATTAAAATTTAAGGAATAAATAAACAAGTTGTCAGTATCAGAGTGACGTGCAAACTTTATAAGACTGCAGTCATGAATTTATTTTGTGGACGGCGAAATAAACTGGAAAGGAAAGTTTAGTGGAATTCACATGCTGTTAATACAGAATCTGGTGTACCTAATAACAATGTAAAAACTTGAACTTGAGCAAACGAATGTCATAAGAAGTATTGCATACCGCATTACAGATAAACAAGCAAATAAATATAAAATTATATTGCAGAGCACATTATAAACTCTAGGTCGTAACCACGAACCTAGGAATACCCGGAGGTAGTAGCATCGGGAATTAACTACCGACGCACCCTTAGTTAGTCAGCTTGCTATGTACCCAAGCGTCGACATGAACACACTCATACCATACTAAGTCTAACCGATCGCCAGTACGCTACGATGTTAAACGCACACATACTTACGCGGCCGCCATTGCAGTGCTTCATTGATTGTTAAATTTATAACTTCATTGGTTAAATGATAGAAAGTCTAGAGTTTTTATTACGCCTGTGGTCGGTACGGTCCGACATATGAGTGAGAAAATAACTGAAAGTAATTATTTTTAAATTTCATTATACATATTCTTAGAGTTAAAAGATTTAGATACAATCAAAAACCATTCATTAAAAAAAATATAATTAATTTTGTAAATAAAAAACTGGTGTTCTTTTTTTTAACTTTGACTGACCATTATGGTACAGGATAGTTTAAAATTTCAGATTCGAAAATTCGAATAATCATTTTAGACTCCGGTCATCCAAATGTGTCATGCGAAAAGAAGGAAAATTAAATAAAAAATACTTGGTAACCTTTTGTACGTATACATACAATACGTACTCTATATATAGAGTGATTGATAAAACTTTGAATTGTTTTTTTTTATTCGACCTACGACTTCTGCCTCGATTTGTCTTTAATGAATTGTCTGAATTGCTCTATATCGCAAGTGACACATTTCATTTTTTAGTCTTTAATAAGTATTTCAAAAAGTACCATCAATTTCGAAAATTTAAAATGATATGACATGCGTGATATAATAATTTGTGTTTTTTTCATCATCATCAGCCCATTTTTACCCCACTGCAGGGGCTTGGGCCTCCCCCAGGGTGAGGAGGGGGGCTTTTTTGTTTGTTTGTTTGTTTTGTGTTTTTTTATTTAATATATTTTTTTGACAAAACGTTACATTGTTGGCTCACATATCGCCTCGTGTAAATGATGCGTGCACTGTATATATTGCGGTTCCCAAAAATATTGCGGAAAACATAGGAATCGCTTCAAAATTTTCAGGTTAATTTCACGAGCGTCTTTACAAAGGACTGACCCATTTTTGAGCATCGATGTAGGTACTAGAGCAACCCTAACCGAATAATATCCTACATAAAATGCAATAATAAGATATTTCATTTTAAGTATAGGATGATAATGCTACTTCGCTGAACAAACAGGAAAAAGAAAAGTACTTTTATTTTAAGTTATAAGAAATATGTATAAATACACCGACTGACCGATTAGCCAAGTGGTTTGAGACTCTAACTGCAGAACCAAAGGTAGCGGGTTCGGTTCCCGCTTTCGACAAATATTTGTGTGCATGAAAATGTCTATATTTTGTTACGTATCTGGATTTGAAATATTTTTATATGTTTATTAAGAATGTTTTAGTATGTATATTAGGTTACTACCCATAACACAAGCATAATACTTGCTTACTTTGGGGCTAGATGGCGCTGTGTGGGATGTCTCATGCATTATTACATTAAACACTGAACACTGCTAAACCAAAGTACTCGGAGCGCGCGGCCCCGAATAAGTCATCTTCGGTACTAACGCCGGCTTACTACTTCGCATATATATATCCAATCTATTAGACACACGTAAACTTCTGTGACATTTTAATACTTTTTTTTTAAATTAAATAAACCTTTTTTGTCTGCTTTCCCGAGGCTCGCGGTAGTGATGGACGGGAAGCGTCCTCTGCCCCACCGCACCGCTTCTTCCCATTTGTGTCTCCTGTTTATCGCGAAGATGTTCTACTTATAGAATCTTAACCTACTTTGGCTAAACCATGTGAGAGAAACACAGGTAAAACCTAGTACATAAACAAAGTCGCTCTTGGTATGAACGTTTCGTTCACGCGAGTATGCGCATGAATATTTCGCCAGAGCTCGCCGGCAGGTGGCCTACCTACATGTTACAGAAGGATTATGTTAACTAGGTCCTCGTTCCATCTTTCTAAGTATAATTTAATTTCGTGTTTTAAATACGATTTTGATATTACGTAATTTTACAAAACCCGTTTTCGAGAACGTGGTCCTTTTAATTCCGTTCAAACTCCATTAAATAACTTCGCAATATAAGCTATTTATGTAATAAGGACTACTTTAACACGAGTCCTATTTTTTATGTATGAGTGAACACATTTTGAATATAGACATAAATAAATAACTATGAATATTGTCCTTGCTTTTGAATTACGACTTCCATTTCTCTCACTGGCTTAAGCACTCCCTGAAACAGTACTTTATCATTTACATCTTAAATTTCCACTTCTAGGGCAACGCATAAATCTGTCCTGACATTAAATGGGTACTCGTTCAATAGACGTCTTACTATGAAATGGTAAGATCTGGGGGTATTATAGAGAGAATAAGATTTCATTTTCAAAGATGAATGAATTTTCTTATATAATCTACCAATGGACATGTAGCTAATTATAGAATGAGCGTTTTTCTAGTTATAATATCACAATAATATTTTATCTAAATAGTGTCGTGATAGCCCTAGCCGCAGCGAACCTGTTTCAAATTTATAAGGCCATGTGGCCGTGGTTCGAATTCGGGCGTGTACCAACGAGTTTTTCAGACTTAAGTACATTAACTATCACTGAATTCGTGCCTCGGAGAGCACGTTAAGCAGTCGGTCCCTGTTACTGTCCATAGAGGGCGCCGTTATAATCCGCCAACCCGCATTAGAGCAGCGTGGTGGATTTGATCTCCAAGCCCCCTCATCTTGTACCGTGTAGATAGAGTACCGTGCTTCGGAGGGCACGTTAAGCAGTCGGTCCCGGACGCTGTCAATAGATGGCGGTCGTTACAGTTCCCAACCCGCAGTGGAGCAGCATGGTGGACTTAAGCTCTAAACCCCCCTCCTCACCCTGGGGGAGGCCTAAGCCCCTGCAGTGGGGTAAAAATGGGCTGATGATGATGATGATTTAGTCACTCCAGGGATTACTTCCCTTCTGAACCGGAACCGTCATTACTCCTTCATCACCTATCCAGGTGTTAAGTCTGTCCCAATTAAAGTCATTACACGTTATAATAATAACGAGAATCTTAACCGGGGGCCCGCGCCTATGGCATTATTTCGCCTCGAGTAACCCTTAGGGGTTACCCGACATCTTCGCGCCAGCGACACCCTAGTGTGCCGCTTGGCCGCTCCGGTGAAGTCGTAGGAGCTTTCCGGCTAACGTTACGCGTCTTTATTCTGCTTCAGGCGGTTGTTTAGTAGGTGCAACTCCCACATACTGTAGAGTTTAATCCGCCTTCCCATCGCAAGGGTAAAACAAAAAACAAACATTCCTAATGTGTATTTACATGGTTTTTACCAATTATTCTTGTAGATATAATATGGATAGAATATTTCTAGCATTGAAATCACCGCCTTGTTATAGCAGTTATGATAGCAAATAGTTATGTTCGGCATAGGTACGACCTAACCATGAGTAAATAAAAAATCTAACTTACTTCGTCTCATTTTATTTATTATTTTATTTTTGTTATTACGTAATAAAACGAACTGTGCCATCTATGACACAATAATTACGTCGCGTCGTTTTAGGAACACGTCTCACATCTGACGGCGCCCGTTTCTGCCCCCTCTAGCGCTTCGGGCCGCTGCGTATCATTTCCGCATCAGGGCACGCGACGTTGACAGGTTTATCTTGCATTTAAATTCGGAACGCTCCGCGCTGTCTCATTTAAGAGGTCAAACAGAGTAAGGAAAACGCAAAGGCAGCGTTCGTTGATCTGGTGCTCGCTATCGGCCATAGTGAAGGAATAAATTAGCATTTTTTTAAATAAATGCGTTTCATTTCAGGGGCAGCATTAATTGCAGCATATATATTTCTTAAATTAAGACGTAGTTTCACAATCCTGTTTAGGTTTTTGTGAGAGCCACAGAGTACGTAATGAGCTTTGCGTTAGAGTGCGCAATGTCAGTTTGAACCATGGATCGAACATGAGCGAAATAGACAGGTTTGAAGGTGGTTGCGCGGGGATATGGGGATGGTCGTCAGCTGTTTCGCCTACAAACCGGCAACAAAAACACCTGAAAACTAGTTTTAGGTGTTAAGACGGTACCACCTAAAACGTTACCTCTGCTGTTATAGACGCTGCTGTCAATTTAGTTTCTCTGTGGTAGAACAGATAATTTAGTGTATGCCTAATTAACATTTATTGTAAAACGAAAGAAGTAGGTACTCTGTGAATTAATACTGGCAGGCACAGCCTAGTCGTTTCTTATAATAATAATTTTAAAAGTTTTTGATTTTCTTTTGTTTTTAAAATCGTAACCATGTGCTTTCCACGTGTTGGAGTGTATTCTCGAAAATAGAAAAAATTGAAATCCGCCCGAAAATTAAATATCTCCCCTAAAAAATTTTTACTACAGTGTGGTTAATCAAGACTTGCGAGGTAGATTAGGGGTTAATGTTTCTCGATATTCAATAGTTGCCCGTTGGTGTGTCGAGTTTAAGCGAAAAATAACTTCCACCAACGACGACCCACGTTCGGGGCACCCTCTGGTTCGTTCGTTCGGGGTACATTTATGTCGGTGGCAGTAACCGAACAAAATATGAAAAAAATCGAAAAAAAATATGTTTTGGCATCTCGTCATGTAACTGTTCGTTTTATACCTAACTGAAGAAAAGAACATTTCTGACCGACTGATTTTTGGTTAGATTCATATCAATGGATGAAACATGGCTTCACCATCACAAAACAGCAGTTCATGACTTGGAAGACACCGTCATATCCAACCTCTAAGAAGAAGAAGAAAGAACGACAATTTCATTCGCTGGTAAGATCACGGGCTCTTTTTTTGAAGACAGTCAAAAAGTGGCTGGTGACCGAATACCATAAACATGAAACCACTATTAGGAAACTTTATATGCGGGACAAATTAAAAAATATGCGAGAGACTGCACGGCGTCTACGACGTCCTACATCCCATAACCACTCCCCCTTCGGTATATCGGGATTTATCCCTTTCTGTTGCATAACTGGCTGAAGGAGAAGCACTGATGATGATGATGATGAGAGACGGCGCGACGCGGCGTGGCAAAGTTGTTTTGGTTCACCATGATAACACCTCCGCACACGAGTGAGTTGGAATGGCTGTATCTTCCATATTCACAAAACCTCGCCCCTAGTGATTTATAACTCCTTCCGCTGTTGAGGAATTGTCTCAGAAGTCGAAAATTTGAAGACCATAACGCAGTAGTCGCTGCCTCGGGATGAAGAGTCTTTTAATAAATGAATTTTAAGCCTAGAAGAAAGATACGTCGTTTATTATCTTAGAAGCTAATTACGTTAAAAAATAAGTAAGTTTAATTAAAAAAAAAAAATAATAACTGCATCTTAGAACATCCCTCGTATATAAATTAAATCATTTTTCAAATTAGCCAGTTACTTTTTTCAGTTGAACAATTCAGGGCCAATTTCGTATTTTAATTTGTTACAAATGGTATATTTTTTATACAACTGTCCCGTAAATGGTAAAGTTGTAAATTGTGCTGTAAAATAATATAAAAGTAAATCACAAACACATAAGAAACGTCTCAGGTTAAGCACAGACACCGTGGGCATGACCTTATTATGCAAGCCATCCTATTAATATTTTAAACGACTATACCCTCTTTACATGTTGATATCTTTATGGTAACATAGAACTGAAGTGAACATTATCATATTATATTATCACTTAAACGCGTGATACGGCCCACGATATGGGTACCGTCCAATTCAGGCTGAAACTTCTCTTGGCACTTGACAAGCTCATGAATAATTTTTCGGCTAAAACGTAGGTCGAGGGTAACTCATCGTGACAAAAACTATTCTAATGTGGGGCAGGCGATTCCCTTACCGTCGTTAATATACCTAGTCAACTTTATGATATTCTTGTTGTGTAGTTGTGTTCAAATATTAACTTATGAGCATAGATAGCAGAATTTTCAAGATGAAGTGTACCCATATTTCGAAACGATCGAAATCCCGAACAAAATGACAGTCTGAAATTAGACAGAACATGTCATTATCATTGGTATAACAAATATTTAGTTAAATTATAATAATAATAATAATAATACATGGGACTTCCCACACAGTCCCAAATTAAGCAAGTATTATGCTTGTGTTATGGGTTACTAGACAACTGATATACATACTTAAATATTCTTTATAATATGTACATATATAAATATTTTTGCGAAGACACCACACACATATAACAACCAAGACCCGGTACCAGTATCAATATTCATCATATTAATACTGACCCGACCTGGGATTCGAACTCGGGACCTCCAGCTTCGTAGGCAGGGTCCCTACCCACTAGGCTAAGCGGTCGTCAATTGCACATGAGATATAATTTCAGAATGTTTATTTTCTTTTTCAGTACGAATCCCAAATGTGTATCACACTGAATTTTGATTCACAGTGTCAAAAGATCAAGTTGTATATATTTGGTTCGTGGTGTATTTGTTTTTCCTTACTATTTGTGGTCACGACACGGTATCTCTATGTACATCCATGCTATTAAGTGTTTAATATGTTTAATTTAAAATACACTTCGAGCATTAAGTGTAGTGTCACATTCCATATTAAATTCCATTTAATTCTATAAAACATTCCATAGTAGTTGACGACCGCTTAGCCTAGTGGGTAGCGACCCTGCCTACGAAGCTGGAGGTCCCGGGTTCGAATGCCAGGTCGGGTCAGTATTTATATGATGAATATGGACACTGGTACCGGGTCTTGGCTGTTATATGTATGTGTCTTCGCTTGGTACCGAAAACACAAGCTAATGCTTAGTTTGGGGCCTAGACGTTGGTGTTCATGCATACATGTATGTATGTATGTATGTAGTTAATTAGGTAACAGTAGGTTAATTTTTAGCGGTTTGAGTAAAAACATTACATCAATGCTACAGAACAGTTAGCGGTCTTCACGTATAAATTCGAGAGCCATGTAAAGTTTCACATTATAATAAAAATCGTTAATGGCCTGATCGTATTTCTATTCAAACCTTTTAATGGAGTTAACATGAAAAATGTCGTTTATTTAAAACCTAAGGAATCTTGTTAAAATTTTTGCAAACTACAATAATTTGGGCAATAAGTTAAATTGAATTTTTCCCAAAGTTACAGCTGTCTGGCCAATCAAAATCATGCCGCATAAGAGAGCATGCCGTGGAAAAATTTACATTCGAAATGGGTGAGCTAATCCGTTTTCCAATACTGCATATAAATTCAAGACTTTTTTCAAAATAAATATCGCCCACGTATTTTTCTTTTTTTGGATTTTTTACATAGGTTTAGTTTAAAAATAAAAAATTGAGGTCAAAATCTTTACATACGCATCTTTTTTTACTCAAGAAAAAAGTTATTCCAGTAAGCGTTATAAAGAAATCTCAAAAAATCTAAACCTAGCAACAAGCGAAATCGATTAGCTCACGCGTAGACCCCGCTCTGGGTCTAATTGAAAATTTCCATTTCGGTCTGCAGTTGCACACTTTAGAGAGAGGGAATTTTTACACGAAACAATATGCCTTTATTTAATTTAACGTTACTAAATTGCGACGAATTATACAACATTGGTTGCCCTGCATCGTTTTGTAAAGTACATCTACGAGTGTAACATGGTTATTCACGGAATTCTCAATTGGAAACGCATTGACGACCGCTTAGCCTAGTGGGTAGCGACCCTGCCTACGAAGCTGGAGGTCCCGGGTTCGAATCCCAGGTCAGGTCAGTATTTATATGATGAATATTGATACTGGTACCGGGTCTTAATTGTTATATGTATGTGGTGTCTTCGCTTGGTACCCAAAATACAAGCTAATGCTTAGTTTGGGGCCTAGACGTTGTTGTGATGTATATGTTATTATTATATTATTATTATTGTATAAATTCGTACAAAGCAAAAATGGCATATAATTCGCAAACATATCGTACAAAACTGTCATTTATCTGACAGTTTTTCGATCTTCGTTATATTTTTCATGGATATATTACCCCAATACATACATATATACCCCAATACAAGTATGAATTTACTAGAAGCCTTCTTCTGCGTTTACCGTCTAACCACTCATGCTCTAGCTAGCTGGTGCAAGATGGCGAGTTTTAGTCTTTCTTCTTCTTCTTCACTTCATCAGCCCATTTTTACCCCACTGCAGGGGTCTAGGCCTCCACCAGTGCGAGGAGGGGGGCTTGGAGCTTAAACCCACCACGCTGCTCCACTGCGGGTTAGGGGAGTTTTAGTCTGCGAGGTCCAAACCCAAACGCTGCTGTCAATTTTATTATTGACTCTATGTCCCAATATTTTCACTGAATGGGAATAATATAACAGTAAGACTAGAACGAGCGTTTTATTAAAATTAACTACTAAAACGCCGTAAGTCAAGTAGGTATGCGGCGAAGTGTGGGAGGGGTCAACACGAACAGCTACAGTAAGTCACGGGAAGGGCAAACACGTAGAGCGTCAGAATTATCGATATCGTTTTCGATCGCTTTTCCTAATTGTGATAATCAATATTGCACCGGACTTCTAACGACGGCTGTTGTCAAACGCGCCGCGTCAACTTCACTTAATTTAAGTGTACTTAGTTCTGGTACCGCAGCGTAGGCATAGTGTTTCTCGTATCTACCTTATACTATACCTACTTCTATGTTCCTATCATTCATGGCAAGTAAGACGAGCTTGTTGAAAAATATTTTTTTAATCAGAACCAGTTCTTCAATAATTACATTAGGTACCAAAATTATGATTTGTTTCTTAATTATCAATTTTTTTATCTGAATTATTCCGTGAGTTAAAAATTTATTTATTCCATATTATCGTATTGAACAATTTTGATAACACATGGCTGGTAAGTGATAAAAATCAGTTTCATTCCAATCACAATAATTGTTAGATAATGAAAAAAAAATCTCTTTGGATAGGTCATCGAATACGTAAACTATTTCGGCCGTTATGTGAACCAAAAATATTTAAAAAATCATAAAAGGAAAACTATGAATCCTGGACGCTTACGTCGGGCGTCCAGCCATCACCACTGATAAGTTACCAATTTACCTATGATCTGTTGAATCTGAAGGAGGCCTTGATATTGTCATGTGTTTTCTTTTCATTTTTTTTTTCATTTTTTTTTTTGATTTTCTGTCCATTTTCCAATATTCGTACTCATATTATCTAAAGATAATTGAAGTGGAACCACGAATTTTGGTAATTAATATATATCGTGCAAGGGTCTACACTAAACATATTTCGAGGGACGATATATACTGACATTTTAATTGCAATAAAAAAATAACATAATTGTGGAGATGTATATTTTTTTATGTAAGGCCAAGAGGTACAATTAACGCGGCCACCGACAGAGGACCTTCGCGTTGCGTCCGAAATAATAAAATTGATATTCAGTAAATATTGGAGGATAAAATAAACCGTTGATTGAGTTTTCGAGACCGGCCTAAATTAATTTGCAACTTCATAACGCTCGAGCTTTGAGGATTTTTTTTTATTAAAAGAAAATTCCAGCGCCTGCAAACCATGGTCTGTTATTAAGCGGATACACTTGTAAACGTCATATGGGCTTAAATCTAAAATCTTTTGATGTTAGTTGCGATACACACGTCACATATTCGAACCCCTGACGGTATCTTGTTTTTAATTAAATCAACCCAAGACCGAAATAAGTCGGAGGTTCGGCAGTACAGTCCCTCTTTACTTTTACTATAGTTCTGGTTTTTTTTAACTTGATTGATGAAACAATTCCGTTTTTATAAACCTTTTAAATAACATCTGAAATCACGATGCATTTTGTACAGAATCTTGTTAAACATGTTGTGAAAAGAAAACAATTTCGAAAAAAAAAATCAAAATATCGAAAAATTAAAAACGCATGAACCTAGTTTTTGTTAACTTGAATACCATACAATTTTTTTGCGCCAATCGGTTAACGTTTAATGGAGAGCAACCGTTAATGCCGTTTGTGTGAAAATTTGTCATTACACAATCCTCTAAAATTATATTCTTTTATTTGCAGGTATTTTTAATTTTTAATTGCATTTTAATTTAAAGTAAGCTATTATTTTATTAGAAGTAATTGTGTAACCATAAATGTGTGCGTTAAAAGCCTGTTTCGTAATTTTTCGAAATGTAACTTAGATTACAATTATAAACCTCGCGATTTTAGTTTTAATACACAATTTTTTTATTATTCAACGTAGCATGCCGAGACGAAATTATTCATATATGTATACGGGGTTTTGGAATGAACGTAGCCCAAACTTTTAGTGTGTGAAACTTACTGAACTAAACTGAAAAAATTTAAAAAAAAGTAATAAAAGATGAATCTAAAAACATTTTTTCTTCGGTGACCGTTACTTTGCGCCATCTACTAACTTAAAACATTTTATTTAATTTGGTAAGTCCAACACGGTCTATATATAAATATAGGCTAGCTATGTTTATAGTAAATTTGAAGCGGTAAAAAGTCTACTCTTATATAAAAAGTTAAGGTGGGAGTTTTCATATCTTTCTGAATATCATTTGATATAATAGTGTTTTTATTTGTTTGTGTAAACTTCAACGAATTTGCATTAAATACCTATTGTTAAGTTACCAAAAACGAGTGTTTTGTCTATTATTGAACGGTTAATATCTCTGTAATAAAATTAATTACGAATATTTGATTTCAAAGAGTAGGTATTAGATTTTATACCAAAATTAGTTTAGTCAATAGAAATTCATTTACAATGAAAATGATTTGAATAGAAATTTAAATTACGGAATTATTATTTGAAATCGTATATAATTCGACCAATTTCTGTTCATTCATAATAATTTTCTAGTCTGCTATTGACAGTAACTATAGATTTTCATATAATATAATACGTGATTTGTAAATATTGAAAACCATTTTTTTTTTGACACACAGGTATAAATATTTTTAGAATGAATATTTTTGTTTCATTTCAAAGCGAAACTCAAATTTTTGATTAAGAACTTTTTGACATATTCGTTCTTGAAATAAAATTTTTAAAAACTTTTTTGCATTTCCAGTATAAGTAAGAGACATATTATTTTTCAGCAAAAATATATATTTATTAAATGTATATAAGATTTTTTTTTAAAAGACAATTATTTTTTAAGCAAGTACATTCTTGAATGAGAGATTTAATAATATTCGGAAAACAATTCTTAACTGAAGATAACCAATTTTTAATTTGAAGCTTAGGGCAGGATAGGCAAGGCGGAGTAGAAATAAATAGGTTTTAGTGTCGCCTAAGTCCTCTCTTGAGAGTCTTGACCCGAGTCTCAGGAGGGTGTTCTGGTGACCCGCTCGAAGACACTATCATAAGTAACTTCTACAATCACTCACACAGATTTTATATTAGTATTCGTCGCGTCAACGTGTTGTAAAACACTATTCGCGCAACCTTTTATTCCATTCTCAAAAACCTTGCGCTTAAGAATCTTTTAAAGATATTTTTGATTTGTACAAAAACATGAAATTCTCTATTGAAGACATCTATGAAGATATCTTCTTCGCACTACGTTAAAGAATATTAAATCATCTTTTGAAGACATCTTTGAGGAATATTCTTCGCATTTTGTATTATTTTTCTATTAACACACATTAAAAAAAATTTTTGGTTTTATGTGAAACATTTTATTTTATTTCAAGAAAACATTCTTAATAGTAATAAATTCTGCGGATGAAAATAGTTTATTCTTCCACAGAAACTCTTTTCTCTAATGAAGATAATATATTCTTAATTTAACATTAAAACAATATAAATGGTTTAATTTAATTTTTTTTGCAAGCATCTTTTTTTAAGATAAATTTTCATATTTTTTTATATTTCAAGACAATCAGTTAGTTTGGACCGAGGTGTTACGAACAAGATAACTCGAAGGAGTACATTCCACTCTGTCGAGCTAACAACGTCTTAGTATGACAAAAAGAAAACTCCATAGTAAAAGCCAATAACGGAGCGGAAAAGTTTATTAACATTACCGGTACTATTTGGTATGCATTTTGTACACCGAAAGCGATAACTTACATCGTTTGAAAACAAAACGAAAATTGCATCGAATATCATAGTAACGGGTTACAATCCCCGTAACTTAGCGTTACGAAAGCATGTAATGTAATTAATTTATATTTCTTTTAAGTTGTATATAACATAATACAGTCGTTATTAATTAATTTAGCTTTGACCATAGAATAATTCTATTCGAATTTTATTCAAATTTAAATTTTAAAAGTAGTCTAAGTGATAAAAACATGACGTTGTCAAAACTATCTACTTCTTTATACGCTAAATCACAACGTTTTTATCTATATTAAGAAACCAATCAAACGTCAAACTTGCTCATATTTGATTTGTAAACCGATAAACTTTTTAATAGAAAATTACAAGTAGATAACTTCAATTAATATTCTAGGAACGAAATGTAGAAATATCCAATTAAAGTTGCTGTCGAAAAGCAAATTCGATATTGTTTCAATAGCGTTTTGGATGAGAGTTGTTTGATGTTTAACGCCCACATAAAAAACCTATCTTCGCAAACGCTCTTCTCTAATTGTAATAGATACAGTTCGAACAACAAACCCACTCGGAATCTCGTTAGAATTTTACACAAAAATAAACAATTTCAATTTTTACGCTCCCGTTACAGCTAATGACTTCGTAAATAAGTAATTTGGGCAGATCACACGAAAGGCTGGACCAATTTCGTAGAAACGGGACGCGACACTCTAAATTAACTATCACTAGACGTCGTCACGACGAGTCGAGTGATTTAGTTAAATTATTAACTATTTTGCTGTCGAATAACAAAATGTCGTGATAGCCCAGAGCGCAACGAACCTGTCTTAAATTTATAAGGCCCCATAGGGCCATGGTTCGAATCCGGGCGTGACCAATGAGTTTTTCTGACTTAAGTACACAATATCACTGACACCGTGCTTCGGAGGGCACGTTAAGCAGTCGGTTCCGGACGCTGTCAATAGATGGCGGTCGTTACAGTTCCCAACCCGCAATAGAGCAACGTGGTGGACTTAAGCTTCAAGCCCCCCTCCTCATCCCTGGGGGAGGCCTAAGCCCCTGCAGTGGGGTAAAAATGGGCTGATGATGATGATGATGTCGAATAACACGTAACTTAAGTATTCCGATTTTCAAAATCAGTTGTATCGAGTTTATTTAGCGACAGAGACAAGTTATAATTTATAATGCGCATAGTTTTGAAATTGAAGAAGTGTTTTGTCACAGAAAGAAAAATTTGCAAGTGACTTCGACCTCCAGGACCTATATTTTTGAAATAACACTATAAGAACTTCTGAAACCGATCGAAAATACATCATTTTATATAAATTGGGCATATTAAAGTTATTGTGATTCTAAAATTCCTTGAAAAGATCTCAATAATGGACTTCAATTTGATTTCGGTGTACAAAGGTTTGATTTGGACATAGCTCTTCTGAAAGCTTTGATTATTTATTGTCTTGATAGAGAGTCGGCGTCAAAAATCGTAGGTGAAAATATCAAAATAATTTAAAAAAAAAAATAAAAATCGACTTCAAAAACATAAACTAAAAAGTTAAAATAAAATTTTCACTTTAAAGAAAGGAGCATTAACAGGCGGCATATAGTTAATGAAGTCGATGCCTACTCACTCAGACACTTTAAATTGTGTTCTATATTCGATATAGTTATAAATATATACTTAGTTGTTGTAATTGTTATTACCTGGTAAGTACCTATTTAAAGTGTCTGAGTTGGCACCGACTTCATTAACTATATGCCGCCTGTTAATGCTCCTTTCTTTAAAGTGAAAATTTTATTTTTAACTTTTTGGTTTATGTTTTTGAAGTCCATTTTTATTTTTATTTTTTAATTATTTTATTTTTCAATTTTTAGTTGAACGCATCTGTAACTTATTTGTATTTAGTATTAATGGGGCTACTAAACGCGCTACTCTAATGTGTCAAATTGACGTATCAGCATGCCTAGTAGGCAGTGGTATTCCTATGTAAAACTTCAATCTTAATTATTATTTTTGTGCGAACTGAACATTTTGGCATATTCAACCGTATGAAGGAAGCCCAACAAAAGGTAACTGCTGTAAATCGTTGAGGAATTCCCTCGACTGTTTATGGTCTTCATCATCAGACCTGTAATGGCACTTATAACCCATATGAGTGCAAAGTTCTCTTCAATGGAAATGAATTAAGTCCAAACACTAGGTAATTGCTGTAAATCGTTAAGGAGTTCCTTCGATTGTGTATGGTCTCCATCATCAGACCTGTAATGGTACTTATAACCCATATGGGTGCAAAGTTCTCATTAATAGAAATGAATTAAGTCCAAACACCAGGTAATTGCTGTAGATAGTTAAAGAGTTCCTTCGATTGTGTATGGTCTCCATCATCAGACCTGTGATGGCACTTATAATCCATATGGGTGCAAAGATCTCATCAATAGAAATGAATCAAGTCCAAACACCAGGTAATTGCTATAAATCGTTAAGGAGTTCCTTCGACTGTGTATGGTCTCCATCATCAGACCTGTAATGGCACTTATAATCCATATGGGTGCAAAGATCTCATCAATAGAAATGAATCAAGTCCAAACACCAGGTAATTGCTGTAAGTCGTTGAGGAGTTCCCTCGACTGTCTTTCAGCTTTATCATCAGATCGACTCCCGACCTTCATTAAATAGTACTAGTAGTAGTACTTTATCAAAATACTTAAAATACGATACTTAAAAATATGATTTTCGAAGGTGGCCCTCGATTTCTCTAGGATGCCATCATCAGATCCTAGTTTCCTTATCATGGTACCATTTCGGAGATATCTCCTTTTCACAAAAAAAAAAAATCATCCAATTCGGTTCATAAACAACGAAGTTATCCCTGAACACACATAAAAAAAAAAACATATATACGGTCGAATTGAGTAACCTCCTTCTTTTTTGAAGTCGCTTAAATAAAAACGGTTACAACTCACACACACAGACACGGTTTGTACATGGTTAGATGGCGCAGCGAGAGCATGTGGTCTATTGAGTCATAGACACAAGTATGTAAAAATTGGCCTGGCATTTTAGTTTACATTGTATTGCGAGGGTCTATTCAGACATATTATTATAATCAAAGTCTTTTTTTTAAGTGTCTAATTGTCCTTTTTACTTCCGAAACATTATGAAAATATAAACCCTTATGTAAAAGGTCATGAATATAGTAGCAATATACTACATTTTGTAGAGGCTACGTGAAAATAAATAAAAAAAATAATTTTCATTTTTATTTTAAAGTAAATTATTAAATATTACTGTGCAGTCAGTAAAAGTTAACATATGCCCCTCTTACATCGCGCACCTTACGTGGAGCTACAGTACCAGCGCCATCATGAAATTGACTATAACTATTACTGAAGTTACAGATTAAAAGAATTGAGTTCTCGTAACTTGAAATTCAAATTTTGAATAAAGATAAATTTTATTTATACCTACCCTTAGCTGTTATGTGTTTCTGTTACTAAAATACAATAAAACTGATTTCACTAATTATCTCAAAATCGAGTTACGTTTTTATGTATTAAAAGGGGTCGATATTAACTACAGACAGAATCATAATAATCTGAGAATTAATTTCTTCTTCATCGTATGATTGATACACTTCATGACTTTACACCTTACATACCTAATTTAATCTAATTTGGAGATTTCTTTAAGTTATCAAGATTTTTTCAGCGCCAGTGGCGCGTCTTGTTATTAATATTATAGCGCTGAAGCTGTAAATTATTTTTCCGATGGCGGCCCAGGAGGCCGCCAGCCGGGCCGGTCTGTTCCGTGGATTTTAATTAAAATTCTGAACGATTTTATGAACTGGAAATTTAATTATGACAGCTGAACTCGTTTCGTAATTATATAGCCATCTTTGTAATGAAATCACGGTACATTTGTTTAAAAACAACTTAGTTTTTTATATATTAGGCATAACATTATTGCATGTTTGCTGTGAGAACCATGATTTTTGGTTTGTTTAAAATAATAAGAATTTTCGAATATTTACTAAAAAGACTTTTCATAGTACTTTTTATTACATACATAGTACATTGTTATGTTCACACATTTGTTACTTTTGTAGTTTTAAATGTTCTAATGATTTTCCTGTAAGCAGTGTTGACTTTGGAACAACGTGACACTTCAAACGCGTGTATAGCCACGTATTAAACTAATATTTTGACATCTGTACTACGTATAAATAAAACTGCAACCGAATAATATCAGATCGTGGAAGGTATTGTTGGGTAATGTAATGGACTAATTATTCAGCCCTAAAGCAAAATACATCTAATTTTTTGCACTTCACTAGCTCGAAAAGCGGGTTTTTGTTCTTTGAAATCAGTGAGAAAAAGTCAACTTTGTTTATTCACTGAAGATAATGTTGCACTTTCCAAACGCAACAGAAAAAAAAACT
Organism: Luffia ferchaultella; assembly: GCA_949709985.1. Classification (NCBI taxonomy): domain Eukaryota; kingdom Metazoa; phylum Arthropoda; class Insecta; order Lepidoptera; family Psychidae; genus Luffia; species Luffia ferchaultella. The sequence goes on along the minus strand of OX453256.1, from coordinate 13,474,516 downwards.
ACAGATTTCGCGTTCACGATAGTAACGGAGCACATTGAAAATATCAAAAACTTATAACACATTTCTGTCAAACAATTTTATTACATTTTTTGAAAAAAGTTATGGACTAATTTTCGAAAATTCGGTACCGTACAATGGCCGTGAGCTCTTGAATCTTTTGACACCAGTGCCTATCGTCTACCATTATAACTTTCTGAAATATAACCGAATCTCACTCTCCGGGGTAACAGATCTGATAATCATTCAATGAAAGGTGCACCTGTTCAGGCCATAGTTTTAGACCGATTCCAATTTTTTGTTAACGATAGACAATTTACCTGTCTCAAGAGCTTTTTTTTCATTTTTAATTTTGGTTTTCGTTTTGGAAATAATCAACTTTTTGTCCGAAAGATCGGAAAATTTCGTGTTTTTCTCACCATTTTCGATTTTTTTAAAGAACTTACAAACCGACTTTAGTAAATTTGGTATGATACAATCCCCCATAAGCCCCTGCATGTTTTGACACCATGACTTTCGTCTACCATCATAAATTTCGGAAATATAGCCGAATTACACTCCCCCACGAAAACGACCTGATAAACATTTTAATCTAGAGTGACAACTCGCTACGTTATGCCCGAACAGGTCAAGTAACTTGGCCAGCCATAATTCACTGAAATGCAATCTCGCAAGTTCCACGGCGCCTTCGCTTGGTTTAAGTGCTCTCACCGCAGTGCGGTCAGTTTATGCAGGCTACACGCGTCGGTACTTTCAAAAGTGAAGTGGATATACCTGCTATGTAAATGAAAACGACTTTACGTTATCAAGAATCTGCGAAAACTTGTAAATATTATAGTAAACTACAACAAATTACTAAATTATTTACTACGATATAGCATCTGTAAATGTATTATATTTTTTATTTCAAATTACATTTTAAATTAGCAATACCTATTAAGACGCGATCATCCAATTAATACAAAAATCATCATCATCCGCCCGTGTCTCTCTACTGCCAGATATAGGCCTCTCCCAAGGCTCGTCACCACACACGGTCCTCCACCTTTTGCATCCAACTGCCTCTGGTATGGTGCTTCAGGTTATCTGTCCATCAAGCCGGGGGGCGTCCAACGCTTCGCTTCCTGGTACGTGGCCTCCACTCGAGAACTCGTCTACCCCATCGGCTATCAGTTCTACGGCAAATGTGACCGGCCCATTGCTACTTCAGCTTACTGATTGTTTTAGCTATATTTACAACTTTGGTTCTTCGTCCAAAAATACTTAAGATAAATTTTAAATTAAGAGATAAAATCCACAGGCAGTTATAAAACTTTTTTCATTTCACCGGTAACAGTTTTTAGGGTTCCCTTGGAACGCTAATAGGATCCCTTTACTTTATTTCCCTTTACTTTATAAAAAAAAAATCTTTAAAGAACATGCGAGAGAGCTGGTATTAGTACTAAGTTAAGAATCTGTATTACTGAGTCACCAGGCTCCCGCCCCAGAAAACTTAACAATAAATATCTCAATTGTTATAGGCATCGATAGTTATAGTGTATGTATTTTAGAATTGGGTGTGTGTGGGTGTATTTTAGTGTGTGTTTGCGTGTTGTGTGTGCGTATGAGGGTGCGTTTGGGGGTGTGTAGTGTTTATATAGGTTGTGTATTTGAGGGTGCGAGTGAACGTGTGTTATGTGATATGGTATCACTTCATTGTTCATTTGTTTATCTGTAAAGACTCTTTTTATCAAGAACGCGTAGAGATATTAAATTGAAATTAATGTCAAATACTAATGTCTACGGGTCCCATGGAGTTGTAAAAGAATAATAATAATAACGTATACATGACAAAAACGTCTAAGCCCCAAACTAAACATTAGCTTGTGTTTTGGGTACCAAGCGAAGACACCACATACATATAACAACTAAGACCCGGTACCAATATCAATATTCATCATATAAATACTGACCCGACCTGGGATTCGAACCCGGGACCTTCAGCTTCTTAGGCAAAGTCGCTACCCACTAGGCTAAGCGGTCGTCAGAAAGAAAACTAGCTTCTAAGTCAAGCTATGGCATAATAAAAAAATACTGCCATTTATGCCGCATATTTTGATACTAGTAAATCAAAACTTATAGAGTACTTCCCGTTGACCTGAAGTCATGAAAAGCTAGAAACAAGGTCTCACAGCACAAGTAAAGAAAAAATCCGAAAATTGTTTACTTGTAACTTGTTTGCTATTATTATAAACTTACATTATTTTTTTTGTAAATATTTGTAGAAATAACACAAAATATATTGCATGGTGGTACGGAACCCTCGGTGCGTTGGTCCGACTCGCACTTGTTTTTCATATTGACGATTGCATTACCTGCACAAGTCCAAACCCTGAATATATCCTTTCAAGTACTGTAATATGACAAACCTAATGGTAACATAGTAATACCACAAAGGTCCATTTTCATTATCTTTTGAAGTGTGCAAATCCGAAAACATAACCGAAACATGGAAAATAGCGCGCATCCGTATATAAAGGAAACGAAATGTAGATGAAGTTGTTGAAATGAGATCTGACTCAGCATCTGGTGCGGACTGCTGACCTTTTGTCGAGCCATAGACTATAAGAGTTTATTAGCATTTGAAGAAAGCGCCGCAACAAGAAAGGAAATTCTAGAAGGTTTACCATAAATTCACTTATATATTGCAGCCATTAAGTGATATGACAATACGATATGTTTAAGGCGGGGGGCCGCGGAGGGGGGGGGGGCAAACAGGTTAAACGGGTGAGATGTGGTCAAACTTTAACACAAAACCTATAACATTGTACATCTAGGCGTTATGGTACGAGAAAATTGTTTAAAAAAATTATTTCTATGATTGTATAGGTAACCTTACTCTTAATTCTGGAACCAAAACATACGATACAATTAACATAAACAGCGGTTACCCCATTCAAGTGTCAAACACATAATAATCAATGTTAGGAGGGCTCACTCACGTAAATTTGTCATTTTGCAGCTGAAAATAGAAGGTTGGGAGGGTCGCCTACGCACATCTTCCAGATGTTTTGACATCTTTTCATATAGTGAGCCACAAATTAATATTGTTAATAAAGCTTTATTTTTGAAGTGAAATCTTTACTAGGCCCACTTTTTCCGAACAGTGAACAAAACTGTACCGTCACACGTTCAGGTGACGCTGAATTGGGTATACTCAGCACCGATCGGTCCGTGACGTTTACTATCTAACGATTAGTGCATCGTTTCAAGAATTAAGTTTTATTATTATGTATTGTGATTCGCGTATATTTTGTATACATATACATATAATGCATACATAATGTTTTTTTTTGTTGGTGTTATAATGTAGGTATACAATTAGTATTTAATTTATTAGTTTATTTGAAAATAGTTTAATATACAATTGTATATTTCTACAGTTTTCATTTCTGTCGTGTGGTGTGATCATAAGTACCTACATACCTTTTTTTTATAATAAAAATAGATGAAACAATTCACTATAGAAGAACCCTGCACCGTAAAGTACATCGATAACGACTAACCATTTCACAATGAGGAATGAACTTGGAATTTTTTTTCATTTTTAAATGTACACTACAACTTCTGTATTGACTGGCCGGTTGGCTGAATGGTTGGCGACACCAACTGCAGAACTAAAATTACAGAATCACAGGTTCGCTTCTTGTCCGGAACGAATATTTGTATACCTTAACATGTCTATTGGTTCCGTGTCCGAGTGTAAAATTTCTATATTTATGTATGTGTTATAAAAATATATTTCATTAAGTATATCACTTGCGTATTACCCACAATGCAGATTAGTTTGTGATTATATGACCGTGTGAGAGATGTCCTAGATATTATTAGGTAATAATTTCCAGCAGAAGATAGTGCTGTCGCACTTTGTCCATTCATTTTTTCTAATTGTGGATCAAAATTAATTTTCTTTTATATATCTAACTTCCGTCGTTACAATACACGATGAGCTCTTAAGATATAATTTTTGGAACTTCGTTCCCATTCAAAAAAAAAAAAATTTCTTAAATATGTAGTATTTATTACTTTTTATAATACGTTTTATCGTTTACAATCGATTCATTACCGATTAAAATTATGCATTTAAGCTTCGAAATTTACAAAAGTAAATAACCTAACATATAAGTAATAACAGAATCGAACCTGAAACCCTCAAAAACTGTATCTTTTCTTCGTATCTTCAATTGCAAAACTGCAAAACTGCAATTTCTCTTTAACTTCAAATACAAAACTGCAATTATCATAGGTGTGCAGGTGCGGCCCGAACAGCCATTAGCAATATATCTCAGCCACCGTTAATGTTCAAACTCTGTGGCAACCAACCACGTTTATCGCTTCCTCAAACTTTGAATTGTAAACTTACCTCTAAGGATAACCGCTAATTAATGCATATCTCTTATTGATGAGTTCCAGCTTAATTGACTGGTATTACCTAATTTGGGAGTTGCAGTCTCTCTTACCTGTAACAAAATGATAAAAGTGTAAATATAAAATGCCTACTACATTGAAATTCTAGTACGATTGGGTTTTTTTATTCAAGGCTTTGTTCACATTTTTATGCTCCTGGATTTGCTGTCTTCTTTCCCGCATGTATTTTCGTGGTTAGTTAATTTGAATTATATATTTTATTTAAATTTTTTTGTTATCAAATTAATTAAATAACATTTATGTATTGATTGAAAATTGACTACTTTTTTTAATATTAGAAATTATTTAGTACAAAAACGATAATTTTTTTGTATATTTCATAAAATGAGCGTTAAACCATAGTTTATTTTCATTCTTTTCTATTATTTTTTATTAATGTAATTATTAATAATAATAAATTTAATTAAATATTCCACAGTATGATACTTAAATGTTTCCTTCTTTATTTCCGTAAGTAGGTACCTACTAGATATTTTTTTAAGTTTTAACACACGTCATATTTTCTCTTAGACGTTTTTGGAGTTTAAACCATTATTGTAGTCTTTAGCAATGACATAGAAACGAATTTTGTATGGGAAAGAACGTAAAAGTCATTTTTACGGTATGAATGAAATTTACATTTTAAAGTCCTTCTAAAAAAGAAAGAGAACTTTTTAGTCGCTCGAAGTGTATTTAGAGGCACTTCTTCGACCTTCTCCTCATTCGATGACGTAAGTGTAGGGTCTCAAGTGCACTAACAGGCATAGGATGTCTATTTTTACACTATTTTCAAAATATGTACACCACTTAGCGGTACCTACCTGAGTCACGAGATATGCATATATGTATTAACATTTATGGCAACAAAAAATGGGTTTCATCCTAAATTTTAAGACAGATATACAGCTGCGTGTTTAAAAATGTTCACTTAAAAAAAAAATGTAAATTTCGCTTCGGAACCAATCGACCTGGCTAGAAATCATTCTTCCATAATTCAGTTCACATCGGATTTTATCGATACCGTTATTTGGAGTGATTTATCGAATTAGACAGCTGGCTCGCATCCGTCTCAATTACTAAGACAGACGATCTGTCAATCCGACTCCTGTTGGATAGATTCGTCACTGATTTCATTCAGAAATACGTAAACTGGCTGTCTGGATACGTATGATTTTGTTTAGCGTGTCACTGTCGATCCGATATATTTATAATCGATGGCTGAAATATTTACATGTTCCATTTTCTTACATTACATTAAAGAATAACTTGGTACGTTCTGTTCACACGTGTGACCTTATTATATTTTTACTCTTGATGTACCAATAGCTTTGAGCTTAATAGTTGGTTCCTGTGCTTTGATTGTCAATATTTTTCAAGTATGAAACGCGGTATCTCGATGATCCAAGGTATCGATAGTTATCGATAATCTACACGAAGTCAATCGTTTATAGAAAATAGGGCCAATGCGATAAATATATCCGATCGTATTACATAACAAACACTTTAACGACAAGACGATGCTTCACGTAATCCACATAGAGACCTAAATAAATGCCATTTCTGTACTGTTATGATTTCTATAGTGAAATCTATTTTTTATAATTTTTTGTCGTGTTCGTCTGCACGTCAGCCCATCTGCTTTGTATGCTTTTTTATCCTGATAGTTTTTACATTTATAGAAACAGGTGAATAAAATTTTGCATGTATATGGAGCAGGCAATGTGTTAAGCGGTCACAAAATTAATTAAATTTTTTTAAACAATTAATTAAATCAAGTAGGGAATTACAATTCATTAGAAAGCTCTTTAAATGAAATAGATATATAGATCATTCTAATATTAATTCCCACCCCCCAGAATTTCCAAATAAAAGTATTTTAAAATCTGAAAAAAAAGAGATCTTGTAACTGATTTGTAATGATAGATTATGTTATTTTCGGAATGATCGAGAAAAAACTGCTAAAACCAAAAAAATGCGTTGGCATGCGACTGACTATTGTATACACTGCATCTGTTCCTAAACACAATTAGCGTTTTTTTTTTTAATTTATAATGTAGTGAATAATAGGAACATAGTAAAATATTTAGATTTTATCAGAAATAAAGTTAGCCTACTTAATCAAATATCTCAATGATAAAAATATTTCTTCATTAGTAACTAGCACGGAATAGGTAACAGGCAGTAAGTATCAGGTGTGGTAAGTCGGAAGGGGTCAAATATGAAGACCTGCAAGGTGAACCGTAACTAAGACGGTAGATAATGGTATTGTCGTGGCACTCGTGGTCATCTCATGGTTGATTCTCATATCAATATTCAAACATGTAGTAGTTTTTAGTAGCCTTTGATGTAACTTTTGATTTGAGAATTGGATAACTGAATCCATATTCTGTTATCCAATAGACCATTTAAAGAGACACAGAAATTATAGTTGCTTTCATGTTATTTTTCTTTAATATTCTTTATAGGTATGTCGGATCGCAAGCATAAAGACGGCGCGATATGCAGGTCAACTAGCGATTTATATCGCAGCTACCCGAAGCAAACCCAAGCAAAGCCAGTTGAATCATGAACGATTGGGCCATCGACTTGTACGCAGTTCATTACACTCAGGCTGTGTTTGCTACCGTTGTTAAAATTACGTATTAATTGTATTGTAAACAGTTTGAATGTGATTGTTAGTGACGAATATTAATTTTGATTATATTACTTTTGTTCACGGTTCGGGATATACATGTATGGGTATTTAAAAAATAAATCAAGCTTCAGTAATAAAAGATTGCTTGAAAGCTAGATTCTTTCCGCATTTGTACCCTTTCAAGTATCGAAGTTGTCTGCACCCTGCGGCCGTCAAGCGCAGGTGGCTTCTCGCTAACTTCAGACCACAACGGTATATTCCAACTGCAATCCGAGATCATAAATATCCTAGTTTTATTGCAGTCATTATTCCTTACAAAGTTCCCGGAGCTCGCAGTTTTTACGATGGCTTCCATGGATATGGTTGAACGGAAAGTATCGATCGCGGATAACTTTTATTGGAAGGTTCTTATTATGAAGTTGTAAATCTTGAGTGGGTTTTGATAGATTTCTTATAAATTGTTTCATAGAATATATATTTATTAATAGAATAAAAATCAATTTGCTATTACAATATAAAAAACTATAAAACATTATAAGTCATATTGTCTGTGTGTTAATTACATTTACTAATTATACATATAACATAACATAAAACCTACTATCTTCTTATAAAATACAAAATACATAATCTCATGCATGTGACTGCTTTCTTGCACAATATAGTTCCAATCAACCTTTATGGCAGATGTGAATATAGGCACAAGTCGCGTCGCAGTAACCAGTTTTAGGTGTAGCGGGAAGCAGTGAACCTGCGCAAGCATGCTTATAGCGTTGTGTTCCGATCCGCCATAAAGTTTGATTGGAACTATACAGAAAAGTTATATGACAATGACCGCGTCATATATACTTGACCAAGTCATCTATTTATTATCTAATTATAAATTGCCCTAAATTTAGACATATGTCATTGAAAAGATATCCTTTTTTGAAAATTGTTAGCAGAATACTTTCAAGAATTCAAAGAAGAAAGAAGAATTACTTTCAAGAAAGCAACGTTTTTGAGATATCATACATTAAAACCTATACATGTGGCGCCATATCTATATACAATAATGCGTTCAGGGTGCTGATGCGGCTGCCGCGTCATTGTAGCGCGTCTGGAATGTTCGCGGAGGCGCGCGTAGACGGCTTTCATGCCATCATGCGCAAACGTTGTGCCTCCATTCTGGCGCGGGTGCGTGGCGGCCGCAACACCATCCTGGACACTATCGCTGATAGATGGGACTCTCCATTTATAGCCTATTGGATACACCTGCATGTCAAATAATTAATTTATTGTTTAGTTTTACTAGGTATCAATTGTATTTATTTATTGTTATAATTTGTTAATATTTTATTTTATTGTACTGTTTAGTTTTACTACGTGACATGTAAATAATGTGTAAATATGTAAAAATTACTATGGGGCTAGCACCTGAAAATAAATGATTATTATTATTATTATTATTATTATTATATGTTACAAAGTTGCATTTCAATATTTCTGTTTCAAGCTATACGTATTTTTCCTAAACAATACAAGTTACGTGTTTGAAAGCTTATAGCTTTTGTTAAAAATTTGAGAATTAGGTTTATTCAAGACAGCTTTAGTGATAGCGCTCTTATATAGCGCTTATATGTGTTGTAAAGGATAATAACTAGTTAGATAGTGCCATCTGTGGTAAAATATAGCAACTAATTCGATTTCTATTATTTGGATGAATATATTGCATGTTTGTTTTACTCATGGCAATTTCAATACTTTTTTTCAGAGTTTATCAAACCCTGCTACATAGAAAACGACAAAATCGAAATTAAAGATATTTTCGTGTAACTTAATTTTTTATGTTGATTTTCTTAAGGGACAGTGTTTTTGTGTTTAAACAAATAATCGATAATGTGGGTCAAAATTAAACTTTGTGCTTTCCTGACTGATGTATCCCAGATTGAATTCGAACACTCGAATACAAATATACATCTATTCGCAATAACTTTTCCGTGAAAAATATAAGATATGAGGTAAAGTGCATATTATAGGCAAGGCATCATCCTTAGACACAAAAGTAAGACGCAGCGGATTTTCGATATGATCTATTAATGTAGACCGCTTCTGAAATAGTATTAATTATTTATAAAAATATTTATATTACTTAAAGGTACTGACTACATCACTTTTTGTATACAACTACCACTGTACTTGTAATTTTTAATTACGTCTTGAACGAAATTTCATGTAGTAAATTCACGGTAAATTTACTGAACGTAATTTCGAGTTGTGTCATAAAAACACGTAAGCCTTTTCATGAGAGGGGTCAAGTGGCACAGAGTGTAGCGGAGAGCGAAAGTGCCGTGTCAGTGCATACTGTGTCACCTACTGAATGTAATTAAGCACGAAGTTCAAGTACTAAGACTACATGACAAATTTCCTAGATTGTACATTTTTTATATGTAAAGCTTTCGCATCAAATTCTTTAACGTTATAACGTGATTGTAATCGAGTAGAGTTAGTTTGGCTATAAATACGAGAAATCATAGATATCGTTTCTATGATTGCATATGATTCTATGATTGCGACCCTGCCTGCGAAGCTGGAGGTTCCGGGTTCGAATCCCAGGTCGGGTCAGTATTTATATGATGAATATTAATACTGGCACCGGGTCTTGGTTGTTATATGTATGTGGTGTCTTCGCTTGGTACCCAAAATACAAGCTAATGCTTTGTTTAGGACCTAGATGTTGTTGTGATTGTGTGTGTTATTATTATTATTATACTTTTTTAAGGTACAAAACTATAATAATAATGTCTGGAATACCTCACACGCTGTCACTTAGTCCCAGACTAGGTAGAACCTATAGGTACGAGTACTACGTGTTTACGTTTTTTTGACATGAAATCAAATTGTTTTACGCGGACGTTACGTAGTGGCGTGCATGAACCGAAATCCAACTGCAACTGCAACGAAAACGTGTACCCAGAGAACGCTTATTGCTTAGTAAATTCAGGCTCGAAAGTATCTCAGATTTGAAACGTTCATAACTAATTATAAATTACCTATTTAAAACGATTGTTATAATATTATTAATTATTAAGTCAATTATTTTAATTTCATTATTAAAAACAGGCCAAGTAAGAGTCGAACTCGCACACCAAGGGTTCTGTCCCACCACACAATATATTATTTTGTTTAATTTATTTATTAAAAAATATAAGTTTAACCCCCAAAATGAGAGTTCATTTATTGGGTCACATAACTCTGCACTCTGCACTGTATAATATGTATCGCAATAAAATTTTCATCGTCCAATTGGATTCGGAGAAATAGGCTGTAAAAGACAGACAGACGGACTGATCCTATATGGCTTTTTTTTCATCTTGGATGGATGGAATGTTAATAAACTTAGAAATATGATTCACATCTAACTAATATTATGAATGAATGGCTGAATATCCATTACGTTTTCACGGTTCTAACAGCCAGTGGTGGCCAGCAGGCTGAGTTGGCTGGAGCGTAGTGCGGCACACTTTAAGGGCGGCCAGCCAAATTATTTTCTGTCATACAGAAATTAAAAAGATTCATATTTATATAGGTACTTACCTAAATATTAATAGGTCCACACAAACATTTCAACAAGTAATAGTTAACATGTTTCACCATTTAGCTATTTTTTCTACAATTTGCGTAGTCGCTTTTAATTGCTTGCGGCGCAGGAACGAAGGACATGACCGTTCGTTAAGCATACTAATTACAAGGAAAGCACGGTAGTAACACAGTTTATCCAGATCGGAGCTTCGTATGGAATATAAATTTGATTACTTTTATATCATAACTAAACTAGGAAAAGACGCTTTTTTGTAACAGATACTCAAAGCAATGAACAGTAGTTATTCTTGCTGTTGTTTATTCCAGTAGATTTTGCTTTTTCAAGTCATAACGAAGCGACAAAATGATTTGACTTTTCGTACAGAGATAACTAGTAATATAGGCTAATGATTATCTTGTTTATTCATGAAATATAAATTTTATTTTTTTATTATTTATTGGGGTTTAAAAGCAATTTTGCTAGTGTTAAGTTTAACTTGTTTCCTATAAAGCACTTTTATATGTAAAAAAACAGGCAACATTATACGGTTTCTTTGCAAACGTTTCAAAATTACATCAACGTGTGCTACTCAAAGAACTCCCGACAGCCACTTTTCGTGTGCAAAATCTGGCTTCCAAACACAATCGACAGAAGCTATCGAACCACCTAAAGTTGGTCAGCAAGCTCACCGAACCTAGTTGGATAGCGTCGGTAGGTTGTGCTACCGACACCTTATACTGTACCCAGGCAATGTTTAAACACTTCACGTTGAGCCAAGACGTGAGGAATACCAACTTAATCGAAATTCGTGTTGAACGACGAGCAAAACTGCGCTGTGATATGAAATAGTAATGAGAGCAGGAGTAGAAGTAGAAGTAAATAAGAATTAATGATAAGTTAATAAGAAGTAAATAAGAAGTGAATAAAAAGTGAATAATGAATGAATGAAAAGTGAATGGCAAGTGGTTGCGACAAACGTAACATGAAGACAGTTCTAGGAATTTGGATTCACGCGAAAAAGCATGTACATGCAATAAACCTCTTTATCTTCTAGACGGCGAGTTTATGGGTCTCGTTGTAAGTAAACGATGTCTCTTCACGGTGGCGGGGGTAAAAAATAAATTAGATGACGTCACTGAGTGAACGGGCGCGCGGCTCCTGCATAATACGGGACCCTCGAGACCTCATAAATATTACATTTGGGTGAGATTCGCTGCGCCCGCCGAGCGCCGTACACTTTCAGCGCATGATCTATCGTTTCTCGCCTTTTGCACAGGACCACATTTATGGATATATGCGGAAAAAAATGAATTTACTCGTTAAATTGAAAACCGAAAGAATTTATAAAAGTAGTTTAAATAAATGACGAGAAACCAAAGGAAGTAGAGCCAGATATGCAGCGATGAAACTAGCCACGCAATACCAGACGATTGCTTGATTGAAAAGTATATTTAACCTATTCGCTACTCATTTACCATATTTGGTCAGATTGAAGGTCACGACCCACTTAATTAACAGAGACAATATTGATAATGATTAATGACTAGTTAAAAGGTTAATATAATGTAATTAATGTATGCATGTCACTTTTTTTTCATTTGTGAAGTGTGAAAGGTGATGGAATCTATTCATTAGTGGTAAGTAGGTAAGTTTACAAGGCAAACTTATATGAATTTTTTTTTACAAACTTTGAAAGTGTATGATTTACTACGTCGAATTTTTGAAACTAGACGCTACAAAAACGTTTTTCACTGTGTTATCATAAAAGCGAAATTCTCGTAGTTATTTTACTATAGTATATACTTGAAAATATATAACTGAATGTCGCTAAAAAAATTTCTACGGATGTCGCGCTTCTCGCAACTATCGGAGGATATTGAAAATGAGCTCCCAAAAGTAAAAAAGTTAATAATAATAATAACGTTTATTTACCAAATAATATTATATAAATTATTGAAGTACAATAACTCCACCACTAGGCCTAGCCTTTATAGGTGGAGTCATTTACATTTGTGTTATTTTTTTACTTTAACAGTATTGTTATAGCAGTTAAAACACAATTTTGTCAAACAATTTTATTAACTTTTTAAAAAAAAATTACGGACCAATTTAAAAAAATTTGGTACGTAAAATGCCCCGTAAGCTCCTGCATCTTTTGACACTACTGCCTTTCGTTTACTTTTATAACTTTTAGTACAGTCAAATTAAGTAATTTTTTCATAAAGATTGGAATAAATTCTACGGAGAGATAAAAACGTTTGCGATGGTTTTGTATGAGTAAAAAATAGAGTTTATAAAACAACATGCATTTAGCACCCCTACGGAAGGGGGTGAAAATGGGTAAAAACTATTTATTAGTCATAACTAACCAGGGAATACAGATGTACTTAGCGTAATTTTTTATACGTTTTATTACACCTTAATCTACATTATTACATTTTTTTTATTTTAATCTGACCAACGCAGCGCTAGAAAAAAAATATATATGTATTTTAGTGTTTTTTTGGTAATTGCGGCATTAGGGAAAATTGTGTACTTTTGTAAATTGAGGTCAGGATTATATATATGACAAAAATTCATTATTGATTTCGCACCCTGAGTGCGACATACGGAAATGAGTTTTTCAAGCTTTTCTGCTGTTGTAATTCGGGGGAAATTTTGATGTTTTTAAAAATTATCACAATCACACTAGTTTAGCTTCCATTATATTTGCCCGTTAAAAAAAATTGGCATTTTTATATGGAACATTATATTTTTCTAGTATTTAAAGTAGTGCCGAATGAAAGCCTTGCGTGAAGAGGCGCTCAGCGACGAGACCTGTGTCACTCAGTTCAAGCACCCAAAAGTTGCTAAAGAATACCTATTTGTCAAAGATATGACTGGTACACAAAATATTAAGACATGAAATCTTTAGATACAAAATGCATTATTAAAATAAAAATAATACAGTTTTCTCGTTTGAGTGTTTTCTTCTCTCGTTCACCATTTTTGCCGTTTAGGCATAATCTATTGATCAAGATTTTTGTGGCGTGTTTTAAATGAATATTTGTAAATTTATTTAGGTGACCTGAATCAAATGTGATCAAAATTACCTAGCTGATTCAATAAATGTTCAGTTCAGTTAAGAAACGTAAAACTTCTTTTTCAATGAAATATTCTAATATCTTAGATGTGATAATAAAATGAAACTTATTTTAGGACTAGACAATTTATGGAAAAAAAATTTTTATTAATTCGCTAAATAACATTGTATTAACACACAATTATACTCATTTTAAATGTCAACGACGTGATTACATCTGTAGAAGCTGATCTATTTAATTCAACTCAGTGACTCCGTCCGGTTGCCCTGCCTCGATCTTGACAAAAGCTGCTTTTATAATAGACTACATAATTATTATTATCTAGAATAAACATGTGCACTAGCTAAATTGCACTTAATTACCGCGCATGAGAGTTGTTTATTGCTAAGCGACATTTTTCGATTTTGATGAATCGACGCTGAGTCACCGGTTCGGTTGAAAGATAGAATTGTTAGCAAACAGATAATAATACCAAACATATCATAAGTTTATTGATATGTAATTGTAAATTTTATCTTTAACATATTGAATAATAAATTTTTACTGCCCCTGAAATGTTTGTTCTTAAAATATTTAAATGTGGTAAAAGCTTCTGAAAATTGTAACACACAGCACTTTTCATGCAACAAAATAAAGGCTGATGACCCTGTGCTTAAAAACACATGAGTGTAATACCTACCTGTAAAGAACTAAAAAAAGTTGCGCCATAGGAAAAAAAATCGTTTGTAACATTTTTGAAGCTGGTCAAAAATATAATATTTGCGTCATATTAAACTTTCAATACTTTATGAAAAAAAAGAACAATATTCACAAATAAGGGCGATGATGTCATTTGTATCTTATGCAAAGTGAAAGCTTAAAAATAATAAAATAAACAGTAATGTAATGAAACGTTTACAAAGTTTTATTTAAGTTTTATAATGTAAACCAAATCTTAACTACCAAGACAACTAAAATAGATACAAAGAAATACATTTTTCATATGACCTTTTAAAATAAGCGACTTTTAAATTCGCTGTAATGACTTGAAAATACGGGGTGTCCGGCTGAACATAGTCCAAACTTATAAAGCGTCTTGAGCTTACCGAACTATACAAAAAGTTTCAAGTAAGCAGATGGCGTAAACTAACGGTTACCGAGAAAACCATGTTTAAAGTTTCACTTTTTTACCACTTATCTTTTTTTTATAGAAACCAATGCAAACCCTAATACAGAAATATAATATGAATGTGATACATTTTTATTAAATTAGGTTCATTTGTTTAATGTTATAAAAATTCAGTTTGAAATTAATATCTGATTACTAGATTACTAGAAAGCAGCTTGTGTTTAAACGAAAAACAAAGTAGTAGTGTCTTTCAAGCACGTCCTATATTTATTTCAAATAAATGATTTTCTGTTAATTATCTAGAGTTATATACCGTGCGACAGCGCTGATTATCCTACGTCATCAAGTATACGAAAAATACTAATTTACAGTGCAAAAAGTCACTTTCTAGACCAACAAAAATTTGGTCTACCGTTGCGCACTCGAATCAACTCCAGTAAGACCAAAAAAGGCTAAAAAAACGGAAAATTTGTAAAAAAAATAAAAAAAAGCAAATTTGTACGAAAAATACTAAAAAGGATCGAAAAAAACGGAGTTGGACCGGACAGCGTAGCATTAGATAAAATCAAGTTGAACAGAATAAGACCAAAAAAAGCCTAAAAGGACCGTAGCGACTGCTAAAGATAAAGATAAACCGAAAAATATCGAAAAACGAAAAAGAACCGTAAAGAAAAAAATACAAAAAGACGGTTTCATAGAAGAAACTGGAATCTGATGTCAAAATTGAAATGGCGGTCACTTAGAAAATATTCAATTGACATTTGTACCAAGAAAACTCAGTTCACCAAAACTGGGTTAATGCGGAAAAAGTGAAAAAGACCGAAAAGAACTGAACAGAACTAAATAAACTATAAATTATCGTGTTGGACCGAAAAGGTTCTAATGAGACCAAAAACTATTCAGTTAGCCCGAATTGGATTAAATTGGACTGAGTTGGCTTTGGACCGAAAAGCATCAAGTTGGACTGAAAGGAAACAAAGTGTATCGAAAAGAAACCACAAAGACCAAGAAAAACAGGTTTTACAAAAAACATTGAAAAAGGTCGAAAAAGACCAAGTTGGATCGAAAGTGAACCGCAAAGGACTAGAGAGGACTGAAAACTATAAACATAGCTTGAATCAAACCAACTTTGTTGAGTTGAATCGTGTTGGCCTAAGTTCGATCGACATAGATCGGAATGGATCGAAAAGAACCAAAGAGAACCCAAAAGGTCCAAAAAAGACCGAAAAGAACGGGAAAAACGAAAATTTCCCAATCCGACCGAAAAAGGCCGAAAAGAACCAAGGTGAACTGAGTTTTGCCGGTATAAATGTCAAATGTCAATTGAATATTTTCTAAGTGACCGCCATTTCAATTTTGACATCAGATTCTAGTTTCTTAAATAAAATCGTGTGAAAATGACACCATGTGTATCTAGGTGCAAAATATGAATGCGATTAACATTTTCAAAATGGCGGACCTTTACTTCCTTTCGCATGTACGAAATTGGTCCCACTAAATGCAGCATCATCATTATCATTATCATCAGCCCGTATCTCTCCACTGCAGGATATAAGGCTCTCCCAAGGCGCGCCACCACACACGGTCCTTCGCCTTCCGCATCCAATTACCTCCGGTATGGTGCTTCAGGTCAGCAGTCTACCTGGCCGGGGGGCGTCCAACGCTTCGCTTCCCAATACGTGGCCTCCACTCGAGAACCCGTCTACCCCATCGGTTGTCGGTTCTATGGCAAATGTGACCGGCCCATTGCCACTTCAGCTTGCTAATCACTTCGGCTATGTCGACAACTTCAGTTCTTTGACGGATTTCAGTATTCTTGATTTTGTCCATCAAGAGAATACTGAGCATAGCCCGCTCCATAGTGCGCTGAGCGACTTTAAATTTGTGGACCAGTCCTGCCGAGAGAGTATATGTTTTGGCACCGTATATCATTGTAGGCAGGACGCATTGGTTGAAGACCTTGGTCGTTGGTAGTGGCGACAGACACTGTGGTAGTGGCAACGAGAACAGACGACGGAGCTTCCCGAAAGCAGCCCAGCCCAGCTGAATTCTTCGGTCGGCCTCTTTGTTGAAGTGGTGTTTGCCTAACTGGACAGTCTGTCCTAGATAGACATAGTCTTGCACAACTTCAAGAGTCGCACTCTCTACGGTTGCCGGTCTCGGTAGAATATGTTCGTTGAACATGACTTTCGTCTTGTCCAAATTCATCCCGAGTCCCACCCGGAGAGAGGCGCCATTGAGGCCGTTTATTATTCCACTGAGCTCCTCCAGCGACTCCGCCATGATAACTATGTCGTCGGCAAAGCGGAGATGAGAGATGTATTCACCGTTGACATTGATGCCATGATATTTCCAGTCCAGCGTCTCGAAAACATCTTCCGATGCGTTGGTGAACAGTTTCGGGGATATCACATCTCCCTGTCGCACTCCTCTTCGCAATTGGATAGGTTTCGTCCGCTGGTCCTGAACCTGGACAGTCATTGTCGCGATTTTGTACAGACATCTCAACACCTCAATGTAGGGACAGTCGGTTCGGCATCGCTGCAAGGATTCCAGAACAGCCCAGGTCTCGACGGAGTCAAAGGCCTTCTCGTAGTTCACAAAGGCTAGGCACAGAGGTTGATTATATTCCTCCGTTTTTTGAATAATCTGCCTCAGTACATGTATGTGGTCTACAGTGCTGTAACCTTTTCGAAAACCGGCCTGCTCAGGGGGCTGAAATTCATCAAATCTTTGGGCGAGGCGATTCGTGAAACTCTCGAGAACAGCTTGTACACGTGGCTGAGGAGTGAGATCGGTCTATAATTCTTAAGAAGCGTTTTGTCTCCTTTTTTGAAGAATAAGATGACCGTACTCTTACTCCATGCACCCAATGCAGCATGCCGAAAGGTAATTTGGTTTTTCACACATCAATAAATAATTTTAAAGTATTTTTTTATTCTTGTGGCAACCTTGATACACTATCATGTCCTGACGCTGTGGCGGCGTTTCCTGAAACATCAAAAGCGTGGACCTACTATTATTTATACTATGGTGTTATCCCGCATGCACCGACTTATAAATTGGTCATTTTTAAATTATTGTTCATAACTGAATCATACCATTTTTTTATTATGAATTTAATTGTTGCCTGTGACTTCACTTAAAACTTTTACGCTTATTTACCTGAACACTATTTCTATCTTTGACGTTATATCAGTTTTTCAGTCATCTGTGTGTCATGTTTAGGTACGTCTGGTAGACACTATTACATAATTAAATTTAGTTTTTTTTGTAAATCCTTTCTACCACTCCTACCAATACCTAAAGTACTCTCCAATTAATAGAATTTAATTTTTAATCGGGCCGTTTTCAGTAAATGTAGAAAAAGGCAGCTTATTAACAAACGGTCTTACTTTTCTACGGACTTGACCAACAGTGTCATTTCCACTCAGTAAACCTTTACGACAAACAATGCAATATACTTCATAAAAGTAACAAACGCTCTTGCACGGACCTGATCAACAGTACATTCAGTAAACCTTCACGACAAACAATGCAATATACTTCCTAAAAGTAACAAACGGTTTTACCTTTTTCACGAACTTGATCAACAGTATCATCTCCACTCAGTAAACCTTCACGACAAACAATGCAATATCACTACATATTATAAAATAAAGTCCCCCGCCACGTCTGTCTGTCTGTCTGAACGCGATAAACTCAAAAACTACCGAACGGAATGGCAAATTATTGAGACCAATGGAGGAAGGTTTATGTGTATAATTTATTATTGTTTTGGTACATAGTACATTTAATACCTTTGCGCAGTGCACGAACTTCATGATTTTCTACTCTCGCTGCCCCGCGCCCTGACGCCACGAGACGTAGTAGGTATATTATATTCATGCTAAGTCTGTATAAACTTCCAGTTATTTATTTCTTATTTTTGTTTGGGGCAAATGTAGTATATTTAGAATACATTATATATAACAAAATTTATGAGTATAATAATTTCCCCCGAAATACAATTTACAAAAATTGTAAAATACTGGTTTCATAGAGGTGCAAAGGGGTGCAAAAATGACTGGGTGTTTATGATGCTTTAAAAAGCTTATTATGAGTTTGCACCAACAGGCTAAATTTCCCTTGAGCCGCAAATTAAAAATTATATTTTATTAATGTTTCATACATCTCACACATTTTTAATGAAAAGTAATTATAGACGAAAGAGGTATCTACATATATCTAAACTTATCACAGTTAGTTATTAATAAAATTCCAAAATAATGGGACTTTAATGTTAATACCTAACATTAAATGATGTTCCGTACGTCACAGGAATGGTGCAAACTCAGAGGAATCTTATATTCATGTCTTCTAATGATTCCACAAAAAATTACAACTACACGAATTACTTCCAATCTTTTTAGCAATTGGACTATACTATTTCTGAAATACAGCCGAATCTCACTCTACGGGTAATTGATCTGATAATCATTCAATGAAAAGGGCACTTTTGCCCAGCCCACAGTTTTCGATCGATTCCAAAAAAAAAATTCACTGCAGTAGACAATCTATTTGCCTCGGAAGTTTCTATTTTCATTTTTTCGATATTGGCCTTCGTTTTTGAAATAATCAACTTTTTGTCCGAAAAATCGGGAAAGTTGGTCTTTTTTCGACTATTTCCGTTTTTCCGAAAAAGCTACCGACCAATTTTAGAAAATTTGAAATCATACGACGCCCCATAAATACCTTGCATCTTTTGACACCACTGCCTTTAGTCTACCATCATAAATTTCAAAAATACAGCCGAATCACACTCCCCACGAAAACGATTTGGTAAACATTTTAATGTTAAAACGTAAAAAGTACCAACATTAACGATCACTTTGGAAACTGATCTGTAAACTAAAATTCTGCATAATTTCAGATGAGATTGTCATTTAACTAAGTTATATTTAAATTGACATTAAACACCAGATCAAAACGATGTCTTCCCTTTTACGGTATTTTTTTACGATGCACACGTTCAAAAAAAAATGGACCACAATAAAATTTTAGGTTTTATTTTTTATAAAACGTTTGCCATAGTTATTACTTAAAATGGCTTGTCGTGAAATTATTTTTTAATGTTTCGTAATGAATATTGTAAATAAAAGTTTATAGGTATAATAAAAAAACTCGGAAAAACCGATTTTTTAAAATTTTCGTCTGTTGGTTTATTTATTCACACATCACGTAAAAGCCAATCATTATATTCAAATGTCTGTAACATGAAGCTTTATTCTGAGTTACATTTAGTGTATATTTTATCAAAATTAACCCACCGAATTCATTTAATCTGTTCTGTAATGTAATGATTGTTATTGTTGTTTGTTATTATTGACTGTTATTTTTATTTTTTCATATAATAAGATAATTAAACGCTGAATTTTGTGGCCTTAAAAAAGTCTCTTTTATTTTTTAATTTCCCAGGCGTATTCTTAGGTGTATTGGAACACACATCTGACTAATATTTTACGACCGCTTAGCCTAGTGGGCAGCGACCCTGTCTACGAAGCTGGAGGTCGCGGGTTCGAATCCCAGGTCGGGTCAGTATTTATATGATGAATATTAATACTGGCACCGGGTCTTAGTTGTTATATATATGTGATCTCTGAAACATGAACACGAAACTCCAGGGGAGGTTTTTTAACGCAAAATCCAACAGATTCAGAAAAAAAAAACACTACTGTGTCGTAGGATAAATATACATCGGATGGCAAATACATGAAAAACATGAATAACGGAAATTTCCGCAAAGCAAATATAATTAATTCTGTGGGAGTTCGAAGTTTTCCTCAATTCCGCTAATGTAAGACGGCCGGTGACAGACGGCCTCGTCTCGCCCCCGCCGTTCAAAGGGATCTTGATTGATACTTGATTGCCCCGCTTAATTAAACATCATCGATTGACTGTTTTTGACAATAATATTTTAGTGAGTTCATGTATCGACGTATATTACAATATTTGATTTTAGGCTCACTGTAATACTGTAATGTAATACGCACACTGACGACTTGATACTTTATTAGAACTCGTTTTGCATCATACGTCTATGAATGAGTGATAAACTGAAAATTTTGCGTACATAAATATTATATTAATCTAGGTACTACACATTAACCCATTTGGGTTAGATGATCACGATCCAATTGAATGACAGAGGCAATTGATTGATAGTGGTCGATGACAAGTTAATAGGTTAATAAATATGTCGATGCCATGTCGATGTATGATGATGTCTTCGCAATAAAGGAAACTAAAAGTTTCAAGAACACAAAAAACACCAATAACTATATTGTGTATTTAACACGTTCCATGTAGTTGTGGAATGTTCTGGAAAATTCTAAATCTTTAGGAATTTATTTATTATCGTTTTTTATAATTAATTTATTATTATTATTTAGGACCTTTTGATAATGTTTTATTTAACTTTATTTCGTCAATATAATCCAAAAAACCGCATCAAAATCGGCCAAGCGGTTTCAGTCAAACGTCTCGAAATGATATACATACCAGTATATCATTAAAGAGTATGAATATAGAAATCGTTGATAACTTTACAAACCAAGTATATTATAAGAATGTGATCTTATTCGCTTAAATCGTTCAAAAGTTTTAAGATCCGAAGATTATATAAAACAGCTTAGCAATATTAAACTAAATGCTTCTCTTACGCCAAAAGACATATTTTTATAAAGCGTCGAAAAAGTAGCTGTAGACATAGCTGCAGATACGTTTGTGGAAAAGTTCTCTGTTTGTGGCGACAAAACTCGCCATGTTGCCATGCCACCCGTCACGGCTTGTCGCCCGGAACGGAGCTGCGGTGCGGCGAATTAAGGACTGAAGATATTCACTTGGTACGTTGTACTTGGCGCCAAGGGAAAAAGGTGGAAACTATATTTATTTTATAACGTAGGTAATTTTTTTTTGTTTTAACTTTAGAATATGACATTACTAAGTTATCCAACGTTACTTAGATAACAATAAAAAAATTATGGAAGGGAAGATCTCAAATAGTATTTATGAATGCTATATTGTATGATTAGCGAGTATGTTTGGGAAATTGCAATTATTTGTTAACAAGTTACGGTTACGCTACGTTCTCTGGTTCGCAGTATGTGGAACCATGACACATCTAGGTATACTTTCAAAAAGTGAACAACACAATTTTTTTTATTACCCGTAGTTCTCGACATAAAACGACAATGGATTTAAAGTTGCATTAGGAATTATTTCTATAACATCACATACGAACTGGGTTAGATTTGTATAATTTATTAATAAAACGGTACTTATTAACCGATCCGACATCTTAACAAAGAACAAAGTGCAGTATTGACCCACGCTATTGATTATTGGCTTAAAAATTAAAAAGACTAACTACACATACTCTAGCTAGCTGGCGCAAGATGGCGAGTTTACTCACTAGTTTCAGTCTGCGAGATCTCCGCGCCGGTCTACATCCCCGCGAAATCGCTTTTGACATTTTCGATACTGCGATGTGACATTTCTGTTGTCAAATTTATTTACTTTATGCAATCGAATATGGAACAGTTTACACTGTCATTTAAATATAAGAATATTCAACATTCACGTTTTAAAAACCATTTTTTATTCGTTTTACTGCGATTTAACATCGATAATTTTTATCTTTATCCAAAATCTAAATGAGTGGATCTGTTATTTAATAATAATACTGACAGAAACTCAATTTTTAACTAAAAGGTATATAACATGGAAATATACCAATGTTCTATGTAGTTGCCTTTCAGAGCTAGGGAAATGGTCATAATGGTCTCTTTGAAAAGTGCCAGCACCGAGTGGGCCAATTAGCGGCGCGTGCCTTCGTCGACCGCGTTTTAAAAATGGCGCTAAATTCGATTTCCAGTACAAAGTTATTCTTTGAATTTTTTATCATTTTTATCGCAGTACACTTTTACAAGTTATTTCCATGTTCTATATTTTTTTGTTATTATAAAACGTTAAAGTGATTTCCTTAATATAAATTACTTGCAAAATAAAAATTAAAAAAAGTCAATTCCAAGTAAAATATAAATGATATAATGGAGTTTTGTATCAGAATAATAGGTAAATTAATTTTATAAAGTGTCTCTAGGAATTAGTAATGATATTTTATCGGTAAAAGTTTGAATTTTTTTTTTTTGTGAATTTCGTACTGAAAAAAAAACTTTCAATTTGGAACAGCCACAGTCTACTTAAAAGACATGGTAAAATAAGGAGAAGTGAATACTTTGCTTTTTAGGGTTCCGTAGCCAAATGGCATAAAAGGAACCCTTTTAGTTTTACCATGTCCGTCCGTCCGCCGGTCTATCTGTCTGTCTGTTTGTGGGATTTTTCTCTGAAACTATTGGCAATATATAGATGAAATTTGGAAGGTAGGTGTAATTTATGAACCGCTACACAACGACCGACGTAGTGAAATTAAGATAATTTTTTTTTGGAATAGGTCGCCATACGTGTAACTGAAGTACGAAATAATTTTTTTTTTTAAAATAAAAAGTTTTTCTCGTGCGAGGCGACGTGGAAACAATGTAATAGTTATATGGTATGGATTGATTCCCGTGAAAAGAAACGTATGTGTCATAATATATACCTGTTGTTCGACTGAACGTAATCCAAAATTATACAGGTTGTAAAAGTTAAAAAAATAAGTAGTTTTTTTCGGTAATCGTTAGTTTACGCCATCTGCTCGCTTGAAACTTTGTGGTAAGTTCGGAAACCTCTACGCGCTCTTATTACACGATCACGGAGTATATTATTTTACCTTGAATGCCCGATGTTGGGGAATATTAAGATGCATCAGTTTATGTTAACAATCATCAATTGCGTTGGTCGAAGACCGAAAATATTTTATTTAATACCGATTTTTTATTATACCAGCCGATTCCGTGTAGCTAAAAAATACCAATTCAGAAACAATGTGAATGTTTAGAAGGACGACTGACCCGTTGGTCGAGTGGTCGGAGACGTCGACTGAAGAGACTAAAGTCCCAGGCTCGATTCCCGCCCGGGACGAATATTTGTGTGCATTAACAAACATGTCTATTTGTTCCGTGTTTGAGCATAAATTATCTATATAGAAACGTATGTATTATAAACATATATTTAAGTGTTTATATCAGTTGTCCAGTACAGATACTCCACGCCTTTGCCTGGTTTGGGGTTAATTACCGTGTGTGATATATCCTACCTATTTTTTATGAATATAATTTCGACTAATGTATGTCGAATGTGCCATTCGCTAGAAAACTCGGTTCGAATTCAAGCACCTACATCGTGCTCAAGTCATGAAAATTTAACAAAGAAATAAAAATAAAACAACGCAATAAACTGCCTTAACACTCGCACACGTTTCACTGACTTCAAACTAGGGTTTCCTGTAATTTACACTCACTTACAAGATAAGAAAAAGGACGATGTACTCGATACCAGCAGAAATGGTCACACGTCAGTATAGTTATTATCAAGATCTACCGTTGCGAAAATAAATCTGGAACTTTCCATGAATGAAGAGTGTTCCACTACGCCACGAAGCCCGTGTTACATAATCCCCTTTTGTACATATATAAGTCATGATTGTACATAGAGATACAGCGAAAAAAATATACGCCACTTAATGTTTTGACGGAGTGCTGTGAAGTGGAATTTAGTGTGACACACCGAAAAAACTAATTAATATTTTAAAATTACGTCTCGTGTCTAATTCAATAAAATATTTTGAACGTACAATGATAATGACTTATGGACTAAGTTCTGAGTCTGTTAATGTTATTTTGCTCGAGTTTTTGACGGTTTCGAAGTTAGAGACGCTCCATCTTCATCATTTTGTTATCTAAGATATAAGTATATATTACTGACGATAAACATTGAATTCATCGAGGTACAGTCTGATCGTAATTACGGACACCTGTAAATGTCAATATCCGCCAATGAAACTATATGTCAGTTGTCTCGCTTGAGTGGCATCGATTTTTCGCGTAAACAAGTAGCTGCATTAGCTGATACGGCTTAAGGTTCCTGTACACGTTGACCAATAATAATAATAATAATAACACATACAATCACAACAACGTCTAGGTCCCAAACTAAGCTTAGCTTGTATTTTGGGTACCAAGCGAAGACACCACATGCATATAACAACCAAGACCCGGTGCCAGTATTAATATTCATCATATAAATACTGACCCGACCTGGGATTCGAACCCGGGACCTCCAGCTTCGTAGGCAGGGTCGCTGCCCACTAGGCTAAGCGGTCGTCTTATGGTCAATGGGTTAGCTAGCAAATAGTTGCCTTTGTCGACACTTTGACGAATAGTTCAATTTGTGCTGGTATATATGCGCTGAGTGGACAAATTTTGTATTGTGACAGAGCAAAGTCCTTTGAGAACTCTATATGCTTATAATCGCAGATATTTTACAAGTTTTATAAAGAACGAAAAATAATAAACAGTCACAACCTGTTACGTATCGAACGTGCGACAAACGTCTGGACGTGATTATCATTGTCAAGCCAGCACTGTTCGATGTAAATTAACACCTCAATAAAATCACAAAAAAATTTAAAGGGCAATGTATATGCCTTTACAACAAGATCTCAGCTGAGATTCAAAATTATCCCTTAACAAGTTCAAAATTACAATAAAATTAAAGCTTTATACAAAAGCTTATAATAAAGTATCGGACTACTTAGATGATAAAAATCCATGGGTGTAGACCGCACACATGTCAGTTCTTTTGAATGAAATGAAATTTACCGTAAAAAAGAGAAAACATTGCATGCAACTCTAAAAATAAATTATTATTATTAGGTGGCGTATCTCTCACACTAGGATTCCCTGTGTTGTGAAAGATAGTCACTTCTAGTGGTACTAAAATGAATTTTTTACAATACACTTTGACATACATGATTCATGAAAGAAAAATATTGTAAATAAAAATATTTTGGATAAACAATAATTCATTTGATCTGTGTGCTGTGTTAATAATATTGATATTTGCAGTTATTGTTAAAACAATTGTTTAAACACTTCTTTGAATGCTCCTTTGTAGGGACATTTCCACTGAGTAATAAATTCACTTTTGTGAAGTATTTCAAGATTATTTTAAATAAATACGAAATAAAGATATTTGATTCGATTAAAAAATCAAAAACCAGATCGTGGTATCATTTGGAACCGTTATTTTAAATATTAAACCAAAGCGACCAAACCAGCACTTTCATATCACGCATCGGCCAAAGTATAGGGGTGGCTTTAGTATGGTGAAAGCGCCATTCACTTGCCGAGAGTCCCATGTATAGCGAAAGGGTTGGCATCCGATTGGGACACGACTCGTCCATCGAACGTCCGCCTAGTGAATGGCGGGCTTAAAAGCGTGGCCCTTCTTCGCGCTCCATCGAGCTCGGGGATAAGATTAAATGCTACAAAAACATCGCATTTTTCCTCCAGCGTCGTGTCGGGTGGCTCGTGTATAGGGGGGCAGGGCGGGAATTCCACTTTAAGGAGCTTAGTGCTTACCTTTGTACTCCAATGTTCTTCGATAACAATAACCAAAACAAAGTAGCCGGTTCTTGGACGTTGGCTATTTTAGTGTTTCATTTTGTCTCAGTGTAAACAATATTGAACACTTTTCTTTCTATAATTATTATTAATATTTAGTTTTTTTTTATAGTTAGAAATTTATAGACATTTAGGTAAATTGTGAGAACCGACAGTTGGCGTAACTTTACGTCGTCAAAATATAAAGAACGTCTTTCCAACCATTTTGGGTGACTGACCCATTAGTCGAGTGGTTAGAGACACTAATCTCAGAACTAAAGGTTGCGCGTTCGATTCCCGCCTGGGACAAATATTTGTACCTATCCATGAACATATCTATTTGTTTCCTGTCTGGATGTAAAATATCTGTATATTGTATGCATATATTATAAAAAATATTTAAGTACATATATCAGTTGTCTCGTATCTATAATACTAGCTCGGTTTAGTTTAGGACTAGATGGCGCTGAGTGGGTTGTCCCAGGTATTGTTATTAGTATTTTACATTGACGAATGTAAAAATCATAAATTGTAGAAAATGTTAAAGCTCTTGTTTGGGATGTAACTTGCGTAGATACTTTATGTCAAAGTTATATAAAACATACATCAAAAAAAACTGGAGCAGCTGCTGAGACAGCAGCTCGTAGGAAAACAGCCAAGCACATGGAACTTATAAATCGTTACTATTTCATCCCTTTTGCTGTCGAGACGATGGGTCCCTGGTCCAAGGTTACCAAATCACTTGTCCACGGTTTGGGTGTCGCGCTGTGTCTGTTTACAGGGGATCCTATGTGCAAGGAATACTTTGTTCAGAGGATTAGTGTCGCAATACAGCGCGGCAATGCGGCAAGCATCCTTAATACCATGAACCTATCGTCTCTTTAAAATTTTGTCATTTATCATAATTTACATAGTATTTTTTTAATTTGTAAATACTTTTAGTTTTTAATTAGTTTTTATTTTATAGATCTTAATTATCCATACAATGTTTAATGTATAATTTAATTAATAGAAAATCTCTTAACAATCATCAATTCGTGTCATAAGTATATGTACTCTCGAATTATCTTCGGACTATCTTTTGTTGTACATCACTTGCTTCTGAGGATTATAACTTAAATCAAGTAAAAAACTCCAGTGAGGGAATTCGTCATCAGGTATTAAGTTGTAATAAAGAATCTGTCATTTTATTATTGAGTGAAATACACTAGAAATCGTAAACAAGTGAAAGTTTATATCATACCACGTTTTACTTTTAAATATGTATTCATAGTTGGTATTTAGTATTTATTATACATTTATTATCAAAATATTTATAATAATATTACTATGCTATTAATTGACAGGAAAAAAACCAAAATATATAATATTTAAAAAAAATATTAGCTGATTTTAAGTTATTGAGACGCTGGCGTACGACAGGAATGTAAGAATTAATTTTTAAGAACTGACTGTACTTTTTTTTTGCTTGGCGAGTCATAATATTCAGAAAATATGAAAAGATAATTTTATAAAAATAAAAAATTCTAGAAAATTTCATTTATACGTATATACTAACAAACACTTCAATATTCACGTCAGGCATTTGTCCCGAAATCTGAATCGAAAATCTGATGGTAATCTGAATTTCACCATTTTGCTATTACAACGGCAATTACTAAATTCCACCACCGATATCAAATAGTACTTACCATACCATACGATGAGCCCATTAATGCTCCACTGCAGGAGCTTAGGTCTCCCCTTGAGATTAGGAGCCGTGGAGCTTAATCCACCACGCTGCTCCAGTCCGGGTTGGTGGTTTTTTAACTACTGATGGCGCCCGGAACCGACAACTTAACGTGCTCTCCAAGAGTCAGTGATAGTTATGTACATAAGTTGAAAATACTCATTGGTACATGCCCTGGAATTAGAACCTGGAATTAGACGGCCTTCTAAATAAGAAGCAGACTTGCTGTCACTCGGCTGTAAGTATAGTACGTATATAGATGTATTTATTTTAATTACACAATAGCGTTGTTTTTTTCGATGTAGGGTAAAAAATGGTATGCGGTGAATTTAATGTAGATATTTAAATTTGCAAACAAAGCAATGAGATTTTTCAATAATAGATAAATTATATATACACTGGTTCTGAAAGATCTGGGCTCAGATGTCGCCATATCTACTATCGGACTCGAGGTCTTTGAACTTTTATATATTTGATGGTTGGTTAAGCTTGGAGAGAGACTATTTCCGTTTGTGTCGGGTTTTTGTCAAACTGGAATGTCCAATATATAGACGCCTACGCCGCTTAGCTTGGCCGGAAAAGGCTTGATAAAAAGCTGGTGAACAAAATCCCTTTTTACTAAGTTTGCCGAGAAGACGAAAAATCAACTACGCTATAGTATTTAATATCTTAACATTTATTATTTTTAACGGTTTTGAAGCGTGATTTAATGAACACAGCGGGATTTAAGTTCTAAAAGACTAAATGTGAAAATAAACGACAAATGTTCGAAAATGGATTTAACCGGTTTCGTTCACCAGATCATCCAAAGTCCATCCAAGAGTTACGAACAGAGCCGATAATTGGGTCCACCTTGAGGGATATTCTCATTTATGAAAAATTATATTTGATTACTAATAAAGGCCTAAGCCCTTGCAGTGGGGCACAACGGGTTGATATATGGTATGGTGGGCTAATAAAATATGAACTCTAGCTGTTCAATACACATGCGAACTTCACCCATATCTATTGAAAGTAAAAACTATGAGAGTGTACCAAACGGGACAGACGGACCAACGAACAGACGAACACGATGGAACTATACGGATTTTGTTTTTTGCTATTGGCCCTGGAACCCTAAAAGGATCCATAGGCTAGATTGCGGTGACGAAGTTCACCATCCGTCACGCCCAGTATCTCGCCAGGGGCGAAATATTGCCTGGAGGCAGTTGGTGGGGTCCGCTTAGTACGGTGTACTTGGTGCCACGAGCTAATCGGTAGTCACCTTCTCTGTAGGTCCCTGTTCACTCCACATGGAAATGGCGTAACTTATACGAATATAGGGACGTACACGGTGAGTAGTACATAGTACACATCGTATAGTTTCGTACTACGTTTAGTATACATTGAATTCGAATACATATCTGTCAGAGATCGGTTTGAGTTTCTAAAGAGGTCTCGACTCAATAGTTACGTCCGTTCTTGAAGCTCTCGCTACATAGTTCCCAACTAACGTAGTTCCAATGCATTAGGCGTAAGTCGGGCTCGCCTATAATTGAAAACGGGGCAAGTTCAACCTCATAAATCACACTTAATGGTTTTACCTACAGATGGTCGTTATATTTGTTGACTTTGTGGTATTATTCCGTCCAACATTTCAGTTTTTGTTTGAGTAGAACTTTCTAGGCTCGTGAGTTCTTTCGTCATGTCTTCTCATTTTCATCTGTAATATTTATTAAACACTGAATGACAAACAAAATAGCTGAATGGATTTGAACAAAAGTTTTAAAGACGGTCGTTAAAATTAATAGGAATAAGGTTCTAGAATAACTTCTCAGAATATCAATTTTTTTCTATTTACAAATATCACAGACGTTCATGAAAATTCATCTGACGTTGAAATTGTCCCTGTGACGTCATCGGGGCAGTTGAACTTATGCTTTCCACAGTAAAAAACCAAAGCCAAAACTAAATAAAATATATTGAGTTAAGGTCATTACGTGAAATGAAATTGATCTTCATGAATGAATAAAAATTGACTTTATTTAGTCTTCACTTCATCTCATCAACCCATTTTTACCACACTGCAGGGGCTTAGGCCTTCCCCAGGGTAAAGGGGGGGGGGGGCTTGGAGCTTAAATTCACCGCGCTGCTCCACTGCGGGTTGGGGATTGTAACGACCGCCATCTATTGACAGCGTCTGGGACCGACCGCTTAACGTGCTCTCCGAGGCACCGAGTCAGTGATAGTTACGTAACTTAAGTCAAAAAAACTCATTAGTACACGCCCGAATTCGAACCATGGCCCCATGACCTTATAAATTTGAGACAGGTTCGTCGACAGGTCATTTAGTCTAAGATAATGCAATTAGTATAAGCATTTGTCCAGTTGATGTCACAAGGATATTTTTTACTAACCAATTTCTTGGAAACAAATAACAAAGAAAAATATTTTTTTTTTTATTCTAAGAGGAAGGTAAATTAGTCTATCTTTTCGGAAAAATTTATATAAAAACTTTGTGTTAAAAAATTTCTTCCAAGCCCATTTAGGTTCACTCGACGATAGCTATATCTGTTATCAGGAAATCTAGAATTTAATTGTGTTACGAAATATTAGGTTTTAATAATAAAAGCCTGGGAGGTATAATAGAAATCTACGAAGTTATCAATAACATGGACAATTTATAGATTTTGTTCCGATTTTGTGACTTGTTAATTTGCAGATCTTAATTCAAGCGATCAGAGCCAGCGCCTCGACTTAGTATTGTCATAAAGCATCAAATTCACCAACGCGCAATATCACTTTCACTCGAACGGCCGCATCCTACGTCCTATACAATTACGGCGCCGTAAGATAGGTAAATGAAAGGAACTGACGACTGGTTTTAAGGCCCCCCGGGTAGACCTCAGCGGATTGAAAAGGGTCCCTTTGGCCCCAACAAGCTGCCCATTTACGACAGATGATGGAATATAACTAGAGCTCGGCTGAAATTATTCTATGTAAGCTGGGGACTGTTTTTGATGGCGTTTCGGTTAGCTGATAATTTACGGTAAATGGTTGTTTTGTCATACGTATGTATATTTAATAAATAATAATTGACTGTTAAAAAAAGTTGTTTTTCTTTTAACTCTTTATTTCATATTTGAATGTAAAATAGATAAGATGTTATTCTAATCATCATTTTAAAAGTAAAACATTTTATTTTTGGATCAAAATGAACAATCAATTTTTAAAAGCAATTTGTGAAAGCTGGCCTTTTTTGAATACGCTTTTGTATGTGTTAGTGTCCACAAAGTAATAAGTTCAAATACTCTTGTTACGTATTTAAAGATTGTTACATAACTAAAAAAGATATTTGATCTGATTTGTTCACATATTGGACACCAATCGACCCCATTTACTTGGCTTTAGTTGGATGATAAAGCCAAGCTGAGTCAAGTTGCCGCCTGCACATTACTTTCGACTTATTATAAAATGCTATATTTAGACTCGATTCGTCAGACAGCGTCCAAGCTTGACCGTTTGTGACAATGTACCAAACAAAAGTTTAACAGATTGCCACAATACAGAAATTTTGTCCGATAGTAGACTTTTGGCCAATATGTTGGCCCGCCGTAGAATTTGCAAGTTGTATATCACTAAAAAAGTGTCAGTTTGTTCAGTATTTCCAGGACAAGCGGTCCGCTGTTTTTTATCACTTACATTTGTTCACTAAATACCAAAGCTCAGTAAGAAACATTTTCAATACTCCCCTCCCCATCTCAGTAATACAACCGAGCTCAATAAGAAACGTGAATAGAGTACAGTACAGTAAAATTAAATATTCGCTTAACATTTAAAAAAAGTATTTTGTGTTTATTTATATAGGTACTACATCAAAAAATTAGTAAGTATCATAGGATTTACTATATATATAATAGGCTGACTATTTTTTTTCCATTATTTTTTGTGAAAAAGGGTTCTATATATCATAACAGTGAAAGAATTTTAAAAAATAAATAATTATTAATAAAGTCGTGAATGTAAATGTCATGTTAGAGAGAGAGGGCAGTATCACACAGCGTAACTATGTGCGACGTCAGGCCATTTAAAATAATGTTAAATATCGTTTTGCAAGAAAGAGACAGAGATAAAATTTTAATAGCATATAATTTCCATATTCTTCAACGGAATGCAATTTTGTTTATAAATTTTGTTTTCGTATAAATTCTATTTCGATATTTTCTTGATTAATACACGTATAATTAATAGTAGTCAAATAGCCTATTGTTATTCGCTAAAAGTAACCTTGCGATATTTTCTATAGTTCACAGTAGGTGTAACGCTAATGCTTACTCTGTGACATACATTTCTTAAACGAACGAATGAACTCGATACGTATATTACGTCATTCTTTTATATAAATGGCATTACAAAAAGCGTTTGAAACGTTAGAATATTACTCAACCACAAAATGAGATAAAATAAACGAAAACGTAAAACAAACGTGGAATTTTCAATTCAATTCAGAGGTCTTTAAAAGGAACGCGAAAAAGCAACAGATTAAAATGGAATAATTCTAAACGACGCGACCGTTAATTCGACTGTACAGTCTTTAATTTCGTTTTCGTTCAAAAAGCCCGACCGACAAACACATGACAAATCAGGGCGAATGGGCGGAATCGTGGGTAATAACCCCCCTTAGGGGGGGCTAGCGGTTCTATCGACCGGGGCAGCTATTGGAAATGATTTCTCCGAAGAGAAATTCTGCCAGTGGAAATAGGCCGCCGCATTTTAACCTGCCTTTTATACTGATAGTTCCTTCGCCCGCGAACGGATTATTCTGTTTGACTTCACATCAATGCGTGTACAGGAACCGCGTGGTATTTATGGTGCCAATTTTGTTAATGCGCTCTTCGACAGAACGATGACTGTTATTGAAGTTGTACTTCTTTAGGCGCGTTCTAAAAACGCGTTGAAAGTAGGCGAATTTCTATTATACCGAAAAGTCGCACCCTAAGGTCGCACTGTCTGATCGACGTCATACTGACCGAGTTGTTAAAGACCTTAACTGAAATAATAAATTTAAAATTGTTAAGTACCTTTAATTTCTAGCTATATTTATTTTATACAAATTGTAAAATTATTTTTCGGGAGTTATATAGTTAACAATTAAGGAAGGACGAAGAAAAAAACAAAAGAAATAACACATATTAATTATGATTTAAAAAAAATGTCTACATATTTTGCACATTCTACGCATAGGCGAGAAATGGAAATTTTTTAAAAATAATTGTACTCAACTTATTTAGATATCTATGAAGACAAATATTTTACTTAAATCTCTTGTCAGTTTGCATATGTTCGTTGGTTTGTGCGCAAACAACTCAAGAACCACTGAGTCGATATTGATGAAACCTTCAAAATTAAAATATAAAAGCCTGGTTTAACTTATACTAGGCTATTGCAGAAAAAAGTATTCATTTTTATCAAGAGAGATGAATTATGTTTTAAAGACAAATAGTTAATAGTATTCAGCAAAATAAAAAGAGAAAATAATCATTTTCATATTTCTGAAGATCACAAAAAAGCAAACTCCTAACTCTATCTCTTTTCTCTTTCGTTCTAAAAGTTTGCATTTTCTTTACGAATTTTTGATTTTAATTTAATTAAAATCTGTTCAGTAGTTTTTGCATGACAGAATAAGAAACATCCACCAACCCTTACAAAAATTTACATTTATTCAAGTTTCGGCATATGCTGGAAAAGCTTACACGAAAATAATACATGGCGGGATTGTTTCTCTTAACTAGTCCTAAAAAAAAATTGTTTACAGCCAAAATAGTGAACCATAAATATATTAAAATAGTAGTCAACTTTCAGAATACCACATTAAATGTATGAGCATTTAATTCTGTTTCAAATAACTAATAGGTATTTCCTCTATAGAGTTTCCGTATATTTTCCTTTCACACAGCTACAGCGCTGCAATGCTTTTGACGTCTGTTCTCTTTTATTTGGTTCAACGCTTTTGCTTCGTTTTTGAATTCGTGGCCTTTCAATAATATCCGTACGACTTCATCGGAAAATTTTGGCAAGCTTTTTCGCGATGAGCTGAACATGTTTCTGATTATGTTGAGATGTTTTCGCAATGAGTAATAAATAATTTGATAAATCAAATATGAATATTTTTTATTCAATTGTGTCTTTACAAGCGCTTTTTAATCGTCGAAAGCTACCATCGGTTAGGAAAATCGATTCTATGTGTAGAACGGGCAATAATTACTAATTTAGTAATGACTTCTTTCGAATCAGTAACAAAGAACGATTTCGATCTTACATATTCATCGATACAGGTTTATCGTTTGGGGTAAGAGGTTATTTGTTTAATTGCG
Source organism: Luffia ferchaultella (assembly GCA_949709985.1). Lineage (NCBI taxonomy): Eukaryota > Metazoa > Arthropoda > Insecta > Lepidoptera > Psychidae > Luffia > Luffia ferchaultella. The sequence goes on along the minus strand of OX453256.1, from coordinate 13,440,018 downwards.
TGTATCATAAAAATATTATTTGACTAGAAGCCTTCTTCTGCGCTTACCGTCTAACCACTCATACTCTAGCTAGCTGGTGTGATCGATTGGCGTGATAGCGAGTTTCAGTCCGGTTTCAGTACGCGAGGCGTTTGACAGTTTCGATACTGTAAAGTGACATTACTGACTCTATTAAAACCAAACGCTACTGTCAAATTTTATTTTGTCTATGGGGCGTGTATGTCTGTGAAGTACCATATCCATTAATACATTTGGAAACAATTACCGCATCTGCATGAAATTAGTAATCAGTTGGCATTCAATGTAAACTGCAATCGCATTAAACAATCAGTGCATCACACTTAGCGTGGGTTGCCCCTCACGCCCCACTTCAGCTACAGTCGTATAAATACAGTTCAGCATCCTGATTTCAGTCACTAAAGTCTAGTCACGAAAATTAAGTAATATTTAACCCATTTAATGTATTACACTTAAACATATACAAATGTGAATTTTATTCAAATACTAAAAATGTAATATAACATAATAAATATAATATGTTATTTAGTCACCCGTAATAAAATTAAGTTAAGTTATTTCAAATTTTATTATTAAAGATAATAATAATAACGTATACACCACAACAACCAATCTAAGCATTTGCTTGTGTTTTGGGTACCAAGCGAAGACACCACATAAATATAATAACCAAGATCCTGTACGAGTATCAATAGTCATCATATAAATACCAACCTGACCTGGGATTCGAACCCTCTGGCTTCGTAGGCAGGGTCGCTACCCACTAGGCTAAGAGGTCGTTATTTGAATTTAAATATTAGGAGATTTCTTTTTTATTTGTGGTAGTCAGATAGAGGCCTACATATCCTGAAAAAGTAGTAAACAAAAAAAAATTACTTATTACTAAAGAAACGTTACTAAAAATATAAAAAAGTGGTCGCCTAAAAAGGGTAAAATAATAATTGTATTTTTTGCTTTATAATCCTAATATAATCAGTTAAAAATTCTGCTTTTTTATTTTTTTAAGATAAAAATATAATAATTTCATTGTTTCACTCTTTTAGAGGAACATCTATTAGAGGAAACAATTTTAGAATTTATTTGAAATTTTTAGAGATATTTTGTTCTAAGGGGCACATGTAACAGTTCGTAGATACTTTTTAAGGCGATAGATGACAACACTAGTCTAACATTCATTATCTCGTTGAACAAGAAATCTTGAGGACTATGCACCCAATGAAATTCCTTAAATATCGAAAATAAATCCCAAATCAGATTGCTTGTTGTATCATCAAGAGCTCACGAACAAGGCCAATCACACCTCAATAGCCTTTACGTTAGCGTCAAACGGCGTTTAAATAACTTTATTCGAATAAAAATTTTCACATTTCCGATGAAAAAGTAAACATTTTTTTCCTGACAGCGAATAGCTATCGAATCAATTTCGCTGTCAAACCAAAAGTTATCGAAAATAAAGTCTGTGTAATAATATTGAATCATTTATATATTTTGTAGTGTACAGGTCTTGTTATTTTAATAATAAAAATTCCTGATCTGGGACATCCCACACAACGCCATTTACTCCCAAACTAAGCAAAGCTTGTATTATGGGTACCAGACAACTGATGTGCATACTTGAATTTTTTTTTTCTTTACTAATATATAGACATTTTACACCCAGACACGAAACAAATAGACATGTTCATGCACACAAATATTTGTCACGGGCGGGAATCCCCTTGGGATTGATCAGTCGATAGATCAGTCGATCGATGTTAGCTTAGACGTCATAAAACGAAAGTTTGTTTGTTTGTTTGTCCTTTTTACACGTCGTAATGAAGGAATGTAACGACTTAATTTTTTTACGAAAATAAAGGGATCGAGATTGAGTAAGCTACATTTTACTTGAGAAGAATACCTTATTCTTGAGAGAATATTCTTATTAGAAAAAAATATCAAACGGCTGAAGCTGCGTGCGTGATTCTTCATAGCACAATAGAGGCTAGTGAATAATTTCCTGTATAAATAGAGATTACAGAATAACTAGAGAGAAATATACCGCAAAATTTTCCGCGGGAAAACATCGTAACTAAATGTAATAGGACACCAGCGGTGACGCAGTTACAAACAGTATTCCCTGTATATAAAAAAGCAAAGGAATCACTCCCTGTCGTATTATGAATGACTGAAAGTATAGACGAATAACTGTATTTATTATAAACTTATTATAAACGCGCTGCTCAAATGAGACAGCGCCGTTTGAGGAAAACTAGTGATGAAAGTTACCATCACTTGAAAAAAAAAATACACAAACAAATGCAATAATTCATTGGTCGGGTGCTTAGCCGCAGCCATGAATACACTAGTAGCGAAGTAGTAACAGAAAAATTGACGGCTCCATACTGATCCATACAATCTTTCTTACTGCTCCCGCCGCGTTTCCACTTCCGCTGTGTCCGTGGCCTTCTCCATTACAGTCACAACACATGGAAATCCACATAAAATCACATGAACCCCAAACATGAAATACATCGCTGCTGTACATCGTTGACGAGTTCCCTTCGATTTCCCATCATTTGCATCATCAGATCAGTTCTAGGTCACCATAATATTCTATTTTCTGTGCAACTAGACTTATGTGCCAATTTTTAATAAAATCGGTCAACAGGAAGTGGATGAAATTTAAATAAACGAGAATCATTCCCCAAATTTTCTATTTTTAAATGTAGAATATTTTCTTCAATTTTAAAAGGGACCAATCGCTAGATATATCAGATATGGAATACATACTTATACAAAAAAATACAGTAGAAATGACCTACTCCTTTTTTGGATATTGGTTACAAAGGGTTCCCGGCAGCGGCTGTTTGTTTTGACTTGGCAGGGCCATTACATTGAGTAATGTCCTTAACAATCTCCGATAAAAAGATTTTAAAAATCATAACCTTTACTATACATACATACCTGACATACACAGGTACGCAAGGAAATGCACACACAAATTCTGAGAACTAAAACGGTGCTTTCCATTTCCGGGCGATATATTCAGTAGAAGTTCTCGTTTTCTCGAGGCCGAGTTTAAAATGTGAGTTTGGCCGCAGTTGGGTTTTCCACAGGGGCCATTAATCCGTCATTGTGTCCGGACGGAGCCGGCGTAGCTGTAACTCACATCGCTAGTTCTCAAAGCAAGAGAGCAACTTCGACCCTATCTTACACGTCGTCTTGCGAAAATTTTGCTGTTTGAGTTTTTGGGTCGGGTGATAATAATAATAATAATAATAATAATAATAATAATAATAATAATAATAATAATAATAATAATAATAATAATAATAATAATAATAATAATAATAATAATAATAATAATAATAATAATAATAATAATAATAATAATAATAATAATAATAATAATAATAATATAATAATAATAATACAAGGGACTTCCCACACAGCGCCATCTAGTCCCAAAGTAAGCAAGTATTATGCTTGTGTTATGGGTTACTAGACAACTGATATACATACTTAAATATTCTTTATAATATAAACATATATAATATTTTTTTTTATATATATATATATAACAACCAAGACCCGGTACCAGTATCAATATTCATCATATTAATACTGACCCGACCTGGGATTCGAACCCGGGACCTCTAGCTTCGTAGGCAGGGTCGCTACCCACTAGGCTAAACGGTCGTCAAGCGGTGATCGCGGTTCGGATTGAAAAAAATTACTCCTTTTCTAAGATGGCGTACATCAAAACTAAATTTAAACTACCGGTATACCATACCATTAGGTGCACCTCTGTAGGTGCTTAGGATGAGGGGGTAAGGAGCTTAATCCACCACGCTGCCCCAGTGCGGATTGGTGTATTTTAACGACTTATGGCAACCGGGACCGACATCTAAACGTGCTCTCCAAGGCACAGAATCATTCAAAAAACTCATTGGCACATGCCCTGGAATTCAAACCAAGGCCTTTTAAGCAAGGAGCGGACTCGTTACCACTCGGCTATCACTACTACCGGTATACTTAACGTATAGATGATAGTACCTTTATATGCTACTGCCGCGATTCGAAGGTCATATGTTAAAAATAATTTCGTCACACTTATTTTGTTACTTTTGATTTAACAAATCAGGTATTACTGGTATCGCAGCTGAAATATTTAAATACTAGGAATTGACTAGTTAGTGTATTTAACTCGTACCGCATTTTTATGTAAGTTAAGGAGATAGTCTTTCTCTCTCTCTATTTCCGTTTCAATCCCTCTTGCCCGACCTGTTCCTGACTGACAGAGATGACAAGAGAAAATTCCCAAAAATACTCGTCGAAATACCTTGCGGACCATGTCTGTTTCCACTATTGAAATGAGTATGTTCTAAAAACAAAATTTGTAGTATTATCAAAAAATTCCGCCGGAAAACGGTGCGTTTTCCTTTTTTTGAAAATTGTATTAATGTAGAGTTTGTGAACCATTCATTATTTTCAGAACCAAAAATTCTAAGATTATGTTTTTGTAAAATGTATTGTAAAACAACTAAATTGGATATCGAAAAAACAAAAACGCACGACCCTATCACATGGTTTCCTCTATTACATACATTTTTTCTGTAGAAATCAGTTAAGGGATTTAACGAGGAACATAGATGAGCTGGACCCTTTTTTGTATGGTAAGCCTACCGCCTTAACATTATCTTTTTGCAACCTCTATTTTTGTATTCTAATAAATAACTTGTAATGCTTTTATTTGTTTCTCGTTTATGAGGGTTTAGGTTCTTAAAAGCACTTCTAAAACACAATGCATCAAAGTAAATAACTGTTTGTTTCTGAATGAATAAAAATAAAATATATTGAACTGCATATTTGACATAATGTTTATGGCGTGAGGCGTCTTCGAAAGACGTAGAAGAACAGTGTCGTGAAAGAACGATATGGTTTGGAGGGTAGTGGCTGTGGAGGAAAAAGGTATATTGAGGTAGTTTGGCTGTATGGCAAGGATGAATGAAAATAAATTCATGATAACGGAGCGGATGTGTGTGATAAAAGGGTCAGTAAAGTGCGCCCAAGGAAAATGTATGTATACGCCGAAACGGACGAGCATGTACAAAATGATTGATGAACGTCGGTGAAACGAAAACGGTAAGAACTGTATGTACCAAGTGGAAATATACACTTTATTATTTCCTCTTTGGAATGAGAACTTATGTACGTTTGAAAACTTTTAGAAAATTAGGTTTTTGAGTAAAAAATTTCAACAGCGGTGTCGAAAGTTCAAGGTGGTAAATAAAATTAAAAGCAATAAGGTTCTAGAATAATCTCCCAAAATAGAAATTTCTTTCATCTACAAACTTGCCAGACATATATGAAAACTCGTCTGACGTTTAATTAGTCTTTGTGACGTCATATGGGCGGCTGAGCTTATAGTGTTGCTTTCTTTAGTAAAAAACCAAAGCTAAAGGCAAATAAAAAATATGGAGGTAAGGTCACTATGTCAAATGAAATTGTAATCTTCATGAGTCAATGTAAATATTATTTAGTCTTGAGCTAGTAAACATCTGTCCAGATAACGTCACAGGGATTTATTTAATTTATAGGAAATAATAAATATGAAAATTCTAGACTTTTTTTTTATTTTATGAGAAATATATAGATTGGTCTATATTTACGAAAAAAATTATAAAAAGCAAGTTTTTATTTTTGCTTGAAAATGTATGGAAGATATTTTAAATTTTTAAATTTTCAATACAAAATTTTGTTACATTATTTAACATATACAATTTCTATGTCTGCGGATAGGTAAGAAATAATTACTCCATGAGATCCGGTAAGCGCTCGCATTAAACCAATATTGTGTTGCAGTAGCAGCCCAAAAAGATTAACAGAATTTTATCGTGACCTATCGTCTATCGTCGTAACCTATTTCTAATCTATATGGCCTTGTAGCCGTGGTTCGAATCCGGGCGTGTACCAATGAGTTTTTTCTGGTTTCGGAGAGCACGTCAAGCAGTCAGTCCCGGTTGCTGTCAATAGATGGTGGTCTTTACAATCCGTCATCCCGCATTGGAGCAGCGTGGTGGATTTAAGCTCCAAGTCCCCTCATCTTGACGCCTAATCCCCTACAGTGGGGTATAAAAAGGGCTGATGGAGTTGAAACAGAATTCTAACAACATTAAAGATTGAAAAAGACAGAGATTTTAATGTCAGATTCGTCAATTGCTAATCAGACCGGTAAAACCTGACGGCATTGTAAGATTGTTCAATTTGGGAGGGTGTCCGTATTCCGTAATTCAGTAGGTACGTTAATTGTGTTGCGCCTCTCGTTAGCGGCGTCGATTCATCACGATACAAATGAAACGGGTGGACAATGAATCGATGTCAGACAAATATATATAGACACATATTCTGTTTGTTCGTCTCGACGAACCGGATTCCGGTGAATAGGTATAGTTGTTTATTCCATCACAATAGTAAACATGTCGCCATGCCATACTATACTCACATGGAAACTAGGCTCTCACAACGAGGTTTCCTTACGATATATTTGTGGTATTTCTATATTTCGTTTACTAGCTTAGATATCGCGACTACCTAGGTAAATTATACCATACCTAAATAAAACCAAATTTGGGACATCCCACACAGCGCCATCTAGTCCCATAAGAAGCTTGTTTTTTTAAATATATACATATATAATTATTTTACACCCAGACACGGAACAAATAGACATGTTCATGCACACAAATATTTGTCTCGGGCGAGAATCGAATCCGCGACCTTTGGCTCGTAGTTAGGGTCATTAACCGCTCGGCCATTCGGTCAGTCAGATAATATATTTGTACAGTGCTTACGAACGGATAATTGGACAGACAAGACAGACAGATGAACAAACAGCAGAGTGACAGTAATTTATGATTCTAATTTACCCTATGGGCACAAAATCCTATAAAACAAAAAAAACAATTTATACAGGAATAATATTATACAAACAGATGTATTTTTTCCCATGGACTGTGTTCATGTAAACATTGTACGTCAAAACAAAATAACTATATACGAATACATAGACAGAATATTCTGTTAAGGTATCCACATAACGTGTGTAATACACTTTGTGTGTAAATTTAGGCTGTATACGCGTGAGATTTCAGCGAATTTGCTAATTGAGATTTTCGAGTATTCTTTGATATTACCTATTATGCGGTATTTGATGTAAAATTAAAGTTGGACCCTTAAAATTATATTCGAGAGTTGGGTAAGTCGAGAGTGGAATGTAATAATGTGTAAGCGTTAAGTAAGACATAATATTTCGAGAGCTGTGCATAGTGTCATAATGTTGGTTCATAATGTCAGCAAACCGAGCGGTTTCAGTTGAAGTTGATAATCATAAATGAATTTCTAACTATAATATGGTACTTGACTTATATTAAATATATTATATTTATCGAGAATAGACTTTATACGGTATAAAAATTTACAACCAGAATTTTATTCGGTTGAAGTATATGGAAATTATAAGCTATTTAAATTTTATCTCTGTCTCTTTCTTGCAAAACGATATTTAACATTATTTCAAATGGCCTAACGTCACACATAGCTACGCCGTGCGGTATTGCCCTCTCTGTCTAACAGTACAATTTAAACATTCATAACTTTGTTAATAATGATTATTTTTTAATTCTTTCACTATTATGATATATTATGATATATTTATAAAACTCTTTCATATTAAAAAATTTAAAAAAAAAATTAGTCAACAAGCGTATTAGGTAATGCGGAGATTAACTAGATATTGTTTACATTACCTAACACAGAGTCGTTAAAGTACAAACTGAAACTCAAACATATCGAAATTGCTGAATCAAAGTAATTAATCTAGCTGCGAATACTTATTAATAGCTATGTTTAAGTAAATTTTTGTATTTCTTATTGTATATTTGCTGTTGGTATTCCAAATAAAATAAAATAAAATACTTCATCATCATCAGCCCATTTTTACCCCACTGTAGGGGCTTAGGCCTCCCCCCAGGGTGAGGAGGGGGGGCTTGGAGCTTAAGTCCACCACGCTGCTCCACTGCGGGTTGGGAACTGTAACGACCGCCATCTATTGACTGCTTAACGTGCCCTCCGAAGCACGGTGTCAGTGATATTGTGTACTTAAGTCAGAAAAACTCATTAGTACACGCCCGGATTCGAACCATGGCCCTATGGGGCCTTAAATAAAATACTTACAAGTATTATAATAATTTCTGCATAAAGAAACAAAGTTGGTATGATAAAATCCAAAAAACATAGGGCTTCTTGGTGGTGGCTCGTCGCTCCGCCCCGCTTCGCTTCTCGCATTATCACGAGCATAACCTAGCCTAACCTGTTTTTTTTTTAAATGATTGGCCATCAACCTATCTTGGCCGAATTTCAAATAGATGTACTATAGTTTGACCGAAACCGCTGTATCGCGCCTTAGGTATGTGCGCGGCGAGGAGGGAAGGCAGCTCCTAAGCGTTGACGACGGACTGACAGCAGATCTGCCTCCCTCCGCACCGGATAGCGGTGGGAAGAGAATACTAGGCCAATAAGAAAGCGTAAAAATTAAATAATGCAATCAAGGCGTTTGCGCACTTTTTCAGACTTTAATATCGATCAGTTAATGTTCACATTAACTAGGTAAAATGAGAATTTCTTGTCATGTACTTTAAAATGTTGATTCAGTTCATGTCAGCATTACCTAGATAAAATCAACATTAACAGTTTTCGGGCTTTACCGTTAACATATACAGGGTGAGGTTTTAATGACCAGGCAAATTTTAATTTACCTTTGATAAAAATCCGTTGGCCGTCTTGTTTTTTTTTTAGTATCGTTCAATAGAAAAATATTCAGTTAAGACTACGTAAACCATTCCCAGAACTACCAATATACTAGCCACCGTTCACGAGAACGCCAGTGCACGTGCACGCGCCCCACCCACATGCCCCATGCCCCACCCTTTTGCTCTAAAGGGTGAGGCCCTTTTGCTCTATGTAAGCAGAAGGTAGCCAAATTTTGTTAAAAACTACTTAGGATATAATTATTTATTATGAATATTTGACTTATATTTTTTTTACGTAATGAGGTCTATTGCTGATACCTAGCACCTAGAAAAAATTTGGCCGGTTTCCAAAATTTCATCCTGTATACTGAATTGCAATCATAAAAGTTTAGGCGTATTTAATAAGCGATCATTCATGGATCAGCGATTTATTCAAAATTAGTGAAAACTTCAGACTGTTTTCATTTCACGAAAATTCCTTTTGAAGTTCTATAACGATATACGTATTGGCATCGAAATGAGATCTCGTTTGTTATTCACGTTACATGTTCTGAGAATATTGACAACTTTCTGAAATTAATTCAAACGAATTTCATAATTAAACACCGTCAGCTACGACAAAGACTGTTTTCCGAACTTGTTTGCTGAAATCTCGTCTTACAAGAAATATAATAATGTTAAGCTTCAAAAGCGTCATAGATATAAAATAAAATGAGTGAATTGTTTGATGACTACGGATTTTAATAATAGACCTGGCCCGGCTGTGCCTGGATTAAAGCAGAAGTGGGTTGGCTTAGGTGCAACTAGGATAAACAGGGTAATAAAATGAAACTACGAATATAACGATGAAGGCAAGGTTAGACGGCTTCCCAAGGTTCTCGACATGTCTCGCTTCAGTTTTGAAAAACAAGCAGCGTTGTAACTGATCTGGATGTAGGTGTTTTTACAAAGCGAAGCACTTATTTTGCATATTTCCGATGTAAATGGGCATGGATTGTGCGAACAAGGGCGTAGATTAGGAGCTTGTTTCTTCATTACAATGGTACTGTTTTTATCATTACGTTATTATAAAAAGTATATTCGTCGAATGTGTAAAACATGACGCAAAATACAGTCGATATAGATATATATATAATATGTAGCTATTTGTCAAATCACTCAAAAGGTGAAATAAAACAAAACACAAATATTGGGTCGGGCGATCATTAACAGCAAAAGTCAAAAACAAAATTAGTGAAATTTTTTTTTTAGTATCTTCATCTTCATCAGTTCATTTTCACCCCACTGCAGGGGCTTAGGCCTCCCCCAGGGTGAGGAGGGGGGCTTCGAGCTTAAATCCACCACGCTGCTCCACTGCGGGTTGGGGATTGTAATGACCGCCATCTACTGACAGCGTCCGGGACCGACTGCTTAACGTGCTCTCCGAGGCACGGTGTCAGTGACAGTTAATGTACTTAAGTCAGGAAAAACGCATTGGTACACGCCCGTATTCGAACCATGGCCCTATGGGGCCTTACAAATTTGAGACTGGTTCGTTGCGCTTTGGGCAACTTTAAGTAACTTATATTTTTTTATAATGCCTTTGAATAGGCGACTTATAAAGTACGCAATTTTATTGTGAGCTCAACCCCAGCCGTTCTGAGGGATGAAGACTGTTTATCGGTTAAGAACGAGTTAGGACTTTGAAGATAAACTCAAATTACTGTTTCAGTTGAGTGGGTATTTAAAAAACATACAAGCCACAGCAGCGGTCGGCGAGAACTACACAAACCGAAATTCACATTTTGAAAATTAATTTTAAGAAGACCTATGCGTCTCCTGAAAAAAGAAAAGCTATTAGAAGGTAATATAGATTTATAACCTAGGTCATTGCAAACACAGCCGGCAGATCTTATGCGCACGGTTACACTAAAAAGAAAATCTTATTTCTTTTTATTTTTTCCTCCGTTCCACGATATTTATTTATATTTACTCTTATATAGGTATATAAGGAGGTTGATGACGACCGCTTACCCTAGTGGGTAGCGACCCTGCCTACGAAGCTGGAGGTCCCGGGTTCGAATCCCAGGTCGAGTCAGTATTTATATGATGAATATTGATACTGGTAACGGGTCTTGGTTGTTATATGTATGTGTCTTCGCTTGGTACCCAAAACACAAGCAAATGCTTAGAATGGGGCCTAGACATTGTTGTTATGTATACGTTATTATTATTTTTATTATACTAAATTACGTTTAAAGATTAATAATTTAATCGAATTATCATAGACTAAAAAGGTCGGTAATGTGTTTTATAATTTTTTTTTAATACAGTCTTGCACATTATTAGAAAATTGCTCCGACTAATCATAACAGCTTATAATCTTTATTTTTTGACTTGTTAGAAATAAATTCTGAGTAGTCAGTAGAAGCACCACGTTTTTTCCAACTATTATGGCCTCTCTATATACCAAATGTAAATGATTCGGAATTGAGTCTACTAAAAGTATTGGAGTTTCTATACTTCTCATAAATATACAGTATGTTTATTAGGAATGAAAATAAACGTGACATCTATTTCGGTCCATCGAGGGACTATCTACATAATGTTTATAACAAAACAAAGATAAAAATTGGTTTCTATTTATTTTAATAAATTTCATGCATTAATGGACAGAAATCACAACCTACTCTCTGTTGGGTTAGGTAACAAATACTGTCGTACTGATGTAAGCATTTGGTGGTTTTAACAAAAATGAAAATAATTGCTTTAAATTAGTAAGAAGTTTATTTATCTAAACTGAAGTCTTTTTATAAGGGACATAAATGACGAATGAAAGTTTATTTTTGTAGATGTGAATCAACCGCAGGCGCAATCGCTCTTGGTGATGCATCTGCCGAAGTTAAAGCCCATTGAGCTGCAGATGTTGGTGCAAGCATTGCTCGTACAGACGCGTAGAGGTGACAAATCCGCTAAGAGGATTTTAAGGGAGTCGCCGCGCTGATCTGGTTCTATTGGCCCATCTGTGATCACAGGACACGTGAACTGATAATCTTATATTTAAATAAGTTGAAAAACTACATAAACAATAGAAAAATACTTTTAGATACATATTTAAATATTTAACTTTTTTAAAATTTGTTTAAAAATAATAAATCAAAAAAGTCCACCATTATGTAGTTTTTTATTTGATTGAGCTTTAGGTATCTCAACGGTGGCTTTACAGGTGAATCAAGTGATGCTTGGAGACGGAATCGATTACCCATTACAACAAAGAGATTAAAAAAAAATGATGTATAAATTTATTCTAGAGCTAAAGTTTGACAGCATTTTATCATTTATTCAATACAATTAGTGCAATCTGTACCACGTGGTGGTAATTTGTGTGTTTGAAGAAGAATGAATGAATGACTGAATGAATGAATGAATGAATGAATGAATGAATGAATGAATGAATGAATGAATGAATAAATGAATGAATGAATGAATGAATGAATGAATGAATGAATGAATGAATGAATGAATGAATGAATGAATGAATGAATGAATGAATGAATGAAGACGGAGCGCCGTCTTCGATCCGCGGTACGTTGAAGTAAACTGACTCTAACAATGACTTGATGTCACCAGCGTTGTATACATGGCATAGTTTCAACGGAGATAGCTGGATGTTTATTAACGCATGCAGCAATGGAATATCATTTGTTAATGCTGCGGCAAGTGACTTTCTGGCTTCGAGGGCCACGTAAGCAGTATGGAGGGGAAGTGTGGAGGCGGGCGATCACTTCGCCTCACTCACACACAATCGTATCTTATATTTGGAAAATGCAGCTGGTTTGTCTTGTTCGGTTACCAAGTCTAGCTCTTACATATGTTTCATAGGTAGTTAATTAGTCATTAAATTATTTCTTCATACCTAAAATATGAAAATTTAGAATATGTATTAACCATGTATATTATTGCCATAGCGTGTTGCCCCTCAATGTTACTTCGCTAAAAAGTATCCCCCAAAGCCGCCACTGAACTGGTGGAATTATCTTAAAATATCCAATTACACTGAGTAAGCTCAAATGGTTTTCGCGCTTTACCAACTCGCTCCGAAAGGCGGCGCGGCGGTGACTACTTTAAAGAATCGGCCCGCACTGTACACCTGCAGTGTATGTTGGTGCGTCGCGCTTTTATAATAAACACACAAAGTGGTTCAGAGGATTCGGATAACTAATTTAATTTGATTTTATATTGTTTCATTAAAGTACTTGATGTAAAAATAAGAAGAAAAAAAAGGGGTAGCAACTAAATCATTAAATGATGCATTTATTTTCAAATAGATTACAAAATGCCCTGCGGGTGTACTGCATGCCATTTGAGCGGATGCACTACCCCGAAACCGATGTGATGCTATTATCACTTAGGTAAGACAATGAAATTGAATTCGAATTGAAGAGTTTCATTTTGTAAATAATGTACTTATGAGAATTTCTCTCAATGGCTTCTATATAAGCTAAAAAGCTGAAGCTTTTACTTCAGTCTTCATTTAAGAATGACTTCATACGCCCAGAATGTTTTTTTCATAACTTTATAATTTTCAATTATTATAATATTTGGTGAAAATAAAAAGATACGTATTTTTTTCTTTAGCATCACTTAAAATATTGAAAAATGGCGCCACAAACTTATCGTTTATTGTGGAAATATGGGGGCGACTGACAACCTATGTTTGGCATAGTAACTACGAAATAATTCTTACAGGAAAAATATTTTTATGTACAAATTCGACCTACCAATTTTTTTTTAAATTGAGTATTTAAATAATAACTAATGGCTAGAAAAGAATTGAAAATTGATGGATAAATCTTGCTATATATTTTAAGTAGTGACCTCCTGTACAAAACGAATGTCTCTTTAGAAAGGTCTATCGTAGTCACCAAAACGTAGATATTATTTATGTTTGTACCTTTTTCTGGTGCAGGTGCTGAATACGCTACAGTCAACATCAACCACAGAACAACTATAATCTTCATGGTTGCCGCTGTTTTGGCAGATTTCAAAATACTAATTTTTGCAACGATAACTACCGTACTAACGCCTTAACTGTTTATTTGATATAAAATTTTATCTGTTTTTGTATTATAATTGAGTGATTTCCCTTTCCGTAACAGATTAATGTCGATTTGTAGTTTTTTTTTTAATTTTAATTACTTTATGAATCGATAATTGTCTTATCGACAGAATCACCTACTGCGGCATATGAAAGCGTGACATACGAAGATCGTCGTGTCGATAAGGTGAACACGGTAAATAAGTGCTAAATAAAGTCTTTCTAAAAAAAAGGATAAAAAACATGAACACCACTCTCACGAAATATCCTGAGTAAAATTTATAATATTCAAAGCTAAATTCCACTGGCCATTAATTCTTAGGTTGGACAATCATCTGATATTGTAAATTGTAATATTGTTATTGTTTGTTATTGCTTTTTTTTTTCCAAATAGTACTTTGGAAATGGCTTCGTTTGCTTTGTTACTTAATGCAATAATTTGTTAATTTTTTCGCTATAATTTTTGTTATTATATGTTTTTGTATATATATATATATATATATATATATGTGTGTAGTGTACTAGCTCTTACATTTAACATGGGCATAAATCCTATTTGATTTAAATTTTAATTGTGAAATGCAAACGTAAAGAGTGTTGGTGAGCTTTTTAATAAATAAATAAATACCTAATTACGCTCAGCTTATTTTTTTTTAATGATGAACTACGAAATAAAAACTTTCGTGTACCGTATTCGTCTTATATCGGAGGACACTTTTGGGAACCAAATTAATTGGAAAGTAAAATAAAAACACAGACTCCCCACGACACAGGGAATCCTAGTGTGGGGACTAGGACCCGTTTGCTATTTTATTTACCTAAATAGATACTTAAGTTATTTGATTGTCCTTGCTATCCTTTTGTTGATGTATTACTTCATTTCGTGTTTTAGTTTTTAGGTTTTAAACAGTTTAAGAATTTTCATAGTTCCTACACAAATCATTCGTTATTATTTCCCAACGATTCTAAGGCACTAAAAATGATTTCATAAGACTCTATCTATCTCTAATCTAATATATATTTAATGCAAGACTGAAATTGAATTGCGGTGACGCAATGAGTTAACTCATACACCACGCCAGCAGCGCTCTACATCTAAGCGCTCAGACTCCTACTTTGAGGCACCGATCTCCTGTATTTATAAACTGATCACCCGTATTCTAATAATCATCCTATAGAATACAGTTTCTAACAAGATTTAAAAAACGCCCAGGATTTTTACATACAATCTCACAACAAATATTTCAAAACCTCAACTGGCGTATATTTGGTCTCCATGGATATAATATAATATTAATTAAATAAAATTTTCCTTCAAAGATCACGTAGTGAGTTTAAAGATGAAGACTTCAAGCCAGTTTCATAAACCTCTATTCTAAACTAAAGGCGAAAGGAGATGTCCTTACTAAACTTGTTGGTACCTGTATATTATTACAAACATTTAAGCAGTCTAGGAACATGATAAGTTTTAGAAACATGGTTTTTAATAAACATTCGCACCCTTCCCGTTAAATAGAATATTAGCGAAATAGGTTCCGTATAGGTGTCGTGATAGCCCGAACGCAGCGAACCTGTTTCATATCTATAAGGCCATGTGGCCGTGGTTCGAATCCGGGCGTGTACCAATGAGTTGAGATCTAAGTACATTAACTATCACTGACTCCGTGCCTCGGAGAGCACGTTAAGCAGGCGGTCCCGGTTGCTGTCAATAGATGGCGGTCGTCACAATCCGCCAGCCCGCATTGGAGCAGCGTGGTGGATTTACGCTCCAAGACCCCTCATCTTAAAGGGAGGCTTGAGGGCCGGGGAGGGAGAGGAAGCCCCTACAGTGGGATATAAAAAGTGCTGACCGAAAAAAGTTCCGTGTTCGACTTTTTAAAAGAAATTGTCCCACTGACCGACAAACGAAATGTATTGTTACCGCAATTTACCTGCTATTGCAATATCTATTGGAATCAATAAGTGTCTATATCTTGTGATATTGTATTATCAATATTGTTCAAGATTAACATCAATAAAGCCGCAATGTATTTTTGGTATATTAAAAACTAGTATCTGCCCCCCATTTCGCTAGAATGACATTTAATATGGTTACTGAATATGTGTACCTATAGATTAATATATTTACAAAAATATTGGGTCAGATTGAAAGTCACGAGCCATTTAATTGACACAGACAATTGATTGATAATGATTGACGACAAGTCGAAAGGTTAAGATACACATAATTTCTCAAAAATAAAGTTTCTAATTGTAATACAATTTTTCTTCAGTTATTTCATTTTATACCCAAAGCGTTATGCAATAGACGGTTATATCTAATTATAATGGGGATGTCGTAGTTTTAAAGCCTACATGTTGTCCTTTCGTGATGCTTATGATAAATTGGCTGACTGATTGGCAAAGTGGTTGAAACTTTAACTGCACTAAAGGACGCGGCTTCTATATCCGATCGAGACAAATATTTGTATGCATAAAATGTCTATTTGTTTCGTGCCTGGGTGTAAAATGTCTATACGTGTAGGTATAATAAAAAATCTATAGATTTTGCCCTTCTCACAACTACCGGAAGATATTGAAAATGAACATCAAAAATAAAAACTTTTTCATTTTTGTCAAACAGTTTTATTAATTTTTTCGAAAAAGGTTATGAACCAATTTTAGATTTGGTACGTCGTCCCACTAGCTCCTGCATCTTTTGACACTACTGCCTTTAGTCTACCTTAATAACGTTTTGAAATATAGTCGAATCTCAATCTCCGGAGTAACTGATCTGATAATCTTTCAATGAAAAGGGCATCTGCCCAGCCCACAGTTTTAGACCGATTCCAAATTTTTTTTTTCTAAACGATAGAAAATTTATTTGCCTCGCGATTACATATTTTTTTTAATTTTTTCGATATTGGATTTCTTTTACGAAATAATAAATTTTTCAAATCGGGAAATTTCGTCTATTTTTTCACCATTTTCGATTTTTCGAAAAAAGTTACGGATCGACTTTAGAAAATTTCTTTCATCTACCATCATAAATTTTGAAATATAGCGGAATTACACTCCCCCACAAAAACTATCCGACAAACATTTTCAATGTTAAAGTATCTAAGTATGTATATATGGCCTTTAATGCAGGCCATGCCTAGTTTGAGACTAATACCTAATTGTATTAATATTAATAATAATAATAATAATAACACACACAATCACAACAACGTCTAGGTCCCAAACTAAGCATTAGCTTGTATTTTGGGTACCAAGCGAAGACACCACATACATATAACAACCAAGACTCGGTGCCAGTATTAATATCCATTATATAAATACTGACCCGACCTGGGATTCGAACCCGGGACCTCCAGCTTCGATATTATACCTATATTGTTATTGTGACGAAGTCTGGTGTCATACGAGACTCTTCAAGAAGTCATTTCGGCTAAATATGTGCTCGACTACTACGTTTTACGAATTCACAACGTTTATCCCAGTATTTATGACTCTTTTTAAGCAAAAACTTTCAAAGAACTTGTCTGCCCCGCGTACTCGCGCCATAATTTTTGAAGATAATTTACCGGCGAGTAGTAATCTTTCATTTGCTCTTTTCCTGCTTCGAGTAGATGGATGTGTTCCCGCACCATAAATTACGTAAACGTAAACTTTCTATTAGTTTATGCCCACCGAACTTTGAAGTAGTTCTTTAGAGGAGTAATGCTGGTCGTTTAGTTTGAGCCGGACGGGACGAGCGTATGGTTTAAGGGGGAAGAGGTTACCTAGATGTTTCTGTTATATCTAGCTCTTAGTGTATAACTTATCACTACTAGTTACGTAATATTGAATGAAAGACAAATTCCAATAAAATAAATACTTAGTTGCAAAATTATTGGTTTTTGTTTTTTTTTTGCAAAATTCGTTTGAGTAGTTGATTTTGGTAAGCGTGCGTCTTCTAGTGTGCTACGTGCAAAGTTCGGTAGTTAATATCGCTTTCAACCATTTCTAATACGGCTTCCCCCTGCTCTGTACGAAAAAGTGTAGTGTTATTTAAACGTAAACGAAATCAGAAGAACATTACATAGCGAGAAATTTATATTGTGTAAATCGAAACCGAACCCTCTTTCCGGAATATTGGCAAAATCCGTTTTTCAAGTACACTAATGCGTTTTGGGTTGAATAGACCGTCGACCGAGGCCATTTTTCTAATGCATTATGCGATTCATTAGAAAATCAGATTTGTTCATGTCATTAAATTTAACTGTCTTCCCTGCGCCGCATTGAGAAATATTAGGAAACTAATACTATATGAAATCTCGCGTGAACTACATAGTTGTACCGGGACCCTTTTCGCGTGCTTGCGCAGGTACAGGCATATTATACCCCTCGCTCCAATGTATCCCGCTACACCTAAAACTGGTTACTGCGAAGCGACTTGTGACTATATTCACATCCGCCATAAAGTTTGATTGGAACTGTACCTATTTCTTTAAATACTATTGTGATGTGAGTGTTTGGTGATTCACAAGTAAAGGATCCGCGATACGTGAATTGATATTTTCCAATCGATACTTTTAAATTACATTTTATTGTAGTGCAATAGTAACTACGTACAGATATTCAATTACAAACACTGAAAGTTTAAAGTACATCATTTACCATATCTTTTTGTTTTGCTTAGTGTTATATAATAAGCTATATTTGTGCAAAATTCTAAGTTTTTAGACCTAGCAGCGGTTTGGGCTGTGGTGGATATGCAAAACTTACCACCCTACTTCTCTGCGTTAGGGAATGAATTTCAAAATTGGTAGAACACGTATTAATTTTGCAGCTTTAAAGTATCACGTTTGTAAATGGTTCATTTCTATTTTTACATGTCCTATTTCAACCCGTTTAAGTTCGAATATAGAAAATTTTTACTTCAGTACTTGCCTACATTACACAAGAAACTTAATTCAAAATTCCAAATTCCAAGTTCCTAGAACCGTTTCTAGGAACTTGGAATTTGGAATTTCGGATTAAGTTCCTTGTGTAGCATAAGTGGTAACTGTGCGTTAATATGTCAGTCAATCAATTTTTTTATTTCACATAGGTATGTTAATAACAAGGAAATACAATTATGTGTACAACGAAGTTGCGGTTGTGATACGTTCTATAGTTTGCAAAATACAGGTTGATGACACTTTCCCACTCCAAAATTTTATAACTTAACATGATACACGACACTTTTAGGTTTTTTACGAAATCAAAATTTTTTTTTAGTTCAGTGTCATAGTCTTATAAAGATTAATTCCCGAATTAATAAATAATCCTTCTATAAAACTAAGGAATAAATAACAAAAAAAATTATTGCAAATGTACTCAAAAAACATTTTCTATTTGCAATACACAATTAGTTAACATAACAAACAGGATTTGAATATTTATTATCGCTGTTTACGATTTGGAGCATCCTCTATGTGCAAACACGAAAATGAGCGCGTTCGCTAGTCAACTCCTTATTTGCATTCTACCTATTTCTAGCTGATAAGATGTACTATAAATACTAAGTTTTGTAAACAAATTTAAAATAACGAGAACGTTGGTGTTACGACAAACCATTGTTAAAGTTTTGTAACATCACAAAATATTGAATTATTTTGAGTTATTAACTATTTTGTGACTATGTCGTGATAGCCCAGAGCGCAACGAACCTGTCTCAAATTTATAAGGCCCCATAGGGCCATGGTTCGAATCCGGGCGTGTACCAATGAGTTTTTCTGACTTAAGTACACAATATCACTGACACCGTGCTTCGGAGGGCACGTTAAGCAGTCGGTCCCGGACGCTGTCAATACATGGCGGTCGTTACAGTTCCCAACCCGCAGTGGAGCAGCGTGGTGGACTTAAGCTCCAAGCCCCCTTCTCACCCTGGGGGAGGCCTAAGCCCCTGCAGTGGGGTAAAAAATGGGCTGATGATTAACTATTTTGAAAAAAAAAAATCTTAGAGCTAGCATTCTAATATACATACCTATATCTATGTTTAAAATTTCGACACGTAAAACCGTCACGTGTGTGAAACTTTTGCGATATGACGTTAACTAGTACATAAGTCAATCAACGCTATCTTTTGATTACAATCGCCGAGTATTTATTCAGCTGTAAGACGTTTGGATGCATACACACTCGTTTCATTTAGTCGCATACCAAAATGGAATTCGTGATTTTCGTCTTGTGGTTGACGGCTATCGCAAACGCGACTGCGTTTCCCATCGAGGGAGGTATTTATAATATAGTATTAAATAACACACATATTGAGCTGTTTTTATACCAAGTGAAAAATCCAAATAATATGACAATGTGTTTGTTTTTACAGTATATTTGAGATATCGGAATTTCATTAAACTATTAATAATTTATTTCAGAGATAGATTCTAAATTAAAAAAGATAATTCAAAAGAAAATTATAAGTATTTTTTAAATGGAGAATGACTAAACATGTTATTGTATTTGATAATCCTAGAAAAGATCTAATCTTAAAGGTATTAAAATTTAAAGAGAGATATAGTTCTATGAATTTTAACTATCTGTTTGGGTCCATCAGTCTTGTCTAAATTGCACTTTTACATAATTTTACGGCGCAATTTATTCACTATTTTTACTGCAAAAATTCCATACAATTGATGGGCTATTGGTGGGATGGAATACAGCTAAACTTGCCTCTCTCGATATTTTGATATTTCTATAAATTCCAATATTTTTACCTTTTGCATTATTCCCGTGCTTTCTACAATTTGGAAAGTATACGTAAGAATTCACATTTCCACATTTCAAGGAACTCCAAATATTTTCGGAAGAGAAGGAATAAATTGTTCAACTGTTTCGGAGATTAGCCCGAATAAATAAACAGACCGAAATTCAACCAAAAAGTAGTCTGTCACTTCTGACCTTCCTGACAACCTCCTTTTCATGTTTGTGAAGTTTCATTCAAATCGGTTCAGTCGTTTTGCAGATAAGCCTTAATAGACAGACAGACACACAGACACAATGTAGCGTATGTCTTAAGAATTTCTTTTTCATGTTCACAAAGTGTCATTAAAATCGGTTTAGCTGTTTTGGAGATAAGCCCACACAGACAGACAATTCGAGATTTGTGTATATAGATAGATATATTAATGGTGTACTTTTACAGATACAGCAGATACAGTGGAAGATCTATCACCAGGCGTGCAAATGTCGATGGTGGATTGCAAAAGCGAGAATTGTCTAGCACGGTGCAGCAAAAATGGATTTCTTTGGGGCGCCTGTATTGAATGGCACGTATGCTTCTGCGGTCGCGATAAATTAAGTTGAAGAAAACTTGTGAATAGTCATATTTCTATATGTTTATACTTGTTATATATAGATAGAGTTTAATAATAGTCATTCTATAATTTTGTCATGTGCGTGTGTCCTTCCGTCCATATGTCACAGACTCATATGTTCTCCATCTTTCAACTGATTCCGGTCAATTTCCACAGACTGATTCTGTTATGACCATAGAGATAATGGAATAGGGTAGGCAATTGACGACCGCTTAGCCTAGTGGGTAGCGACCCTGCCTACGAAGCTAGAGGTCCCGGGTTCGAATCCCAGGTCGGGTCAGTATTAATATGATGAATATTGATACTGGTACCGGGTCTTGGTTGTTATATGTGTGTGGCGTCTTTGCAAAAATATTTATATATGTATATATTATAAAGAATATTTAAGTATGTATATCAGTTGTCTAGTAACCCATAACACAAGCATAATACTTGCTTACTTTGGGACTAGATGACGCTGTGTGGGAAGTCCCATGTATTATTATTATTATTATAATTAAGCCAGTCCGAAATGCGGATCTCAATAGAAAGAGACAGGGAATAATAATACCTCGTAGGAGTACCTTCATTTATACAGGGTACAGTTATTTTCCATCCTTTTTTCTTCTATGGTTAACCGATACCCAACCGCTACATACAGGGCTTTATGGAGCATGCCTAACTCTGGTTATAATATCTCTGTGGTTATGACTCGCTATACAATTCTGTGAAAGGAGCTAAAAATAAAATATAATTTAGAAGTATTAAACTTTTTTGTGCACCCGTTCGTTCGGGGTATCGCTGGAGAAATTTGTGAAAATACTCATTGTTGCTTTACATAACTTTTTATTTGGGTGAATATTTATAAATAATATAAGCTCTTAAAGTCGTTATGTAATCTAACTTTTCAAATGTAATCCTTTGAAATGGATGGACCCTCGCAATACAATGTCAGCAATACTGACAGGCCAACTTTTACGTAGTTGTGTGTGTGACTTAATAAATCACATACTCTCACTACTCCATACTACCTATATATACTCTCTCTCTGTGTATTATAACCGAAATGTGAGGTGATATTTTTATCTACGTTTTTTGATGCCGACTATCTACCCAGAAATTATATAAACAAAGCTGTAATCATAAAATCTAAAAAAAATCTGTAGAACTTAACAAACATACTTATTTTAATAAGTTAAGTTTTTTTTTTATATAGATCTAGTTAGTTGCAGGCACAATGTTATATTATCTACAATATTTTACTCCATAAAGTTTCGAATAAAACTGCAATCAGCTATTTAATCACAGTGCATTAAAAAAAAAAAAACGAAACAGTTGAGTATTAAGTTATTACTTGAACTTCTTATGCGAAACTTTCATGTTATAGGTCAGTCTATGATAAAGATCAGGGTACTTCGAACTTTCGCTATTAAGGGGACGTGTTCCGATATTTACGATAACAAGCGATGTTGTTTTGGCAGACTATTCCACATATCTTATTTTGCGTGCACAATATTTCTGCTTAGATACATTTATAGTACAAAAAAACATAACGTGTCGTATACGAAAAACTTTATTAAAAAAAACTAAAAAATATACAATTTTTTCAGTACATTATTATTATTCTCTCTCTTTCGCTCTTATATAGGTCCTTGGAGCGAAAGAAAGATAATGCTAATGACATATTGGCACGTCATTGTGCTCCGTTTTCTATCATTTTAAAGTATAAAATGCGGCATCTAGATAATTTGACATCTAAATAATTTGTTTATAAATCGACAATATATTTTTAAGACGCTGAATTTTACTCGTGCTTTGAGTTTCTACATGTATCTATAACACAATTTGGACATACGAAGAAAATACGAAGAAATATTCCACTCTCATAGATGACCCTACATCAATACTTACATCAGGTATACCCCAAAGTCGATAATAAAATACATTTTCATTACTCATACTCGGAAAGTACGCTTGAAGTTACCTAATCAGAGGGCCAAGTGCGAGTTTTTTTACTATTAACTGTGTCGTATGCGTTTTCCGTAATTTGTATGGAAACTCGTAGTTACCTAAAACGACCGCTAGATGTGCTGTACCACTTTCCATACAAATTATGAAAAACGCATACGACACAGTTAATAGTAAAAAATTCACACTTGGCCCTCAGAGTACAGAGAACGTAGTACTTTTCGTCTCTGGGAAACGATTTTCCCTGCTGTCAGAAATATTTAAAAAAAAAACTATGCAAGCCATGTCCCAACTTTTTATACAACAACTTTTTGAAATCACGGCGTAAAATTGTAATTAAAAAATATTATCAACAATTTTGTAGTATGACTCTATGCTTATAATTTACTTTTAACTAAATTAACATTTAATTTTTGTAAATTTAAAGTAAATATATACCAACATCAATAATAAAAAATACTCGCTGGGTAGAATGCCATTGAAAAAAAAAAACATAAAAACAGCGAGATAACGCCAATTCGATCTTTAGGTGTTTTCTCAAATGCTGATTAGTTACATAGACAGATATTTCTATAAAATGAGTTCATCAGATTTAGATACGGATTTATCGCTTTTTTTTTACTTTCCTCATATTCGTAATGAAAAGCAGTATGTTAACCTCAGGTGAAAGACTATTTAGGCACCAGAAATATTAGCGCCCTCGCTACGCTCGTGCGCCAAACCATCTCGTGCCTAAATAGGTCACTTTCACCCCTTGTGTAACAATCTACTATTTCACAACTTTTTCTTACCAATTCAGAACAGCAGTAGTTTTTCTGTTATCTCACTAATATGACATTTTTAATCTTCGTAATGTAGTTTCTATAATAAATAAGATGAAAATGGAACGATCTTTATTACAAATGTAATAACATTTGATATAAAATATATAATTGGAATATACACAAAGGACTCCAATGTCGTGCACAAAGAAAAATATCCACATCACGATTTATTTCGAAAATTCACTTCAGAGGTTATGTAATATTACGGAAGCACGTTAGTACTTTTATCTTTATGATATATTTCGCAGCGCGCGCGACGGAAGCTTTCAAAAGAAATAATTTTTCCCGTTTTTGCAACATTTTTCATTGGTGCTCCACTCCTATTGACCGTAGCGTGATGTAGTATAACCTATAGCCTTCCTCGATAAATGGACTATCCAACACAACAATAATTTTTCAATTCGAACCAGTAGTTCCTGAGATTTGCGCGTTTAAACTAACAAACAAACTCTTCAGCTTCATTATATTAGTATAAATTAAATTCGATATGAGTGACTGTTTTAATGAATCACATCACAATACATCAAACATCTCTTCGAAATAAAGACTACTTTAAAAAAAAAAAATCGTTCAAGGTCGTGTCGGAATACGCGCAGTGTGGGGTTTTGTAGTGAGTACGGGTATATGCACATAGTCTAAATAGGTTTTTTTTTCTATTTTAGAGGTTTTTCCTCAATTATTCTATAACTCGACTCATCTATAGAAATTACTGGAAAGTATTTTTGATTGAATGTCCTAACCAAAATGTTTAAGATTTTCAAATGCTTTTGTTTAGAAATGCGAGAGGGGCCAGAAGAAGAGTTAATTTGCAGTTGAATATTTCAGGAGGAACGGAGGAAAGCTCTCACATGACGGGATGAGCATTAAAGATGTCATGTACCTATGCTAAAAAAAATATTTCTTTACTATTAATACCTTTTTTATTAAATGGTGAAACTATGGTGGTGTGACAGGCTGGACAGACGGACATGAAATCCTAAGAAACGTATTTTATTTAAATTAAAATTAAAATAAATTTTAAAACTTTATTATTATTTCTTTTTAATATTATTACATTTTTCTAAAATCGTTTATTGACAAAAATAAATAAAACGAATACATTGTTACAAAAATACATAAAAATAGAAACCTTGATAGGTTTTAGCATGAAGCATGAAGCCTGAGCCGCTATAAATAACTTAACTTAATTTTAATAGTATGTACTTCATAGTATGTACTTCAATAGTATGTACTTCATAGTATGGACTTCAGAAAAATGCATCTTCAGCAGGGTTTTAATTTGATTTGGATTTAGGGAAGCAAAAAAACCACCCACTGGGATTTTTGGTAGATGGTAAAGAGTGCCCTGCAACAGTAAATTTAATGTTCTTCTACCATTATGTGTTATTATATTTTTGTGTATTAAATGTAGGTAGGTAAGTAATCAAGCCTTCTAACTTTACATGGTCTGTTTTTTCTGTGACAAATCCTCTATTGTATTCCTATTTCCTATTATAATTGACACTTTTATTTTATCATAAATACACAAAAAGCACGCATGACTGAGCTAAGGTGCAAATAAGATGGCCGTCATTTTAATCAATTTGTTTATTTGCGTGGGTTATCTTTCTTGGCTCGTCTTATCGAGTCAATCGAACCACTTGTCTATTGCTTAAACTTTGGTTCGACTTGACGTTCCACGTGTTGAGAAATGTTATTTAATTAAACTCGAAATTAAGCTCGTTGTAGGACACGACCCCGTCAAATTACTTAAGATTAATTTTGATTCATTTCGTGTAGCGCCCACTTGTCCCCTATATAATTTCGAGCGAAATTCCGTTCGATAAATAGGCGTTTCGTATAATGAAGAATTTCTATGAAAAGCAATTATATTAAATTCTTTAACTTTTATTATTATTATTAACCCACGGAACGTACTTTTCAGAAAATCGACTAATTGTCCATTAAAAATGTATCTTTTATTAAATACTGGATATTAAATGTTGTACGTTTTCAAAATAATGCGGACTATAATTTTATGAAGAATCTTTTAGAACGACTAGGAACTACAAATCGTTTAAGTAAAGAATTACCTTACCAATGTGCAACTTATTTATATGTGCAACTTTTACTTATTTTCGTAGGGGTATCTATGCCAGAGAAAGGAATACATAGTCCTAACTGTATTATTTTATAGAGTAACTGGTACCTTTGGTTTTAGGAGGTGAGGGCACGAAGGGGTTGTTGCAGTGTTATTGCAATATTACAAATATGAACCTTAGCACATATTAGTAAAATCTACAATTTATTAAATGATACAACATCCGATCAAATAAATCGGGTGTGTCCATCATTGTTATATGCATAGGGTAAATAAATTTGACAGCAGCGTTTGGTTTTAATAGATTCAGAATGGTCACCTCACAGTATCTGAAATGTCAAACGCAATTTCGCAGGGGTGAAGGCCAGCGCGAGGGGACCTCGCGGACTAAACTTGGACTGAAACTCGCCATCTCGCAACGGGTACACACCACCTAGCTAGAATATGAGTGGTTGGACAGTAAGCGCAGAATAGGGCTTCTAGTCGAATCGTACTTTTATTGTTATATGTCATAATATTGTTGACTTTTTCGTTTGCGGAATGATTCGCGATCGCTAATCATCATCAACTTTATGTACACATATAATAATAATAATAACGTATACATAACAACAACGTCTAGGCCCTAAACTAAGCATTGGCTTGTATTTTGGGTACCAAGTGAAGACACCACATACATATAACAACCAAGACCCGATACCAGTATCAATATTCATCATATAAATACTGATCCGACCTGGGATTCTAAATCGGGACCTCCAGCTTCGTAGGCAGCGTCGCTAATATAATTTGTCACTGTCCAAAACGCAAGTATTTTATTATTTTTACATGTATATAATCGAGAAACTACGTTCTTTTACGTGCTCTTAGATCAGACACTAAGTCTAAAATATTATGAAAATAATTCTGAACATATTTCACATAACCCAAGCGGCGTTAAACTAAAGAGAAAGTTAGTAGTCTGGCAGACAAGAAATAAGTTCCTACAAATTTTATTTGTAAGCAAAGTTTTAAGAAGGTGCTGGTACCCGAGTAACGACGAGCTTTTCTGTTGCTAGAACTCGTGTACGCCTGTGACTCGCGTCCAAAGCCCGACTGGTGCAACAAACTTTATTTCCTATACAATAAGTTATCCTCTCCACGGTACTCTTGCCGTGTTCTTTTGCAATGCGAACGGAATTTTCGATTGCGTTTGTAAGATTATTTAGATAGAAGGTAGTTCACGGATGGATCCAGAATGAACAAAGGCTCAGGTGCTGGCGTATACTGCCAAAACTTGGCCCTGGCAGTATCATAAAACATGGCGCCATACCAAACAGAAATACAAGCAAGGTACGAGTAACTAATGTATTACTTACATGCGCAAGAGAATATCTGAATATAAATATAAAAAATCGCTCCATATTCATTCTATGTGACAGGCAAGCAGCCATTGCTTAAAGCAGCAAATAAAATCATTAATAATCATAAATTGTCTAAAGAACTTGGAAGACGGGCAAAAAAGAATAATATAAAATTTTTCTGGGTACCAGGAAACGAAGAAATCAAAGACAAGAAGAGGGCAAATGAAGCATCTTCTTATTGTGTATTTGGTCCAGAATCTTATATTGGACTTACTCAACAAACATCATTAAGATAACAATAAATGAGTGTGCGAAGTAAGCCCAAAATCATTTATGGAATAAAACATAAGAGCAAGTACATGCCAAAATGTTTCTCAGAGAACACAAACCTGCGGAGGCTAGGTAACTTTAGAACTAAACATGAAAATACTAAGACTAGACACAGGATTATTGTCTGATCAGTTCACCACCAATAATTAGGTTTTTGCAGGACATGAGACTCTCAAGTCATCACTATGTAAGACATGTGGTGTTGCGGAGGAGACGATGCTACACATTCCCTGCGAATGTGATGCACTAGGGGCATCACGCATCAAGCATCTGGCGGTGTGCTATCCAAAACCGGCTAAGTTCTGCTACCTAACCTACAAAACAGTACAAAACACTACCGTCACAGGTCACAGTACCGTCACCACTCTGGTCAAGATTACGGATGATATCAGATTAGGTATGGAAAGAGGGAATTTGACAGTCCTCGCACTACTTGATTTTAGTAATGCGTTTAACACTGTTGATTTCGGTATCCTTCTTAGTACACTTCGCTCTCTTAACATATCTTCGATAGCAATTGATTGGTTTCGTAGTTATCTATTGGGCCGCGCCGGCAATGTATCTGCCTCAAAGGTATATTTTCTCCGTGGTGTAGCACTACTTCCGGCGTACCTCAGGGTGGTATTGTCTCTCCCTTGTTGTTCTCTATATTCATTAATTTTATCTCAAATCAACTTCTTTCATCCTACCACTTGTATGCAAATTATTTGCAGATCTACTCGCAAGCTTCTTTGGCAGTGCTATCAGTGGCTTTCCGAGACATTAATTTGGACTTAGCACGAATATCAGAATGGAGTGTGGCACATGGATTGAGAGTGACCAAGTGAACGACCCAAGCGATTGTTATTGGCAGCTCTAAACTCAGCTCGAAAATTGACTGGTCGCTTATTCCCCCACATGTGCTGTAATAAAAAAAAATTTAATTTTGAAAATCGACTTCGTCTTGCAACCAAAAATTTTTATATAAGTAAAAGTAAAGCACGTCATAGGTACTAAATAAAAAAAAAGCATAAGAAAATTGGTTGACAAACAGAGGAAAAAAGATACTGAATTCTTTTGTCTTTCCATATTTATATAGTATATAGAGAAGATGCTTTACTTCATCGGCCCATTTTTCCCCAACTGCAGGGGCTTAGGCCTCCCCAGGATGAGAGGGGAAGGGCTTGGAGCTTAAATCCACCACACTGCTTCACTGTGTGTTGGGGATTGTAACGACCGCCATCTATTGACAGCACCCGGGACCGACTGCTTAACGTGCTCTCTGTGGCACGGAGTCAGTGATATGTACTTAAGTCAGAAAAACTCATTGGTACAGCCCGGATTCGAACCATGGGCTTATGGCCTTATAAAATTGAAACAGGTTCGATTTGCTTTGGGTTATCACGACAGAGAAAAGCAGATGCTATTAAAGTTTAAATATAAGTACACTCCGACGCCAAAAGTTGACTGCCCTTGGAAAATTATTGATAAACAAATTTTCGAATATTACAGAAAAAAATTGAAATTGGAATCTTATGTATTCGTCTTCCCCATTCTTCGTGAATGAAGCACTGTTCTATCGATGTGTATTTAAAAGTGCTGACCCACTCGACGAGAGGCTATTATATTAAGTAACCTAAAGTGAATCAAGTAAAAAATTTAGAGAAAGAATAAGTGAGTGAAGACAAATATGAAAGGCAGTAAGCAACTTCAGTCATACGTTTCATTGTCAATGTATGTCTATGTAATGTATGCAATGACATTTTAATAAAGGAGCATCATGAATTTACTGAATGCATTCTCAGATAGCGTAACATAACCACAGAATAAAATAAGACGTCGCGGCGTCAACGTACTAATTACTTACTCTGTGATATTATCATAAAACAAGGAGCATCAGCGCTCGACAGTAAAATTTAAGGGAATTATATGAAATATTTATTTTAAAAATTCTGTTAATATTTACCTTAATTAGTCACATTTTGTATTAGTTACATATGTGGAAAACCCAAGATGGCCTGTTTATAATAACTGAAAGCAAAATAGCTTCCTTTTTTATATAGTTTTTACTTATAACATCAATTATCGTATGACGAAATCCAGTATTCTATTATTTCTTCTTTTTATTAATTCCTTCAGCTGAACTGGAAACTTCTATGCAGAAATTCATTATCTGAGGATTTCATTAATCGCAGGCGTCATTGCCGAAGCTCGCATCTCATTTGCTGATGAAAGATAGATTTTTGAGGCCGCCCGGCAAGAAGAGCTCGTAGACATTAATGACACTGAAAGCTCGCGACCCGATTTCTTTGTAGTAAAATAAAAATTCAAGTTATGAAACTTTCGACTTCAGACATTCATTTTTAGAGTTCCGTACCTCGAAATAAAAAAAAGGTGTCTTTATGAAATCACTTCGTTGTCCGTCTGTCTGTCAAGAACATTTTTCTCAAGGAACACGTGGAAGTATCAAGTTGGAATTAATATCGAATAACTTAAGTTTACGGTCCTTTGGAGCTCTAAAAAAGTCAAACTTCTAAGTCAAAGCCATCAAAAAATACGGCCATTTATACCGCATATTTTGAAGAAAGTGAATCAATACTTTGGTTACTTTCACCGGATCATGCATTAAATTAAAAATTTAAAATATTTTTTTTATTATCTTTGAATGGTTAATATTGCGTGAAAACTCAATAACCTAAATTAATTGACTTCTAAATTAACCTTGTTTGGCCTACCACTTCTCGTACAGATACAATATGCACATCAACAATAAATGGTTTTTAGTTCAAAAAAGTTCTCATTAAAAAAAAAATGTATTTATTAAATTTTTTGGCGATTCTTTTAATAACGCATTGTTTTTATTATTTATGTTGATACTCTATCATGTTATCATCGATGTCTATATGCCATCCCTTAAATAATAGTTAAATTGTAACACATGAGGATAAACCCCTACAGAGTCCAAGCTCTCTAACAACGTACAAAATTTATACCTATTCTCATAGGGTTGACACTTGTTACACGTTAAAAAAATTAGGGAGAAAAATAAAATAAGGTAACTACATAGTAAAATGTATATTTGAAATAGTAATAATTATACGTGTAATTTGACACATCCTAAAATAAAATTAGTTATAATTGATTAATCAGGAACAAGTTTTTTGTTGTTTTTTTTTTTGTGTTTTACTAATTAAATCGATATTATCTTATTTTATTTTGAACACTGAAATGGTAATCCATAATTTGTGAACAAAATTACTAGAAAAGTCTTTATGAACCGCGTTGAATGTGTGCGCCGCAGCCGTAGCCCTGTGCGGTATACGCTAATGAGGTTGTTCGTGGCTTGGTGGGAGTAAATAGAACTATCGATGTTTTCTAGACCATACAGACCCAAGAAAAGTGTAACAAGTAATAACGACGTAAGTTAGATTTACGGACAGTACACACGGAATGAAATCCCGTGACGCCTCACGTGACTTCGATTTGCTATAAAGGAGCCCACCACGGCATAAAAGTAGTACGACACTCGCAAAATTGTAAGCAAACATGTTTTTATATCTCATTTACGAAGCGGACAATTGGTACCTATATTCTATGTTTATATTTTACGGTTTTTACGCTTTCCGCTGTACCTAATGCTACTACAACACCTGGTTCTGTGTGATGTTCGCAGTGAAACGCACGGAATTTCTTTTCACGTTTATTATTTTACCTAAAACTTTACTAACTGAACAAATCAACTGATCTCTAATCTTATATATATATATATATAATCTACACGTTACTTTGAAACTGACAAGTGGCTTCGTTGCTTCCCTACACTTCATTCAAAACTTTTGACTCTATTCGACTATCATTTTTCCGATCAAATCAAAATAGTCCTAGGTGTTTTTGTGTGTAGTTCCTGGAACAAAATTAGTGGTGGAGTAACTGTCGATGATCGATGGATATGCCAGATATACGGTTAGCATTACTCTTCTATTGAAATAATTCAAAGCTCGGTGGGCTTCTATC
The DNA here is from genome assembly GCA_949709985.1 of Luffia ferchaultella. Classification (NCBI taxonomy): domain Eukaryota; kingdom Metazoa; phylum Arthropoda; class Insecta; order Lepidoptera; family Psychidae; genus Luffia; species Luffia ferchaultella. The sequence goes on along the minus strand of OX453256.1, from coordinate 13,408,292 downwards.
TATACACAATTTTTGTGGGCTTCTAATCTATATTAGCAATGGTCCCCCGCATTCGGCAACTTATCAAAGTAATTCTTATTTCTTGTAGTTTTGTTTTTACAGTTTTACAACACGAATTAGCATTTTATTTCAAACCACTTGGCATCCCAACTTCACGAAGACGAGAGGTAGCAAACGAGACCGACTCGAGCCGAGTACGCCATTTTCGGCGTAGTATTATTGTACGCCGGTGGAGTCTAGATAGAGCCGCTAACGAGGCCACTGTACTAGTAACTACGACCGTGTTTCTTTGCTGTATATTTGCAGTGCAAAAAGACCACAGAATAAAAATTATTTGATGAAAACATTTCAAAATTCTAGTCAATATACTCTTAAATCTCTTTGATATAGATGAATCTATTTATAATGTCGTTTTTTTATATTCGTTGCGAGAAAATTAATTAGATGTCGTACACAATATTCGGCGATGAATATAAAAAAGAAATTAAATAATGTTACGGAATATCACAGATTTATAAATACTCAAGAGGCAGGAATGAAAAATGGTAAATTGAATTTGGGTACAAAGAAAATGGAGGACGCCGTGTAACGTTCGCTTTAATAAAAAAAAAAAATTCAAACCCGTATAACAGCAAAGAGCTTTCAAAATTAAAAAACGTTATTACGATTTGAGTTAATTACTTAAAAAAGTACCTCCATATAAAAATGATAAAAATATATTACTTACAAAAGTTTTGTTAAGTTCGAATTATTAATAGTAAAACTAAAAAAAAAAAGCCTTATTTAAAAAAAAATACTTACTAATATTGCCTTTATTTTAGTGCTTGATTTATCGTTGCTTTGTAAGATAACATAAAACAATAAAATTAAGAAGAAACCGACTGACTAGCTAATTCAATCATGGCGCAGCCCAAACCATTTTAGATTTTAGTGTAGAGGTTCTAAGAGCATTAAGTATAATAAAGTTTTGTCATTGAAAATGACTATCAAATCCATTTCACGGGAGACGCATTTTTAGCCATAACTCCAAGGGTATGGGGTCTAGCTAAAATTTTGAGGTCTTGAAAGATCAATAATTTAGTTTCGCATCGTATGACACCAAAATTTTAGAAATCGGTTTGGTAGTTTTCGAAAAAAATTGGAAAATGTAAAAAAATCGGGATTTTTCGGATTTTTTTTGACTAAATCCAAAATATTTCAAGAACGGGGACCGATATCGAAAATAAAAAAAAAATAGTATCTTGGCCATTAACGTAGCTTCGGTTTGAGATCAAGTTTTTGGAAATCGGTTGGTAATTGTAAGAGAAATTATTTCCGAAAGATGAGATTTTTTGGTTGATCGTTGGTGTTTGTGGATATAAGTTACTATATTTCAGAGGGTATTCGTCGGATCGCTTCAAAGTGTTATACAAAAGGTTGGAGGGCATCGGTAGCTACAGTTTGAGACCAAAATTTTGGATATCGGTTGGAAATCGAACAAGAAATTTGACATCACATGTTAGATTTTATGGACGATCGGGAACTTGTTAACATTACGGTCATCGCCTTTCGGCCTGTATTCGTTCGAATGCTTAATTATCGAGTTCAGAACGTTTAAGGATATCAGAGGCTGCAGTTTAAATCGTGGCAATGCCACGATTTCGTGGCAATGAAATAAAATAATCTGTAAAAATCGGATTTGAGTAGGTTCATTTTCAATGAAACCGATGGTTGCGGGGACTGCAAGATCTGTGGATTTTTTTTTCCAATTTCCAAAATGAATACTCATTGCTTGAAAATGGGCGTTGAAACAGAATGAAAAGAGACAGGGGAACAAACAGCTTAATTACGGTGTTCCATATAAACGAAATGAACATATTGTACTTGATTTGATACTTAAAAAAATGCGAATCGATTAAGAAACTTTGATTATTTTAGTGATACAAAAATAACATAAAAGAACCCAACTTTTATAACGGACTAAACAGACCACACACTCGCTCGTATGGCCACGCCATACTAACCGTTTCTGTGTACAAATATAACCGAACCGTTAGGTGAACTTTTTATCTGTCTTTTTTGACGCCGAAACTCTATTTAGTGTGTATATAAATCAAAGATAAGAAAACACTTCGAGCGGAACGTTGGATATTTTCATATTTTAGGAAATATTATACAAACTGAAGATGATTTTAATAAGTATAGATAACTAAACACGCTATGTTATTCACGTGAGACTATATTGGTACAAATGACGAAGTATCGACGAACAAGTACAAAAAAATATGACAAATAAAGAAATAATAATCTGCAGGACATTTTCTCAAAATAACGACTGGTATTTTATGGTTGATACTTTCTCTGTTCAATTGATGACTAGCACAATGAAATAGGTCAATACGGTTTTTAACCTTGTTAGAAAAACAGATTTGAAAATCATTTTTCCATCCCATCAGCCCTTTTCATACCCCACTGCAAGGGCTTAGGCCTCCCGTCAAGATGAGGGGGTTTGGTACTTCAATCTACCACGCTGCTCCAATGTGGATTGGCGGATTGTAACGACCACCATCTATTGACAGTAACCAACCGACTCCTTACCTTGCTCTCCGAGGCACGGAGTCAATGATAGCTACTGTACTTAAGTCAGAACAAACTTATTGGTACACACACGTCCAGATTCGAACCACAGTCACATGACCTTATAGATTTTAAACAGGTTCGCTGCGGTCGGGCTATCACGACACATACTGAAAATCATAGTGCAAAAAAATTATTAAGCATAACCAACGAAGAAATAAGGCGGCATAGCATAACAAGGCGAAGGAAACTTTCAAATTGAACAGTACAATATTTGTTTAAATCTACCATGTTAATTGTAAATATAGGCACGGACTATTCAAAATAAAACAACACTCAAACAAGCCTAAATGTCCAAATCTTTGACCGACAGGTTAACAATGATTTAATTTAAGAGATGAAAATGATAATTTTTGCTGTAAAATCACAAAAGTAAACACAAAACAAAATACCTCAAATTGGTTCTTATCGGTTGTTTATATACCTATGTTTTATACTGAAACAAACATTTTATTTTTATTATATTTTTTTCTTGCGCATTGACAGCGCGCTTCGGCTTAATCCCGTGGTAAATATTATATAACTTGTATCGAATCTCGCAACCCGCAGTGGAGCAGCGTGGTGGACTTAAGCTCCAAGCCCCCCTCCTCACCCTGGGGGAGGCCTAAGCCCCTGCAGTGGGGTAAAAAATGGGCTGATGATGATGATGATGATGATGATCGAATCTCGAGTTGTATCCGACTTTATACTGTTTTTAGGGTTCCGTAGGGAAATGTGGAAAAAATGGAACCCTTATGATTTTGTCTGACAGTCTGTCCGTCTGTCACTGCTTGACGCAACGAAATTAAAAAAGAATTTTTAGAGTGATACACGTAACTGAGAGACGAATCACGTGTGGGGTACGTTTAGATTAACGTACGTCAATTGTACGTATTTCAGAATGACATTTATAATTAAATCATGGGTGTACATGGAGATATCGTGTCGTGACCACTAAAATTTAAACAAAAAATATACGCCAAATATTAACTATACGCTTCTTGAAGTTGAGACATATTAAACTGTGGAAGGGAATTCAGTGTGAATATTCTAAAATTACATTTCACGTGTAATTTAATAAAATGTTTAAAACGAACAATAATATATGGTCTGTCTAATCTTTAAGTCTGTCTCTTTTTGACTTATGAACTATGAGGTGCAAAGTTCTAAAAAAATTCAAATTAGTATAACTTAAAAAATATTTTTAAATAAAATATGAGATATTCATTTTTAAACTTATTATTTGAATTTCAACTATGAACGTTCATACCGACTGCGGAACTCTTCACTGTGCGTGATTGAAAACGCCCTTGGCCGTTTTTTATAACTCCTTATGCAATTTATAGTTCCAAGAATAAGTAAAACTTCTCCTTTAAAAAAGACAATGATCAGCGTTAAAGTTTAAGCGGACAAGACGCTGGCAAACTTCCAGAGGCGGGTGCGCCTCAGCTGTAGCGTCACTGTCAAATCGCTTCACCCAACTTCAGTTTCCTTAACCGTCCGCACTTTCTGGAAGCCTTAACGTCTCTAGAGCGTATTTAAAGTCGTTACGCGTACCAAGTTCACAGTATGGGATACGAAATGGCTTTTAATATGCTACGAGTTTTCCATTGTAATAGTCAGTGTGAACATTGTGTTAAAATATACGTTTTTGGATACGTAACGGGTTTCTCGGATTCCGTAATCAGTTGTACGATTTCTCTGTGTCCTCCTGTTCGTCCGTATGTCACAGTATGCGGACACTAATCTATGCTACAGTGCTGATGAATATGTACCTACTTCCAGTGCTATGTTGAAATTAAAAAAAAAAATCGAAGGTTTCTCCTCTCACGCGAAAGGATCGTGAAAAATATGAAAAAAATCATGTACCCCCTTAAGGAAATTCAAGTTAAACAACCACATAAAACGAAGCTTGTTTTTACAATTAGATCCCGTTTGCGAAAGTTTTCGACTGTAAATTAACTTTATTTTCCTTAATTGCATATCCTCCTTTTTTAACTCTTGAGTCATTGTTAAGACAAACTTGAAAAATCTACCTTACTATATTAACATTAAGTACGAACTCACTAAAGAAATCATCACGAATATCTAATCAACTAGTTTACGTGCTACAGTCAACCAAGTTAATATGCAGTGAGCAAACTCATGCGTTTAATTTATATGTTTTTGTTGTTGCTCAATAAAATTAGTGTAATTTTACAAAATGTATTAAGACCTCTCTCAACATAGGCACTCTATGAAATTGAATTCAACCCGTTTAGGGGTGTGAAACGGTTCGATAGATTACCATTAAATTACTTTAGGGTAATAGCATAAGTTTCATTTATGACAACCTGAAGAAATGTAAGCAAACACGATTTGGATATGAGATGTACGTGTGTAGGTACAGTTTGTTGTCGTATACTTACATTATCTGTGTAATGTACTGTAAGGATGCAAAATAGTATATTAATATGAATAAATAAAGAACAATTTCATACAATTTTCATGTTATTTCGAATAAAAATGAAATTATTGGAGAATTTTCGGTTAGTAATGGAAACCTTAATAATTGTATTACCTTATTCGATACAACTGTTTCAATAAATTGTTTTCAACTTTCCATGAAATGTAACTTAACGATAGAGAAAATATAGGAGGCAAAACTATTCGTATACCAAAAAGGTGTGTTTTAGATTTACACGATTATCAATTACAGACAAATTCAAGGCAATATAATGACTTTGTCGTCTCAATATGTGTGAAAACTTAATGTACGTAAAAAAATAATTGTATTATTTAAAGAAAAAATTGTAATCGGCATAATATTAATACAAGAAACAAAGATAAACTCGTTAATCATGTCAGTTTTTACTATGTGATCCCAGTTGACATTCAAGATCTACCCTTTAACAAGTTTAAAACTACAATAAAACGATAGCTTTAAGCAAAAGCTTATTATAAAGTATCGGACTACTTAGATGATAAAATATCATGGGTGTAAACCGCTCGCCTATCAATCGGTTTCAATAATATTAATTTTTAAGCATTTATTGTTAAAAAAATTGTTTACAATTTTGTGAAAAAGAGCGTTCCTCAGTTTACTGCGTATTCTTCAGAGAGGAACCAGCATTTTTGAATGCGCCTTTGTTCCACGAAATAATAAATTCACTCTTGTGTCGTATTTCAAGATTATGTTACATAACAACGAAATAAAGATATTTGATTTGATTTAAATCGATTTCGTATCAATAAACAATTAAATAACACTGGAAAGTAGGTTGCTCAGCACTTATCATTAACAGAAGCGAATACAATCTTTTTTATTATTATTTTATAAAGAATAAAATAAAACTATTTCAAAGTATTTAACGGAATGAATCTGCAACGAAGATTCCATTCCATATATCCCATAGATTATTACACTAAGGCAGCTAAACTGGCATTTCTTCTTTTGCCTTAGATTTCTTTTACCTTAGAATTTAAACGATAGTGGATCAACCGTATTTGTTTTGACAAACGTTCTGGTTTGGAAACGTTTGGATATTGGAACCAAAGAAGTACAGTGTTTCGGCGTCCTCCATCTAGTCATATAAAGAAGGCGGCGCGGGAAGCCGTTGTTGACACACAATGGAATACGTACATTGCAGCTCGCCGAGCTCTCCAGCGACAAACTTCGTTTCTTCTGACACCGCCGTCAATGAAAAATCATTACCACTCATTACTTTGACCATCTGTAAATCTATACATTATATCAGCCTAAATACAGTTTACTTATTTTATTTATTAAAACGACCTAAACACCGTTATATGCAGGGGTGGAAAGTTACGTGTAATCGTGAAGGGGCAAAAGGCAATATATACCCGGTTATTTTTTGCCCATCACTGAAAAAAAAACATGCTGTGCTTTAACAACAATCCAAGTCCGTGGATGGTTTGTAAGGTAAAATAATGTCTTCTTAATTCGATGCCTATACAGAACGGACTAGAATTTTTTTACGTGTTTTGACACGGAAAATATTGGAAATGTACTTTATTTTAATACATATTCTATTATAAAATTGTAAAGGGGTGATGTTTATAGGAAGACGATGTTTGTTTTATATTCCTTTTGTCTGTTTGTCTGTTTCTTTGTTGCTGACAAGCAGGACAATTTTATTGAACAATGTCACATGGATCCTACTTTTTTTTTAGTCTGTGCTATCCGTAGACACTGACTGTCAAATGTAACCATACTTATACATTAGTAAACAACACATTATCGCCATTATGGTTTATATTACGGTTCCCTAAGATATTTCTAATACAACACACCGGATACTGTGTACCTACACAGGTTATACGGCGTGTTCGACTGAACTCAGTCCAAATTTATAGTGTGTTGAGCTTACCGACCTCAAGAAAAGTTAAAAAAATAAATAAGTGAGAAAAAATGAAACTTAAAATGTTTTTGTCGGTAACCATGAGTTTGCGTCACCTGCTCACTTGAAACTTTCGTTTAGTGTGGTGAGCTCTACACGCTATATAAGTTTGGACTACACGTTCAACCGAACTCTGTGTATGTATAGGTTGAAAAATTAAATACGAATTATATCATATCGACATGTACCTACCAGGAACGCATAACCCCAAAAGACACTTTCAACAAAATCAATCAACACATTTTGACCATAGAATATATGCTCAGCTGTTGCTGTTGTTACAAAATCAAGGAAAACGCTGCGTCAAGTAACGAGCCGGATATTGGAGGACGTAGTCCCGTCGTTTTATACGGCAGCCTCTGAAATACTAGCTCATTATCAAGTGGAAAGAGATCCCTTAAAGATAGAACCCTCGATACTTTCAGGAAGAGTGACCCAGAACGAAAACGTGGGGGTACTATCAAGTGTATGTACTATAGGGTTAAATTATAAATAGATATTAAATCTTACGATAGGGATTGTCAATTTAAAAATTAATTAATTAATAATTTTGGGCAGTTAATAAATAACGATTAAAATTATAGTACAAAATCCGCCATATTGGATTTAGTGAGACTTAATACTCGTATCACCCTATGACACTTAGAATGTTAAATAAAAAATAGTTTGTAGTTGTGTATGCACTTAGGTAGAAATACTTCTTCGGTGTGAAACTATCGATAAACGACATCAAGTATCACGATAATAGTTTGAATAAATAGGCGAAAAAACATGCAAAATAAACAGCAAAATCAATAATTAACGTAAATAATATTTTAATTATTTTTAACAAATATATAAAAAATAAGTATATTTTTTTTAGCAAACTTAAAATAATTCCTTCAAAATCGAATATTTATATGTTGTGTGCGATTTTCTGTGTCATAAAAAAATATATTTTTACTCATAAAAATAATACATAAATATTATCTTAAAGCTTGAAAGATAATTTGACAGTAAAAAAATAATAATATACACTTTAATAAATAAAGTTTAATGATGTAACGATTTTCAGAATCATTATAATAAAAATAAACTAACTTCATGGTTTAGACTAATTAACAATATTTACAATATTTACAACATAAAAATATCGTCCAGGTTGGTCCCATGTGGCATCGATCCCATTACGCTTGCACTGTTTCCGCGCTGCACAGCGATGCTCAGTTGCTGTGCGAAATAGGCACCCGTTCTGGGATCGCCAGCAGTGCTGACCAGACGGGTGGACAAATCTTTTACGATTTTTTTCGTATCAGACGACCACGGACCGAGTGTCTCTACTGCAACCGCCGCAAACTCGTAGTGAGGAATCAACCCCGAGTATTTGCGACGTTTACATAATAGGGCCTGCTCGGCCGCCGCCCCAGCACTCTGGGCCGTGGCCCGGACATGGGACGGAGCCAGAGTATCCACACATGTGGCATCCCAAATCAAAGCACGGCCCAGGCACCAAGGCACCAACGTCGGCACCAACGGTCTCTTGCCATCGTCTCTGAACGAACCTTTTGGCTCTAAAGATGAGGGGATAGATGCTGTCACAAGAGCCCGGCGGATCAAGTCATTAATGGCTCCGTGGCGGTAGATACGACCGGCACTTTTGAGACACGAAAGTCCGTGGCGACCCAGCCGGTCCACACCACGGCCACATGGGCATTGATGAGGCTCGCACACTTCTGTGCCTAACCGCAAACACACAGCGATGCGCAGTGAAACGGGATCCAAAACTGTACCGATGTTTTTGGATGGGAGTGCGTGTAGCCAGTGACTTCATGGTCACATTGGCGCAGGGTACTTCCGTTAGATGCTGAAAATTCATTTAGAATTTTTTCCCCTAACGCACCAAAACAAGTATAACTTGGAAATATTTAAATATCTTCAGATATTTTTTTGGTTATTACGCCTATATTGTTTTTAGAATACATATTTATTTATTTTTAATTCATAATATTATTATACGTGAGGAACGCGACTAAATTCACTTCAGTAACGAATCCACTTTTTTGGGACCTTTACGAGGCGTAACTGTTACGCCCTGTCCACCTTGCCTTTACATAATGGAATTTTCTGAAAAGATAAAATACAATAGATTTCCTATTTAGTACGCCAGAGGGAAATTCGAAACGGCCAGCGGCTGCACTTGAACGTCTTTAATTAAATTACGGCTTGACGTATCGATAGGTACTTCCGGGAGAGCTTCGACGTTTATCTAAGGACAAAATTTTGTATAACAAAGAGCCCTCTCGCCCAGATTAAATTTCCGAGGTCCACTCTAGGGACGCACCCTTTATTGCCGACGTTCAAAAGGCTCTGATATTAAAGACGGTGACATCTCTTTCACGCACGTCGCACTTTTTATTGTTGTCTTTGTCTAAATTAATTTTCTTTGTGATATGAAAAAAATATGATGTGATGATTTTTTTTTGGGTTTTTTGTACATGTAATTCACTAATTATGATTCTTGAAACTCGAAATACGCATTTTATGTTTTTTGTTTGTTTTTATAATAAAGAATCACTAATTTATATTGTCGCCTAGTGCGGTAGTTGGGGCGACCCATGTACTTTCAGCCTATTTTTTAATTTTATAAGTAATAAAAGTGTATAATATAATATTTGTAATTCGCTAAGTAATGTGGCAAATAAATTATCTTATCTAACTTAAATGAAATTTCATATTTAATAATACTTAACTAATAATACGTATGTATGTATAATAAGAACTAGAGTGGAAAGAATTTTCTCGACATTATTCAGTTGTAGATGAACTATTTATACTAAGAGCTCTTGTTTAGAATTTTCCTCCATACAAATCCTTGTGTGCTACGCTTAATTGTGTAATGATATACGTATATGTAGTATATATTTGAAAGGTATATTTATAGAAGAAAATCTCTGTAATATAATCGTTATTTTCAGAAAACTACACCGATTTTAACAAATTTTGAGTTCAAGTTAAACCGGACCTTATTTTACTTAATATTAGGGATTGAATTGAATTAAAATTGCCACTTTGTATCTATGAAAAAAATTAAACTATAGATTATTAAGAAAAAACGTAGAAAAATCAATAATTAAATCGAAACAATTGTCTCTATACTCTACGCAATTTTGGCATCTAATATGAAGATAATGAATACGTTAGCGATAGAACTCTGGGGAGCAGAACTCAACTAAACCCATAAAAGTGATTTCTACTGCTTTGTGGGAATCAAATTTTTTTCCGTGCACGAAGTTCTCCAAATTGCAAAAAAAATGGTAGCTAAGCCAAGTCTCGTATCGAGCGGTTGACTCTGGTAACGTTAAAGCGGCTTCTTGTGCCGGGCAGTATGAGGTATGGCGTTATCGTAAAACAATAATTCTAATGATTTCATGCAACCATTTCATAAAATATTATTTACCTTTGCGTCTACATATATCTATGAGTCATGTGAATCCCTTAAAAAAAAAAACAGAAGACATTAAAACAACAGTCTCGAGCCTTATTCGAAATATAAAAAAAAATTCCTCTAGCCCCAATTCTAGGGTAAATTAAATAAAAAGCCGTATACCAAACCATATAAAAAACCTTGATAGACCTATTGTGTTTAAGAAACAACTGAAAGCATTGCTTATCAAGAATTATTATTATAATCTAAAAGAATTTTTCAATGATCATTTTAGTGTAAGTGCATAGTGCATGCAGGGCTTCACATTAATCTGTACCTATATTAAAAAGATTTGTCCCTACTTTAATGTAATCAATTTGTTAAGCAATAAATAAATAAAGATCCGTTGACCAGTCGGGGCAATTTCACTGCCAGTTCCAATTTTTCCAGTACTTAGACTACATAATAATCTGGAGTCTAATACGTCATATGTACTCATACTTCAGTAAGACAAATCTCACTCATCTCGAAAAATTAAATTTACATGACAACAAAGTGCAGGATTTAAACTCTGAGAAAAGATAGTATAAATAAATTGTCATAGTGACGTGATGATTCTACAAAAGTGGTAATAATTGTCGATTTTTCTTGCTATAAACTGGCAGCAAAATAAATGCGTCGCATTGCTCGGATAAGTGTTTCTGCGTGCGTGTACGCCACATACTCGTCAAAGCTCGTATCCATGCAGCATGACAACACGATGTAAGAGTTTCATGACTAAAAAAATCAGATAACTCGTTCGGGTCTTTTAGTCAAAGTCGCGTGGTACCCAGAGGGGTATTAAAAATATATATACTTATGTATATATATACACATAAATATATTTAAGCTTTTCCTTCCCATATACATAGGAAGGGAAGGAAAAGCTTTAGACCCTTTTTAAGTATACTATGCGCACGCAAGAGTGTGAGATTTGGCATAGTTAAAGTTTATGTTGAGTAGGAGTGCAGAAAGCTAAAATCTATATACCTACAGGTTGAATTTTTGAAATGAGATTATATGACCAAATCTTAAAGTATGAGAAATAGCGAAAAGTGTTCAAAGGGGTCATTTAAACCTTTATTTAAAAAAAAAACCTGCATATTTAAATTCTATAAAAATCTGTAACTTTAACAGGAAATCAAACCACATGATTTGATAATCTACTAATACGTGAAGAGAAAACTATGTACCCCTTTTAAATCAAATTACGGGTACGGAGGAGTGGGAGATTTGGCAAAGGTAAAGTTTATATGGAAAAGGAGTGCTAAAAGCTTAGGTATATATAGATATATATACCAAATATGTTTTACAAATACTGTCAACCATACGAGTTTAATAGTTTGTACTTTGATGCAGTTTAAATTGACTTATTTTCGGATATTTATCACTGGTGGTTTCAAAAAGTGAGTACTGTCGAACACTAGTATACCATAAAATTGTCTAATCCTAACATTCGCTATTAGTGAAGCAGAAAATAAGAAAAAAAAGCTCGATTCGTAGCTTCTTTTACGTTATGATGGCAATATTGTAGAGTCGGTATCTACTAGCCATATAGGAAACGAGTCGGGGCGGCTGTTACGCCCTACTCACTGCCCATTAACCGAACGAAACGCCGTACTTGAGTAGAAATATCTTTAATGCGGAGATAAAAAAAGAAAAGGTTTAGACTATACATTTACGGACCAAAGCTGAAAAAAAAGAGGCCTCAGGGAATCGTCTTTTTTGTCGGCCACGATATATGAATGACCTGTTGCCAGTTCGCATGTACAGGATATTAAATTGGCGTATAAAAATTTATTTGTTTACAATGAACCTTATAAGTTTTATGCGAATTGTATATTTTTATTATGTTGTAAAAACTTAAGAATTATTTGACCCTTTACAGCTACGTCGTCGTCGTTGGTTACTAAATTTTGGAAACGAGGGTTTGGTTCGTTTCTACCTTGACCGAAAACGATTGGAAAAACGCTAGATCAGAATAGCGGAAAAAAAAGGGAAAATGAATAAGGACTTACCACGGGAGGAGCTGCCAGGTCTCACTTTACTGCGGGCGCGCCGTGCTTCTCTTCTTTGTTTACTTTTTCACTTGATTCGGTCGGTTTAACGGTGAATTCCCCGAGACCAAAAATTGCGTGGCATCGATGAAATCGGTACTAAAAACATAGTTATAATGTTCTAACATTTTTTTCTGGTTGGGTGAAATAGTAATCTATGTGTAGCACTAAATATTTTATTAATAGGATTAATAGGTACTCTAAAAAAATTATTATATTCATTATTTCATTGCCGTGTTTGTACACATGTCAGCTTGATGTGTATTATCTCATTTACAAAAATCTGTTGGTTATATTTATATTAAAATCTAGTTTTATTTGATACGTGAATAGTTAAAGTATTGTTATGGTATATATTTATTCAAATATTTAAACAATACAACGAATGGTTAATGAAAATTCATTTGTTCCACAACTACCTTTCATCGCCGTGTCCTAAACATGTTTAAGAATATTGTTTTATCTAACGACTTGCGTCCCCTCCTCTGCTAAACGTTGCATATTAGTGCCGCCTAAGAGCTCGACGTGGAAGGATCTACACACGTGCTACATTTTCGTGCCATAAATAAGTTATTTCATTATTATGTCACTATGGACATTTTTTCTTTCATCGCTGTGGATAGGTATAACTTCTATTTGAATAAGTTTGTCCTCTTGATTAAGCATTCGAAAGAACGCACTTTATATTATGTTTAATTGTGAAGTGTTTATTACTTCGAGTAATTAACATATTTTTGTTATTTTAAGTTTTGCCTTATTTTTCATCGCCGTGCTTTCATTGCTGTGGCCAGGTGTTTCATTTCCGTGACTTATGTTTTCATCGCCATGATATGATTGGACAAAGAAAACATCTTTACCTGTGATACAGGTAGTACTACCGAATACTGACAGTACAGGACTAGTCAAGTTAACCCTCTGCAATACGATAAATGACTTAAGAATAGACTTGATGAGTTTTTTACTGTACAGTCAATTGAAAGGAATTTATAGAATTCGATGGAGAGACACAGTCTGGGTATGCCTTTCTCTCTCGAAGACAGGCCTGTATCTATTGTATGTAAGTATAATACTCAGGTAAGTAAACAAAATATTGCTTGTGAATTTTTTCATTTCTGAGGATTGATTTTTTCATTCCCATGACACAATTGTTTCATTGCCGTGCACGCATGTTTCATCGCCGTGACACGAAATTTTTATCTTGATATATCTTATTAGTTTTTCAAGTTATCTGGTAGACATTAAATAAGAATACAATATTATCAAAAACTTTAATAAACGTGAAAATCTTTTATTTTTAAAAGTTAAAGATAAAAAAATCCACGGAAATGAAGATTTTAATGGACCTGTTGAAAAACACCCTAAGCGCCCGTTCTTGCTTAGGAAGGTAATACGGAACCACAGACAAGTCAACCTTATAGACCACGCTTTGACAGGGAGTAGCATTCGCCAAGGCTATGTAGTGACACTACATAACTACGTCTCTTGTGAGCGGTCAGTTGGAAGCACGTCGGAAGCCATTAAATTGTCAATTTTGAACGAGCCAATGAAAACTAGCCGACCTCTCCCCGCAACCCGCCACTTTTTGGCGATTTCGTTTTCGTACTGACGTTTAATAAAGCGTGGTCTATAGGTTGACTGGTCTGTGTACGGAACGAATATTTGGATGTAATATTATTTTATACTGGATGGCTATCGTAACACATACCGTGATTAACTTTTTGGCCAGGCTTAGCTCGTAATTTGTGTATGTGGATTCAGGTGGCTTGAGTTACATTGTACATAACATGTTTAATCACATCCCTGAAAGCTTACAACTTTGCTTTTAGTAATCGTAACTTAATAAAACTTGGATCAAAACTTATTATTATTAGTATACGTAATGAACCTAGATAATAATAAGTATTAACCCATATGAACGTGAAAAAAAAAACGTTTCTTTACAAGCTTTCATTAAATCGGGCACTTACCTATACGTATAATAAAATTGAATTTTTAGAAAAAAAAACAAGCAGACGCAAAATATAAATAATGGAACGGATAAATATTTTTTTTTGTAATTTTTGTGTATTTCGTCAGACTTTGCCCCTGAGATGCGGTGCTTATGTCGCGGGAGAACGTACCGAATTAATAGTGAGTAAGCTATGTGGAACATTATCATATAAAGTCTATGACCTATAACACCAAAACTATCGTGTAAATTGTTTAAACATACTAAGGAACAGACAGACAGAATCAAGTTGAGTTTTATAACCGGCTGAGATAGATATAGGTACAGACGAAGTTGGGCCACTGCTTTATTTTTTTTTAAAATAACATCACAATAACGTCTAGGCCCCAAACTAAGCATTATCTTGTGTTTTGTGTACCACGCGAAGACAACACATGCATATAACAACCAAGACGTGGTACCAGTATCAATATTCATCATGTAAATACTGACCCGACCTGGGATTCGAACCCGAGACCTCCAGCTTCGTAGGCCAAGCGGTCGTCATTTGAATTCAATCAATTCGTCAATTGAAAAAATTAAAGGTAGCGACTTCATTTTGATTACACTAAATATTATTTACGAGTAATAAATTGAAACCAGTTTTACTTAAAAAACTAAAATGCTGGAAAAAAAATTAGAAACGTATCACACGTGAAAGCCACGCCACGGCGCGTGTCGTGTCCGAACATTCTGAGCATACGATATACGAAAATACTCACCGAATTAACAGCGGCCATCGCGTCGACTAGGCTGATACCGCAATCAAACTACCAGCTCATTCTGGAACAAACAACATCGAAATTAACATATAGAAATATGTGCATGAAATTACAAGATTTCATATCTTTACAACCGCCCTTTCGAAGGGGGAAAAACGGAATAATATAAACGCCTAAAATTAATAATAATAATAATATGTCTTTCATACGTATATATAAATAATTAAATTATGAATAAATATTTAAAGTATTTATACGCCAAACAGAGCTTTCCAACATATTTATGTTTTTAAAAATTTTCAACTAATTTCCACATATCCCTTCACCCTACGTAATCAATATATGAATCACATTTAGAGGCACGCAACGTCAGTCGATTTTAACGTGAAATACGTCGAAACTCGCCCTCAAAAGAACGTCACCCTCACGACGTAAATTAGCCCAAAGCCAATAACGTAAATGCCTTCGAAAGCAGGTCGGCCTTGTTGATATCTCGTATATATTGCGCTGACTCAATACAGTCTCCGTCCACGATTCGTCTTACAGTGAGAAAATTAATTATAAGCGCGATACAAATTCGACTTTATACGTTGTACGAATAGAGTCTACAATCCGACGGCTGTGTGTTGTATGAAAACCGTCTCGCGACAAATAGAATAGCCGCGTTCACAGTCACTAGGGCAAACGTCCAAGTCCATTAATAAAATTGAATCAAACGGACATTCCGGGGCACAATATCGTCTCACGTGTGCGATGATAAATAAAACGCGGCCGAATGTCGTGTCGGCTGAAAAAATATCGGACATGTGTATGTAGGAGTACTTATGAGTTTTATTTTGGGCTCCATTTATACTATGGAGGACCACACCCGGCTGTCAAATTTATTCACTCTATGTATGTAGGTGAAATGTTATATTGTATACATAAATTCATTCTTGTTTTCCATTAGGAGTGGACGGAACCTACCTCCAATCGGTATATCATAAAACAAGATACCCAGCAACGATCCAGCAAGTTATCAAGGCGCTATTAATGGCGTAAATTTTTATTAGTCCTATATAATTTTTAAAGTATGTTCCTATTTTACTTAGAAAAATACGACTCGGGAAATTAAGGATGTGGAAAATCTAAAAGCGTTTTTACAGCTTAAAACTGCTACGATTATATATACAAAAAATTTACATCCAAAACTTCATCCACTTTCAGAATCTACGGCTCATTGATACTGCTCTGGTAGCGGAACGATATGCGTTCGCTGTCATTACTTTTTATGTTTATAAGGTCACGAATACACTATTGATCATGGAGATAGAGACAGCATGATAATAATGGCATAATATCTAACGTTACTTCATCATCATCATCAGCCCATTTTTACCCCACTGCAGGGGCTTAGGCCTCCCCCAGGGTGAGAAGGGGGCTTGGAGCTTAAGTCCACCACGCTGCTCCACTGCGGGTTGGGAACTGTAACGACCGCCATGTATTGATAGCGTCCGGGACCGACTGCTTAACGTGCCCTCCGAAGCACGGTGTCAGTGACATTGTGTACTTAAGTCAGAAAAACTCATTGGTACACGCCCGGATTCGAACCATGGCCCTATGGGGCCTTATAAATTTGAGACAGGTTCGTTGCGCTCTGGGCTATCACGACACTTTAACGTTAGTTAATATTACGCTTTGTTAAAATTTTACATTAATTACTTAGATAGCGTAATATCAGGATAGAGCGTTTCATACTTCGAAAAGAACAAAAATGTGATCAGCATGTCAGACTTAGTGATTAAACAAACCACAGATTTTTATTGTTATTTTGTTCAAACATTTTGTTAAATTACACTACATTTAATAACAAATTTAATTCCAGAATTTTTATTTGTTTTCAAGTATAAATTTGACTAGTGCGTCACATAAAATTTTACTTCAGCACTGAATATTTCTAAACATCAACTAGTGTATATTTGGTGTACGGCGTATATTTTTTTGCTCACGTTTTCTTTTTGTCACAGCGCAGTATTTCATCCGCGATTAATTAATGTTGATTAAATTTAAATCAGTTACGTTCTCGGCCATTATATAACCAAACGAGAATGTTCGATAGTTTGCCAAGTGAAACCCGAAAAATGACGCGCATCGATGCGTAATACGAAACGTAACCGAGACGTACGTTTATTTTCAGTCGTCACCGAAATTTTAGAATCCGTTTGCCAAAATCGCAAAGAATAATGTTACAAGTGTACTGTTGTTACGACAATTTTGTATTTCTTGTCGAACGTTAAGCGAAATAAGCGTAAGTTATTTTTATGGCTATAATAATGACGACCGCTTAGCCTAGTGGGCAGCGACCCTGCCTGCGAAGCTGGAGGTCCCGGGTTCGAATCCCAGGTCGGGTCAGTATTTATATGATGAATATTAATACTGGCACCGGGTCTTGATTGTTATATGTATGTGGTGTCTTCGCTTGGTACCCAAAATACAAGCTAATGCTTAGTTTGGGACCTAGACGTTGTTGTGATATATAAAAAAAAATGTACGATAGTGACATGGAAATTGATTTTTTTTTTATTCCATTACTGAATCGAATCGAATACTACATGGCGATTACAATATACAGGTTGAGGTTTTAATGACCAGCCAAATTTTAATATAATGATCTTTGGTAGAAAACCGATAGCCGTTTTGTTTCCTTTTAGTATCCTTCTATAGAAAAATATTGACATATGACTACACAAACCTTTCCCGAAAAAACCAATAACTCTAGTCACCATTCATGCCCGCCGCCCCATTCCGTTTCAAGGCTTCGGGCGCATACGTTTACTATAGTGTTAAGAAGGCAACCAAACGTTATAAAATAACACTGTAGATAAAATAATTTGTTATGAAAATGTAACCCATATTTTTTATTTACGCAATGAGGTCTATTGGTGATACCTAACATCTAGAAAAAATTTGGACGTTTACTAACATCTCACCTTGTATAAAGAAAAATATTTTTTCTCCCAATTATGCTGCAATTTTATCATAACTGCACTACATTACATATCCAGCACAAAGCGGAAATTTGTTGCTCTAGAAAAAAAAATGTAAGAAAATCTCAAATCTTTTACTGCATTTTTTTTCTGTAATTCGCGCATGTTTTCAGCTGGCCAACTATTAGTTCCATGGACCTACCTGACGGCCATATGGGGTTTGACAGTAAAAACTGACCAGAAAATCGTGTGGATTTTTTAATAAAAAATACTGATCATTAAGAAATTACCATTTATTTATTACTGGAACTGAACTGTGCCAGTTGTCCCTGTTCGAGATTACGCATGGGACTAGTGGGATGAACCGTGCAACTCATATAAAGTTAATTCCGAATTTAAAATTAAGACATGTCTTTTTAGTTTACCAAGACATGATAACTCAGAGTGAAGTATCTCCGTAAAAGTACAAATTGACTAAAAAACCTCTTCTGCGTTCACCGTCTAACCACTCAAACTCTAGCTAGCTGGTGCAAGATGACGAGTTGTAGTCCGAATTTCAGTGCACAAGGTTCCTGAAGGCCGATGAAGTGATGAAGAAAAATAAAAATGTCACTTAAATAGCTATATGCCATTGACAATAAAAATAAATTGTTGTAACTGAAACCCAATTGCAGAAAAACATTGGCAACGTTTCAAAATTTTACAAATTTAGAAATTTTTCCTAGTTCAGTCACCGATATTATGCTTTGTCGAATAAAAATATTAACTTCTAAAAATTTAGCCAACCTTCTGACAAAAAAAAATACTTCTACGGGATGCATTTACTTCGTGTTAAACTTAAAACTAGATTAATAAGATGACATACAAGAACAAAATCATTACTAGTAGAAGCCATATGTCGACTATATCGTTAAATTTATCGTTTTTGAATCATCGAATTTTCCACATAGAATCGGCTAGCTATAAATTGATCAAGTTTATTATGTTGTGATTTCCACCAGATGGGGTGGCACTGTTTCACAAAGAGTTGAATTTAGCTCTGAGGACACGTAACTGTTTATATTTATTGTCTCATTGGGCCGCCTAAATATATTTAGAGACATTATGCTTTGTTAAACGAATGTTTGTCTGCCATAAATCATAGTGGCGCGTGCGGACGTTGCTTATATTATCGTATTGTCATAAAATTCAATGGAGTCGTTTTAACAGATTTTTTGAAAGATATTTTTGTATATGGATGGGTCGCTGTTTCCATCCCAAAACATCAGCCCTTTTTATACCCCACTGCAGGGGCTTAGGTCTCCCCTCCCCTATTCTTAGAAGAGCTTAAATCCACCCCTCCGCACCAATGTGGGTTGGCGGATTGTAACGACCGCCATCAATTGACAGTAACCGGGACCGACTGCTTAACGTGCTCTCCAAGGCACGGAGTCAATTCTAGAGTAATGTACTTAAGTTAGAAAAAACTCATTGGTACATGCCCGAATTCGAACCACGGCCTTATAGATTTGAAACAAGTTCGCTGCGTTCGGGCTATCACGACCCTCGCTATTTACGATAGACTAAATAAATTTGAGAACAGCGTTTAATGAAGTTAGAAATGTCACTTCATGGTATCAAAACTGTGACACGCAATTCCGCGGGGTGAAGACGGACACGCGGGGATCTCGCGGACTGAAACTGGACTGAAACTCGCCATCTCGCCGAACGGTTACATCAGCTAGCTAGAGTATGAGTGATTAGACGGTAAATGCAGAAGAAGGCTTCTAGTCAATTCGTACTTTTATACTATTTACAGTAAACTGTCTTGTCATCTTAATTAATCTTACTATAGCAGTAAGCAGATCAATTAAGGGGACCTTGGACAACGACCTCAAGGGAGTAACATAGACTTCCTAAAATAACTGGTCCCAAATTAAATCTCTGACCCACTCTAATATTTTATTTTTGTACTAGTAAATAAATAACACACACAAGCGTACTGAACCATACTGGCACAGTTTAACTAGATACTACGAAGAAAAAGCGCTCAAGTGCGAGACGGACAGGCGTGGAGAGGGTTCTGTGCATCACATTACCTACTATGTTTTTTTGTCTGAATCAAGAGGCTAGAAATTGAACCCGACTTCTTCGTATAAATAGTCTACTTTAGTAACAACTATATAAATTTAACAAAGATTACCAATAATAGAAATGAAACAAAACATTTCATACGCCTTTTCTCATTACCAATCTTTTCCGTTTCCCGCGGAAATTTAAAAACAGGATTTTCGTTTAACTATAAGGAAGGCCCTATATAACGTTTTTTTTTTTCATAATTTTAGGCTCAGTAGATTCAAAGATTAGGAAATAAATGAAAGTAACGTAAATAAATGTTAGTTGAAATTAATTTACACTGTGTTCTCAGCCCGGTAACCGACCCGCATTGGAGCAGGGTGATGGATTAAGCTCCTAGCCCCCTCACCCTGGGGAAGCCCTAAGCCCCTGCAGTGAGGCATAATAAGCTGGTGGAGTGGAATGGAATACCTGGTGGTCGGCTGAACGTAGCCCAAACGTATAGAGCGTGTAACCGAACTAAACAAAAAGTTATAAAAAAAAAGAAAAAAAAAATTAAATTTCAAACATGTTTTCTCGGCAACCGTTAGTTTGCACCATCTACTCTCTTGAAACTTTTTGTTTAGTATAGTATGCTCTACTTGCTCTATAAGTTTGAACTACGTTCAGCCGGTACACGCCCGGTTCGAATCCGAGCGTGTACCAATGAGTTTTTCTGACTTAAGTACATAACTATCACTGATTCTGTGCCTCGGATAGCACGTTAAGCAGTCGGTCCTGGTTGCTATCAATAGATGGCGGTCGTCACCGCACTGGAGCAGCGTGGTGGATTTAAGCTATTTCACCCTGGGGGGAGGCCTAAGCCCTTGCAGTGGGGTGTAATAGGCTGATGGAAAAAATCCATGAATAAAGGGTCCATTTTTTTATCAGCAAACGTTGGAGTTGCTTTCGGTTTGTAGTTAAACAAATAATATTTTTGTGTTTTTAAAAAATATATAAGAGTTACTTGTACTACGGAACTCTAAAAAAAAAATACAATTTTTAACAGATTTCTCAACACGCCTCTCACAGAAAATGTTAGATTTTGCGTAGAAACCTGTATCAATAGCTGAATTCTATTAGATAATTACCTATGATGATGCATGTTGGATACACGTATGGGTGGTGAAAACCGGTTAAAAAGTATTACCCTGTAAATATTTAATACATTTCAAATAGCTTAGCCCTAAACCTTGTACCAGTTATAGCTTGTACTTTATTATTTGTAAACAATAAGAATACAAAAATATAAAATGTAAATGATTTCGGTTCGGTTTTATTATTGTTTACAAAAATTAAACATTTTGTTTGAAGAATAGTATAAAGTATGAAATTCTCGTTTTAAAAGTCTTTTTTACGATTTATTGACGTTTCAATCTTCATAATAATGTAATAAATTATCTTTAGTTAACTATGACATCTTATATAACCATAGGAGTAAAATTTCGTATATACGTAAGAAGTGCAAATGACACTAGTAATAATAATATATCTAATAGATGAAATTGAAAAAAAAAATATTGACTAGAAGCCTTCTTCTGTGTTTACCGTCTAACCACTCATACTCTAGCTAGCTGGTGCAAGATGGCGAGTTTCAGTCCGTGAGGTCCCCGCGCGCCGGTTTTCAACCCCGTGAAGCCTTTATTTTCTTTAAATAATAAATCTTTATTTATATTAAAAAAAATGTGTTTACTCTATGTGAAGAGCGCTCATCTAATTCATTTTCGTGAAAATTCGCGCCCAACTAGGAAAATTATATCGTATGACAACAACGTTGATAATTTATTTGGAACCATCGCAATAAATCGTTTAACTGTGAAAAAGTAACTAACGTACAGAATAATTTTCAAGCATGCAAGGAGCAAGCTATTTTCCTACTAAGTTTAATAATAGGAGAATATCCGAATCAACAACGATCTTCACCCATCTGTTTCAACGATAATATTTTTTTGTTATCAAAAGTGAATGGGCAACTTTATATGGGCTACGTACCCAGGTTGTATCAAGTTGTGGTATATGTAATTTTAAGGGTCGTATCAAAAGCTTTATTTTATAATATGACCCCAACCATGAAACACGTGCAAGGAAATAACTATGAGTTGTTGAGAAGCGTTGCATTGGGAAGTATGACGGACTTGCTCAATCAGACATCCGCGTCACATTTCAGAGCCGCACATAAATATGACAAATACTCTACAGTTGAAAACACAACTTATCTTGAATGTTTTAAGTAATAAGTTACAAGCTCAAATTTGCCCAAAATTTGCTAAAATTTTACAATTCACATTTTAATTCAAAATTTAATTAGGAGCATCGCTAGCCGGCTTAAGGAGAGGGGGTATAGCTCCCCCACTTAGTGTGGCCCACGCTCTGGGTCGTTTCTGACGCAGAGGCTCGCCATAGCGACCCAACGCGGTAATGCCACGAGCGTTGTGGGCACCTTTGTATCGAATTCGACAGCGACTGGTTATTTTAAGCTTTTTTTATTATATATACAAATTTTATAATACTATTATTATTGCCTTGTATTTATTATTATTATTTGGAATATCTGTAAGATTTATATTTTGAAATAGATTTTAATTTTATATTCTTAAGCTTTAGTTTTATATTAGTTTATATTCTATGTTTTAAGTTATTTTAAATTATAAAAAATATTATTGACAATTAAGCTAGAAAACTATGTAGGTACCTGTATTTAATACTGCCTTTAATACGATACAATGAAAATTCACAAAATAGTTGCCATTAAGTTTTTATAAAGTTACTTCATTGGCGGATTTGAGAGGTACTGTGTTGCCCACAACACTAAGGGACGTGATGACAGTAATTTTTTTTTGTCTAAACTTACGGTGGAATATAAAATAACATAACATAAACGATTCTTCGTTTTTACATATTAGGTATGAAAAAGTATAATATAATCTGACTGGCTTCACCCACAAAGATGCCACTGTGCCTTATATTTCATTAATTTGATACAAATAACAAATGTATTATTTATTTGAGCCCTCCGCTTGATTCTGCACGTTGTATTATATACATTTTTAAAGCTCGTTTATGAAAAATGACGCAATATTTTATTGAAACACACCCTCGTTATTTTAAACAGAAATTAATCCGCCATTGTTCCACGGTCGGTGTACTCTTTATTAACTTTTCTAGCGGAGAAGTGATGAATGTTGTGAGCTTTCTTTCATAATGCAAATGCTTTATCTTTATTTCATTTTTTTTTCTTCTCAAGAAGCTCCTTGTTTCAACTGTACAGGCGGAATAAAAGCTTTTGTAAAGTCGAAATTTCGTTCTG
Source organism: Luffia ferchaultella (assembly GCA_949709985.1). Classification (NCBI taxonomy): domain Eukaryota; kingdom Metazoa; phylum Arthropoda; class Insecta; order Lepidoptera; family Psychidae; genus Luffia; species Luffia ferchaultella. The sequence goes on along the minus strand of OX453256.1, from coordinate 13,384,722 downwards.
GTATTTGTTTTAATTTTTATTTGGGGAATAAAAATATTGCACGTTTGTGTGTTTATTCTGTTTTCTTCTTTTTGCGGAGATAATCTAGTCTGTTGATGTGAATGCTGAGATTATTAAAAAAAATATATATCCAATAACTTATATGTTTTAATCACTACATATTACAAAATAAAATCCCCCGCCGCATCTGTCTGTCTGTCCGTCAGTCTGAACGCGATAAACTCTAAAACTACCGAACGGATTGGCATATTATTGACACGAATGGACGGAGTGATTCAAAAGGAAGGTTTATGTGTATAATTTATTAATGTTTTGTAGAAATTTGTTGAAATATGACGATTAATGTAAAAAAAGTCGGAAAAAATCAAGCAGGCTGAAGCTTTCATCGAAAACCCTGCCTAATCCCTTTGAGATATAACAAAATAATGTATGAAATAATTGTGTCTCTTTTATAGGACTAAAGAAAAATCCACGATGGCATATGTCAATCTTATATGGATAGCTTACTATACCTATTTTTATGTTTAAAAAATGCTGTTGATTGATATGATGAAGTAATTGGAAATCAATTTATACTGATACAGTATTAATCCTTATCAAATTAAATACGTTATTTATCTGCAGAATTTCATGCAGATTATTACTGCCCTTTACACCATACTATTTAAATTATTATCTTAGGAGCTATCGCGATAAGCATCCGAGCGCCGCCGCGCGACGCGCCGGCCGGCCATACCGGACCACGTAACACGCGTTTTTTAAAAATAGGCAGAAGTTGTCAATGTTGTATACAAATATTGTAGTTTGTTTTTATGTATTTATTCTTTACTTTTTCAAATATTTATAGAATTGGAAATAAAATACTTTAAAAATACTCAAAGTAGGATGAACTTACGTTACATTTAAATCGAATCAAACCCAATCCACATATTTGACGCAACAAGCTATTACGACACTACGAAAGAAATAAAAATTACGGCTTATATGGTCTGCCACCCGTGCGAAGCCGGGGCGGGTCGCTAGTATTTTATATATGTATAACGTAATTAGGAGAGAATCTTTTATTTTTATTGGTTATTTATTGTATTAGCGATGACTATATAGATTGAAATTCTTTCCCTTTTTTGAAATTTATTCAATTTTTTTTAATATACTAACATGTGGTTACCTCTAAAAGCATTATTCTGCCTGTCCACAATAACTACTTCCATTACACCCATTCAAAAAGTAATATATTCTAAAATCCATCCATCGCCTGTAGTGGATAGACCACGAAGTATATTGAAATGTTCGAGTTTTCAGCTTTTCAATTGCAGTTCTCTAAAAAACCAGTCAAGTATACTTTTTCAATTACGCATAGTGAAAGGTTTCTTAATCAGGATTAACGTTCCTGGTTAAAATTTAAATTAGTTTAAAAACGAATATGCCAAAAACTAATCATCATATAGTTTATAACAAATTTAAAAAGAAAAACAAGTAGACTGTGTCGTAAGGCAAGGCGAAAATACGCGCACAGTACGTCATCTTGATTGTTTCTCTATCCAGATTTTTCCTTTAATTTATATTAACTTAAATTTTGTCAAATTTACCCATATCTTACTTGAAAAATAAAAACCGACTTCAAAAACATAAACTAAAAAGTTAAAAATAAAATTTTCACTTTAAAGAAAGGAGCATTAACAGGCGGCATATAGTTAATGAAGTCGGTGCCAACTCAGACACTTTAAATGGGTATTTACTAGGTAATAACAGTTACAACAATTATATATTTATAACTATAACAAATATGGAACACAATTTAAAGTGTCTGAGTGAGTAGGCACCGACTTCATTAACTATATGCCGCCTGTTAATGCTCCTTTCTTTAAAGTGAAAATTTTATTTTAACTTTTTAGTTTATGTTTTTGAAGTCGGTTTTTATTTTATTTTTTTGAAAATTATTTTATTTTTCAATTTTTAGTTGAACGCATCTGTAACTTATTTGTATTTAGTATAAATGGGGCTACTAAACGCGCTACTCTAATGAGACAGAACCACGATTACGCGACGTAAATTCAGTGTCAAATTGACGCATCAGCATGCCTAGTAGGCAGTGGTATTCCTATGTAAAACTTTAATCTTAATTATTATTTTTGTGCGAACTGAACATTTTGGCATATTCAACCGTATGAAGGAAGCTCAACAAAAAGTAACTGCTGTAAATCGTTGAGGAATTCCCTCGACTGTTTATGGTCTTCATCATCAGATCTGTAATGGCACTTATAACCCATATGAGTGCAAAGTTCTCTTCAATAGAAATGAATTAAGTCCAAACACCAGGTAAGTGCTGTAAATCGTTAAGGAGTTCCCTCGATTGTGTATGGTCTCCATCATCAGACCTGTAATGGTACTTATAACCCATATGGGTGCAAAGTTCTCATTAATAGAAATGAATTAAGTCCAAACACCAGGTAATTGCTGTAAATTGTTGAGGAGTTCCCTCGATTGTGTATGTTCTCCATCATCAGACCTGTAATGGCACTTATAATCCATATGGGTGCAAAGATCTCATTAATAGAAATGAATCAAGTCCAAACACCAGGTAATTGCTATAAGTCGTTAAGGAGTTCCTTCGACTGTGTATGGTCTCCATCATCAGACCTGTAATGGTACTTATAATCTTTATAGGTGCAAAGTTCTCATTAATAGAAATGAATTAAGTCCAAACACCAGGTAATTGCTGTAAATCGTTGAGGAGTTCCCTTGATTGTGCATGGTCTCCATCATCAGACCTGTAATGGCACTTATAATCCATATGGGTGCAAAGATCTCATCAATAGAAATGAATCAAGTCGAAACACCAGGTAATTGCTGTAAGTCGTTGAGGAGTTCCCTCGACTGTCTTTCAGCTCCATCATCAGATCGACTCCCGACCTTCATTAAATAGTACTAGTAGTCGTACTTTATCAAAATACTTAAAATACGATACTTTAAAATACGATTTTTGAAGGTGGCCCTCGATTTCTCTAGGATGCCATCATCAGATCCTGGTTTCCTTATCATGGTACCATTCCGGAGATATCTCCCTTTCACAAAAAGAAAATCATCCAATTCGGTTCATAAACAACGAAGTTATCCCTGAACACATATAAAAAAAAAAAAAAAAACATATATACGGTCGAATTGAGTAACCTCCTTCTTTTTTGAAGTCGCTTAAAAATATAAAACTTTTTACAACTTTAGGGATACATATCTCAATAACTATTGATTTGAATGAAGTAATTTTTAAACCACTATATAATTTTTAAAGACCTATCTAAAGGTGCGCCCGGAATTTTTTTTTCGGCCATCATGTATGGTGGATTACATACTCCAAAAAAAAATTATTATAAGTTTAATATTGTATAACAGTTCATAGATATTACAATTATCTTCGAAATGGAATTTTTATGGCACCAATAGGCTTCAAAAGAATAATCTGTAACCGACGGACGAAACGAAATTAGAAAGATGCGTTTTTTTCCGTTTGACTACGGAATTCTAAAAGTGGAAATATAAATGAAAGAAAATTCTTCTCTCAGAAGGCTGATAAAAACTGTCCCACTAACCGAAAACCGGTGTAGAGGCCGCAACTCAATGTAACGTGGCATCAATCATTCGGTCACCTGCCACTCCGGGTCTAATAAATGAATTTTTAAGCTTCAAACGCCTTGGCCTTTCGTGCCGGAGGCCAAATAGCGTTCGTCCTTTCCTAAGATTACTGAGCTGTCGATGATTAAAGCAATGAAAGTCTTTTTACCACGCTTTATTGGAAAAATTTATAAAATGTTAGTAATGGCTATCTACCGAAGTTTTAAGTAATATATCTTGAAGATTCTAAAAAAATTAATTGACAGAAGATATTTAATATTAAAAATCAAGGGGTGTTTTTGACCACGAATTATCTCAGAGATGGCGGCGGTAAACGGGTTTTGAGTACCGTCGATTGGAAGATCGATGTACACTTTGCTAAATGTTGAAATTCCAGCTTTAAATTTGAATGTGTAAATAGACGGGCGGAGAAAAAAGCGCTTAAAAAGAGAGGAACTATGATATAAAATAGTTTTGGAAATACTCGTAGTAGATGAAGTATTAAGTTTTTTTCGTGTTATAAATAATACAAACGTGTAGTTCACTCGGACAAAGTCGCGGGATAATTCTGTTAAAAATCTTAAAGTAACAATTTTGTCTAAAACAATGAGAGACTTTTTATGTAGTAATGGGCTCCCCTTATATTTAGGCTGTAAAGTGGAATACACAAAACACGAAAACTTACAAACTTTAATAATATTATCCACACAATAAGCGTTAATTAAATGTATTTTTCCTTATAATTGATCTAAATTAACTAACTGTTGTGCGAGGCTATCCTGCAGTGGAGAGACACGGGCTGATGATGATGAGGCTAATATTATAACTAATTTGTCTACGCAGTCTATGAGCCTCATTTAAAGAAAATCAGCATCGAAATAGGTTATGTAGTCTGTAAATAAAATGGCGACAGACGACCGCTTAGTCTAGTGGGTAGCAACCCTGCCTACGAAGCTGGAGGTCCCGGGTTCGAATCCCAGGTCGGGTCAGTATTTATATGATGAATATTGATACTGACACCGGGTATTGGTTGTTATATGTATGTGGTGTCTTCGCAAAAATATTTATATATGTATATGTTATAAAGAATATTTAAGTATGTACATCGGTTGTCTAGTAACCCATAACACAAGCATAATACTTGCTTACTTTGGGACTAGATGGCGCTGTGTGGGAATTCCCATGTATTATTATTATTATACACACAAACGTACAATCTCTTACCCCGAACAGTTGCACGTAATAAGCTGTATACATGCATAACATTCATGCATAGACATATAATATGCAGTGTGCTGAATACAGAGAGAGGAATTAAGTGTGCTTTCAACTTGGCAGCAGTTCGACTTCAATTTTAAACTAAACTACGTTATGTTCAATCAAGTGTGAAGCCAAAGGAAGTCTGATATTATTTCGCGTTTACGAGATAAATTTTTGGCCCGAAGTTACTATAATTCTACGGTATAAGCTCCATATTAAATATTTATGATATGATGAAATTCTGTTATTGAGCTTTTTTTTTTCTTTATTAAAGACTTCGTTCATAAGTTGAACATGCCGGTGACAAATATAGATCTGATTAATTTGATGACCGGTTGGCCGACTGGTTAGAGAGCCTAACTGCGTAGCTAAGAGTCGCGGGTTAGATTCCCGCCCGGTACTTACAAATATTTGTCTACATGAACACGTCTATAAAATAAATAAAAAAATCCATTTAAGTAAATGTTATAATGATTATTTAAGTATTTATATCAGTTGTCTGGTATCCATAATACAAGCTTTGCTTAGTTTGGAACTAGATGGCGCTGTATGAGATACCTTACTATTATCTTTAATACGTATGTATTAGTGGATGTAAAATAATACTCATATATTTATATAAAAATTTCTACGCAGTACAAAATTCTAATCCGTAACTTGTTGGTATAATTTTACCAGATATTGTGTTTTTCACAAATCTAATATTCGCCAAGCCAATCGACTGCTGCCAATCACTGAATATTTTGAGGTCTTTTAGATGTCCATTAAATACCATTCCATTTTTCCATTCCATCAGCCCTTTTTGTATCCCACTGCAGAGGCTTAAGCCTCCACTCAAGATGAGCTTGGAGCTTAAATCCACCACGCTGCTCCAATGCGGGTAGGTGAATGTTAACGACCACCATCTATTGATAGCAGCTGGGATCGACTGCATAACCATTACATACAGTTTTTCATAATTTTGTGCAGCTCAGACGCGAATCGCGAAGTGTTAAACTATCTTAAAATGATTTTGTTAGATCTCAAGACCTGAGTGAATTGAAAAAAAGTAGATCAATAACAGCAGATTGTTGCACCGAACATAAAGTAATCTATTACCGTACCAAGTGCCCAAGCGAAAGCTCTAAAAAGCACGAGGCCAATATAAATTACTTAATGGGAGGTGCATAATCTGTTTTTCTTTCAACCATGCTGCAATTAAATATAATTACAGGGTCAACACGTTTAAATTTTTATGTGAAAATTACGGTCTATTCCATTAGTCCCAGTGCGTAGTCCCACGCTGGGACAACTAGCACCATTCGTTTCAGTAGTCCCATAGGACTAGTGGCACTGGAAGTTACGTGTTGTAAATCTTATGCTATCTTTTTAACGATATTTTACCGCTTAAAATTTGTCAAAGAAAATTTAGTTGATTTTCATACATCTTGACTTTATTGTCTATTTCAGTCCAAGGATTGTCTAAAGCCTAAAGATTGTCATACCTCTGCTCCGCCGCGAAACGTTCAATAGGACTCGAAAAAAGTAAGCACAATAAGCGAACGCGCTCTTGCGTCGCGACCACAGAATAATTAATATTTATAGAGGAAAGGGGTATACCTCAAAAACGTGTCCTCGCAAATGATAGAAATGAAGAATAGCCTTGGTCTCTTGTACTTGACTTGACTTGTATTGACGCATACAAAGTCGTTAGTCATTTGTTGCGGCAATCATAAACTAAAGCATAATGAATACCTTTCTGTTTTTATTACGTTATAAACAAAGAAAATACTGCAGCTATTGTCTATGTCTTTCTTTAAATCGTACGCTGTGTTCTACAGTTGTATCCATATTGTAATTGTCACTTCTCTATTCCATAGATAATATTCTCTATGATCGAAATAGAGCTAATTCAAAATTGTTAGAGATAGAGAGAGAGACAAGCTCTCCCTCGCTCTCGTTCTTTTTCGTAGAACTCACGAGAAAATCGCCAAGAAGAAGGTTCTTGATCGAATAACGATCACAATCTTTACATGTGTTGTAGCTTAAACGACGGCCCCTAGGTGGCAAAACTAGTAAAGATGTTGTGAACTAGGGTGCAGGCTACGTCCAGCAATGTATGTTTGACGGATGAGACGAGACAGAAACAACAGGTCCTGCGACATCGTCTCCTAAACAACAGTGGAATTTCTTGTTTGCCAAGTTCATGTATAAAAGAAACGACGAACGGATGTAGTCGAAGCCTATACGTCTGATCGTACTGTCCGAGCAACAGGAGCCGTCAAGAAAAGCATAATTTGTCGTAACAACCGCGACATTATTCGGAAGTGCTCGTAAAGTTGAGTACGCTTGTGCTCGGAATAGCTTTATTGATGGACGGAATGAGCGTGCAGTCGTTAACTTTTGATGGCTGGAGGCAGGCGCGGCAACTACAATGTCATGACTGTAAAATTGCAGCTTTGAATACAGATGTTTGGGAATCGGTAACCAAACAAACTGTATTAGATGCCGAGCCGGGGTGTTGGCCTTTACAAGCGTTTAATGCTGGATGAAGTTTGCTAATAGTGGCTGCTTAACTGCCTACACATCCGTGCGTGTGGGGAATACTATATTTTCAAGTTTACATTATTTACCCATGAACCAGCGTCGTCGTTTTCGAGAGAGTGAAAGAGTTGAGGCAAGACTAACATATACTCTAACGAAAGTATTCATATTGGCCGATGACTTCATTGTGATACAAATACGATATTTGTGTACGTAAATATATATTATCTATTTGTTTCGTGTCTGGGTGTTAAATATCTAAAACGGCTTTTCCGTTGAACGTAGTCCAAACCAATAGAACATGTAGAGCTTACCGAACTAAACAAAAAAATTCAAGTGAGCAGATGGTGCAAACTAACGGGTAACCGAGAAGAAATTTTTGAAATTTCGATCAAAGGTCGAGCTACACCCAGCTCAGGGGGGTTCATGACCCTCATGACCCTTGGATCCGCCCTTGTATTGTCTATTTGTTTCGTGGCTGAGTTTAAATATCTAAAACAGGTTTTCTGCTGAACGTAGTCCAAACTTATAGAAATTAAATTATCAAAATTTTCTATTTAGATCACATAACAAAAAAATTAAATACATATATTAATTTTTTGTTTCGTAAGCTCTACACGTTTAGCCGAACACGAAGTATTAAAAAATATTTAAGCATATATATCTACTATCTAATACCCATAAAACAAGCTCTGTCTAGTTTGAGACAACAAACCTGTGTGTTAGATGTCCCAAGTATTATTATTATTGTCAATGACGGCAAACGACAGTCGTATGATTCTTAAGTTTGAGGCGGTTAGGAACTTGATAGAGTAATGTAATGGTAATAACCATAGAGTAAATGAATATATGACAGCAACGTTTGGCTACTACGAATCGCTCCTTTCGCCCGACTATATTATCTATAAAAAAATATTTGTCAATTATATGGCACATCAAACGATTGGAACGAGGAAAAAATACAGTTCCTTCTTTTCGTTCATTCGTTAGTTCTAGCTGTCAGATGTCTACTGTTGGACGTAAGCCTCCTCCTAGATCTCCACAACAAACGGTCTTGAGCCACCTGTAACCAAGCTAAATAAAACAAGTAACTTTTTTATTCTTCTGAATTTAGTTTCATTTTTTTCTTGACTAACAACGTAGGTAGTTCGAGTACCTAGTTCGAGAACTCAAATTCTACAATCCGATGAAATGAGCATCCTAAATAGAAGCTTGAGAACCGCCTATAAATATCCTTTTAACAATGGCTTAAACGGAGGTAAAACTAAGCTCCTTATAGAAAAGATGGACGTTAAATTAATTTATGTGGATTAAAAACGTCAAACTTAACAACTATCGGTTAGTATTACAGGTATTGTTGTTTCTGCGGCTTGGTTTATTCACCGAAACGTCAGCCTCTTTATTTTTTGCATATTTCGTACGTGCCAGATATCTAAAAATTAAACAAGTTTATATTCGAAAACCACATATAATATTATATATAAAAAAACAGTTTGAAAGTGGTTAATATTAGTATTATCTTGTGAATTCGAAAACACAATTAATAAATAAAATGGTAGAAAAATAATCGAAAAACTGACTCCTTAAAAAATTCTTGCGTTATATTTTTATTATGTGGTGTAATATCTTCTAATTATAATTTTTTGATGAATTGTAATTATAAATAAAAATATGTATTAAGTTAGTATCCCTATATTACCTACAATCGTCTATAGGTATAGAAATTTATAATTACTGATTTTCTATATAGAAATACATAAGCATTTTCTATACAGAAATAAATAAGCATTTTATAGAAAGTGATACATAATTGAAAGCGGTAAGGTAACTAAAATAAAATCTTTCAAAATAACAACAAAACTTCGCTGAGATTACACGAGAAGTACAGCGGCTCTGAAATTCTGTGGGAAAAAACTCCTGAAAATGGCCTTCTCTTAAGCCGGGTGGTCTGCTGGTGGTACGTAAGGTTGCGTACGACTTCCCAACAAAATTTTTAAATCAGTTATTCTAAGCTTTACGTATTTTTTTACGTTCAGGGAAAACCATCATAAAACTTAGGTAGCAATTACGTATTTTTTTAATCTGACCACCCTTTGATCAAGCAACTAACAAGTCGAAAAAAAATTGATGAACACGTCGGATAGACGTAACTTTAGATATCAATACGCCACATAATACTAACAAGTAATAATAATGTCTGAGACATTCCACATAGCGCTATCTATATAGTGCCAAGTAAAGTAAACAAGTATTACGCTTGTATTATGGGGTACTAGACAACTGGTATACATACTTAAATATTCTTTTTTTAAATATACATATATATATACTTTTTACATACAGACACGGAACAAATAGACATATTCATGCACACAAATATTTGTCTCAGGCGGGAATTGAATCTGCGACCCTCGGCTCCGCAGTTAGGATCCCTAACCACTCGACCAAACGGTCAGTCAAATGTGAATAAAATCACAATAAGTGAATATTTATTAGTGGTGAGTAGTACGGCGGCGATGCATTTTAACATTCAACAACATAGGATCCTTATGTGACGTGTATTTCGAGTTAATATATATCTATAACGAAAGCGAATACATGTGTCCATGAAAGAATTTTTGACCTTTGAATCGAACTGAACGTGGAAAGTGTTAATATAATAATCGTCGCCCATTTTGAAAAAAAAAAGCGTTAATATTTCAGTCACACTCGACCGGTTTTTTATTCCAATCACTATATTCAAGGAAATGTGGGTGTCGCCATATTCAAGTTCATTGTACCGTTCAATAGCAATTTTCGTGACGTTACCGCGATCGATATATGCTACGAATAGAGTACGTTGGCCTATTAAAATTCGGTTTTTCACGATTGTTTTTTTAAGTCGTTACCGCGTGAATTACGATACGACAGTTGCGAGGAACGGATTCGAGATGAGCTTTTAGACGGAAATAGATAATTTAGCCACACGACATCGCTCGACGGCGACCTTAAAGTCGAGAGTGTCGCAGTGCTATTTCTCAAAACCGTATCTCATTGTGCACGTCTGATAATAAAATGTGTCAAATAAATTCTTTCTTTTGTACTAGCGTCTGTGGCTGTGGCCGTTAAAAATCGTTAAGTATTTCGATCTTTCAGATATGCAAAGAGTAGATCTTGAATGTGGAAGCTTGTGCTATCAAGCATATACTTCCATCTACAACTCGTCGTAACTACCGTGGCCTTCCTGTATAGGAAAAAGGACTTTAAAAGCGAAGGTCGCACATTTGGTTCCCGCCATCATTATATTCGAAGTATCTACCTAATTTAAAGCGCAAATGTATTGAAAAACGTCGTATGATGCTCGTCCTCAATAAGCTGGCTATTATAGCCATCGGTTTATTATAATCACTAGGCCTCGCTTCGTGCCTATAAACACCTGGACTATAATATGCAGCTTACCGTACTTGCATCATAATGTACTATTTTAAATTTGTTCTTACCAGCAGCGGAACAAATGGATTTTTCATCTAATAATGCGCCGTCGTCTTTGTTTTTATTTCTTGCGCTTCTCCTGGTCTTAGGTATACCTATAGAAGGGCCCGTTGGGACTTATCGAGTTGCTGTTAAATTTTTCATCAAAGTGAAGTGTGACATGAAATCTGACAATCCGTGAATATTTTTCGTAAGAAATGCATATCATTGTGGTTACTTGGATATTTTGTTATTGGAAATGTTGTCATTGGAAATGACTTTCACTTCGTTGGAGTATAGGGGGTCATTTGGGAGTTTTGTGAGACGGGCAGATTGTACGAAGAGTTTTCGAGATATCGGAATGAACGTGGTGTCAAAAGACGCAACTCAGCGAGCTCTACAAGATGGCAAAAGACAATTTGGAAAAAGTTCAAAAACAAAAAAATTATCGGCAAAAAACGAAAAAAATCGCAATTTTTTTCTCCGATTTTTATTTTAGGAGCCCGATATCTCGAGAACTAGGTTCGAATAAGAAAAAAATAAAAAAACGGCTCGGGGTGATTAGACGGGGGATCGATTGAGACTAGAATTGTTAGAATTGGACAACCGTTAGTAGTGGTTAAGGGTGCCCTTATTTGGAAGTCGGATATGCGTCGGTGTTACATTTCGTACTAATTCGGTTTGTTCGATCGAACTGTCGTATAGAATGTTATATTTCGAAGTTTTAAGCTTATTCAGATACAGTTGTGTTATTTCTTTTTTGCGAAAAAAAATTATTTCGAAAAATATTATCCAAAATATGTGTGTTTACTTTATTCTGTTAGGTTCATTTCCAATGTCGTAAGAAGTTCGTGCGAAAGCAGGAGATCCGTAGATTTTTTAACAGAAGACTTTGAATGAGTTGCACATAAAGCGAGTAAAACGGGGAAAATTATTGGGAGAATTAGGATATGCCATTCTTATGTGCATGGGAAGAATATTAGCTATCGACATGGAGAATAATATGAACACGAAGTTCGATCAACTTCTGATCGAGAGACACGGGCTGATGATGATGATGATTGCTTTTTATGACAAGAGTAGATCAGATACCTTTTTTTAAAAATGTTTTATTACTAAATGTCAAAATCCTAATTTTTTAGTTCTGAAGGTGCGAATTATGAAGTGTAAAATCCTAAATTAGAACCGTTTGGTGTTAGGAGAAATCACATTTTTATAAAAGTTTGGCCAAGTGAATTTTATATGGACATTAGCGGTAGCGCGTTGCTTCTATATGAATAACACAAGCATATTTATCGACAGCAAATATTTGCGACATTAACTCGTGTGACATTAAGCGGTTGTCACAGGAGATTTGTCACCTACATTTGTTCGCTTTAGTGATTGTTCTGAGGGCGCATCGAATAGCACGCGTATATCTCCGTATGACATCAATATACATTAGCCATCCTCTTGGCGACTTTCCCGGAGCTCTTTGACTGAAGAGACAAAACAACTGAATAAATCAACGGGGATAATTGATGTGATAAACCCTATTGTTCCATTTAATATCGACGCGGAAAATAGTATATGTAACAATACGATATTTTTATTTGGTACTTTTTAAAAATAAATAAATGACATTGAAGACGATCTCCGTCACGAGGCTGCAAATGGACGAATTGATTTTGTGGTTATTTTCTTAACGTAAGGTAAAGTTTCATTTCAGGATTTATATTTCTTTTCTATATGAAAAGATTTCCAGACAGTTATTTGCCATAGACCCGCGTATAGTAGAGGAAATTGGCATAAAACGATTTCAGTGCAATTTAATAATAATAATAATAATAACTGGGACAATCCTCACAGCGTCATCTAGTCCCAACGTAAGATTACTTACTTAGAATATTTAAGTATGTATAAGCTAAGCATTAGCTTGTATTGTGTGTACTGGACAACTGATATACATACCTACTTAAACATTCTTCATAATACATACATAATTATGTAAAATATCGATCCTTCTAAATGTTCTAAAACAAAACGAAAATATTTACAAACATAAGCTAGTGCTATAATCACCGAACTTTGAAAGTAGAAGAATAGAAGACGTGAGTTTGCTAAAATCAACGGCTTACAATCAACAAATTTTGCCAACTCCGAAGAACCCTACGAGGTCTAATTGACCACTGTTTATAGTACGTAACTAGTTGTTATGGGTATTACTTAAAGATGTGAGGGGGGAGATCATCTAGGTAGTGATTGGCTTGGGCTATATCTGCATCCCGCCCGTCACCCTTCTTCACCCGATCGCTCAAAAGTTCAAAAGTTTGATTCTCGAACTAAACGGCCAGCATTACTCCTCCATTGAACTAACCCAAAGCTCGGTGTATAAAATAGTTCGCCTTTGAAAATGTTCATTAAAACAACAGAACATCTCCAAAATTACATTCGTCACGTCATATTAACAAAGTTACGATCGAACAGAAAGCGTAATGCTAAAATGAAATATTTGCATGGACGGGCATGTTAAGGCAACCTTATAAATCATTGGCAGTTAACGAGACAGGAGCGAGCTCTCCCGTCACAGTGTGAGTCAGAGTACAGTGTCATCATCGAGAAGCATTGAATGTCGTTTAAAAGTTAAATGTTAAACTCACTCTTTTGTACAAAACGTCAACAAACACTGTCAAGGGAACTCATGTTACATACTTATTTTAACAATTAAAAAACAGTATTCAGTTGTGTGCTCAGCATCGAGACTTTTAGTGGGAGCTTAAAGTCTTTTTTTTTCGACAAGAAGCCTTTCTCTATAGTTCCTCCACGTCTGTATATCTGCTTGTCTGTCTATCCGTATGTCACGGTCATTTTTCTCGTAAAATGTTAATGCTGTAAGTAAACTAAAATTCTACAAGTTTATATATATTTTTAGTCTCTACTTAAGTAGTTAATAATATCTGAATGAAAAATTGTTTTAATTAACTTTTACCAATATCTATCTTAGGCCTCCCCTAAGGTTGAGGGGGTTTAGAGCTTAAATCCACCACGTTGCTCCAATATGGGTTGCCTGAAGGGAGGCCTAAGCCTCTGCAGTGGGGTTTAAAAAAGGGCTGCTGGAATGAAATATCTATCTAAACGACCTCTATTTTTTATTTTAAAAAAAGTTATTTATTTTAATGTAGTATAATTAAAGTTCATACTTTAAATTTATTCACAAATTAATTTAAATAGAAGCGGCTTAAACAAATTAAAGGTCCATATGTTTCAAAATCAAAAATTTTCAAAATAGGATTATGTAACTCAAAAGTTAAACATTAATTTATAATTAAACATATCACAAAAAGCAGGTCACACCCAACACAAACACATGTAACAAAATCAATTCCACAATTTACAAAAAAATATCAGCTATTACAATATCTTGTTTTCGAGTGACCTCTCAGTAGTGATTCCTTGTAAAAATTACTTAGTAAATTGGTCCAACAATACAATCTACATTCAAACTTTCCTAAAACGAAACTAATATGATTGAAACCACTTAAGAAACGACCTATTGAGATAAATCATTTGTCCCAAAACACTCAGTTAACGTGTGCAAATACATTCCAGTTGTTAGTTATAAATTTTAGCTAGCATAATAATCGCTTCACTTCATCTTCATCAGCCCATTTTTACGCCACTGCAGGGGCTCAGGCCTCCCCCATGGTGAGGGGGGGGGGGGTTGGAGCTTAAATCCACCACGCTGCTCCACTGCGGGTCGGGTATTAATAACCTCATACTTGCTTTGAGACGATCGATAACCTTAGCAAAATGTCAGACTCGGTGCTTAGACAAATATTTGCGTTATCATTGTATTAAACAAACATTTTGTTAAATTACACATTAAATGTAATTTCAGAATCTTTGTTTTCTTTTCCAGTACGAATTTTACAGGTTGTTTAAATGAAATTGTACTTCACAGTGATTATTTCAAAACTGGCGTATATTTTTTGCACACGTTTTTGTTGCCACAACGCGGTATCTTTATGTTCATCCATGGTATATATTCAGACTTCAATGTTGTAATAAATAAGTAACTAGTCAATTAAGTAGGTTTACATACACACTATATAAGCTAAGAAAAGTATAGATATAAAAAGCACAACCTGTGCTTACTATTCCCGTGCACATGTCTGACTTCGTTACGGCGGTATAGTGTTTTGAAGTAAGAGTGAAGATGCTAAAAACACTGCCTGCCTTAGAATAATGGTCAACATGAATTCTATGACTAGCTACAAACCTACAAACCATACTTATTTAGAAAAATATACTTATCTACACTAACATTTATTGTTTTCGAAATATCTTTGTCATAATAAACATGCAGCTAACCCAACAATGTTATCGATCTCAGAACCTAAGCCCTAAACATATAATTTACTCGGGGCTTATCTCAATAAAAGTTAAAATCATCACTACATACTATAAAATAAAGTTCCTCGCTGCGTCTGTCTGTCTGTCTGTGTGTCTGTCTGAAAGCGGTAAACTAAAAAACTACTAAACGGATTGGCATATTATTGACACCAATGAACAGAGTAATTCACGAGGAAGGTGTACGTGTATAATATATTAATGTTTTGTGGAAATTTGTTGAAATATGACAATTATTGTTGAAAAAGTCGGAAAAAAATCAAACCGGCTGGGACTTTTCAACGAAAACGCTGATTAATCCAATTGAGATATAACAAAATAACGTATGGAGTGTCTGTGATACTGGTACCTACTGGTGGTATTGATACCTACTGGTCTTGGTTGTTATATGTATGTGGTGTCTTCGCTTGGTACCGAAAACACAAGCTAATGCTTAGTTTGGGGCCTAGACGTTGTTGTTATGTATACGTTATTTATTTATTTATCTAAGCCTGCGGTATATACTATCATATATATCCTTGAACAGTTAATAAGCCAAACTGCAAATATCTGTCGCCGTCAACGTATGTGTGTGAGCATATCGAATGTTAGCGTTGAGGCACTGGTTTTTATACTGTCGGATTATTTCGAGTTATTGCGGCTAAATCCAATCACGCGCTTCTACGGATCAACAACTCGCGCCGAGGCCTACAGACCTTGTTGAGCATAACTGTTGCATAAATGTATGGCGATTATTTGGTTTGATATGTCATTTTCGTGATTGAAAACTTAACATTATCGAAAACCTACATATATGCTTCGGAACAGTGACAAGACCCGACTTCTACGCACATTTCACGAGCCATAAAACAAGAAAGGTTCACACAAGGCGTTGTTGATATGTATTGTGCTGCCGTTGGATGTTAAAATACTATTTAAGCATTACAGCGTTGTAAATCGAATTCAGCTATATTCTGCAGCGATTTTAAGTGATTTTGGCTGATTCTAATCTACTAGTGTTAATTTATATTCTACTCTTGCTGCCTCTACATTAAAAATCCCGAAATCTAAACGGTAAATGCTTAAAACAAAATTTTCATAAATATTGTAACCAAAACAAGTCAAAAATATACTTAAATTTGGCGCTGTCGGCACTTGGCGGTACACAAATCAGTCGGCTGTTTTGAACTCAACAATTCCTGGGTTTACACGTGTTTGTAGGCATGCTTTTCTTCGTATGCGAGGTCCTATGAAAATAATATTACAGTTCTCTACTGATAGTCAATAGATGGCGGTCGTTACAATCCCCAACTTGTAGTGGAGCAGCGTGGTGGAATTAAACTCCAATCCCCCTCACCCCGGGGGAGAACTAAGCCCCTGCAGGGGGGTAAAAATGGGCTGATGAAGGATAAGGGTTCTCTACTGACTCTTGATTTAATTTAACAATATTCAAAACGCTTTTATTTTTCTCAATAATTTATCTAAATAGTTGATTGCAAAGTTATTAAGGACCATTCCTGCCCGAAGGTTTCTCTTTCTCAATGGTTTGTGTATGGACACTGCATGATGATCTCTTGGGAAACGTGATTCATTCAGACATTTGACATGTTATTACAATGATTATACTGAATTAAAAAATATATATAAGGGTAGGTAAGTGAAGAATGAAATTTCAAACATGTATGCAATTCACACGTGGTAGAAGTGTCCTTCAAAAATTTTGGTTTCAAGATAATGAGACGAATGTAAAATTTAGGGAAGAGAATAATTGTAGGTTTTAGTAATGATCATAGTGATACAAAGTTAGATAATTATTTTACATTTTGTTCGTATATATCACATAGATTTATTCAGACTCAGAGCTTACATTTTCGATAAATGATACAAGTGTAAGTACACGTACACAAAACACCACAATTGTTGTGATGCCTTTTCTCAAGCTTTGTACTACGCATTCGCGCACGAACACGTATGAACACACGTACAACGCTGAGGCCAAAGCAAATACCCACTATGCCTTGGTAAACACGAGTGGGGGGGTACGAAGCAGAGCACAAAGAGAACCACGAACATAAGAAACACTGTATAATGCTTCCTATCTCATTTTCTCCCACGTTAAATCTTATGAATTTATGTGTCTCTCCCACGTTAAATCTTATGAATTTATGTGTCTGTCTCTTTTTACTGTCGCTTTTTCGTTTCATCGACTTTCAAATCACAACAATGCTAAAGAAGTTTTCACTAAAAAAAAACAAATGTGTTATTTATGCGCGTAACTGCATGACGGTTTTCGGTTAAAAGGCGGGAGGTGAAGCATATAAGCAAAGGCTTGTGATTAATGATAAACCGGTAATGGTAATATCCACGAACATTATCGAAATATAAAGATGATTTCCAAAATGGATGTTTCTACAGGAACCGTATTTTTATCAAACTATGTAAATTGAACAACGATTCACAATAATAAAATCGTCAACATATACCGTACAAAAATTCATGTACGTATGACAGTTTTGCATATTCATGAATCGTAAATTTCACGCGATCCGCCGTGGTGGGCGGAATAGAAAATACTCCGGGAAATCCATTTTCATTATGATATTAACAAAGCAGTGATAGCAGACTTGTTTGCAGGTAGAAAACTTTCATGCGAAATTAGTGTTGGAACGAAAACGCTGCGCAAACTTTCCTCAGCGCACCCACCTACGGCCAACTTTGCTAACCCTACTTATTGATACAGGGGAAGGTTTTACGGTTAAGTCCGACAAATCCGAAATATATAGATAAGGGCTTGTTACAAAGTTACACGCGTGCGAAGCCTATATATGGATTTCATGTGTTTTTCTTAAGACTTGGTACAGTATATGTTATGATATGAATGTGATGATGTAGGTTTATTTAATATCAGATTTTGTAAAGGCAAGGCACTTGTTAACTGGGCAATTCCTGTTGGAATGACCAATTTGAGAATTTAACAGTTTCACACGGGTGAATCTTTAATGATACAATTTTGTTAATTTAAGTATAACTTGTAATTTATAATTAAGTAGTCAAAATTCTATTGTGAGCTGACATGTGATGTGCTACGAAGATATTGCTGCTGTTGCGGCGTTGGAATAGGTAATTTTATAATTCTATCACTACCTGTGAGAACTTCTAATTGGCTTACTGTTTTTATTAATGTTTACTATAAGTATTGTGTAGCTGTTGGTTTTCCTAAGATAATTAAAAATAAAAAAATAAATATATATATATATATATATATATATATATATATATATATATATATATAGTACATACATAATAATGTAGTTGACATTGTGAAAAATGACTTCTTTATCAGCCCATTTTTACCCTACTGCAGGGGCTTAGGCCTCCCTGAGGTGAGGAGGACTTAGAGCTTAAATCCACCACGCTGCTCCACTGCGGTTGCGGATTATAACGACCGCCATCTATTGACAGCGTCCGAAAAATGATTTATTAGATATAAATACAATACTTTGTAAAATAAAATATCTGAATTATCGGTTCTCGTTAACAAAGACACAAAATTGAATTAATTTTTTAAATTTTACAATTTTTAGTATGCAAAAGATATATATATCCGCCATGATGTGACATAAATCGTATAGGCTTACGTATAATAATCGTAAAAATACAAATGACTAGAAGCCCCTTTCTGCATTTACCGTCTAACCACTCATACTCTAGCTAGCTGGTACAAGACAGCGAGTTTCAATCCGCGAGCTCCCCACGCGCCGGTCTTCACCCCCGCGAAATTGCGTTTCACAGTTTCGATATTGTGAAGTGACATTTATGACTCTATTAAAACAAACGCTTCTGTCCAATTTATTTACTCTATTATAACAGGTAAACTCTTAATTTATTTTCACGATCACATCTCTTTTAGACCGTAACTATCTATGCCAAATAAACCAAAAGTTAACTTTTAAATCCATTGTAATTTATCCAGTTATTACATTATTAGCGTCCATAAATACAATGTCATTTTTTGAAACTGTAAATCTGAGGTGGATTTTAAATATTACAATTACAAGACTAATTGTAGATCTGTCATCGAGAAAATGAATACTTGAAATAGGTATAGGTAGGTATGTTCGTCGTAATAGGTTCCATAAATCAGAGATGATAAAAAAGGAACCTATGAAAGAACACGCTGGTGTCTGTCGCTATGTTACAACCTATTCTCTCCGAATCTACTTAAGAAATATGTTCAAAATTGGTACTTCTTATACAGAATTTAATGATAAAATCACGGACATATTGTGTTAACATAGAATAAATAAATTTGACAGCAGCATATGGTTTAAAAAGAGTCATAAATACCACTTCACGGTATCGAAGTGACATCACGCAATTTTGCGGCGTTGTAATGCGGCGCGCGGGGTTTTCTCGGGGGTGAAGAACGGCGCGCGGGAACCTTGCGCACTAAAACTCGGACTGAAACTCGCGATCTTGCACAAGCTAGTTTGAGTATGAGTGGTTAGACGGTAAATGCAGAAGAGGGCTTCCAGTCAATTCGTACTTATATATGTGTAAATAATAGATTAATCATATATGTCATGTCAAATGAAAGTGTTTGTAATGAGAAACACAAATATATAATTTTTTGACGTTGCATAGTTTAAAACAGATAAAAGAGGAAAATATACGAATAATTTCCATTTTCTTCGAAAACACTGAACCTAAAATTTTGAAAAATATAAAATATAAGGCTTATTTTACATGAAAACTTCAATTTATGTGAAATCTAATATAAACAGTGTATTTTGGGACGCAAATTAGTAAATTTAAAATAAACATTCTTCAAAATAGTAACGTATCATATGATAGTGCTTGTTATAAGAAATATAAAAATATTTATTTATCATCATCATCAGCTCATTTCACCCCACTGCAGGGGCTTAGGCCTCCCCCAGGGCGGGGGGGTGTAGCTTAAATTCACCACGCTACTCCACTGCGGGTTGGGGATTGTAACGACCGCCATCTATTGACAGCATCTGGGACCGACTGCTTAACGTGCTCTCCGAGGCACGGAGTCAGTGATAGTTAATGTACTTAAGTCAGAAAAACTCATTGGTACATGCCCAGATTCGAACCATGGCCCTATGGCCTTATAAATTTGAGATAATTTTGGCGCTCTGGGCTATATTATAATATTTATTATATATAAAAGAAAATACACGAAAATTGACCATCCCTCCGCCCTTACCTCCGAAAATAGATACTAAGCCTAAATATTTGAAAAAATACAGAATGTAGGGCCTCACTTATATTTTATAGGAGTACCCGAGCGATAAACGAATTTTTATTTTAAGGGTTCACTTTATGAGTGCATCATATAACATATCAAATGGAAGAGCTCGATAAAATAAATATAAATATATTTTTTTTAAACAATTTGGAAATGCATAGCTTGAAAAATCTAAAAGAAAATATGTACTTTAAAATTTCACTTATATTTTACAAGAATGATAAACGAATTTTCATTTGGGAAAAAAATAGATATTAATAAAATAAATTTTCGAGTGCATCATGTTAAATACGATGAAAGGACTCGTCATGAGAAAACAACAATATTTTGTTTATAATTTTGAAATACACAATTCAAAATTAAAATTATAATTAAAATTAAAAAAATATATACGAAAATCGACCTTTCTTTCTCATCTCTGAAACTACTGGGCCTATTTAAAAAGATACGGATGGTAGAGCTTTAGACGTAGTTTATGGGGAAACATATACGAAATACTTGACTTTTCAATTCTAAAATTTCCGTCAGGAACGGAAAATATTCGTGGAAAGAAAATGCCTGTACATTGTGTTGTTTAATTTCATCGAAGACTAATTAATGAATTTATTTGTTCTAGTAGTTACTATGATAACCTACTTATACGAAGGATTCGAGTTCAAATTCTAGCCTACATTTGACTTAGATTAAAAAAAAAACATAGTAGATTTGTAGGTAATGCGATGAATAAAGAACCCTATCTACGCGAGTTCGACTCGCACTTGACCGGTTTTTCTTCATTGTAACTGTCATCTCGACTGCTTTGTTTGTGGACATTTAAACTACTTAATTTTATGATATTTCAATTTACAATAATCTATGTATATAAAATCGAAATACCACTCGTTTTCGTTCATAATCAATGTTGAGCTGAAGTAAGTTTAGGTATGGGGGTAAATTTGTATAAAAATAAGTTATTTTTTAAGTTCATTGCATGAAAATTAGTATTTGGAATTTGAGACAGAAAGTAAACATTCCGTGTAAATTACTGGATGAATTTTTTGTATCGAATAATCGAACTTCCGTCAATATTGTAGTTAATTGAAGTTTTTTTTAGAATTTGTTTGTAGAACGTTTAGTTCAAAAATTTGGTAATGGTTCATTATTTATAGAGCATATCGTTTCTTTCAAATTTAATGCGACATTAGCAGGCAGACGTCCGAAACATTGGCCCTAAGTTTATCTTTTTAATAGGTCATCTATTAAATTATGAGCAAAAATCAAATTCATTCGAGCTTTTTAACCACTCTCAGGTACCTATATCATTTGAATATAACATAACATATTTTTTTATTTAAATATAATTATACAGTACAGAGACGATTTTAACTTCGTATCTAGTTGTATAAGAAAAAAAATACTTTGGGGCGATTTCGTTTCATTTTTTTACTACTGGGACAATCTTGTATCTAGTATAGTTACAATTAATAATACGGAAGAAAATACTTGTCAATACGCATGGACGAACAGATAAAGCCAGTTTATAAGGAATTTCATTAGAGCATAGTCGGTGGTTTAATAACTCGGTGACATTTGGCTAAGGGTGTGCGCTCGGGCAAATGTTAAAGTACAATGAGTTCCCCAAATGTCGTTTTGTCGACAGACGGACTCGCTCATCCATAGACGGCTCCGTTGAACTAAATATATAGTTATTGGAGATTTTTGCTAAATGTACCTATAGTAATAATGTGATATTTTCCGTATTTTGTTGCATATAATTTTTATTTTTTTCTAAAATAAATTGTTAATTTTTCAAAATTAAATTGTGAATTTTTTTTATGTTTTTAATTTCATTGGCATTGAACTTGTACTGTATCGAGCTTTGTAGCAGATTAAAAGTACTTTGTACATTGTATTTAGTTTAAATTTTTTTATTGGTATCTTCTATTTATTCAGTAGCATGTTAGTTACATAGTGTCGTGATAGCCCAGAGCGCAACGAGCCTGTCTTAAATTTGGCCCCATCGGGCCATGGTTCAAATCCGGGCGTGTACCAATGAGTTTTTCTGACTTTCGGAGGGCACGTTAAGCAGTCGGTCAAGGACGCTGTCAATAGATGGCGGTCGTTACAGTTCCCAACCCGCAGTGGAGCAGCGTGGTGGACTTAAGCTCCAACCCCCCCTCCTCACCCTGGGGGAGGCCTAAGCCCCTGCAGTGGGGTAAAAATGGGCTGCTGATGATGATGTTCGTTACATGCTACTGAATATTATATTACTGAATTTCAGTTTAAGTTTTTGAAGTCTGTTTTTTTGTAAAGTTTTTTGCGCACTTAATATACTCACGACATCGTCGTATCTTGATATACGCACATCTATGGTTAAAGTTTAATTAGACAAGTAATAATTCCATGTTCTAATACAGCGTCATATACAAACTTGATAGGTTTTTCATTTCAATCATCCTTTGTACTATCACATCAAAAGTAAAAGTTTTAGTACACGAATAATTTATTACTCTTCTATATTAAATTACTTTTATGCTGTCTCTCTGTCATTTCGTTTGCTAGCTCGTTAAACTATATTTTTTGATGATTTCATCTGCACCTATATACGCTAAACATAGATTTAGATTATTTCGGGTGTGAGTGTATTTTATTCTATTGACGACCGCTTAGGCTAGTGGGTAGCGACCCTGCCTACGAAGCTGGAGGTCCCGGGTTCGAATCCCAGGTCGGGTCAGTATTAATATGATGAATATTGATACTGGTACCGGGTCTTGGTTGTTATATGTACGTGGTGTCTTTGCAAAAATATTTATATATGTATATATTATAAAGAATATTTAAGTATGTCTATCAGTTGTCTAGTAACCCATAACACAAGCATAATACTTGCTTACTTTGGGGCTAAATGACGCTGTGGGGGAAGTCCCATAAATTATATTATTATTATTATTCTGAATATTTTGTTAGGAATGTACGAAGAACTATTAGACTGTCGAACATGCAAATAGGTTTGATTAAAAAATTAAAAATAACCCACGTCGTTAAAAAAAATTCTTAAGAAGGTTCAAAATATTAAATAAAAACGTAGTGCTTTTTTATAGAGTTACTAGCGACTCGCCCCGGCTTCGTCGTGGTAGCAGAGCATATAAGCCTTAATGTTTTTTCTGTCGTTGTGTCATATCAGCTTGTTGCGTCGAACATGTGGATTGGAATCAATTTGATTTAATTTAACGAGGGGTGGATGACTGGCTGAAGTTTTATTTGTAGGTATTTTTGGTTTTTAATTTGGTATAAGCTTTTATTTTTAATTAGTATTAACTTTTAATATAAATAAATAAATTTCCCAATCCATAAAAATGATTTAAATGTAACGTTAATTCAACCTACTTGTAGTATTTTTAAAGTATTTTTTTTTCCAATTCTATAAATATTTGAAAAATTAAAGACTGAATACATATTACTTAATCTAACCACGCGTGTCGCGTCGTCTCGTATGGCCCGCCGGCGCGGCGCCTGACTGGTCGCACGATATTTTATTTCGCGATAGCTTATAAGATATTAATTTAAAGTTGTATAGTGTAAAGGGCATGAAATGCTGAAGGTAAATGACGTATTGAATTTGATAAGGATTAATATTGTATCCGCACAAATTGCTTTCCAATTACCTCATCATATGACACCATTTTTTTAAACATAAAAATAGGTATAGTAAGCTATCCATAAAAGATAGACATAAGCCATTCCGGACTTTTCTTTGGTCCTATAAAAGATACACAATTCCTCCATACATTGTTTTGTTATATCTCAAAAGGATTAATTAGGCAGCGTTTTCGATGAAAGATCCCGACTCCTTCAACAATAATCGTCATATTTCAACAAATTTCCACAAAACATTGATAAATTATACATGTAAACCTTCCTCTTGAATCACCCTGTCCATTGGTGTCAACAATATGCCAATCCGTTTGGTAGTTTTTGAGTTTATCGCGTTCAGACAGACAGACAGAGGCGGCGGGGGATTTTATTTTATAATATGTAGTGATTTAACTATTGAAATATTCAGTAGTTGGATATCTGTATTTTCCCTTATAACACACTTAAAACAATAAAATTTAAAACGTTAATAATACTGTCAAGCATAGCTCGTAGGCCGCATAGATAAACTATAGATATGAGTTTTGGGAAAAATAAGTCCATGTGTTCAAAAAATATGAAAATAGGAAAATATGAATATGAAAACAGGAAAAATATTCCGAAAAAGGCGTCTTATGATGTTTTTTTCCGACAAAATCTGCATTTGTTATTCATAACTGATTTTTTATTAATGATAAATAGAAAAAAACCGGGTCAGATTTTTAACAATTATTCAAAATAAACTCAATTTCTTCAAAATTCGGATTCGAATTCTACACAATTTTAATTTTTTAGAACGTTTAATTGTTGTAAGCCCAGCGTTTATTTTCTATCCATTTCTTTTTAAACAGAACAAAATGCAACCCAGATAAAGCGTTCCATATTAATTTCACTAAAAAGCAATAGTTTTGTTTAGTTGCGGACGACTAGAGAAATTCAAATACGAATATCCACTAACGCTCCTCTATTCAGAACATTGATTTTAGTACTTAACGCCGTTAAGCCTTGGTAACATGGATTAGTCTACTTCTTGCCAACTTTCTAGAATCGATATGAACACATGTCAAAGTCAAATTACCGAAGTATTGTTTTAAACGAAAATCGTGAACTGGTCGGGTTTTAAACGTTTTATAAAATAATATTAAATTTAAACTTTATCGCTTTAAAGCGAACCATTTATATAATCAGAAAAATTTAGTCTATTCTATTACATGTGATTTAGCAATTTTTTGCACAGTTATAGCACGACCCCTTAACAACGGTATCGTAACCTATTTTTTCCGAGAATTTTTTGTATTTTAGATACTGAAAATGTGAGTTCATTACCTACTTAAATTAAAGAATTTACTTAAAATATGGACCAATGTGAAACTTTTTTTAAATAGTTAACAATAACCCAGAAATGAAAAATTCGAATCTCCAATCAGAGAGGGCGATATGGCGCGCTGCAGTACGGCCATTCAAAATTATGTTAAAACTTTGCAAGCCAACAAAGAAACAGATTTTTGAAAGCTCTCATCTGTTCTTTATTTATAAACCGATTCTGATTATATTTTTTGATTTCTTTTTCGCATGAAGACTAATTTATATTCTTTAAAAATAAATCGATTTTAATATCAGTCATCGTATTCGCGGAAAAAAAATTCTTCATATTAAGATCCTCACACACGCGCCTAAGTAGGTTATCATCGTATTTACGAGTATTAAAATGAGGATCACCAACTTAGCTGCTGATGATGGAGCCATTATCAAGTCAGGTGTCAGGAATATCGAGCAAAATTATACAAGGCTTTCTAAGTTATTTATTTGCATTTCAAGCCAAGCAAGTTTAAAATGTTTTTCTAATAATTTTAGCCTGAGTATTGTTTTGTTCGTTTATGCTTGTCAATAGTTGACTGGCCGATTGGCCGTGTGGTTAAAGACCCTAACTACAGAGCCAACGGTCAAGGATACGATTCCCGCTCGGGACAAATATTTGTGTGCATGAACATATCTATTTGTTACGTGTCTGAGTATGTAATATAAAGAATATTTAAGTATGCATATCAGTTGTCTAGTTTCCATAATACAAGCATAACACTTGCTTACTTTGAGACTAGATGGCGCTGTGTAAGGTATCTCAGGTATTATTATTATAATAAACAAGAAAAAACTCTCATCAAACTAACCCAATTTCTTCATTAAATTGCTCACGTGTGTTTATTTAAGGTTTATTTATAAATAATGTTTAACAACCATTTTTTTTAAATACACATGAAAAATTACAGAAAGAAAACAATTGTATTAATTTGACGTTGCAATTGGCGGAAATTCTGTAGGTCATATCCATTGTCATAGCATAACAGAATCGCAGACACAGCAAAATGTACGTCAGCCTATACAAACTCGTAGCTCTATTAATCAATATTAGTACGAACAAAATTCATCAGCGCTCACGTCCCGAAACTTGTAACACCGCAAACATTCCCAAATGCCAAACACGGGTACGGCCCCCGAGCGCTTTGCCATGTTGCCGAGCAACTTTGCCAATTCTATATTACGTATTAAAATAACTTTATTGTTTAATGTCGTATTGTTTTCTGTTGATTTATTCTTTGCGCGCTTTTCGGGTAGATTAAAAAAAAAAAAGAAAAAGGGTATCGTTTGTGGAAAAAAATGTTTAAACAATGACGTAGTACCTTTGATACAAGCATAAAAGAACGAATTGATTAGAAGCTATCCTCCGCGCTTACCGTCTAACCACACTAGCTAGGTGGTGTACCAGTTTGGAGAGGTGGTTAGTTTCAGTACACGAGATTCCCGCGCGTCAGTCTTCACCCCCGCGAAATTTCGTTCGACAGTTTCGATACTGTGAAGTGACATTTCTGACTCTATCAAAACCAAACGATGCTGTCAAATTTATTTATTCTATGGGTACAGGGCTTAAACAAATAGAAAATAATAACGATAATATCTAATAATAAAATAAATGACGCATTTAGGTTTTTGAACTAATTACACATACAAAATTAATTACTTATGCAAACAATAAAAGTTGCCTATACGTTTTCTGTAATATGTATGAGAGAAATACCATTTGTGAAAATACTTTTAAATTACCTATTTCAAGTACTTTTTTCATAACACTGAGCGGCATTTTCATGTCATCACATAATATTTATATACATACCTACTCGTACAAAGCAGAAGAAGGCAGAAATTTAGCAAAAACAGGAAAACAAATGAAGGGATATAGGGAAAGGAGTAGAAGAAACATTCTATGAACCTGTTAGGAAATCAGAAGATGACTAAGAATGTGGGTTAGAAGTACAAATAATAGTATCTGCAACGTCTTAAATTAATTAGAGACAAAAAAGAAATAGAGGAAGACATATTAAGTGACAAATAAATAGAAGTACAGATAGAGAAAATAAAAAAAACAAAGCAGCAAAGGCGGACAGAACAAAAAGCGATATTTGGAAGTATAGTTAAGAAGTACTCGTTCGAAGCACTACAGACGACGCAAGAAGACGCAAGAAGTTTAGTGTCCAGTGACTCTGCTTTCAAAGACAAAAATAATCTAATTAAAAAAAAAAAAACTATTAGGAGCGAGATTTATTCGATATCTAATTTTGAATAAGTTTTGAATTATTGAACTGTTTTATATTCATTAGTTTTTTAAATTAAGTTTGAAAAATTTCTTACATTTCCTAGAATCGTAGTAGATAGACGTTCTACCGTTTTATTTTTAAAATGTCTGTGTATTTATTTTTTTAATGAAAACAGTCTTCCGGGTAAATTAATTATCCCGGATATCCGGAAATTATTTTGTTGCTTCACATTTTTATAAAATACGTTTGTACTTTAAAAATACTTTTAAAATATTGTACCCTAAACAATACTTCAAACAAAATATTTACTCTGAAAGGGTAATTTACCCTAAGGTGAAAACCTTGTTAGAATCGTACTGAGTGCCAATCTGGTCATTACTTTTTGGGTACCATATTAGTTTAGATAATAGCAAGCCAACCAAAATATGTCTTATAAAAATATCAAAAACCTTATGAAAAACAAAGAAAAACAAATTTAGATGCGTATAAAATTAAAATGGACGTTTTTAAAATAGGACCAAGGTACATCGAATGCGTACAATTAAAATAAAATGCCATTCGGGAAAACGCTTCCCCATCGCGTAAAGATAAAATACATTTATTTTTTTATTCTTCCAATGTAAAGGTCCAATTAGTCCGGGGCTCAGGGACAAATTTTTGGAAGCGATTCATTAATAGGTCGAGGGTCGAACAAAACGTCTTTAACAATCGGAAAAATTACCTTTCGCTTAAACTCACATATATATTCGTATCGGAAAAACCTTTTTTGAGATAGCTGAAAGGAAATCGTCCGTATATTAACTATTATTGGGAAACATTCATTTTTATGAATATTTATCCTGATTAAAATGATTGTATAATGGCAAATTTCCATACAAACGGCGTTAACGCTTGCACCGCTTTAAACCTTAACCGATTAACGCAAAAAAATTAGATCGGCAAAATCTAGGTTTGCATGTTTTTAATTTTTCAAATATTTTGATACGTCCTAAGAAAAAAAAAACTTAAACGTGCAGGATTTTTTTTCCAAATCTTTTTATGTTTCTTGCCATTTTGTACATGAAACTAATTACATTTTCACAACATATAGTGAAAATTTAAAAAAAAATTATGAATTTCGATGAGATGTTGTGGAAATCCAATTAGTTTTTTGTTGAACATGTCGTGAAAAAAATGCTTTAATGGGAAATCGAATTAAGAAGAAAAAAATAACTTTTGGTAAAACCATAAAGTGATTAACGAGAAAATTAATTTTATTGTGAAAAAACGTGGAATGTTCGATATCAGTTGTTATAAATAATTCATTGCAATTATTGCAGTTATCTTTTTCTTTTTAGTTCGATTTCTCATCAAAGTGTATTTTTTTGAACTATAATTTTTTATTTTTTATTTTTGGTCTTAAAATTTTTTAAGCTTCTTCTTTTTCACTTCATCAGCCCATTTTTACCCCACTGCAGGGGCTTAAACCTCCTCCGGGCGAGGGGGGCTTGGAGCTTAAATCCACTACGCTGATCGACTGCGGGTTGGGGATTGTAACGACCACCATCTATTGGCAGCGTCCGGGACCGACAGCTTAACGTGCTCTCCGAGGCACAGAGTCAGTGATAGTTGTGTACTTAAGTCAGAAAAACTGATTGGTACACGCCCGGATTCGAACCATGGCCCTATGGCTTTATAAATTTGAGACAGGTTCGTCGCACTTTAGGCTATCGCAACTCTTTAAACTACATTCCGTCAAAATTTACAAACATACAGGTGGTACTCACAATTACCTCGAAAACGATGAACTCCAATACAAAATTTCATGCCAGCGCTATACTAATCACTTAAGAGTTCCCTCGTGAGCAAACTATCCTAAGTGCATCATCACTTCATGGTGAAAATCTTGGTTAACTATCAAAATTAAACGTCCATACAAAATTTCGTGTTCGTACTATTAACCGTCGAAGAGTGTCCTTATGAGGAGACAATCTTGACTTCAGCGTCAGGTTATGTTTATCATTTTAGTGTATTGTCATCGAAGTTACATGTGTCTTTCAAATTTCAGCCCGATATCTTCTGTGGAAGTGGGTGAAAATCACATATTAATATTCCATTACATACAATTTAAACAAACAAACATACAGGTGGAAGTAATATACTTAAGCGTGCTAAAAACTGACCAAGTGCGTGTAGAAGGTACCGTATTCGGAATGTTTATTCCGAATGCGGTATTTCATGTTAATACGGTAATTCATGGTTAAATCAAATAGTTATTTTAAAAATAAAATTTCTCATAAATAAGAAATTACACGAAAATAAAAATAGCATCGTTTCGTGATAGCCCGAGTGGAGCGAATCTATTTCTGGTTTAGTAGGCCGAGCGGCCGTGGTTCGCATCTGGGCGTTATCAATGATTTTTTTCTGACTTAAGTACATAACTATCACTGACTCAGTGCCTTAAAGAGCACGTTAAGCCGTCGGTCACGGTTACCATCAACAGATGGCAGTCGTTAAAACCCACCAACCCGCACTGAAGCAGCGTGTTGGACTAAACTTCAATCTCCCTCACTCTAGGGGGGAGGCCCAAGCCTCTGCAGTAGGGCGTAATGGACTAGGGGAGGTAGTATACAATAAAAACGGACCAAATATCACTCATTTAACTTTTTTATTTAATAAAATCTTACACGTGTAAAAGAGATTCTTCATCTCGTGTACTGTCAACGAAACAAGTGAACATGATTAAACATAAAAATGTTTTCATCAACTTCCGTATGAATAAATACGCCAGAAGTAGGGGTAGCCTTAGGGGGTGGCAAGGAGACTTCAGGGTCCGGGCTTTGTCATTTAAAGGGTCTCATATACCGCCTTTTCTATCTAGTTTTACGCTTTGAAAAACCTTTTGAATCGTTACTTGTACTGGGCCCAACGATAAAAAGGCCTCATATACTCTTGGGCTAGGCTAGGGCCCAACATTATACGAGACCCCTTTACTGCAGAGCCAAATTCCGAGGGCGACTCAAAACTCGACTAACCCTTGATTCATTTACAATGTTTAATAAAGTAGTACAACCTACACTCTGTCCTTTATCTACTTTTCGTTTGGTGTAACGAAACTTATCCTTTCAGATATTGCGTCTGGCTGAAGGTCGAAAGAATCAGAACTTGTTCAGTCAATTTGTCGACACTAACGACCATAGAAGTAATAATAATAATATAAGATAGACGCAATATAGTTGACCCTACGCGTTTTGCAACAGCACTTGTTAGAGGTCCGGTCCAATAATAATTTTAATAAGAAAAAAATATCGATAATCGATAAATCGATAACTCTGACGCTCTATTTTCTCTTCCCGTGACTTACCGTTGCTATTCGTTTTGACCCCCTCACACTGCACAACTTAGTGGACAAAATGTACTATAAATAGTTAACTCTGCGTGCAAAATACTTTAGGATCACTGAACTATATACTAGTAGAAACGACACCGCGAACCAAACGTTCGCCAAGCGTTGTAGCCGACCGGCAACAACTCATTTAGTCACTCGCCTATGCTCATCGCGACCGCGTACCAAAACTTGCTTAATAACAATTCAAAAATGCCGCCGTGGGTGTTAAAAACGTGTAAAAATCAATTAACTCCGAATAAAAAAGATAGTGACATAACTTATCGTCGATAATTAAAGAAAACAAAACCGCCCAAAACTAATTTTTGTAACTACATTATTTTCTACCTTTGCCGCCATACTTGCCGCCATACTTGTTTTAAGTACAAGTAATGTCATGATATGTTATATACCTACTAAATACTTGTATAATACCTGCAAATTCTGTGTATTCTAATGGAAACGAACCATGCATTATATGTATAAGACATGTATAATACAGTGTATTATACTTGGTAGAAAAATCAATGTGGTAGAAACAAGGTGATAGCGCCGCGCGCACAGATTTTGTTCGTGCTGTCTATTCTACTAGTATTTAGTTCAGTATATATGATAAAGAACCTTCAAAGCGTGAAGTAATAACAACCATAGATCGTTTCATTTATATATGTACATATGGGTTCTGTGTCGTGGGAGAAGGTAAATTGCATTACTCGTGAAAATAAAATTAGCTTTGGATTGGATTGATGGTTGGATGGAGTTATTTCGTCGACAGTACACCCGACTCATAGCTCTCGACATTTGCCGATGGCCTATCCACATACCGCGCAATTTATGCTTGCAATTACATTGTTTTCGCTGCGTTACATATAGTTTAGCGAGCCAAGAATTTAATCCGCTTAATGGATTTGTAAGCGCTGAAACAGCTCAAGCGTCAGGGGGGTTGAGAGATTTTTTTCCGCCGAACATTTTGTTTGTATCTAAGTGGCCGTTTGTTTATGGAGAGAGCACTTACTTAACTCTAAGCGAGATGTTATCTTAATTGAGATTTATTTTCTGTTTTTCATTTAGCGAGTGCGATAAAGACGTCATGGTTCTGGGACGGTGAATCAGCGCTAATGAATTTTTTTGGAAAAATATTCGAGTGGGATCTAAGATTGCGATGAGAGGAATCGTTTCAAGAAATCGTTGTTTTGAGATTTTATGGGTGAAGTTAAAATTATAATTTAATTGTGTCTGTCAGGCATTCATTTGTTGCTATTGAAAAATTAGCGATAAAAAAAAGAGACTACAAACACGTTTTTCTCGGTAATCGTTAATTTGTGCCATTTGCTCACCTGAATCTTTTTGTTTAGTTCGGTAGGTAAGATCTACACGCTCTAAAGTTAGAACTACGTTCAGCCGAACACAATAATATACAAGATGTGACATAAAGGATATAACAATTCGAAAGTATATAATTTCATATTTTCATTTTTATTTTCAATTTTCATTATATAAATTGACATAGCATATATATTCCGATATAGCCGAGTATATGCCATTCAGCATCGCTGATCTGAGGCTGACGTTAAGATGTGACGGTTCAGTTTCGTTCACTGTTCAGAAAGAGCACAAAATACGCCTAAAGAAGTTTTCACTTCAAAAAGTATAAAAGTAGTGGTTAGAGACCCTAACTGCTGAGCCAAAGGTCGCGGGTTCCATTCCCGCCCGGGACAAATTTTTGTGTGCATGAAAATGTCTGTTTGTTCCGTGTCTGGATATGTAAATGTTGTAATGATTATTTAAGTATTTATATCAGTTTTCTGGTATCCATGCTTAATTTGGAACTAGATGGCGCTGTGTGGGATGCCTGCGGTATTATTATTATTAATATTTTGTTACAATATCGTATTAGACAAAGTTTACTTTTTGCATACATACTACCTTGTTATATCCCTGTAGCTAGCACTACTTCTTATACGTGTTGCGAATAGTGTGTAAAACTTTTCACCACTGATTCATGTCGTATACAGGATAAGGTTTTAATGACCGGCCAAATTCCATTCCTTTTTAGTATCATTCGATAGGAAAATATTCAGTTAAGATTACGTAAACCTTTCCCAAAACTACCAATATACTAGTCACCATTCACGAGAGCGCCAGTGTAGGTGCACGCGCCCCGCCCACATGCCCCATGCTCCGCCCTTTTGCTCTATGTAAGCAGAAGGTAGCCAAATTTTGTTAAAAAATATTAAGGATATAATTATTGATTATGAACCTATATTTTTATTTACGTAATGAGGTCTATTTTTATATTTATATAGTTTGGAAATCTAAGAATTCAAAAGTTAGTGTCAGATGGTAGACATTCGTCAAAATTTACCGTATTTTTATCACAGGATTAATATAACTAGACTAGGCATGCTTCATAAGCCCTGTATGTAACGGTTGGGCATCGGTTGGGCATGGAAGAAAAAAGGATGGAAAATAACTATACCCTGTATAAATGAAGATACTCCTACGAGGGACACATGTTTTCTGTCTCTTTCTATTCAGACCCGCATTTTGGACTGGCTACTCTATTATATTATCTATCTCTATAATTTTTATTTATTTCATTTGATATTTTGTGGTTTCATACCTTATGACATAACTTATGACGCATAAATATCAGTTTTATTTATTCACCTTTCTATATAACTTTTTATTTACGTATTTGATATCAATTTGAATGATTTTCTAGGTGTTTTATTGTGTTTGCAACATACGTGTAGATTTACAAAATCACTTAAATTTTTATATGATAAAACTGCGTTTTAATTTTAACACTAATCGTTATTTAGGTAGGTACCCCTTTCCGCTAATATTTTTTTGTCGGGACATCGCAGCTCTTAGTTGATTTCTCATGTTTTATAGGTTTCATAAATCATCTAACTATATTCCATATATTCATATGTCAGCCTATTATGTCGCACTGCAGGAATTTAAGCCTCTCCTCGAGATGAGGGTGTTTGAGGTATAATCCACCACCCTGTCCCAGTGTGAGTTGAGGGATTTTTAACGACTACATTTGATGATGGCAACCGGGACCGACGGCTTAACGTGCTCTCTGACGCACGGAGTCAGTGATAGTTATTTACCTACTTAAATCAGAAAAACTCATTAGTACATGCCCTGGGTCCTTTTCTATATTACTTTTACATATACGTGTAACTGTAAAAAGAGTTAAAACCATTTTAAAATTTTCTTTATTGTTATATAATTTATAGTGATCGGAGTTGTATTTTACTGGCGTAAAAAGGGTCACTCACACACGCAAGGACTAAAAAAAACATAAACCGCTCTGAATACTTGACATTTTTATAAAATAAACATTATAGAAATACAGTCAGTAAACAAGGCTCGGGCCTTACCACCATGAGAGGGCATCAGGGGAAACATTCTCCCCTACTCTACTCCACTCACTCTATTTACATCCGACTTCGATAATAAGCAATGCCAGGGAAGGAATTTCGTGGTCACACGTTCCTTTCAAAGGGCGGGTCGCGATTTTCGATACCTACTAAATTAACACAATCCCTAATGAAAGTTCCTACTTGTTGACATGAAGGACAGATTAGCAGCGCATAACAATGTCGCCCCGTAAACGGTCCCAAATACTAAAGTAGGGACTGACCTGAACATAGTCGCATAACTTTGTAAGGACGGTTCATATTAAATTATTAACAATGTAGATTTAATGTGAAGATAACTTAACTGTAATAAGAAGTATTCAGCAGTTAATTAAAATTTGAAGCTAATGTCATTGAACATTATATTGGAATTGTTGACATATTATCAGTTGCACATGCGCCGTAAAAGTTTGTGATGTATTGTCACCACAGACCAGTCAACCTATAGACCACGTTTTAATAAACGTCAGTACGAAAACGAAATCGCCAAAAAGTGGCGGGGTGCGGGGAGAGGTCGGCTAGTTTTCATTGGCTCGTTCAAAATTGACAATTTAATGGCTTCCGACGTGCTTCCAACTGACGGCTCACTAGTGACGTAGTTATGTAGTGTCACTACATAGCCTTGGCGAATGCTACTCCCTGTCAAAGCGTGGTCTATAAGGTTGACTTGTCTGTGATTATTACAGAACTCCATAGATTTATTTGTATTTATTTCCATGGTCTTCATAGTCTTTATTTGTTTTTTGTTTAAATATAAAATGACAATGAATATTGCGCCATATTATAAAACTGGTTACTGCGAGGCGAGTATTGTAGGTACATGATTATAAGTAGCTCCAAATGTCATTGAAAATGTCATATGTCATTGAAAATATTGACTTTTTTGAAGAAAGCGGCGTTTTTGAGATATAATATATTAAAAATTATACATATACCGCCATCTTTATATGCCATATAGTTGCAATCAGATGTTTTTATTTGAAGTGATTTTTTTCCCGAAATTATACATGTTAAGTGTTCGAATTTATGTTAAAAGTTTTAGAATTAAGGTTATAAATTATTATTTATTGGTTGTTAAATTATCTGTTTTACAGGATAATAACTAGTTAGACAGCGTCATCTGTGGTAAAGTATAGAAACTAATTCATATTCAGGTTAATGTGCTGCTTCTATTTGATGGTTGCTCTCATCGCAATTTCACATTATTGCACATTTTTGCAAAGCTTAACAAGCCACTGTATAGAAAATCACGAATCGAAAATTTGTTCGAATCGAAATATCGAAGATATTTTCGCGAAACTTTAGTTTTAATATGGAATTTCTTAAGGGGCATTCTTTATATTTTCAAATAAATAATCAATAGTGCTGGTCAATATCAAACTTTGTCCTTTGGCCCATCTAGCTATGGTGACAAGCAATCTACACGTAGTGATGTAAATCTATGATTGGAATCATTAAATGTGTATTTCGCAGGTACACTAATTTGTATAGATTTGGAACATCCGGAAATTTAATTAAAAAGAACTTGATGTCTTTGTGACCCCATAATAGGCTATTTGGTTATTATTTTTTAATTTATTTTATATAAAAGAATTTTCTAAATATATCAGTGAAAGACTTTTAAAAAATAAGTCTTTATTAACAAAGTTATGAATGTTTGATTAAATGATAAGTACACATGGACATAATTGTAATAGTTGTAAGCATATTTAAAAAAAAAACAACTATGAAAAACATTTATTTAAATAAAATAAACAGGGAGGAGTTTCTTGCCGGTTCTTCTCCTTCTAGTTTTGAAACCGGTACCTAATCACCTAATCAATTCATTTTTACTTTCAATAAGTGTGTGTAAACATCTTATATTGAATGAAAACTTTTTTATTTTAAAAATCCACAGATCTTGCAGTCCCCGCAACTATCGGTTTCATTGAAAATGAACCTACCCAAACCCGATTTTCACAGATTATTTTATTTTATTGCCACGAAAACGTGGCACTATTCTTTTCAACTCTTTAAACTCAGAAATAAATCAACGAAGAAATTATCTGCTACCCGTGCGAAGCCGGGGCGGGTCGCTAGTTCAACATATTTGAAACATTTAGGTTTTAAACTGCAGCCTCTGATATCCTTAAACGTTCTGAACTCGATAATTAAGCACTCGAACGAATACAGGCCGAAAGGCGATGACCGTAATGTTAACAAGTGCCCGAACGTCAATAAAATCTAACATGTGATGTCAAATTTATTGTTCGATTTCCAACCGATTTCCAAAATTTTGGTCTCAAACTGTAGCTACCGACGCCTTCTAACCTTTGGTATAACACTTTGAAGCGATCCGACGAATACCCTCTGAAATATGGTAACTTATATCCACAAACACAAGCGATCGACCAAAAAATCTCATCTTTCGGAAATAATTTCTCTTACAATTACCAACCGATTTCCAAAAACTTGGTCTCAAATCGTAGCTACGTTAATGGCCAAGATACTATTTTTTTTCATTTTCGATATCGGTTCCCGTTCTTGAAATATTTCGTATTTAGTAAAAAAAAATTACGAAAAAATCCCGATTTTTTTACATTTTCCAATTTTTTTCAAAAACTACTTAACCGATTTCCAAAATGTT
The DNA here is from genome assembly GCA_949709985.1 of Luffia ferchaultella. NCBI lineage: Eukaryota > Metazoa > Arthropoda > Insecta > Lepidoptera > Psychidae > Luffia > Luffia ferchaultella. Next base: position 13,347,611 of record OX453256.1, on the reverse strand, counting down.
GATGTCATAGAATGCACAAATAAATTTTTAATTTTTTAAAACCTTAAAATTCTGGCTAGACCCCATACCCTCGGAGTTATGGCCAAAAATGCGTCTCCCGTGAAATGGATGTGATAGTCATTTTCAATGACAAAAGTCCTGTCAGACAGAAAGAGCACTACCGCACGACGGCGTACCTATGTGTGACGTCAGGTCATTTGAAATAATGTCTGCATTTTGCAAGAAATAAACAGACTGAGAGAATTTTAATAAGTTATAATTTTCATATTCTTCAACCGAATATAATTTTGTTTATAAATTTTGTTGTCGTATAAAGTCCATTTTTATATTTTTTTTGATAGAATACATTTAATAGCATTTAAATATCCTATTGAAACACAATGCTTTCTGTTACCGTTGTACATCATACAACTCAGTAGGTATTTATCTCATCTTTATTATTTTACGTTTCAACTAGCAAATAAAACATAAATATTTAAAAAAAAATAGATTTTAATATTAAACTGTTGTATGTTAGTATAGTGATGTCATGATAGCCCAGAGCGCAACGAACCTGTCTCAAATTTGTAAGGCCCCATAGGGCCATGGTTTGAATCCGGGCGTGTACCAATGAGTTTTTCTGACTTAAGTACACAATATCACTGACACCGTGCTCCGGAGGGTACGTTAAGCAGTCGGTCCCGGACTCTGTCAATAGATGGCGGTCGTTACAGTTCCCAACCCGCAGTGGAGCAGCGTGGTGGACTTAAGCTCCAAGCCCCCCTCCTCACCCTGGGGGAGGCCTAAGCCCCTGCAGTGGGGTAAAAATGTGCTGATGATGATGATAATGATGTTAGTATAGTAGCATTTTTGCGTTTACATTTTATTTCCTTTAACACAGTTTCTGTACTGTAACATTACCGTCATCGTCTTGTACGATGACGTCACTATATGCACTTGCAATGTCGGCGATCTAGTTATTTGGTCGGCGTACTCTAATCGCTCGTAAAACGTTTTACTATCAAATAAACGAACTTCACCGTAACTAATGTGTGTCGTCTACACACACTCAGGAGTGAATAAGCTTATGAATAGAGAGCACACAAACACGAGTGTCGCCCCTTCATGTCGTTGGACATAAATATAATATGTTACTGTAACTCCATTGACGCTAGACGACCTTGTGCTAAAACCTTGTACTATGCTAGTTGAGACGATAGAAATAATAACGTGTAAAGAAATATCACAAATATGTTGCAAATTTTTTTTCCTAAGTTAGGAATTAAGAGGTTATAATATTAAAATTTTTCCATAATTTCCATATTTTTTTCCAAATAAATATTCTACTACAACTTTGACGACCGCTTAGCCTAGTGGGCAGCGACCCTGCCTGCTAGGCTGGAGGTCCCGGGTTCGAATCCCAGGTCGGGTCAGTATTTGTATGATGAATATTAATACTGGCACCGGGTCTTGGTTGTTATATGTATGTGGTGTCTTCGCTTGGTACCCAAAAATACAAGCTAATGCTTAGTTTGGGGCCAAGACGTTGTTGTGATTGTGTGTGTTATTATTATTATTATTTGTTTCTATGTTTGGTAAACTAGTTATGAAAGTCGTGCATCATTGATTGAAAGGAATCGTGCGTAAAACATTCCTCATAGTAGTATTGAGCGATATTTTTTTAATTACTCTAAGTGTTTTTAATGTAGTGTAGATGATTGTATTTTTTAATATAAATATTAAATATAATATATTTTGTTATTATTTTATTTTATGCTTTGATTTTTTCGTTAAAACGTTCTATTTCAAAAGCGAAAATAAATTAATTGACTCAAAAACTTCGTAACTTTTTTCGCTCTACAAAAAATGATATTTTTGTAAGCGTCCTTGACGGAATCTTAACAAAATCGAAAACTAGAAACAAAGATAATTTCACTTATCTAAGTTTTTTTTATTTTATATTATATTATATATTATATATCTAAGTATTTTTTCTTTTGCCATAGATATGGCAAAAGAAAAAAAATCCAATCAGCTAATAAACGGGAGAGGGGTTAGCTAACCCGCAGACCAGTTTTGATTTTTCACGTCGGGCTGCAGTTTTCAGATACGATCTCTACTAAAATAACTTTCCACCTTTGCTTGCAATTGCAATAAAGAGTTAAGGTACGTAATTAAAGAAAGTTCCAATAACGCCTCGAGTTGCCTCTGTGAAAGAGTTCAAGGTGGCGGCCGTTTGTTCAACTTTGCAGGGTCACTACAGTAACTCCTGATTGTACGGTTGTTCTATATTAATTTAGGCTGTGGTGAAAGATGATGATTATTACTATGGTATGGTAGATTACCGGGAGATGTTTCTGATTAATGGAAAAGATGGACGTATTACAAAGACCGTATTAGAATAAACTTTTGTCATTGAAAATGACTATCATATCCATTTCACGGGAGACGTATTTTTAGCCATAACTCCAAGGGTATGAAGTAATGAAAGAAGAAACTATGAAAGAAGAAAGATCAATAATTTAGTTGCGCATCGTATGACACCAAAATTTTGGAAATCAGTTTAGTAGTTTTCGAAAAAAATTGGAAAATGTAAAAAAAATCGAGATTTTTTCGGATTTTTTTTTTACTAAATCCAAATTATTTCAAGAACGGGGACCGATATCGAAAATTAAAAAAAACAGTATCTCGGCCATTAACGTAGCTACGGTTTGAGACCAAGTTTTTGGAAATCGGTTGGTAATTGTAAGAGAAATTATTTCCGAAAGATGAGATTTTTTGGTCGATCGCTGGTGTTTGTGGATATAAGTTACTATATTTCAGAGGGTATTCGTCGGATCACTTCAAAGTGTTGTACAAAAAGTTAGTGGGCGTCGGTAGCTACAGTTTGAGACCAGAATTTTGGATATCGGTTGGAAATCGAACAAAAAATTTGACATCACATGTTAGATTTTATGGACGATCGGGAACTTGTTAACATTACGGTTATCGCCTTTCGCCCTGTATTCGTTCGAATGCTTCATTATCGAGTTCAAAACGTTTAAGGATATCAGAGGCTGCAGTTTAAATCGTGGCAATGCCACGATTTCGTGGCAATGAAATAAAATAATCTGTGAAAATGGGATTTGAGTAGGTTCATTTTCAATGAAACCGATGGTTGCGGGGACTGCAAGATCTGTGGATTTTTAATACCATATAGGTAATATAGTAACTGTAAGTACACTGCTGCAGACAGCATGTCTGCTTCAACTATGGACCCCTGAATGAAATCAGAGCAAATCGACTTTGCGTGTGCGAAAGTGCGTGGAGATTGGGTCTCGCGACAGTAATAACGGGGCTACAGGTTGTCATATAAGTTTATATTAACGTGAACTGGTGAAAGATGCCTTTATCACTGGCACCCAGCAAGTGGTAGATATATAATAACAAATAAATAAAATATATAGGCATTAGTGGAGTATATGACTGGAGTGTCGCGATAGCCCAAAGCGAAACGAAGCTGTCTTAAATTTATAAGGCCATAAGGCTATGGTTCGAATCCGGCCGTGTACCAATGAGTTTTTCTGACTTAAGTACATAACTATCACTGACTCCGTGCCTCGGAGAGCACGTTAAGCAGTCGGTCCCGGAAGCAATAGATGGCGGTCGTTACAATCCCCAACCCGCAGTGGAACAACGTGGTGGATTCAAACTCCAAGCCTCATCATCCTGGGGGAGGCCTAAGCCCCTGCAGTGGGGTAAAAATGGGCTGATGAAGTGAATTGAAGGAGTATATGAGTCTTCTATGAATTGGGTGCTTATTCTATGTTTTACAACGACAAACGGAGTAAATTTTTTTTGTTGATTTTAATATAAAAATAAGTTACAACTCTAAGATGTCTTGATTTGTGTATACCGGGATGTTATTCATTATCAGTTTAATTATTATATAGATCAACACTTGTGGGACAAAATACAGTGCACTTTAGCTCTCCGGACATATCGTTACTTCTCAGATACGCCTTCAATAATTGCTGCAGCGTGGTTGGTTGCTGTGGAGATCAAGGAACCAGTATACACGTTTCCATTTAATATGTACCTGAGAACAAAGAAATAAATTTATGAATAAAAAAGCGTTGGATGCTTCCCGGACAAGTGAACAGATGATCTAAAGCACCATAGTGAGGGTAGTCGTATGCGAAAGGCGGAGGACCGTGTGTGGTGCCGCGCTTTAGGAGAAGTCTATAACCTGCTATGGAGAGGCACAGGCTGATGACTATGATAAATTTAAAAAAAAAATGAGAAGTATATTATGTATTAAAATAAGGTACAAAAGCTCCGTAGCTATTTGATTAAAATCGTAACTTCGTATACCAATTGAATATGATGCGTTGATATAAGTTTGAGGCAGTGATATTTGTTGTATATTTCGAAAAGTTGCAAGGTTAGCTATTGATTTTTTTTTAAAGTATTTTTACTTATTTTAACTTCTCACTTTTTTGTACAGCATTCAAATTAGTTTTTGTATATTGTAGAAATAAGTATAAAAGTTTTGAAACTTACTGACATTCGTTGTTTTTAACGGACAAGGGTTTTTATTTAAAAATGTAATTTGCATTTGGAACCAGGACTTTTTGAATGCGCCTTCGTGGTGACGTTTTCACACAAAGTAATAAATTCATTCTTGTATAACTCATTTCAAGATTACGTTACATAACTACGAAAAAAGATATTTGACTAATTGACTATGGTGCTTATGTTCATTGTAATAGGTAATAATGTGAGTAAATTACATTTAAACAACTTACCGACTGAGAAGCAGTCCACTGACGTACGTATCATTTGAAATATGTTATAACTAAAGCTTTTAAAAGCTATGTTTGTTTCAGTTTTAATTCAAAACAGTAATATAATATAAAATAAAATATTTTTGTCCATCGAATTCGCCAAGTATGCGGAGCGGAAGTACGATAAAAAGTAAGCGGAAGGAAAGGAAATATACAGGATGAGGTTTTAATGACCAGCCAAATTTTAATATAATGATCTTTGGTAGAAAACCGATAGCCGTCTTGTTTCCTTTTATTATCGTTCTATAGAAAAATATTAAGATATGACTACACAAATCTTCCTCGGGAAAACCAATAACTCTAGTCACCATTCATGCCCGCCGCCCCATTCCGTTTCAAGGCCTCGGGCGCATACGTTTACTATAGCGTTAAGAAGGCAACCAAACGTTATAAAATAACACTGCAGATAAAATAATTTATTATGAAAATGTGACCCATATTTTTTATTTACTCAATGAGGTCTAATGGTGATATCTAACATCTAGAAAAAATTTGGCCGGTTACTAAAATCTCACCTTGTATATTTTAGTAATTTACTTTTATTTATTATTTAAGCATGTACAATAAAAGTCGAGGATGAGCGATCTCTTTTAGCAGGTGATAAAAAAACCAATATTTATTTTTTAATTCAATTTATTTGGTAATTCTCTAGCGTTACAGTTAAATATTACACTATCAATATACCTATATATATCCATATAAATAAGGTATGAAACAACTTAGATAAAAAATGTAAGGAAAGAAAACGTATAAAGGGAGAGAAGCGTCTAGAACTTGGTGTCACGTGTAGCGCTTTGTGCCGGAGACTGTTGATAAATGTATCGAGAACGGGTACTACAAACATCCGTTCAAAGAAAACCGCGTCGTATCAGAATGCCGTAATTTTTCTTTGATCCCCCACAAAACGTGCGACGTTCTAGTGAAAAACACGACCTATAAATATGTAGATGTGATTATTTTCTCGTAAATAATAAAAGCGGCGTGGTGGATTTAATCTTCAAGCCCTCCTCACCCTGGAAGGAGGCCTAAGACCCTGCAGTGTGTTATAGTGGGCTGATGGGATGGAAAGGAAAATAATGAATATATAGAGAAATATATATTGAGTACATAAATTAAGTTACTATGTGAGGATTGATTTTTCATTTTTATTCTTACCACACACCGAGCTTTGAAATAATTCAATAGAGGATTATCTCTCGCCGTTTAGTTACATAACCAAAGTTAACACATTTGAGAGATAAGGTATAGAGACAGGCAAGATACTTGTATGACCCACAAGATTGGTTGCCTAGATGTTTTGTAGTGTCTATGAGTCGCTAAGTTTATTTATTTATTCAAAGCAAACTTAAAGCTACACATGTTTAACAAGCGTGCGCCTTCTAGTCTACTACGTCGGTGGTACAACTTCTGAGCTGTGTACGGATGAATATTAAAAAAAATCCTGTAACAAAATACTGTACTTAAGTTTTAAGTATAAACATTATATTTAATTGAAATTGTTTAATTTATATATTTCCAGTATTTTCAGAATTTATCTTTTGAAAATTAAGTCATCAATCTCGTGATATCCGCATAATCCGTTAACGTCTTGCACTTCGAGAATCGAAATCGAAACAGACGGATTGACTTTATTTTTAATCCTTACATACTTTAACATTCACATGGCTACTGCTTTTTAATCCTTGGTTTCACTTTGAGATCACTCGGTAGGTACATTTTACTTCCAATTACAGATTTAAACTAACCGGTATACCACCGCCATCGACTCGTTGATTCCACAAATTGTCACACATCCATAATTATTGATATTCGTAATTATTTGTATTTTAACATACAATCAAATGCAATTTTCATATGTTGATTGTTAAAATTGCATTTTGATTTTTAATCTTCATCAGCCCATTTTTACCCCACTGCAGATGCATAGGCCTCCCCCAGGGTGAGGGGGCTTGAAGCTTAAATCCACCACGCTGCTCCACTGCGGGTTGGGGATTGTAACGACCGCCATCTATTGACAGCGTCCGCGATCAACTGCTTAACGTCCTCTCCGAGGTACGGAGTCAGTTATGTACTTAAGTCAGAAAACTCATTGGTACACGCCCGTATTCGAAGCATGGCCCTATGGCCTTATAAATTTGAGACAGGTTCGTTGCGCTTTGGGCTGTCACAACACTAATAATTGCGATGCTAATGATTTGGTAAGCTTTCATTTCTAATTAAATTAGGAATGTTTTTAGTTTGAATATTTGGCAATTTAAAATAAATAAAAAAGACATTCAATTTTAATTCAATATAGCGTGAGGGCTTTTTCATAAAAATCACTAACATCTACGTGTTAATTTTTTTTGTCTAATTCACAAAGCCTGTTGTAGAGTGCAATAAATTTTCCGAACCCATATTTCATTGTTTATTTTCACACAGTAAATCACGGTGAAGGCATCGTCTTAATTCGCGTTCAGTAACAAATTACGTACTTTTTTTTTCTCGTCTTCGACTGAACAAACTTAATTCAAATGAAATGGTCCCAAAAAGTCCATCGACTGTTAATTTCCCATAAAATTTACGATAAAGTGACAAAAATACATTAAAATTATGTTTTGGATCCAAATAAATCATAATATACGAACGGTGAGTATGTAGTTTTCTAGGTAAATATATTTACAAAACTTCTAATTTAGCGCCATATATCAATAATAATATTACCTCGGATATCTAACACACAGCCATTTAGTCCCAAACTAAGCAGAGTCTATATCATGGGTACCTACTCGACGACTGTTGGCGGTTTTTATTGACGTCGAACCGTTGGAAGGAATTAGCTTTTATTGTGTAATATATTTTTCGGAAAACAGCTTTAAATTTTGGCTATTTTTTTATATTTTGGTCACAAACTTTAAACTTTATTTTTAAGTAAAAAAATGCCATTTCAAAAATCAGAGTTAGTTGTTTTTAGTTTAAAGTGAAGTTATATTATTTTATGTGAAGACTGTTTTCTGGTTATTGTGATATGAAGGTTTACCATTTAAGCCATTTACCAGTACAAGTTTTCTCTTTTCCCATGAATCCTTTTACCAAAAATATGCAAAGACAATTGTAAATTAAATAAATGTTTTGTTTTACAGTTTTTTTTTTTATTAATGAATTTGTAATATGCAAAGGACAATTGTAAATTAAATAAATGTTTTGTTTTACTGTTTTTTTAATTCAAAGCTGAATTTGCTTTTTCAGATATAAATAATATAGAAAATTCGTGAAACAGAAACACATCTGTAGGGGCTTGGCCTATGAAAATCCAGTTTATAGAAAAAAAAAAAAAATACGTAATTATCTGAATTTCTCGTAAAGTAAGAATTAAGAGTTATGTTACTTCGTGAAACATTATTATTTTCATACAAATATAATTCCGTAACCGATATATATTTACTTATACAAATAAATTCCAAAAGCACCTTATATCATATTATAATAATAATAATATTTATTTATTAGAAATTAATTATTTTATGATTAATTAATAGTAATTTTGCGGCTTCCCTTTTTTAACATTACACCTTTCGCCATTCACCAGTTGTTCATGTTTTAAATACGCTGAAGTTTAGTCTTTATTTCGTTTTTACACATTTCGATTATTCCTACACAAACGAGGAAATAAATTACCTCTTTCCAATTCGATGGATTCTGTTTTCCTACGTGCTATTGCTAAATGTTTATTTAAAAACGAGAACGTCGCAGGGGATCGGCGGGGCTGTAAAGTAATTTTCTCCATTAATTTAAATACATCACATCTCATTGTCTTTCTGCAACGATCCTTTTGCGACATCATAAATTCAACAGCCGATCGGAAGTGTTGTCTACTAATTTTATTGAAAATTATTAAACATTAACTCTTCCTTAAATATAATTGGAAACGGGCCCCCACCTATATTTTAATTATAATACACTTTTGTAATGAAAGTTAAATCATAGCTAAAACGGGAAATGTATGTACGACGACAGAGAGGACGAAAGACGAAATTTTTTTTTACCGTGCCCAAAAAAGTTTCTCTTCGAAAAGTTCACGATTTTAAACTTTTTCGTTTCATTTCTTCGTGAATGGTATGTCGTAAATTTCAAGTCTGTTGGTCTTCTAAAAGCTATTTTGAATTTGGACAATCCATGAGAAAGTATGTGAGGAATTACTCAGTGAAACTTTGATAACAGAATAGAATTTGGAACCTACAATTTGGAAATTAAACATTTTCAGGCATTCGTAATAGAGATGTAGAAAGTTCAAAAGTGTCTAAATGACTTCTAAAAATGGGTCTCGGTGCATGGCAGCCGTTTACTCGACTTGGCAGAGCCACTAGCTGCGTGTACTACTTATGTTTTTATAGATCTCTCCTACGATCTAAATGGTAAATTCGGTGTAAATTGGTAAGCGCTGCAATCCCGTTACTTGCATATTAATTTTATATGTATCCATGAATAAACACATCTAGAAATATAATTATGTATTATAAATTAAAAAAAAACTGAACTTCCACAATAATCATCAATCTCAGAACAGCGCAGAAGTGAGTTCATTGTACATGCATAATTCATTATTAGAAATAGTATAATTATTTTAGAAGTAGTATAGTTCGCCTCAAACTTTATGACGGATCGGAATGCAATGCTTTAAGCTTGCGCAGTTACAGTCATGTACCCCTCGCTCCACTGCGTCTCGATACACCTAAAAGTGCCAAGCTCTCTATGGCCGCGCGATGTATGTTGTACATTTTAGTAGATAAAAGTTATTTTAAACGATGCCGCTTAACTACTACTTTGCCCTGGTACAATCGAAGGAGCGTGCGGGTATTGAAAAGCTTTACACTTAAGAAAATTTAAGTAAAGTAAAGAAATTCTATCACAGTTAAAACATTATTAAGCTAAATATTGAAAAAAAATCAACGGATCTCCTGCTTTCACACGAACTTCTAACGACATTGGAAATGAACCTAACGGAATAAAGTAAACACATATTTTGGATAATATTTTTCGAAATAAATTTATTCGCAAAAAAAAAATAATACAACTGTATCTGAATAAGCTTAAAACTTCGAAATATAACATTCTGTACGACATTTCGATCGAACAAACCGAATTAGTACGAAATGTAACACCGACGTATATTCGACTTTCAACTAAGGGCACCCTTAACCACTACTTCCGGTTGTCCGATTCTAACAATTTTAGTCTCAATCGATCCCCCGTCTAATCACCCCGAGCCGTTTTTTTATTTTTTTCTTATTCGGACCTAGTTCTCGAGATAACGGGCTCCCAAAATGAAAATCAGGGAAAAATTTGCGATTTTTTTCGTTTTTTGCCGATAATTTTTTGGTTTTTGAACTTTTTCCAAATTCTCTTATGCCATCTTGTAGAGCTCGCCGAGTTGCGTCTTTTGACACAAAGTTCATCCTGATATCTCGAAAACTCTTTGTGCAATCTGCCTGTCTCACAAAACTCTCAAATGACCCCCTATACTCCAACGAAATTAGAGTCATTTCCAATGTTGAAAACCGTGTAACTATAGCATGACAATATAGCAAAACTAAAGAAATTCTTTACTTTACCTAACCAAGTTTAAAGACAAAATTATATTCGGTTGATGAGTATGGAACTTATAAGCTATAAAAGTTTATCTCTATCTTTCTCTTGAAAAAAAAACATTATTTTAAACGGCCTGACGTCACAGGCCAGTACACCTTTCGATATTGTCCCCTGTATATGTATTTAGAAAACTTTCGTATTATTAATTTAAAAAAAATTTTCAAGTCCCTTAATAAGTCGTTCGTACTAGCCTAGCGTGTCTATAACGATAATCGGTTACTCCAGCGTGCAATTAAATCCAAAAGACAAAATCAACTATGTCTACTAATCTACCAAAATTCTGGTTTGTGCTACTAACAAATAGTGGAATTTTTTCACGATTATGAAAAAATTGTTTTGCTGAAGATTTCTGTCATACCACACTCATTCACAGAGCTTGTCGACCCGCACTCGTCAACATTGTCACGCGAACAGTATTAATTCTTTGACATTTTAATCGACTTTATATATTTTTTTATTGAGTACGAATACAACAATAGAAGGCGTCGAATTTCATGAGACAGCTGAGTCAGAGTGGAAACGTGACGCGAGCGGCGGACCATGCGTTCCGAAACCGCGAGTCATCTACGAATAAACGGCACAAAGTTTAGATCAAATATTTCTCGCATACACAAGATCGCATTTACGAAAATATTTCGACTACTGATGTTAGAAAATACTCGACTAGTCCTCTTGGTTTATTTATACAGTGAAATTTGTCGCTGCATGTGTAAAAGGATTCAAATGTTTTATTTTCATTTATTTAACGACGACCGCTTAGCCTAGTGGGTAGCGAACTTGCCTACGAAGCTGGAGGGCCCGGGTTCGAATCCCAGGTCGAGTCAGTATTTATATGACGTATATTAATACTGGTACCGGGTCTTGGTTGTTATATGTATGTGGTGTCTTCGCTTGGCACCCAAAACACAAGCTAATGCTTAGTTTGGGGCCTAGACGTTGTTGTGATGTATACGTGTGATGTATATGTATTTAAAACTAAATCTATTCGCTGGAAACCGAATGAATAAAATATTTTTACTCTACTGGTTATAATGATTTGTTTCAAAAGACTTTTTGGTGTTTTGCCGCTTCGCACCGCTTCGCTTTTAACTTTGAAATGGTAGACCGTCAACGTATTGGCCGAATTTTAAATTTATTGGTATATATTATTCGGCCAGTTAGTCGATCGATAGACACTTCATTTATTTCAATCTGAATTTTAATATAAATGTCAAAGATTGTTTTAGAAAATTCAAAGTTGCCGACGTAACCGAAGCGATCAGTAAGTTGAAGTGGCAATGGGCCGTCACATTTGCCGTAGAACAGATGATCTGAAGCACCATACCTGGGGTGATTGGATGCGAAAGGCGGAATACCGTATGTGGTGGCGAGCCTTGAGAGAGGCCTATATCCTGCGATAAATCTACCATGGATGTATCCCTACGCTGAGTCTAAACGAAACCGTCAACGCTAATCTCTATGTATATAAAGCAAATAGGCTAACTGGTATCTGTGAGTTGCATTAATAACAAGTTATTAAAACCTATTTATGAATATTTAAAATTTTTTTTTATTTTAACAATTAAATATAGATTTATTTAATTTAATATTAAATTTTTAATGATATATTTTACATACTTAATACACAATAATATAAGCTAAAAATAACCAGTGCCTGGCGAACCTGATGCAAAGGTACCCATAACGCTCGCGGCATTTCCGCGCTGGATCGCTATGGCGAGCCTCTGCATCAGAAACGACCCCGAGCGAGGGTCACACCCCCTCTCCTTAAGTCGGCGACCGATGCTCTTAATTAAATTAAAGATATAGGATACTTCTAAGTTTGAGTATTTATGGTGTTTCAGACGGGCCGCGGACTCAGCGGCCGCCCCTGCCACACGCATTGTTGAGTTGAGGTGGGAGAGAGCGAAAGTGCTCATGCAAGTTGCGTCCCATAATAAGCACCTCCCTTTTTCCCAAGGCACCAGGGTCAAACCATCAGGCCTCTTTCCGTACGTGCCACTAAGACCCCGTGGTTCGGTAACACAGGGCACATTGGCCGAAATGAGGGCGCGACGAATGATATCATTAAATTATCATAAAATTTTTAATATATTAAATATTTAATATTCGATTAATTATTCAAATAACGAAGCGAGGCCCACCTCCAATTTACATGGAACTGGCATAATCAAACAATATGTATTGAAACGAATGTACTGTGGATACGCTCTAATTAATATAAACGACATATTATGTTAGTTTTATGTAATGGGAACCCGAGTGGCACTTTGTATTTCTATGTTTAAAAATATTCCTGCCTATTGAGAAAATCGCATATACCATCACACTGCCTATCTAATCCAATATCCAAATCATATAGAGCCGAAAACACAACGCACCAAAATAAATTATGCGAGATCGCATCTGAAACGCAGCATCTAAAATAGCTTAGCATGTGTCTGTGTGTCACGACGTCCTCTAATTTAGTTCGTCGTAGTAAACATTACGAAAACTTTAATATCAGTCGGAATATTATTTGGTGTGTATAAACTTTCTTTTTCGCTCAGTATATTGAGTCAAAGACATAAACGGAAGTCGTCGTCAAAACGACTCTTCAGAGCTTAAGAGTCCAAACACGTGGTTACGTCATTGAGAAGTTCCCCTAGACTGCCTGTCATTTCCATCACTAGATCAGCTATAGGTTACCGTAATATTTTATTTTCTATGAAACTACACCAATGCGCCAAGTTTTATTAAAATCGGTTAACAGTGAATGGGTGAAATCCAAATAAACGAGATTCCTCTAATATTCTGCCTTTGGACGAGGAATATTTTCTTCTTTCAATGGGACTAATCTTGAGAAGTGTCGTGATAGCCCGCGTACAGCAAACCTGTTTTAAATTTTAGAGGGGCGTGTGGCCGTGGGTACATTTCGGGCGCGTACCAATGAGCTTTTTTGACTTAAGTACAGTATTATCACTGACTCCGTGCTTCGGAGAGCACGTTAAGCAGTCAGACCTGGTTGCTGTCAATAGATGGCGGTCGTTACAATCCGCCAACCCGCATTGGAGCAGCGTCGTGGATTTAAGCTGCAAGCCCCCTCACCCTAGGGGGAGGCCTAAGCCCCTGCAGCGGTGTATAATGGACTGATGGCAAGCCAAGGCAACCATGAGACCTAGGTAAACATTGAGCAAAAGGCACATCTGATCGAATTTCTTATCCTAAAAGTTTTCATTTTACTTTCCGTGGCAAAAGTCGTAGGCGCGAATGATTGTTATTAATCTCAAAGAAATTTCATGTTCAGACATATTTTGTTAGATGCAAGACTTGCTGTGTCGAGGAAATTATACTTAAACAGGAAAATGTCGTCGTACAATAACGATGCATTGCACTGTTTCGACGTGGAAATCTACAATATATATTTCTCCCTCTGTTCTTCTATGATTAGCTATGACCCAATAAAAATAGATCAAATTGAATTTCTTGGGGATATCCTTATTTTGATCTATTCAATATACCCTGAAAATACCCTGAATTTGAGCCGCGTTTGTTTTTTTTTATAGTCGATAAAAGCGATTGAATTCTAATTTTTGACAATTATCACAAAAAAAATCTTAAGGAACGTTTATTGAAAAAAATGTAGATTAAATTATACACGAAAAAGATTGAATTTTCACAGGACCAGGACAGACGTACACTATATATTATTATAATAAGCGATTTTCAAATACATTGTGTCATTTCGATTATTGTTTTTGTCGTTTATTTCCTAGACTCTCACAAAATGGTAAAAAGCATAATTGTACGTTCAAATTACTTTAAATAAGTAGACTTGTTCATAGGTATTTAAAAAAATCTGTGATTTCTGCTAATTATACGACCCACAAATAAAACTGTATATTACGTCTATTTAGCATTCATCCATCTATTTTGACCGCATCACGACTTGACACTTGGCCAAGAAATAGACTAACGCTTTTTTTGTTACCTACTACGTGTGTCGGTTTCTATGGTCACAGACCTAGAAATATTGTGGAGATCGTCTAATCTACAATAGAGCGCCCCCCTCCATACGTTTACTTACTATGCTTTATTATAGTTTGACCGAAACCGCTGTACCGCGCCTTAGGTATGTGCGCGGCGAGGAGGGAAGGCAGCTCATAAGCGTTGACGACGGACTGACAGATCAGGCAGATCTGCTTCCCTCCGCGGGCGCACGTACCTAAGGCGCGGTGCAGCTGTTTTGGTCAAACTATATGTTCGTGTGTAGCACCTAATTTTTAAATTCTGTGATCTTGTAAACTGTAATATTGAATAACATATAACACAGCTCCTGGCAGATGTGAAATATCTAAAATGAATACTTTTTAAAGTGAAATAGAATTTTAAAAAAATTTAAAAAATATATACTATGTATATAATACACACCAACATTCATCTCCTCATTCATTCACATACACATGTAACGACTTTGGAGCTGCAGCTACTCTTGTCCACTTGTGGTACAGGAGGACCTTTGAATTGTAATTTAATATATATTTATTGTTCACTTATTGTTTAGCCGCATCTTTACTGTGCCATTTGTCAATTTGATTTTTGACTTCCACAGGATATTATTTGTCTTTCCAGATTTGAATTAGGTAATAATTAACTTATAATTATATAATTACTAAAGAATTATAATTAATTAGTATGAAAATATATATATGTAAAATATACTATAATACTATACAAGTAACATATCAACTAGGCGATCACGCGACATTGTGCTCCAATATTTTAATTAATATCTTCAGAAAAAACTTATTTTATAACGTAAATATATCGTAAATGTAATCTGTGACTAACGCTGAAGTGTTTAGTGCATTAAACCGAATATATAAATTAAGTTAAAATATATAAATTGAGCTAAAATACATTGTGTGCTGTATGAGTGATGTTCTTCGCAGTAAACGCGTAACCGACGCGATCTCCACGGCGCTTACGACGTTTTGGACGCGGGGTCGAGCTAAGTAACCCCATATGTTATATCTTTAAACAATTTTAATTTACTCAAGTACCTACATTTTTCCAAGACTACTATTATATCAAATTTTTATTAAATTTGGCATCTAATTGCGCTGGGTGTAATAACAAAATAGAAAACTCAAATTATTTGGTTTGCATCAAATGCAATAAAACATACGATCTGTTATGTATCAAAATGAGCACAGAGACTTTTGACAAAATTAGCGAGACGGATAAGGGACAATGGTTATGTCCCTTGTGTGTCTGTTCGCGCCGTAAGGGTAATAATGCGTCTACCCCTCTGCGGGATAATAATACATTTATAAAGGCCAGTAATAGTGATAATATCAACTTGATCCGTGGTAGCAACGGCCCACGCGTAAGCAAACCAAAGAGTACTGATACCGAGTCTTCAGCGCCATCATTAACATCATACCAGCAACTTAATATAACACAGCAGCTAATGGACCTAAGAGGCTACTTTGATTCTAAATTAGACACCATTAAGAAAGAAATTTTGGAGGATTTGGCCAACAAGATAAGTTGTTTCGAGGTCTCAATACAACAGATTAAAATACAGCAAGAAAATATCAATAAAGAATTTTCTGACTTGAAATCTGAAATGACTGACTTGAAAGCAGAAAACTGCCAACTAAAATCCAGATTATCAGACTTTGAAAAAAATCTCAATGATGTCGAACAGCGTGCGAGGCTGAATAACCTCGAGATTTTTGGCATACCGGAAAAGAAAACCGAAGCTTTGGTGCCCCTCGTGTGTAAGGTGGCGTCGGTACTGGGAATGACAGTAAATAAAGAGGACATCGATTTTGCTGCGCGCCTCCCATCCCGTAATAGACAAGTTGGACTCCCGAAAACAATTATTGTCCGATTCAGATCGCTGCATCTTCGAGATGGTCTCCTTAGCGCGGCCCGTAAAAAGCGCGGTTTGACTTCATCAGATATTGAAATTCCTGGCGAGAGCAGACTCATTTACATAAACGAACATTTGACTTCAAGGAATAAGGCTCTACTTAAGGAGACAAGGACCAGATACCGAGATTTGGGGTTTCAGAACGTCTGGACACGCAACGCAAAAATATATATACGACATCACAGCCAAGCTCCTGCTATACGTATATTCAATTCGGAAACATTGGAAAAGTTACAAAAAAGTCACTAGTTTATGTTTTATATTCAATAATTTATTTTATTACATTTTTAGATTGCACACTCGATGTATCAAAAACAAATATATCTAACACAAAACACATTACAACTAAAACACAAATCACACACATTTATTCTGCTCTGCTATGGCTAAATAATTATCTAATTTTAGTTTTCCGTGAAAGCTTCGGGAATCATTACATGCATTGTTTTAACAAACGTAATAACTTTATATTATGTTGAATTTAAAGGTGTATCTTCAGAATTCCCGCAGTATCCGCGGAAAGCTTGTTGAATTTAATCATGGGCTTCTTCTTCACGACTACCATATTGTGGCGATATGTGAAACCTGGCTTTTGGATGGCATTCACGACTCGGAGGTAAGCGACAACCGCTACGATGTACACAGACGAGATCGGCCGGTGACTGGAAGCGTGGTGCGGCGCGGCGACGGCGGCGCGCGCTCCGTGGGCGGCGGCGTTATGTTGTTGACGCGCCGAGAGCTCGGCGCGCGGGCCCTGGCAGCGCCAGCTAACGTCAATTATGACTTAGTGCATGTAGTCCTACAAGCTCGCGTCATGCGCGCTGCCCGTGATCTGCATATCATCTGCGCTTATCTACCGGGCTCCGGCGTTTTTCATGATGCACAGGTAGCACATTTAAATACCTATATAAGCGAATTTGTGGAGAGTTATCCAACAGCTAACTATCTGTTATTGGGAGATTTTAACTTTCCTGGCATTTCTTGGATAAGTGACCCAGATAAACCGTCGCGCTTACCTTTAAATGTCACTAATGAGTACGGTGGCCAATGGCTACAATCGGCACCTTGATCTTATATTTTGCACTATTGAAGTGATCTCGACCCGCTGTACGCTTCCAATTACCCGCGAAGACATGCCGTGCCACCCAGCGATTCACTTGGAAGTTTCCTGTGATATGTCCAGGGAAAACATTGTAAAAGACCCCAAAATAAAAGTATACAATTTTAAGAAAGCTAAATATGACGTAATAAGGTCTCGTATCTCCTCAATTGACTGGTCTACTAAATTGGGAAACGGTAATATAGACGACATTGTCACTTGTTTTATCACTGAACTGCGAGTTATTATAAACGAGGAAGTGCCCAGCTTCATGAGCAATGGCGGTGGATATCCTATCTGGTTCTCAAAATCTCTTATAAGTATTGTCAAGGAAAAATATAAATTTCACCAACTATGGAAGAAATACGGAAACACATTAGATTATGATGCTTTTAATTTACTTAGGAAACGTCAAAAAAATGTTCAGCGTGAGTGCTGGACACGGTATGTAAGTAGCTGTGAGAATTCTATTTCAAATAACCCTCGGCGTTTCTGGTCTTACACTAACTCTTTACGTAAAAACCGTGGGGTCCCCTCTCAGGTAATTTTCGGGAATCGTGTAGCTAATGGGGGAGTTGAGATGTGTCAAAGTTTTCTGGAATACTTTTCATCTGTTTTCACCCAGCCGCAGTCCCGACAATCCGTTGCTGACACGTCTTCGTCTAATTTAATTGATTCAATTAATTCCATAGCTATATCACATAGACTAGTGGCTGGATATTTAAATAAATTAAATCCAAATAAAGGAGCTGGGAGTGATGGGATACCCTCAATTTTCGCGAGATCGTGTGCGGAGGAGCTTGCGGTACCATTATCAATAATTTTCAGGCGGTCCATTAATAGTGGAGTTTTCCCTCAAAAGTGGAAGGAGGCTTATATTACTCCTATCCATAAAAACGGCCCGCGAGAAAATGTCGAAAACTATAGACCCGTCTCAATACTCTCTGTTTTTGGAAAGGTCTTCGAATGTATCGTTTATGATCAATTATATCCAGTCGCTGCGGCTTACATTCCGAGCTCACAGCATGGTTTTATGCGTCACAGGTCTACCGTTAGTAACCTTGCCGTTTTCTCTGACTTCATCGCACAGCATATGGATAAAGGTTTCCAGGTCGACGTCGTTTACACCAACTATTCAAAATGTTTCGACCGCATCCACCATGGCACTTTGATATCAAAACTGAGTAATATCGGCGTGCACGGCGACCTCTTGAGATGGCTAATATCATATCTCGAAAATCGACTGCAAGCTGTAAGAATAGGGGTTTTTAAATCCAACTTCCATTTAATTCCATCGGGCGTCCGACAAGGATCACACCTAGGTCCACTATTATTTAATATTTATTTACATGATATCGAGTCCTGCTTTATGTTTTCAAATATATTAATGTATGCGGATGATAAGAAAATTTTCATGCCGATAAGTTCTGCTGCTGATTGTGACAAACTTCAATCGGACCTTGATAGGCTAGCCGAGTACTGTCAACGTAATTATCTAGATTTGAACGTGAAAAAATGTCAAACGATCACCTTCACCAGAAAATATAATTTCATAACCCATAATTATAATCTTAGCGGTGCTGTGATTCCTAGGGTTGAACTCGTCCGTGACCTCGGTGTTATGCTTGATTGTAAGTTGTCATATGCCTCTCATTTTGAGTATATAGTTCAAAGAGCTTACAAAATGTTGGGGTTTCTTCACAGAAGCACTAAATATTTCAAAAAAATTGAATCGATTAAAATTTTATATTTTGCTTATGTGAGAAGTATAATGGAATACGCCTCGCCTGTCTGGTCTCCTACTTATGTGACTCATGTTGCCCGATTGGAGTCTGTGCAACGCGGTTTTACACGCCGTTTAAATTATCGCCTTAGACGAGAGGGAGACTACGCTAGCAGACTTAAATTCTTTCACCTGATGTCTCTGGAGGACAGGCGTATTGTCGCCGATATGAAGCTTCTCTATGATGTGGTAAGATCAGCGGTGGACTGTCCTACACTGACAGCGCGGATAGGTTTATGGGCTGGCACAGTGCGAACGAAAAAAGCGCGCTCCTTGATTGCCGGTACAACGCATACAAATTACGCCAAACACTCAGTGATATATAGACTTGTACAAACATACGAGGGGACTTTCGGGGATCTTGATATATTTTTCCTTAGCCGCAATAAATTTATTAATCTTGTCTGTAATCGTCTGCCCTCCTCTCAGAGCACTGGCCAGTGAGCAGAGTACACAAACATGCATGCACGCACATTCACTTCACACACGAATGCACTCATAAACACACACACAAGCTGACACATGCACATAGACGCACACGCAAGTGACATATACACAACACACACATTCATAATTAATTCCCAAATTTTTATACATCTTATTTAAGTACTTTCTTATGTTTGTAAATTGCTATTTTTAACTTTCTAATTATTCATCGCCTTGTATGAAATGTAATTTGCGTAAACTTGTAATTGGCTTTGTAGATGTACATTCAAAGACTTTAAAGTCTCGATTGTTTAGCTGTAAGTTTACTTCGAATAAATAAATAAAATAAAATAAATACTATATTATTATTATTATACAATACATCGGAAAGTAACATGGGCCTGAGTTCTTCTTACAGAAAAACTCCGGATACTTTCTCAAAATATTTTTATTGAAATAATTTATGGCATAGTGCTCTTACGCATTGCAATAAAAATTTAAAAAATACAGAAGTGAGAATAGATGATAAAATATACAATTAGTGTCTAATAAAAGTGAGAAAGAGTCGAGCCATCTCCCATCCAAACGTTCCCTTAGATATTTCACATCACTTCTCTCTTACTCTCTCTCTCTATCTCTACTTCCGATATAAATGACATCCTGTTACAATCACCAGATGAGGGTTATTGATTTAGTCACATAGGAACCAAACCAATGTCAACTTTTTCGGAAAGACACAGTGGAAGAGTTTTTAATTTTTATGTGCGTAAAGATTAAAAGCTAGCGACGTTTCAAATACGAATCGTTTTGACCTGTGTTTTAAAGTTCACATTGGAATGACTACATTGTTTGAACTGCGCCTCACATGTGCCCACCTCCTTCTCCAGATAACGGCAACATTTCTTATGTGGATAAATCATAAGCAAATGTAATAAAGGTAAATATAAATGAACAGTTACGTACCTAATATCTAAATACTTGTGTGGGTGTTAGATAATCCTTTAAATTCTATACAAAACGTCACCAAAGACCCGGTGGTTTGAGGGTTGGTTTTATTCTCTCTTTTGTAAAGCGGAGTCGAAGGGTTGTTTCCCTGAAAGAATCTATTTATTAATGTCTATCAAAGTGGCTCTTTCATCTCTTTGAAACGTGTTTCCCGTGAAACCGTAATCGTTGTGAAATAAATATCTGTCGCAATATGGAAAACAGTAACATGGCTTCATGAACAGTGAGGTGATATTTGTATCTATCTACGTTTCTGGCGCCGAATTTCTATCTGGACATGTATGTGATCGGAGGGTGTAGTTATAGTATGTATATTTTTATGTATAAGATATTTATGTTTGGGATCGGCAGAATATCAGCGATGGTCATGTTCGCCAGCGGCTGACCATCATTAGGCTGAGTTGATTCCGTTTGCCACCAATTTTGTACGCTTCGTAAAATAAGCTTTTTTAAGAATTTCTGCAACTGCTTTTTTGGTTTTTGGCAATAAATGATTTTATTATTATTATTATTATATAAGAGATACTTGGACTTTTTTTTCATAATCCTGATCCTCATACTTGCTTAAAATTATAGTTTTATTTAAATCTAAATTAATTATATTATAGTTTCGATAAATTTGTGCTGACGTGTGCTCGTTGGGTAATATATTTTTTTGGAAAACATAATGATTTTACTGGAAAAAGGGTTTTGATAATTATAGATTCTAAGTTAATGAATGTGTCTATGCCAAAAAGCAAATTAATTTAACAGCAGCTTTTGATTTTAGTGTTTTAATCTCAGGTTTTAATAGATTCATAAATGTCAGTTAACAGTATCGAAGTGACATTTTGCCATCGTTTCGCAATTTCGGGAGGTTTAAACCGGCGTGGGAACCTTGCGCACTGAAACTCGGACTAAAACTCGCCATCTTACACCAGGTAGCTATAGTATGAGTGGTTAGACGGTAAACGCAGAAGAGAGCATGGTCTATGATAAATTATTCGTATAATACTATGTTTTTTTTAAATTCCATTATTGAAAAAAAACTTCATTTTTATCTTTAATATATAGTCATTAAAAAAAATCACACTTGCAAACGCAGTGAAATTAAAGTCAGAACAAAAGTTTCAAATGAAATCGTAATTTAAAAAAAAAACAGTTTTTCAGTAACTTATATCATTTAGTTTCTTCGTGGACCACGAGGTGACATTCTGAATAAATTATTCCACAAATGCTATTACATTTGTGGAAGTCTTTAAAAAAGTTACATTTACAAAGTTACATTTGCTTTCAAAAAATACAAACAACCAAAGTGAGCATGCCTTCGTGCAGTTAGAGTACTATCGTATATTGACAGCGGACATGTTCTTACTGCGATAAGGTTCCTACTGCGAGGATGTTCTTACTCCGTCGCCCGAGATTACCTGAAGGCATAATATATTAGCAGCGACGTTTTTACTCTGGATCGTCGGAAATTTATATTGAGCATATTTTGTATTTATGTAATATAAAATATAAATGACAGTACACAAAATTAACCTCACTGACAACGCAGTCCAAAAGCAATTTACCGTAAATTGAACTATTTAAAATACTTATTAACTAAGACTTTCGATGTTATCATTAATTAAAATGAGATTCAATGAAAACCCAGGCTAGAAATTTATAGGCAAAATGCTCGTTATAATGAATTGTAACTTCGTGGAAACATGCTCTCTTATTTATCATTCAGGCCTGGAAAAATTGAAAAAGAAATGAAAAACGGATTCACAAACATTGAGGAAAGTAGAAAAGGTTTAATATTCGAATTTAGTCGTCTCGACTTTTAAATTAAATCAAAGTGAATTTATTCATCGGCCTGTATAATCTGAAGTATGGATTATAAGTGAACAAAATGATATCGACATAAAAACTAAGAAGGAAAATAAGTTTATTAGTGAGTAACAAGTGTAAAAATATTTAAAAGAAATACTGTGTAGTCTATTTTTAGATAACATACTAACTTTAAATACTATACAGGATGAGGTTTTAATGACCAGATAAATTTTAATTTTAACCTTTGATAAAAATCCGTTGGCCGTCTTGTTCCTTTTTAGTATCGTTCAATAAGAAAATATTCAGTTAAGACTACGTAAACCTTCCCCAAAACTACCAATATACTAGTCACCTTTCACGAGGGCGCCAGTGGACGAACACGCGCTCCGCTCACATGCCCCATGCCTCGCCCTTTCGTATGTAAGTAGAAGGTAGCCAAATGTTGTTAAAAACTATTTAGGACATAATTAATGATTATGAATATTTGACATATATTTTTGTTTAAGTAATGAAGTCTATTGGTGATACCTAAAATCTAGAAAATTTTTGGCTAGTGACTAAAATATCATCCTGCAAAAAACGAAAATATCTATAATTTATTTTTATACCAAAATTATATTTTATACCAAAATAGTCGCACCTAACGTTGTTAATAAAGTTCTTCCTAGTGGTAAAAATGTCAATATTTTAAAATACAACGACAGGTATTTCAAAGTCCATCTATATGAGGAGTGTGTAGTGGCGGATTTCCACACAAACGCTGTTAACGGTTGCACTCCATTAAACCTTAACCGATTGGCGCAAAAAAATATGATATTCAGATCAACAAAAACTAGTCCCCACTATAAACTCCTTTTATAATACTTCAAAAAGCGCGAGTAGGTACACGACTAAATGAAGAAAATCTCGGTAAAAAGTCTCGTCGAACGTGTAGAGCGAGCATTAAGGTGACGATTTTGCAGTCACAATTCATAGAAATTTTGCAGTATTCATAGAAACACAATTTGAATTTTCATCTTAGTGTGGCACACTTAAGGGATACATCTGGTAAAGCCATTTATAAACTTTTTTTTTCTTGGGTTGGAGGCATAGTTTTATTACTATAATTATATAATTAATGGAAAAATATTATATATAAATATATTATTCATCTGGTCTTACTAACATTTAGAAATATATATAAAAAAGGAATTAAAAAAGCAGTGGCGTAGATATCGAAGGGTAGATAATATAGGCTTAATAGTAGATTAGCGTAGGGTTGCTACATGTGTTTTTAAAAACAGGTTTTATAATATTTGAAGCAACGGGGATGAATAGATATTTATTTTATTATTTGCTATATTATTCTGTCGGTTGGATATTTTAATGAATTTGGGCTCATTTAAAAAGTCTTCATAATTTATAAAGTATTCATTCTCAGAAATAAGCTGAACATATGGCTACCAAATTGAACGACAGCGAAGGAGTTATACGATAAAATACTTAAATGCTTAAGTGGTTTTAGAAAGTACTTAAATTTCTAAATTTTGCCACCCAATTTACTGACCGAATGGCCGAGTGGTTAGAGACTCTAACTGTGGGACCGAAGGTCGCGGTTTCGATTCCCGCCTGGAACAAATATTCGTTTGCGTGAACACGTTTATTTCGTTCCGTGTCTGGGTGTAAAATATATATTTAAGTATTTATTATAAAGAATATTTAATTATGTATATCAGTTGTTTAGTAACCCATAAGACAAGCATAATACTTGCTTACTTTAGGACTAGATGGCGCTACGTGGGAAGTCCCATGTATTATTATTATAATTATTATTATGAAGTAAATAGAAAAATCCTATAAACGCTGCAGCTTCATGCATCTTGTTGTCAAATGTATTTGTTTTGCTTCTTCACTTCACTTCACTTCATCAGCCCATTTTTACCCCACTGCAGGAGCTTAGGCCTCCCTACGGGGTGAGCGGGGCTTGGAGCTTAAATTGTTTTGCTTAAGCCAAGCCAAATGTATTGCGAAATGTCAAGTATTCATACACAAGAAAATGAACTTGTGAATTTAACATCAGTTAACATTGTCATCGAGTTTATCTTTGTTTCTTGTAATAAAATTTTGCCAATCTCATTTTTTTTTTCAAATACAAAATTGTTTTTACTTTTTTTTTAAACATATATTGAAACGGTAATATCATCATGTTAATTACCTTAAACTTGTCTCTAAACGACACTTTAGGCACTAGTTTATAATTTGCACGAACAGCTTGCTTCTTCAGCACGAAGTTTGTTTCTTCAGCACGAAGCGTGTCCCAACAGCAGAATTATCAGAAGCCATGGAACCCGTTGAAAAATACTAACCTCGCAGTTTCTGTATTAGAATGGATGCGAATCTTTTTTACAGCGTAATCTGCAGAACGGAGCCTTTACACCAAGTTAGTAAAGTGAGGGTCTCATTACAATTTTATATAATTAATTACTTAGGTGATTCCCAAAAATACAATGAATTTCACAAGATCCAATTACTTGCTTTTAATAACATTTTTTTATATTTGACATTCGGCAGCGAAAATTTTATGATTGTGGTTTTATTACTTATTTAATCCTAAATTTTTCGACGTGATAAATGCGACTATTATGGAGATCGCATTGTCTACATCGTCCTTGCAAAATTACTTTCTGTAAACTTTAAATACTAAAGACATATCACCAGCAAACAGTACTATCCGGTGACTAATGTAAAAAGGTAAGGTAAGTTAACTTAAACTAAAAAAGAAATTGACCAAGGATTGAACCCTACAGGACGCTAATAGACAGATACCTTGGGTTCGGATAACCTTTATCCGCTCACATCAACCCTTTGTATTCTATCACTTAATTTTGACCTTAGAAGGTCAAGTGCAAGATATAAAGACCACTATCGTGATATAGTACTCCGACCAATATAACATATTCAATATAATCAACAGCCTTGAAAAGAACACAGAACGTCTCCAAAATTCTCCCAGGCTTGAAAAATGGCTGAATTAGTTCAGCAACTACATTGATTGTTAAGTAGCTTCGAGTGGAAATCAAACTGTTTGTGATGCATTTAATTGTTAAATATAAAATGATCCTGATTCAATAATAATTTTTAAAAATTTTGCTTAAAATGTTACTATCAAAATAGGTTAAAATTTAGTAGGTCAGATGTGATATGAAATATACAAAGGGACGGAACCAAAAACACATGATGCATCCACTAGTCATGTTACCTCCACCAAGTAAGCACAGCGTTGCTGTTATGAGCTATAATATCTGCTGCGTTAGTACTACGATGGAACTCGCCTTTGGAAATTATTCAAAATTGTTTTCTTGATTTTAAATTTATAACACAATAGTTCATAATGGCATAAATCACAAATTAAAACTTTACATCATGCAGGTATTATTTTCATTCAAAAAACCCAGTAACTACAATAGCAGTTCAACATGTAAATGCCCTGTTACGACAACTGGTGTAGTATGTGTGGCAACCCTGCGAAAGTGGCCGCGATGTGTGTGAGCCGAGGGCCTCGGGTAGAACCTTTTCTGGGCAATTCCTATTCAGGTCTTGTACAACCTCCATGAAACCTAAGTGCTAATAGTGATAACGCCGAGTGTGTGTATAGGGTATAGGGTACGTCCATAGAGAAATTTGGGTCAATAATTAATTTTAGGGCCCAATTGTAATTCTTTTACTGAAATGTAGGATTCATCGACGGTTATTACTACATTTCAAAAACAATATTTATGGATGAAAATGTTTTGTGAAAAATTTGATAAAAATTAAATTTGAAAAATTATCCAATATCATCATTTACATAGTTATCTCGAATCAGCAATAGGTACTCTAAAAACTTTTTAACACAGAATCGCCAATTATTTTTTTTAATAGTTATTTTTATTTATTTATATATCTATACTAATATTATAAAGCTGAAGAGTTTGTTTGTTTGTTTGTTTGTTTGTTTGAACGCGCAAATCTCAGGAACTACTGGTTCGAATTGAAAAATTATTTTTTTGTTGGATAGTCCATTTATCGAGGAAGGCTATAGGCTATACTACATTACGCTACGACCAATAGGAGTGGAGCATCAATGAAAAATGTTGCAAAAACGGGAAAAATTATTCCTTTTGAGAGCTTCTGTCGCGCGCGCTGCGTAAACGGTTGATGTTAAGCAAAAATCATGTATTACGGAATTGTACCCCTTTAAAAGTTCTAACCAAAAGTCCGCAACAGCATATGTGTATCTTTTAAGGTTAACTTACTATAACCTTTTTTATGACAATCAAATTTGTTCAACATAATGTACTATTTGCGAAGATGTTTTTTAAACGTGATATTAATCCTTATCAAATTAAATACGTTATTTGTCTTAAGCATTTCATGCATATTATAATTGCCCTTTACATCATACAATTTAAATTAATATCTTAACAGTTTTTATTGAAATTTAAAAACTATAGCGGGAGAAAATAAATTCGCTGTCTGCCTCTGTTCGTTAACTTTTTACTTCCAAACCAATAGACTTTAATACGGTTTTTAGTAATATCTTATTTTCTTATTATCTTATAATCTATTAATCTATATAATAGAAATACTTATTATAAAGCTGAAGAGTTTGTTTGTTTGTTTGATAGATTGATTGACTGATTGATTGTTTGATTGATTGATTGATTGACTGATTGATTGTTTGATTGATTGATTGATTGTTTGTTTGTTTCTTTGTTTGTTTGTTGGTTGGTTGGTTGGTTGGTTCGTTCGTTTGTTCGTTCGTTCGTTTGTTTGTTTAAACGCGCAAATCTGAGGAAGTACTGGTTCAAATTGAAAAATTATCTTTGTGTTGGATAGTCCATTTATCGAGGAAGGCTGTAGGCTATACTACATCACGCTACGACCAATAGGAGTGGAGCATCAATGAAAAATGTTGCAAAACGGGAAAAATTATTCCTTTTGAGAGCTTCCGTCGCGCGCGCTGATTGATTTGATGATTGATTGAATGATTGATTGATTGTTTGTTTGTTTGTTTGTTTGTTTGTTGGTTGGTTGGTTGGTTGATTGGTTGGTTGGTTGGTTCGTTCGTTCGTTTGTTTGTTTGTTTGTTTGAATTTGTTAATCTCTGAAACTACCAGTCGGATTTGAAAAATTCTTTTTGCCTTTGATAGCCTGATTCTAGCGGAGAGTTATAGGCTATATACATGAAAACGAACTGTCTGTCTATTCGAGCAAATCGGCTTCGACCAAAACGGCTTAACCGATTTTGATGAAACTTTACACATATAACATGATGTAATCTTTTGACTACACCCTTTGTGACATACAGAACTTTTTGTATGTCTGTCTGTACGTCCATATGTCTAAACCTATTTAAATGAAACATCAATGAATATGAAAAGAAGGTCGTTAAAACTAACAAAGTTGCTTTTTGTCCGTCTGTCTGTCTGTACGTGTATCTGTCTATTTGAGCTAATCTCCAAAACGGCTAAACAGATTTTAAGGAAACTTTGCAGACGGGAAAGAAGGTTGTCAAGATATTTGACATTAGCTACCTACTTTTTGTCCGTCTGTTTGTCTGTACGTCTATTCAATTCAATTTTATCTATTCGAGCTAATTTCCAATACGGCTGAACAAATTTTAATGAAACTTTGCAGACGTGAAAGAATATTGTCAAGAGTGTCATAAGCTACTTTTTGTGTTTGTCTGTCTGTCTATCTGTCTGTCGTTTGTCCTCTCTGATCTAGCAACGTACAGCCGAAAGTACTAAGTCTAGGAAGCTTAAATTTGGAACATAAGTTTATTTTATAACGTGAGCATTATAAAGTTAAGAAATGTTTTTTTAGAAATTTCAAACTTAAGGATGGGAATGGAGGGACTTAAATAATGACGTGTTTCAGGGTTTTTAGATTTTCACATTTTAAGAGTGGGAAACGGGAGACGAAAAATTGTATCGGTTTTTTAAAGGGTGGAAGGGGAATGAAAATTGAAAGTTTGAATGGGTGTGACCAAAATTGGTTCCAGCAAAAAGTACGTATAAACCATCTCGAACGTTAATAGTACCTATAACAGGAATTTGTAGTCTACGCAAGCGAAGCTGCGGGCGGTCGCTAGTATATATATATACTTATAAAGTAAACTTACAACCATAAATAGTTTGAAAAATTTAAAATCTAAAAAATTGCATTCTGCGAAGCTAATGACAAGTTTCCTTAAATTTATTTCTCTATAAGAATTCAATGATATTCGTCAATTGTTCGTTTGGTGCTGATTCAAAATTAGTCACATTAGTGTAAAAGTTTCGTTATTCAGTCAAAAGAGAGATATTTCTAACTTTTCAGTTTTGTTCTGTTCTTTTTCTTCTTTGACTATCCTTGTCCGTCTTCATCGTTAGAGTTTCAATGAAAGGTATAATCCAGCTAGGTCTAAAGTTCTCATCCAAATGAATGAGCGCAGACACAAAGTGGCTGCTGTAAACTGTTGAACTTGTCCCTCAACTGTCTTCCGTCTTCATTATTAGATTAACTCTAGGTCTCCATTATGTTGTATTGTCATCAGAAGTTTCATCAAAATCGGTTTACGGAAAATCAACCCTACTGTATTTTTATACCCTTACGGTTGGATTAATTGTATCCAAATTTAATCGAGGTCAATTTTGAGGTACACCTTATTCAATATAAAAAAAGAATAATATAAATCGGACTACTTTGTAAAAAGTAATGCATTGTCATACATAAAAAAAATATACGCGGTGACTTGTTAATTTCCTTCTTTTTTCGTTTCTTCCTTGAATTGTGCGATGTGAAGTAGACTTCATGTCAATTTCTATAATAAATATAATAAAATATAAAATTTAATAAAAAATAAAATATAATATGTGAAATTTCTATAATATAATAGTATATTTGCTAGTAAATTACTAACTATATTTATAGTCAGCGATAGTAAACTATTAAAAAAAATTTAAACAAATAATGTCGTCCGTCTTTCTTATAAATTACTGTACCCCGACAACGTCCGTATTGAACTGTTATTTTTTAATAACTTTGTACACTTGAAATACTCTTGCTTTAAAGTGAAACATACTCGCTTATATATTCGCTCAGTGTTCTCAGGATATAAAAGAAATATTACCTAATCCAAAGATTTTTGTCAAAGATTTTATACATGCAGCTTTTGAATCAGTTCCATTAAAAGATATTTGAATACTTTGCATATCCAATATAATAATAGTTCCAGAGCGTTGTTAGGGCTGCTCCGCTACTGCAATGCATCAGAGACGTTCGTTCGAGCATAGAACGATAGCTTCAAAGCCTGCGCAAGTTCTGACAAGGATAAGAGGTAGCACTTACAGTATTCTGAATACCATCATCACCATCATCAGCCCGCGTCTCTCCACTGCAGGATATAGGCCTCTCCCAAGGCTCGCCACCACACACGGTCCTCCGCCTTCCGCATCCAATTACCCCCGGTATGGTACTTCAGGTCATCTGTCCACCTGGCCGGGGGGCGTCCAACGCTTCGCTTTCCGGTACGTGGCCTCCATTCGAGAACTCGTCTACCCCATCGGTTATCAGTTCTACGGCAAATGTGACCGGCCCATTGCCACTTCAGCTTGCTGATCGCTTCGGCTATGTCGACAACTTTAGTGCTTTGTCGGATTTCAGTATTTCTGATTTAATCCATCAAAGAAACACCGAGCATAGCCCGCTCCATAGCACGCTGAGCGACTTTAAATAACAACGGCGAGTCTCCATAAATGTGGTGTACCTGAATTTATTTTAAGTTGTGAAATAATAACAAAATTTTCTTTGTGTTAAAGACACTAGTTAAAGAACATATAG
This sequence comes from Luffia ferchaultella, assembly GCA_949709985.1. NCBI lineage: Eukaryota > Metazoa > Arthropoda > Insecta > Lepidoptera > Psychidae > Luffia > Luffia ferchaultella. The sequence goes on along the minus strand of OX453256.1, from coordinate 13,317,303 downwards.
CTTACTAATTTACCTGTACAACTTGACCCTGATTAGATAATTACTAAAATGTTCGAGGAGAAGTTCTTTATCTGCAACACTGTAAACTTCATATTATCTGTCAAATACCACACTAGATTCTACTGTTGTTGTGTTAATGCAGTAAAAAACTTAAACATGATTTAATATTTTTCAATGCCACATCTAGGAATTTTCAAAATCAAACAATCAAACGTCTAACTATTGGTAAAGGTTTCATAATTTCACAATCCAAGGTACGAACTTGCCATCCATTTTTGTGGATCAGTCCTGCCGTGAATACAATAGCAGAAATAAATTCTGCTTATTACATAAAGCATTTTGTCCGGGCTTTAATCGGACAATAATCTGATTTCTCCTGAATTAAGTGTTGTTAGTTTTCTTGTTAGGTTTTACCTTTCTAATGTTAGAGTAAAAAAATTAAAACATAATTTAATTAAATAATATGGATCATTCCATTGTTAAATAAATCAATAATTTTAAAAAACTTATAGGATACTAAACTTTTTGTTGACCTAGAATCATGAATTTTGGCAAGAAGCAAGATCTCACAACACAAACAAAGAAAATTTTTAAAAACCTTCATTAAATCGTTAACGCATAAAATACGTTACTAACAGTCTGCAAATCTGCCTCGCACTTAGTCGGTTTTATGTTTTGTTGTCTTTGGAAAATGAACGTTAAGGAGATGCTAAAACTAGAATTTTTTAGCATTGAAAAAAGCTATTCTAATCGTTCTGGGCTAAGGCCCGGTTTTACGGGATAATGCAACATCGCGCTTATGGTGCCAATTTTGGGGATAGGAAGTTTAACTAGAGCTCAAATGAAGCGGAATCACAAGAGCTATCGATTGACATCAAAATTTACAAAATCGGTTGGGTAGTTTTTGATTTTTTTTTTGAAAAACGAAAAAATTGTCGAAAATTTGCTCAACCGAGTCGATTATCTCAAAAACGAAAATCGATACGGACAAAATGAAAAAAATTGTCGGGCGATTTTGGTTGGGCGTCGAATAAGTCCAAAATTTTAGAAATCGGTCGAGCAGTTGAGGCTGTAGAGCGGTCAACGTGAAAAAAAATAAACTTTTTTCGCGCACGACGTCTATGAGTCGTACTCTTCGACGAGTCATTTACCTCGCCTGCTCTACCTCTACTATACTAAGAGCCGTGTTCACCGATAAATAAACAGGTATTTAGAATTTAAACTTCCTTCTTCCCAAGTTTTAGTATTTCTAAATTCATTTTCCAATGCCGATAGAAATCTGTAGATTATTTTAATCACTATATGTAGATTATCTTGCTATTGATAAATAAATGTGATATGTTTATTTCGGAAGCCAAGAATATATGGTTATTTCCTTACAAAAAAGCTAGCGTTACCGCTTTTGAATATTATAAGACATGCTAAAGACCGCCTGCGATATCATTTGCGGGATTTTTACTAAGTCGATTAGCCTATGTCACTTCTGACAGCTCTGTCATCATGACATGTCTGTGAAGTTTCATTAAAAACGTTTCCGTTGTTTGGGGGATCGGTCCGAATAGGTAGACAGCTAGAGCAAATGTGATTCATCACTAATTATCCACTAAACTATGCTTAAATAAACGTACTTTTGCATCTAATTTACACTCTATTAATCCAACATGTAGAGTCGTGATAGCCCAGAGCGCAACGAACCTGTCTCAAATTTATAAGGCCATAGGGCCATGGTTCGAATCTGGGCGTGTACAAATGAGTTTTTCTGACTTAAGTACATTAACTATCACTGACTCCGTACCTCGGAGAGCACCTTAAGCAGTCGGTCCCGGACGCTGTCAATAGATGGCGGTCGTTACAATCCCCAAGCCGCAGTGGAGTAGCGTGGTGGATTTAAGCTCCAAACCCCCTCCTTACCCTGGGGGAGGCCTAAGCCCCTGCAGTGGGGTAACATGGGCTGATGATGAATCCAACATAATCCTGCTGAAACGTTTCAATAATTTAAATTATTCAAGTAGGTAAACTATTTCGAGAGTAATTTCTGAGATATAATAAATATTACACGGAATTGTACAGAGTTGTAATTACTCTAAAATAACTTACGTAATCCGTTTAATCTCTGCATTAGTGGCATGTTTATTAAAATGTTCCGGTGTTGTTTGTATGCATACGCCACAAGCATATATAAAATTACAGTATAAGAACCTTCATATTTGAAAACTTGTTATATCTCAAATGTCAACATATTTTGTACAAAACAGTGTTCTCTAAAGGTGCTTTCTTGACTTGTTTCAGATATTTTAATCATCATCATCATCAGCCCATTACCATCCCACTGCAGGGGCCTAGGCCTCCCCCAGGGTGAGGAGGGGGGCTTGGAGCTTAAGTCCACCACGCTGCTCCACTGCGGGTTGGGAACTGTAACGACCGCCATCTATTGACAGCGTCCGGGACCGACTGCTTAACGTGCCCTCCAAAGCACGGTGTCAGTGATATTGTGTACTTAAGTCAGAAAAACTTATTGGTACACGCCCGGATTCGAACCATGGCCCTGTGGAGCCTTATAAATTTAAGACAGGTTCGTTGTGCTCTGGGCTATCACGACACTTATATTTTAATCACACGGTTGAAAAGTCCTTTAGGAGTCCTACCTCGCGAAATACTTGCACTCAAATAAAATGTTCACTAAAAAGCCTTCTATTTACAAAACTCTGAAGATAGTGAAAATATGAGCTTGATGTACAGACGGATGTTCTGACATACCGGATGATGAATTACAAGGGTTAAGTATTTTGTATTTAGCTACAAAACTTTAAAAAATCATTTAAACACAAACATACAGGGAGACGGAAAAACGAGTTATGAGGACTGTCTTTGCCTCTCGGTGAACAAAATTAATTGCGATGCATTTTGGTTCACCCTCGATTCACATTTTTTGTCTAATGACTAATACCATATGCCGCAGCTGTCAATTTTGTTTTTCTAAGGTTCTATGGGTCAATACAGATGTAACCATCTTTATCAGCCTATTTTTACCCCACTACAAAGTCTTAGACCTCCCCAGGGTGAAAGGGCTTGGAGCATTAATCCACCACGCTGCTCCACTGCGGGTTGGGGATTGTAACGACCGCCATGTATTGACAACGCCCGGGACCGACTGCTTAAAGTGCTCTCCGAGGCACGGAGTCAGTAATAGTAATGTACGGAAGTTCACATGGCCTTATAAATTTGAAACAGGTTCGTTGCGCTTTGGGCTATCACGACAATTGATTGTAAACATACTATTTTATAATTTATACATATAAATAAAATAGAAGCGTCTGTGATTTCAATAGAAACGATTTTTGTTAAGCTTATGAGTATATGATTATTTGCACGTCACCGAACCCCTGTCTGTTTGTTTGTTTGTCCGAGGTAATTTCCGTAACGAGTGAACCGATTTTGATGAGATTTCCACTAAAAGACAGAATTCGTTTAAGGAAATATTTTAGGCAACTTTTTATTCCGTAAATATTTACGGGTCCTATGTAAACTTGAAAAACTATATAAATTGTGAAAACGACAAGAAAGAAGTCGTGGACATTTTCTATTTACACATATAAATAAAATAAAAGTGGCTGTCTTTGATATCTAAATAAAGGGTTTTTCTTAATATATTTATTAGTGGCAGGTTCCTCACATCATTTTTGAAAAGACAAGCGAACAGCGTAGAAAAAAATTAAAAATATAAAACAGGACGAAAGAAAATAAATCTCCTCTCTACCCTATTAATAAGTGATTAGAATTAATTGTGATACATAAAGCATACAAAACACGCGTGCGAAGCCGCAGACGGTCGCTTGTAAAACTAAAACGGTATCAAAGCGATTTTTATACATGGAAAACGTCTTGCAAAATTCATTACACTCGTAATCAGTTACCTGAATCCAAAATATATATTTTGAACTCCCATCCAACTGTGGTGATAAAGAACTTTAAGTCACAATACTTGTATGTTATCTACACTTTGTAACAGGAGCGTGGCGTTCTGCCAACGCGTTTATATGTGGCTATGTTACGTATATATTAATTAGACCGATTGTTTTTCGTCGTACAATTGACTTTTGAACGTACGCTAAGATCTTTATGTCGCTTTTAGATATTTTGTTTACCAAGTCTGCGCGTAGCCTAAAATAAAATGTAATTGCTTTATTTTATTTGAATAATTTTTAGTACGTGACTAACAAAAGCTTGATATCACTGCGAGGTTCATTTTTAGAGGATTCTGGACTTCATCATCATCACCAGCCCATTTTACCCCACTACAGAGGCTTAGGCCTCCCCCAGGGTGAGGAGGGGGTTTGGAACTTAAATCCACCACGCTACTCCACTGCGGGTTGGGGATTGTAACGACCGCCATCTATTGACAGCGTCCGGGACCGACTGCTTAACGTGCTCTCCGAGGCACGGAGTCAGTGATAGTTAATGTACTTAAGTCAGAAAAACTCATTGGTACACGCCCGGATTCTGGACTTAAGAAGTTATAATTTTGTAAGCCAAGTTTTTTATTCAACAGTTAAAAAAGGCATATTATAAAGGCTTATTGTTTTTTATAGCTCTCACTACTTTTCAGATTTTTTGAAACTGTTAAATATTGAATGAAATAATATTCCGCATCGAAACGACGGAACTGATATCACGCAAAAGCGAAAAACTTCGGTATTAAAAATGAAGACGTTATAAAATATCGAAGGTTTAGTAATATTATTTAAAAATGAAAATAAAATAATATTGTTTAAAATTTAAAATAGTACGAAATTTGGATAAATATCGGGTTTGTTTATAAGGTATAATCAAAATTAAGTTGGTTTTAGTTTTCTTTTAAGAATTGGCTCATTATGAAACTGAAGTAACATTAAAAGTTTGTTAGCTTAACTTCGCATTCTGCCGTAAATTGGCGTCGTCTTACATTATTTATAAAAGCAACATATAATGTAACTTTAAATAGAGTTTTCGGAGTTTGTTAGAATGTGGGAATCGTGTACGTTTTCCATATGGTGAAGACTACAGTAAAAAGAAATAAATGCTCTTATTTAATTAAAATATTATAAATAGAAAGAAGTTGCCAAGGTTGTTGTAACAAGTAAAACACACTAGAATCACTTATTTTAAATTAAAAACGTTATTTGCATACATATTAACATTAGTCTGTGACCCATTACAAGTATGAAAAGTAATTAGTCTGTTACTAATTACAGCTAGGTATTTTATTACATTGGAGGTTTGTCCGACCGTCCGTCCTGTGGCGGTCTATCTAAAATCGTTGTTTTGCAATAGATTTTTTTATTTTTCTGGCAACTGGCCTAAATATTATACAAAAGACATAAGAGCTAGCAATTTAGAGATTTCACAATATTATTCTTTAATTCTATGGGATATTCGTTTTTTGTACTACTTATTTAGTTTAGTTAAAGTTTAGTTTGAATTAGATTTATTAATTTATACTCTGAAATGATTTTTTTCATATACGAAGATGCATGATGCCTCTAAATTTAAAAAAATTGTACTCACCCTTATGAACTATTTATGTACCTACCCATACGCAAATTAAATATATATTAAATTCAAACACACCTGAAAGTATGAAAAATAAAATTAATACATGTGATAAACAATTATTTATTGTTAATATTGTATTTGTGTGGTGTGTAGATGCTAAGATGTCGGTCATTAGCATAACAATCTAGGCCAAACGAGCATCGACTTATTGCCTTTGTTACCAAACGTGACAGGCTGGCGATAATCCACTGTGCAGAGACAATATCAACAAAAAATAATCGTTATCCAAGTTTCTATTTTTAAAACACTTTATGACCAGTGTCAATTTGATATAACGTGAAAAACACAGCATGTGTAAACAAAAAAAAATACAAAATCATAGTAATGCTTCCTTCAAACCATTCTCTCCCAAAACAAATCACATGTTTTATTTCACGATTCCATGAAATGTACTATACTCATACAGGCTGATTTTTCCATCACTTGCCAAATTTTTGATACCTAGTATTATGAGAAAATAATAGAATATGTGTTTTTTCTTCTAGTATTACTCAGTACTAAAATATTGAGACATGGCGCTAAAACGTTATCGTTTTAGCGTGGGGATGCGCGAGCGACTGACAATTGCGTCGGTGGTGACCGCCAGAAGAATACCCCTCTTAGCGGTACTCATGACATTTGACTTTTTAATCGCTCTGTACCGATAATTTTACGGGAAATATATTTTAATATGAAAATTTGAACTAGTACTTTTTAGTCTATACTTATTTTTTTAGGTAATAAATAATAATGAGAAAATATTTGGAAAATTATGAGAAATCATCCTGATATTTCGCTCTATATTAATACAAGTAATATAAGTAACAAACACCGCCCTACAAAGTACTAAACTTCGTAGGGCACCCAGAGTAATCGTGCATTCGTGCGCAAAGCACTTGCTTATAACTGCGGTGTTCATAGCACCGTATATTTCGCGAGCCGGCGAGTTACACCTAACGTAGACCACGTGATCGTACTCACAATCGCCCCAAATGTCCCGAACTTCCCCTAGACTGCCCCAGAATAGCGGAGGACGAAAATGTCACGAAACTAAATGGATTATTACACGTGTGATATTTTTTTTTTTTCACTGAGTCGTTTTCTAATCCGGGACTGATATAGTATGTTTTGTTTAATAAATAAAAAATTAAAAGCTTTTAAGATAGCTGATGCGTGTTCAATTAACATGAAATTGTTTTTATACAAACCATGTAACACGACCAACCTATGCACATTTTGTAATCGTTATTTATTTATTTTGTTTTATTCTATTTTATTTCAGTTTATTCTATTATATTCTATTTTATTTTATTCTATTTTATTCTAATTTATTTTATTTTATTTTATTCGGAATACCAACAGCATTTATACATTCAGTAATACAAAAATTGACATAAACATAGTTATTAATAGGTGTTCGCATCTAGAAACTATGATATAAATGGCAAAAAAAGCCAGGTTAACATAAATCACACACATGAATCATTTGTGCCGTCATCGGACGTGAGGCCGAAAAAAAACGGCGTAAAGATTTTCTTCACATATGAAGTCTTAGATCTAAACAATTCCAAGTCGCAGTCAATGTTATAAACACATAAGAATTGCCCGCTCGTCAGAAAAATGAGTTTCCGCGGTAATTAGTGCCAGCCCAAGGTATTGCCAACAGTTTGTAATATCTGCATGGCAGTCTTATAACTGCTACATCAGGAGCATTTGATACATATTAACAAGATACTTAACTGGTGCGTCTGATAAGTTAATCTGTGCATATAATAAAATCGTAGACTTACCGTGTATGTACATTTAACGATTTTCGCAAGAAAATTACAGGGAGACGTGAGAAATAAGTACTTAATAAAACGTAAAAAAAAAACAATTTTTGCATATGTTTGTCGGTTTGCGGTTTGTTTGTTCAAAATGTAATTGCCGTAAAATAGGAAGCTTTATTTTGGGTAACATTTAGTATTTATTCCATCAAAATTGATCGACAGAATCAAAATATATCAATTTTTATTTAGTTAGAAACCTCACAGCACTACGCTGGCTCTGCTGCGCCGCAGCACCGTTTCAAGCTTCCGGTGTGGCGGGGCTGTATGTCGCGTAGGACAGAGTCACATTGCGTTTTATAATCGACTGAGATAGAGATTACAATATCTAATCTGTATCCACGCAGATTCACGCGGACGAAGTCGCGGGCACAGTTAGTATAAAATAATAAAACTATTTGATAATAATAATAATAATAATAACAAATACATAGCAACAACGTCGAGGCACCAAACTAAGCATTAGCTTGTGTTTTGGGTACCAAGCGAATACACCACATACATATAACAACCAAGACCCGGTACCAGTATCAATATTCATCATATAAATACTGACCCGACCTGGGATTCGAACCCGGGACCTCCAGCTTCATAGGCAGGGTCGCTACCCATTAGGCTAAGCGGTCGTCAAGGTTTTACAGGTTGATGAAGGCTGGAAGGTTGGAATATATTTTATCTGGCGTTAATTTTATTGTGGCTATAGCTTTGTTATATACCTATAGCGAGGAGCTTATTATTATTATATTGTGAAAAATCAGACGAGATTTTTTCGGAAATCGAAAAATAATATTTTCGCTCGTTCGTTTAAAATTTGAGTAAGAACAGCGCACGCAAAAAACGCTTTGTTTTCTTTCCTGGCGCCTGTTCATAGCTCGGCTGAATTCATTTCATACAATTTTCCACGCACGCAATTCATAATCGCTGACGTCGGAAGTACGTAGCGTGGGCACCGCAAAATGGTGGAGCTTCGTTCGAAATTTCTAGATATACTTCCGGGTATTATAAATTAATAGGATACACAGTGTACGTACTGAACTGAAACAGCAACCACCGAGTTTGTCAAAACGTTTGTCTCAAGTGTTCGCCGTAGTAGATGACTATGGCATCGGTTAGAGTCTTTAAAACTTGTAGTAAGTAATTACATGTCGTAACTATATATCGAAACATACTCTTGCGTGACCTTAATCTGGTTCGATTAGTTTTTTTGTAAAGACGAAAAAACGGAGATAAGACTATTCAGTCCACACCATACAAAAGTGATAATTCCGGTATTGTGTGCTTGTTGGCATTGGTCACTATTTCCATATAACATATTATTTCGCCCTAACTTCGTACGGATAAATAGAAAGATAAATTAGTATTTTTTTTTTGTATTTTATTTGGACAAATAAAACATAACAACAGTTCTTTATTAACAATTCCAATTTGCATACCCGTCTTGATGTTTTCGCAGCGCTCGCTAAATAACGATTTTTATAGGCAATTTTTTAGTACCTTGGGTTACATTATTGTAATTTTCATAGGGATCTCCATTAAAAAAAATTATTAAATATAGCTTATGTCAATCGCTAATAAGGCAGCTTTTTATAGGTGAAAGATTTTTTAAGTCCGTTGAGTAGTTTTTGAGTTTACCCATTACAAACAAACAAAGATACAAAAAGTCAAATATTTCCCTTTATAGTATTATTTCAGAATAATATAAACTCGGTGAGTTCGACATGTCTACAATTCTTTCGTCAGTCGAGTTTCAGTAACTTTCACCATGTACTGCAAATTTTCTTACCACGTGATATATACCATACCATCAGCCCATAATGCTCTTACTCCAGGGGATTAGGCCTCGCCTCGGGATGAGGGGGCTAAGGACTTGATCCAACATGCTGCTCCAGTGCGGGTTGGTGGATTTTAACGACTGCCAAACAAACATGCTCTCCGAAGCACAGAATCAGTGATAGTCTTGTACATAAGTTATGTAAAAAAAAGTCATTTGTACATGCGTTGAAATTCGAACCACAGCCTTCTAAACAATAAGCGGGCTCACTACCACTCGGCCGTCACGATATTCGACGTGATACATATATACACACACAACAATTTATAATGCCCATTCGTCATTTTTGTCATACTAGTTTTTCGAATATCTGCAGTGTCGGCAGTCTCGCTGCGAGCGGAGCGCGTCACTAGTTATAATAAAACGTCACTTTATATTCCAGAGACGGGTGTATTTGAGTAGTTGTGAAAATAAGCTTCGCGATACGCGTACAACGTACCTTAGAAGGTTACACAGAAGAATATGGATGTATTGTCTGCTGATGGCTTAGAAATTATAAAAATGGTAATAGAGCCTGATTGACAAACGTATAATTTGTTTTGGCGTCAAACTGGGAATTAGGACATCGAATATTGTTTAAATTGTTAAATTTTATAAAATTATTACTTTACTTATTTGTATAGTAATGCTAAAAAAAGCCCCTTTTTTAAGCTAATGAAAGTAGGGCTACTTCTTAGTATGAAGCTAGTTTTCACTTAAATTCTTTTTAAGAGTTGAATGACGAGATTTCGAAATTAACCTTCTTATAATAACTAATAATTTAGTAGTAGAAGTAGTAAAAAGTAAAAAAAAGTAAAGTAGTAATAACAATTTAGTAAAATAAATAGTTTAAAAAATTTCAACCCGACAGCGTAAAAAGCAAACTTTTAAAAAGAAGAAAACATGTTTTGACTTTTCTCTCCAATTCCACAGAATGAATGAACGAAACAGAACAGAAGAAGAAGATAAATTAATTGGTTCAGAAAGGAAGTACGTGTAGGACATTTTGTTTCCATCTTTTTTAAGCCAACTTTTTACGTATTCGGGTATTTTTAAGTTTCTCAATTAACTTAAGTATATTCGTATTCAGTAGAAAACGTTGTGCGTGTCAAAGCAATATATTTAGAAAAATTTAACGCCTCGGCGAGAATAGATGAACTATTTTATACGCGTTGTTTATGTTCCTCGAATTTCGCAAATGAAATGGCATAATTTTAACATGATTTTAACCCGCGCTCGCGTCACAGTGTAATAAAGTAGTTTCAATGGAAACAAAAATAGTAGCATGCGGGAGGTTTTGTTGGATCTAGCACGTGGCAAAAGAATGGCATTAGCCAATCGTGACACAGATCAATCATGCGTTAGAGAACAAACTCTAAGCGAAAATTTGTTTGCGTATTCTGCGGATTAAATTGTCAGCGCACAAGCTGTTATTAAGTGAATAGTATATAATTCTTATTTACTGATCATAATTTACTCACATTTTTTTTTTCATATAATTAATACGTGGCGGTGTCGTGACAGCCGAGTGTTAGATAGCCCGCTTTTTGTTTAGAAGGTCGTAGTTCAAATCCCAGAAAGTAGCTTAAACCAATAAGTTTTTTCTAACTTAAGTGGATAATTATTAATATCACTGAGTCCGTGCTTCGGAGAGCATGTTAGCCGTTGGTCGGTTGCTCGGTTGCCGTCACCAGATGGAAGTCATTAAAATCCACCAACCCGCACTGCAGCAGCTTGGTGGATTAAGCTCCAAGCACCCTCGTCCGAGGGGAATCTTAAGCCCTTACAGTGGAATATAATAGGCTGATATGAAATACTTGGTATTAGGTCGTACCTACTACTGTATAGCGAATAAATTTCTATTACGACTACCTTTTTTAAGGTAATAATTTCTTGAATACTCCGCAACCTGCCCAAAACTATAAGCGCAAAATTCTTTCCGTAACTGTGTATTTTTTATTTTATTTTATTAAAAAAGAATATTACAGAAAGACTTGTAATTATTACAAGTTACAGTATTCTGAAAAGCAAAGTAGCTTTGTGCAAATACCTGAACGTCTATACATTTACTAAAAATACAAAAATAGAAAAAACAAAATTAGACCTTATACCTACTATGACAGAATTTATAAACAAGACTTACACATAAATTATATCAGAGTCGTGTAAGCCCAAAGCACAACGAACCTGTCACAAATTCTAAAGGCCATAGGGCCACGGTTCGAATCCGGGCGACTTAAGCACATAACTATCACTGACTCCATGCCTCGGAGGGCACGTTAAGCAGTCGGTCCCGGACGCTGTCAATAGATGGCGGTCGTTACAATCCCCAACCCGCAGTGCAGCAGCGTGGTGGATTTAAGCTCCAATCCCTCTCACCCCGGGGGAGGCATAAGCCCCTGCAGTCGGGTGAAAATGGGCTGACGAAGGTGTGTTAGAAAATTTGAATCGCCTTTACTTTTTAGATTTTGTCGCCGTTCAGTAATAGTGATTAGTATTAGTGAGTAAGCGAATCCTTAACCATATGTATTTCGTAGGTCGAACGAAAAATATTCATAATGTTTGCGCAGTTTTTCAATCAATGTCGCTTGTCCGTGTGCCGTAGGAAAACGGTAATGATGAAACGTTTATTGATTCAGAACGTCATCCGGCCATCTGTCTGTTTCGAGTCACGTGACATGAAGAGCTTTTTGTACATAAATATTACGAATTTAAACTTTGTCTCTAGCGCGACTTAATTGACCACAATTACGATCGTATGTTTAATAATAATAATAATAACACACACAATCACAACAACGCCTAGGTCCCAAACTAAGCATTAGCTTGTATTTTGGGTACCAAGCGAAGACAACACATACATATAACAACCAAGACCCGGTGCCCGTATTAATATTCATCATATAAATACTGACCCAGCCTGGGATTCGAACCCGGGACCTCCAGCTTCACAGGCAAGGTTGCTGCCCACTAGGCTAAGCGGTCGTCAATAGATGATGTCATGCTTACGATAGAATCTTAGATGGCATAATGACCAGGATGGAGCGTCTCATATCTCATATCATATCATATCTCATCTCATCACGTTTTGAAGTATCTACGCTTCAAAATCATATCAAAATGTTAGAGTCAGTGATTAAACGGACCAAATTTCGTTATTATTTTAAACAAATATTTTGTTAAATAACACACGAAATGTAATATCACAATCTTAATTTTTTTTCTCCAATACGAATTTCACATGTGAGCCACACAAAATTCTACTTCACAGAGTTTTAAAACGTTAAATGGTGTATATTTCGGTCTGTGTATATATTTATTTGCTTGCATTTTTGTCGTCACAACGCAGTATCTTTCTGAATTAAAATATCTATGAATTGTATAAATTATCATGTTTAGTGTTTCGTAACTCAAAAGTAAAAAAAAATCGAACGCTAATAGGATCTTTTTGTTTTCCGTTCGTCGGTCTGTCTGTCAAGACCTTTTTTCTTAGGAACGGGTAGAGGTATGAAGTTGAATATAAAATACTTTGTCTATGGTCCCTTAGAAGTAAAACAATCAAGCTTCTAGGTCAACGGAAACAAAAGATGCGACCATTTATGTTATATATTTTGACAACCGCAAACTCATCAAACCTGTAAACAACTTCCATTTAACTTATAATCATTAAATTTGCCATGAAGTAAAGTCTCACAGCACAATTAAAGGGGGAAATTTTAAAATAGTTAATTTGTTGCCCCACTTAAAAAATAGGTATTCTATTGCGATTACAAACTTAAATTTCTTTGAGAAATAAATTACATAAACTAATATAATAATTATGAGATAGTACGGAAATTTCGGCGTCCGGCTCGCACTTGACCTATTTTTGTTAGTATTTTTCAATTAACATAATTTATTATATAAATACTAAAGTTGTAACAATTGTTTTAAAAGTCATTTACAATTATGTATGAACGTTTCAAATCTTTAATGGGCACTGTTCAAAATTTTGCAATATGGTTGAAAAAAATTATATTCATAGGAATACGTGTCCTTATTTTCCAGAAAAAATATGAAATATTTTGGAGACATGATGACAGACGCATAAAAGAACACGTGAAATATTAATGTACAATGAATAGACCATCGCATCGTTGCTATATTTATATTAAATTAATAAATTTCTATTTGTCCCAAACTGCAAATTAATTAATTTTATTAATTCAAAATGCGAAAATTATACAACGTATCTAAATGGAACATAACGGAGAGTGAAGTCACAGGGCCATGGTTCGAATCCGGGCGTGTACCAATGAGTACTGATTACTTCTGACTCACTTTCTGACTTAAGTACACAATATCACTGACACCGTGCTTCGGAGGGCACGTTAAGCAGTCGGTCCCGGACGCTGTCAATAGATGGCGGTCGTTACAGTTCTCAACCCGCAGTGGAGCAGCGTGGTGGACTTAAGCTCCAAGCCCCCCTCCTCACCCTGGGGGAGGCCTAAGCCCCTGCAGTGGGGTAAAAATGGGCTGATGATGATGATGATGATGATGGAGAGTGAAGTCAAGGCAAAAGTAATTCGACGGCATACCGATCATCGGATACGTATACTGCACTTCCGGGGGTCTATTGCGGCAAATCACATTCGAACATACAAAATTTTTAAATTTAATAACCAATTATTAAGAGTTTTCTCATGTGAATGTATTTTTAAGTACAATAGTATTTCTTCACTTCACTTCATCAGTCCATTTTTACCCCACTGCAGGGGCTAAGGCCTCCCCCGGGGTGAGAGGGTCTTGGAGCTTAAATCCACCACGCTGCTCCACTGCGGGTTGGGGATTGTAACGACTGCCATCTAACGCCATGTAACGACAGCGTCCGGGACCGACTGCTTAACGTGCTCTCCGAGGCACGGAGTCAGTGATAGTTATGTTCTTTTAAGTCAAAAAACTCATTGGTACACGCCCGGATTCGAACCATGGTCCTATGGCCTTATAAATTTGAGACAGGTTCGTTGCGTGGGCTATCACGACTCATAAACTCACGACTCACGACAATATTACATATCTAATAATTAAAAAAAAATTAAAATTATTAATTTTGCGAATAATATGCGTTACGGTATTTCACGTATAAACGTATAAAGGTTTGGTATTTCACGTTTTATCACATTTTTTATTATAACGATAATGATTCTACGGTTACAGATTCAATAATAATAATAATGTTTGTAATAATACTATAATGTATGTAGGTTTATATCAACTCTACATAATGTTATGTCTTTTTCTTATCCGTAACAAAATGATTCAGTTTCATTTCAAAATTTTACGCAATCGAATTTGTTTTCCATGTAACAATATGGAGAAATTTACTTTTTTTTGTTCTAAACATCTGTCGTTCCTCATTTCTGAACCTTACAAATAAAGTGAACAAATATTAAAATCACTCATGTTTCTCATTAGCAAATGTCATACCGACACTGTTTTTATGAAAAAACGTCCTTTTTCGCGTCACGTGTAACACTGAAGCGTCATCAGAGAAAGAAATAAAAGTGTTTTCACTGTTATTGAAAATAATATAAGGGAGCTGGTATATACTCGGTGATAAATCGAGTTGTTTTCGACAAGCGTGCGTTGTTTGCGAGAGGGTCGAAGGGGCAATGGTGAGACCCTGCCAAATGTCTTCTGAAGTAAGGCGGCAACTAAAAGTATAGTGTTTATCGTTGACTTCGTATTGCACCGACGACGGTACACATCTAGTTTACGTAATGTTGTTACACGTTTTATTAGATAACTTGTTGTTATATATTACGAAGTACAAACGTATTTCGTCGCTGATAATTTTGTTAAGGGGAAAGCCGGTCTCGTATGTAAATGGCCAAATATTTATGATATTAGTACCGTCATCCTCTGTGGAACACTTTATTATAATAATAATAATAATAACACACACAATCACAACAACGTCTAGGTCCCAAACTAAGCATTAGCTTGTATTTTGGGTACCAAGCGAAGACACCACATACATATAACAACCAAGACCCGGTGCCAGTATTAATATTCATCATATGAATACCGACCCGACCTGGGATTCTAACCCGGGACCTCCAGCTTCGCAGGCAGGGTCGCTGCCCACTAGGCTAAGCGGTAATACTTGGGACATCTACACACGGCCATCTAGTCCCAAAATAGACAGAGCTCGTATCATGGGTACTAGGCAATTAAGATATATATATATATATATATTATATTTGTATTGAGATTTCACACTAAGATACGGAATAAATAGACATGTTCGTGTATACAAATATTTCATATTTTGGAACTGTTCACCAACGCATCGGAAAATGTTTTCAAGACGCTGGACTGTAAATATCGTAGCATCGATGTCGACGGTGAATACATCTTTCACCTCCGCTTTGCTGACGACATAGTCATCATGGTAGCGTCGCTGGAGAGCTCAGCGGAATGGTAGATGGCCTCAATGCCGCCTCTCGGCGAGAGGGACTCGGGATGACTTTGGACAAGGCAAAAGTCATGTTCAACTAACATATTCTACCGAGACCGGTAACCGTAGAGAGTGCGACTCTTGAAGTTGTGCAAGACTATGTCTATCTAGGACAGACTATCCAGTTAGGCAAACACAACTTCAGCAAAGAGGCCAACCAAAGAATTCAGCTGGGCTGGGCTGCTTTCGGGAAGCTCCGTCGTCCGCTCTCGTCGCCGCCACTACCACAATGTCTGAAGACCGAGGTCTTCAACCAATGCGTCCTACCTACAATGACATACAGTGCCGAAACATGGACTCTCACGGCAAGACTGATCCACAAATTTAAAGTCGCTCAGCGCGCTATAGAACGGGCTACGCTCGGTATTTATTTGATGGACAAAATCAAAAAAACTGAAATCCGTCAAAGAACTAAATTTGTGAACATAGCCGAAGTGATTAGCAAGCTCAAATGGCAATGGGCCGGCCGCATTTTTCAGAACTTTCAAAGTAATAATTTTACATAAATTGATAAAACAGTTATAATGAAGTTTAAGACCAAAAAATTTCAGGTCGTCTACGCAGATGCTTATTTTTTTAACTATTCAGCGGTATGCAGCTGAACGAGGCGAGTCGAAAAAGTTTTACGTTAGTGTTTTATGCCTGCGACGGTGGATCCGTGGTCAGACAGCTCTGTCGCACTGGTGTAGGTAATTATGGGTCATTTAAGTTTCCGTTAGTCACAAGGCTTTAGGAGAAAAAGTATATATAAAAGTTATATCATCGTCAGCGATTCCTTCAAAGGTAAGTTCGTACTAAGTGAAAAGGTTCAGTTGTTGCAACGTATTGCATCGTATTTCTTTAGCATTGACGTAGGTAGAATTTAAAAAAAATTAAAACTATTTTTTTTTCTTAACTCCATTTGCGTATAACATGCATAAATAATACTTGAGACATCTCACAAAGCGCCATCTAGTCCCAAAGTAAGCAAGCATTATGCTTGTATTATGTACATACTTAAACTATACATACTTAAAAATACTCTTTATAATATATAGATATTTTACACTCAGGCACGGAACGAATAGAAATGTTCAAGCACACAAATATTTTTTCCGGACAGGAAACGAACTTGTCACCTTTGGTCATGCAGTTAGGTTCTCTAATAACCATTCGGCTAATCGGTCAGTCTACCTATAGTCATTATACGACGCTCACGGCTCGACATAAGGTTTGTAGTGCCAGTGCGGTCACAAAAAAAAAACAAGCAAACATGGTGTAGACATATTATCATAAAAATATACAGGTTGAGATTGTAGTCACCAGCCAAAATTTTTCTAGATGTTAGGTATCACCAATAGACCTCATTAAGTAAATAAAAATATAGGTCTAATATTCATAATCAATAATTATATCCTAAATATTTTTTAACAAAATTTGACTTTTCGACTTACATATGAAAGGGCGAGGCATGGGGCATGTGGGCGGAGCGCGTGCACGTTCACTGGCGCTCTCGTGAAAGGTGACTAGTATATTGATAGTTTTGGAACAGGTTTACGTAGTCTTAACTGAATATTTTCCTATTAAACGATACTAAAAAGGAACAAGACGGTCAAAGGATTTTTATCAAAGGTTCACGAAATCACGCGTTCACTGCAGCAAAACTAATTACAAATATAAAATAAAAATAGGTACTAAAAAAAAAATCGCCATATTTCAGTTACCATTATGGGAGTGCCGCCATTATTTTTATTTTACTTTCTTGCATCACTTGTATATCGAATACATGACCAATCATAAATTACATTTTGTTTTTGACGCGTGAGAAGAAATAACAAAAAAAATTCATACCTAAACCAAAGTAAGTTAAGATTCTATAAGTAGAACTTCTTCGCCATAAATAGGCAACACAAGTAGGAAGAAGCGGTGCGGTGGGGCAGAGGACGCTTTCCGGCCATCACTACCGCGAGAGCCGTGTGAGCAGACAAAAAAGGTTTAGTTAATTTAAAAAGAAAGTCACAGAAGTTCACTTATGTGTCCAATAGATTTGATATAATGCGTAGCTAGGAAAAAAAAATTGTTGACATGCGATGTTGACATTCCTACACGTGTGTCTAGTGCTAAATATTAATACACCGGCGTTAGTACCGAAGATGACTTACTCAGTGTGAACGCTCCAAGTACTTTGTCTAAACTTAAAGAAATTGCCATCATGTGAGACGTTCGATAGATTTTCATTGATGAAATGAAAATGTAGGTAAATTAGAATTTCTTAAATTATTTTTTTGCCAAAATAATTGTGTCCAGCACACAACCGATACGTACGTCATTACATGAAATGCTAATGTCTTCTGTGAGATTTCCCAAATGGCCTTTATGAAGAGAAAATATAATCTTTAGTTTCTGTACTCCATGAAATTATAATATGAAACTGTCATAAAAGTGTTCAGGTACGTGGATGTCATGTTTAGCGCGCAAACCGCACGTTTGTGTGTTTTAATGAATTTCATAAATTATATTCGCGCACGCGCCCTTTTGTCTCGTTTCATATAAGAAATAATAATGTTGTGTGCATTGTAATGAAATAGGACGTCCTGGAATTTATTATGACGTGCCGCTCATTTCATGTGTACCTAAGTAGAACAAAATATAAGGTTTCATGTATTTAATACATTCGGAGCACTGTGCTTCTCTTCTCTTAATATAAATTAATTTGGTGGCTATTCTATACTGTACTACTCAATTTGTACCAATTTGGTACAAATGATAAAGTATCCACGGACAACTATAAAAAATATAAAAAAAATAATATTAAAAAAATTAAAAACATAATTTGTTTGTGAAAGAACAACTGTATGGCCAATATTGTTTTCGCAAGGCAAGTGGAATTCAGCGTGGTGGTAATTAGCACAACAAGATTAAGGACCGTATTGACCTACTTTATTGTGCTGGTTACTCGCGTAACAAAGACAATACTAACCATAAAAATCATTTTTCCGAATAAAAATCACGTCGATTTGTTTAAAACGTTCATTGCGACTAGACTAGACAAATAGATGACATGGAATATGCAACATGACCTCTATGTTTTTCACGCGGAATTTTCAAAAAATGCGGTTGAATATTATTTGGGCGTCGGACTGTCTTTGAAAGGTTAAAATTTAACCAAAGTTGTAGAAACTCACATAATTCTTGAATTCGCATGGCCAAATACTGTGCATAACGCAGGGAACGTGTTAATTTTAAATTTGTGTTGTATTATTTGTATTGCATTATTTGTGTTAGTCCTATAAGAATAATACGACTTTATTTTTATTTTTAGTTAGATATTGACTTGCCCATGACACAACGCCATAATGCCTATACATGCATCGCTTGGGTCTCCGATTTTTCGTTTAGGATAAAAGATTCTAGAGTAATAATTTAATTAAAATATTCTTAAATTTCTTTGTTTTTTATTTTTGTCTTCCCAGTTTAAATTTTTTGCGTAACATTGAAATGCGGAAATAATTTTGCCATAAAGCAGACTTTTATTGAACCTCGTCTCATATGACGAGGGTTGCATGGTAAGCTTTGTATTACAAACCATTTTACATTAATGACTGCCCGATTGACCGAGTGGTTAGAAATCCTAACTGCGGAGCCAAGGGTTAGGGGTTCGATTTCCGCCCCGGACAAATATTTATGCCCATGGACATGTCTATTACTTCTGTGTGTGGGTGAAAATATCTATTTTAAGTATACATTATTAAAAAAAAAATGAAGTATGTATATTAGTTGTTACCCAAGCTTTGCTTAGTTTGGGACTAGATGGCGCTGTGGGGGATGTCCCAGGTATTATTATTATTATTATTAATTTAGATAAAATACCAATTAATAACGGTTAGTTTTCATTGTACGGGTCTTCATTTCGGTCGGGGTAAAATAGAGGGAAACCGATTTTACGAATTAGTTTCGAAACTCGTACATACCGCCGATAAAATTCCAAAGAAACAATTTAAAAATTGGGACGAAACCATAATTTTCGAAAACCCTCTGCCCCCATTTCTACGTTTCTTATAAGCACTTAAAAACGGAACTTCATCATGCAGAAGTTTCATAATAAATAAATTGAGAAATGTATTTAATATTTTGTAGATTGTAAGATTTCTAATTAATCAAGTACGAAAACATCATGTAACTGACATCGATCTTTATTGATAAGTTTACCTGTCGTTCATCGAAATCTCCCTCCTATTTGGCTGATTGATACTCTCTAGTATTTACACGTGTTAAAGATCATTAATACATAATAATACATGGGACTTCCCACACAGCGCCATCTAATCCCAAAGTAAGCAAGTATTATGCTTGTGTTATGGGTTACTAGACAACTGATATACATACTTAAATATTCTTTATAATATATACATATATAAATATTTTTGCGAAGACACCACATACATATAACAACCAAGACCCGGTACCAATATCAATATTCATCATATAAATACTGACCCGACCTGGGATTCGAACCCGGGACCTCCAGCTTCCTAGGCAAGGTCGCTACCCACTAGGCTAAGCGGTCGTCGAATCGTCGTCATTGTAGGGTGGGGGGGGCGTATCTTTGCAGTATCGTTTCTGTCGCGATTATGAAAGAAGATTTATATGATCCGGCCTACCCGTATAAATCTAAGAACTAAAATAATTGTCTGTTGTAGTCACCGCGGGACACGAATTAATAAACGTGAAAGCGTTTTAAGAATTTCACAATTACTTCAGTCCTAGAAATACGTATCAGATCTAAGAGACCTGTTCGTACTTCGAGTTTAGATAAACGAGCGTTGTCTATTATTATACGTTCGCCAGATAATTAAAGACAGCTTGACATTTCAAAGAAATAGGACATCGGTTTAATTATAAGCAAAGCGCAAATATCATTGGGACAGAGTAGAGAGATAGCGGGTCAGGCGCCAGAGCGAGACAGGTGTTTTATCTTAATGCGAATTCGAATGAGTGCGACAGGGATAGTATATGACCTCGTTGGTACGGGCATTGTTTGTCGTGTCGGATTATGCGTGCAATGGGCACGGACACGGTGATCTTTCACGTCGTTCCGAACATCAATTATTTGGGATGTTGTGCTAACAAACGGTACAAAAGAGGGCGTTGTCTTTTATATTGTCTAATATTTCTATTTGTACCATGAAAATTTATCATTATTAATTATTCTTTTGTTGCAATTAACGTACAAATTTAAACACAAGACTGCGTGACCCTCGTCATATCAGACGGCGTTCAATACAAGCTTTTTGGTTTGAAAATTTTATTCGTGTTTCAGTATAAATCAATAAGTCTTAAATTAGGATGTAACAATTTGTAATATTTTTATGAAAATTATGCTATTTTCACCACCCGTTTATATATAACTAGCCCGACATCGACTGTTAAATGTTTGTATAGGTACTTATGCGCAAACTTTTAGGGTTCCTTACCTAAAGGACGAAATTAATCCTCATTGCTGCCACTATACAGTCTGTTTGTCCTTCTGTAGGTTGTCATGGGTTTCTAGCTGGTAAACTTGAATATTAAATCAGAAATTCGATTAAATTATTTTATTTAATTATTTAAATTAAGTTAATTAACTCTCGATATGCGAACTCTCACTTGACCAGCTTTTCGGGTTCCGTGCCTCAAAAGAAAAAATGAAACCCTTTTAGGATCATTTCGCTGTCCGTGTATCCGTCTGTCTGTCTGTCAGGACAGGAAAAAATGGAATTATCAAGTTGAAATTAATATCTATATAATATAATATCTATCTAAGCAGGTCTACGGTCCCTTAGGGATGTAAAAAATAAAGTTTTTAAGTCAACCCAAAAAAATTTGGCTATTTATGCCGCGCGTTTTGATACTAGTAAGTAAATCAAAAGCTATAGGATACTTCCCGTTGACCTACCATACCATACTATACTATCAGCTCATTAAAACCCCATTACAGGGGCTTAGGTCTCCCCTCTGGATGAGAAGGCTTAGAACTT
Source organism: Luffia ferchaultella (assembly GCA_949709985.1). Taxonomy (NCBI): domain Eukaryota; kingdom Metazoa; phylum Arthropoda; class Insecta; order Lepidoptera; family Psychidae; genus Luffia; species Luffia ferchaultella. The sequence goes on along the minus strand of OX453256.1, from coordinate 13,295,601 downwards.
AATCCACCACGCTTCTCCTGTGTGGGTTGATGGATTTTAACGACTATTCTATTGACTTATCTATTGATAGCAACCAGGACCGATGGCTTCACTTTCTCTTTGAGCATAGTCTGTGATAATAATTATGTACATAAATTAGAAATAACTCTGCCCTGGGATTCGAACCACGGCCTTCTAAATAAGAAGCGTGCTCCCTACCACTCTGCTATCACGACTTACCCGTTGACCTAGAATCGAGAAATTTGGCAATTACAGCACAAGTAAAGAAATAAATACGGAAATTGTTATTTTGTAGCTATATCACATAAAAAAATATTTTGGAAGTATTTACAAATGAAATGTGCGGTTAGTAGGTACGTGTTATTTTGGTGACGAGTAACCACAAACACGTCAATATACGTTTATAACCATATAACTGTTTGGAACCTTCACGACAACAGTCCAACTCGCACTTAGCCGGTTTTTTATACTATGCTACCAACAACAAGGAGTACGACTTTTGAACGTATCTAAAACGTATCCTTCAATTCCACTTCCAGCAGCCCATTATGCCTTACTCCTGGGGCTTAGGCCTTCCCCAGAGTGAGGGGGATTAAATCTTAATCCACCATGTTTTTCCAGTGTGGGTTGGTGAATTCTAACGACTGCCATCTATCGATGGCAACCGGGACCGACAGCTTAACGTGCTCTCGGAGGCACGGCAGTTAATTCTTCAATTATAACACGTTAATTCATTCAGTGACAGTGACAAGTACAATTGTTGAAGTCCATTACTTTTTTTTTCTGGAGCGGTACGATTTTATAGGCTTTGACAAAGTATCTCAAATTGAGCATTACGCGCGAGAAAACAACAACATTTCTCGCTTTCGGCTTACGAGATTTTTCTGGCCGGATTTTCCGACGTCCGTTTTTCCCGACAAACGTGACGTAAAAGACGCAGCTGGGTAAACACGTCGAAAGTTGACCGGGTAGGTCGGGCTCCCGTCGTCGGATACTTATGCTTGTGGTGACATTGTGTACCACCCCACACTTGTCGTCATCAAAATGGTTATTTTTAACTCCCAACGCCGAAAACGAGGAATGTTATAAGTTTGAAGCCTACGTCTGTAGGTATGTGTTTGCGTCTGTTGTTTGTCTGTCTGTCTGTAGCATCGTAGCTCTTAAACAAATATGTTGATTTTTATGTGGTGTTTTTTAAATAGAAAGCTTTAATCTAGATTTTGGGTGGAATTTTATATAGCTTTTATCGATAACCGACAAGAGGGGGTTGAGGGATGAGGGGTTATGGTAATAATCACATACCATTTCTTCCCCCTTCTATATAGGAACCCTTCCCTTATCGACATACACAAACCTAACCTAACCTAATGATTTGAAAGAAATTGCCTATTAACTTAAATTAACCTATACCTATATAAATTGATCAATAAGTTTCTGAATGGCTCTTCGCTTCGCTCTTCGCAATGAAATAAACAAACCTAACCTAACCTAATGATTTAAAAAAATATATATCATTAACCTAATTCGAAATTGATGAACAGACTTCTACGTAACTCTACAAATCAACAAAAATTAAATTGCAAAATGTAATTTACAAAAAGTAACTATTTAATTACTACAAATAAAAGTGAGTTCCTAAAAAAAATTATTATAGTGTTTTCATTAGTCTACTACCAACAATTGATAAACATCATCAACTAACCGGTAATCAATAGAAGCTATATAAAATTCCACCCTATATTTTTTAGATACCCACCCGCATCTGTCTGTCTGTGTGAATGTCTGCGCAACCTTAACACCTAGACGGATACGTGTAGACAGATTGTAATGAATTGTAATCTATTTTTGTCTGTCTGTCTGCGTGAATATCTGCGCCATCTTAGCACCTAAACGGATACGTGAAGACGGATTTTAATGTATTTTTTTTTTCAATAGAAAGCTGATTTAATCGGAATTTTTCTTGGCTATATTTCTGTCTATTTGTCTGTGGCATCGAACTCCAAATGGAACTGATTTGAATGCGGTTTTCTCTGTTTGAAGGCTGGTTTAATGTGAACGATTCTTAGGCAATAAAAGAAAATTTAATTTGTTACCAATATTTTTTTTATTTATTATTATTATTTATCATAATATGCATGAAATGCTGAAGGTACATAACGTATTTAATTTGATAAAGATTAATACTGTATCCATATAATTTGCTTTCCAATTACCTCATAATATGACACCATTTTTTTAAACATAAAAATAGGTAGAGTAAGCTATCCATAAAAGATAAACATATGCCATCGCGGACTTTTCTTTAGTCCTATAAAAGAGAAACAATTCCTCAGTACATTTTGTTATATCTCAAAGGGATTAGGAAGCGTCTTCTATGAAAGCTCCCAGCCGGTTTGATTTTTTTTTCCGACTTCTTCGACAATAATCGTCATATTTCAATAAATTTGCATAAAACATCAATAAATTATACACATAAACCTTCCTCTTGAATCACTCTGTCCATTAATGTCAACCATATGTCAATCCGTCCGATAGTTTATGAGTTTATTGCGTTCAGACAGACAGACAGACAGACGTGGACTTTATTTTTATAATATGTAGTGATGATGACTACTTATTTCTATTGATCAGTGAAAACGAACAAACAAAATTCGATCCGGCTTTTAACCTCCATGCGCGAACACTGGAAATAAAAACAGTATTTGGGAAGCCAACGTTAAAAACCAAAGTGGAGAACTTTCGCTCGCGGCGCCGGCGTCATTGTATTTGACAGCTGGGATAAAGGTAATTATTTTCTTGAATGGTTTTCCCTGCCGTTCACGGGCGAAGTTTTCGAGTCTGTTCGTGGAAATGGAAAAAAATAAAAGCGTCAGATTGAAAATGTCGCAATTATGGGGCCCGTTCCGCTGGAAGAGCTTATGCGAAGAACGACACGCGTAATCGAATTTTACTCAAAATATTTTATAATGTTCTACACGTGTACAAGGATCAGTATGAAACGAGCTTACGATTATTTTTTTTTCCGATTTTTATTCCGGAAGATATTTAATATCAAAATTATCGTAACTAGGGTATACGAGTAAGTAATAGGTATTGCGAAGTCTTAGATAAGAAACCTTATGTACTTTAAGTGTTTTATTTACATAGAGCGCCGCTCCTAAGCTGGTGGGCGGGATATTTGATCGAAGACGTACACCGACCCAAAGCGACCTTATGCAATTTAAAAATAATATTTCATTAAAATTCGTAGCTTTTCAAATTTTTATACTTTAAAAAAATATATAATTTTAGGTTTCGATAATAATTATCAAAACGTTACTTGAGTATTTTGTAGCGAAAAAACTTTGCAGCGGTGCCAAAAAAAAAACATTTAAATAACAACAAAAGTCATATTTTTAAACAGTTATTATCGATATTCTAAATACATTTTCTTATTTTTAGGATTATTCATTTTTTTTTCATAAGTGTTAATATCTAAAACAAACACAAACCATTTAATTCGTGTCATGAATTGAGACAAAATTGAGATCTTGGCCTATTTCATAGAAGTATATGTTATTGTTATTTAATAAAGGTTGACTAGAATGCTATGCGAATGGTCTATCGCAGTCTCTGCGAATCTATTTTGACATACTGCATTCCGGTATGGGGTGGAACATTTAAAAATGCTCTGCTTAAACTAGAACGCGCGCAACGAATGGTTTTGAAAGTTATGTTCTTCAAACGTAGAGATTATCCTACCACCACCAGGATTTATGCAGAGTCGCAGGTACTGACAGTGAGACAGTTGTATATATTAAGAGCCATTCTTCGTCGCCACTCACACCTACCTCTCGCAGACAGTATTCCCTTGAGGCGCACCGGTCTCCCGATCTGTCTTACTGTAAAGCGTCGAACTGTCTTCGCTCGTCGCCAATTAAATGCATCAAGTGACTTCTTGTACAATAAAATAAATAAATCTATTAATATATATCCACTTACCTGTCATGAAGTTAAAAAGAGGCTCAGTGCCTGGTTGCAGAAGTTGAACTACGACGAGACTGAAAACCTTCTCGTTCGCGTGTCTTGAAATAACAGTAATTTTTTTTGCAACCACGTCAATGACACCCCCCCCTACACACAAGCACGCACATTTACACACGCACACACACACCCTCACACTGACACACACACGCACACACACTCTCACACTCACACACACACACACACACACACACACACACACACACACACACACACACACACACACACACACACACACATTAACATCCATGTTTCTATACATATCCTAAATCAGTCTTTAATATTGTTTGTAATTACTTGTTTCGTGTAGCCTACTGTAAACTCGCGATCGTAACTGGTTGTATTTGAGTCAATTACTGTGACTGATCATCATCGACTCCTATAGTACAGGCTAACAACCCAGTTTAGGAGTCGGTGACGGACTGATATCTAATGACTACTTCCGTACAACCTTTATTATACCTATTTGCTAATTGCGTTTATTGTATGTTGTATGTTGCAAATAAATAAATAAATAAAAATAAATACGATATTATTGAAACCGTTGCATGTAAACATTTGTCACTTTGATTTAAAGGTTTCGTTTCGGTATTTAAATATAGATGACCTTGAAATGTCGGAAAGTAAATTCCTTTTAGTTAAAGCTTATAATCTACTAAATACATTCATATATATTTAGAAATATTTTACACAGATGTGAAATATTTAAAGAAAAAGTCTGATATGTCTGTCTGTCTGATAAGTCTGATATGCAATAATATAAATATGGGTTTGAGTACTTTTTGTGTGTATTATCCCTATAGGATAAGTTTAATAAAATTGAACGATTATTTTAAAATAAATATGCTAAATTAAAATGTATATAAATAGATGTCATGATAGCTCGAGCCGCAGCAAACTTGTTTCAAATCTATAAGGCCATGTGGCTGCGGTTCGAATCCGGGCGTGTACCAATGAGTTTGTCTGACTTAAATTCATTAACTATCACTGACTCTGTGCCTCGGAGAGCACGTTAAGCAGTCGGTCCCGGTTGCTGTCAATAGATGGCTGCCGTTACAATCCGCCAATCCACATTGGAGTAGCGTGGTAGATTTAAACTCCAAGCCCCCTTCACTGAGGGGGGGCCTAAGCCCCTGCAGTGGGGTATAAAAAGGGTTGATGGAATGGAATGGAAAGGAAAATATATATATTGGTGAGTCTAAATACTTTGGATGCCTATTGCTTGATGTGTAGATTAATTAGAAATTACAAATGTATAACAGAAACAACATCATTGTCTGTCTGTGTTGAGGTCTATTATAAACTCAATAATGCATCGAAGCTTGCACATACGGTAAGTCATAACTCGAGCCAAGTTGGAGACTTGCCAAAGAATATATTAAAACTTTATCAAAACTCGGAACTTCCATTTCCTTTTTGCTAAGAATGAAGTGAAGAAAGCTTAAAGCTCAAGGTTTCGGGTATTTTTTAAATAAGTAAAGACTTAAAATCATTTCAAGAAGCCGTATGCGACAGACATTTTGCATATACACCAGGTTATAATACAAAAAGTTCGTTATGTATGATAAATTTAAATAAATTTATTTTATTGATTTTCCTTGTTTGTCATGTGGTTATCATATAACACACGACACCATAAGAAAAATCTATGAAATAAAAATACTTTAAAAAATTTGACAAATTTTACTATTCTCACATCAAATGTCTATACAAGAGCCGTATAGTCTTTACATATATATCCTAAACATATATATGTTTAGGATATTTTCAATTTTAATATATGTTTAATATAAATATTTCAATATATTTTATTAAGCTATAGTAAAAGTAGTAATATTTTATATAAAAAACATTACCTACTACATTTTCTTAGAAGAACTGATCCTGAACATCAATTTTCAGAGTTCGTTAGCCAAATGGCAAAATCTATATAATTTCTTTCTGTTCGTCTGTTTGTATGTTTATCTGTCTGTTACAGCCATTCTACGTAGAGGCTATTGCCACTATGTAGATGAAATTTAGAAGGTAACTTAATTATGAATACGAAAGCTTAGTGCAATTTAAAAAAGAAATACTGTAGATTGTAATAATAATAATAATAACGTATACATGACAACAACGTTTAGGCCCTAACTAAGCATTAGTTTGTGTTTTGGGTACCAAGCGAAGACACCACATACATATCAACCAAGACCCGGTACCAGTATCAATATTCATCATATAAATATTGACCCGACCTGGGATTCGAACCCGGGACCTCCAGCTTCGTAGGCAGGGTCGCTACCCACTAGGCTAAGCTAGCATAGGTCTTTACAAATGATAAAGAAGTTTCAAAATGACTTTTTTGTTTAACGAAATAGTTGTAGATATACTGTACGCTACTAATTCCCTGAAAAGTGTTGTCCCTCCCGCTTTGGATTTTCATGAAAAATCATTTTGAAACTTCTATATCATTTTTATTTAAAAAAATTTAGTAGAAATGTTAGTAGAATTAAAAAATGATATCGACGAAAATTAGCTTGAGTGATTTTTGAGATAATTGTCTTTAACCATAAACGTTCATCCCGATTACGGAATCCTTCACTATGCGTGGTCCCTTAAGCACTTAGCCGATTTTTTCTTTCATGAGATACACTTTGCGTTATTGAAAAAAAAAACTTCCATCTATACGGCTAATGTCTATATAGATCATCGTATCGAGGGCATATTTCATCATTTATTAGCCCCCTCTCTAGGGGGCGGCGCGATGACGTACAGCTTTATCCCGCGAGACCAAAATACTAGCCAAAGTTTCAAGGTAAGTTGCTATAGTACATTTCTTGCGGAACTTCTACTCGTCGAAACTTCGAGATGTACCACCTATTGGTTTTTAAGGTTCGTATAGCAAAAAGTATTTATACAGATCGAAAAAATGCCAGAATTGGATTTTCTTGGACAACGAATTTTTATGTAGAATTTCTGTTTGTTTGCGATATTTACAATACACTTACAGAGATTTTCGTCTATAACTTAAAAAGCACATTGTGCGTACATTTTTGCTTAAGGACATTGCCACTGTTTTAATTTACTTGAAATTACGGTAGTAAAGTTAGAGCTTTTATAACCATAAGAGTAACATAATTGGCATCACCGCATTATATAATAGTGTGCTATAACAGTTTCAACTATGGATCAAAGGTGACCCAAAATGTCGGCTGTGAAGACGGGTCCGCGAACGGTTAAATCGGCAATTTCGCCTACAAACTGGCACCTTATGTATTTTAAAATTGGTTTTAAGACAATCTGCTGCTCTGCATTGCTGTAAATTTTATTCCTATATGATAATAGTGCACTGTATTTTATTAATGATTTTTCTTTAAAATTTAATCTTCACATATAATTGTATTTTAACCCTTTCATATATTGTTTTTTAAAACTTTCTAATGATGACACTTTCCAAAAAAAAATATATTCGAACATTCTACGTATAAGACATCCCTATAGGATATAATCGATAAAAGCGTTCCAAGTGACATGTCAGGTGAATCGAAGCCACAAAAGCAAGAGTAACAGAAAGGAAAAATTAGTTCCGTGACAACTTATTTGTCCTTTCTTTTGGCAGTCTGTCGTGGTAAACTTTTTATGGAAATAAATAGTTTTAATTCCGCGGTGCTGTTTTGTCAGTAAAACAAACGAGTGAGAGCTCTACTGTGAGTCCCATTTAACACAAACGACACCCGCAGGTATTAGTAACAACTTAAAGTGTACATTTATTAATGAATGCAAAAACGTTATAGGTAAATAATGATGAATTTCAGGATACAGACGCCGTTTGTGGGTTAGGAGCCCTCATCACACACTCGGTTGACTTTCAAAAGAAGCAAACTCGACCAAAACTCGAGCCTTGCCGTTTGAACGTTTAATTAGAGTAAATAATTATTCGCCGCAAGCCGTCTCATTAATTCGGAGGGGCGACGGGGGGGGGGATCACAGGAGCCATAGAAGGAAGGCTGAAAATTAGATACAAGCCATATTATCAAAAATTAAATTAAATCTCAGTTAAAATCAGGTCCTCCGGATAGTTCGCGCTCGCTCACACCCGAGACGAACCAAAATGAACGGCGCACCCAACATCACCTAGACGTTAGACATCCAAAATACGTGGTTTTTATTTTATCACACAATATTTACTAAGTTTTGGTTTTTCATAATTAAAGATTAATTCAACTACTTATCCCGACATATATTTTTTTATAAGAATGATATGCGAAACACCTCACAACAGGTAATCTAATCCGAAAGTAGTCAGAAGCCTGTATAATATGCAGGTATATAATACATTCTGAAATATATATTTCTTATAATGCATACATATATTATATTAATAATAATAATATATGTTTCTGCTTATTTGTATAACTTTTTCTTACTTTGACCTTATAGAAAATTCGAGAAAAGGTATCTTAGAATTTTATAAAAATAACAGAAACTTTTCTAGCACGAGTAAAATTTTCTTGCTTTGTTAAAACGGGATATTTGCACCTATAATAAACAAAAAAAAGCTAAATACCTCTTTACGGACGTACGTGAACGATCTATGAGTACATGAATCACACACATCTAAAAGTATCGCATTGAGTGTCCCAGTACTACCGTTGCGTGCCAAGAAAGCCGGCAAAGAGGCTTTTGTATTCTAACTCAGTTAGCATCGAAACACAAGGGAAACCAATTCAGTGAACGAAAGCAAAATAAATCTTCCGCTTTTTAAAATGGCGCATACATTGAAACATTTCATATCCCCCGAAGAATTCCTCTGTGGAGCATTTGTTCGCATATTTTCGCACCTAGCGGTTTCGAATGCCACTAAATCGCATCATGATATATAACAGTTTTGGAAAAATTATATTACAAAATTGAGAATTATCGAAATAATATTTTAGCTTGATGGCTACGTAATACCCATTACGTCAGTTTGAGATGATTTTGTGACTAATGTCTATTAAGTCCCTTTGAAATAGTAATATGTTTCGACTTCTGAATTTTGTTGTGTTGTCATTGAAAATGTTGTCATTGAAAATGACTATCAAATTCATTTCACGGGAGACGCATTTTTAGCTATAACTCCAAGGGTATGGAGTCTAGCTAAGATTTCAAGGTTTTAAAAGATCAATAATTTAGTTGCGCATCGTATGACATCAAAATTTTCGAAATCGGTTTGATAGTTATTGAAAAAAAATGGAAAATGTAAAAAAATCAGGATTTTTTCCGATTTTTTTTTTACTAAATCCAAAATATTTCGAGAACGGCGAACGATATCGAAAATTAAAAAAAATAGTATCTCAGCCATTAACGTATCTACCGTTTGAGATCAAGATATTCGTCGGATTGCTTTGAAGTGTTATACAAAAGGTTAGAAGGCGTCGGTAGCTACAGTTTGAGACCAAAATTTTGGAAATCGGTTGGAAATCGAACAAGAAATTTGACATCACATGTTAGATTTTATGGACGATCGGGAACTTGTTAACATTACGGTCATCGCCTTTCAAAACGTTTAAGGATATCAGAGGCTGCAGTTTAAATCGTGGCAATGCCACGATTTCGTGGCAATCAAATCAATCAATCTGTGAAATTCGGATTTGAGTAGGTTCATTTTCAATGGAACCGATGGTTGCGGGGACTGCAAGATCTGTGGATTTTTTTATAATATTGACTTCTATAGCGGGTGTTCAGCTGAACGTAGTCCAAACTTAAACGGCGTATAGAGTTTACCGAAGCAGACAAAACTTTAAAAACAACGTTAAAAAATAATGAATGAAACTTTAAACATGTTTTTTCGGTAACCGTTAGTTTGCGCCAACTGCTTACTTGAAACTTTTTGTTGAGTTCGGTAAGCTCTACATACTCTATAAGTTTGGGCTAGATTCAACCGAACAGTCGACATAGTTGTTTCCGCCCCGTCTTCCACCGCATTACACGGGTGACAATAGTGTAAATTTAGTGTTAAACGGTTATGAATACATGAGTCAATTTAGTTAGATCACTTATGTCGTTTGTGACGACACGACATATGTGTGAAATGCTAAAATAGATAAATATCATTTATATATATATTTTTTTTCTGATTTAAAGTTTTACCTCTGTAAGATAAACGGAGTTTCAATATTGCGACATGTATAGTAAAATTATCTGCCACAATAATCTCGTACTAATCAAAAACCTCGACAGTGTGCGTTTAGTGTTTCACAGCCAAGGAGTCCCTTTAAAAAAAAATCCTATTATTTACATAACTATCCAATAGCTTAATAGTGGCTACAAGTAGGTAAACACCCGACCCGTACCGTGCCACAGAATCACGAACACGAATTTCATGTATTAAAATATATTTTTAAACTATACTTATTTTGGTTACATTTAAAGTAATCTAGAAATATGGCTATGTAATAACATAGTAAAAACAAACAATTATACTACGTATTTATAATACCTACATTAATCCACAAGTTATTGTGGAATTCATCGTTTCTTTACTCATTCGGTTAATGTAACATGAAACGTCACTGGCAATTTTGTGTCAATCGGTTTTTCACGGTTTTTCCTTACATTACCCGCGACCTACTTATCTACAAATGTTATACTTTACCATAACCCATCATTATTAAACGGTTTATGCGTATATGAAGCTAAAGTATGCAAAGAAAGAAAACATTTTGTGTAATAATTAGTTTTTCTTGGAAGCAAAACAGTTAAATTGCTTCATAATTCTCGGAACCGACACTATTTTATTCTCAGGTGTCTCGTTGCTTTAATTAACTTGGGTTACGCATATTTTCGAGTGAAAATATACGTCATACTACAAGTATGTAGCACAACATGCATGCATGCATGGAGGGAAAGTACCCTGAATATTGTAAATTTAACATTTTACTAAAAGAAGACATTATTTTAATTTAAAAAACAGTTTAAACTGCATTCATAGATTTTTAAATAATTACTTGGTTGCACCGGAATCGAACCAGCTACACGAAAAAAAAAATACCCTATAGGTTTGTCATATCGATCGAAAGGCTTCATCATTGCGATTATTTTTTGGTGAATAAAATAGTGTCAGAAATAAAAGAAAGACCATGAATTTTAACATTTGATGTGAAATTTTGTTCAGAAAAATGAAAAGCTGACATTGCCGTAAGGACATACAACTGACATTGCCGTAAGGACATACAACTGACATTATCATTTTAAAGTACCTATTACTAATGAATGAGTACCCACTTGAAAAGTACGCATCATTTCCCTATTATAATTTTTCTCTCGTGTAGCAGGTTCGATTCCCGGTTCAACCATGTAGTTATTTAAAAATCTATCGATGCAGTTTAATCACGGTGCTATCCCTCCATGTGGCATAGCCGTGGGATGTCCTGTATATGTGTAACCATTATTTACGTTCTTTTAGCTGGTTAGCATGTTTAATCAATTTGTCTAGAAGAATATCAAGTATAAGAGGACATGATTTTTGTAGTGAGAACATTTTTAGACGCAATTTTTCTGAACATTGAACGAAACTGAACCGTCACGCGCTCAGGTTAGTGACGTTGAATGAAGCATACACGGCTCCAGTCGTTCGTTGACGGGAATACGTTATTTAAACTGTCCTGGGTCTATTACTGAAATAAGTTTTCGTTTGGCATGTACATTTTGATCAATTGAGAGAACTTAAAGAAAGACAAAACGTACTGGTACGTAAGGATAAAATTTTGTTTTTCATCTATTATACTATACAATACAGTATTATAAAGAGAAATGATTTGAGCTTTTGTTTGTTACGGATAAACTTAAAAATTACTGTACCGATTTTAAAAATTCTTTCAACTATTTATAGTAAGCTACATTATCAACGAGTAACATGGGCTATATTTTATTTTCAAACTAGCTTTCTGCCCGTAGCTCCGTTCGCGTGGACTACACACTTACACCGAGATCACTATAATTTTTTGCCTACAGTTAAAAATGACATAGACTACTTTTTGTAATTTGAAATTAAATTATTTTTATTGACAATGACAAAACTGAATATAAGATGTTACTGGAAAGTGTTATATCTTTTTAACAAGTAATGAGTGATTATATGGATAAAATCCGATGGGGACAGAATTACGCTTAATTCTAAAACCCATGATTTGTGGGGTTTTTTAAAATGCTTTTGAGCAACCCAAGTTTATAATTTTCTTAAAACCGTATCTAAACAATCTAAAAACTCTCCCACAGGAATCTGAAATCGACACCGAACTCATCACCGACTCATCTTCTCACTGACTGACACATTGGTTGAGTGGTTGGAGACCCTAACTGTAGAACCAAAAGTCTCGGGTTCGATTCCCGCCCAGGACAAACAAAAAATCTGTACATGAACATGTTTATTTGTTTCGTTCGAGTCTAGGTGTAAAATATTTATAAACATATACATTATAATGAATATTTTTAAGTATGCATGTCAGTTGTCTGGTAAGTACCGATAATACAATCAAAATACTTGCTTACTTTGGGTCCGTGTGGCGCTGTGTGGATCCCAAGTATTAATATTGTTGTCTAAAACCGTCCCAAAGTCATCCTGAAACTATCAAAGTGTCATTAGTGGGACCTCGTGGTCCCACGTTGGAGTTGTTGGTATCAGCGAAACGTGATAGTGAGACCATGAGCCGAGAACTAGTGGGACCAGGAATCCGGTGGGACAGAGTTGTTGGAACTGCAAATTACGAATCGAAGTGCGCGGGGTTCCCATCTCTACGGAATATGATTGGATACTAAATGTATAGCTATATCGTCAATTTATCGCATATATCGGCGTAAGTGCGTCAGAGGCGTAAGTGAAATAACACGAAAGGAAAATCCGGTCACCGTAGGAGACGAATGTTGCAGTCCTCGCCGATCCCACGCGATCGCTGTCCCTCCACCCCCACCATCCGGAGCCCGCGCCAAAACAAAAGCCCGTAAAAAGAAAACGCGAACGACGTCGGGCCGCTGAAACCCCCGTGACGTCACCTGAACGAATTAACGCATCGGTCTTTATCGCTCCCACGGCCATAACGACACCCATCTCGCTCGCACTCGGGGGAGGCAATTGACCTATTTTCGGCGGCGCGCAATAATTTCTCGAAGGGCGAGACTAGGGCGGCTCGTCCCCCGCCCCGCGCGGTAGGGCGCTCACGGCTCTAGCCTCACTTTAGCCGAGTTATGTTTTGCGAGTTATTCATCGCTTTTTATGGGCAATAACAACTCTGCTCTCTGTTTGCGAAGATTGGATACAAACTCGTCAGTAATGGCTTTTGTTGCCGCCGAACTATCCGCGATTGCTAGATTAAAGATCATGCCAGGATACGCCGTTGTTTGTGTGTGTGGCACGAGCTGGTTTCGCTAAAGACCTCATCGTTTAAGATGTTTAGATTTCGATCGTTACAATAGACGTGAATGGCATTCGCTCATAAAAATCACTTCCTAAATAGTTAAGTATTATATTTATTTCTAACATTATTTACTATTATAAATTACTACTTATTAACTTTTTTTATGTTATTAAAAGAATTTTACTGAATAATATAACTTAAAAGAATAATGCAGTATCAAATTAATCAGTACTTATTAAAAGATTTATAATAACTACACGCTAAATTCAAAAACTAATATCGTCCTAGAACTAAACGTAGCAAAATATTAAAAAATATATTTACACAACCGAAAAGTAGAATAACGTCAACCGAAAATCATTCGTGATTCAATAAAATAAGATAAATATGTATTCGTGTTTCGTTTAGTATGGGGGCGGCGAGCAAAGTACGTGACCCGACGTGGAATGGGCTTCTATTGACACAGCCAGAGAGCTAGCAAAAATTACCGACCAGACCTCTGGCGCCATCTGCCGGCGGGTAAACCCGAACCTCGTAAATCCTCGTTCCCACAATAGTGTTTTTGCATTCTACTTAGCCACGGTACACTTTGGAATATATGTTTTTAGTTTACAGTTGTGAATATGATTAATGGATTTTCAAAATATTTTGTAATTCAAAAGCCATATAATTTGACATTTAAATTCACTCCCTTAGTGTATGATGGAAAGAACTTTTAAAAGTTTATCTCAATCATTATATTCTATATTTGTCAAAATTTAATAATTTCTTATACATAAACATTTCTTACTTTATTTAAAAATCAACATACCTATCAGCCCATTATGCCCCACTGGAGGAGCTTAGGCCTCCCTTCAGAATGAGGTTGCTTGAAGTTTAATCCACCACGCTGCTTCAGTGCGGGTTGTTGGATTTTAACGACTATCGTCTGATGATGGCAACCGGACCAATGGCTTAACGTGCTCTCCGAGGCACGAAGTCAGTAATAGTTATGTAAATAAGTCAGAAAAAACTCATTAGTACATTTCTGGGACTCGAACCACGCCACACGAAACGGGCTCGTCACCATTCGCCTATCATAACCGACCGCAATTCGAAAATTAGTGAAAATAGTCAAGCAGCGTTTACCATTTGAGTTGTACCCACTGATTCACTAATTTCATCCGTAACGCCAAAGGAGAAAAGACTGTATAGCATTAAGTTTGCCTTATATAACCACACATGCAATTTGTGCAATATAGGTTAAATAATGTAGATAATCCAGAAAAGGAGTATACATACTTGTCACGTGAAAAGTTTTGGAAAGCAAAGTCGCATCGTGTAGCCGGCCGCGATAATGTAAGCGATATACCTCCTTTCATTTATATTATGATGGTGTATTCTAATGTTTCGTTCTCGTTAGTATACAAACATTAGAATACACCATCATAATATGACATTAGAATACACCGTCATAATATGATGTATTCTAATGTTTAGCGTTTGTTAGTAAACAAATATTAGAATACACCATCATCGTGGGGTGTAGAAAACCCCAAGCGCAACGAGTACCCACAACCTCGAGCGCGCCCAAACGAGCTTTGTTAACGGAAAAATTTATATACCTACTATATAATTATATACATATATACCTGTATGTATATATATATATATACATTTTTCAATTCACTTATGATAACAAAACCAAAATATAATTATTTCTCGTCAAGATGGTTCGTTATTCAGAAAAAATCTTCATACGCTAAGTAAGAA
This sequence comes from Luffia ferchaultella, assembly GCA_949709985.1. Lineage (NCBI taxonomy): Eukaryota > Metazoa > Arthropoda > Insecta > Lepidoptera > Psychidae > Luffia > Luffia ferchaultella. Next base: position 13,280,449 of record OX453256.1, on the reverse strand, counting down.
AAAATAAATATTACCGCCTAGTTATCCAAAAATTGTTACAAAAGCATAGTCCAGTGACGAAAGGTGACTTATGAAAAGAGAAGCTGCCCGCGATAATCTAAGCTACACCTATTTAGTGTAAGATGGAATATTTTAGATGTTCGGGATTCCTAGTACATAAGCATTAGAATAGACCTTCGCAATATCAAAAATAGAGCCTGTCGCCTAGATTATCAAATAAAACCAAATCAAATCAAATATCTTTATTTCGTAGTTATGTAACATAATCTTGAAGTACGTCACAAGAGTGAATTTTATTACTTTGTGGAAGAACGTCACCACAAAGGCGCATTCAAAATGCTGGTTCCTCTCAGAAGAATACGCAAGAAATTGAGGGACGTTCTTTTTAACTAAATTATTTAAAAAAAAATTAAAGATTAATAAATTTCTTAAAGATTAATATTATTGAAACAAACTGATAGGCGAGCTGCTTACACCCATGGATTTTTATCATATATGTAGTCTGATACTTTATAATAAGCTTTTGCATAAAACTTTCGTATTATTGTTGTTTTAAACTTGGGTAGATCTTGAACGTCAACTGGGATCTTATTGTAAAAGCGTACACATTGCCCTTTAAATGATTTTGTGATTTTATTGAGGCGGTTGGCATGGTAAGCAAGTTTATCTTTGTTTCTTATATTAAGATCATGCCGATTACAATTTTTTTTTATATAATACAATTTATTTTTTACGTAGGTGCATTATGTTTTGAAATATATGTATGTATATTGAGACGCTAATGTCATTATATTAATTTCCTTAAACTTGTCTCTAAGTGATTTTAGATCCTAGTTTATAAATTGCTCGAACAGCTCGCTTCTGCAGCACGAAGGTTCTATCGCGGCCTGAAGCTCACCCTTCGGCACTAATCATCATTCCTGTAAGATGAAGCATAAATTGCAAAAGAATAATATATCTTACGAATATTTCTACGTAGAATTATGGACGAACTCAGCCAACACGCTATTGTGGGTGTCGTTATAAATGGGCTGAGAGTCGGCAGTAGGCCTCACGCAAGCCCATCTATCGTGGATGGCTCGAGCCTATCTTTAATCGATATCGACATTAATAAGGTTGTGCTTTTATCGATGTTTTCGTATATCTAACAGGGTTCGCATTCGCATGTCTTGGCTATACAGGCCACTGTTAGGTAAGAAAGATTCACAAGTGATAACTACGTACCAGGCGTCGTAACGTAAGACGGCCCCCCACTAGCTGAACTGATGACCTGGAAAAGGTTGTTGCGGACCACAGTTAATTGCTGGTTCAAAATCGTTCATTGTGAAGATTCAGGAGGTAACCCTAAGTCCAGCAGTGGGGGTCTGGTGGCTGAGATGAATGCTGGTATATACAGTTTCCAGACAATAAATTTATTATTATTATTAATTATATTAATTTAATTTTATGCATATAATGAAATCGCATAATTTCCTCTGGGAGACGCCAGAATAAGTAATAGAACATAAAAAACCACTTTTTTTGTTTTTGTCTCTTTGTTTGTTTGCTTGTCTGTACGCGCATCACGTAAAAGCCATTCTTTGGATTCAAAATTTAAATACTATAATATAGCCTTATTCTGAATAATATTTTATGTTTCTTTTATCAAAATCAACTCACAGAATGAAAATATATTCAATTTGCAAAAGTTAGAAAATACATAGCATCTGCTGCACCGCAGTGCCGCGACACGCGTGCCCGGTGTTGCAAGGGCTGGTGTGTCGCCGGTAACAGAGTCACGTTGCGTTGCATAACACACTGAGATAGATCGAAATCCACGCGGATGAAGTCGCAGCACATCGAATTTAAAATAAGTGAGCGATTTAATTACAAATAGGCAAGTGGATGGGTGTCGTGATAGCCCGGGCGCAGCGAACCTATTTCTGGTTCAGAAGGCCGCGCAGCCGTGGTTCGAATCCTGGCGTGTACCAATGAGTTTTTCTGCCTTAAGTACATAACTATCAATGACTACAGATTTCTTAGAGCACGTTAAGCTGGCGGCCCCGGTTGCCATCAACAGGTCGTTAAAATCAGAAGCAGCGTAGTGGATTAAGCTCCAATCTCCCTTACGCTGGGGAGAGGCTTAAGTCCCTGCAGTGGGGCATAATAGGCTGGTGTAAATGGAAGTGGAAGACAAGTGGGTATTAAGACTATGTAAGCAATACGAGTTCAACCAACCAACCAAAAAGTTAATTTATGAAACAACTAGCGACTTGCCCCGGCTTCGCACGAGTAACAGAGCATATAAGTCGTAATGTTTTTTCTACTAAAGTGTCTTATCAGCTTGTTGCGTCGAACATGTGGATTAGATTTAATTAGATTTAAAGGTAACGTAAGTAAATGCTACTTGGAATTTTGCCATTTTTATTTCCAATTCAATAAATATTTGAAAAAGTAAATAATAAATACATAAAAATTAACTACAATATTTCTTTGTATGCAACATTGATAACTTCTACATGTGTCGCATCGGCGGCATGGGGACTACGGCACCCGGCGACGGCGGCGCCTTGTCCCGCGATTTATTTTATTTCGCAATAATTCCTAAAATATTAATTTAAATGTATGGTGTGAAAAGCAATCACAATTTGCATGAAATGCTGAAGGTAAGTACCGTATTTAGTTTGATAAGGATTAATACTGTATCCGTGTACATGTCTTTTCAATCACCTCATCATGTGATACCATTTTTTAAACATAAAAATGGGTATAGTAAGCTATCTATAAAAGGTAGACATATGCCATTAATGACTTTTCTTTAGTACTATAAAAGAGAAACAATTCCTTCACCCATTATTTTCTTATATCTCAAAGGGATTATGCAGCGCTTTCGATGAAAGCTTCCAGCCGGCTTGATTTTTTTCCGACTTCATCAACAAAAATCGTCATATTTCAACTAATTTGCACAAAATATTAATAAATTATACACATAAACCTTCCTCTTGAATCTCTCCATCCAATGGTGTCATCCGTATGCCAATTCGTTCGGTGGGTTTTGAGATCTTCGCGTTCAGGCAGACAGACAGACGCGGTGGGGGGCTTTATTTTATAAAATGTAGTGATAAGGTCCCGACTAAATAACCTACTCCAGAAGGTGCTAAGATGTAGACAAATAAAATGCTTGAATTTCTAAAGCGTACTTTTATTCGTGTTATTCACCCAATATATTATACGTTAAAATTGTCGTTAATACCTACTTTTTTCGAAATATAGTACGCCTGATTTGTTAACACCAATGAGTAAGATTCAGTGGCAGCCAGTGATAGATCTCCACATGAATCATGGCAGCGTCGGCGCAATGACTGGCTGTGGCGTGACGAGGGTGTAGACCGAAAACTTCATATGCTGGATGTAAAAATCCAAAATCAGGATAAGGTAACCTAAAATTGTGTACACTAGACACGAACAGTACACAGGCTGAATCTCGCTCGTGTTTTGAAACTAAAGAAAACGTTAAGGTTTTTGTATTTTAAGGTTCCATAGAAAAATCCCAAAAAACGGAAGGCTTATATTTTTTAAAATATAGTTTTATCGGACCACCGCTTAGCCTAGTGGGTAGCGACCTTGCCTGCGAAGCTGGAGGTCCCGGGTTCGAATCCCAGGTCGGGTCAGTATTTTATGATGAATATTAATACTGGTACCGGGTCTTGGTTGTTATATGTATGTGGTGTCTTCGCTTGGTACCCAAAACACAAGCTAATGCTTAGTTTGGGGCCTAGACGTTGTTATGATGTATATGATGTGATGTGATGATGATGTGATGTGAATATAAAAAATTTGCATGAAATGTTTCATAAATTCCTAACAAGCGAAGTAAGCATTACTTACTTCTTGAACGTATGTAATCAAATACTTAATAATTTGACGACCGCTTAGCCTAGTGGGTAGCGACCCTGCCTACGAAGCCAGAGGTCCCGGGTTCGAATCCCAGGTCGGGTCAGTATTTATATGATGAATATTGATACTTGTACTGGGTCTTGGTTGTTATATATATATAATAACATAAATAAATATGTATATATTATAAAGAATATTTCAGCATGTATATCAATTGTCTAGTAACCCATAACACAAGCATAATACTTGCTCACTTTGGGACTAGATGGCGCTGTGTGTGAAGTCCCATGTATTATTATTATTAATAATAATAATATCTGGGACATCCCATACAGCGCCATATAGTCCTAAAGTAAGCAAGTATTATGAGTATTATGCTTGTATTATGGGTACTTAAGTCTACATATTTAAATATTCTTTTTTATAATATATACATTTATACTCACACGCGGAACAATTAGACATTGTTCATGCACACAAATATTTCTCTTTTTATTTTTTTATGTACATGATTATAATATGTACATAAAAAGTAACGTTTGTGTGTTTGTTCGCCTAGTCATAGTATATTTAATAATAACTTAATAATAATCTCGTACGGCGCCATCTAGTCCCAAACTTAGTAAAGTTTGTATTATGGGTACCAGACCACTGATATATATACTTAAATATTCTTTATAATACATACATATACAGATAATTTACACCCAGACACGGAACAAATAGTATATTGCAAAGTTTCTATTTATCAATAAGTCAAAGTAGACTGTCATAGAATGAGTTATGTCGCTGGCGATTCGGCCTACACTCTAAAAGCGTTCGACAACAATGATTTACGAGAAACGTGACCACGTTTTACGCTGAGGGAGGTAAAACACTTGATGTATTTAAAGATGTTTTTTTATAATAACTTGCACAAATTGAAGCCAAAAAGACTTGACTAAAAGGATAGACAGATCGCGAGAACGAAACTGTACAAAATATATGTTGCGGCCGCTTGTCCTGCTGGATCACTCAAATAACTTGCTTCAAACACGGTAAAGAGGTAAACTACTTTTGCTCACCAATCAAAGCAATTTCGACTGAGTTCTGCACCATTTTTTAGTCGTCATTGGTAGCAATTTGCATTTCATTTTCTTTGATTGGTCAAACTAAAGCATTCGCTCGTTCCTCTGTTTAAGGTACGATTCACACACAAGTATGTAAAAGTCGGCCTGACACATTCGTTGACATTTTATTGCGTCGCTGTAAGCAAAAATATCCTGTATTATATAACATCTGGATGGACAATCGCAATACAATATCAACAAAAGTGTCAGGCCGACTTTTACATACTGGTGTGTGATTCAACAGACTTTATACTTTGACTACGCAATACTATTTAACAATAGTTTCTGTGTGAATAAATTATAACCTAACGGTTAGGTGATAATTTTATCCACGTTCCTTGACGCCGACTCTCTATATAAACATTATATAATCAAAGAATAGACCTTACGAATGATCTAGCGGCCGTGATCGTGATGAATAAAGGACAAGCATAAAACCTTTAATAGAATTAACTTCATAGCATATATATAACGTCCAACGCAAGAACCGAACCTATAGACACATCTTCAATACGTTAATATAATCAATGACTTGAAAGTTCGTAACGAGTTTGTTAATTAGTTAGCACTTTTTAATTAATTAACAAGTATTTAAATCGCCCCTTTTAAGTATTAGGAAAATGGAAGGAAAAGTAAGATTAAGTTTTCGAGTTTCCAGAACGTTTATACACTTCTTGACAGTATCAGCTTAGCATCTTTTATCAGAGAGAACGTATTCTTTCCTGCTTGCTTTATTTATAGCCTCGTAGTTGGTGATTTAGTGTTAGAAGCAATTGAACAATTTAGAACTACTGAACAAGACTCGTGATAGCTGTGTGGTTGCGAGCCCGCTTCTTGTTTAGAAGAACGTGGTTCGAATCCCGGGGCAGGTACCAATGAGTTTTTTCTAACTTATGTACATCACTGACTCTGTGCCTCGGAGAGCATGTTAAGCCGTCGGTCCCGGTTGCCATCAATAGATGGCAGTCGTAAAAATCCACCAAGCCGCAATGAAGCAACGTAATCTATTAAGCTCCAAATCCCCTGATACCGAGGGGAGGTCTAAGCCCTTTCAGTGGCGCATTAACGGGCTGATGATATGGTAAGGTATGGAACAAGGCTTGTAAAAAAAGAAGTGTTATTATTACAAACTATTACAATTACTACGAACTACGAATTATTACAAACACGATGCCCTATAGTCATCGATGTAATGTAATGTATATAAATAAATAAATAAATAAATAAATAAATAAATAAATAAATAAATAAATAAAATATTTGAGACAGACGCGCCTATATCTACAGGTATATACATGTTCGACAAACTACCTCCACAAACTAAGGGGAATCCTCACACTTGAGGGATGCTTTGCTTGCAAACTGTTAGTTATATTTTATATTTACTTTCAAAAAGTGTCGAAATTAATAACTCACTGGCTTTGGTTATATAACTTGATAGAGTGTTCGGATATGATTCACGCACACAGAGATGGTTTGTAACATGGTATGTTGAGTCACACACACAAGTATGTAAAAGTAGGCCAGTCATTTTTGTTGGCATTGTATTGCGAGAGTTCTTCTAGACATTGATAATCAAAGCTCACTGGAGAGTTGATCATGGCCCTACTCTGACTTTTAACACGACACCGAAATAGCGCCGAATACGTTCCGTTTTAAAAATCCGGTCGCTAGGGCTATGGGCGAGAATACGGATTTGGAAATAGCGCGTATTCGGCGCTAAATCGGCGCTGCGTTAATTTACCAGAGTACGGCGCAACTGAAATATCGACGGAGAATTCTGACAGGTGACAAGCCATTATAAAGGTTGGTTTCATTATGCAGATTTAATTTTCTATTAAGCTGCACAGAAATTCGTATCATTTTTTATTAAATACACAGGTCATTTTTCAACTTCCAAATTTTAATATTTAGACAAAACAATAAAAGACATGTTTTTTTTTTTCTTTTAGTATCACACAGTACTAAAATATTGAGGCATGGCACCACAAAGTTATCGTAATGCAGTGGAAAATGCGCTAGCGATTGATAATTGCGTCGATCGGCGGCCGCCAGCGGTTGCCCCTTTCTCGTACATAGTATATATAGTGCTTTAGTAACCATGCTTTATCGATAATTCTTATGGACCTAAAGCTTTAGTGTTATCATGAAGAAAAACATTTTCATCTAAAAATTTTACACCATTTTTTTTTTTAATAGGCTAGTTTAATATCGACTTTCAATGAAAATTATAAAAAATTGATGAATTACTATACATGTAAATGAATTTAATAAATTCTTTTTCACTAGATCGTCATTGAAAAACAAACATTGGACATCGTTTCAACATTGTGAAAAGGAAAATTTCCTTGGCCAGTGTGAACGTGTCTTCATTATAGATCTGCAAGCGAACTTAAATAGCTTTTTCTTTCAAGTTGCTCCATCGGTTTGGGCAAAACTTTAAAGGTCAGCTTAAGGACCACTAAGAAAAACTTTTCAATCTCAGTTTAAATGACTTAAGGGTACACACTCCGTTCGCTGAAACTGCGAGGCGAGCGCGGCCTAAAATCGTATCATTCCGCGTAAATACGAGTTCGTAAAAGTGATACTGCGTAAAAAAGCCTACTTATTCTTGGTACACAAAAATATTTTATACCGAAAAATAGTATACAAAACACTTATGCATCGACCTTTAGCTGTAATGCTATCATGAAGAAAGTAATGAATACAAACAAACAAAAGTTGTTTGAAAATGTGATGGAGCTATATCTCTTGTTCATCATCATCAGCTCATTTTACCCCACTGCAGGGGCTTAGGCCTCCTCCAGGGTGAGGAAGGGGTTTGGAGCTTAAATCTACCACGCTACTCCACTGCGGTTTGGGGATTGTAACGACCACCATCTATTGACAGCGTCCGGGACCGACTGCTTAACGTGCTCTCCGAGGCACGGAGTCAGTGATAGTTAATGTACTTAAGTCAGAAAAACTCATTGGTACACGCCCGGATTCGAACCATGGCCCTATGGCCTTATAAATTTGAGACAGGTTCGTTGCGCTCTGGGCTATCACGACACATGTCTCTTGTTACTCTTACGTTATCATAAAGAAAGTAACAAACTAAAGTTATTTGAAAGTGTTATTGACTGAGCTATGTCTCTAGTAAAATTACTTTGGAGTTACTTTATACCTTATATAACATTTTCACGATTAAATTATGCTAAAATTTCTACTATTAGGTCGGGGAAAAAGTCTTTTCGAATATAGTTTGTATATACTTTTCAGAAAATCTCTTTGGCTGTACTAGTTGTATCTGGCTGGTTTTGAGACCATTAAAAAGGTTACATTTCAAGAAAAGAATCAAGAAAAGAAACAATTTAGTAAAACATTGTTTCCCGCTAGATTTCACTTGTTTTTCCTTTCTGTCAAAATGAGTGAATGTAATGTAGAAATCCGATACATTTTAAAATTTTGTTATAAAAAAAAGAAAAAAAGCAACGCAAACTGCGAAAAAAATTTGTGACGTTTACGGCCCTAATGAAGTGTCAGTAAGAGTAGCACAAAGTTGGCTGGAACGTTTTCAGTCCAGGAATTTGGACGCCATTTTTGAAAAAGTGGAGCAAGATCGACATATTAGTAGTTACAACATAGCTAAAGATCTGGGAATTGACCACAAAACGGTTTTGACCCATTTGAAAAAAGCTGGGTTTACAAAAAAGCTAGATATTTGGGTGCCACACGAGCTCACTGAAACGAACCTAATGAACCGTGTACTCATTTGCGATTCTTTATCAAGCTGGTGGATTGATAGCTGGTGATGAAAAGTGACTCAAGTACGATAAGGACGTGCGAAAAAAGTCGTTGTCAAAGGTCGATCAGGCTTCACAGCCAAAACTCGGGCTAACTCGCAATAAGGTGCTGCTGTGTGTATGGTGGGATTTTAAGGATAGTTCATTATGAGCTTGGAAAGTGTGGTTTACCTTCTTTAAGTATATATGTATTATGGGTACTATCATACAATTACTATAAACGAAAAATTGGTAACGTTATGCAGCGTCAAAGTTGACGCGGACAGGTAAGTATGGACTCGTTGCTGGTGCTCGCTTTATTGGACGAAAAATCTTGAACAAACATTAATTTCTTTCTTCGTAGTAGTTCCTTGCTTCTCAAAGATGAATTTCAGAAAATACGCCCATTATTTAAATAACAAACCATCCAGATAGGTACTTACCTACCTACCTAAGTAAGAACCTATATCATTGTCTATTATTCGTCACAAATTTACGACATACCAATTTACAAACAAAATTCAACCTTTTTTTATTATATAATCAAGCATTAAGCAAAAAAACTGTTTCAATAATAATAAGGATTTATTTCAAACTCTAGAGTCCATAGAAATGGTTAGTAGTAACAATATTCTTAAAAGTATTATTAATACATAATCAAATAAAATTAAACACATTTAATAACACAAAAACAAGTAAGCAAAATAAAATAAAAATGAAATATTAATAAAAATAAAATGAATAATGCAAAATGGAGATAGCTTCACGGCTTATCAGCGTGAAGCCACATCCACATCGGGGAGTCCCACAGTGCTGCAAACACACCCAGGATGGTACTGGTGGCGCCACGGAAGTGAGCATGTAAGAAGATACACCATTTGCACATTATAGCCGTGAACCCGTCATTATGCTCCTTCGCTAACATTCCTGACGTACTCAACCTCCACGGCAGTCCCAGCAGCACCCTGAACGCGTTATTACACTGCTCCCGGAGGTACAATACACTACCCTACACTACAATAAGATCCCAGTTGACATTCAAGATCTACCCTTTATCAAGTTTAAAACTACTATAAAACGAAAGCTTTCTGCAAAAGCTTATAATATTATAAAGTATCGGACTACTTAGATAATAAAAATCCATGGGTGTAAACCGCTCGTTTATCGGTTTACTTTAATAATATTAATCTTTAAGCACTTATTGTTGAAAAAAAAATTATATAATTTTGTTAAAAAGTTTTGCTTAGTTTCTTGCGTATTCTTCTGAGAGGAATTAGAACTTTTGTGAATGCGCCTTTTTGGTGACGTTTTTACACAAAGTAAGCAATTCACTCTTGTGACATATTTAAAGTTAATATTACATAACAACGAAATAAAGTTATTTGACTTTCACCTTGACCTTAATGCCTTAACATGATGGATACATTTTTTATCACGTATCTGTGTTCAATTTCTTACGTACATTTTGTAAAAAGCGAATCTATCCCTCATTACCATAGGCTACTGTTTTATACCATTGCAACTTATTTCATTTCCACGAGAAAAAGGCTTAAGCCTTTTAAGTCGCTAATAACAGCTATAACTCAATAATCTCATTTCTATTTGTATATAGGAATAGTTTATCACATTTGGTGCACAGTTAAATGCACTGTGTTTCTATAGCAGTAGGGTCGATATTAGTACTGATCAGTCGTCTGTATTTGTATATAGAGCGCCGCACTCATGGCTGAGTGGTAACATCAGCCGTGGTAAGTTCGACACTGCATAACGTTTCCGATTTTTTCGTTCATAGTAATTGTATGATAAGTACCCATACTATACATGTAATCTTAAAGCAGGTGAACTATACCTTCTAATAGTATTTTTTTTTTATTCATAAACTTGAATTGTTCAAATTATTGCCAGTTAAATAGAAAAATAAATAGAAGAGATTTCAGTTTTTCGTTAAATTTGACATTCTTTTTGTAAGAAAATGTTTGTCAAACGTCACAAAAATGAATTGGCCATCCTTACTTTATACGAAAACAATACTACATATGCCCTAGTAACATAGCTGAAACCGTAATATTTTTCTGTTTGGGGCGCGGTGGTATCTAATGTCACCCCCTCCGCAGCCCCCTGGGGCAAAAGAAATTTTCCCTCCACATCTTAAAATATACTACATGATGTCGACTAACTGTGGTAAAAAGGATTTGTTTATTTGAATAAGTGAACAATCGTTGGACTAAATGACTCTACTATGGGAGGTGTTAATTTAGCATCCGCCATATAGCCCTGATCTTGCACCTTCAGATTTCCACCTGTTTCGGTCTCTTCAGAATAATTCTTTAGACAGTATCAGGTCAACATCAAGAGAGGACCTGCCAAAACTACTTGTCATGTTTTTTTGATCAGAAGTCCCAAAATTTCTACAGCAACGGGATTATGTCACTATCTTCAAAATGGCAGACAGGCAACGAACAAACTGGCACATATATAGGTATATTGTAATTAAATATAAATAAACTTTGTAAATAAAAATGTCTTGAGTTTTCATATAAAATGCATAGAAACTTTTTCCCCGACCAATATATATCAGATAATAATAATAATAATTGTAATACCTGGGACATTCTACACAGCGCCATCTAGAAACAAACTAAGCAAAGCTTGTACCAGGTACAGGTACAGGGTACCACACAACTGATATACATACTTAAATATTCTTAAAAATATATCCATATATAGATATTTTAAACCCACACACGGAACAAATAGACGGTCACGCACACAAATATTTGTCCCGTGCTAGAATCGAACCCGCGAACCCTGGCTCCCACTTAGGTTGTCTCACTGACTGACCCAAGAGGCCATTTATATCTGCCATAAACTACCGATTCGGTAATTCCTTTCCAACTGCGTATTTAACTCTTTTTAGAAATTATATTGATCTTATACATCTACGTAATACTCCAACAGGATAGTATGTACGTATTAATCAGCGCTGTTCGTAAGTTGTATCGCTTAGTTGGCGTTCGACAAGCGGCTGATTAATGGCTGAAAGTGCTGAAACTCGACGTTTCGCACATTCAGCGAGCCAAACTCCGAGTGTAGAAGGTTTGCCACGCGTTTATCCTTTGGCCATACCGAAAAGGACGGCAGTCTAGAGCGTTCCAAGCGAGAAGGACTTTCCAGAATGGATAATTTCTCGGGAAAATTTACACATTTCTCTAATATTCAATAACTTTCTTCTTAAATAACGACTTTTTTATTGGTATTGTACGGCTGGTGGCGGCCGGCACTGCGGAAATCGGTACAATAATCTGGGTCAAACGACATCGAGGACCATTTGACCTAATTTATCATACCTTCTTGTCACGTTGCGCCGGTGTTTCCCAAGACAATATTCACCACAAAAAGTTGTAAGCCCCAGTTTACACAATAACTTCAGGCAGTTTCCTGGTTAGTCGTATCAATTCTTTAATTTTGTAAGACAATAAAAATTATGATTACATAAATTTCCTGTCAGTTTCGAAATTAATAGAAAACTGCAGGACCAAGATCGCAATAAACATTTTTAAGTTTATTTATTATTTTTAAGTTTTTTAAGTTATTCGGCGTTGATAAAGTCTCTCTGTATGCCTAGCTGAAAAAAATGCTTTAAGTAAAATTGAGATAAAACGTCACGGATAAATATAGATAAATTACCCATCCTCCATTATTGTCGCAACAACAGATAAATTAAAAAAAAAGATAATGTTTTCAAAACTACCAAACAGATGCATTATTTCTGAAATCTAGTGATAGTTATATGTAAAATTGAGTATTTATTTAGACCGTATTGGTCTTTGCGGGGTACGTAAAGCGATAAATTATATTCGTCTAACAGCTTTTTTATATATCTCCACAGTACTTTTATACTCGACGTGTTATGATCATTAATCTTGAACGTAGATGGCGCCAAGCTTTGGGGCGTCAGAACAACAAAACATGGCGACACAAAGGGCGCACGCGAACAGCTATACTGAAAACCTGAAAACTCTCTTAATTTTCAATAGACGCTGAAGAGGTTTTATATGAGCCCAGATCGCGACGCAGGTACAGCGACAATGGGCTGCGAAACGGCCGCCTGTCGCCTTTGGCCTATTTCGTTCTCCTTTCGATTAGGGTTGGCGGTTGTCCGATTTTCGACTGGCCTGTCTATTCTTCCGGTCCGGTCTAAAATATATACGTCATCTAAGATTAAATTATATTTTTGTTTTAATAGTTTTTTAATCAATAAAAATCATGCCGAAACCTAACTCGAGTCATAATCGAGTCCATAATTTATTACAAGATTAGAGAAGATATAATTGTGCATGAAATCTTTTTTTAAATTTCAAACTTAATCAAAAATTGCATCTCATGGTGCATCGAAACAAGGGAAAATTATTTTATTTTTTTAGTTTCAAGCTATAAATTGTGAAAAATTGAAACACATTTCAAGAACCGTCATTGTCACTTTCTTTTATAAAAACTAATAATTTACATTATATTTACATTGGAAATTACAGCAGCTATGAATATTCTAAAAATGGAAATTTTTAGTTGAATGGTTGGCCGTAAGAGACCATTGTGAACAAAACTTTGATGAAGATATAACAGTCAAAATCTCAAATTTTTTATTCAATATAAATTGTATTACTCATACATATTAAAAGTCAAGAGTTTTTACCACCGCGTCGGTTCGAGAATATTAGATGGAGAAGAACCGGGAAAAACCTTCATCCGATATTTTTTACTATATCATTTTTTTTATTTTAAAATACCTAATGTTATTAAAACAAAGGTCATGCTTTATCATTTAAATATTTTTTAAACTTTTTTAATGAGCCAAACTTTTATACGTTTCTTAAACTGTTTGCTATTTAATTGGAATAATTTCATTGGAAGCCTATTATAAAAATGGCCTTTACATTTCTATTTTTTTTTTATAAATGTTTTTGTTATGTTATAACCTCCTCACGAAATGAACTCCCTATTGTAATAAAATAATTCAGCGTTTCTAAAGGATTTAATTTTTAATTATAAAAAAAGACATTTTCTATGTCAAAAAAGCAATCTAAAAATCATTTCTATGTCTAGATACTGAAAAACAATCATAATTCCGTTCACTTTTTATTAAAGTTGACAACCCTGTCTTTAGCCCGTAATGACGAAGGCTTGAAACTTGGGAATATTAAAATGGGCGAGCACTTGTCTCGCTCGTAAAACGGCTACCGTACTCCCTTACCCCTCAGGGCTCGTACCCGTTCCACGACCGAGACCCCATTTTCGTTTATTACTTACATGTTTCACTTCATACGCTTTTATTTACGTTTAACTTGCGTGTAGTTTTAGATTATTCGTACTTAAAACGTTCATTGAACGATATCTTTAAAACGGGAAAGAAAAAAAATATTCAATGTATATGCAGTCTCAGTTATTTTTATATTAAATTAAAAAAAAATAGTGTTCATGGAGTTCAATAAATAAATAAATAACATAACTGAATAAGATTAGACAGTTATCGCATGTTAATTACAACGCACTTACTAGTTAATTTTTGATATATGTGGAATAGATACCTTCTCAGGATGTATGTATCACCCAGAAACACTTGCAACATAGATATGTGATACATCACTACATATATATCGGTTGTTAGAAAGCCCAGAAGGTCGTGATAGCCCAGAGGACAACGAACCTGTCTTAAATTTATAAGGCCCCACAGAGCCATGGTTTGAATCCGGGCGTGTACCAATGAGTTTTTCTGACTTAAGTACACAATATCACTGACACCGTGCTTTGGAGGGCACGTTAAGCAGTCGGTCCCGGACGCTGTCAATAGATGGCGGTCGTTATAGTTCCCAACCCGCAGTGGAGCAGCGTGGTGGACTTAAGCTCCAAGCCCCTCCTCCTCACCCTTGGGGAGGCCTAAGCCCCTGCAGTGGGGTAAAAATGGGCTGTTGATGATGATGATGATGATGATGTTACCAAAGCTAGGTATATACTAACTTTCGAAAAAAAATGTTAGGACTGTAGAGTTATTCGAAGATTCGCCACAAAAAATAGGGGATCGTGTGCAATTATGATGATGCCGCATCCATGTGTAATACATCAAGAACTTGAAATAACTGTAACAGAGTATTGCTATAGTCCACTCATAATACTGACTTCATATGTGCGTTTCAAGAGATTCAGTCCTAAGTACAAAAAATTGTGATTTCAAAATTGAAATAAAAGTAAATCTTGTATCTTCATAAACATAATATTTTAAATACTAATATAATAATGTAAAAAAAACTGGAGCAGCAAAACAGCCAAGCACATGGAACTTATAAATCGCTACCATTTCATCCCTTTTGCTGTCGAGACGATGGGTTCCTGGTCCAAGGATACCAAATCACTTGTCCACGATTTGGGTGTCGCGCTGTGTCTGTTGACAGGGGATCCTATGTGCAAGGAATACCTTGTTCAGAGGATCAGTGTCGCAATACGGCGCGACAACGCGGCAAGCATCCTTAGTACCCTGAACCCATCGTCTCTTTAAAATTTTGTCATTTATCTAAGACATAGTATTTTTTTAATTTGTAAATACTTTTAGTTTTTAATTAGTTTTTATTCTGTAAATAATTGTTAAATATATTAATATAGGTAGTTCTATTTTATATTAGGTAATATAAATAAAATTATATTATTAATATAGATAAATTTAATATATTCAATAAATTTCTAAACGGTACACATGACTCTAACAAAAATATAATAATGTTAAACTGCTAATCACTGACTTCTCATTTAAAAAATTGTCGTATTTACATCATTTAAAAGATTTATTTTTGTATTATCAAACACCCTATCTCAAGAAAATACCTTCTCGTTGGAAATTCTATAGGTCACTTTTTTTACACGCAAGGAGAAACGTATTAAACATACTTATTACGATCAGTTTTAATTATATCAAAAAACTTAAAGCTTTTCTAACGGTTTTTATCATAGTCATGTCAATGTCATAAATTCAGGAATTGCCTATAAAATTTTATGAAGGTAAATTCAACCTTACACTTATTGTAAATATAAAAGCTTATTTGTTCGTTCATTCGATTGTTAGTTTGTTCATAAACGAAACGACGACCTGGTATTTTGCTCGGAGATACTTAAAGGCTTGCGTAGGATTACCTTATGTCTTTGTCAAAGCTCCCTATGGGTTGCATTACGAACATAGAATTCTTAATGGACGCAGAAAGAAGCTTTAAGTTCTGAGACGGAATGGTAGAGACGAACTCAAGAAATGAAGTGAAATGGCTCGGAGAACGCTTACGTGACATATCTAGTCTTAAAGATGCCTTAATCGGAACTACAGTTTAAAACTGATTCAATACAGTTCTAAACACTTTCCTAATTTTTCTAAATGTTAGTTAGATATAACCCAAAGGTTATATAAAAAAAATGGTATGAAAAAGATTTCAGATTGAAATATTTTTTCGAAAATATTATCTATAAAACGTTGTTACTATGTCAAACATAAGTACTAAGCACGAGAAAGGGGTGAATGTGTAGCGGGGAGAGTACCCTGCTGGCGGCTGCAGACCGAGGTCGTCAGTCGCCCGCGCATTCAAAGATGATACGATAAGTTTGTGGCATCTTATTTAAATGTTTCAGTTGTAATTAATGCTAAAAGAGAAAACTAGTTAAGAGCATGTCGGACAACGCACAGTGAAGGATTCCGTAGGCGGACAAACTTTCGTAGTTAAAATGTAAATAATAATTTAATATGGCTACACGTAAAATTGCGTGTACTCGAAATCTATAACTCAAAAACTACTCAACATTAATATCTCATTGAAACTAATTTTCCTTAAAAGTATTTTTTAAGTGGTACTATTTTAAATTTTTCAGAATTTTCCACCCCATGGTTGAAAAAATAAAGAAATACACAAACTTTCTATGAAGTTTGGAGCGCATATTTAAATAACTTAAATAAAAAAGTCATTCCGAAAACTCTACATCATTTTTAAATATCTATCTACAGGTTAATCCCTAATTAATATCTCCAATAATTAATAAAAATAAACATGTTAATGAGTGTTGGAATTTTTTTTAGTCTCTCACGCGACCTACCCATAAAAAAAAATCGTAATGACACTACATTATTGTATAACGTTTCACAGACTGTGACAGAAGACAGATAGGCTAACGCACAGGAGGAAATCATGAAGGTTCAGTTTTTTCTCTTTTACAACTCAACCTTAAAAACACGAGTTTTATTACTTTCACTAAAACCTGTAATTTTAAAATTTAGAAAATGTCCAAATAAGTAGTGCAGTATATTGTTAAAACCACAGAGCATTAAAGAAGGCTAGAGATGGTATGTAGTCGGACACGCTGTCGCCTTCATGTATGCACTGTGCTACATACTTAAGACAGTTCTCATAGCCTAAATTCTGAAATGCGACATAAAATCAAACCAAAGATGTAAGTGAAAGGGATAAACGACTTAACCGCTTCCTAAAATGATATGAAGCAGAGGCAAAACTATTTAATATTTTCACTCATATAGGTTAACGTTAAGACCGTGCTTCGGAGGGCACGTTAAGCAGTCGGTCCCGGACGCTGTCAATAGATGGCGGTCGTTACAATTCCCAACCCGCAGTGGAGCAGCGTGGTGGACTTAAGCTCCAAGCCCCCCTCCTCAACCTGGGGGAGGCCTAAGCCCCTACAGTGGGGTAAAAATGGGCTGATGATGATGACTCATATACCTACGTTATGTGAATTTACGACCGCTTAGCCTAGTGGGTAGCGACCCTGCCTACGAAGCTGGAGGTCCCGGGTTCGAATCCCAGGTCGGGTCAGTATTTATATGATGAATATTGATACTGGTACCGGGTCTTGGTTGTTATTTGTATGTGGTGTCTTCGCTTGGTACCCAAAATACAAGCTAATGCTTAGTTTGGCACCTAGACGTTGTTGTGATGTATATGTTATTATTATTATTTTTGGGACACGTATCTCTGAACAAATACCTCTCATACATAGCAACTCTAACCTACTCATTTCTCAGTGGTTAAAACTTTCTTTGTTCATTTAGTAACTTAACGAACGGCGAAAATTAATTAAATATAATTATTCAAGGTATTAAATATAACAAGGGAACATTTGTATTGTCGCGACAGAGTTAGGTGTCGGAGAGAAGGGCTCGTGGAAAATTCTCAGGAGTTTGGACACTTCAATTTCCGCTCAAGAACAAAGGCTGTGTACATAGCGCAATTTTCTTTATGTTAATCGCAGAACTTCGTTGTTCCTTCCACGAGTAAAAAGTTTTACGGATATCTATCCTTTCCATGTGAACTCGTTGCGAGGGTTAAAAACTAGAATAAAAAAACGACTAAGTTCGAGTCCGACTTGCATCCCGAGGATTCCGTACTGTTAAACGTACTTATCGCGGCTCACCACCGGACGTTACGTAAACGTGTATTTCAATTTAAAAATTATGAAAAAAATGTGTCGTAAAACTACAAATTAACGCTATTTGATTTTTTCCTTTATTTGTACTAAACTTTGCTTCTTACCAAATTTCGTAATTCATTGTCGACGGGTGTCGTGATAGCCAAGTGGTGGCGAGCCCGCTTCTTGTTTAGAAGGTCATGGTTCGAATCCCAGAAACCGACATTTACCAATTAGTTTTTTCTGATTTAAGTACATTATCACTGATTGTGTGCCTCGGAGAGCACGTTAAGCCGTCGGTCTCGGTTGCCGTCACCAGCTGGCAGTTGTTAAAAACCACCGACCCACATTGGAACAGAGTGGTGGATTAAGCTCCAAGCACCCTCATCCCGAGGGGAGGCCTAAGGGCTGATATGGTTTGAATGTCAACGGGAAGTAAGTACCCTATAGGTTTAGATTTACTTCCGAGTGTTAAAATATGTAGTGTAACGACCGTATTTTAGAAGCTTTATTTTTTACAACTCTAAGGAATTGCAGATCTATATATTTGATATTAATTTTAACTTGGTGCCTCCACGCGTTCAGGAGAAAAAGCATCTTGCCATTCAGATGGACAGAAACAAACTTCTTTAGAATAGTATCTTACCCCACTGCAGGGGCTTAGTCCTCCCCTCAATATGAGAGGGTTTGGAGCTTAAATCCACCACGCTGCTCCACTGCGGGTAGGAGATTGTAAAGACCGCCATCTATTATAGATATTTCTAATATTTGAAATGAATTAATTAACAAAACAAACTTTATCGAAATATCACATTTGAATGAATACCTACGCGGTTCTTAAGGTGCCACGTTGATGCTCTTGATGTAGTAAAGTAGTTCGACAAACAACAGAAAAATATATTAAATGAGGACAAATAATATGTGATTATTTTTACTGTTAACTTCGATAGCGAAGTTTGTTGATTTCGTTCGCGCTAGATTATTGTGCCGGGTACTACTTCCTCTTTTAATATATTTTTCTGTTGTTAATTGAATTACTTTACTACATCAAGAGCATCAACACGGCACCTTAAAAACCTCGTAGGTATTCATTCAAATGTGATATTTGGATACAGCTTTAAAATTGTTTAATTAATTAATTCATTTTATTTTTGTGTGAAATATCTGTGTATATATACTATTGTCGTGATAGCCCAAAGCGCAACGAACCTGTCTTAAATTTATAAGGCCTATGGCCTTAGGCCTTATGGCCTTATGGTCATAGGTCGAATCCGGGCGAGTACCAATGAGTTTTTCTGACTTAAGTACATAACTATAAGAGAGCACGTTAAGCATTCGGTTTCGGGCGCTATCAATAGATGGCGGTCGTTACAATCCCCAACCCGCAGTGGAGTAGCGTGGTGGATTTAAGCTCCAAACCCCCTTCTCACCCTGGGGGAGACCTAAGCCCTTGCAGTGGGGTAAAAATGGACTGATGAAGTTAATATTTAGTTTTTCTTTTTATGTTATTATCCTTAACAATACTGAGCTAATACGATTATCAGTAATTCTCAAAATCGAAATTAACTCGTACTTAATTCTAAAACAAAGTATGTAAAAAATCACATGCTATCATATATTTCGATTCTAGTAATAAATAAATTTTCGTAACAATAAAGCACCTAAAAATTTCAATTTCTTGAAAAGGTTATTGTCGACACACAGTGCAACGACGTAGCGCCTTGCCTACCAAATTGCTACGAGCTACAGCGTAGCGGAAGACGGTAGGATATATGACGTAATTACATTGGCTTTTATATTAAAATATACACGTTATAGGCACTTTGAAAGCTAAAGAAAAAAAAATTCAGCTTTCAATATAGCATGAAAAAAAAATTCAGAAGGCTCTTGCGAAGCACATACATTTTTTAAACATTTTTTTCAAAGACTAACTGATATACACACTTATTATTTAAATTTAGCGTGCTTGTTTCCAGTTATTTGAAATTCTTTGTTATTTCAACTAATGAATTCGTAAAACCTTTAGAGTTGGAATTGATTTTACTTGACTTAAAACCTACAGAGGAAGTATTCAAAAAAAATTTCATTATTCTAAAAGCGATCTGATTAATTCTACAGTGACTTTGAGTGAGGTGCTAGTGACAAGGGTTGTACGTATTTTATTTTTTCGAGCTAACCACGCACATTTTTGACATCAAATATCGAGACTATCCCGTCTCTAGTTTAGTTCCAGAAAGTGCTTTCAAACCAAATAAGGACCAGTTTACTGTTTGATGGGAGGTTTCAACAACAACAGAATTCCTGTTTATTTTTTTTTTATTTAATAAATCGATAAAACAATCGATAACAACATTATTTATTGTAACACAATTTATCATTGTTTTAGATAGATATTGGAGCTTATGGAACTAGACCACCGCTTAGTCTAGTGGGTAGCGGCCCTGCCTACGAAGCTGGAGGTCCCAGGTTCGAATCCCAGGTCGGGTCAGTATTTATATGATGAATATTGATACTGGTACCGGGTTTTGGTTGTTATACGTATGTGGTGTCTTCGCTTGGTACCCAAAACACAAGCTAATGCTTAGTTTGGTGCCTAGACGTGGTTGTTCATGTATACGTTATTATTATTATTGTTATTATTATTATTATTATTACTATTATTATTATTATGTAGCTGGCCACTTAAGGTAATGGCCATACGCAACATGTATTAGGGTTCTAGAATGTATTTTAAAATGTAAACCGTTTAATATAGAATGAATAGAATAGAGGACAGTCGGAGTTGAGAGATAGACGAAAATCTATGTACGCGACTAGTGAGCCAAGTAATATGTAAATATTTTAATTATTAATAATTGATAACGATAAAACGTGAAAGTCAGTAAAATGATTCTTATTATTTTACGCTGCCGATTGGAATCGATCCTAAACTGGTGGTGGCGCCGGGTACGCAATTTAATACGGTAATCAAAAAACCTCTCGCACGCGAATAAAAATAGATAAGTGAAGAAAAAAATGTCTGAAGAAAAAAAATATTTCACGGGCTCAACACGAGATGATTGGGAGAGGTTTCAAGAAAACTTTGAAGCGATATCAGTGGTCAATAGAAAGCGCACCTGCTCTTATATATCGGGGGTCCTGCTAAAGACTTCTTCAAGACAATTAATAACCCAAACAAATCGTATAATATCGTATGATGAAATAGTAGAAGGATTTCAGGAAGAGTTTCCGTCCAATACGGATTGGAACAAAATTTTCTATTCAGCGTCCCAAAACAACAAAACACCGATGGCGCACTTCCATGAGATGAAAAGATTCGCTACGAAAATTCGAATTTCGGATGAAAAGGTCATCGTCCTTACAATTATTAAATCTTTAAAGAAATCATTTCGGCGGGCGATATCAACATAAAATTATCTAAAGAAAGCAATAGCGAGTTATGAAGCCACGTACGCAGAAGATATATTGGCCACTTATAATTTGCCAATAAAAATGTCTGACACCCAACAAATGTCAGAAAGATGTCAGGCCTCCGGCGATTTCACCAGGGAAAAAGAAACAGTGAAGCCGACTCAACGACTGCATTATGATCTACGTCCACTCCACGGTTCGCTATATACGCTACAATATACATCGTGATAAACAATCGACCGCAAAAGACCGTAAAAATCGACTTACATTAATTGACATTCCTATTCACGTATTAATAATAGGAATAATATATAATAATATTAATATTCATAACAATTTTGGATTTCAAACGTCTGGTAAAACGATTTTTTTTAAATATTTGTTCCTTAACTTATTTTAGTCGATTTTATGTTAAATAAGGAATTATAAAATCCTCTCTTTTCTTATCCTTTTCAGTAGAAATTTTCAAGTGTTGGCTTTTTAAATTTTTCCTTAAAGGAGGCATTACGTTCGCTGAAACTGCGACGCCAGGCACGGCCTCAATTCATATTAGTTCATGTACACGACCAAAAAAGCGATACAGTGGTAAAAAAAGCTTAACTATTCTTGCTAAAGCATAAAATGTGGTTCAAATATATTTCTATCAGGCCCACAATATTTTATATCGAAAAAAGTACGAAATAAGTGGCTTAGGCCCCCTCCAAGGCGAAGAGGCTTGGAACTTGACCTACCACACTGCTCCAATGCGGATTTTAACGACTGTCATCTATTGATGGCAACCGAGACCTGGATAGTTATGTACTTAAATCAGAAAAGCTCATTGGTACACGCCCGGATTCGAACCACAGCCGAATGGCCTTCTAAACTCGAAACAGGTTCGCTGCGCTCGGGCTATCATGACTCTATATTATTTATTACGAGCTATTATTTAACTATTTAGTTAATGCTTACATACCTACTTTCTACCGACCCTCTTATATGTATTACCAAACATCGAATAGCTTATTAAGTGTAGGTACTGCTTAGATATGAGATTAACAGTTACAGAGTATTTATCATGTGAGGCCTGTATAAAAAAACCTCATTCATTCATTTCATTCATTCATTTTCATTAAGTAAAGTTGTACCAGTACAGTTCGTTGTCTATTTTATTCAAGTAAAAGCTTTTAATTCTTATTTATAAAGAGTTTTCATTTAATTTTGAATTTGCAGGTATTTTGCGTAGATATTAGCTTGAGAGATAGGAAATAATAAGAATAAGTTGTCACGTACTTAACATAAGAAAATAGCTTTTTGTTAAAAAAAATGAGTTATTAAACTTTATTAAATTTTTTTATCGTGAAATATAATAATAATATAATAATAACATCACAACAACGTCTAGGCCCCAAACGAAGCATTAGCTTGTGTTTTGGGTACCAAGCGAAGACACCACATACAAATAACAACCAAGACCCGGTACCAGTATCCATATTCATCATATAAATACTGACCCGACCTGGGATTCGAACCCAAGACCTCTAGCTTCGTAGGCAAGGTCGCTACCCACTAGGCTAAGTGGTCGTCATGAAACATGAAACATATAAAACAAACATTTCATTTCTAAAAAGAACTTGCACGATACGGACTGCCAGAGCGACTTACCTAATAATTATTATTAAAAATATATTTTTCTGGTCTTAAGATATACGAATTTTTAAAGTGATCTCGCTCGTATACGGGTACAAATAAACCCACGGCACTTAAGTAAGATATTTCAAATGAAATTTTCTTATTTTCTACTAACGAAATAAACCGCGACTTCTCTTCACGTTACTAATAACAACACATATACTTTTTTACTGTTTTTTTTACAACCTTTTGTTCTATACGTTGAAATCAACGACAGTCAGTCAATAGGGAGTATGAAGGTTAAGTGAAATGACTCAACAGGGCCGTAACGCTTTCACGACTTTTAGCATCCCTAGGTTTTATTAATACCTAAATTTTGTACGTTTTTGATAATTATTTAGTTTTGAAATGTCATTTTACCTTTTCATTTTTAAATTCCCTTGACTACCATTTCTGCCTTTCACAAATTCTGAAAGCTTGTTAACCTCGCATCTTCAGAACGAAAGTGACCTAACTAAAATAAGGGGATATGTTTATGTTTCAAAAGACGGGTTCTAACGGATATGCTGAAAGATTCTTTTTTAAGTCGTTACGTTACAAACGTTCGAAATTCTTAATTTTTTAGATTTGCCACATTCGTTTTGAAGGTGCTACCTATATTTTATATGCAAAGATTTAACTCGTGTTTTTTTACGCATTTAAGGTTTAAATCTGCGACAGTCTACTAGTTAACGTAATTCAACCTTGACCCACTTATGGGCTGACAAGCGACAACAACGTGGTTTAATTTTAGATATTATAAAAATGTATTAAAAATACAACAACATTTTATATTAAATATCTTTTAATATATTAAGGGTCAGTTCAGTATTACTAGTTCGTTCTATATAACCAAAGGCTATGAAATTTATTTTATTTATTTTAACTGTTGGATGAAATTTAACTTTCATTGGTAAATAATGATTACATATACATTGTTTCGACTTAAAATAAATTATAATAGAAGTTATGGACTCGTTTGAGAGTGCCGAACGTTGTGGCGCTAAAAGTGAGTTAATTGGCCCAGTTCGGTTTTACGTTTCTAACCTATTGTGTTTGCGTATACCATAGAGTAAATAAATTTGACAGCAGCGTTTGGTTTTAATAGAGTCAGAAATATCACTTCATAGTGTCGAAAATGTTAAACAGAATTTCGTGGGCGTGAAGACTGGCCCGCGGGGATCTCGCCGACTGAAACTCGACATCTCGCAACGAGTACACACCAGCTAGCTAGAGTATGAGGGGTTCAACGGTAAACGCAGAAGAGGGCTTGGAGTCAATTCGTACTTTTATGGCGTGTACATTGTTTTCTACTTACAGTAAAACTAATAAATTTGATTTTTCATAACGTAGTTTATAAGTATTGGCTTGTGTTTTGGGTATCAAGCAAAGACACCACATACATATAACAACCAAGACCCGGTACCAGTACCAATATTCATCATATAAATACTGACTCGACCTGGGATTCGGACCCGGGACCTCCAGCTTCGTAGGCAAGGTCTCTACCCACTAGGCTAAGCGGTCGTCAAGATAATTTAGAATGGTCAGACTACGTTCCACTTGTGCTCTGTATGAAGTGCGAACCGGAGTGGAGCAACGAATCATCAAGAAGCCTTTTAAACTAAATCATATTTTAAATCTAAAATGTCCGCATTAGCGAAGCGGTGGAACGGCACCGTTATTACTGGCCGGTGACGTTCCCAACGTGACAAATCTCTCCTGCGCTTTTAAATTTAGAACGGAATGTTCCCTCTAGAGCAGCCTTGACTTTATTTTCGTTTGTTGAATAAAAGAGTCTTTGTTAAAAAGCTAATATATTACATGGCAGCTGACTGTATCTAAAACGGAAACTGCGTGTATTATGATCATTTAAATAATGGTTAAAATTTATATTTTACTGCCGCAGATACCTACGCGATTTTTGAGTGAAAATGAAGCCGTAAAAATTTTATTTATAATTTGTAACAACAACATATAAGTACTTTCTAGAACGGATCGGGGACTAATTATCATTACAAATTATAACATAAAGTCCCCCGCTGCGTCTTTCTATCTGGCTATCTGAACACGATAAACTAAGAAACCACCGAACGGATTGGCAATTGGTTTACACCAATGGACGAAGTGATTCAACAGGAAGGTTTATGTGTATAACTTATTAATGTTTTGTGCAAATTAGTTGAAATATGACGATTATTGTTGAAGAAGTCGGAAAAAAATCAAGCCGGCTGAGAGCTTTCATCGAAAACGCTGCTCAATCCCTTTGAGATATAACAAAATAATGTACTGAGGAATTGTTTCTCTTTTATAGAATTAAAGAAAAGTCCGCTATAGCATATGTCTATCTTTTATGGATAGCTTTAGATGAATACCGGGAATGAATACAGGGTCCCATGACGCCGACGCGA
Organism: Luffia ferchaultella; assembly: GCA_949709985.1. Classification (NCBI taxonomy): domain Eukaryota; kingdom Metazoa; phylum Arthropoda; class Insecta; order Lepidoptera; family Psychidae; genus Luffia; species Luffia ferchaultella. Next base: position 13,254,784 of record OX453256.1, on the reverse strand, counting down.
CATGCGTGATGTAAAATTAGGCAGAAGTTATCAATGTTGTATACAACGAAATAGTGTAGTTTGTTTTCATGTATTTATTTTTAAGTTTTTCAAATATTTGCAGAATTGGAAATAAAATATATTAAAAATACTCCAAGTACGATGAACTTACGTTACATTCAAATCTAATTAAATCCAATCCACATGTTCGACGCAACAAGCTAGTAGGACACTACGACAGAAAAAACAAGTACACCTTAAATGCTCTGCTACCCGTGGGAAGCCGGGGCTGGTCGCTAGTAGCGTATAATTTGGAGCAATTAAATCCATACATCTATATCCAAAGCCACGTCCATACATATTATAAAACACGTCTGGCTATCTGTCCGTTTGTGCGTCTATAACTCTGGTACCACTACTTATCCGGTTTACATGAATTGTTGTTATTTGGTATGGAAATACGTTTTCTTGGTTAGGCATAAAATATAACAGTAACAATTTTAGTGTTTCATCATCAGAAAAATCACGGCACTGTGTTGCACAAGCAGTACGCAGTGGTGTCAATATATGGTAGTAGGTATCTGGGGTGCCAGAGTCGCGTGAGGGGAAAGCTCGTGGTCGCTCGCTGTTCGCTTCCCGCATCACTGACTACTGCCCGGTGGCACTCGGTCCAGTGAAGACATGCGGAAAATTTATAGCGTCTCTACTACAAAATGTGGAGTAGTGCAGGCTCTAAACAGCGGGTGGAAAGCTATTTGTTACCTATCTATATATTTAGGGACTATTTATAAATAACTGAATAGACTTTGACCGCCGTAAGTTGATCCTGGAATAAATCGAGAACTTTCTACATAGAAGCCATACCATTATATAAAATACATTAAGTTCCATTTTGTCGGTATTCATCGGTAGGTATTATAATACTCGCTACGTTTTACTGATTCCAAAGAGGTTTCAAGACTTCAAAATTAATGGCGTGGAAAAAGGTTTGTTTTCAAGAATTTGAATTTGGAAGATAATCTTTGTATAAAAAAAATTGAAACGTTTGCGTGTCTGTCCGCCTGATCATATCATAATATACATTATAATAATACCTAGTACATCCTACACAGCGCCATCAAGTCTCAAACTAAGCAAAGCTTGTATTATGGGTATCAGACAACTGATATACGTACTTAAATATTCTTTATAATATATACATATATAGATATTTTACACCCAGATACGGAACAAATAGACATGTTCGTGCATACAAATATTAGTCTCAAGCGAGAACCGAACCCGCGACCCTTGGTTCCGCAATTAGGGTCTCTAACCACTCAGCTAATCGGTGAATCATAAATAATACAAGACCAATTTTGATGCGATTTTGAACATGGTGTATGGTATTCGTTCCGAACAGTTTTAGTACCTATTAAAAACATTGCTAGTAAAGTGATAAACACGTCTATTAAATTTCATACCGAGCTTTATAAAAAGTGTAAATTTGCAGCCAGAGAAAAGTCTGAATGACGCGAGAGAAAATCCTAGATAATTAAAAAAATCGACGAAAGGCTGTAGAAACTTCTGTTGAGTTTCACTGTACACCCAAGAAGTTTTCATTGTGTTTCTATAAAATTCTCTTGGGTATTCTTATTTATTCGAGAGAGCGCGGTTTTTTTAACATCAAAAATGGCTTGTTTTTCTACTAAACTTTAAGATACCTTACATGGTTTTTTTTAATTTTCCGCGCTTTTTCAGGCTCTACGAATCCCAACCAGAGTCTAGCTTCTCAAGATTCCTTTACTTAAAATTTGTCTTTGAAACTGCGTACTGGTATCTACACGCTTTATTTATGGGAGTTGTGAATGGCAAAGGGAAATTTTAGTGGGAAACCCAACCAATGAACGAAGTCTAATTTTAGGGAGGAATTTTGGAGGATAAATAAGAAAATTTTAAAAACCTTTCTTTATTGTATCATGTCACATATAAAATTATAGTCAGGTACTTTTAGTTTATGCAAAAATTATATTAATAATTTTAGAGTGCATAGTTTAAAATATTTACAGATAGTTTAGAAAATTTGACCAATCCCCTCTATCTCTGAAACTTGTGGTTTTGAAATTTTCGAATAAATACGCATTATAGGACTTCCCTTATAATTTACAGGAACCTTATGTATAAACGAATTATTCGATATCACAATAGAATATTTAAAAAAAAAACTTTTCTCACGTGCATCATTTGACATCATATAAAAGTCCTGGTTATGACAAATAAAATTATATTCTTTTATAATTTTAAATTGCATAATTTAATAGCTGTTCGAACAAAATCAAACATTGCCCATCTTATCTCCGAAACTGCTGAATTTAAAATTTAAAAAAATGCACAGTACTTCACATACAGATGTATCAGAAACGTAATAGGAATCGGTTAACATCGGACGCGTAGGTTTGCCCGAAGTCATCCAATGAAATAATTTTAATAAGAAAAAATCATAAATTATAACGAAAACTCTGTAAAAAAAACTTTATTACTAAATACATTTGGTTCAAATTATCTTGCAAATTGCAGGTACGTCCAGTCACGTTACTTTTCTGATTGATCTGTAGTTTACCGGAAAACTAGAAATCCGAAAATCTCAGTTTTTACGATCCTACGAGAAAACGGAAAATATTCTTAAAGAAATGTGTTGTATAAAATGTGTTGTTTAATTTCACTGAAAACAATAAGTTTAATTGGTCTAGTGGTTACTATGGTAGCCTATTTACATTCAGATTTAAAAAAAAAGTATAGCAGAGAATAAAATATGATGATTTATAGTAAAGAACCTTCTCCTCGCAAGTCCAACTCGCACTTGGCCGGTCTTTTATCTGTTCGATAAGAGACTTGCACAGCACGACTCCAAGAAGGATCTTTTTGAAGTCACCTCACCTTAAATGACGGCAATAAATCATAGATTTGGAGGGTCGATTCCGCTGTTTACGCCTAGCTCATTTAAGGGTGGAATAAGGGTTTCGGGTTTGTATTGTCTTCCTGGATCAGCGAGAGTGCGTTGAGGTTGTGACAAAAGGACGCTCATTGTTTTGGGTCTTGGGACGCTGTGAGACAATAGTCTGAAGCTCTGTTGTGTTAGGTATACATAGAATTCGCTTTGGCAAAAGGATGGTATTGGTCGCTCGCGTTCGGTACATCGGATGTAGTCTAAGAGCTAGCGGTTTTAGTTGTTAGTTTGAAACTTACTTTGATATAAATGTTAAAATACAAACGAAAATTTGTGTCAAAGTTATTACAACATTTAACTAACCGTAAACGTATTTGAAAGTTTTAACTAACACGAATTTTCGATAACATTTTCCATCCATCAGCCCTTTTTATACCCCACTACAGGGGCTTAACCCTCCCCTCAGGATGAGGAGGCTTGGAGCTTAAATCCACCACGCTGCTCCAATGCGGATTGGCGGATTGTGACGACCGCCATCTATTGACAGCAACCGGGACCGACTGCTTAATGTGCTCTCTGAGGCACGGATAACATTTTTTATCTGTACCAAATATTATAAAGCGTTAATAGATTAATATAAATATAAATACATGTATATATATTGTGTCGTGATAGCCCAAAGCGAAACGAACCTATCTCAAATTTCTAAGGCCATAGGGTCATGGTTCGAATCCGGGCGTGTACCAATGAGTTTTTCTGACTTAAGTACATAACTATCACTGACTCCGTGCCTCGGAGAGCACGTGAAGCAGATTGTATATTCATCATCATCATCAGCCCATTTTTACCCCACTGCAGGGGCTTAGGCCTCCCTCAGGGTGAGGAGGGGGGCTTGGAGCTTAAGTCCACCACGCTGCTCCATTGCGGGTTGGGGATTGTAACGACCGCCATCTATTAACAGCGTCCGGGACCGACTGCTTAAAGTGCCCTCCGAAGCACGGTGTCAGTGATATTGTGTACTTAAGTCAGAAAAACTCATTGGTACACGCCCGGATTCGAAACGAAATATTAATAAACGGAATTACCTTAACAAATAAAAGTTTTTCAACCAAGTGTGATTGTATTCGATTCCCGCCCAGGACAAATATTTGTGTACATCAACATCAATATCTGTTCCATGGCTGAGTGTAAAAGTATCTATATATATACTGCAAGGAATATTTAAGTATGTATTTCAGTTGTCTAGTACCCCATAATACAAGCTTAATACTTGCTTACTTTGGGACTTGATGATATTGTGTGGGATGCCCCAGGTATTTTATTATTATCATAATGATAAAGTCTAAAGTTTTTGTGATAAAATTATAATAAAAAATATATTGTATAGTATTTAAAATATGAAGCATCGACAATGCTTGACAACTTATAATGAACAAGTCATGCAGCAAGTATATAAACAAGCACACACACGCAAATCATTTTTCTTTTCGTATTTTTCTGGGTTTTGTTAGTCTAGACAAGTAGATACAAAGACTTTATATACGTCTAAGCTAACAACACGTGAGATTTGTTAACTATAACACGTCTCCAAGCGTGCAATTGCAAGTAATTACTTTTTATTGCGAAAACTTATTTATTCTTTATAACAATATTTTCTCATTCTTAAAATATATATAGGTTCAGATCATATAAATGAAAGTTTCATGTTTCAAAGTTTCATGGCTTAGGCTGACATCCATGAGACGTTTACTATCAGTCGAAATTATGAATTCCATTCCACTCCATCAGCCCTTTTTGTACCCCACTGCAGCGGCTTAGGTCTCCATTCAAGATAAGGGGGCTTGGAGCTTAAATCCACCACGCTGCTCCAATGCGGGTTGGCGAATTGTAACGACCTGCATCTATTGACAGCGGCCGGGACCGACTGTTTAACGCGCTCAATTATGAATACTTGTTACGTATTCCAAAAGGTAGTTTATTTGCCGATTACAATTTTCTATTTATAGAGTCCGCATCGTTACAGTCATCAATCATCAATCAACATCAATCAAGAGTGACGTATTTCACACTTGGAAATCTATGGATTTTCCTCGAACTCACAGAAATTGTCAGTTAATTTTATTATTGCTATATGACCTAGTTATTGAGTTTTCGGTGTATACAGTCTGTTGACTTGAAATAAATTCAGAACAAAATAAATTTAAGTAGAGTCAATAACTTCTAAAAGCTCCTTGTGATGCTGGAGACCAACTCCCATTGACCCTTTTTAATTTAAAGGTCTTAGACATATTCGACGTGCAATAATCGAAAATTTCGTTGGCTTAGATGTCAATGGATTAAAAAATATTTTTTTTATTCAAAAGAAATTCACTTGTGCTGCATGTACATCCTGACAACATCCTAGTCTAAGATATTCATCTCTAACGTTTCTCTACATTTTGAGAGAGGCGAAAGATCGTCCATAGAGAGCAGCGAAAGATAGTCCACAGATTTTTTAAAAGCGTACCTAATTAACATTAGATAGTATTTTTTAATTTGTTGGTATTTTTAGGTACCTTAGTAATGTTTTAATTTGTTATGTTTTTCTTAAGTTTATAAATAGTTTGTTTAATTAACGTTCATAATTACTAAAGTAAAATCCAGGAAAACACTTCCAAATAACGAATGTGTCACAATGTTGGTTACGATGGAGTCACACTTGCTATAATTTTTAGTCTGCATATACCAATTACTTGAAGCTTTGAATGCAAAAGCTACCCTAATCCTGATTAGAAAAAAAATCACTAAAAATGTGTACTAACAGACGTTTATACACATTTTTATTTCTATCTATATACATCTATATATATATATTCTATATTACGACGACCGCTTAGCCTAGTGGGCAGCGACCCTGCCTGCGAAGCTGGAGGTCCCGGGTTCGAATCCCAGGTCGGGTCAGTATTTATATGATGAATATGAATACTGGCACCGGGTCTTGGTTGTTATATGTATGTGGTGTCTTCGCTTGGTACCCAAAATACAAGCTAATGCTTAGTTTGGGACCTCGACGTTGTTGTCATTGTGTGTGTTATTATTATTATTATTATTATTATTATTATTATATACACATTTTTTTTATCTATTTTAACGATATTATAAAAGTGTGTGTATATGTTTTCGTATAAATTAAATAATTAATTAAATTTATTATATAATTAGGAACGTCGTTTAGACATTTTTTTTTTAATTCTAATCAATCTACGAACTGTATAGATGTTTTTTTATTACTTTTAACAACAATTGCTGCAAAAGATTCTGTCTTAAGTACAAATACAAATCGATTTTTCTCAAAAATTGTTAAGCACTTATAATAAAAAAAATATGTGATATAAACATTGATACGAAACTGATAGAGTATTTTTGAAACTTTCGAATTTGTTGCTAATGTGAAACTTAATAAAAAATCAACGGATCTCCAGCTTTCGCACGAACTTCTTACGACATTGGAAATGAACCTAACGAAATAAAGTAAACACACATATTTTGGATGATATTTTTCGAAATAAATTTTTTTTGCAACAAAAATAACACAACTGTATCTGAATACGCTTAAAACTTCGAAATATATAACATTCTGTACGACATATCGATCGAACAAACCGAATTAGTAGGAAATGTAACACCGACGCATATCCGATTTTCAACTAAGGGCACCCTTAACCACTACTTCCGGTTGTCCGATTCTAACAATTTCAGTCTCGATCGATCCCTCGTTTAATTACCCCGAGCCATTTTTTAATTTTTTTCTTATTCGAACCTTGTTCTCGAGATATCAGGCTCACAAAATGAAAATCGGGGAAAAAAATTAATTTTTTTTGTTTTTTGTCGATAATTTTTTTGTTTTTAAATTTTTTCCAAATTGTTTTTTGCCATCTTGTAGAGCTCGCCGAGTTGCGTCTTCTGACACCACGTTCATCCCGATATCTCGAAAACTCTTCGTGCAATCTGCCTGTCTCACAAAACTCCCAAATGACCCCTTATACCCCAACGAAATGAAAGTCATTTCCAATGACAATAGTGAAACTTTTCTGAAAAACCCCCATTTTCAAAAATCGTTAGCTACAATATTTGACAACAGAATTATATTTTCGAACGAAAACAATTCGACAGTAAAATTCGAGTGTTCGACTTGTCTCAGTCTTTTTCGTAATGTTTGAAATATCGTGGGAATGATCATGGAAATATCAATATTGCTAGGGGAAAATGCAGACGACGAGTATAGTAAAATATCATTGACATACTAACCTTAGATAACATAAAAAACCAAGATGGAGCATATCATACTTCGAAAGAAACGTAAAACCTGAGCAAAATATTAGACTCAGTGATTAGAGAGAGACCATACGTTATTGTAATAATAATAACGTACACATGACAACAACGTCTGGGCCCCAAACTAAGCCTTAGCTTGTGTTTTGGGTACCAAGCGAAGACACCACATACATATAACAACCAAGACCAGGTACCAGTATCGATATTCATCATATAAATACTGACCCGACCTGGGAATCGAACTCGGGACCTCCAGCTTCGTAGACAGGGTCGCTACCCACTAGGCTAAGCGATCGTCAATCATTGTTCTAAAAAACATTTTCTTGTATTTCATATGAAATGTTATTCAGAATTTTTATTTTCTTTTTCAGTACGAATTTTACATGTGGCTCACACAAAATTCTGCTTCAAAGCGAATATTTCAAAACACCAACTGGTATATATTTGGTCTAAGGGCGTATATTTTTTTGCTCATATTTTTGTTGTCACAACGCGGTATCTCTATGTGCTTCCATGTGGCATACTTATTCCTTTTTCATCATCATCATCATCATCAGCCCATTTTTACCCCACTGCAGGGGCTTAGGCCTCCCCCAGGGTAAGGAGGGGGGCTTGGAGCTTAAGTCTACCACGCTGCTAAACTGCGGGTTGGGAACTGTAACGACCGCCATCTATTGACAGCGTCCGGGACCGACTGCTTAACGTGCCCTCCGAAGCACGGTGTCAGTGATATTGTGTACTTAAGTCAGAAAAACTCATTGGTACACGCCCGGATTCGAACCATGGCCTTATGGGGCCTTATTAATTTTACGATTAAATGAGATTTAAATGTCTAAGTGAAGGCATATTTATAAAGTTTATCTTTCCAATTCTTCTTAATTTACAATTTAAAATCAACGGATCTCCTGCTTTCGCACGAACTTCTTACGACATAGGAAATGAACCTAACTGAATAAAGTATTCACACATATTTTGGATAGTATTGTCCGAAATTAATTTTTTTCGCAAAAAAAATTACACAACTGTATCTGAATAAGCTTAATACTTCGAAATATAACATTCTGTACGACATTTTGATCAAACAAACCGAATTAGTACGAAATGTAACACTGACGCATATCCGACTTCCAACTAAGGGCACCCTTAACTACTACTTCCGGTTGTCCGATTCTAACAATTTTAGTCTCAATCGATCCCCCGTCTAATTACCCCGAGTTGTTTTATTTCTTTTTTATTCGGATCTAGTTCTCGAGATATCGGGTTTCCAAAATAAAAATCGGGGGAAAAAATTGCGATTTTTTTTGCGTTTTTTGCCGATAATTTTTTTGTTTTTGAACTTTTTCCAAATTGTCTTATGTCATCTGTAGAGCTTGCCGAGCTGCGTCTTTTGACACCACGTTCATCCCGATATCTCGAAAACTGTTTATGCAATCTGCCTGTCTCACAAAACTCCCAAATGACCCCCTATACACCAACGAAATGAAAGTCATTTCCAATGCCAAAAAATTAAAATATTATCGCCAACGTCAACGCAATAGTTTATTATTTTTGTTATAATTATTGCTATTTCCAAACTATTGTTTTTTTTATAATGTAGGTCATTTTAGTATTTAATTCGTGACGTGAGATTGTGTGTGATGAATAGATTTAGAGAAAATAAAATAAGTGTTATATTTTATAATAAGAATAGACCCTCATCTGATATTTTATTCTAATTATAGTTAATTGATAGCGTTTTTATTTCTTCGTAAAACTAAAATCATACTTCGACTAAGTGCTTTTGTTAGAACATTGACTAATTTATTCGATTTAGTGCCAAGCGTTCGACTGTAAATACGTACGGTTTCAAAAATAAAGATTTTAAGACCAGTCCCGTAGTATTCGAATTCAAACACTTAAAACTTTTTGTTCGAAGTCAAACTCTCGAACGTTTCAATAAAAAAAACTCCGTACCCGAGCGAACAGCTCTACTATAGTGATGTCACATCATAAAACTCTACCTTACAGGTATTTATACAAAACCTACAGTGTATTAGTATTAAAATTTTATTCACAGTTCATATAAACGCGTGTCACTAATGTCCTGGCAACTAGTCCTAATATTTTAGACGATTTTCATTCACAATTTTTTTTTCATAGAGCCTTATGAATTTACTGTGACTCTTAAAAAAATACAATTTTAAAATAGATGTTTTGCCATGTCACTAGCGATATCGAATTCAGACTGAAAGCTTTACTATACCTGGATCAGCGGTGTCGACAGCCGCGTCACTCGGTGCACTACCACACAGACATCGACACTCCACGGAGTGACGTCCAATGTACGATTTTATTGTAACATTCACAACCTTATGAAAAACCTTAACGGAGTCAAAGGATTAAATACAACCTTTTCGTTTGAATGAGGTACTAAACGATGAATACCCGAATGGGTACCCATATATATACAACATTTATATCATAATTTACGCTATAAATAAATTTATTTTCCGTTTGGCTAGCGTTAATCACAACATATGAGTGGTTACAACCGATAGGATCTGAGCTAATCAAGTCGAGGATTATTTGCCGTTCATTCTCCTTTCACGGGAGGTAGCACTCGCTGGCGGCGAACGGCGTGACCGGCGATACCGGCGCCCGTGGCCGCTACATGGTCGCCGCTTTTTAAGCATACACCATCCACGTTCGATCGCCTTCTCTGCCGTGCATTCCGTTCACTGTCCGAACACTGAGCCGGCACCGACGCTGCCATATCATTGAGCGGTTTAGCACGTCGAGGTGTCGGTCATAGTCCGCCCGCCACGTGCACTCGAGCTCAATTTTGCGAGCGCTCCGAGCGCCTCAGTTCCACTGAACTCGTTCACGGAATAAAAACACGTTACGCGCTTATACGCAGTTATATTTTGAGCGAGCGTTTCAGCTTTCGGTTCCAGCTTGTCCGCGTGGTGCGCGCCCGACGCCCGCGAGTGCCGCGCCACTACCACGAGCCCGTTGCACCGCTGAAAAGCGAAACCTGTTGAAATGGGACGGCGGGCGGTGGTACGTAAGAGATGGCGATATCGAGTCAGCTTCGTCGTCACGTGTGCCTGCTTCCCTCCCGTACCCGCCCGCCTCCGCCCTAGCCGTGGAAAACTCTCAAAAAGCTCCGACACACTAGCGACGCTCTTCCGCCCGCCCTCGCTAACTATTTGCATTTGTCAATACTGTATACTGATTTAGAACACTGTATGTTTTATAGTTTTACATTATTATATGAAACACAATATAAAAAATCAATAATTCATATTATAACTAAAACGTATTACGAATTAACAACTGAACCGAATTTAATGTTTAAATATACAGTAATAAAATTTTAATTTTTTTTCTAATAATAATAAAACGAGTTGGTTAATATTAATTATGTTAATGTATTTATGTGAACACAAAGCGCTGTGAAAGCTTTACAAATATATTACTTGCACGTGGCTGTTGGCACACTAAAAGTGTACCACCCCCTCGTTTAGAATAAACAAAGTGTACCAATACATCTCTCTCGCTGATGTCGTACGCGATATCCGACTACGTCGTCCAACCCTTTCCGAAATTTCGTTACTCGCATGTCGCAAAGTAGCGTTGTAAGGAATTAATCAGTTTAAAGTGGCATCAACCCCAATATAAACAACGGGACACACAAACGTGGCGTAATCAAATAGCACGCAACTTTCTCGTAGGCTTTGTAGGTCGAAGGAGGCTGTATAGGAGCAGGACGGAGCGAGACCGCGTGGCGGGTGCGCACGCAGCGCTCGATATAACCACCACCCGTACACCCCCGAAACACCCCCTCATCCCAACGAACACCCCCAGAAATCTATACCGGAGTGGGAGACCGCCTCTGACAGCTCGCTACGATGTAACCATGTACTCCGTACTATTATATCGGGAATCAATTGGGAATCGTTATACTAAAAACTAACAAATGACAAATTAAATATGCTATAATTACTTATTTAATTTTTTATGCACGCTAATTATTTCCATGTGACAGAATTTCGAAAAATGTGATGTAAATATTATTCTTTTCATTATTTTTCATTTGCTTATATTCGCTTTTTACATCCAACTTTGTTTTTGGTCTTGGTGTGCTTATAAACTTGTCATATTATAATTAATAACTTTGAATTAATGAATTTATGAACCAAATGCACCGAAATTATATTACGACCAAAAGAGTACGATGAGTTAATTCCTGCAACGTACTTCAGGCGTCAAAGAGTACCACTTTTAGAATTCCGTTGCCGAATGAAAAAAAAAGGTAACCATCACAATTTTGTTCCGTCCTTCTGTCTACCCGATTGTCACGGCCATTTTGTTTTATTTAGATGATTGGCACTCTATAGATGAAATTTTGAAGGTACTCTATGAGGTATTATGAACCGTTATACAATGGTGTAGTGAAATCAGGAATACCAAATTATTTTGGGGTAGGTCGCTTATTGAGAAGAGTGGAAAAAAGAGGGGAGAATCTTAAAAATCATAGAGACCAAAATGAGAAAGAAACAAAAAGAGAAAGGCCACCTGACGCCCTTATATATAACCAGGAATACCAAATAATTTGGGGGAAGGTCGCTTATTGAGAAGAGTGGAAAAAAGAGCGGAGAATCTTAAAAATCATAGAGACCAAAATGAGAAAGAAACAAAAAGAGAAAGGCCACCTGACGCCCTTATATATAACATCATCAAAGGAAAGGTTGAAGAAAAAAGACGGAAGAGACGACCTAGAGAAAGTTATTTTGATCAAATTAAGGTGCGGTTTGGTGCCGAGTCATATCATAAGGACAAGCAGTTGGCGAGGAATAGGGAGCAATGGAGGAAACTCCACCGATAAGAGCGCAACTCGTAAGAAAGAAGAAAAGGAAGGTTCCATGTAAATGAAAGACGCGGGGTACCACCCTATGTCTTTGAAAATGATGTAGAGGTCAATAAATTGTATTTTTTATATTTTCTGTTATTTATGCATTTAGTGTCAATGAACTCAGTACATAATAAATTTGAAATTAATAATAATAATAGTAGGTAATATTAAATCTATATATATTATATATTCAATATAAATGACTCAAATTAATTACTTTTTTATTTAAGTCAATAGTTGTTGAGATAGGTAGGTGCTCGTGCTCCTGACGTCTTAAAAAGTGTTCCCCCTCCTTTCCTTTCAACTGAAAATTATTATAAAAATTTAAAGTTATTATAACATTTAAAACACTTTCGAATAAATTAATTATGTTCACTAAGTAGCTTTTGAGGTATTTACTTTTACACTTACTTGAATTTTAACCACGAAGCTTCATCGCAACTACGAACCACTTTACTTCCAACACGTACGCACATGGCCCGTGTTTTTGTGATTTATTTATCCATGTCTTAGTTTTGCCTCAACATTCGTTCGCATAGAATTCATGATTCGCATAATTACATTTTTAATCTGTATGTATAGATTAATATTGCTACATATTTCATTAATTCTTATTTATGGGCTTATCTACCGTTTCTGCGGATCTGATTTATTTTGTGAAACCTCGATCAATACTATCTTATCGTTTAGCTTTAAAAATAGCAGCATTTTGACACATAACCTTAACTACCATATCCATATCATCCCATTATACCCTACTGCAGGAGTTTAGGCCTTCCCTCGGGATGAGAATCCACCAAGCTGCTCCAGTGCGGATTGGTAGATTTTAACGACTGCCATCTGAATATAGCAATCAGGACGAATACGGCTTAACGTGCTCTCCAAGGTACAGAGTCTGTGATAATTATGTACTTATATTAAAGAAAATTCATTGGTACATGCCCTGGATTCGAACCACAACCTTCTAAACAAGAAGCTATCTCTGTAAGAAGCTAGCACACGGCTATTACGACACTTTATTACTTTAAAAACCTAAATGTTTTCATCATGAATTAATCTATTCAAATGTAAAAGAATTGAAGAGCTGTATGTATCCAGTAAGAAGGAATGCAAGAAAACCTGATTTAAAAAAAAGTTTCATTAAAAAGCGCTCAGTGATTCTAACGTACAAACAGACCAAAAAACTTTAAATGTGTATTTTGGGCTCAGGGATTTTTTTTTAACACATACAATCACAACAACGTCTAGGTCCCAAACTAAGCATCAGCTTGTATTTTGGGTGCCAAGCGAAGACACCACATACATATAACAACCAAGACCCGGTGCCAGTATTAATATTCATCATAAAAATACTGACCCGACCTGGGATTCGAACCCGGGACCTCCAGCTTCGTAGGCAGGGTCGCTACCCACTAGGCTAAGCGGTCGTCATATCTATATGTTCCTTAAAAACATAAGATGGATTCCTAAAATTTTAATATTTTGTAGATGATTTATTAATACATAAGGGAAAATACATAAATGTTTCGTGCACTGTTTAATTTTAACTAAAAACTACAGAACCTTTAAAAAAAAAAATCTAAAAATGAAATAAATACACGAAACCTTTTAGCAGAATCATCAGAGCGTCTCTCGCTTCGAAACTATTTAAATCTCGAGCAAAATTGCAATATAAGATTAGACACGTTTGGTTAACCACATTTCATTTGCAATTGTATATTAAGTGAGATTTTACATTTGAGGATGTTTATTATCTACGATTTTTAGATGCATGTACGTTACATAACATTCTACATTACAGCTATTATGTGAGCAAGTGTAGTATATTTCTCTGTGGCGTATATATCATAGCTCACATTCTTGTGGCCACGACGCGGTATCTATATGTATGTTCATGCTTGAATAACATGTTGTATTTTTGAAGGATACAAATCGGAACATCTGCAGTACACAATATTCAGTTCAGTCTGTTCCACATTGACGAATGTTCTCGTTCATGGCCGTGCCAAGGTCGCGCTTATTGATTTTATTAGCGTGTTTTTATTAGAAAATCGTAAAGATGATTCTAGACATTTTTCATATCTACAGTTCAGTAAGTATATTAAACTATAAATAACTTAACATTTGTCTGATTCATGTTAGAACTGTCCAACTATTCCAATCGAAGACTGTTTTTTTTTATAGTCGGCCCAAGTCGTACCTACTAATAGATGTCACTCGTGTCTTTTTAAAAGCTCGTCAAGTTGACATTATAAGTTTTGAATATACTTATACTTCAGTAAGTAGATAATTTTTCTTAAATATTCTTGTAGGAAAATCATAAAAATACGAACTGACTAGAAGCCCTCTTCTACGTTTGCCGTTTACTCTAGCTAGCCTGGTGTAAAATGACGAGTTTTAGTCAGAGTTTCAGTGCACAAGGTTCCCGCGCGCCGATATGCATCCCCGTGAAATTCCCGCGCGCCAGTCTTCAACCCCGCAAAATTGGGTAATATCACTTCGATATTGTGAATTGACATTTACGACTCTATTAAAACCGAACGCTGCTGTCAAATTAATTTACTGTATGAGGAAAATGACGAGCCTTGGGATAGGCCTATATCCTGCAGTGGAGAGACACGGGCTGATGATGATGATGATGAGAAAATTGCTGATATTGCTTACCACGAAAAAACAATTCAGTCTAGTTTAAGACGTATTAAATATGAAATATGAAAAGAGGCAATTCATCTCAGCAATGTTTACAGTGTTCAATATACGTACTCCATCAACGCGATAGTAGATGGAGCGGACATTTTTACCGACGAGAACGGGCGGTAGGTAATCATCCCCTTGGAACAACGTAAGCTCGAAAAGGGCTCCAGCAAACAATTCAGCCGCCGGACGACCGTTCTGATTAGGCCCAATGTTTTTCGAGCGACTTGCTTAGGTAAACTTCGGAATAAAACAGCTACCGAATTAAATAAAGACAACGTTCATTTCGTCGTTGTAATAACGCGTCTAGTTACGTTTCCGTTTGGTATATTGACGGTTTGTCGGGTATTTATTACAAGTAATATGTTACCTATATAAAACTGTTACGAAGTCGATGTCAAATGGAAACTATTGTGCGACTGACCTGTTGGTCTGGTGGTCGGAGATGCTGACTGCAGATCCAAAGTTTGTAAATTCGATTCTCGCCTGGGACAAATATTTGTGTGCATGAACATAAAGTATGTATTTATGTATACATTATATGTGGGACAAGATGACCGTGTGTGAAATGTCGCACATATAATTATAACATTATTTTTGGGACCATGACTATTTAGAATTATAAATAGTCATTTTAGGAAGCAAAAAAAAATAAAAAAAATTTTTATTAAAAAATACGTGTTTTGTTTATATTTTCAAAACTCATGAAATTGAAAGCTTCATAATAATCCGTTCTACGGGATTATTATGAAGCTTTCAATTTAAGACTCTGGTCTCGCCCTTAGAGGAAGACACCCTACGCAGCGGTACCAAAAATAAAGAAGGAAACCGTCGTTAAATATTTGTCGCTTATTTTTATACATTTAAAAAACACAAATCAATTTGAAATTCTAAAAAAAAGCATTATCAAGAATCTCAGTCGAAGAGACTTACCTTCTTCAAAACCTAGAGATATACTTACTCTATAGGTTTTGAGGAACGCGCCATTTTGTATAAAACTACGACATATGTTTTTATCCCATTGAAGTAGTATTAATTTCAATTTGATACATCCATGCATCCCTGAGAAAAAGTATCTTGACAAACAGACAGACGGACAGATACCGAAGTAATCCTGTAAGAGTTTTTTTTTCCTTTTGAGGTACAGAACCTTGAAAGTAATTAAAATACGGGCATATAGGTATATGAATGTAGAGCCACTGACATTTTAATGATTATTTTAAAATATCCGTCTACCATCATCTGATTTGACAACCGTTTAGCCTAGTAGGTAGAGACCCTACCTACGAAGCTGGAGGTCCCGGGTTCGAATCCCAGGTCGGGTCAGTATTTATATTATGAATATTGATACTGATACCTGGTCTTGGTTATTATATGTATGTGGTGTCTTCGCAAAAATATTTATATATGTATATATTATAAAGAATATTTGAGTATGTAGGTATATCAGTTGTCTAGTAACCCATAACACAAGCATAATACTTGCTTACTTTGAGACTAGATGGCACTGTGTGGGAAGTCCCATGTATTATTATTATTATATTTTTATCATAATCATCATAAGTTTTTATCATTTCAGAAAACTTTCAGAAGTTTAGCTTACATTGTTCACGCATTTTGGAGCGAATCCTTTTATGCTTTATGACAGATAGTGCCACAGGTGTTCGTGTGAATGATACAATTTATCAGCGTATTTATAGTACGCTTGTCTATGGGTTAATTCGAAGTTTATCATAAATTGGTTTCTAAAAGCACATAATAAGTTTCAAAACCTCATCGGTACGCGTTCATTACAAGTCTATAATGACAATACATACTTCAAAGGCTATTAATTTCCGGGAACAACAAAACAATGTAACGAAAACGAATTGTATGGCATTCCCTGAATCATCGAATGAAACGCAGTTTTGCGTTTGCATTTCACTGTCGTAATTTCATCGTGGCTCGAGTTTTTTTTTTTTTAACAGAAATTGGATCAGAGACAAAAACTATGCAACCTCGTGCTTCATCCGAGCTAACGTAATAAAAACCTAAACTATAAAAAAGTTATAGTAAACAAAAATGCAATATATTTTTCGTGGATAATTATTTAATCACAATCAATAAAATATTTTATCTTCTTCTAAATTCAATGTTTACGCCAATTTAGTATCAATTAGGTATACAGTATTTTACTTTAGCGAGTTTTTGTTTTAAATAATCAATAGTTTTAATTACAAACTTCACAGAAATAATTCCGAATATCATCTCAGTTAGCGTTATTTGTGTTTGATGTCTATTTATCCTACCTACTTAAGTGTACTTAATTATTTTCTAATAGTCTGACAAAAATCATCATCATCATCATCAGCCCATTTTTACCCCACTACAGGGGCTTAGGCCTCCCGCAGGGCGAGGAGGGGGGGCTTGGAGCTTAAGTTCACCACGCTGCTCCACTGCGGGTTGGGAACTGTAACGACCGCCATCTATTGACAGCGTCCGGGACCGACTGCTTAACGTGCCCTCCGAAGCACGGTGTCAGTGATATTGTGTACTTAAGTCAGAAAAACTCATTGGTACATGCCAGGATTCGAACCATGGCCCTATGGGGCCTTATAAATTACATTACAAATTAATTACAAAAAATATACGTTTATTATTTTACGAAATATGAAAATATACTTAGCTATACTCATATTATAAAGAACAAAGGTTTGATTTTTTATTTGTTTCATCATTATCAGCCCATTTTACCCCACTGCAGGGGCTTGGGCCTCCCCCCCGGGGGGGGAGCTTAAATCCACCACACTACTCCACTGCGGGTTGGGGATTGTAACGACCGCCATCTATTGACAGCGCCCGGGACCGACTGTTTAACGTGCTCTCCGAGGCACAAAGTCAGTGATAGTTACTGTACTTAAGTCAAAAAAACTCATTGGTACACGCCCGGATTCGAACCATGGTTCTATGGCTTTAAATAAATGTCAGACAGGTTCGTTGCGCTCTGGGCTATCACGACTTATTTATTTGTTTATTACGGATAAACTCAAAAACTACTTAACTGATTTTATAAATTCTTTCGCCTATGGAAACCTACATTATCAGGAAGTAATATGGGCTACATTTATTTTCAAACTAGCCTTCCGCCCGCAACTCCGCTAGCATGTACAACACAGTTGTACGGCTATGTGAACTGGTCGCTTGGGAGAGGGCATGGGTCCATGAAAAGAATAGTATCACTTACTTAATTACGTGAAAATTGTGACTTGTGTTCTTTCTCGGATAGCCATTTCATGTAGGGTAGATATAGTATTGGCATCTTGTGTATGACTTAGTTAATTTTTACAATTTGGTGTTGATTTGTGATTTATAGTTTGTTTTAATTTTGTCTGTTATATTATGTTGCTAATATTTAAGTTGTAATGTTAGTGTTTTACTAACAAATGAGTCTTTGTTACTTGATATGGAATAATAAATAATAATAATAGTTTATACGCTGAAAAGTGACATAGGCTATTTTTTATCCCGGAGAAAGGGGTCGCCCGAACAATTGTGTAATTCACGCGAGCGCAGTCGCGGGCGAAAAGCTAGTTGAATTAATATTTTCCGATTAGTTTCAAGTTAATACGACGGTATCGATATAAATGTGGTAAAAATACAACAAAGAATATTCTTTAGCACACTAATATTTTAATTTCCAACATACTCTCCTTCTAATTTAAATAACTTTGTAACTTTTCGAACCCTTAAAAATAATATTTCGGTAACCCTTCAAAATATGCTTTTCTTTCGCTAATGATGGTGCTAAATCTGCCGGGTCGTTTTTTTTAACTTAGGGAGAGGGGAACAGGAACGCAGGCTAAATCTGGAGAATACGCTGGATGAGGCTATGGCAACAGTATTTCTACACATGTATGCGGTTCATCCACTAAAATTTAACGAATACGTTCCAATAAATTGGCCTAATATTCGCCATTAATAGTTCTTTCTTTCTAGAGGTATTCAATATGGATTACACCACGGCGTTTAAAAATCATTCGACATTACTTTGTTTGCCAATAATTTTACTTTGGCTTTCTACGATACCGGTTTTCAGGAAGCGATCAATTATTTCGACAGTTCTTTCGTCTCTAGAGTGTAATGATGTATCCATGTTTCGTGTACTGATAAAAAATGCCGCAAAAAAATATCAAAACCTGCCAAACCTGCTTCTGAAGTGGTCACAAGGGTGCATTTTTTGTCTAACCGTGAAAAAACGCCGCACGTATCGGGGGGACAGCTTTTTTATATCTAAATATTGATACTAGACTAGATATTGCGCATGCGTTCCTAGTAAATGCCTACCATCTCTACGATCTCACGGGGCTTTGCTATTCGATCATTTAATAATGGATGTTGGCAATCATCTCTGGTGTCCAGGAGATGTCCTGGCGTTTGGCACTACTACGGTGCTTATACGACCATATAGCGAAAATCAGTAACCTATGAACCTTTTTTTATTTTGGGAATAACATAACTATGACAATTTTGATGGATATAACAAATACTGTTTTAGTCTTGCTAAAAGCTCAGGATGGTTTTGGGCTTTTTTTATTTAAAATAACTTTATGGAACCATATCTATATGCTCTATAGGTTCATGTCATTAATGGAGCTTTTATCACTAAGATTTCAAAAGCTAATTATTATTCAAATCAAATCAAAATATCTTTATTTCGTAGTTATGTAACATAATCTTGAAATACGTCTTAAGAGTGAATGTTATTACTTTGTGGAAAAACGTCACCACAAAGGCGCATTCAAAAATGCTGGTTCCTCTCAGAAGAATACGCAAGAAACTGAGGGACGCTCTTTTTAACAAAATTATAAAAAAAAAAATTTAACAATAAGTGCTTAAAGAATAATATTATTGAAACAAACTGATAAGCGAGCGGCTTACACCCATGGATTTTTATCATCTAAGTAGTCTGATACTTTATAATAAGCTTTTGCATAAAGCTTTCGTTTTATTGTAGTTTTAAACTTATTAAGGGGTAGATCTTGAATGTCAGCTGGGATCTTATTGTATAAGCGTATACATAGCCCTTTAAAAGATTTCGTGATTTTATTGAGGCGGCTGACATGATTAGCAAGTTTATCTTTGTTTCTTGTATTAACATTATGCCGATCACAATTTTTTTTAAATAATGTAATATTTTTTTTTTACGTACATAATGTTTTCAAATATGTGTTGAGATGGCAATGTCATTACATTAATTTTCTTAAACTTTTCTCTAAGTGATACTTTAGATCCCAGTTAATAAATTGCTCGAACAGCTCGCTTCTGCAACACGAAGATTATATTAACATTAGCAGCGTGTCCCCACAGCAGAATGCCACAAATCATTAAACTATATTGATTGTTTTGGCACATACGCCGCTTATACAGCTTGGTACTCCTAAACTAAATGACTTTGCCGTAAAAAACTACTGAACGCTATATATATATAAACCTTATTTTGTAAGTGAACAATATTTTATTATAATTACAACATTTATCATAGACACTTGCAGCCCGAGTTTGCACCATCCCCTTACGCGACAGTCCACAAGCATGACGCGAGAGGCAGCCATCACCCTGCTCAACCATATTTGAGGTAACAGGACGACCTGCCATTCATGCCATCACGCATTTGGGTTCAAGAACAAGGACACGCTGTCAAGGACTATGTAGCTGGTCTGCCATCAACAGCAAATCCTACTAATATTGTAAACGTAAAATTTTGTATGTTTGAATGTTTGTTACTCAGTCACGCTAAAACGGGTTAACGGATTTGGATGAAACTTTATAGTAATATACATATAAATAAAAATAACATTTAGGTAGCTTTTTATCCCGAAAAAGGCACGGTTCTTGTAGGATTTTTTTTCATAAAACTGACGAACGAATTTTGTTGTAGTGTAATACGAACGTATTCAAAGGCTGGGAATAACGTTCAGAATAAATTTTATCCCGAAAATATACACGGTTCCTAGGGATTCCTATTCTTCATACCAAAATGGCTAAAGCGGCTTTATTCAGATTTAAACATGTTGTCCACGCGAGCGGAGACATTTTCTTTTTTGCTTAATTTATTTCACATGAGATGAAAGTATGAAAATTAGCTAGATTGGCTTGCAACGCTATATTCACTGATAGACTAGTACAACAATGGACGAAAACACTCAAACTTTACAAAAAATATAAAATACATATTTTATAGGTATTCGCATCTACATTATATGAGTTTTCTTTGTGACAATAAAGTAAATTAGAATGTGTATTTGAACACTGTTAACTTATCAAATTACATGAATGGAACCATTTAACGCCGTCGTATACATTAGTACTGAATAGATAACCGCAGTTGATTAACAGATGCACTGTGAACGCCAGAGTAATGTTAAATGAGAGAAGGCCTCTACATACAAATTACGAGCAGCTGCCGTACGTACAGTTCTGTTAAAGCTTTATCGAGTACTTCAAATATATTTGTTTATATACATTCGTGCTTAAGTCCTTATTAATATATAGGTACCTGTCTATCTATATATAATGAAATTGAAATGCCACACGCATTCATTAATCAACGCCGAGCCGAAGTCGCTGAAGCAAATCCCATAGGCGCCTGCCATGGGATCCCTGGATATTTTTTTGCCTTTTGACTCCTTTATTCATAGAATCAAAATTGACTTTTGTCATTCTTGTCGTAACTATTTCAATCCCGAGGTTATTCTAGAGGATCTGAAGATATTCGTTTCCTAGCCGATAAAATTAAAATAATTCCAATAATTTTATAAAATAATACTGTAATAAGGTTTTCAAAATTATAATCTAAAAAAAAAAATCTGTTGCACTGTGTCGGGGTCTTAGAGTTGGTTGAATATAAAACATCTATGTCATTAAATTGCTTTTAGAAACGAGACATTGCCTACTTAGTTTAAACTTCATCATCAACACTTCAACATAACTTTATGAACATTTTTATAAAGTTCTGTTACAAAATATAATTTATATTATTAAATTATACGTATTAATTATATATATTATTTAATAAAAAGATAAGGAATGATAACAACATAATGATGAGTAAATGTGCTTCGATTTTCGATCGTTATACAGTATGAGATACAGTATTTTAATACTTTATTCTGATATCTAAGATAAACATCTACAAAAGCCGCCAGGACCTGATACAACCTAGTACATTAGGTATTTTAAACTTTTATTCTAGGCCATGGATGTTCATAGATTATACTACGTTATGAGAACAAAAATATGAGCTTAAAAAGTATAAGCCGTAGACCAAATGTACGCCATTGTGTTTTAAAATATTCGCTGTGAAGTTAAATTTCATGTGACCCACACGTAAAATTCGCACTGGAAAAGAAAAAAAGATTCTGAAATTATACTTTTAAAACAACCATAATACCTCATGGTCTGTCTAATCTGTAAGCCTATTATTTTACTTGGGTTTTTGATCGTTTCGAAGTATAAGACACTTCATCTAAACGATTATGCTATCTAAGCCCTAGGCATATACAACCTCCGTTGAGACCTATTCTACATTTTTGGTCTCGTATAACCATATATATGTAGATCATGGCAGATCTTGTATGGAGCGTTTAGTATGTGGGCCGTAAGTTACGGGCGGGCCGATCGACCCTCGAGCCTCGATAAAGATGATGTACGGTTTGGGACCAACTGAGATTATACCAATAAATACTAAAAAAAAATGTGTATACTCTACTTGTCATAGCACAGAACTATAGAGAAAATTTTTGTTTTTTTTGCCTAAAAAATTTCTTATTAATACCATAAAATACCTATACTCACAAATTTTCAAAAAAACATTAGATTAATAAATGAATAGATGATTAATTTTTCTATAGTTGATTATCTCATTAAACTGTATGTAACTTGAGATCTGATATTTAGACAGGTGTAATCAAAAAAAAAGGAAATTTAAAAAATGAATTTATCAATTTTCATTCTAAACACTGTAACTTATAAACACTATAAACAGAGTGTCGTGATAGCCCAGAGCGCAACGAACCTGTCTCAAATTTATAAGGCCATAGGGCCATGGTTCGAATCCGGGCGTGTACCAATTAGTTTTTCTGACTTAAGTACATTAACTATCACTGACTCCGTGCCTCGGAGAGCACGTTAAGCAGTCGGTCCCGGACGCTGTCAATAGATGGCGGTCGTTATAATCCCCAACCCGCAGTGGAGTAGCGTGGTGGATTTAAGTTCCAAACCCCCTCTTCACCCTTGGGGAGGCCTAAGTCCCTGCAGTGGGGTAAAATGGGCTGACGATGATGATTATAAACACTGCAAAATATTGAAAATAAAAATTATTATTAATCTTTTGTCTTGTTAAGTAATTGAATTTTTACTTGTACTTCTTTTGTTATTTTAGCCGCAAATGAACTCCGTATAGTTATCATTTTTAATGGTTAGGTATTTGGTGTTTCATGTTTTACGGCATATTCGTTTTAAAATTTCGTCGTTGGAAAAATTTATGCAGCCGTCCAGTCGCGTATCGTATAAATTATGAGGACGTGCCGGGACAGGCAAATGAGCCCCGCGAGTGGCGCCCGAATTATGACCGCACGCGTATTGACGGGCATAGACAAAATACCAGCTGAGATTCTCAGATTTTTATATATTAAATAGATCCAGTTTTTTTTTAGTGTTATTTTGCAACAGTTTTCCAAAAACTATTGAAAATGTATAACTTAATAGAATTTTAAGGTCTTTTTTATAACCAAAGGAGTGTGCCTTCTTAGCAATTTCTTTGTAATTACATAATTAATGAAGTTTGCAAAAGTAGCCAACTATCTATAAAATCTTAATCACGATGGCAAAACTAAATAATGCTACAACAGTAAATTTATGACGATATTTTTCTACAAGGTCAAAACATTTTATTAAGTATATTATAATTTTAGCAAAAGTAGGTAACTAAAATCACACGTGAATGTATATCCAATTAACGCGGAATGTTTAGTTTTAGAAAAGCAAATTAGTTCACTTTACTAAACAAAATCAACTAAAATTTACTAAAGCAGTTACTATAATAGATTTACTGAAAAGACCATATGAATGTCCGTCATCATCATAATCATCATCATCAGCCCGTGATACCACTGCAGGATATCTGATACCACTGTGATACCACTGAGGCCTCTCCTAAGGCTCGCCACCACACACGGTCCTCCGCCTTCCGCATCCAATTACCCCCGGTATGGTGCTTCAGGTCATCAGTCCACCTGGCCGGGGGACGTTCAACGCTTTGCTTCCCTATACGTGGCCTCCACTCGAGAACCCATCTACCCCATCGGTTGTCGGTTCTACGGCAAATGTGACCGACCCATCGCCACTTCAGCTTGCTAATCACTTTGGCTATGTCGACAACTTTAGTTCTTCGACGGATTTCAGTATTCCTGATTTTGTCCATCAAGGAAATACCGAGCATAGCCCGCTACATAGCGTGTTGAGCGACTTTAAATTCGTGGACCAGTCCTGCCATGAGAGTCCATGTTTCGGCACCGTATGTCATTGTAGGCAGGCATGAATGTCCGTAATTATTATGAATTATAAATTATGTAATAAATGTTACGATTTACTGTAGGTAGTTGTTACTGTTAGATAGAACTAAATGGTAAGTGCCCGGCCTCAAGCACGCTCAGGGCGACTGGCGCCAGCGACGTCTGCTCTCGTGGCTTGTGGCGATGCTTGTTATTAGCATTGTTCAAAATTTTGCAACACGGTCCAAAAAATTTTGTATTAATAAGAATAGGTACCCTCAATCAACGGGAAATATATGAAATTTTTATAAAAATAAAAGGATACGCGAGCAATATACACGTGTCAAATTAAAATTTTCTCGTAGTATAAAGATATGTGATTATTGATGTCGAGCAAACGAAAAATACGTCCATCATAATTTAAAATTCGCTACGTAAACCAAAATCTATTACATCCCGTTGACCTTGAATGAAGCAATATCTTACCACACAAGTATATGAATAAATCTGAAAATAATTATTTTGTAGCTAGTCATTTTGTAACTAATTTTAAATTGAAATATACGTTTACGTGTCATTCGGGCGACGAGTAAGACGTCAATATAAAACTGTGAGAATACCCTCACTCAGAGCTCGAGTTGGTTTCACACTTAACAGCTTTTTTTAAATAACAGTTCAGAGTTTAGTAAGAGAATATGGTGGGGCATGGAGACGTTCGTATAAAGCCATAGAGTAAATTAATTTGACAGCAGCGTTGGTTTTAATCATGGAAATACCATGGAAAATACTTATTAGTTCCATGGTTTTAATAGAGTCTTAAATGTCAATTCACTGTATCGATGTGACATTACACAATTTTGCGGGATTGAAGACTGGCAGGCTGGGATTTCACGGGGGTGCAGAGCGGCGCGCGGGGACTGAAATTCGGGTTAAAACTCATCTTGCAGAAGCTAACAAGAGACGAGTGGTTAGACGGTAAACGCAGAAGAGTGCTTTTCACCAATTCGTACTTTTATTTATAAAGCTAATATTATAATAGTACAAATACGCTGAACTCGAATTTATTTACTCTATGACTAATATTATTTATTGCTCTGAAATTTTGAGATAACTTAATT
Source organism: Luffia ferchaultella (assembly GCA_949709985.1). Lineage (NCBI taxonomy): Eukaryota > Metazoa > Arthropoda > Insecta > Lepidoptera > Psychidae > Luffia > Luffia ferchaultella. The sequence goes on along the minus strand of OX453256.1, from coordinate 13,229,329 downwards.
CTTTTAAACCCTCCTCAATGTCGAAAATGAGGAATGTCAAAAGTTTGTGTGTCTGTCCAGAATTGTAGCGTCCAAAGAAATAGATATTCAAGTAATTCGGTTTTTTTTTTAATTATTTTGTAATTTCACTGGCATCGGCGACCCTAAAGAAATAGACATTTAGATAATGTGGGTTTTTTAATTATCTTATTTCACTGGCGTCGATGCCGTCGAATCGTCGCGTTGCTGTGACGATTTGTTGAAATACGTTTCTATTCCATAATAAATTTTTCTGAAGAATAACTTTCTATACGAACTATAAATTTATAGGTATTAGAAAAAACTTTGTTATATAAATCTATTCCACACAGTTCAAATCAGGAATTTATATTATACTATTGAAACGTAATAGTGTTTTTCATTATACCACATAGAAATTTCTCAGAGCCAGTTACATAAAATATTTCATTATTTAACAGCTCAGCGTGAAAAAAAAACTTCCTCTCAACTTTCACGATGTGCTAGTCATTCTGCTGATGAAAAATCTACAGAGGGTCTAGAAAATTCAGCAAAGATGCCGAGTCACGCCGCCCGCACCTTACTCGCGTTGCTAGCTAGGGTTTTGGTTTATTAATTTTGTAATAAAAGATATTTCATAAATTTGTATTATTTCATTCCGAACGAAATATTAGCAGGGAAATAATATATCCATAATCACATTGGAAATAAAATATTTAGATATTAGTAATCGCCTGCGAGTCCACTCGCCTGGAAAATAGCTTTTCAATTTGTTTTAACATAAATCAGTTCACCCAAAGTTTAAATATAATTTAAGTTAATTTCTTCTTCTTGTTCTCTTCCTTTGTCCTCGTGATCTTTTTATTGCCTTCATTTTCGTCCCTTCGTCCTTTCATTCGAAACTAAAATGGAAAATCCGCAAAAATCGCTAAATTTTTTACATTTATATTGTAAGTTTTAGTATTTAACTATTAGAGCCATTTCTGTCATTATATGTAGTTGTGTCATATTAATTTTACCATATTTTTACTCCGTATTTTAGCCTTTTTGTTCCCAAAAACGACCCCGCTGGTCACTATAAAATGCAAATTCTTACCGACAATTTTAATACACTTCTTGAAAGGCGATATTGGTTTATATATTTTTTTAACTGGTAGTTACAATTAATATTATTAGTGATTAGCGAGCTCTCGTGTGGATTACATGTTTGTACATTTCGTTATTAAAATTAATAACTTTTTAAAAAGGTATAAGAAGGAGATCCATTTCTTTTAGTTTTGTGTTATATTTATCACTTCCTTTTCCGTTTTTCGTTTGACATTTAAAAACTGAAATGAGAATCCCACGACCAATAAGCCCATATTAAGAAAAATCCTTTATTTAAAAAAAAGCATAGACGTGAGAATTTAGTTTAGGCAGTGTCCACCATAAAGCTTTATTCTAAATATCGGTGAAAGAATTTTTAAAATCAAATGAGTAGTTTCCTCACCTGATGGGAGGTCTAAGCCGTTACAGTGGGGCATGATGGGCTAATGGAATGGAATGGAATATATTTTCTCGGTGAGACTAACAAAAAAAATAAAAAAGGTCATATAAAAATAATGAGTAAATCTCATCACGAACAGAAAATATTCAACATTTTGCTAACATTTTCATCCTAAAGAGATTTGAAATCCCGACGAAAAAAAAAATTTTATATATTGCATTTTCTATAATTTATTTATCTATGGCTCAACCACAAAAATTTTTACGTCAAAAGTGTTGTAATGATTTCGATAACTATACCTTTTTTTGACCATGTCGCCGTAAACGTAATCAGTGACCGGCGCCTGGACTATCTCTTAAATATAAATATTACCTATATTCAGCAGAATGCTCTCCGCCTGTAACTTATTATTACTTAGTAATTAAAGGTTTATGATAACTAAAATAAGAAATATTATGTAAGACGAAAAAGATGCACTATTAAAGTTCGTGATTTTAGACTTTTTCTTTACTTTTCTTCCTAAAGAAAACTAGGTTTACAAATTTCAAGTTTGTTTGTCTGCAAAAAGTAGTATTGGTACCGCCTACGAGAAGTGTCTTGCAATATTGACTATTGACTTTTATCATTATTCTTTGAAACATACAAAAGCACTGAGACTTTAAGAAAATTTTATATTATTTTTACCTACCTTTAGCACCTGGTACCTACCTGTTAATTGGCCGTCGGTCCAAGCAACCAGGTACGCATACACGCACAGTGCACACCACATACTGACACTACTTAATCCGAAATATTTTATTTTTGAAAAAATAAGTAAAGTCTAGCGTCCCTGGGATCTTGCTCTATTAGTGTGTAAGGAAATAACGAACCTACGATGGCGGATATTTTGTAAACTATATTTATTAGAATCTGAATAGTTAATAAAGAGTATAATTTCTACTAAGGTGATTTTAGGGCTTCGCTGAAATAGTACTTCGAGTTGTTTTTAGAAAAGGGTCCCGGTGGCGTTCATTTGCTCAGCTGGGTGTATTAACGAAAATTTTATACATATTTTGTTTTAATTTAAAAGATAGACAATTTTTAGAAACCTATTACATCCATCACGGATCGCGGTAAGAAGGATTTATGATAGAGCCCGGTTTACTATTAAATAAAATGTACCTTGTTGCATTTATGTGCAACGAACAGCATTTTAATTATACCGGGTGAAATTTTAACAACCATCCAAAAAATTCTAGATGTTAAGTATCTCCAATAGACCTCATTACGTAAATAATGAATATAGTTTACATTTTCTTAATAAAGTATTTTATAACGTTTGGTTGCTTTCTTTTTCACGATGCACCCGAGACCTTGAGACCAAAACGGGACAGAGCGTGTTTCGGCCATGAATGGTGACTAGAGTTATTGGTTTTTCGGGAAAGGTTTGTGTAGTCATATCTCAATATTTTTCTATGCGATACTAAAAGGAAAAAAAGACGGCGATCGGTTTTTTACCAAGATCAATCAATATTTGTATGGATGTCAAAATTTCGCCTTGTTCAAGAGTTATCAGTGCCTATGGTAACTTTCATTAGACATTTTACTTGAATAATTACTAGATTTCTATGAATCTATTATAATAAATATTAATGCGAACATTAGAGACTATTATATTGAATCGTTACGGACCAATGACTTTACTCTGATTGTATTTATTAGTACAAAGTAATTGTATTTAAACAGTGTATTTAAATTATAAATACGATACACCTGGGACACGACCCGTTTAGCCACTGAAGCTCTCTCTGCCTCTGGCCTCAGGTCTCATATATTTATGGCACTCTTGCGATCTACATAATACGTCTGTGCCCGATTCATAACATAATAACACATGGGACTTCCCACACAGCGCCATCTAGTCCCAAAGTAAGCAAGTATTATGCTTGTGTTATGGGTTACTAGACAACTGATATACATACTTAAATATTCTTTGTGATATATACGTACATAAATATTTTTGCGAAGACACCACATACATATAACAACCAAGACCCGGTACCAGTATCAATATTCATCATATAAATACTGACCCGACTTGGGATCCGAACCCGGGACCTCCAGCTTCATAGGCAGGGTCGCTACCCACTAGGCTAAGCGGTCGTCATTATGTCGTCAATATGACAGTACCTTACAAGATTGCTACCCAGTAAATAATAATCAACGCTCTATTTAATGATTTACGATAAAAACAGGCGTTCTGTGACAGTATGGGCGTAAAAATTAAAGGAGCTCAATATAATAATAAAAATTAAATCACAAACAACGTTTTTATTGATAAATTAGTTTGATTTTGAGTGAACTACTTCAAAATATCACAGGTTAAAAAAAACTTTTGATTTAAACAAGAGAGCCGGAGAGAGATCTTTCGTTTAGGCTCTGCAGTTAGTTAAAGGGTTCAGGGTATCTAACCACTCGGTCAATAAGTGACTCTTTGAACTGGCAATATTATACAAAAGTTCAACTTAATTCTTTTTTATGCAGATAAATATCTAAACATTTGATATATACATAATTCATAGACAAAGAATGATTTATCGTAGAGTCATAAAATCAACGGATCGTGAAAATAAAATATTTAGATTTGGTTAGATTGGAACCGTTTTGGATTTATCACACTTTCCAAATATATATAAATTAAAATCTAGAGATAGTGTAAAGGCTCATTTTAGAGAAAGTAATATTTTGACAGTCCCTTGTCAGTACATTCATGAAAATATAATTTATGTACATAAAAACTTAAATGCTTTCTCTAGGGTGGGTGATGGCCACAACTTAAATACAAGACATAAGCATATGTTATCAATTCCCAGGTTCAGGCTCTCAAAGGTTAATAATTCATTCTTGGGAAATTTTATCAGTTTTTATAATAAAATTCCAAAAGAAATGTTAGACTTGAATTCTAATCAATTTATAAAGCGAGTTAAAGTCCAACTCATGAAAAAAGCTTACTATAGTATTAGCGAGTATTTAAATGATAAATAATAATAATAATAACATACACAATCACAACAACGTCTAGGTCCCAAACTAAGCATTAGCTTGTATTTTGGGTACCAAGCGAAGACACCACATACATATAACAACCAAGACCCGGTGCCAGTATTAATATTCATCACATAAATACTGACCCGACCTGGGATTCGAACCCAGGACCTCCAGCTTCGCAGGCAGGGTCGCTGCCCACTAGGCTAAGCGGTCGTCATGCGCATGATGGACATCGTTGTAATAGTTGTAAGCACTTTAAATTAAAAAAAAAAAACAATAAAGAAAAACATATATTTAAATAAAATAAACCGAGATGAGTTTCTTGCCGGTTCTTCTCCTCCTAGTTTTTGAACCGGTACCTAATCAATTGATTTTGACTATCAATAAGTGTGTGTAAACATCTTATATTGAATAAAAACTTTTTTGAATTTGAATTTGAAAAACTTTTACACGCCTTATGTACTTAATTTTGCATAACTAATCGCTTTGTACTTACAAAGTCACGCAGTACACTGCTGCTTGCGCTTACATCCATGTATCTTATAATAATGTATGATAATTTCGCAAATAAATGTCACGACAGACAGAGACCAACCTACGATTAATGTAATAAACACGTAATGTATATCGAGCATATTTATGGGAACGTGCAAAGGCTCAGAGTTAAAATAATATTTTATTCTTTCGCCGAACTCTAGATCCTTTATGTGTTTTGTTAGAATTCCGCTATCAATGACATGGGTAATGTGATGATTCAGTTTCGATATTAGAGGGAAACCTTTACGGAAATAAATGGTTTGCCAGCAGTAACTCACGGGCGTTTGTATTTCGTGCACCGTCAGCTCGCCATACTGATCCGCCAACTTCCAAATTGAGTGATCGTGGTACAGCTCCGAAGATAGAGTGTAAAGTTTGTCGTTAGCCCTCACCAGCATCAGGCATTCCAATGTCGACTTACAGTAATTCTCGTCTACTGTCTTATTTAGTAAAGTCGAGTTTTTAATATCGTAAAAAGATATCAAATAGTGTTTCATCGCAGGGCTCAATATTAACTTGTAGCCACTGTTCTTGATTTCGTAGTAGTAATTGATCTGATGAGCCCTCATCGGCTTAGTGCAGCTGCTGAGTAAACTAGTTTGTATAGCGCAAGTGAACAGCATTACAAACAATATAATGCTCAGAAACACTATTCTTCCTTTTACCTTGGCTGTCAAATGTACTATACTGATATTACTACAAAAGTAACCCCACACAACTATAAAGTCACGTATTATGTCGTTTCTGTTTGTACTGAATACAAAAAAACCGTAAGAAGTCAAAGAGAACACTATATAAGCTAAAAATATCAATATCAGAGTATCGTATTTGAATTGTACCGTTATAGCTGCCCATTTGTCTATTATCTTTGCCCTTGGTACAACCATTATAACGTGATCGGACAAATATGGGTAAATGAATTCTAATCCTTTAACACGATTCCATTGTAGTATGTAACCGCCCGCAGCGGCGTCGGTGATACCTCTTTCGATGTAACTCAGCATCCCAGTGTACGTGAAATTGTCAAAAATCTGTCCAAACTTCTCCACCATACCATAATCTATCAATTCGTATTCAAACCCTTCGGCTTCGGACAAAACGTTAAGTACGAATTGATCTATTCCTGTTCCGGTGTCGTTCTTCTTTGAATTGATGAACGGGGAATAGTGATGTGTGACTAACTTCAAGTTACACCCTTTTAGTATCATGTCGAATTTTTCAGGGAACAACGAGCTAGTGCAAAAGTTAGCGCAACTTGACAGTAATCTTATATCTTCTGTCGACGGTTCTTTACAGGACATGTTCTTGAAAGGAAAGTAGGTATATACACCGTACTCTTCATCTTCTACACTTCCAATAAGTGTGACATCGTAAATGTAATATTTCAAAAACAAATTGAATACATTCCTGATATCTTTAATGTTTTGTTCATGGAGTATGACGATGAACTTAGCGTTTGGATTCCAAAAATAATCAATAGTTAAGTTTTTTATACCAACTTTCAACTCTGTTACATTAGTAGACGTTATGATATAAATGTAGTTGTTAAAATCCGCCTCGGGCCAATAGAAATCTCTTGAAACGACAGTCACTTGTTTATTATTTTCTATATATATCGACATGAGATCGTCAGCTATGTTAACTAAAGTCACACCGGAATCGAGCATTTTATTGGAAAAGTCCATAGCTTCGATCAGACTCTTTGCGCAAACTTCAACTTGCTCTTCTAAATCGATTGCTTTATATACGAACTCCTTTCCGTTACTAGATTTTACAATATTCATATTAATGAAAAGACAAAATAATATGATTGAATACATATTTTATGAAATATCTCACAACAAGCAAGACGTCTTCATAGTAGGATTATGTTACAGTAAATAACCTAATAGTGGTTTATTAACAATACCAATTTCGTAAATAACTAAAAAAGTCCCTGGGCTATTTGTCAGAAGACATTAAATAAATGTAATGTAAGATTTAGTTACGACATGGAATTCACAAAGTAATTTCGGTTAACTACCTAATACAATTTCTGTATCACGGCCTTTTGTAATAAATAACAACGAACGTTATTTTTGGATTAAAGTAAATTACTTTTATTTGATGTTTTTGTGTAAATTAATGAACATCCAGAGTTTTAAGTAATAAGAAAGGAAATCAATCATTTTGTTAATTATTAGGAAGGAAGAGAATTACACAAACAATATACAAAATGTACTGAAAGCAAAGAAAATAGGTACCTATTTAATTAAATACTATGAGGTATGAGGCGTAATGTGTGGTAGACCCCAGTGGGCGTTCCGATTTTGGATAAGTAATTACCTTTGTTACCCTTCTGAAGGTCTTAAAATATTGAATATATTATAATTACTACAATACATACACATTTTTGCTGTCATAACGAGGTATCTCGATGAAAATTATATAGGTAAGTAATATTTTAAAAAAATTGTTACTTGAAAATAAGTCAATTTTAATTTTCAAGGAGTAGTGTTTTGTAGGCGACTATTTCAATCAAATTATAATAAAAAAACATGGTAATTAAATAAAAATGAAATAGAGGTGGAAATGAAAGGCAAATTAAATGGAAATTATTCGGTTCGGATACGAAATTGATGTCATCAGTGGTGGTGGATTTACGGATTAACACATTTGCCGCCAGCAGGCAATTTTTTTTTTTTGTCAATGGAACTAAAACTTTATGGTTTGTGCACTATCGATCATCCTAATTACATCCCTTTTTTCCGTAATTAGTTTGATTGTGGACAAAGAGATTGACGTGTCAGTTCCTAGATTATTTTACACTTTTAGCGAATCCAAGTAACAATTTTAGTTGTAGATAGGTCTCCGATAAATTATATAACTTTTCTATGGAACTATTGAAAAATAAATATTATACAAAAATAACCTCATAATAAACTCCGCATAAACTTATGATAGGCAAAAGGGCCCGTTGTAGTAATCTCCGCTAAATCTACTTTATATCCTAAAACAGACTAGACGAATAACCTAGAGGCATACTTGTAAACCTATATGTACCCGTAAATGAACCATTTTATAACTCGGTAAGATGCACTTTTACCTAATTAAAACCTTCATGAAGTCTATACTTAGTCATGAACTAGTTACAATCATTGTTTACCGCAACATTCTTATTCCAAAATTGGGTAATCGGCAAGTCACTTTTGAAACTTATTAGCGAGTTTTCAAATTATCTTTTAGAAATATGGCTATAAATTAGTTAAAACTTGTTTCGTAACTGGTAATGGCTTTCATTTAGTAATAATATATCATTTTAATATAATGTGTTTCATGTACCACCGGAAAACGTGAATAAAATGGACACGCATGTATAAATTCTATTGTGACTACCAGTTTACTGTAAAATTAAGGAATAATAAGCTTATAAAATACACGGGCCGTCATAGACAGGCATATTTGAATTATTTTACGCTCATACGGATTTTAAAAAAAATACATGAAACATGAATTCCAGTCTCGAACTGACATATAATCATTTATAAAAGTACAAAAGGCGCTTTAGATTACGGTTTCACCAGAGATACTACACAATTAGTGTTAATAATGTAACTAATGTTTTCGTGAGATCCTGTCACAATAAACAACTAAAAATGACGACTGCTTAGCCTAGTGGGTAGCGACCCTGCCTGCGAAGCTGGAGGTCCCGGGTTCGAATCCCAGGTCGGGTCAGTATTTATATGATGAATATCGATACTGGTACTGGGTCATGGTTGTTATATGTATGTGGTGTCTTCGCTTGGTACCCAAAACAAAAGCTAATGCTTAGTTTGGGGCCTAGACGTTGTTGTCATGTATACGTTATTATTATTATTATTATTATTATTATTATTATTATCTTAGATCAAAGGCTTACTAGCTTTGCAAATAACTCATAGATAACTTGCAGAATTACCAACGCACGAAATTTACATAAAAATGACTTGTAAGTTGTTTTTATAACCATACGTACCCATAGAATGCTTACTTGGTTATCAGTTTTTAAAAAAGCTAATAAGGCATAAATAAAGTAGGTTCTGGAAGAGTCGTATTTGAGATATGGCAAAGCGCTTCAGGTCATATTTAGCAATTCAAATGACTTAAAAATAACCTAGTAATTACCTTTTCGAAACTTAGGAGTTTTAGGACTTATAACTCTGGGAAACTATCGACTTTTACGTTAAATTGACCTCTTAAGGATTTAGGTTAAATGCAAAACCATATCACAACAATACAACGTGTTGGATATGTCTATTCCTTAATATAACTTTCATATAATAAAAAGCCATTTTTCAAAACTATCATTTAGGATAATTGCTACTTGGGAACGGTCTTGTCACCGTTCTTGCGCCGCAAGGAACCAAACGTGGCTACGAAAATTGTAAAAAAAGATATCTTAGTGCGAAAACCTATTAATTATTACATGTTGAATTTAAGTACTTAAAAGAATTTAGTTGCCAATATAAATAAGAAGTCGTGACAACCGAGTGGAAGCGAGCCCGCTTCTTGTTTCGGTTCGGTCGTAGTTCGAATCCCAGGGCATGTACATTGTACCGACCAATGAGTTTTTTCTCACTTATGTACATAATTTATTACTGACTGTGCCTCGGGGAGCACGTGAAGCCGTCGGTCCCGATTGCCGTCAACAGATGGTAATCGTTACAATCTACCAACCCGCATTGAAGCAGCGTGATTTCCTTATCCCGAGAGGAGGCCTAAGCCCCTGCAGTGTAGTATTAATGGGCTGATGGTATATAAATACGAATCTTTTGAATGTCTCGAAGACAAAAAACATATGTGCAATTAACATGTGGTAGAAGTGAAACCTTCAAAAATTTAGAGTTCAAGATAATATTGTGAGACGAATGTAAAATTTCGGAATGAGGATAATTGTAGGTTTTAGTAATGATCATAGTGATACAAAGTTAGAAAATTAATATTTTACATTTTATTCGTATATATTACATAGATTTATTCAGACTTAGAGCTTACATTTTCCATAAATGATACAAGAGTACGTACACGTATTCAAAACACCACGGTTGTTGTGATGCCTTTTCTCAAGCTTTGTACTACGCATGCGCGCACAAACACGTATTAACAAACGTACAACGCTGAGGCCCAAGCCTCTCACTATTCATGTACTATACCTTGGTAAACACGAGTAGAGGGGGTACAAAGCAGAGCACAAAGAGAACCACGAACATAAGAAACACTGTACAATGCTTTCGATATCATTTTCTCCCACGTTAAATCTTATAAATGTATGTGTCCGTCTCTTTTTACTGTCGCTTTTTCGTTTCATCGACTTTCAAATCACAACAATGCTAAAGAAGTTTTTACTTCAAATTTTTTTTAGCCCCAAAGCCGCTCCTAAAATCTACCGTCCTAGGCTCCAGCTTACACAGCCTGCTGGTAAATCCAGCACTGGATGTCATAGGAAAATGAGGAAACCAGAAATGATGACAAATATTTTTACCGTTCGCCTCTTCTTAGTGAAAAATTTTAATGAGATGACGTATCACTAGACTGGCCTAGTGAAAAATCGAAATACTTAGTCGTCGTAGAAATACATAATCCGTAAGTAGGTATTAAATTTTTTTTTAATCCTGATTAATCTAAGCGTGGAGATGGTAAAACTGTGCGATTACTGTTCAAAAACGATGTACATGTTCGTAATGTGGTTAAGTTATTAAAAGAAACTGATATATGATATATGATTTTTTTTTAAATTAAACTAGAAGTTTGAGTTTATATGTTAAATTGTTCATTGCTTTCGAATGGATGAATGAATGGTGATATTGATGAATGATGATGAAACGGTTGCTTTATATGTATACCGAGTTTTCGTTGTTTATTATATTTGATTAAAATTTCAATTTTATTTTAAGTTCGCGAATTTTACTTAACAAATTATGTCAATTCCAATTCCGCTCAAAAGTGCCCCACGCAGTGTATCTATGTACATACCCCGCGTATGGGGCAGAATGGTACATTATCTCAATTAAGGGTCAGGCAGGCTTCAGAAAAATATAAAAAACGACAATGCGGCGGGGGGTAAGAGAGGAGCGCTCAGATCGCTAAACGCTTTCTTTGCTTGTTTCGCGAGCCGCGTTGCAGACACGTTGTCTTAACATGATTCATAGACCTAATAATAACTTGGAGGCGGCACATATGTAATATTCAATAATTAATTCAAGGATTGTTGTCATTATTTCATGCCAACAAAATAATGATTGTTTATATGAATTTCGAATAATTAAAATTTGATTACAAGTATTTACTTGTCTTTTTGGTTCTAATACATACTTCCGAACCAGTGATGATTCAGTAATTTCTTTCAAAGATATTACAGAACACGAAATATTTGTGTGTACTTAAAATTCGATTAACGACAAAAAAATTAATATTGTCGTGATAACTTAAAAGCAGCGAACCGATCTGGTAACAATATCCAAAGTGGCCTAGTCTGGGTGGACATGATAGAGGGCAACTCTCTGATGCCAAATATGTCAGTCTGCCTGCGCAGAGTGGTTAAGTTTACTGTATATGACAAACTAGTTATCGTGACCATAAAAAAACAAGATAAGCAAAATGGCTGAATTTGATACAAAATTTAGTACTAGTTGCATGTTGTTAAATAACATAAATGCCTTCCAAATTTTATGTTAAAAAAAAATATTTGGTTGCATAATTCAGCAACCCTGATTAATAGATGTTTTATTGAGACCAAAAAAAGAACCATTAGGTAAATAGCTGAATCCGATACAAAAAGAACTAGTTGCACGTTTATGAAAACCGTAAAAACTGACCAAATAAATAAAACAATAAAGTAAGTGGCTGAATTTGATTAGCGTTAGTCAGCAACGCAACCGAATATGTGGCCAGATTTAATGTTATTCATTAACATGCAACTACTACATAATTCTGTATAAAATTCAGCCACTTAACTTATAGTTTTTTTTTTTTTTTGTTACAATAATGCATCTTTGAACGAGTATTGCTGAATAACGCAACCGAATATTTGGGCAGTTTTATGGTTTTCGTTAACGTGCAACTAGGACTTACTTCCGTATCAAACTCAGCCACTAGCCTTATAGTTTTTTTTTTTTTGGTCACAAGCATCTTTGAACAAGTATGCTCAATAACGCAACCGAATATTTGGTCAGGTTTTATGGTTTCCATTAACGTACAACTAGTACTTAATGTGCGGCGAACTCGCGTAAAGGCTGACTGAAAATCAGTGTTGTGGGCGTGGTCATACACACCTGCAGCGTGTGCTGAGTCAGCTCCTATCATGGTTGCGGAGAACTTCTTTTTGTGTTTTATCATTTGTATTTGTCTGCTGTATATTATGTATCCGTAGCCGTGATTAAATGTGTTTTTTTCTTTCTTAATTATGTATCAAATTCAGCCACTTACCTTATGGTTTTTTTTTTATTCATTATAACTAGTTTTTCAAGCGCCATATAGAGTTAGTGCTCTGCGCAGCCAGACCAATGATGTTTTTCTGACTTAAGTACATAAATATCACTGACTCTTTTATAGAGCGCGTTAAGCCATCGGTTGCGGTCGCCCTCAACAGATGGCAGTCGTCAAAATTCACCAACCCATACTGGTGCAGCGTGGTAAAGTAAGCTCCAAGCTCCAAGCTCTCTACTCTGAGAGGAGTTCTAACCTATGCAATGGGACATAAAGGTCTCGTGGAATTGGAAATAATGTATACCTAACGGGAGTGTACAAACAAAAATAATAAATGGATTTTTTCGAATAAGAACCAGTTTTAGGATCCTGGATCTCGTTGTTGTCCGTCGGTAGGTATCTTTATGTTCAAAAACAAGTTATTATGTTATCGTGTTGTATTCATAACAGAAAGAGCATTATTTACCTATAGGTTGTAGTGTAATAAATGATTTTTGTATTTCAAAAAAGGACCGTACACGAAATAAAATAAAAATAACCTTTTTAGACCAGAAACAATATTTTTTACTTATACTCTTAGTTAGAAAAAAAGAAATTGTTACAGATATAATTATTTACTATACTTTCTTCACTTCGTATTTTTTCTTTTTTATTCTCACTGTTCAGTTGGGGCGTTTAATATATCTTCTCACTTTTCTGTTTTCGTTATTTCTTTTTCCTTTTCGCTGTTTTGTTTTCGCTTTTTTTTTCGTGGTTGTTATTTTAAACTTTTTGTTTCGTATTTTTTCTTTGTTATTTTCTTCCAATTTGGTCACGTGGTCACATATATCTCGTTAAAATATTGTTTGAGTACCTACACCGTAGGTCTGCGCTTGATGGTTTCGAAAATATAAGCTTTTAACAATTTGGTGACATGGTCACATACTTAGGTCTCCTTAATACTTAAGTTTTTCATGTCGCAACCTTCTTCTTTTTCGATTGTATTAATAGACCTTTGTATTTTCTTCAATTTCCCATCTTGAATACTAAAACAAAGAAAATAAATATATATTACATTTTATTGTAAAATGTAGCTACTCTATAATTTGTACAGTGTAACGATTTAGACAAACATGGAAAATCGGTCACCACATTTCTTACAAGACAAATGTCTAAGGTCATATGCTATGTCGCCACAACAACAAGATAGAAGTTTCTTTACAAGATAAAAACCGTTTTGAATAACAAAACTTTTTAATATTTTGACAGGTTATTATAATGACATGAACGCAGTTGTCATTCAAAATGTTGTGTGCCATGTTTTCCAAAGCGCCTCCATAAACTTACGTCAGAATAACGGCAGTAAATCCTCGATGAAATTTATTTACTGCTGTGAATTTGTCGCGTCTAAACTATTATAGCATCTATCTTCGTAACGTAGCTGTTGTCTTTCCACTTTATACTTTAAACATCATCAATAAAACAATAATTCGGCGTAAATCCCACGTCCTAACTGCCCTAGACCTGCGGGTGCACTGAGCGAAACTGACCTGCGAGCGTATTTTGGTCGCGGAGGCACTATTTTATTTTATCTTTTATAATTTCGAAGATAACTATTTGATACTACTAAATTAACTAGAAAATTGTAACATCTTTATGAGGAAAAAAAATGAAAAATATTTATAAGAGTCATGGCAATATATCAGCATTGAAATACAAGAAAATGTGTTTTGATAAAACATTTTTTTTTAATATGATAACATTTGTTTTCATCAATAGTACTAATTTCACTGCAGGAAAAATGGAAGAATAACATATATTTCTTCACATTTTTTTATTCAAATACTTTTGAGTTAGAGCTGCTTTTAAAGTCGAGGGCCTGACAACGGTCTCAGCCTTAAGAAAAAAATATAAATAATTCTAAATTCACTTGTAAAAATGTTTCTGTAAATGTTCTTATTTATAAACTCTGAATATATTGGTGAAATGCAGGAGTAAGTAATCGATTGTTATTTTGGTGATATTTTCTACAGTAAATTTTTTATGTTAGTATTGATTATGTACCCGTTTCCTCTAAATTGTAAAAGTCTTTGATTTTCTACCGTTTATTCGTTTTCAGGAAATCTAAAAAAATGGATTTTGTTTTAAATTTTTACAAACATCTTTGACTTATAAAAATAAATATTTATGACGAGCGCAGAGTGCCGAGAATGCTAGTGGCATTCCCGCGCTGAATGGCTAGGCTGATCTTCTGAACTGAACAAAATATTCTTTGTTCAGAGGATCACCCGACGCCAATCGGAGCCTTGAACCAAATTCACGCGTGAACGCAACAGCATGCCCATGGACCCATCGTCTCCATTGCGAACACTAAAAATTCGTATTTGGTTAATATGTCTTTATATTTAGAGCGTTATAAACGCACGGATAACTCTGCCCTAGTACCAGCTATTTTATGGCAGGTAACAACATGGGAAGCACAAAGTTGTCAACACAGGTATAGCTTCCCAGACCAATGCTCGACCACGCGGGTACGAGATGGTGGACATCCCAACCGGGCGGCGATGTCTGACCTAAAGATGCCATTTGGTTTAGACAAACATGGAAAATCGGTCATTACATTTCTTACAAGGCAAATGTCTAAGGTCATCTGCTATGTCGCCACAACAACAAGTGTGTTTTCATAAACGGAGCAGCTCAATCTTAAGGCAACGGATATGCGGAGAGACTTGGAATCTAGGAGCGTGCCTGTATGAGAAGAAGGGATAGCACACAACCAGGCACCAGATTGACTCACACTTGATGCATTCAGATGCCTCTTCAGTGATCGACGATTTTGGTAAAACTTGTATGTATATTTTGATTCTTTGGTCTGTCATTTAAAAAAAAATAATGTCACGTTTAACATAATATGTCAACAGTTGACAGTTTAAACGTCATGTTTTTGTCAAAGTTTAAATCATGAATAGATTCATTAGATTTTAATTGTTTATAATCAAATATGATCTAATTTTACGTGATTTTCTTCAATTAAAACTCTTTTAGTGCTAATTCCGACTCTTCAGTTTCCATGTGAAATATATAATAACCACCATGCAGCAATCACCTTTTGAAAATATTTTTAATATCATATCTCAAGGAAATGAGAAACCAATGAAACATGGCTTTTATAATGCTTTTGCTCTCTTCATTCTTACTGTATGCTGTGCCGCTGTTTATGTACTATTTCTTATATTGGAACCTTTTTTTAAACCGCTGTTTTGGGCGTTACTGGTGGGTTCCATACTACATCCTTTCAAGTACAAACTATCTAAGAAGTTGAAATCTTGGCTCGATGACCTGGATAAAAATAATTCGACTGTTTTGTTCGGTCTTGTGGCGATACCTATTAATGTTGTGAATTCTGCTTCTGACTCAATTGGCCAACAATTTGTTGCACATTACAAGGTAAGAACATTTTTTACCAAGAAACATTAAACTTAAAATGGGTCGTTTTTCCAAAACTTTCTGATACGAACTGTGTTCATAACAATGATCAATTTCAAATTCGGCGAAAGTAGGTTGATGGTCCACCATTTAAAAAAATAGGTTAATGTGAGCAGATTTTTTTCCATTTCATTCCACCAGCCCATTATGGTCCACTGCAAGTGCTTAGGCCTTCCCCCAGGGTGAAAAACCGTAGAGCTTAATCCACCACAACGTTCCAATGTGGGTTGGTGGATTTTAACAACTGCCATCTGTCAATGGCACCCGGGACCAATAGCTTAACATGCTCACCAAGGGATGGAGTCAGTGATAGTTATATATTTAAGTCAGAATAAAATCATTAATACACGCCCGGATTCAAACCATAACAGAAAATATATGCCGCAGACCAAATAAATGCTAGGTACTTGATGCTTGATATATTCACTGTGAAGTAAAATTTTGTGTGACCAACATGTAAACTTCATACTGAAAAAGAAAATAAAGATCCTGATATTGTAATTCATATGTAATTTAACAAAATGTTTGTTTAAAACGGTCAGTGTTATCACTGTGTCTGTAATTTTGCTCATATTTTAAATAGTTTCGAAGTATGAGACCCTCCATCTTGATGATTATCCAAATATTTATATGATATGTCAATAAAGTTTATTTTTTATTTCTATAAACTGTATTCATTATTTTCAGGCTATATTAACACTACTATCAGTTATATTTGTGCTACCCTGGTTATATACATCTGTGCCGAGAAGTTTTGCCTGTCTGTTCTGGCAATTAACAAATTTTACCTGTTTTTGCACATCCACATTCATCAATATTTGTAATTCATATGTGGTGAGTACCAAATGTATTATTATAAATGATAATGTGTTTTTCACCTAGGTCAAAAAGGGGGCCCGTGCTCCTTAAAACCAGTAAGCAAAAGTCAATTTTGCTCACTTAGTGAAGGAAAGTGTTTTGAATTCAGAGCACTACGAAGTATCATTTCTAACTACATTCGCTAACAAAACATTTAGATATTTTTATTTGCTGTATTATTTAAAGTAAAACAACTATTGATATTTTGAGTAATATGTATTTTAAGATTATAATCTGTTGGAAAGTATTGTTAAATCAGTTAAAACAACAGGAAACATAAATTCGAAAATTTAAATTACCCATTCAGTTACATTTTCACTTAAAGTTTTTATGCATAAAAGTATGAATTGACTAGAAGCCCTCTTCTGCGTTTACCGTCTAACCACTCATACTATAGCTAGCTGGTGTAACATGGTGAGTTTTATTCCGAGTTTTAGTTCACAAGGTCCCCGCACACCGCTCTTCACCCCGAGAAACCCAATTCCCGCGCGCCGATTCAACCCCCGAAATTGCAAAACGTCACCTAGATACTGTGAACTGACATTTATGACTCTTCTTCTTCTTCTTACTTAATGGCGTTTTCTGCTTATAGCAATTTCGCCAGAGTCGAGTTTGTTACTATTATACGGTTAATATAAACTAATTCTTCTTCTTAGGCAACGTAGTACAGTTAATATGGAGTTTTTTTTCAAAATGCCACCCGGAACTACGACGTTCCACATGCGCCATTTTGAAAAAAAAACTCTTCTTATAACTATTAAAACCAAACGCTGCTGTCAAAGCAGTTACTCTATGTTTTTATGTAATGTTGGACTTTCTGAACGCACCAAACAAAAATGACAAATAAATGGATGAAAAACAAACAAATCATTCTATTGCATCAATTACATTCATTGTTATTTGGCGTAATTTACATTAGTTGTTATTTGGTGTGCAAGTCTAAAAATTATTGATTAATTAGTCAATATAATAATAATAATAATAATAACACACACGATCACAACAACGTCTAGGTCCCAAACTAAGCATTTGCTTGTATTTTGGGTACCAAGCGAAGACACCACATACATATAACAACCAAGACCCGGTGCCAGTATTACAGACAGATATACTGACAACAATTTATAATTTAATACCATTAAAGTTAAAAAAACAAGTTTTTAATGCCGATCTAAATTTTCTTCTGGAAAAGTGCTTGAAAATATATGAAAGCCAATAAATTATTTAATTATTAAAGACTTGCTGAAGGCACAAAGACCTGAATAAACTTATTGTTTAATTTAGTAACAATCAATTTTCTTGTATTTTCTCACTGGTTAGGTGAAAAATTGTATGTCACATGAGAGTAAAGCATTTTGCTTCTTGTGCTTTCAAAACCCTCACTAAGCTCTGGATGCTAATTTAGCATCACTGCACATGATTCATTTATAGAATCCTTCGCTTGCTCAGGATTAAAATTCAGCATTCGCAACCAATACCTTGCTTTTCTTGTTGCATAAATAACTATTTCAATACATTTATTATTAATACGGTCTTTATGACATCAAAACATGTACCGTAAGGTTGTATTTTACAGTACTAGGCCTTTTTACTTTACATCAATCACAAATGAGCGTTTTGTTTGTAATGCATGTGCAAACCGCAAAAAGCAACCCAATTGCGCCCTTAGTTCCCGCCATTATTACATTTTTAGTATCTACCTAATTTTAATCGCAAATGTATTAAAAAACGGTGTATGATGTTCGTACTCAGTAAGCTGGCTTTTATAGTCATAATCAAACACCTCAACCATAATATGTAGCTTACAGTACTTGCATCATAATGTACTATTCTGCTACAGTAGGAGTATTCTGGAGAGTATAGGTAACCACATACCCTCCACTGTTCACATCCTTTCTGAATATCGTAATACTTTGTTAATATGAAGTTAATAGTTTCTTTTTCCATTGCTACATTTATTTTTAAAAATTGTTTAATAATTTTTTGTACTTAATTGTAATTTGTTCTCAAAGTTTTTTATTTGTAATAAACATACTTAAATATTGTAAATATTATTGCCAATAAATGTCACTTTAATTTTATATATATATATATATATCTATATTTGTAACATTATTCATTTAACAAAAGTCTGTTCCTATTTTAGGCAGTAACTTTGGCTCTAGCATATCTAATAAGCGTTTACACCATGTGGACCTCAGAACGTGCTTCACTATTTAGAAAAACTTCAATTGGCTTGTGGCTGATAACAACGGGATACATAGCTGGACTTACTGGTGGCTTCCAAGTTTACACATTTGTTTTACTTCAAGTTATTGGATTGGCTGGTTTTGTGATCGAGATTATGGATACCCATACAAAGTTGTGTATAAAAGGTGATTATCACATAATTCTTTAAATGTAACAAATATATTATTGTACAATCGACTTGCCTCAAATCGCTACACTTTAATCTTTGGACTATATAGCACACACTTGTTTTGTTTCGCTCGCACGATAAAACGCAGTGATTAGGTCGATCGCTCTGTCTCACGCAGCGTTTCGTTATAGTTATATATGACTGTAGCGATTTGTTCTGTGCCGATTGTACCACCAGAAGCTGCATGCAGCATTTTTTCCATTCCATCAGCCCATTCAATATTGAGGGGGCTTAGAATTTAAATCCACCACGCTGCTCCGGTGCGGGTTGGTGGATTGTAACGACCGCCATCTATTGACAGCAGCTGAGACCGACTGCTTAACATGCTCTCCAAGGCATGGAGTTAGTGATAGTTATGTACTTAAGTCAGAAAAACTCATTGGTACACACCTAGATTTGAACCACGGCCCCATGGCTTTATAAATTTGAAACAGGTTTGTTGCGCTCGGGCTGTTACAACAGTTACTTGCAGCTTTGCTTACATGAAATTTCATGTCACTGATTAGACACCCATATGTAATACATTTATCAGAAATATAGTGTGTTCGCATTTAGAAAATAGCAGTTATCAATGGATCTGAAAGTAAAGATATAGGTACAATCACCAAACTTTAAAAGTAGCAGATTAAAAATAGCACGCTTGCTAAACTCAGTGACTTAACGTCAACAAACTTTGTCAACTTTGTTTACTTTCAATTTTTTTTTTCAGTATCTAATCATTCAATAATAACTAGTTGTGACGTGTATTACACAAAGGCCTAGATATAACACAGCATCGAAGTAACCAATCACGCTGGTCTCCCTTCCTCGTCCTATGGCTCAAATGTGATAACTTTGGTTGTCGAACTAAATGGCCAGCAATACTCCTCTATTAAAATAATTCAAAGCTTGGCAGGCACAATTGAGTTAATAATTATGCTAGTTGGTGTAAGGGTAGTAGTACCACCAGAGCCCGGACAAAAAAACGGACGCCCGGTTAATTGATTGTTTTTACAACGTAAGGTGGGGTAGGCCCAACAATGTTTTACACC
Organism: Luffia ferchaultella; assembly: GCA_949709985.1. Taxonomy (NCBI): domain Eukaryota; kingdom Metazoa; phylum Arthropoda; class Insecta; order Lepidoptera; family Psychidae; genus Luffia; species Luffia ferchaultella. Next base: position 13,209,066 of record OX453256.1, on the reverse strand, counting down.
CGGAGCCCGACCTGGCTCTCGCCGGGCCTGCATATACCTAATCATTAGAATTATCTTGTAAATTTCACAATGTTAACTGGTTCGGCTTCCACAACACAGGCATAATACCTAGTGTGGATGGCAGAATGTAAAAACTACGAATTGTTAATTGTGAAGTAAATAAACGATTATTATTATAAATTAATAAAGTTATATTAACCTGAAATATTTATACTGCCATGAAAGATATGCTTGTCTTCCTAGTACTATTGTTCTGCTTGCCTGTTTATCAATGTTAAAAACAAGATTGTGTAGATAGCTAGTATTTGTGGAGTGCGGTACATTTAAAAAAACATCAACAGAAATACAATGTGGCACAATTTTAAAAAATTGTGACAATTAAAGTGATGGATGTGCACTAAGCCGTCTTATTTATGGTGATCACATTGGATGAGGGCTTTGACTAGGCCTAAGTTTAAGTATATTGTCAGCACAGTGCACATTCAGTGTGTGCATAGACATTTTAATTATAATACCTGAGTTATTCCACACAGCGCCGTCTAGTCATAAACTAAGCAAAACTTGTATTATGGGTAGTGTAAAACTAATATACATACTTAAATATTTTTTACAGCCAATTTTATGAAGTGAGCTTTTTCTTCTCCACTGTTTATAACATAGACTTTGTTTGAGGTGTGAAAATTTTTTGAGTGTCTGAATTCCATAACATCGTAGTGATGACATCTGGGCATCACATATAAATAAATATACCTGTATGTCACTTATCTGAGAAAATGGCGTTACCATTATTAATTGAAGTTAGCACAACTTCCCACATCCATGTATTTTATCCATTAAAGTCAAATGAGAACAGACTTATACTAGCTGGGCAGTTTGAATGACACAATTATTCATGCAGTACATAATACATCCATGTATTTCATCCATTAAAGTTAAATAAGAACAGACTTATACTAGCTGGGTAGCTTGTATGACACAATTATTCATACAGTACATAATATTTGTGTTTGCCAAGAATTTACCAAATAAACACTACACTTTTATTATTTTAGCATTGTACACGTTTAATTAGAAAATCAATGCTACATAATTATTTTTCAGATCCAGAGGCTTCATTCCTAATGGCTTTTAACATAGTTATGGCAAACGAAAACAAAGAAATTACTTCGAACAAAGTGATCGAAAACAAAGATACAATGAAACAAAGTGAAAGTGAACCTAAAATAGCTGGACATGATTTCGAAACGCCAGAAAAAGAGACCAAACAATTCGAAGATTCTCCAGATCTTAAAAAACGAGGTAGTTGGACAGACGTGGAACCTGTTTCCAGTTCACCGAGACACGCGAAAATGCTCTATAAAACTAGAACACTGTCAGCGTTACCGATAACTGCTATAAAGAAGTCACCTTTTGAAAGTCAGATTATCGCTTCAATAAGAAAGAGATCACTAAACGAGAATTACATGAGAGATGAATTCCAAAACAATGAAGAAGAGACAGTATTGTATTTCAAATTATTATTTTTCGGCTGTACTTGTGTATTAATTTGGAAACATATGTGGCTGCTACCTATGATGCTATTCTTCTTGGCTGTTCATATGGTCAAACGTCTGTTGGTGTTTTTTGGTGTGTGGTTGTTCTTCGAGAAACAGTACAATAATTTTGCTGAAAAGTTTAATAACTGGTGGATGGACAGGTAATAGCATTATATTTTCATATAATAATTAACATTTTTAAAAGTAAATATACATTGAAAATATCTGTATGATGTTTATGTATTAATTAGAAAGATCACAACCAATATAACTGTTATGCAATCAAGACGATTTGCTATGATATCTGTAATTGTATTTTTCATTTTTATTATGTCAATTTCGGTAATAAATAGTACATTATTGTAAATCCAAATTACAATCATCAATGTTTTGACACATCCAGATATTTCAAATCCTGCATGATTTTCTTGTATTCAGTGTTTCTATTTGCATGAATCTCACTTGTACTAGGTGCTACAACCCAGTAAGGATTTTGGCCTGTTTTTGTTCATGTCTATATCTATTTAATTTTTATCCATACATCCCTATTATTGGTATATTTCTCTTCAATCTTGTGTTCGTCCCATCTTTGTCAAGTCCTCCTCAATACAATCTTCCAGCTGAGATGGATTATTGATGATTTTTCCTCAATAGATGTAGATGATTGAACAATAAATATTTACTAGTTGAACCAGATGTTAAAAATTTGAACTAATCGACAGCAACTAAAAAGGTACATGTATAAAAAACTTACAAACTGATAGTTAATAGATGATACTATTACAAATATTATATTGCATTATGTTAAAACTACGAAATCTTATATTATAATTTTATTGAATAATTGTTAATAGTCACCTCATTTTTATAATCACAGTTTCAAAACTAAGAGTGGAACGAAAAAGAGAAGATAGACATATCATATAGTACTTTCATTTTTGTAATATGCACCCACGTGCACCATTCAACACTTGAGACTAAAACCATGTTGTTTTGTACCAGCAAATTATTTCAGCATTGATAGCCATAGCCGTTCATTTTGGAACTATTATTATATTTAATATACTGCCAGGGAAATGGTTGGAGACCCTAACAACAGAACTAAAGGGCGCGGGTTCGATTCCCGCCCGGTACTTTATGTGCAAGAACATGTGTATTTGTTCTGTGCCTGGGTATAAAATATCTATATACGTAAGTATATCATCATCAGCCCATTTTACCCCACTGCAGGGGTTTAGGCCTCCCTCAGGGTGAGGAGAGGTTTGGAGCTTAAATCCACCATGCTACTCCACTGCGGGTTGGGGATTGTAACGACCGCCATCTATTGACAGCGTCCGGGACCGACTGCTTAATGTGCTCTCCGAGGCACGGAGTCAGTGATAGTTAATGTACTTAAGTCAGAAAAACTCATTGGTACATGCCCAGATTCGAACCATGCCCCTATGGCCTTATAAATTTGAGACAGGTTTGTTGCGCTCTGGGCTATCACGATACCGTATGATATATACGTAAGTATATATTATAAGTAATATTTACGTATATATGTCATACATATATCAGTGGTCTAGTACCCATAATACGAGCATAATATTTGCTTACTGTGGGACTAGATAGCGCTGTGTGGGATGTCCCACGTATTATTAATATAGGTAGGGTAGGGGCTAAGTATTTTAATTGTATGTATTAATGTGTCTCCATGTTGTATGATTTTATCTATGTTTTTGTGTCACAGACAATCGGCCGTCGTCCCCGCGCATGTCAGAGGCATATTCAAAATGATATCAGTTTGCAATAGCAACATCAGAAGTGCAGCTTATGATTCCGTGGATTCAGTATCATCTTGTATAGTTATCACTGGACTTATATTCTTTGTTATATGCGCTTCAATATTTATATGCATACAAGTAAGATGTTTTGATTATTTGCTTATAGTCTGTCCGAATTGACATGCTCATTTTACTTCACGAATAAGCCAAACAAAAGGCACGTAGGTACCATTTAGCTGCAAGTTATATACGTAAATATTTACCCTTTGCTCTCGTCGATGTCGAAATCTACATTTTTGGTCACCAATGACAAAATGTACGCTACATAATAAATAAGATGCTTTTAAGCAGGATAATAATATTCCAATAAGTGAAGCTTGATAAAGTTTCAGTTTTTGAGTGTGATGTATTAATATACTGCCTTCTATAGTTACAAGCCATACTATTGAAATTTGGCAACATTGCTTGTAGTCCGAGCCTTGTTATCAGTTAGGCTATTAGTTGGCGTTTTCTTCCATTTATACAGAGATATTCATCAAAAACAATAAGTTAGTGTTGAAGAATTCGTAATTAGCAAAGTAAGTTGATATTTCCACCATAATCGTTTTTCGTTTCACGTCACAATCTTGACACATTTGGGCGGAAATTACAGTAAATTTTTATCATTTTTCGAGTAGGTTCGAGGATATGGAGTCTGGAGGATCCCGGGGAACTATACTTAGACCTGTCATGGTCACTTTAACCGCATGCTAGCCATTAGCAGGTCCGGCAAGATTGATTACGTAGAACCCAGTGAGAAGAAGAAACTGCAAGGGAACGGTACATCCCCGTAGAACATTATGAAATGAAACTAGCTTATAAGATATAGTTAGCCTGTGATAAATGCACAAAACTATTATAACACTAACTGTAATGAGATATAATAAACATTCATTCTATTCTATTTATAAAATCTATTTATAACACGCGAACGAAGTCGCGGGCAGGTGCTAGTATCATATAATAGGTACTCTTATTTCTATTTTCTACTAAATACTATCTATAATTTCATATTTAGTTATTTAAATCCCATATTTTCAATTATTAAGTCATGACATTTTGTCGAAGTAAATCGGACTACATGTAACAGATAATGCGACATTGCCAAATCTAATAGCACGGCTTGTAACGGTTGAGCGGCCGCTGTTGAACGCGTTTGTGCTTTAGGTAGGGATCTGTAGCGGCTAAACTACAAACTAGTTACTAAAGTAAAAGAATCGCGGCTGCGACCCTATGTCGCAGGCGTGCTCGGTCGCGGTTGCTCCCTTCGGGATGCTAGCTTTATGTTGCACAAAGTGTATACCTACCTCAAAGAAGTCACCACAGTGCCTTCTGTCATATAAGAGTTGTGAGGCTATATCAAAAAACATTCAAATTTTTCTGTGTATCTTAAAAAGAGTTTTTAAACATCTGAGTCGAAATTCGCAATTTAAAACGTGTTCATTTGACAAGTGACTATGACATGATTTTTTTTTTTCAATGTACCCATGGCCCTTTCGTGTATATCTAACAATAAGTTAAGTACTACTTCAGTTAAAGGTAAATTTTTGGTTTAGTGTTATTTAAATTTTTTTTTGTTTCTCAGACTTTTATTTCATTGCAGTGACACATGCTATGATTCTTTACCATTTCAAATCTCGGTGATTAAAATGAAATTACAAAATTATATTATTTTTGTATTTAATCTTTACATGCATTTATAACTCACAGTTCCACTTATTATCACACTTTGGTCTCACTTTGAATACACTTGGTTTACTTTATATTCGCACTTTAGATAGATATTGGGGGGCGAGACTACGTGCCCAGTTTCTTAAAGAATAAGTACGTCACTTTCGAAAAATCGTGAAAACATATACTCCAGAGTTAGTTAATTTACTGTGATTTTGCAGATAAACCATTTTTTTTAAATATATTACTTTTTCTTGTTGTTTTCCCAAGGGTCTAAACTACCGATCCAGATCCATATACAAGTAGAGGTTTTAATGACCAGCCAAATTTTTGATAAAAATCCGTTGGCCGTCTTGTTCCTTTTTAGTATCGTTCAATAGGAAAATATTCAGTTAAGACTACGTAAACCTTTCCCAAAAGTACCAATATACTAATCACCTTTCACGAGGGCGCCAGTGAACGTGCACGCGCTCCGCCCACATGCCCCATGCCCCGCCCTTTCATATGTAAGTCGAAAAGTCAAATTTTGTAAAAAATATTTAAGATATAATTATTGATTATGAATATTTGACCTATATTTTTATTTACGTAATGAGGTCTATTGGTGATACCTAACATCTAGACAATTTTTGGCTGGTGACTTAATCTCATCCTGTATAGCAATCAGTGGACATAGAATATAACCATAATGTCAATATATGGTGTTTGGATACCTATTTTTCTATTCTGTACAGATATATTCGGAAGCATTGGTGGTACTTCAACTCAGTGGAAGTATATTAAACAGCACTATTGTCCAAAACAGTGAGCTACATTCTTACTTGCCTGAAGGATGGGAGGATAAACTTGACTCACTCATTGATGATGGCTACACTTACGGGCGGGAAGGAATCTCCAAAGCTGTAAGTACCTACTTAAAAAATTTGGTATTTTTCTTGTAATGGTGTTATATAATTTATGGCACCTGGCAATTTAGAATCAGGTCGTGCATGTAATTTTGTGTATCATTTTTGTGTAAACATCAAAAAAGATTCTTATAAAAGTTCTTCCATAGAAATATAATTTTATCAGATTTATTATATTAGTAATTGTGAACTATTACCAAAATTATTTGTAGTTGTCTCATTGTGTCAAGTTGTCACTTTAAAAATGTGAAAAAAGTATTAATAAAAATATTCTGTAACATTTTAAAGTAAAATCATTGAATAAATTTAAGGCTGTGGTTGAACAGTTGATCTGTGCCAAAAGGACATCACTATGTTTTTGCTACTTCTTTACGTATTGTTACTAATATACTGGCAATGTAACTTTCCATTCATTCCATTCCATTAGCCTATTATACCCCTATACAGGGGCTTAGACCTCCCCCTAGGTTGAAGGGCGTGGAGCTTAAATTCACCACCTTCAATGTAACTTTGCTACAACAGTATTTATCCCAAAAATGTGCTCTATATGATTTATAAACTCTAATAAATATTTTAGGCACTATTTCATATATTTTTGTCTTGTCTTACTCAGATAAAAAGCTTACTAGTCGAAGGTGATCCAGAGAAGATATCGCGCATCGAACAACAAGTTTTAGAACTTTGGGACCGCGTGTACCAGAGCTGGGTTTCTGGTCATTTCCAGTCACAGGGCCCCCAAGTGGACTCATCTGCAGTACACGACTCTTGGGACTCATTTATAACTAACGTCACTAAAACGCCAGGTTACTATTTCATTTTTATATTATATTAAAATTTACATTATTTGCACATTCTACGCATACTCGGGAAACATTGGAAATTTGCGTTTGTCAGGAAGTACAACTATATAGGTAAACTTAAAAAGCAAAACTTTAAGTCCACATCGTTAGAACCGTTTAAGTTCTCCTCATTTTTCGAGATATGTTATAACGCAGTATCAAAATTTAAAAAAAAATTACATTGCGCGGACCACAGAGCATTAAAGTAGGTTAGAGTTGGCATGTAGACGGATATGCTGTCTCCTTCAAGTATGCAGTATGTTGCATACTTAAGACAGGTATCATAACCTAAACTTCAAAATGCTACATCAAATCAAACCAAAGACATGAGTGAAAGGGATAAACGATTTAACCGCTTTCTAAAATGATATAAATCTGAAAGAAAACTGTTTTGTATACGTAATATTTATGCTTATATTCTTTATGTGTGTCTGAACAAATACTGTCACATGGCACCTCTAACCTATTCGATTCTCTGTGGCGCGGACCATATTCACACTGGCCAGTAACTATGAACCAAAAATTTTGTATAAATTCAAAATACCAACAAAACTCTGTTTCTTATATTTTATTCTAGATAGTTTTTGATCAGTGTACAATACAATGACGACCGCTTAGCCAAGTGGGCAACGACCCTGCCTGCGAAGCTGGAGGTCCCGGGTTCGAATCCCAGGTCGGGTCAGTATTTATATGATGAATATTAATACTGGCACCGGGTCTTGGTTGTTATATGTATGTGGTGTCTTCGCTTGGTACCCAAAATACAAGCTAATGCTTAGTTTGGGACCTAGACATTGTTGTGGTTGTGTGTGTTATTATTGTTATTATTATTAATAACACACAAATTTTTTATTGTAACAGGTATATTTGATTACTCTGGACTCATAACGTGGGTTCAAGCAAATGTGGGTACCCTGACAGCAATTGCGGGCAGTGTATGGGCTCCCTTAGCGAGCAACATGTCGTTGGTTGCCGGCTCTTTGGGGACATTTGCCTCTGTTGTTCTGTGCAGTGGAGGCGCTATCTTGAATTTCATATTGAGTTTGGTAAGTTTATTTATTATCTCACAATTTTCAGTGTTACTAACATTTTTAATTTTTAAATAATGAGTTTATTATTTCTTCAATTATATAAATTAGAAATTATTTTAATTGTTCATTATTCAGTCACAGAATTAGAAAGTAAAGCAAGCACCTATTTTTTCATCCAAAGGTCCAGTTTTAAATAACTGTGTACTATGAATAAACACTGAAACGTTTTGATGTTCTTTATACGAAATTAGATAAACAGGAAAAAATATATATTAACACTTGAGGCCACGTGGTCTATAGCATACTACATTGTTTCTGCCAGTAACGATATTAAATTGCTATCCTTCTCTATCAAGCCAAACCCACAAAAATAATATGATATCGTGAGATCATCAGCTGCTTGTTAAGATTTCAAATGTGTCCCACTAGCAGCCCACATGGCCTGTCATAAAATATTAGTAAATTTAAGAGTGGTGTTAATTATGGAAAGTGATGTGTGCCACGGGCTGCCCACATGGGCAAAAACTTTTAAGTATTTATGAAAGTGAAAGATTTTAAAATGTGGATTGTCAAGTATATAATTCACAAAACAGCACAGTTTTCAATTTATTAAATTATTCATATGATTGAATTGTAATAAAAGGAAAATGGCTTTGGAATCGAGCCATCGAGCGATATTCACCAAAATAGTACGCAACACGGATCCCGACTACGACTTACTCTCGAAACACTTGAGCTCTTTCGTAAACATAAAGTATTTGTTAGCACATACTAGTGCCGGGGAGTGGGGATATAAAAGAATAGAGCAGCTCGTAGTTGCTGATGGCATATTGAAAAAACTCCATAGTTATAATAACAGTGCAACTTTACCATTTATAAAATTTTCAAATAAGAATAATTTTTGACGGAAATCACGTGTTTAAACTTACCGTCACTGAAAACATTAATAATTAAACTCGAAATTGTTTTTATTATTATTATTATTATTGATAAACTAACAGCTTCCGCTGATGCGCTTATATCATTCCCTCGTCACTTGCTGCTCAAGCACTTATTCAGGCGGCTTTCGAATTGGTTTCAGTTGTTAGCATTCACGATTTCCGTAGGCAACCCGTTCCAGTCTCCAACTACCCTGAGTTGAATAGTGCTGGAAGGGGTTCGACGTAACGAGCTCTCGTCGCAGCTTTGAATCATGCCCACGCAAGTTTGTGTATTTTTGTTTGGTAAATTTTGACTCCAGCAGTGGCACATTGTAATAATTTCCTAGTATTTTGTTTCATTGAGATCACCCCGTTTACGTCTCTGGCGCAATGTGGTTAGTCCAAGGATTTCCAGACGTTTGTCACAGCCGATATTTTTTAGAGATCGCGGTCGTTCGGTCGCTCTTCTCTGGGCTCTCTCCAGTTATACAGTCTAGCCGTTCTCTCCAGGGCTATTATGCAGAAAATGCCATATTTAAGAAGAAGAAATCACGTTACGAGAAATAATTTTGACATTAGCGCCATCTCTTAATCCGATTGGTGTACTAAATCTCAAGTTCATGGAACGCCCATCGGTGCTGGCATCGTTAGTATTGGATACTGTCAGCCATTTTCATTTTACATTCATTATTATCTGATCTGTTTTGGAAATAATACTTTTTATTTTCAGTTGTTGTTTTTCTTGTGTTTGTAGCTTATGTTAATGTTTATTTATTGTATTGCTTGACTTGTCAATGTTTATTTTAAATTGATAGTCCTAAAGCCTGCAAAAAATGATGGAAAATATGAAATTTCAAGTTTCAAGTCACCAATATAGCACTACAACTTATCAGGTTTTAAAATGGACTCATAATATTGCTCCTACAATAAATTACAAAGTCCCAGAAAGTATGAGCCCCAAAATTATTAGAATTAAACTAGTTAATAAATACTTCCTTTATATTTAATTCATTAATTTATATGTTTATATATAATATAAATTAATATTATTATGTTTCCATGCTGTATGTAAGTACTATGTTCATCAGTTGGTGTTCTTCACGACATTGTTTTACTTGTTGGCATCGAGCAATGTCCTCTACAAACCTGTGGAATTCATAACTCAGATTCAACCTAACTTTGGACCTAGACTTGGAATAGCACTGACCGTAGCTATCAATCAGGTATCGGTTATTAATTTTATTCCCACACGAGGTTACATTCCATATATGCAAAAAATCAAGAACTGAGTTTAATAATGACCATCATATTTATTGCGTCAACGTAGCTGCTCTTTATCCGCGAAGCTTGAGTCCAAATCAACACTCGTTCCCCGGGTCTAACCGGCGGCGGCGCGAGGCTGTGTCCCCCTCTCCTAGGTAGAGATAAGAGGGACAGTTTATGGAAAGAGGAGAAGGAGGGAAACTCTTAGCTATAACTAGCGAGAGGACCTTGATTCGGTCGCTAGAATTAGGAACCAGGTTGCGCCAGTGAGTCTGGGTGCCATCCCACACGTTTGGTCATAGGGGCGACTACCAGTCCCACACATTTAGGTGGTCACATCCAGCAACCCAAATATATGAAAAGTCAAATAGTTGCTACATGTTCTTACGGCCAAGGTCGTGTAGATTTATAATAATAATACCTTTAACATCCAACACAGCGCCATCTAGTTCCAAACTAAGCAAAGCTTGTACTGTGGATACCAGGCAACTGATATAAATACTTAAATATTCTTTATAGTATATAAATTGGTACAATATTTTAATGTGGAAAACGAATTAAGATCTCATTGTCGATCTGCAGGAATAGGAAAACAATATGGACGTTATGTATGTCTTCGCAGGCGGAGCCGCTAGCGAAAGCTAGCGTTGAAATATAAATTGGATGTAATACTTCTAAAATTCTTATCGAAACTTTTATTGATTTAAAATGAAAAAGGGCTGGTCGGTAAGATTATGAAAGACTCCAAAATGTTGATAAGTTGAAATCAACTTTAGCTAACACTGATTTTGTGTTTTTTGCCAAACGATCTTCTTGTTAATTGTATTAAACGAAGCTAGTTTGGAAAATATAAAGCTACTATTTCAAAATCAATACTTGTCAAAAATTTACTGCAAATACTTTGGAACACTTATCAAAATTTGGGCCTCTTGCGTTTTAAGTTGGTCTAAGATAGCACACTTATTTGATGATTAACTTCATACTATTTACTTTTCGTGGTTAACTTAACGCTTATAACGTATGGTGCGCGCATTCCGTCACATGTTAAAATACCAGAAATCTATTTTCCATCCAGCCATCTGTTAACATGTTCCACTAATCGCAAGACACTAAAGGGTTGATTCTCAAACCACTTGACTTTATGTCTCCTGAGACATTGTCGATGAAATTCAATATTTTTCTAGCGAAAACTTAATTCTGTATTCTCAAAAGCCATATAAAACAGTACAATTTTCTAGAATCATATGAAACATACCAACTTTCATGAAACAAAATATGTAAAACCAAGCGGTACGAGAATCACCCCCCAAATTAGTTTTTAATTCTTAAGTTATTTTATATAATATTTCAAATTAATGATTCTGATAATTGCAACCAGGTGTTTCGCGCTTCTTTCAAAATGGCTCTTTTCTACGGTCTCTGGACTTGGTTAGTCCACAATCTGTTTGGAGCTCAAGTTGTTTATTTACCTTCAGGTAAGATGAATTAAATTGTTATTTATTAAAAATTAAAACTACGCATTTTTATAACGTCTTATTTTAATATATTTTCTATTAAACCGGCGAAAGTGATAGAGTTAGTGATTAGACAAACCATATGTTTTTATCATTATTAAGTAATACAAATATTTTGTTGAATTACACATGAAATATAATTTTAGACCCCCAGATTATTATCCCCGATATAGACCCGCATTCGCACTATTGTTTTTTCCTTATTTACGAACTTAAAACGTATTTGCGTGTCAACTTATCTCTATAAATATTTTCGGTGATATGTCATTGAACTTTTAATTGATTATTTAAATAACATTCCTTTTATATATTTAGGTAGTAGGTACGAATAATGTCGAGAGATATTTTCAACATACACTCATTATAGAAGCGGTTATCAAAGTAAGACGTAGCGTTTGTTAACAAATGAGAGAGGAAAAAATGATAATGTTGAATGTTTTCATAAATGTTCTCAATAAGCGATAATGTTTGTACGTACGTTATGCGCGCTGAGTGTTCTGCACATTATATTGGGTGTGCGAATAAATTTCTCAAGCTGCCAAAACCCTAGATGGACATGTGTAAACAATTCACCTAATGAAATTGTGTATAGTTGCTCAGCGTACGAAATAGTAAGTATTATATTAATTTAAATAATATATACAGTGTAATTATTCACTTTATTTAGAAACACTCTTTTATTAACATCATTATTATTTTATTGTAAACAAAGCCAAAAACAATTGGCTGGCAAGTATATGAAGCTGTTGAAAGAAATTTTTCATACATTAAATATTCGAAAACTGAAATTACCAGTTTTAGTGAATAGTTAATATTCTAAAATAATAAGAATTGCAATAATGATATATTTCACACTTGCGAGCGAATCATGTCTTGATGAGTTACAAAATAAAATAATAAATTTTAAGTTATATAACTTGCCGATGTGATAAAAGCATCGTTTACACATCCATGTTTGTAAGAAGTGATTCATAAATTACATCACACGAAGTTCTTTTTTATTTATTTAGTTTATTTATACGTTATCCTTACCTATTCTTATATTTATATTTATTATACCTACCTTACATATATTTACTTATATTACCCTCTCATCTTGAGGGGAGACCTAAGCCCCTGCAGTGAGGTATAAAAAAAGGGCTGATGGAATGCAATGGAATTCGTTATCCAGTCTATGTCCCAAGTATTTGCATTTGTGTGAACCTCTCCACGTTATTGCGACGTCAAGACCCCTTTTTTTATACAGTGTATTATACCTACTCCAACAATTAAAATGTTCAGATATAATTTCGTTATACGTATATATAACGAAATGTTGTTAATTATTTGTTTAAAATTAACATCTTATTATTGCCTTACGATAAGCTGTTATCTTACCGTTAAACTTATATTGTTTCTGAAACCAAATATTCAGTTTTGTAGTTTTTTTAGAAGTTTCACGCCTACCACTCGTACGAAATATTTTCATAATTTTTTTTTTAACATTTCAATTTGGGCCTGAAATTCTTTCGTTTTCAAAACTACAAAACCAAATATACGAACTATTGAGTTTCTTGTCGGTTGTTCTCGGTGTATAGAATCTAACTTCTGAACTGATTGAAGGTATAACGAATAAAAACTACTTGTAAAAACGTTTACTTAAATTTAAAAAGTTTGGGTTCTTTTTTCGTTTTTTATATTTGTTGAGGTTGTAAACACACGTATATTTGATGGCAATAAATCATCATCAGCCCATTTTACCCCACTGCAGGGGCTTAGGCCTCCCCCAGGGTGAGGAGGGGGTTTGGAGTTTAAATCTACCACGCTGCTCTACTGCGGGTTGGGAATTGTAACGACCGCCATCTATTGACAGCGTCCGGGACCGACTGCTTAACGTGCTCTCCGAGGCACGGAGTCAGTGATAGTTAATGTACTTAAGTCAGAAAAACCCATGGTACACACCCGGATTCGAACCATGGCCCTATGGCCTTATAAATTTGAGACAGGTTCGTTGCGCTCTGGGCTATCGCGACACATATGGCAAGAAATGTTTATTATTATTGTTATTATTTTTATTGGGTATTCAAAATCACGTTGAGCAAGTATTTTGACTGTGCCACGCTTGCCAAAACAATATAAATTTAAATTCAACTTTAAGTGACGTCACGATGCGAATAACACCCCTCTTAGAGTGTCTAGTCACACTTATGCGCAACTTCCTTCCCACTGTACCTACGACGTAATGAATGACCCTTTATAAACTAACTAGCGACCGCTCGCAGCTTCGCTTGCGTAGACTACAAATTCCTGTTATACGTACTATTAACGTTCGAGATGGTTTATACGTACCTACTTTTTGATGGAACAAATTTTAGTTACACCCATTCAAACTTTCAATCTTCATTCCCCTTCCACCCTTTAAAAAAACCGATACAATTTTTCATCTCCAGTTTCCCACCCTCAAAATGTGGAAATCTAAAAACCCTGAAACACGTCATTATTTGAGTCCCTCCATTCCCGTCCTTAAGTTTGAAATTTCTAAAAAGCCGTTCTTAATTTAATGCTCACGTTATAAAATAAACTTATGCTCCAAATTTAAGCTTCCTAGACTTAGTAGTTTCGGCTGTACGTTAATAGATCAGTGAGGACAAACGACAGACAGATAGACAGACAAACAAACACAAATAGTAGCTAATGGCCCTCTTGACAACCTTCTTTCCCGTCTGCAAAGTTTCCTTAAAATCTGTTTAGCCGTTTTGGAGATTAGCTCAAATAGACAGATACACGTACAGACAGACAGACGGACAAAAAGTAACATTTGTTAGTTTTGACGACCTTCTTTTCATACTTGTGATGTTTCATTAAAATCGGTTTAGACAATGGACGTACAGACAGACATACAAAAAGTTCTGTATGTCACTTTTGAGTACATCCTTTCCATATGTGTAAAGTTTCATCAAAATTGGTTAAGCTGTTTTGGCCGAAGCCGATTTGCTCGAATAGACAGTTCGTTTTCATATATATAGCCTATAACCCTCCGCTAGGTTCAGGCTATCAAAGGCAAAAAGAATTTTTCAAATGCGACTGGTAGATTCAGAGATTAGCGCATTCAAACAAACAAACTCTTCAGCTTTATAATACGTATTTCTATTATATAGATTAATAGATTATAAGATAATAAGAAAATAAGATATTGCTGAAAACCGTATCAAAGTCTATTGCGTGGTTTGGAAGTAAAAAGTTAACGACCAGAGGCAGACAGCGAATTTATTTTCTCCCGCTATAGTTTTCATATTTCGATAAAAACTGCTAAAATATTAATTTAAATTGTATGATGTACAGGGCAATTATTATACGCATGAAATGCTTAAGACAACTAACGTATTTAATTTGATAAGGATTAACATCACGTTTAAAAATCATCTTCGCAAATAGTACATTATGTTAGAACAAATTTGATTGTCATAAAAAAGGTTATAGTAATTTAGCCTTAAAAGATACACATATGCTGCCGCGGACTTTTGGTTAGAACTTTTAAAGGGGAACAATTCCGCAATACATAATTTTTGCTTAACATCAACCGTTTACGCAGCGCGCGCGACGAAAGCTCCCAAAAGGAATATTTTTTCCCGTTTTCGCAACATTTTTCATTGATGCTCCACTCCTATTGGTCGTAACATAATGTAGTATAGCCTTCCTCGATAAATGGACTATCCAACACAAAAATAATTTTTCAATTTGAACCAGTAGTTCCTGAGATTTGCGCGTTTAAACAAACAAACAAAAAAACTCTTCAGCTTTATAATATTAGTATAGATATCCTCTCCATAGTTAAGTAGTAGTAATATATCAAAGTAGGTTTTCTTGGTGTTATAGTACAAACAAGTTTTAGACCGAAACGGTTACCAAAACCGTGAACAGCAAACAATACTATAGTCATCCATGAAAGTCATATAAATTAATCAACCTACTATTATTACATGGCGTCGATCGTATTTTTTATTTACTCTTAAAAATTATGTTATCAATTATGAAATATATAAATTTTATTTATTTTCTTTTCAGGAAGCGATAATACACATAAAGGATTATCATGCGGACCAGAGCAGTGTGACTATACAAAATTGCAAAGATGTTAAAGTTGTACTGGATTGCTCGTACCTGGTGATGTCTGCTCGTCTGCAGCATTTCAAGATTAAAGATTGTGACAAATTAGAATTTGTTACGATATCTAGCAATTCTTTATTACAAACTCCTTCACAGTTCACCATAGAGAACGTGAAGGAAGTTACGTCGTTGCCTAGAGGCATATTCAAATCTCCGGTCACTAACACGGAACGTAAATGTTTAGGAGTGCCCCATTTAAGAAGTATAATTGTTAAAAACAGTAAAATTAATACCATACAAGAAAACGCCGTTTTTAATGTGACTGGCATAAAAAGAATCGAATTTCAAAATGTATCGATAACAACTATCGAGAGTCGAGCAATCGATGCTAGCATGTCCAACGACAATGCACTGTTTACAATAAATTCTTGTAAAATCGATAATATACGTTCGAATAGTGTCAAAGTTGAAACTCAAACGGCTACGATAACCGGTAATCACTTCGGAGATTTCACGTCCAGAGCAATTAATATTACAGCGAACAATTTACAAATATCAAGAAATAATTTTGCAAAGATCGAAGAAAACGGAATATCGCTTAAAGGATCTGCTGTAGAAATAACAAACAACAACATAGATTTGCTGTCTAGTAATGCTTTGACGAATATAAAGTGTACCAGACAAAGGAAGAGCAGACATTATTTGAAATTCTCGAATAATACAATTAAAATACTCAAACCGTATTCTTTATGGTTCGATTACTCGTCCTGCAGAAGCTCGGGCGGTTCAGTGACCATAAACAATAACAAACTACATTGTAAATGTGAAGAAGTGTCATTTCTGACGTTTACCAATACAAGCCATCGGGAACTAAACGATATGATTTTAGACCCAACAAACAATAATACATGTTTATCCGCACCATGCGTTTTGCCTGTAGAAGTTGTAAAAACACTAATTGATAGCCACATGTGTCAAATTAATTTAGATCCCCAGGTCACATGCTTGTTATATTACGACAAAAAATCTAATCCGACAGAGAGCACGGTCACAGATGAAGAAGAAATGACGGAACAGGCCCCAACTTTTTATTTAATACGTCAAGCGAGCGTGCCTAACGGCGATGCTAGCGCCGCCATGACGGCCATAGACAGAGACAACCTCCTTAGAGACAGCCACTTGAATATGACGAACAGAACGTCTATCCAAATGGTCTTCGATGCGTCTAGGGATTTCGTGGACACTTTGAGGAGTACAAGCGTTTCACACAGGCACCAAAACGAAAGGAAAAGGCCTGTAGTAAATGAGTATTCTGTGACACGATGTACCGGTCACCAGTGTAGAGACAACGTTGCGTATGATAGACAGAAAGCGCTGGATTTCTATAAGTATGTCTATGCGCAGTTGCGCCCGCCTAAGCAAAATGAAAATAAAAATAAATTATAGTGTTTAATTTGTAAATAAATTTTTATATTTAAATTGTTTGTCTATTTCTTTTTATGTTAAATAAATATAGGAAATAGGAAAATAGAAATAATGATTACAGTGCAAATTGATACCCACCTCAATGCGCAAAGGGAACAAACTGCAAATAAAAAGACAGATTCTCTGTTCTCTGGAAATTGTATTTTTATTTTATTTATTTTTGTAGGAAGATCAAGTCATAGTTTATTATCGTTTGGATGTGTAAACGCATATATCTGTAAATACCCTAATTATACCAACATTGATAAGACTGCTTTGATAAATAAATATTTTTGTACTCTGTTTTCAAATGAGAATATTTTATATGGAAAAAAATAATATCCACAAATTGCAATAACATGGTAATAAGATTTATTATCTATAATCAGTTAGTCGCGTGTTCCAAACAGCGCTCATATGTACTATCGCGGTTATTGTCACTTCTAATAACTAAAAACGGCGCGTGCACAACGCAGGTAAGATTGCTCTGGGTAGCGACCCTTGAATGAAGGCTTGGTATATACCCTTTAGCAGTGATTTAAGCGATTAATTTGTTAACTGGTCTAGCGGGAAATATCGCTGTAGTGCCTCGAATTATATAATATTGTCAGAGTAACGTCGACAGTAGTAAGTAAAATCAGTTGGGTGTTACAGTGCTTGCAGCGGTTTTGGGCGCTGCTCCGTTCCTCGGGCCGTGGCTAGCGGGTGCGCCGGCAGCGCTTGATGTGTGGCTGCAAGGACGTCCTGTGGCAGCGCTAATGTTACCTGTTGCACAAGCTGCACCTATGGCGTTCCTTGACGCCGCCGTCTACAAGGAAATTAAAAAGTTTGTAAATTCTTATATCATAGCATTTGCACTTTAACTGTCCATAATACACGCTGTTTTTTTAATTGAGGGACAATGTTAATACTGATGATAAAGCGTCGACTAACAAATATTCTTCTCTACTACGGGTGGTCGCCAGCGCGGCGCTGACCTGTACAATAATGTAGGTCAAACGACGGCAATTATTAATTTAAAATTACAAAGTTATTGTACACAAAATTATCGGCGAAATCTAGTTTACACTATAAACTTACTATAAAGAGATTCCGCCAAAAAAGGCTATCGTACATACAAAAACGAAAACGGAAATAATATACGGACACAAGGCTTATGGGGATGTCACGTGAAACAGTGACCGAGGAGGGTGCGACGCAACTTGCGACGGCGATCGCAAAGAACAGGGACTGTCACACCCACCGACTTATATGTACCTAGGTACTAGACTGTACGTGTACGTACCACAGTATGAAACTCCGCATGAAAATTAGTCCCATCGCAGTGCGGGGACTAAGCTTGAAATAGTCGCTTATGGACCATCTGTCAGTGTAGTCAATTGATATTATTTTATATTTTGGAAAAATATCTGAGAAAACTGTCGTGCTGTGCTTTTAAAAAGTGCATAAACAACACCCGGAACTCTAAAAAGACGGATGGGATTACTTGTACGTAATTTCAAAATATTTTATTAATTTAGTTTTTACTAATTTAATTTTTAACAATTACAAATTTGACGGTTGCACATAATTGAATCAGTTGGTAAGTACAACGATGATAGTCGTTTCATCTCTTTTCAATCTATTACATTGCTGTAAACCTACCCTTTTCGCTATTTCGTTCAACGCAACGGTTCAGACACGAATATAGGGATGATTCTCGGACCACTTGACTTTATATCTCATGAGACATTGTCGATGAAATTCAATATTTTTCTAGCGAAAATGAAAACTCAAGCGGTACGAGAATCACCCCCACAAAATTGCAATTGACTATTTTCGGACGCGTTCAGGAATTTTCGTTTGGTTTCCGTGCGTCGTATAATGTATAGGGTTCTTCGCGTCTAGGTACATATATGTCGATGGTCGCACCACATGCCGCGAACACGATATCAAATAGTTTTAGTTTGTTTCCTTTCGTCGCCCGTATAGTCGCCGGTTGTGCGACGTACTTAAATGCTAAGTGGTCGCCACGCCGCTATGCTCCCTAGCGAGACAAACGAATAATGTGTGTTTGTTATTTCCATTCACCGCTTTGCATTCATAAATTGAAAAGGAGAGCTACAACCGAAAAGAAAGGTTTGAATGCACCCAAAAACAATCGTTCGTCAATAACTCAATTCCCAGAGAACCAAGCGGAACTGGTATCAGAGAACAAACTCACTTTTGGTTTGGGTGCCAGATCACAAAGGAGTCAAGAGAAATAAGAAAGCTGATGAACTAGCAAGAGAAGGACTTGAAATCGTGTATGACGTTCAGAGCCATACATTGGGCTTTCAACTAACACTCAAAATAGCAATGAATAGGTGGAAGCAACTCAAAAACAATTCATGAAATGAAACTCAAAAGCAAACGTAAAGCAAAATGTTCTTAAACGAACATAAATAAACCTGCGAGGGCTGAATTATTTACCACCAAAACTAGATAGCGAAAGCTGTGAAATCAGTCACGAGAGTACTTACAGTCTGGTCTGGACCATTCATTACCAACAAAATGTTACAGCCCATGAGATTAACATAATCATAATGTCGTTAGGTATGTTGTTAAAATGGTTTTGCGAAAAAGACGATGATGTACGTACATGCTTTGGTTATTTTACATTCTGAAGGTAAAATATTGGATTTCTATTAATTGCACAGTGTAAGAGGGGTGATTCCGCGTTAATAACTAATAGGTCGCGCGGAATCACCCCTGATCTGATCTATACACACCTATAGACAGAGCGAGAAATTCCTTACCGCACTGCACGGCTGCCGCAGTTAAGGCCAACGTCATGCGATATACTTCACGAGTAGAATGTCTGAGAATATCTTAACCCAAACAAGATGAAATATGCGACCTGCTATCAGTGAAATCAACACTTTATGCAAAGTATATTCGACAATAACTATTGGAATAGGCAAAGAATGGGGACGCAGATCTTAAGTAAGATATGTTCACCCCAACCAATAAAAATAGGATATTAAATGGGTATGTTCATACACGCAATAATACCTCTTGCCTCCTCGTGGTGGATCGTGGTGATATTCGAACCATCGCCGCATATTTGAGGCTCATGTTTCGTGGTCGCAACCCTTCCGTAAAAAACTAATTCTCAATACCTACATATATAACGTGAAGACGTGAATGAAATTTCTAGTATGTTTCTAGTTAGGGTGTCTCGGTTTGAAGGCATACGAAAAATAAAGTATAATATATAAACAATTGGCCATTGGATTATTATCCTTGTTACTTATAATAATAATAATAATAACTAGTCCCAAACTAGGGAGGGCCCTGTATTATAGGTACTAGGTATACACACTTAAATATCTTGTATAATATATGACGCATATGCATAACATATACATAGGGGTGGATCTCGTACTGCTTGACTTTTCGTTTTCATTAGAAAAATATTGACGACCGCTTGCCTAGTGGGTAGCGACCCTGCCTACGAAGCTGGAGGTCCCGGGTTCGAATCCTAGGTCGGGTCAGTATTTATATGATATGATATATGATATGATATATGATATGATATATGATATGATATATGAAATGATATATGATATGATATATGATATGATATATGATATTATATATGACATGATATATGACATGATATATGATGTGATATATGATATGATATATGATATATGATATGATATATGAGTACAAGGGGACTCGACCCCCGTTCCGGTTCCTTCCTGGTGCAAAGAATTGCCATTGCAATTCAGCGCGGCAATGCGATGAGCGTCATGGGCACATTTGCGTCGGGGGCGACGAGGGGTGGATTATGGGATTAGTTTTATTTTTTATTATTATTATTATTTTTGTGTATTACTTTAGTAGGATAGGTGAAATGTTTCTTTTTATAAGATGAATATTAATACTGGTACCGGGTCTTGGTTGTTATATGTATGTGGTGTCTTCGCTTGGTACCCAAAACACAAGCTAAGGCTTAGTTTGGGGCCTAGACGTTGTTGTCATGTGTACGTTATACACACACTCAGATATGCAACAAATGAATACATTTATGCACACAAATATAAACTTATTAATTGTAAGTTAATGATGCTTAAATGAGCCTCTTATAAGATAAGTAAGCTATTGCAGATAGCCTGTTTACGAAGAAAAATTTTAATTAATTAACGTCTAATTGATCGACAGTTGACTATTATAACTTTTATGTTCTTGTTCGACGTAAATGATAATTTATTACATTTATACACGATGTAGTATGTTTAACACTTAAGAAACGTTTTAAAAATGTTGATAACGCGGTAAGGTATGTAAGGACCAAATGGAGTTAACATATCTCTGTGGAATACAGTGGTAAGGTAAGCACTGTGATTTATATTGAAATGGTCTATTTTAATGTTTATATTAGAAACATAAGAATAGATCATCACATTTCAAATGACGGGGTTGTCTATGCACTAGATTATCGCGGCCAGCTTACCTTATTATAGGTCACTGTACGCCGGTGTTGAGGCGTGGTCACAGACCAGTCAACCTATAGACCACGCTTTAATAAACGTCAGTATGAAAACGAAATCGCCAAAAAGTGGCGGGGTGCGGAGAGAAGTAATGGCTTCCGACCTGCCTCCAACTGACTGCTCACTAGTGACGTAGTTATGTAGTGTCACTACATAGCCTTGGCGAATGCTACTCCCTGTCAAAGCGTGGTCTATAAGGTTGACTTGTCTGTGGGCGTGGTCTATGTATGTAATAAAACAGAACAAGCTGATTGTAACTCAATTATGCTTCAGGTAGTCATTTGATTGAGCTCAAATAGACGCATTTAACTTAATCTTATTTTATTTTTACTTATTTATTGATTCGACATTACATAACTTTGACTGTTGTCAGTGTTGTCACGGAGATAGATATAGAACCAACTGTGTATTTAAATATGAGATTAGTAATTAGAGAAATGAATAAAAATAACTGGAGAAGTACAGTATGTTCAATTCGAGGGATAATTCAAGTAATATGCGATAAGTCAGGGTATTGATGAAAATACACAAAAATAAGATTTAAATAAAAACCGTAAGACTTTTCAAAGGGGTAAGTTGACGTAATCTGATTGTAAATAAGTTGTACTGTCCACGAAAAAAAAATCTGGGGTCGCTGTACCAAACATCTTGTATACTGAAATAACCACATCCACAGAAGAATCACATTCTTCCAATCTTCCAGACGACCGCTTAGCCTAGTGGGTAGCGACCCTGCCTACGAAGCTGGAGGTCCCGGGTTCGAATCCCAGGTCGGGTCAGTATTAATATGATGAATATTGATACTGGTACCGGGTCTTGGTTGTTATATATATAAAAAAAAAAAAAAAAAATATTTATATAAGTATATATTATAAAGAATATTTAAGTATGTATATCAGTTGTCTAGTAACCCATAACACAAGCATAATACTTGCTTACTTTGGGACTAGATGGCGCTGTGTGGGAAGTCCCATGTATTATTATTATTATTATTATTATTATCTATTCACACTTAATAACACTTGTTAACTAAGTCGTGATAGTCGAGTGGTAGCGAGTCCGCTTCTTATTTAGAAGGCCATCGTTCGAATCCCAGGGCATGTACTAATGAGTTTTTTCTAACTTATGTGAATAACTATCACTCTGTGCCTCGGAGAGCACGCCAAGCCGTCGGTTTCCTTTGCCGTCAACAGAAGGCAGTCGTTGTACAATCCACCAACCTGCATTCGAGCAGCGTGATGAATTAAGCTCCAAGCTCCTTCATTCCGAGGGAAGGCCTAAGCCTCTGCAGTGGGGTATTAACGGGCTGATGGTATGGTATGGTAACACTTGCGTTCATTTCCGTTGCAAAATTGCATATTCTCATTGGATCATAATGGTTGATATAGTATCTATTAATTGCAAAGGTTCTTCTATTATCTGACGCTTTAAAAGTCATACTTTTCGTTTAGGAGCTGTAAAATAAGGTTGCCATTTTTCGGCCCATCAAATTCTGAAAATTTCCTATATCCATGGAATAGTGCAGAGATAGACGTAATCCTACCACTCTACGTAGAATGCCATCGAAAACTCATTCAATGCGCAGGTAATTAATAATTGAAGGGGTGAGTGGACAAAGGTGTTATCTGAGAAAACAAAATAAATCGACTTTTTGCATGGAATTAGATTTTAAATGATCATAAATCGACTGCGCAAATTTTGATTCGTGTCAAAAATGAAGACCTATAGCAAAGGTATTAACTGAAAAACATGCATACATTTCAGGCTTGCAAATATGCTACGAGCAATATAAAAACACTCATAACTCATTTTGAACTTTTTTTTAGTTAACACCTTTGTCCACTTACCCCTTCAATTGTAATTCACAACTTTGCGTATAAACAATAATTGTTATAGACGAGGTCATAGAAAAGTTAGTTTGTGAAGACATTCAGTATTTAATTGCTTCTGTAATTTTTAAATGCGTTTATGGGTTCAGGGACGACTAATTGTGGATTACAGTTTTGTCAACCCTATAATAATATTAATATATAGGACATGTCACACAGAGTCTTCTAGTCCTAAACTAGGCAGAGCTTGTATAGTGGGTACTAGGCAACAGGTATACCTACATAATTTTATTAAATAATATATACTTTGTAGCATTTAATCCTCTACGTATTTAAAGACGTCACTCCGTTATTATAAATTGTAATAAATAGGTCGAGACGGAAATCGTTTGGTATTTCATTGATCTAAAGTTTTTTTTTTACTCTTACCTTAGGTTTTACTTTTTGTATCTGATTGGCTATAATACGATTAAAAGTTAACATTCTTAATTAAAATAAACAAAAAGTAGTTCCCGTTATTTTCACATTGTTTTTCAGTCTGCGGAAATAAGTGAAAATGCCTACGAAATCCACTATAGGTGGATTATGATGAAATTTAAAAAAATATGTAACTTTAACTGTTCTTTCTCCAAATAAATAATTAAATAAATAAAAAAGGAGAAAAATGCGACACAAGCCGCAAAAAACATTTGTCATTTATAGCTGACGCGATTAACAACAACGTACCTACTTAGAGCGCGCGGCTCCGAGTAAGTCATCTCCGGTACTAAAGCCTTTTTACGAATATTTAGCGCGACACACGTGTATAGATGTTGACATAGTGTATCTACAAACAAATATCTTTTTGTTTGTAGCTTTGTATATATATGAAATCCATTAGACACACGTAAACTTCTGTGACATTTTAATACCTTTTTTTTTAAATTAACTACACCTTTTTGTCTGCTCTCCCGGTGCTCGCGGTAGTGATCGCCGGTAAACGTCTACTGTCCCACCGTACCGCTTCTTCCCACTTGTGTCGCCTATTTATCGCGAAGATGTTCTAATTATAGAACCCTCACCTACTTTGGTAAGAGTACCTACCACACATTCTGTTTAAGCGTTTTCAATCAATAAGTTTTCATATTAAAGATGCAGTTTGCTCTGATCAATTCTGGTCGTCCTGCACAGATAAAGTTGTTGCAGTATGAACTATAAAAATAGATGAATAAATTTACGTTGGAATCAGAAATTCAAATATCGAATACTGTTCAGTTTTTGATTGACTCTCATATTTAGGAAGCGACAAACGCCTTCAAAAATGCCTTCACCCCCTAAAACGACATGCTCATTTAAGTTAATAAACAACTAATAAACAAAGACAAATAAACAACTAGTTTATAGACCTTTTCTGCTATCTACAAGGTCAAACTGTATATTTATGTTATATTTTATCTGGCAAATTTATTGACGTCATTTACGTTACCGCATTAGATTATTTTATTTTTGTTATATATTAGCGAAAGCTCGCGGCTTCGCTCACAAGAATTACACTTGTTATTAGCATTTTTAAGGGTTATTTATCAATTTTTCCAAAAACACCAAAACATTTCTTTTTATTTTCCAACCAAAAGGTTTAATATCATTTTTCGTTATTTTACATTTTTAAAGGTTGAATTTAACCTTTAAAAAAATTAAGGGGTTAAATTTCCACAAATACTGAAACCCGTATTTCTTAATCTGTAACCGTAAAACCAAACAGTAAATTTCATGGTTGTAACATTAACAATAACGAAAGTCCCACTACCTAGTTACATTCCGTTGTTTTAAGTTTTCGAAATTCTTGAAACACGGCATATTTAGTTTCTGACCCAAAGGGCAAACATCAATTTTTATACATTCAACTTCAAAAAGGACGAATTTTCAAACAAACTGCTATTGCCTGTTTTTCCCGCTTAGGGATAGAATTTAAAAAAATCCTGTTTTAGTGGATGGATCTTACATTTAAGGGCGGTCTCACAAGTGTCCGTTAGTCACTATCTATTGGTTAAAACAATAAAATTTCGTTATTTTATTATTTTATATTATATTTTATTTGGCTGTTAACGGATTATGGGAAGATGTGAGATTGGCCCTTAAGGAGACTGGTCTTTTCATACAAAAAAGGGTTCGGCCCGTGTCTAATTTCTGTATACAGAAATATAGCGAGGATTAGACACTATGTAATAGGAGAAATACTGTCACAGGGCGGTACGTTTTTTTTTTGTTCTTGTTTATTTGTTTTAGAATGAATTCCTGAAAAACATGATTTCCGCCGATTTTTCGTTTTTGAAAATAATGAGCCGTAAATTTAATATGCGAATTAAAAAAACGAAACGTACCACTCTAGGGACATCCTTTCTGAATGTCCCTGCAAATTTTGGTTCAAATTCATACACATTTCAGAGGTTGCAACAGTCACGGCTCGCAAGCTGTTTCGACTGGTATTTTATAGGCATTTTTAAGATTTTTCTCTTGTCATCTCTGTCACTCAAGAACAGGTCGGAAAAGAGTGATTGAAACGGAGATAGCGATGTCAAATTGAAACCTATCCCCTTAGAAAGACTATCCCCTTAATGTCCAAATTTCGTGTGAATGCTTCAGCGGTTTCAGTTCAGCATTGATTGTTAGTGAGTGAGTAAATGATATTTAGATTTTGTATGCAAAGATAAACTAAACTTTATAGTTTGAAAAACTAAAATAAATTGATAACCTGGGTTATGGGCACAGACCAGTCAACCTATAGACCACGCTTTAATAAACATCAGTACGAAAACGAAATCGCCAAAAAGTGGCGGGGTGCGGGGAGAGGTCGGCTAGTTTTCACTGGCTCGTTCAAAATTGACAATTTAATGGCTTCCGACGTGCTTCCAACTGACCGCTCACAAGAGACGTAGTTATGTAGTGTCACTACATAGCCTTGGCGAATGCTACTCCCTGTCAAAGCGTGGTCTATAAAGTTGACTTGTCTGTGGTTATGGGTCATATACTTAATTGTGTAATATTATTTTAATATGAGACGAACATCACGCGCTTGTATTAGATATTATTAAAATTTTTATTGTTATTATATATTATTTTCTATTTCTTATTTCTATACTAATATAAAGCTGAACAGTTTGTTTGTTTGTTTTTTGTTTGAACGCGCAAATCTTAGGAACTACTGGTACGAATTAAAAAAAATCTTTTTGTGTTGGATAGTCCATTTATTAAGGAAAGCTATAGGGTATATTTTTTGTTTGTTTGTTTGAATGCGGTAATCTCAGGAACTACCCATTCGATTAAAAAAAATATTTTTGTGTTAGATATTCCTTTTATCGAGGAAAGCTAATAGGCTATTATTACATCACGCTGCGACCAATAGTAGCGGAGCATCAATGAAAAATGTTGTAAGAACGGGAAAAATTATTCCTTTTGAGAGCTTCCGTTACGCGCGCTGCGTAAACGGTTGATGTTAAGCAAAAACCATGTATTACGAAATTTGTTCTCTTTTAAAAGTTCTAACCAAAAGTCCACGACAGCATATTTGTATCTTTTAAGGTTGACTTACTTTAACCTTTTTTATGGCAATCAAATTTGTTGCTATACGCGGAAGAGAATTTATTTGTTTGGATGATGACGATGATACCATAGTGTAATGATACTATAAGGTTGGACTAGCGATCCACCCCGACTTCGAACGGGTGCAATGTACTAATGCGTGGAACAGAAAGAGAAACGTTTCCGTAGCCCACCCAGGCGAAGCCGGGTACGACCGCTAGTCATATATAAAACAGTACAATCCGTGTATGTATACGTATAAGATATGAGTAAACAATGACCACATAAAGGCAACATTGAAGACCGAACAACCAATAGAACAATTATGATGGTAATATACCCAACCGTATTTCTGTATGTTTTGTTTACTTTGACATATAATAAAAAAAATGGAATCAGCCAATCGTAGCACAAATCACAGGTAGTCTACGTGGACTTATAACCGATTGTGCACTAACAGACGTATGCTAAGAATGGATGTACCTGTCTATTACATACTCCGCGAATTAATTGTCAGCACACTGGCTGATCGGTGGTTTCATAGTGAAAAGATTTTTAGAAAAAAATACTGTATGTAATTTTACGGTCCCTATGAGTATTTCTCATTAAGATTAAAGTGGCTCTGTATATATTCTATTCATCATAGGATTCGTCATAAACACGTGTGGATTACATTAAAAAATTTCATTTCTCTCTAATAGTGTTCCGCCAATTTAATTTCATCATCATCATCATCATCAGCCCGTGTCTCTCCACTGCAGGATATAGGCCTCTCCCAAGGCTCGCCAACACACACGGTCCTCCGCCTTCCGCATCCAATTACCCCCGGTATGGTGCTTCAGGTCATCAGTCCACCTGGCCGGGGGGCGTCCAACACTTCGCTTCCCAATACGTGGCCTCCACTCGAGAACCCGTCTACCCCATCGGTTGTCGGTTCTACGGCAAATGTGACCGGCCCATTGCCACTTCAGCTTGCTAATCACTTCGGCTATGTCGACAACTAATTTAATTTACCTATTAATATTTCTATTCGACTCGAAAATGTATAGGAATGGTTAATAATTTTCAGTGGCGGTCATCCATACGTGACGGGCTTGGCGATAGCTGGTGGCATATTCTACTTGGGGCCAGAAGGCGCGATCCTGGGACCGCTGTTGCTATGCTGTCTGCTTGCTGTTCTCAATCTATCTTCTTCGATTTTGAGGGACACGCCCTCTGAAGAAAGGGCTGCCCTACATTCGCGAGTCAGGTAAACGTTTTAGTCGTTGTTAAGGAAGAAATCAACAAATGTCTTACATAATATTATTCGCGGAATCAGAATGATATATGATCTTTGACGTTTAAAAATAGTTAGCCTTACTAACTTAAAATATTTTTGTTCTGCGTGTAACTAATATATGAACGAAAGAAAAGAAAAAAGTTTCAAAAATTATCTAAACATAACTTTATCTTTAAATTAATTATACTAATTATAAATAATAGAATCGATACATTTTTTATTTGCTCGTTTGCATTTAATACTAGGTAGGTATATTAACTTGATATTTTTGAACAATAATTTTATTGTGTTTTTTTTTTAATGATACATTTGCTAAATGTACAATCTGTAAAAGCCCATGTGTCGTATTTCAGATAGGTCGTACAATAAGCGACGCGAATTATAAATGCTGGCCTTTGTCCGCACAGTGGATTATTTTGTTTCTGTTTGGCAGCAGGAAGTGTGGTATGTACGAAAGCACTATTGCGATCGCGCTGTTAATAATAATAATAATAATAATAACGTATACATCACAACAACGTCTAGCCCCCAAACTATGCATTAGCTTGTGTTTTGGGTACCAAGCGAATACACCATTAGTTTATCATGATCTTACTTCATGCTGCCTAATAGACCCAAAAATTAAACAGCTGCGCTTGTGAAGGGCAGCGTTCTTAACTCGTGCTTCTCAAAGCACCTATATCTATTGATATATCATCATCATCATCAGCCCGTGTCCCTCCACTGCGAGATATAGGCCTCTCCCAAGGATACATACACACGATCCTGCGCCTTTTCCATCCAATTGCCCCCGATATGGTGCTTTAAGTCATCAGTCCACCTGGAGGAGGGGCGGCCAACGCTTTGCTTCCCGGTACGTGGCCTCCATTCGAGAACTCGTGTACCTCATCGGTTGTTGGTTCTATGTCAAATATGACCAGTCCATTGCTACTTCAGCTTGCTAATCACTTCGGCTAAGTTGACATCTTCGACGGATTTCAGTATCCAGTGATTTTGTCCATCAAAGAAATACCGAGCGTAGCTCGTTCCATAGCGCCCTGAGCGACTTTAAATTTGTGGACCAGTCCTGCCGTGAAAGTCCATGTTTCGGCACAGAATTGTTTGTTATGGCAGGCGAATCGTATCCGGGGATTCTTCGCACTCCCTGCCTTTCTGTTACCAAGACTGCTGCCGTAGCCAGGAATAGAAGGGCCGCCGGAGACTGGGTGCCCTTGTGTTTTTGTGCCTATCATTGGGAGGGTTTGCCAATAATCACCACGCTTGGCAGGCGGGTTGGTGATCGCAGTATGTAGTTTCACAGAGAGATGCTGCTGCCATCTTTACTAACCTAGGTTAGTCGTTACTTACGACACGCTTCCCACGCGGTGGGGAATTGTATTCTTTGCCGTCCCCACACGGCCTACACACACATATATACAGAATTTTTTTTTCGTCACTGCGCATAAAAATTTATTTCGTACTTTAGTGAAAATAAAAAATATATCACTTATTTATCTATTTATTCAAAAATAAAAAATAAATTAAAACTGATTAAATGTATCCATAAAAATGTCGCGAGTCGTATCACCTTGCACTCCCAGGAGCCGCCGCCGTGCCCCTACGCGCCCATACTCCGCAATCATCCTATGCGGTGTATCTCCTATGCGGTGTTTTGAAATTTATTGTATCGGATAGGTTGAAAAAATTATGATAAATAAAGTTCGTTTTTTTTTTCTTTTTTAAGGTAATGTGTTCTATTCACGTTACCGAATCATATAAAAAATTATGCGCAGTGACAAAAAAATAACATGTATTATTTACATGAAATACGACATAGCCATCATAGTTGCACGTAATCCGTAAATGTTTGTAACGTGAGGTCACATAAATGTTTGAAATAAATTTAGCCTATACCTAGTTATGGCGACAATCGATCCGTTATGATGTGTATTTATGCCTATATCGTTCTGATTGCGTACGGATAATATATTTCACGTTTGAATTCTATATTTCTCTTTCAAAGAATATCCGTAGATTTCTTAATTTAATACAATTTGTAATGCAGGTTGGCCATTGTCACAGTGAATTTGTGACTGATAATTTCAGTATATATTTTGTAACATGTGTGCATAAAAACTTAAACATATATGTTGAACTTTCTGAATTTTCCGATTGGCACAATTGACCATTCCCAAATTTTTGAACTGATGTCCGTTATTTTTTTTTTTTCTTCGAAAGAATAGGCAATTTCAAGTAATTATTTTGAAATTTTTTTATCTTAGATCTGTATTTACGTAGTTATATCGTTTTGAAAATTCTTATAGCGTGACGTCACAGGGTGAAATTATAAAGTCAGCCATTGTCTTTGCATTGTCATGTCATCAGCTGTCATTGTTAGTTCCATAAACTGTCATGACAGCCAACACTCTGAGAGTGACATTATTTTTATAAACACGCAAAGGCAATGGCTGACCTTATAATTCCACCCTGTGACGTCACGCTATAAGAATTCTCAAAATTATAGAACTACGTAAACACCAATTTAAAACAATAAAAAATCAAATTGGTTTCTTAAAATTGCCTATTCTTTCAAAAAAAAATAATAACCGTCTTTTGTTAAAAAATTTTGTTATAGTGAATTCACTGTCAGCTATCAACGAATATGAAAAATGTGACAATCTGTCACAAATTATTTGTATCTTAGTTTTAAATATTTATGGAACACGCATGTATATTTCTCCCTTACTTAAATATTGTCAAGTGTTTCAAAATAATAATTTTTGTATTTCATCCAAATATTATGTACAATTCAATTAGTAAATATTCAAGAGAAAATACCTACCCTAAATATGATTACTTTTATTGTTGTATACCAAAAAAAATGTATTTACATAGAGATATTTTGATATTAAGTATTTTACTAACATTTCTAACCATGCTAATTCTCTAAGGATGTGCCATAACAAATACACGAGTCAATATATTGCCGCATTTTCGAATGTGTACCTGATATAGTTTTTATCAATAAGAATCAACCAGATACCTTAGATTATTATACTTATTGATAAAAATATATAGTAATTTTTAAGTACCTATATAATAATTACAATAATGAGAAAACCACCAAAAAAATTTGTCACTTTTTTCACAAACACGTATAAAAAACAATTTTGTCATGTACTATCGGTACAAATTGCTAACAGGATTGGGTACGCGTCAATTTTATTATTTATCCTCGGCAACGGCTACAGGTAGGTAATGCTAAACAACTTGCTCCTTTTGAAGTTGACGCGGACGTTTTTACGCAAAATCGAGGCCCGCTCTCGGCGCGCTGATACTTATGTTTCCTACTATGATGCTACTCGCTTCAACTTCAGAGCGAATAAGAAGTTTGGCACAAGCTGTATTTGCAACAGACGCGACCATACTTCCCGTACCGAGTTAACTTGACTACTCAGAATCTTCTTTCCAATATTCTCAGTACTTTTAGCAGTAAGATCACTAATTACATATAAATTAAAATAGGGATGATTCTGTGCATGTTTAAATAATTGAAATAAATCAACTAAGTAATTTCTTTACAGGCTTGGCGCTTATCTGTGATGGAATTGCATGTAATTCTAACAATACTAACCAGTACCTGAAAACGAAAGTTTGCAATTATATATCTCATTTATATTAGAGTTTAACAGTAAATTTATTTCATCGTTTATCGTATGCAGATAGAGCATTATAAACACGTGATCGCATACAGAATCTTTATCACTGATCACTTCCTAAGATGGAGTGAAGAGAGAGGACGTATAGGTTTTTTTATAACATTTTAAACTAGAGCTTGATATAAAACAAGTATGTTATAGGAAATGTTCATTATAAAAGCATGTAGTCTGTGCTTAAGCTTTCGTTGTGCCAAGTCAGTAAAATCAGAATAGTTTACTACATAACACAAACCTGTATGCTCAGTGCAAATAAAAAACAAAAAATAGACAGGGCGCCGCGAATTAATACTAAAATATTGCCGGCCGTCTTCAAGGCCTATGCAAGGGCGCTGCCGTTGAAAAAAATTAAGATCCGGTCATATGTCGGTAAATAGTGTAGAAACAATTGTACGTTACAAAAAAAAGTTCTATGCAATTATTTTACAAGTAGGGACAACGGAACGCGGGGCACGACGGAACGACGCTATTAAAATTCGCGTGATTTTGCTTTTACCAAATTTAGCGTCCCTTTTAACATACGAGAATGTAGTGAATTATGGATGTTATTTAGCAACTGACTTGTAAGTAAATAATATTAGTTTTTAACGGTGACGACGTTTTCTTATCAAAGAATTTTCCTATTTGTTGGAAAATTATAGATAATAGATGTGTGATAATAATTTATATGAATTTTGTATGAATATTAATAATTTGCACAATTTAATATTATTGAATATAAAATAATGAACTCATACTTTGTGTCGTTCGTGTGTGAAATTTTTCGAACCCACGAAACGGGGCACAATGGTACACTTTTTCATAGAAATACAATATGGTTGATATGGAC
Source organism: Luffia ferchaultella (assembly GCA_949709985.1). Taxonomy (NCBI): domain Eukaryota; kingdom Metazoa; phylum Arthropoda; class Insecta; order Lepidoptera; family Psychidae; genus Luffia; species Luffia ferchaultella. The sequence goes on along the minus strand of OX453256.1, from coordinate 13,176,326 downwards.
GAAAACAATCGAAATTAACTGTTTAGATCATAGAGCGTAAATTGTTAACTGCATCTGTTTTAATATAAAAGCTGATATAGCAATAGTATCGATGCCAAGCCCTAGCTTACCAGGTAAAACGAAATGACATTCAAATTTGTATTTTTTGCCTGCTATAGTTTTGAGGAGATATAGTCTTGTTTAGTAAAATTTATTTGTTCATGTTTTAATATCCTCGAGGCCCTTTTTTATTGTTCACAGACCTGTAGCATATTGTAATGAACGAGGCGCCTTACAAAAACCAAATTATTTCGAGTTTAATGTTTATTTGTGATTTTGTTTTCAATCAATATAACCTAACTAAAGTAAAGAAAGAGAATGGCGCAAATGAAAACGTTTTTTTTTTAATAGCATTATCTTTTTCGTTCCACTGTACCCCAACTGTCCCTAACTCGTTTGTCTGAGTGTTTGTCGAGATTACGCACACATTCAAGTGTGCGATTCCACGCGTTGTTTCGCGGCATCCTGTCTTTCGATTTTTTTTTATCAGATCTTAAATGATACAAACACGGTATTGTACACAAGTACTTCAGTCGATGTAATAATTTAAAAATGTATTGCATGGGGTGAATAAAACGATTGGGTGAGATGGAAATTCGAGTTTGTTAAAGGAAAACAACTCGTTGAGGTTAAAGGATACCTCTGATTTCCATACAAAATTTATTTGACTACAACTAAAAAACTACACATTTTGATATTTATTTTCCCATTTTATTTAATAAGTAAAGCGTGTCATAAAATTATCGTTAAAATAAAATGTGTTTTGTAACGCAAAACGCAGTTTAAATTTTCGCTTTCAAAAAACTCGTTCACACATAATTAAATCGAAAATTGTAAATTTTAGAAACCAAACATTAGGACCGTTTCGTGTTAGAAATATCTTTTTTTTAATTTTGCGACAATTTTCTGACTCACTTTACTTATTAAGATTATGTACAGTACAGTACAGTAAGAATAGGTATAACAGCGTCTAGTTTCTTATTTCTGGTCAAATAAATTTTCTATGGAAATTAGGGATATCGTTTAACCTTAAGAATAAAGTGATTTAAATTAACATGGGTATGACTCAATCGGTTAGACCGAGATGAATATTACAAAAGGCAAACAAAACAGTAAGTAGGTTGCTCTTAAATATAAATACTTACTAACTGGAAACTGCTACTGGATCTAACATTATTTGTCTTCACAAAATTGTTTGTTTGTGTGTTTGTTTCAAATAGTTGTTGTATTTTAACAATACCTAACAATTCAGAGTGATGCATTTAATCTTAATTTTTATTCTCTTAGACCTAAATCGAAGCCACAGAGACGAGATAATGATGTAAACCAATCGATTCTTATTAAGTTATCGCGCGATTGCAAATGTCTGATCGCGTTCCTTTTGTTTCGTTGGTGTAACGACAGTTTAAGATATCGCTTGGTGATTCATGGTACAGGACCGTGCTGACACGCGAATTGACATAACAAATATTTTTGAATTGAGGCATTTTTAATTTATTTTCATTTAGAATTAATATTCGACGCTTAACTCTAAAATAACTAGATGAAAGTTTGTTTACATTATTTCTTCTCTTTGGCTTTGAAACCTCCTTTTGCAGCTTTAATTCTAAGCATGATAGGTATTATTGGAAAACAATTTTCCTTCAATGAATAAATGGTGCTTCTATATGTTTTATTATTGTATTTAATTGCCTAATATAGGGCTCAGTAATAGCTTGCTGATAGCGCATTCATCGTACAGTAAAATGTGGACAAATTTAAAGAAAAAAATATTTGACAGTCATAAATATAATATACTAAAGTGTTTTTTTTACGATAAATAAAACCTAGGACATCCCACGCAGCGCCATCTAGTTCTAAACTAAGCATAGCTTGTATTATGGGTACTACACATCTGATATACATAGTTACATATTTTTATGATATATACATATAATATAAATCTTTTACACCCAGACATGGAACAAATAGACATGTTCGTGCACAAAAATATTCGCCCCGGGCGGATATCGAACCTGCGACCTGTGGTTTTGCAGTTAGGCCCTCTAACCACTTGAACAATCAGTCAAAATAACAAAAGGGAAGAGTGGAAATAGACGCTTAATATTGTTTAGTTAGTCATTACGAATACAGTTGTTATATATACCAACTATTTGGGAAGTCTAGTTCTGATTGTATACTAGTATAATTATCTTGATCTGAAGATTTTATCGTGTTAAATAAAATGGTATTAAAAATGGCAATTTTTTGTGTAGGCTTTTATATCGATAATTAAATCGTATTATTCGAAAATATTAAGTAGGTATCAAAAAATTTACTTGTTTCAGTATATTAAAGAAGCCATTCTCTGTGCTAGTATTTATTAAAAAAAAGAGTCTGTGTGGCAAAAATATTGTAACCACACCCATGTTCAGATACCTTGTTATGACAACAAAAACATGAGCAAAAAAATATACGCCGTAGATCAAATATACGCCAGTCGATGTTTTGAAATATTCGCTGTGAATTAGAATTTTAGAATTAGACAAAAATTCATACTGGAATAGAAAATAAAGATTCTGAAATTGCATTACATGATTACATGTGTAATTTGACAGAATGTTTGTTCAAAACAATGATAAAGACGTTATGGTCTGTCCTTATTACTGATTATGATATTTCGGTCACATTTTCCATCCATTTTGACACCCAAAGTAACTGGACAACTGTATGTAATTCCACTCCCACGTTATCAGCCACTCTACACGTGACTGCTGGACTTCTTGGTTTTGAGGTTCACTAGATGGCGCCACTAGCAGTGAGGTCAGCTGTCATTGGCTATTAGAGTTTGTCACGTTATACTTTGTTAAGCGCGAAACAAGTATTTTATGTTTTTTACACCTAATTAGTATGTATGTAAATATCTAATAATAATTATCCCCAGTGTTGTTTTCGTTTAGAAAGACATATATTTCTGAATAATAAATGAAATTGACGAGCGTGGAACTAAAGTTGTTTGAACTAAAACTGTAAACTTAACACAAACCAGTTTTACATTAATAGAATTCATATTTTTAAGTTGGAATATGCATAAAAGTGGATTTTGATAAAAATGTTACGTAGACCACTTTAGTTACAGGCTCGTCAATTATAACAAATCGCTTATAAAAGTATAAAAAACAAACGTGTTGAGGTGAATACAAAAATGTTGTCTGTTCAAATTTCCTGAGCTCACTTCACATCAGCGCCATCTAGTGGTGAACTCGATCGTCGGGCTCTAATATTGTTTACTAAAAAGCGATATTTTTTGGCGAGCTATTCACTAGCCTTTACAGAATTAAAAATAAATGTTGTTCTATGTGCTGTCTGCTTACCTAAATAAAAAATAAAACGACTGTTATTTATTAGATTTAATGTGTTTTTTTTTTTATATTTCTACAAGAAAATAAATGTAACAAAATATATTATAATTCGAATTACACAGAGCGATCACGAAATGTCTGCAGCTTCAAATCTTTTATCACAACATACATCTTTTAAATGCACAATAAAATTACATGTGTAATTTGATAGAATGTTAAAGACGTTACGTCTTTAGTCTGGTATTTTGGTCACGTTCTTCATTGTTTTGACACCCAAAGTAACTGGACAACTGTGTAATTCCACTCTCACGTTATCAGCCACTCGACACGTGACCGCTAGACTGCTTGGTTTTGAGGTTCACTAGATGGCGCCAACTTATCTGAGAGCACGTTTAGCCGCCAAATAGCGCCGACGTGCTTTCAAATTAGTTTAAATGATTGATGTTATTATGGAAATAATACTAAAGTAACTAGATAATCCAACTTCGTTCAAGCGATAGGTCATTTGGTGTCCGATATCCGGTACACGAAGATAAAAAAACTTGCCAAGTGTAAGTCTTATTTATGTGACTAGGGTTCTGTAGCTGAGCCACGTTTACGTCATTTTATACAATTTTTTTTGTAAAAATACACCTATAAAGGAATTAATTTATTTTAGCTATTAAATGATTTAAAAATTATGACTAGAAATCATAGAGTAAATAAATTTGACAGCGGCGTTTGGTTTCAATAGAGTCAGAAATTTCACTTCACAGTATCGAAAATGTCAAACGAAATTTCGCGCAAGTAAAGGCCGGCGCGCGGGGACCTCGTGGACTGATACTCGGAGATGAAACTCACTATCTTGCCAAACGGGTACACCAGCTAGCTAAAGTATGAGCGTTAGACAGTAAGCGCAGAAGCGGGCTTCTAATAAATTTGTACTTTTATGATAGAAATAGATTTTTTAACGATTTGAATAAAATCACCAATTCTACAAAATACGGCGGCCTATAGCGCATATACAGCCATATACAGTTTCACCTCATAATTAAACGATCCTCGGTGAGATAAAGGAACGTAGAACTTTCTAGTGGTTCTTTAATGTTATATTACTTATTGTGTTTTGAAAGAAATAAATATAATGTGGATAAACTAACGATGTATTCTAGTTTGTACGTAAATATTTATTGTTTTTTTCATAAAAGTACGAATTGACTAGAAAACCGCTTCTGCGCTTACCGTCTAACCGCTCATACTCTAGCTAGCTGGTGCAAGCAAGATGGCGAGTTTTAGTCCGAGTTTCAGTGCGCAAGATAGATCCCCGCGCGCCGGTCGTCAACCCCGCAAAATTTCGTAATGTCACTTCGATACTGAAGTGACATATAATATGACTATTAAAACCAAACGCTGGTGTCAAATTAATTTACTCTATGGTAATATACAGAGTGAGATTTAATGACCAGCCAAATTTTAATATAATGATCTTTGGTAAAAAATTGATAGCCGTCTTGTTTCTTTTTAGTATCGTCCTATAGAAAAATATTGAGATATGACTACACAATCCTTTCCCGAAAAAACCTATAACTCGAGTCACCATTGGCGCCCGCTGTCCCATTCCGTTTCAAGGCCTCGGGCCTGCACGTTTACTATAGCGTTAGGAAGGCAACCAAACGTTATAAAATTACACTGTAGATAAAATAAATTATTATGAAAATGTAACCTATATTTTTTATTTACGCAATGAGGTCTATTGGTGATGAAGAGGGCTATAATTTGTGCGCGCACCTGTCCAGACTACCTTAGCTAGTCATCGCTTTAAAAGATTATTAAACATACTGACATCTGCGATATAATACACCTGTTCTCACAGTAAGCATATGAGATGTCCTTAATTGTGTCCGAGTTGCTTTGTGAGTGTATTTGCAAATATAAGTATACTTATTCATAATGCATGATAGTGTGTTATAAATTATTGTAACCACAATTACGTCAGCCGTGACGTATTCATGTAAGTATGCGTGCACTGTTTACGTATAAATTGAGGTATTTTTATGGCCTGTGATCGTCTATAAAATTACTAAATTGATTTGAGAGTAAAGTAATGATAACTCGATGATATTTAGCGAGTATTCGGATACGAATAGTTACGCCCTATTTAAATTGTACTTTCGTTTTCGGCAACTTATTTACCGTTATATGAGCGCAAAATAGGACATCGAACTATCGGGATGTTGTATAACAAACGCCGATGTTTTGGGGTAACTTTTGTTATTGTAATGAATAAGGTCATCTTGTTCCTTTTTATTACATTTGATTTAGTGGTTTTAAATTCGAATTTCCTGTATTGATCAGGGATAAGTTTATGAAAGTAAGTCGTTGCTTATATGTATTGTATTTTCGGTCGAAAACTGATTCGCCTAGTAATCCACTCAAACTTGGCCCTTAGGCTAACGGGACCTCGGGGTTTTATTAATAAATTGATAACAAAATCCCGACTTTGGGCCGATGTGCGTTTCTTTGAGAGACTGTCCGCTGTTCTTCAACGGGACGAAACTACGTTTTGTCACCTGAAGAACTTCACTTTCAGCGAGCGTTTTACTACAAACACTCGTCTCACGCAAACGAGCTTTATTTCACAACGCCCAAAAGGCCTCCCTGTGCACTTACTCTGAATGGAATTCCAAACGCAGTCCTCGAAAGAAAAACAATTTGGCGGTTTTCGAAGATTGGTTCAGCATAGATTTGCATACATGTGTTTTGGCTGGCCAGCCTTGACAATTTGTCATGCGGGGGGTGGTATCCACCTGCCCGAGTATTGTTCTGCGCAATAGGTATACATTTCGAGGGGTCGATTCCGACTGCCTCGTGATATGCGTTTTATGCAAATCGATCATGCAGGGCGTATTACGCCTACCTGCGTGTATATATATATCTCGAGGGGCCGTTGGCTGCCTCGTTTGATCTTATGATAGTTGGCATATGTCTCGATGCTGTATATAGTTGTTTTGCAAGGGGTCTGTGACTGCCTCGCTTGATTTTATATGCAACTGTTGTCCGTCAGTATTTATCTAGCACTATATTAGTGAGAGGACTGACTTTACTTTATTAATATTTAAGTGAGACAGAAAATCTCTATTATTTCAACTCTGGACAAGATAGCAGCTGGAGTTAACTCAGCTAATTATATCGAGCAATATTTTGACTGTGAATTATCACCACTCATGTATTTAGTATATTTCCATCTAATACAATGTATTGTGCACATATTATTCAGAGCTTTGGTCAATAGAACAATGACTACTTTTAGCTTTGTGTTAAATCACTCTATTTATATAAATATATTGACAATATTAAATACCACACACGTGTATGTGCGCTAGTACCGAGTTCAGTCTAAATTAATTTAACACACCTTTGTGTTATACTTGTGATAAACAATTAGTTACATAGTTTCCTTTTGTATATGAAAGGAAATTGTATCCATTACACAAGTTTTGTATTTGTTGGCAAGATAATCGTATTGAGTTTAATACACACATTTGTGTGGATGGAAGGTAAAACATGCCCCAACCTCGCATGTCCTCGTGCCAACCAGACCATTTTATTTTTGAGCTGGCTCCGGTCAGAGTTCAGCCAGCAAGTCTAATTTCGTATTTACATTTGGTGAATTTACCTTTATTTCGTTAATGTTACTTTAAGATAAATAATTAATTGCAAAACAAATGGCCTCCTCTGACTCCATCAATTATTTCTTTCTTTCTCAGTATTTACCAACAATAAAATTAATGGTACAAAAGTATTTATCTTTTATACAACACAGATTTATCAGTGATTATACTTTTGGTCGGCAAACGAAATTAGACATTTAAAGTTAATTCTAAGGGCATGACCTCGCAGTACTAATTTTCTGAATTATTTGTATAACTGAATGTAAATTTAAAACTGGATATCTTTGTTTGAGGCATACCGCTATTCATCTCGCGACATTACAAGCTGCGACATAATATTAACCTTTAAAATATGAGGTAAGCAACTTCTCTATTTTATAATTAAATCAAACCTCGATCAGACCTCAAGACAAAATTAACAAGGAACGAAACCTTAAATTTAACCGGCTGAAAAATGTAGCCGGGCTCTTTACAATCAATCATAATAAATTTGGATATTAATCAATTCGGTTATCCAGCCACACGCACTCCCGATTCAAACGGTATAATATAGTAAATTTATTGTTTCGATACTCTTTGGTAGAATTAACTCAATTTAAGACAGATGTGCTATTATGAATTTGAATCGTAGTTATAGTCTACTATTTTCATGGTTTCGGGATAGTAAAATAATTAAATATCGAATATCCAAATGGAGTCAATAGTTGAAACAGTTATCTCTATAAAATAGAGTAAACAAAATATTAGTAAACTAAAGTCTTTGCGCTTACCTTCAAAGCAGCTCAACTAGGTTAAACTCTCACCGAATTCGGGCACACGCGCCTACACACCTCGGCCTAGCTGCTTGCCCCGTTCCGCCACTCCGGTCTTCGTCTGCTCGGCACAAGGGTTGAAAATCCACTACCCGTCTGCGCCCGCGTCTCTCATTCTATATATCTCCGTCTAACATGAAACCCTCTCCTATAAGTTCGCAAATCAGCACGCTCGTACCATTTTCGCCCTTATGTCTATATACTCAAAGTCTCATACCCCTAACCCTCAAACCGAAAGTTTGTGACTAAATTCCGTATTTTGACTAATTCGTTTTTCCTTAACGAGATGTCGCCACTAATATCGAAATTCACTCGAGTAATTAGTATAATTTTATTTCTGTCTTGTACTTTACAGTTAATTGTTTGTAGGTGTAGTCGTCATATTTATAATAGTCGTAACACGAGTAAAACCCTCATTTACCGTAACTTAGTCACAAAGTGCGTCTCGGATACTTTACTTAAAATCCAAAACCAAGCCTGTAATTCAAATCTTGTTTGCATAGCGATAAGGTCGATATAAAACTTTCTCCTACAGGGTTTTGTGACCAATACGGATTGAACAATATAAAATGTATAACGTGCATAATTCATTTCATATATATTTCAATGTTTTACCACAATTTTAAATCCACACAGCAGTTTTGTTTATGTAAAAGGTACACCCCGGCGTCTCTACCTGACACCGAAAAGCACCCTCGACCCTCGAACACAGATGCTCTGCACGTGATCAGTGCAACTTCGATCAGAAATCGTTTTACATCCCAACTTTCGCAACATACTAACTAACTGACCATTCGTACAAATCTCCTTCGTTTACTGTAAATACCTGCCATGTATCATTCTTCGAAACTGATATTAGTAAAAGAAATTATTATCTAGCCTCAATCGACGATAAATCACTTCACGAATTTCGCATAGCAATTTATCCAAATTATTTTGTATCGTTCCCCGTAAGGGCGCAGTCTATTGTAGTTTCGGAGAATTACAAAAAAAATTTTGCCTTGCGCTCGGGTAAACTTGAGGTCCTTTCTTAACGACGCTTTGAGAGTGTTTATCGGAATTTTTGGCTCCAAACTACCATAAATCTCAAAACCAACTTTAGAGAATTGCGTCACACGTCTGTGCTATATACTTGACACAGCTCGCTTATCAACGTCGACACGTATAAAATCATAAATTTGATCTTTTAAGCGAAATCCGCCATAAGCACTTTTGGGCTTAACATACAACATGTGAAAGCAACAAATTATCAAATTTATGAGTCCTAATACCCCATATACAACTAGCGTCTTGCCCCGATTCTGTTTGCCTCAGTTTATGGTTATTTACAGTATAAATGTATGATAGCTTATCTAAAATCAAATACATATATACCTAGCTTACCCAGTTATCTATATACAATGCTGGGGCCACCTCAGTCCCCTCCCAGATAGAGTGTGACGACGCCCCAATTTCATCTTCCTTTTTTTTTTTTTCTAATATTTTTTTTTTTTTTTTTTTTTTTTAATTTTTTTTTTTTTTTTTTTAATTTTTTTTTTTAATTTTTTTTTTTTTTTGAACATGCATTTCACCTTATTTCTAGCTATAGTTAACTAATAGTGGCACTAAGGCTAGGGACGCGACTTCTTCATCCAACTGATTTCCAGCATCACCTATCCCACAATCATTTGCTTTCCTAACTTTATGTAACCCACCGTGTGTGTGCTACAAAGTCAGCCATTTTATATATACTACCAAAGCAACATGAAACAACGAACGCGTACGCAATCAACCAGATTATATGTGTGTATTTTAGTATTCTACACTATACTACCTCTGCGTGTTACACTCTATCTATAGATTACGTAACGTTATAGTATTTAGCCAGATGTATTGCGTTATAGTTTCCCTTTACAGCATTTGTATCTGGGTCCACTAATGTATACACATTATGGTAGGGTATCGCCGCGACCTTATAAGGACCGTCATACAGTAAAGAGAATTTCTTTGTTACCTTTTTATCAGCGTCGGATCGGGGCAACACCTTTAATTTTATCAAATCACCTATATGATATGTGGCAAATTTGTATTTTTGATTTCTATATGCAACCCTTTTCTCAGCTGTTTCTTTCAAATTTTTCAGAACGTTCTTTCTTATATTTACAACGTCTAGGCACGCCTCCTGCGTCCCCCGATTGGGTAATGCTTTATCGAAATTCAGGACATCCCCTTTTCCGTAAATGATTTCATATGGAGTATATCTTGTAGCAACATGTGTGACGTTATTATATAAGTTTTCAATCCTTGGTAAGATTGACAACCAACTCCTGTGCGAATGACTACAATACGTTCTAAATAAACGAGTCAACTCTTTATTAACTCTCTCGACGGGATTTGCGCGAGGATTTCTCAGCGATGTGTGTGAAATCTTAATTCCTAGTCTGTGCAACTCTCTCTCCCATGTTTATTGTGGTACGTACTCCCAGGTGGTCCACATTCAATTTATTATTCTCTCCGCATGTAATTACTGCCCGAACGCGCAGCAGCCAATCGTATCCCAATATAACTGGTTTCGGTAATTTTGCCAATACCAGTACAGGTGTATCAATTACAAGTGCATTCAATTCTATCGACACCATGTGTACACTGCTAATCTTGCAACTTCTAGATCCAAAAGCCCCTTGTATATGTAAGGCCGGAATCGGTAACTCTGGTATTTCCTTATTCTGCCTCAATGTGTCAAACAGTTCTTCAGTTACACAAGTAACCTGCGAACCGGTATCCAATAAGGCTCTCGCCCCGACACCGTTTACTTTGACTTCAATTTCGGGCAAGGCGGGCAGCGAATAGTATTTCTCCTTTGCGTCCAACAAGTCATCCTCTTCTCCATGTATCATATACGAACTAGTATTTCTCGTGTGTCTCGTATTACAACCAGTACACACCCTTTCTCCACATTTACATATTAACAGTGTCCCTGTGTCCCATTTGGATAATAAATCTGTAACGGATTCTACTAGGAATCCTTCGGAATCTGAATTCGTATCAATCGGGATTTTATTTCCATTTTCTGATTTCCCCAAACCCTTTCCAACATTCCACCCGTATTTACACATATATTTGAGCATATTAGACATAGCAGTTCTCCCCTCCCCGTTATTGTGTCCTTTGTTCATGTATGTACAATCTGCTCTTAAAATACTAATCCCAAGTCGGTTTTCAACAGGGCCTCGCGAATTCACGACTCTTACTAATCCGCAGCCTTCTCGTTTCCCGATTTTCCTAAATCGACTATTGCGGGTTGCTTTTCGGTCGCTTGTCTGGGTTCCGCTGTACGTGCGACATTCGTACCTGCTCCTTCACTTCTCCAATTTATGGCCGGGTAAGGCGTTCGTCTTTCGTATCGATTTGTCACACCTGTGCGTCCCCCTCTTGCTACGCCGCGTCCTCGAATCGCATTACCTCTGTACGTTCGCGAGGCGTGTATCATATTCGTCTGAACCTCCCTTCTTTTCCTGTCTGTGGCCGCAATAATGTTCGGCCGCCTCAAGCTACCTCGGCTTTTCCACAACTCAGGACCCGATTTCGACACTTCTCTTACTTGCACATTCTGTTCCATATTCCTTAGGAACTCTAGGGCGTCGAGTGCTGAGATTGCCCCTTGCCTTGTAAACCACAAGCGCTGAATTTCCCCGGGAAAATGTCGCATTATACAGTTTACCGCTTCTCGTTCCCCTAATGGGATAGTGAACGAACGCACACTGTCGTAGTATTCCGCAAAATGTTCTTCCATCGACGCACCCCCATTATTACTGTACGTCGCATGCAGTAACTTATAACGTACTCTTTCTTGTTCGCGCTCTCCCCAGAAAGCTTTTAAGAAGTCTCTCTCAAAATCAGTAAATGTCCTCCAATTATCGCTGTATAATTCTAAAACGGTCTGTGCATGTCCACGCAAACACTCCGTAACGATATCTAATGCATTCGCGTTCGACTGTGTAGCGTTGAGATATTTTTTTACCTTTTTCAAAAACCTCACCGGTGTCAACCCGCCCCTCCCGGTAAAGATAGGTTTTTCTAGTGTCGGCCTCATTACGCAAACCGGCGCCCTGTCTTTTGCCACCGTGGCTCCGGTCATAGTAGACGTACTACTTGTGTCAGAAGTCAACGTCGACATAGTACCCGACTCAGAACTAATAGTAGCAGGCCCCGAGATGGCCGCCCTATCTACATTAACTACGTTGTCAACCTGCGCTCGTTCTAGACGATCTAAACGCTCAATTACTTCTCCGAATTTTTTTGTCATCTCTAAAATACCCGTTAGGAGTTCTGGCGTTACTTGCATTCCCGCGTCGCGCTCAACCGTCTTCTGCTTACGACCTCGCTGTCTAGTTGAGAAAGACATTTTCCTACCTTTCCTTCACAACTTTACTTAACTATATCTACTCCACCTAGCTAAGTCCTTTACTAAGTTTCACTTTCTCTAAACAAAACGGCCTAAATCAATACCGATCCCTTTGTGCTCCTTTTTTTTTTCTTTCAAGGCTCACTTTCTATATTATCCCGATCTCAAACTTTACGCATACTATAACGTGTAACACTCAATAGGTGCAACAAACAGCACAACCACCTAACCACAGAGAAAACCCTACTATTTTCAATGTATTTATTATTAATTACCTTAAATCTTATTTATTAAATGTATAAAGGCCACTGGCACTTTAAATAAAATAAAATAAAAGTAAAATAAAGTAATGTTATCCTATATCTATTAAAATCCTATATTCATTAACGCGATTATTTAAATTTATAAAAAGATGGCATGCAGCAAACCCGTTATGCGGCACGTCGCCCGCATCTGCGACACCGAGACGCCCCGCGGTGCGGTATCACAATCGCGATACGCCGAACTGGGCCCTCAGCTGGGTTTTTGGCCCGCCTCGTGTTCACCGTCTAGCGGTCGGACACGTGCGTAGTGTGTCAGCCCACACTGCACCGTCTCTCCAACAACTGAAATAGTCGGCCGCAGATTGAAATAAACAAAATTTATGACACTTGTCACCTTCACTTTGAAGTGGCACCGATCTGTCAACAATGTCCTTTCGATAATACTAAAGTACGTATACTTATAAACACGGTACCAATATGCTTTTGAAACGACCGATATCGCCGTATAAAATCTGGATTCTAGATAGACACACTCGCAAAGTTTCGATATAACAAAAGAAGTCTGTCAACTCACAATGTTTAATTATAAGCATAACCTAGTTTGTTAATATCTTTAAATTTTAGAGTTGATAGATCATAATGTAAATATTTTTACATATATTTTTTTTTTTAAATTTAATTTTTCAAAATTAAAAAAAATAGACAAAGACTTCCCTCGTGTTATATGCGATGCTAGTTCTTGACACGGCTTCGTCCTGCTCCTCCGATGCGTCTTGTAGGTCGCTGGCTCATTAGAGAACACGCGCAGTGATTACTCGTAATCGTGCGCCTCTCTAAATTAGTCTATATCCGACCAGAACGTTCCCCAACAACAACTGAAAACAATTTATCCAATTCATGATGAAATCTGCCGGAGAACTTAAAATAATCCATGGTTCACTACGCATGGATTAATTTTTCCATACTTGACCTATATTCCAAAATAATTGTATTACATATGTATTATATATATATATATATGAAAAAAAAATTTTTTCAAGTCAGATATCAATAGTTATTCCTTTCTTATCTACGTTGTGTTTTAAGTTCTTTTTGGCCGTAAATAAAATTAAATTTATTCACTGTTAAATACCAATCCTAAGTCACGCGGACCACATGAAGAGGGCTATAATTTGTGCGCGCACCTGTCCAGACTACCTTAGCTAGTCATCGCTTTAAAAGATTATTAAACATACTGACATCTGCGATATAATACACCTGTTCTCACAGTAAGCATATGAGATGTCCTTAATTGTGTCCGAGTTGCTTTGTGAGTGTATTTGCAAATATAAGTATACTTATTCATAATGCATGATAGTGTGTTATAAATTATTGTAACCACAATTACGTCAGCCGTGACGTATTCATGTAAGTATGCGTGCACTGTTTACGTATAAATTGAGGTATTTTTATGGCCTGTGATCGTCTATAAAATTACTAAATTGATTTGAGAGTAAAGTAATGATAACTCGATGATATTTAGCGAGTATTCGGATACGAATAGTTACGCCCTATTTAAATTGTACTTTCGTTTTCGGCAACTTATTTACCGTTATATGAGCGCAAAATAGGACATCGAACTATCGGGATGTTGTATAACAAACGCCGATGTTTTGGGGTAACTTTTGTTATTGTAATGAATAAGGTCATCTTGTTCCTTTTTATTACATTTGATTTAGTGGTTTTAAATTCGAATTTCCTGTATTGATCAGGGATAAGTTTATGAAAGTAAGTCGTTGCTTATATGTATTGTATTTTCGGTCGAAAACTGATTCGCCTAGTAATCCACTCAAACTTGGCCCTTAGGCTAACGGGACCTCGGGGTTTTATTAATAAATTGATAACAAAATCCCGACTTTGGGCCGATGTGCGTTTCTTTGAGAGACTGTCCGCTGTTCTTCAACGGGACGAAACTACGTTTTGTCACCTGAAGAACTTCACTTTCAGCGAGCGTTTTACTACAAACACTCGTCTCACGCAAACGAGCTTTATTTCACAACGCCCAAAAGGCCTCCCTGTGCACTTACTCTGAATGGAATTCCAAACGCAGTCCTCGAAAGAAAAACAATTTGGCGGTTTTCGAAGATTGGTTCAGCATAGATTTGCATACATGTGTTTTGGCTGGCCAGCCTTGACAATTTGTCATGCGGGGGGTGGTATCCACCTGCCCGAGTATTGTTCTGCGCAATAGGTATACATTTCGAGGGGTCGATTCCGACTGCCTCGTGATATGCGTTTTATGCAAATCGATCATGCAGGGCGTATTACGCCTACCTGCGTGTATATATATATCTCGAGGGGCCGTTGGCTGCCTCGTTTGATCTTATGATAGTTGGCATATGTCTCGATGCTGTATATAGTTGTTTTGCAAGGGGTCTGTGACTGCCTCGCTTGATTTTATATGCAACTGTTGTCCGTCAGTATTTATCTAGCACTATATTAGTGAGAGGACTGACTTTACTTTATTAATATTTAAGTGAGACAGAAAATCTCTATTATTTCAACTCTGGACAAGATAGCAGCTGGAGTTAACTCAGCTAATTATATCGAGCAATATTTTGACTGTGAATTATCACCACTCATGTATTTAGTATATTTCCATCTAATACAATGTATTGTGCACATATTATTCAGAGCTTTGGTCAATAGAACAATGACTACTTTTAGCTTTGTGTTAAATCACTCTATTTATATAAATATATTGACAATATTAAATACCACACACGTGTATGTGCGCTAGTACCGAGTTCAGTCTAAATTAATTTAACACACCTTTGTGTTATACTTGTGATAAACAATTAGTTACATAGTTTCCTTTTGTATATGAAAGGAAATTGTATCCATTACACAAGTTTTGTATTTGTTGGCAAGATAATCGTATTGAGTTTAATACACACATTTGTGTGGATGGAAGGTAAAACATGCCCCAACCTCGCATGTCCTCGTGCCAACCAGACCATTTTATTTTTGAGCTGGCTCCGGTCAGAGTTCAGCCAGCAAGTCTAATTTCGTATTTACATTTGGTGAATTTACCTTTATTTCGTTAATGTTACTTTAAGATAAATAATTAATTGCAAAACAAATGGCCTCCTCTGACTCCATCAATTATTTCTTTCTTTCTCAGTATTTACCAACAATAAAATTAATGGTACAAAAGTATTTATCTTTTATACAACACAGATTTATCAGTGATTATACTTTTGGTCGGCAAACGAAATTAGACATTTAAAGTTAATTCTAAGGGCATGACCTCGCAGTACTAATTTTCTGAATTATTTGTATAACTGAATGTAAATTTAAAACTGGATATCTTTGTTTGAGGCATACCGCTATTCATCTCGCGACATTACAAGCTGCGACATAATATTAACCTTTAAAATATGAGGTAAGCAACTTCTCTATTTTATAATTAAATCAAACCTCGATCAGACCTCAAGACAAAATTAACAAGGAACGAAACCTTAAATTTAACCGGCTGAAAAATGTAGCCGGGCTCTTTACAATCAATCATAATAAATTTGGATATTAATCAATTCGGTTATCCAGCCACACGCACTCCCGATTCAAACGGTATAATATAGTAAATTTATTGTTTCGATACTCTTTGGTAGAATTAACTCAATTTAAGACAGATGTGCTATTATGAATTTGAATCGTAGTTATAGTCTACTATTTTCATGGTTTCGGGATAGTAAAATAATTAAATATCGAATATCCAAATGGAGTCAATAGTTGAAACAGTTATCTCTATAAAATAGAGTAAACAAAATATTAGTAAACTAAAGTCTTTGCGCTTACCTTCAAAGCAGCTCAACTAGGTTAAACTCTCACCGAATTCGGGCACACGCGCCTACACACCTCGGCCTAGCTGCTTGCCCCGTTCCGCCACTCCGGTCTTCGTCTGCTCGGCACAAGGGTTGAAAATCCACTACCCGTCTGCGCCCGCGTCTCTCATTCTATATATCTCCGTCTAACATGAAACCCTCTCCTATAAGTTCGCAAATCAGCACGCTCGTACCATTTTCGCCCTTATGTCTATATACTCAAAGTCTCATACCCCTAACCCTCAAACCGAAAGTTTGTGACTAAATTCCGTATTTTGACTAATTCGTTTTTCCTTAACGAGATGTCGCCACTAATATCGAAATTCACTCGAGTAATTAGTATAATTTTATTTCTGTCTTGTACTTTACAGTTAATTGTTTGTAGGTGTAGTCGTCATATTTATAATAGTCGTAACACGAGTAAAACCCTCATTTACCGTAACTTAGTCACAAAGTGCGTCTCGGATACTTTACTTAAAATCCAAAACCAAGCCTGTAATTCAAATCTTGTTTGCATAGCGATAAGGTCGATATAAAACTTTCTCCTACAGGGTTTTGTGACCAATACGGATTGAACAATATAAAATGTATAACGTGCATAATTCATTTCATATATATTTCAATGTTTTACCACAATTTTAAATCCACACAGCAGTTTTGTTTATGTAAAAGGTACACCCCGGCGTCTCTACCTGACACCGAAAAGCACCCTCGACCCTCGAACACAGATGCTCTGCACGTGATCAGTGCAACTTCGATCAGAAATCGTTTTACATCCCAACTTTCGCAACATACTAACTAACTGACCATTCGTACAAATCTCCTTCGTTTACTGTAAATACCTGCCATGTATCATTCTTCGAAACTGATATTAGTAAAAGAAATTATTATCTAGCCTCAATCGACGATAAATCACTTCACGAATTTCGCATAGCAATTTATCCAAATTATTTTGTATCGTTCCCCGTAAGGGCGCAGTCTATTGTAGTTTCGGAGAATTACAAAAAAAATTTTGCCTTGCGCTCGGGTAAACTTGAGGTCCTTTCTTAACGACGCTTTGAGAGTGTTTATCGGAATTTTTGGCTCCAAACTACCATAAATCTCAAAACCAACTTTAGAGAATTGCGTCACACGTCTGTGCTATATACTTGACACAGCTCGCTTATCAACGTCGACACGTATAAAATCATAAATTTGATCTTTTAAGCGAAATCCGCCTTAAGCACTTTTGGGCTTAACATACAACATGTGAAAGCAACAAATTATCAAATTTATGAGTCCTAATACCCCATATACAACTAGCGTCTTGCCCCGATTCTGTTTGCCTCAGTTTATGGTTATTTACAGTATAAATGTATGATAGCTTATCTAAAATCAAATACATATATACCTAGCTTACCCAGTTATCTATATACAATGCTGGGGCCACCTCACTGCGCATACGCGGAGAGGAGGATCTCCTTAAAATGTGACTGACGGGGAAGATACTTTCTGTTTCTGTTATTAACTGTATATATATATATTTATTGCTATTTATTAATTATGAGGCGTGGAGCTCGAGAGGTGTGCGGGGTTGGTTCGTATACTGTGCATTACTTGATTTGGTCATTTTTTATCATAATAAAGATTTATGTGCGGTGTGCAGTGTGCGACGGCGCACCGCGGCACATGATACATTGCATGTCGTGCAGCTATGTTCTAAAATAATATTATTGGGCGTAGATGTACCGGTAAAATATATTACTCGTATTTACAGGCATAGCTGTGATACTGTAGCAAATTTTGTATTTATTAATTATTATTGTTCTTGTTTTAAGTTTAGCTTATCAGCATTGGTGTGTCATCGTGTGCTGTTGCCTATGGTCTGTTGTTATATTTTTTGTAACTATCTTACATGTATTATAAGAGTGACTACTTTCTTATTCTGTTTGTTTAAATCTATCAAATCGCTAAATATATTTATTAACTTGAATTTCAATGGATTTTGTGGAGTCGCTATGATTCGGCACTTACGAGTAGTTCGATGCTTTTATTTGAACTTCATTGCATTGGTTTTGTATTTTACTTATAAAAAAATAGTGTTGTCTCATTCTGAATCCCGGGAAGCGCGTTCTTGGTATCCAAATGTGACCTATTTTTATTTGGCTATCGATTTCAATTTTAATTTTAGTTTTAAGAATGATCGGAGGTAAGAGTAATAATAAGCTATTAAAGTTTGGAGTACTGAATGCGCGTTCTCTCAATACGGGGAGGGATGAG